>CM060979.1:135223118-136653887 GCA_030765065.1 Deroplatys truncata | reverse complement strand
GATGCAAAAATAAGGTCACGAAATTTTACAAAGTTAGAATTTTTCAACAGCAAAACAAGATGCATTAATTCGGATAGGTCAGTATTACTGGATGACCAGTTAGAATAATTTCGGACAACCTTGACAAATATCTAAATACCAGTCACCATGTTTAAATGCTGGACTCGTCTGTCTGATATACAGGGTGATTTATGAAGAACTGACACATTTCTTTCTTTAATTATTCTGTTCGAAATTGACTCAGTGACCCAATTTTAGCACCACATTAAGCAGAATGTTCTGCAGTTTCGATTGCCTGTCACTAGATGCGCAGATGTTCATGTTTTATTCGTAATTGTTAGTTTTATTGTCGGCAACTGTTTTTGAGATTTTGTTCTAGTCAACGTGAAAATGGAGTACACATTAAATGAACGACTCTTCCTTGTAAAGCAATACTGGATTACGAATTCAATTACAGCTACTCAAAGGGCATACCAGAGAGAATTTGGTGTTCAGAATCCTCCCCATAGAAACACAATAATGGGACTGGTAAACAAATTGGAAACAACTGGATCTCTGGTGACTGAAAAAGGCTAAACTCCTTCATCTAGGCTTCCCACGGTTGTTGTTACGTTAGAACACGACTGGATCAGTCACCCAAAAAATCATTAAGCCGTTTGTCGTAGGAGACAGGGTACAGCTACTCAATGTGTCAGAGAGCTATGAAAAGTGCAGGCCTAAAGCCGTATAGGATTACGGTTGTCCATCAGTTACATCAACCAGATAAGGATAGACGACTGAATGATTGTCGTTGTTTCAGGCGTTCATTGTGCAATATTGTCCATCACATGGTTCACAGATGAAGCATGGTTCCATTTATCCGGCTATGTGAACACAAATAACTCACGCTATTGGGCCAGCGAAAATCCACATGTTATTCATAAAGCACCCATGTAACCGGTTAAAATCGGAGTTTGGTACACAATATCCGCACAAAGAATAGTGAGACCAATTTTTTTTAAAACAATGTGATCACTGCAGAGTGCCGACAGTTTTTCATGGAGTTTGCTGAGCAACTAGACGATGTAGTGCTGAGTCAAGGGTATTTTCAGCAGGATGGTGCTACATGCCATACATCAAATGAATCCATGACACTAATTGCATTTTCAAAAAACTGTAGCCACCGAGATCTCCAGATTTGACATCACCGGACTTCTTTCTATGGGGTTACTTAAAAGACAGGGTTTATGCCACACGTCCCCAGACATTGGACGATCTGAAGCACAACATTACACAGGAGATTCAAGCTATTGCCAACAGAGTCCTCCAACGAGTGGCCAGTAACATGGAACGCCGTGTTGAGTTGTGCCTTATGGCGGATGGAGGACATTTTCAACATTTGCTATAGAGGTAAATAATCTCCCAAAATTCCTCTGCGTTTCAAGTATAAGTTGTCGCTAGTATAACTCGTTTTGAAACAATTAAAGAAATAAACGTGCCAGTTCTAAATAAATCACCCTGTAGTAGAATCTATATACAGTTATGATATTTACTGTAGTATGTTCCATTCCTCCCAAAAATTCTATACCAAGATTTCACTGGAAATACTTGTTTTGGGGTACATGTTCACTGTTCCATTGCTTGCCCGAGAGAGAGGTTTCAGACAAATGATGATCAATCCTACTTCTTCCTAACACATGAAGTACATGACCTGTTCCGGTAAGCTTCATAGTTCAGTCTTTTACTGACTCTCCCTTGCTCTTCACCGCAGTAGTAACAGGCAAGTGTTTTCTTAGGACTAAAGCCTTTAAGTCATCTGATAACAATTACTTTGGAACTTTCTTGTGAATTTTACGTCTTTTTACGCCCGAAAAAATCCATTACCTCCGCCCGTCACCCATCAGTCTCCGTATCAGTGCAGATACGCGGTATTTTGTCATATAAGGAAATGTCCATCCGAGAGGAACAGCTGTGTACAACAGATCGAAATATCTCTAAAATATCATATAAGTATAATAAAAAATACTATTTATATTCAAATGTGACAGAAATCTAAAAACCAAAATCAACTAATGATTGCCTCAATGTTTCAGGTAGACACTTTCTACGCTGACACTGTGCCAATGAAGAAGACGAAGGAGGAACTTTGTACCGTTTTGGCCTCCCCCATGGTCATGGCTTATGCAACCAGCACGTCACAATGCTGCAGAGATAATGACGTCATTCATCGACAGAAAGTAACATCTAAAGTTTCGAACAACATATCGCCAAGAGTGACGTAATACATGACCTCACTATGCAAAGCATCATGGACAACTCATCATTGGCTGGTTTGCGACACGCCACTGACGCCAGCGCCATTATGTTCGTCGCCGTTTCCAGCAACTCCTGGGCAGGCAGGCAGGCAGGCAGGCAGGCACTAGTAGTCGCTCTTCGGCCAGGGACCGAGCCCGGAACAATTAGACATCGTGACAGCGAGCTTTTCGGCATAACTCAGCAAGAGTCATTCTTTCGGCTTTTCCAAATTATCTTTAAACTGTTCGGTAAGCTTTTGGAAATTCAATCTTTAACTCTTGGTGGTTTTCTAAATCCTTGTACGAGAGAAGCATTTATATTTCTGTATTTCATGTAACTTTATTATATTCGTTGCTGTTCTATAAAATCTTTAAATTCAGATGGCAACTTTAAATGTGGAAAAGCGAAAGAGAATATCACATTGTATTTGAGCATATTATTTTGTAAAACAAAATGGTAAAGCAAGCTGACTAAAGCTTTGTTAACGGATGTATCACTTGAACAGAAATTGTTAATTTATGTGTTGGTGAATGTTTGCAAATTTCCTCGCTCCTACGCATAGTCCCTTTTCATGGTAACTTTCCCCTCTGAGAAAACAAACCAGTGGTGCAACTTTTTAAATAAATTCTAACATGCGCTAATGTTTGCATAAATAAACTTAACAAAAGCGCGTCTATATGCAGCTTTTGTGCTTGGCAGGAAGATAAGCTTCTGGAACATTTTAAACGCTGAACGTGGCGAGGTAATCTGAAGTGAACAATCTGGAATAAAACACGGTAAACTTTACTCTTTCTCTACTTTAATTGAAATTGAACCATCGAATTGGAAAGCAAAACCTCCCCTTTTGTACGCGATTTCGAAACTTTTACAAAAGAATCAACTTTCCCGACGTTTTTAACTTAATCTCTCTGACGGAAGCGACCCGTGAAAATTCCTTAAGAGGCAAACGCGTCAGATGTTGCAGATTTAATTACTTTTCCACTTTTTTAAACTATGCTGTCCCACAAAGAATATTTTGAAGTCTAGGCATGCTACGGATAGTGAGGAACCGAAAGTTTGCTCTTTCTTACTTTCTCTACCACGTACATAGCAGGTAGAGAAGGTACTAGGGCGGATTGAAAAGTAATGCACAATAATTTTGTTACAAAACGTTTAACAGTTAAAGAAACAACAAAAATCACAAATGAACTTACACCTTTTACATACTTTTCGACATACTCACCAAGTTTCTCAACACATTTCTCCCATTGTGATAACAGTTTCAATATGCCCTGTTCGTAGAAGTCCGTTTCCTTGGTGTATAGCGGACTGCTGATTTCATTTCCGCATCTGTCGCAAAGCGGTGGCCGGCCAGGAATTTCTTCATGGGACCAAACAGATGAAAGTCCGACGGTGCAAGGTCCGGACTGTATGGTGGATGCTGGAGCACCTCCAAACCAAATTTGGTGATTTTGTGACGAACAGCAGCAGCAACATAGGGGCGAGCATTGTCATGAAGAATGCTGACGATGTTGTGGCGTTTGTCACGAAGGGCACGACGTAAGTTCACCAAAGGTTTTATGTAGGCTGCAGCATTCACAGTGGTCTCGTGTTCAGCAAAGTCCACCAATACAACACCATGTATATCCCAGAACACCGTCACACGCACTTTCCTAGCAGATTGAGTCACTCTGAATTTTTTCTTCACTGAGGAACCATGATGTTTCCACTCCATACTTGTCTACTTGGTTTCTGGCGTGTAGTGGTATGCCCACGACTCATCACCAGTGACGATTCCTTTCAGAAGGTCATGCCCTTCTGCGGTGTAGGTGATCTAAGCTGGTCATCATTCGCTAGCCCTTGTGGTTGTCTGTCAGGTTCTTAGGCGCCCAGCGAGCACTACCTTTACGAAGTTTCAACATGTCATGAACAATATCGTACACTGCACCATAGGAAATGTTGAGCTGTTGCGATATGATTCGCAGTTGCACAAGTCGATCGTTAAAAATTTGTCGCCTCAACGTCTGTGATATTCTGCAGGGTTGGAGCTGTTATCGGCCTCTCGGAGCGTGGCGAATCACTAAGGTTCACATGGCCCTTTAGGAAGAATACACACCATCTAGAGACATTGCTGTGGATCATACAATCATCCCCATACACGCCACGCATGTCCCTGTGAATATCACTCTCTGCTCTTCACACGTGGGCGACAGTAACATTTGCGCTATCTTTGTTGCGTAGTACACGCTTCTCTCACTAGAGCTGTACATGAAACAAAAAATACCCTCTGTAGTGAAAACTTCAAGCTATATCTGTGTGAAATTGCAACATTCCAGTTGCAATACCAAGGCAGAAAAAATTATTGTACGTTACTTTTCGATCCGCCCTCGTATTTATTGCATCTCACCCAACATCTCGTTACCAAGATTTCACCAGAAGTATACATAAAGCGCGAAATTTTTTTTTAGAAAACGTCCGCTTGTGTATGGATAGCATAACTAAAATCTAATGCATTCATATGCTCTTCTCTACTCACTCTTCTATGAACTATTCTTACAAAAGCTTATCCTTCTATCTACTTCTTTCAATACAGATAAACTTCCATCACATTTTTCGTTGTAGCTATAAGAAGAATACAATAAACTAAAGTGGTATCGAATATTTTCAAACTCTGTTGCTATGTTATGGCTTTGAAATTCAGTTCTCTTTGCATGGAAACGAAAAAGAAAGAGGAAATTACAGTTGAAGGTATAAAGTATTTGAAAATCCAAAACCAATTACAAAGAATATTTCGAAAATCGTTAACGACACAAAAAGCTGTTGACAAAAATTGTGAGCTTTAACGAGATCTATAATGGTTGTCTAGTAAGATTTTGTGTATCTGTTGCGGTTTACCAGTTATACAAAAGTCATTCAGAATGAAGAGCACTTCACAGGTACTTCCAGAAAATTCAGTATATACATTTTATCTGTCATGAAAATTGCTTAAACGCGTGATATTTTAACGAAAATTGTTAAGGCTACTTTTGAGAAAATGAAAAATGAACAATTTTTTCCCTGTAAATGGTAGTTGGGGGAGAGGGATTTTCTTAAAGATCTTCGTGACACATCCTTGAAAAATGCTGTACGAATACACATTTGGCATTTAACCGCGCGTGCGGACTTTTTCTAAAAAATGCACTTTCTATTTATTCAGGAGCCTGAAAGCGTGTATTTCCGATAAAACCTCGACATCGAATTTCTGGGTGGAAAGCAGCACTCCTCCTACTTACTATAGGTAAGTAGCGAGCGTGATAGTTGAAGTGGTAACTTCTGTGGCCTGCATTCGGGAGGTCGTGGGTTCGATTACCAAGGCCGATCTTCCTGATGCATAGGTTATTTTCGGGAAGTATCATTACATCCCCGAATTTCTTGTCTCTCCATTTCACCTCAATTCTTATTTCACCTCACCTTTCAGGGTTACAGTGTCGGCGGGAGGTCTCGGCACGTACATGACAGGGGAAAAGGATGCTCTGAGGAAACCTTCGTCCCCTGAACTGCGAGCGATCTCCGGGTCCCGGGCCCTCCAGGGGATGTGTAAGCCCACAGGGAGGTAGAGCAGCCGCTGAACCAGCCACCATCCGGGGAGTTCAAATTTGAAAATGGTAGGGATCCTGCCTCTTGGTCAGGCCGCCGTCTGTTTCCTCTCACCTAATCTCTGGCGTCCCGTCAGGGGACTAGACACAAACGATCTGCGTAGGTCGAGGCGATAAGTTCCCTCCGCTTCTAGTGCTGTCCTATACTTACTAGAGGCAGTAAACAAAAAAGGAAATATCCTATGATTACCAACCTGAGTATTTAGATTCAGTGTCTTCCAAGGATGCGACATAAGGATTTTCAAAAAATTTCCTCCCATCCCAAACTACTAGATGGAAGAGTGTTTTTTTTAAATTTGCAATTTTTCAGGAATGGCTTTAACAATTTTGATTAAAATACAATGCTTTTGCTTTACACTGTGGTCACCGCACGGCGGATAGCGCTCCAGCCGCTATAATATCCCCGCCACACATTTCCAGTTACAATAATATAAGCACATATTACCATAAGAGATGCTGGAAATGCTGTCCTTCTCTATCCACACATTTCTGGCAACTTCATTTACACTCGAGAGTTACTCGGAGTAAATTACTCGGCTTGTGTTTTCCTTTACCTAATTCTTGCAATGTACGGGGTGTGTTGCATACGCTTTTTCACGTTAGCATCAGAGTTGGGTAAATGTCTGTAACTGGATTATGCGAAATGATAGAGTAATTTACCCATGCTTAATATTCTTCTCTGACGAAGCATGGTTCCAGTTATATAGCTACGTTTAGTCGCAACATAATCGATATTGGAGTACAGAGAAACCCGATTTTATACAAGAGATTCCGTTCCATGACGCTAAAACTGGTGTACAGTAATAATAGAAACCACATTTCTTGAGAAAACAACAAGTGCAGAGACATACAGGAATGAATTACACCATTTTTTGAACAGCTAACCAACGTTGAATGTAGTCTGGATTTTTCCAACTAGACTTTGTTACCGCGCTTACACCTAATGAGTCGTTGAGTTTAATTCAGGACAGTTACAAAGATAGTGTGATTGGTGAAAAACTATCGCCATCACCATCCTCTTGATTTGCGTTTATTAGGGAACTTGAAAAATAAGGTGTACACCAAAAAATCACTAATCTTCGGATATTGAGTTCTCCAGTGGAAGTGATATAATTTCTTGAGACGATGACAGAAATGTGTGGATAGAGGACAATATTTTAAAATTTGCTATGATGAAGTATGTGCTTATTAACATTGTAATTGTTACTATAGGAGAAATTACACTGGTAAACAGATCTTTATTTTCTCAGATAGCCAGGCTGCACTTAAGCTTCTAAGTAGTCAGAACTGGTTTAAAACTGCGTAAACATGCTGACAAGCTTGGCAGAACAGAATGAAGTGCCGGGTCATAGTGGCATAGAGGGAAATCAAAAATCTGATGAACTTGCAAGACAAGGAGCAGCTTCACAATATATTGGGCCAGAACATGTCGATGTTTAGCAAGAGATGCTATTAACAACTGGTCCAAAGTAGAACATTACACAAACCTGGCTTAAAACTGCAGGAATAAACATGATAAACTATTTATTAGAAAACCATGTAAGAAAAGAGCTGAAAGCTTACTTAAATGAAACAGAGTTGAGCTGAGAACTGCATTTCTCACAGGATCTTAGTCGATTGGAGTCTTTCAGGGTAACTTAGATTGCAGATTATGCAAGAAAGAAACTGAAACAGCCCAGCAGTATTATGTTGTTGTGAGGCTTTGCCTTACAGGAGATATATTACTTTTGAGAAAATGAAGAATTTGAAAACATTTCTGTTATGAGGCTGGTAAACCATGCAGGCACAAAGCATTGACTTTAGAACGATATACGTAGCACAATACGCCCAAGGCTGAAGTGCGTCTACAGGAATGATGAAAGTCTGTATCGTATAAGACAACACAATTATAACTGTAAATATGGGAACGCGAGGTGGTTGCGGGGATACTATAGTTGTTTCGGCGGTAGTTCGAGCTGTGGCGGCCACAGTGTGAAGGAAAAACAGTGTACCATATGTTTAAGATATTTGCATGTCAAGTGAATAGCCTGTGAAGCCCTCAACAAACAATCTCTACACTACGTACTTATAGTCTACAATTGCAAGCGCCTGATGTCAAATCACGATTAACGTGAAGCAGATGACCGCATTAAAATAGCAACGTTAAATTTGCTTATAAATTATAATACATGACTGATTATTACAATTAATAATTTATCTTATCGCAAACAAATATAGCATGGGAGTAAAATGCATTAAATTCCCAAACATATTCATTTATTTATAATTTAATGGTGTGACTCATTGCATAACAAACGCGGTGATTTTATTTGTTCCAGTCACATTGTAAATAAAGCTTTAGATAATGTAACTCAAAATACGTTTAAAACTATTTCATTTGTCCTTTATGATCCAGAATGTAAAGCCGACCGAGGACGACCTGATGCTAAATTCAATCTAACACACCTCACTCACAAGATCCAACCAACCTCAACTACCATATATACATAGATTATTCTTTTCTAATGATCGGAGGGGATTAGGTGCTGACCCACTTAGGATATTGCACCTAGGCCCCCCGGGAAGGAGGAGGAGGTAAAAGGAAGCGCAGAACAACGTGAAGCAGGATGACTACACAGCAATGACAGGGTTCCTACATTTTCCAGATTTAGATGCACCGATAGTCGGACAGACAGACCGGGAACCCCAGCTTCCGTTTTTCCTGCCACGCCGCACCGAAACACCATCGCCGACACTTCCAAACTTCCTCCCAAATCAACTTCCTGATGAATGGGGGACAGGAAATTCGTGGGCTGAAAGAAACCAATCCAGCATACGCCTAATGACCTGGGAAAATTCCGGAAAAACACATGATTCAGAGTAGGCGGTTGCCAGGGATTGAACCCGGGACCTCTGCATGCGACTCGCACCTGTTACCACGGCGCCACCTCGCTGCATTTGTTACATCTTAAAAGGGGGATATTTCTTTCAATTACAAAAGAACCTTATGACTTTCTCTACCCACTATTCTTAGAAAAACTATGCTGCTATCTGTTTCATGTTAACCGAAAAAAAATTGCAGAAATAGTTTTATTAGACATTTCGCTCTAGGTACAATGGAAAGAGGGGAATAAGTAGATTTAACTCCTTCCTCTAGAAGACCGAATTATATTGTATTGGTTTAGCGTTTCCTTCTTTACCAATCGTAGCGAAACTCTTTCAAACAGATTGTATCTAAACCACCCCTTCATTTCACTCGATTATAACATCGTTCATTGGTTCGTGTTTGTGTACCTGAATTGTTTTCCAGGCCAGTCACATAGAGATAGGGAATGAACTCGAGGCTGGAATCCTTACAGAGAGAAAAACGCTATAGCGATTTAGGGAATGGGCCACTTTTTATGCACGTCGGTGTACCATATGCGAAAGTGGTTCCCTTTCCTTCAACCCTCCTTGTTTTATAGAGCGCCGAGATCAGTACCCATTGGCTATAAAAGCATATTTCCGGTTGGTTTGAAACCCCATTTGAGTACCTACCTCCTCGGCGGGCGGTACGCAGGGTGGGTTTTCCATGAAGAGGCTCGCAAGTGCTAGGGGAGGCTTCACGTCTAGTACCACCCGCCCAACCGACTAGTTGGGGGAATTTCGAGGAGTTCTGTTCATCCAGACCGTACGTTACAGCTACTTAGTCTACTGAAAGATATTCCAGGGTTTAAATCCCAGCCACTCGGTATCTAAAAAAACTACGTGGTTCTGATTATAAAATATGCATAAAAGACCTGATGTGCCACATTCACATGACTTTCTCTACTCGCTCTTCAACGAACTATACCTATAAAGGTTACTAAAGTCAACTTTGACAGTTTTCCAACGTTATAAGTCACTAAAATCTAGTGACATTCGAGTTGTTAGGTTCCATTCATAACCGGCAACTCCTACGCAAATACATACCTTTTACATCTATAGGGAAGGCTATTATATAAGTGTTACGTTGAGACCCTGTTTCATATTTGCAGGTGTACAAGATTTGTATGTCGGCCATTTAGTCACCAAATGACGCACAGATTATAATATTCATTATATTACTATTTAAATAATGTTAGCCATAGTTATATTAATTAGGTTAACTATACGAGTAATTTAGGTATTATTATTATTATTAGTTTGCTTGTTCCTCGACAGACTACTGAGCCAAGACATTGGACTGATCACCCATCCTGGATATGCTATGTACCAGAGTTTACTTGCTCCTTGACAGACTACTGACACATGACATTGGGCTGATCACTCATCCTGGATATGCTATGTACCAGAGTTTACTTGCTCCTTGACAGACTACTGACACAAGACATTGGACTGATCACCCATCCTGGATATGCTATGTACCAGAGTTTACTTGCTCCTTGACAGACTACTGACACATGACATTGGGCTGATCACTCATCCTGGATGTGCTATGATCCAGAGTTTACTTGCTCCTTGACAGACTACTGACACAAGACATTGGACTGATCACCCATCCTGGATATGCTATGTACCAGAGTTTACTTGCTCCTTGACAGACTACTGACACATGACATTGGGCTGATCACTCATCCTGGATGTGCTATGATCCAGAGTTTGCTTGCTCCTCGACAGACTACTGAACCAAGACATTGGACTGATCACCCATCCTAGATATGCTATGATCCAGAGTTTACTTGCTCCTTGACAGACTACTGACACATGACATTAGGCTGATCATCCATCCTGGATATGCTATGATCCAGAGTTTACTTGCTCCTTGACAGACTACTGACACATGACATTAGGCTGATCATCCATCCTGGATGTGCTATGATCCAGAGTTTGCTTGCTCCTCGACAGACTACTGAACCAAGACATTGGACTGATCACCCATCCTAGATATGCTATGATCCAGAGTTTGCATGCTCCTCGACAGACTACTGACACAAGACATTAGGCTGATCATCCATCCTGGATATGCTATGATCCAGAGTTTGCTTGCTCCTCTACAGACTACTGACACAAGACACTGGACTGATCACCCATCCTTTATATGTTATGATCGAGAGTTTGCTTGCTCCTCGACAGACTACTGACACAAGATATTACACTGATCACCCATCCTGGATACGTTATGATCCAGAGTTTGCTTGCTCCTCGACAGGCTACTGACACAAGACATTAGGCTGATCATCCATCCTGGATATGCTATGATCCAGAGTTTTTCTTGCTCCTCGACAGGCTACTGACACAAGAAATTGGGCTGTCACACATCCTGCATGTGCTATGGTCGAGAGTTTGCTTGCTCCTCGACAGACTACTGACACAATACGTTGGCTCCAAGTCCTACAAAGTGGAAGGTAACCGGTAAAAGGAGAACTAATCAGTTAGAGAATATTATTTGTTGTGTAAATATCTTTAATATATGCTATTTTAATAAAAATCGTTCACGAAAACAAAAGTTCGAAAAGTGTACCATGTAATGAGTAGTTTGGGGTTGGGGATTTTCTTGAAAATCTTCCGTGCCGCATGCTTGGAAGATGGTGATGATAATAATAAATAATTCCATGGTTCTACAGTCCTAAGGGGCCTATTCCCGCCAACATGACTGCCGGCCTCACTCCCACGTAAACACGGGGAAGTGGGCGATCATCCAACCGATACGGGGAGGTGATGTGGCCAACATTACGCATTCCCTAGCCAGAATGTCAGTCTCCGTGGCCGGATACGCTGTCTGTCGCTGCTCCTCATTTTCCTCACGGTGCTGAGTGGGCACCAGTCCATACGCGGGACTTAAATCCGCAGCCCATGGGTGGGATCGAACTCGGGCGCATTCCGTGGTCGGGAACCAGAGCGCGACGGCACAGGATGGAAGATACTGAAGACCAAGTTTGGTATCCGATTTTCCTTTTTTGAGTTATGCTGTTCACAGACACACACATGGACACTTACATGGACCTTTTCCTAAAAGGTCCTTTTTTACTCAGGGCGCCTCAAAACATGTATTTCTGGTAGAATCTAGATATCGAATTTTCGGTTGGAATGCACTTCTCTAGCTACTATGCACGTGGTGGAGAAAGTAGTCATGGGTAAAGAAAGCAATCAGGGGTAGAGAAAGTCATGTAAGTGTAATACATAAGAATTTCTTCTCAAACTTACCCTTTGGGCTGCCTCATCGTCTGATGGTTGGCAGCCCAACCTCCAAATCGAGAGATCCTAGGTTCGATTCCCGGCTCGAAGGTGGGAATTCGTCTGTAGCTAGAATTATTCCTTATTCCTGCCTTGAGTCTGGAAGTATGAATGTGAGTGTGTGTGAGATTTTAATATAACAACCAAAAGTAAAAACCACCCAAAAGTCAATACCACTGTAAGCGCATGAACATCACTGTCAATTAGATGTTGCTCCGAAAATAAAAAGCCGTGGATATTACTCGAGATTTAAAGGTACAGGGAATAGAGAGGCCCCTGAAACTGAAGCAGAGTACCGCAAGTAGGCCGCAACGGCCCTTTTGCTTCTACCGTGACCCTTGGGAGGGAGGAAGAGGGGAGAGACTCGAAGGGTGTGCAGATCCGGATGACGACGGTCGCAATATGTACGGCGTCTGTAACGTTTCCAGTTCGAACGAATCCGACGCCGCTCATGGGGCCCACTTGAAGGTGATTCCTAACTGGGCAGTCCCGGCCACGCCAGGGAGAAAACTCCACAGATCGCACATTCACCGCACAGGCGCAACCCGCCGAACACCCTGGTCGTACAACCCGAAACATATGACAATGAAGATGATGCGTAGAGGAAATGAGGGGCAGATGAAGAATCACCCCAACATTCGCCTGCCGACCCGGAGAGACCCATGGATCAGAGTGAGCGCCGCCGGGAATCGAACCCGGAACCTCCCAAATGCGAGTCGCACACCTTATCGCGATGTTAAAGGCGGCACACAAATGGAGTAGACGAACAGAGAAATGTAAGCCACGTAAGATTGCTGTGGAATATAAAAATGCACCATATTTTCTCTTCTAGAGTAATTTGCTTCTTAACGAAACTCTAAAGCCTTGAAGAAAATTCGGGTGCATCCGAGCGTGCTTATAACAAGCAAAAATCTGCTACCGACGGAGCAAATTTTCACGCCCCATCTGATGGAATAGGCGCGGCTTCAGCAAAAGAATATCTGCTTTATTCAAATACACTACGGGGAGTTTAGATTCCAGAGATGAGAGAGAAAATTTACTTGGATTCATTACCGCCGTATGCATTTTCCACTCTATCGAGAGCTTCATAATTCCAACTAAATATTTTATAAGGTACTTACAACAATGACTGTTGAAATCGTAAATTGAAGAAATGCTAACACAATTCGTTTATGTTTTATGGACAAAATCGGAATCTCTGCTAAAGCTGAGAAATATATAATCTCAAAAGAGTACTGAATAATTCACAATTTGCCCACTTAGCTGCTTTATTGTTTCAAAGTGAGTGTACAGGTTCAAATGGAACCCATTGTCACAATTTTCTAGAACAAATGTATCATGTAAACAAAATAATGTTTTCTATTTTCATTATGGTTTTGGAAATGTTCCCCCTATTTATTCTACGTCGTATTAAGTACGTGCACATATCGCGACGGATCGGTTAGGTAGCTCGTGGCTCGTTGTGTGGCGGACAGTTAGAAGCTTCGTCACGTCCATTTGCTGTAATATGTTACTACGTCCGAATTCTTACGTTCGTTTATAACAATGAAAACAGCACAAGGACTAATAATTGTCACAATAGCACATGCTACAACGCAAGCTCGCCGGAATTACCCCTTTTTTATTTAAAAAAATCCCGTATATTTCCAAAACTTTTAATGAATACTGTAAGAAATCCAATTTAAACAGTAACACAACTTTTAGAAAAAGACTTGATCAAGAAAACTCTTATTTGTTGCATTCACATGATTTCCATTACTCACTCTTCTAAAACTAGCCTTACCGAAGGTTTTTATTCTATCTACCACTTCTTCGTCGAGATAAAACTTTCATTACATGTTTCGTTGTTGGTATAAGAAGAATAAGCAGACCAAAGTGATAGCCAGATTTTTAAAATGCGCGTTGTAATGTGAGGTCTTTAAAACTCCTTGTATATCCAAGAGAAGAAATGAATAGAGACATTGAAAATTCAAACCACTGACACAAAATATCTCTGAAAGTGTTAACCCCACAAAAAGTTACTCGACATTAATTGCGTACCTCAACGAGATCTACGTTTTTTCTGTAGTAAGATTTTGTCTATCTATTACGGTTATACCCAGAAAATTCAATTTTTTAATCACACTGTATTTTAATCAAAATCGTTAGGGCTATTTTACAAAATGAAAAAAGCGACTCACATGTAGGTGTCCCGGGTTCAATCCCCGGCGACCGTCCACTGTTACCCATGGGTCTTTCCTGGTTTCGCCGGGTCGGCAGGCGAATGCTGGGCTCGTTTATTCTCCACCACGCTTTCCATCATTTCCCTTTAATTCCGTTTCCAGGCGTATGGTAGTGCCAGACAAATGGCACGCATGCATGGTCAAAAGAAAAGGAATTACCGTGGACACCAGAGGGCTGCTTGTTCGTCGGCACGTTCATCCGTATCTACTCAACTCCAGCAGTGGGACGGGTCTTCGAGCTTGGAAACTTTAGGGACTTCCGCGCGTCTTTGGCCAGTCTGGCTGCGGCCTGTAGCCTTCTGTGGTTCCTTCACTTTCTCCTGGTGGTGGTAGACGCAATACATATATGCAGATCACAGTGTGCGAGGTGTTCCTCTTCGTTGAGTAAGCTATATCTATTTTCCAAGTAAAGAGTAGTTTCGGGTGGGAGCATGTTTTTGGACATTTTTAAATAAAATGGACTAACCGATATTGCTTTCAAAGGTAGGTTTCTTACTTATAAGGACTGCATTACACATGGTGTTATTTAATACTGTTTACTCATTGTACCAGTTGTCTCTGTTGCTCACACTCTGTACTAATTATGTATTTATTTAATGAACTTAAACTAAAATATGCTTCTGTTGGCTGTGAACTTCAAACCAATCTTCAAGAAAAATCATAGCTGCGGCCGATATTAACCTGAACTTTCGTATTTAGACAAGAAAAGTGATACAACAAAACTGATGTATCGTTTAACATCAAGTAAGTATATGGTGGTACCATTAACATATTATATAAATGTACTACGGTACATACCAGAGGTAGCAATGGAAACCTGGAGCCGTACGATCTGGTCACTTACCTGGAAAAAAGAAAGAAAACTACATTAGCACTTCCCTGTTACTTTTTCACAGCAATAAATTATCACTCTGACTAAAGTAAACCTTCGCGTTCTTCTTTAACTGCAGGACATACACCGCCAAGCCAATACCTTGGGTTAGTAACCTGTCGAGGAGCAAGCAAACTCTGGATCATAGCACATCCAGTAACGTAGTTATGCTTGTTGATTCGTCACTCACATGAAATATGCAGCATAATTACGAAGTTCGTCTCAAGTTCACTGTCATGATATGTGAGAGACAGGAAGCGGACCATCAGTGCTTAAATCGATGGATATTCATGACCAAAGCCACATTTCATGAGAGTGGTCGAGTCAACAAGCATAACTACATTATTTGGAGAACTGAGAACCCACACGTCCCATATGACACATTTCACATACCATACGGCACGCTGCTGTGTCGTGACCACCATTTTGTCACCTATACACGATAGTGCTGCCATGCCAATGAATTCTGAAACATCACTCATTGTTAACTTCCATTCTTTCCGCCTATTTTACAACCAACTGCTCAGAGATGTGTGCATTCTCCTCTTGTATATAACGTTTTATTTTCCTGACATATCACCCTGTATATTATAAGTATCCTTAAGTAGATACCTCGACTGACTTAATGCCTATATATATATATATATATATATATTGATAGTATCTAGAGGAAGATTGTGTGTGTGTTTATGAACGCACAACTCAATACTTGGTATTTAAGTTTAGTATCCACCAAATAAAATGCAAACGAATATTTTCGAGAAAATCTCCCACCCCATACTACCCTTTACATGGACAATTTTTCGTCACTTTTGATTTTCTCAAAATTGGCTCTAACGATTTTGATTGAAGAACCATATGCTAAGGTATTTACCTAACAATTAAAATGTGTATCTTCAATTTTCTGGGAATACCCTGTAAAGCCCTCTTCATTGTTTAATTTTGTAAAACTGGTAAACCTTAAGCGATAGACGAAAACGTACTCCGCGAAAAAAATACACGATTTATTTCCAATGATTTTTTTTTTGTTTTTCGCATCAGTCATTTTAGAGAAATCTGTATTATTGGTTTGAATTTTCAACACTCTTGTCATTTTTGTAAAGCGTTGTTGTTTTCAGTTGTTTCTCGGGATATCATGGAAAGAGTATGGAATTTCTAGGCCAGATTTATATTGTTTTGGTTTCCTCTATACTATTCCCCTTTTAATTACAACGAAATATGTTATGAATCCATTCCTGCAAAAGCTGAAGGTAGAAGTAGACAGAACAATAAGATTCCGTAACAATAGTTTGTAGAAACTACATAAAAATAAACACTGGTAGGTAGAGAAAGTCATGTGAATGTAACACATCAGATTTTTTTCTCGTGGTCATGTACAGAGCGTGCAATTTTGAAGCTATCACATAGCAATCCACGGTTTAAAGAATCTGATGTGATACATTCACATGACTTTCTCCACCCTCTTATGTTTATTACTGAGTATATATACCTACTATCCTTACTAAAGCTTATTTTTCTATCTATACATTTTAATCCAAATAAACCTTTACAGAAACAGCTACATTACACATGTCGTTATACACACAAAGAGAACAGCGATAGTCAAATGTTTAACAACTGGACGCTATATGCTGGCCTTAAAATTCCATACTGTTTCCATGACATCGCGAGAAACAACTGAATGTTGACAGATTTCAAAGAATGAACAAGAAATGAACAATTCCAACCATTAACAACGGATATCTCAGAAATGGTTTACGCCACAAAAACCTTATCTGGAGTAAATGGTATATGTTAAAGAGGTCTACATGTTTTGTGTAGACCTCTACGTTGTTGCCTATCGTTTAAGGTTTACTAGTTAAACAAGATTATACAAATTCCCTTCCGAAAGAAGAGGAGTTGAAATGCTGTTCTCAGAAAATTCAACATATACATTTTATTTGTGACGTAAATATCCTTAATATGTGGTATTTTAATCAAAATCGTTAGAACCAGTTTTTAGAAAATCATAATTTTCGAAAAATGTTCCATGTAAATGGTAGTTGGGGATGGGGATTTTCTTGAAAATCTTTGTGTTGCATCTTTGAAAGATACTGAACTTAAATACTATGGTTGGTATTTATCCGACTTTTCGTTTTTGAGTTATGCTGTTCACAAACAGACACGGAAGTTCTAAAAATGCTTGTTTGGAATCAAGGCCCTCAAATGTCGGTATCGAAGTTTTTAGTAGAATGCAATACCTTCTCTACCTATTGTGTATGTGGCAGAGGAAATAAAAAATCGGTCTGGGTAACTCACTTGGTTAGGCGGTGGCCTTCTGATCCCAAGGTTGCGGGTTCAAACCCAACCCAGCTCCAAATCAGTAGACTAAGTAGCATGTACAAGAACCCCTGGGACGAAATTCAGCACACCGGCGGCCCTCATGTGATCCTAACAATTGACAGCTTCGTAAGTAAACTTTTTTCTTTCTTTTTAAAAATCTGACTATCGATTTAGCCTGTGTATTCTTCTTGTGCCTACAATGAGATGTGTAAACATGTAATTAATGTTTATCTACAAAAATTAGAAGATAGTAGGATGAGATTTTGTAGAAGAGTAATAGAGAAAGTGAATGCAACACTTTAGATTTTTTAATAAGAAATTCCGGTATTACACTAGCTTGGTAATGCTGATCCTGACATATGCGAGCTATAACACCATTGCATTTAATGACGAAACAAGAGTAGAATTGATCCAGGACTGCGGTGTTAAAACCGGACCTCAAAACATTTTACTGGCAGTTCCAGGGGCGTCTCTATTCTTTTATGTCAAAGGTCTTGTTTGTTGGTGGGCAGCGTTATAAACACAGAGTATGCATAAAACATTTGGGGCGGCGGACCCTTCCGCGTTTATGGTTTCACACTAGCCCCCGTGCGCGGCGATAAAAAATCCTACAAAACAAGCAAGCGCCAGGCAGAACTGTCCGCGGCGATCGAAACTGAGTGCACCAGATGTGTGGTTTGCTCCTTTTCAGCTAGCTCTGTGCTTTTGTTTTTTGTTTTACCATCTCACCAGCATGCACAGGATACAAATAGCGGAGTCTGCCGATTATGCTAATGTGTCCAACTGCTACTCCTTTGAAACTTTTATGTGGGGTAAAGATGAAAAAGTTACGAAAATATCAAGGCTAAGATTCCAGATGTCTTGCAACGAGTCTTCGCTTACATAAATGATAAAGTAATAGTATTACATCTCCTACTCTACGTGTGACAGAGCAAAGCTTTCTGGACATTCTTTTTTACTGTGGATTGAGATGTGAAGGGAGGGGATTTGGCACCGATCCAAGAATGAGGATATTGTATCGATGGCCCCTGGCGGTCGAAACCAGGAATGATGGCACAGCAATGACAGGGTCCCTACACTTTCCAGATATAGACGCCCCGGCAGTCGGACAGGTAGACCAAGGACCCCGCTTCACATAGGGTCCAACGGCCAACATTCGGAGAAAGTTCACAGAGAGCGTCCTACTCCCTGCCGCGCTGCACCGAAACACCATCGCCGATACTTACAACCCTCACTCGTGGAACGTCTGACGCCACTAGAAGTCCGCCGGGTTGAACATTCGAGCCCCTCCCGGAAGGGAGTTGTTCGGATTGGGTTAGACACGGCGGGGCAGTGGTGAAACCCTTGGGAGATTGGGTACGCCCGGTTGTTTTCCGCCCAGGCGGGTTCTCCTGCACCAGCCATGAGTAAGAGCTGGTATACAGTAGCTAGGTGCTGTCGACCACACTGAGGTCCTTAGGTAGTCTTCCTGATAAGGGTTTTCCTATTGAGCTGACGCGCACAAGTGATGTATCCACTTCTGTCCCTGTGTGGCAGGAGACGTGAGGAGGTAGGTGTTCTGCTCCTGTCTCGGCCACGCAGGGAGGCCGAGATGTAAAATAGGTACTGGTCTAATGTACTGAAATAGACCAAACGGCACGTGACCGTACCTGGGATCGCCTGAGGCGGACCACAGACATTACCGCTTGAGTCATCTGCTGGATTTTACTATGGAATTACACATATTTTGTAGAAAGGAATCCCTTCCCTCTCCTTTTGCTGAAACAACCTCTGTCATGGTTACCACTATAAACATCGGTGAAGTAGGTATCTCGGTGTACTGCTTGACACCAGGCTCACATGGAATCCCCATGTACAACGCTTGGTCACCTCAGCTTCAGCCAGACTTTCTTCAGTATTTCACCGACTGGCAGCTTTGGCTCATGATTGCTCTCTGCCGTCATATCTGCACATCTCTTCTGAGACCCCTGATCACCTTTTTGGTGTGCTGCCCGCAAGATTCACATTCATCGCCTTCAGATCATGCAAAGTGGAGCAGTTCGTATTATCAACAAAGCCCCATGATTCATCCGGAATCGACAGCTTCACCATGACTCTCCACTATACACCTGTTCGGCAGCGTTCAGCAAGTGTAGGGAGCAGTAGAATGTAACCTCGGAGCAAGAACTCGTGGCCAAGTCGGTTGAAGGGCAGATCACCACAGGATCTGTTTCTCAGCGACTCCAGAAACTCCCTGATTTGTGTGTTCACTGACTGCTATTTCTTGTTATATTGTTTCTGTTATCTTGTATTTACTGCATTGTTCACGTATTACTTTCTCTACTATGCGGAAGTATTGCATTCCACCCAATATCGAGATTTCACCCAAAATACATATTTTAAGGTGCCTTGAATCCAAATAAAGCAGTTTTGAAAACATGTCCGTACGTGTGTCTGTGAACAGCATAACTCAAAAACGAAAAGTCGGGTAAATACTAAACCGGCTATTTAAGCTCAATATCTTCCAAAGATGCGACAGGAAGATTTTCAACAAAATCCCCCACCCCAAAATACCCTTTACATAGAACATTTTTGATTTTCTAAAAAATGGCTAACGATTTTAGTTAAAGTTTTATATACTAAATATATTTACATGACAAATAAAATGTGTATCTTGAATTTACGGGGAATAGACTGTGAAATCCTTTTCATTTGGAAGGAATTTTGTATAATCTTGTATAACTGGTAAACGTTAAGCGATAGACGAAAACGTACTACACAAAAAATGTAGATCTCTTTAAAAGACACAATTTATTTTAAAAGTATTTTGGTGGCATAAGCCGTTTCTGAGATATCCGTTATTAAAGGTTCGAAATGTTCATTTCTTGGTCAAAGTCCTTTCAGTTGTTTCTCGCGATGTCATGGAACAGTATGGAATTTTAAGGCCAGCATATAGCGTCCAGTTGTTAAACATTTGACTATCGATGTTCTCTTTGTATCTATAACAAAATATGTAATGTAGCTGTTTCTGTAAAGGTTTCTTTGAACAAAAATGTAGTGGATAGAAAACTAAGCTTGACTAAGAATATTTGTGCAGCCACTAATAAACGATAGAAGGTAGAGAAAATCATGTGAATGTATCACATTACATTTTTTCGTAGCTCGAGGTGTCTTATAGGGCAAAGTCAGGTCCTAGGTTAAACTTCAATTCTGCTCATTGATATCTGCAAAGCAATAGTGCTGAACGATGCATTTCTTTTTATTATATATAGGTACAGGAGGGATAAAGAACACCGAGTAGATAGTCATATGCCTGAAAGCGAGTGCTGCATATTGTCCTTGTAATGCTATAATCTTTCTATGACATTACGAGAAACAGCTCAATAGCGACAGCACTATAAAGAAATGGCAGAACATACAAAATTCCTTCAGGATGAACACTTTTATAGGTTATTCCCAGAAAATTCAATATATACATTTTATTTGTCCTAGAATTATCTTATAGATATGATATTTTAACAAAATCATTAGAGGCATTTTTGAGAGAATACTTTTTTCTTTAACGCAAGAACTATTCCATAAAAGTAATTTGAGATATGAGGATTTTCTTGAAAATCTTCGTGTCGTATTCTTGGAACATGTTGAACCTTAAACCAAATTTGGCATTTATTGAACTTTTTGGTTTAGACTTATACTGCACACAGACAGAGACACAAGGATTTTTTTTTTAGAAGGTCTTATTTCGGATTCAGGGGACTTCAAAATATATATGTTCGGTGAAATCTCCGTATAGAAACTTTATCTACCATATATTAGTTAAATATATGGTAGATAAAGTAAAAAATTTACTGCTATAGCTACAACAGTTTTTGTCCAGATTTCTGGAATTCAAATTCTCCGCTCGTCCTCGTATGAGCAACTAATACAACTTGCTGAAGGAATCTGATTTTAAGGTTTGCAATACAAGTTTTTCTCCAAGATACAAGGTTTGTGAAGCATGTATCTCACTATTCGCATGGAAGATGATGACTATTTCGGGTCAAATTACAATTTCAAGAAGAAATTTAATTATATTTTCTGCCCAATTGCTATTGTCAAATTTCTTGAATACTTTTCATTTGACTGTGATAAATTTTCCAAGATATTAGATTGAGAATACCATTCACGCAGCGCAATTTATATACTGAAAAATTTTATGTATTACGTTCACAAGATTTTCTATGCGCTCTTGTCATTTATTAGTGCATAGGCAAAATATTCTTATGAGAGTTTATTTTTCAATATGCTTTATTATAATCCAGATAACCTTTACAGAAGTAACTACATTACACATTTTGTTATAGATAAAAAGAGAACAGCGATAGTCAAATGTTTAACAACTGGACGTTATATGCTGGTCTTAAAATTTCATACTGTTTCCTTGACATCGCGAGAAACAACAGAAAATCGACACGATTTAAAAAGAATCACAAACGATTAGTAGCGGATATCTGGAAATGGATTGTGTTACGAAACAAAGTTATTTGAAGTGAACGGTGTGTTTTAAACACATCTACATTTCTTGTGAAGTCGTTTTCGTCTGTCGCTTAATGTTTACCAGTTACACAACGATGTACAAAATTCCTTCCGAATGAAGAGGACTTCACAGACTGTTCACAGTAAATTGAAGATGTACATATCTTAAACATATGATATTTTAATCAAAATCGTTAGAGCGATTTTTGAAAGAATCATAATTTTCCATGTAAAGGGTAGTTTCGAGTGGGAAAGTTTTCTTAAAATCTGAGTGCAAGGCGCTGAACTTAAATACCAAGTTTGGTAATTATTCGAGGTTTCGTTTTTGAGTTAGGTTGTTGACAGATACGCACACATACGAGGGCTGTCCCAGAAGTACCCGACCTAACAAGGAAAACAAAAAAATTGGGAAAAAACACCTTTATTTCTCTACATAGTCCCCTTTCAGCTAGACAGACTTTTCCTTGCGATGTTCAATAGCTTTGATAACCTGTTTACACTGAGAACCGTCGAGTTCTGCAGAATACCCATCAACTGCAGATTCCAGCTCTTCATCGTTGGCAAATATTTTAGCACCAAGCTATTTCTTCAACTTTGGAAACAGAACATAATCAGAGGGGGCTACGTCTGGCGAATAGGATGCGTGAGGAAGCAATTAGAACTTTAACTCATTGATTTTGGCCATGGCCATAATGGATGTGTGAACTGACGCATTGTCTTGATGAAACAAAAGTTTCTTTTCCACTAAATGCGGCCGTTTTTGGTTGATTTCATCATTCAAACGCTGCAATAAGTTCGCATAATACTCGCCATTGATTGCTTTTCCTTTTTGAAGATAATCAATGAAAATTATTCCATACACATTCCAAAAAATGACACCATGACCTTGCCTGCAGATGGAACTGTCTCACCTTCTTTGGAGCCGATTCTCCCCTTTCAATCCACTGTTTTGACTGTTCCTTCGTCTCAGGTGTGAAGTGATGCACCCATGTTTCATCCATAGTTATGAATCGGCGCAAAAACTCGGCTTTATTGCAGCGAAACACCGCCAAACACTCGGCTGATACATTCTCACGAAGCTGCTTTTTTCCATTGTGAGTAAACGTGGCACCCATCTTGCGCACAGCTTTCTCATGTCTAAATTTTCAGTACAGTAATGTACAACACTTTTTCAAATGCCTACGATGTCTGCTAGCTCGCGGACTTTCAGTCGGTCATCCAATCCATTTTGTGGAGTTTCTTCACAATTTCTGGCCAGGTCACCTCATTTGGTCGACCACTGTGATGTTCGTCTTGGCAGCTCGTACGGCCTCGCTTAAACTCTGCCACCCAATATTTTACTGCTGTAAACGAAGGAGCAGACTTCCCCAGAATAGAATCTAGCTCAGATATAATATTAGTTGGACTAAGACCTTTCAAATGAAAGTATTGTATCACATAACGATGACCAGTTTTATCCATGTTTACAAATTCGCTAAGAGAATTCACTATTAATGGCTGCCAAACAATTACTAAACAACGTAGCATCTTCAAACTTCAAAATTAAGCTTTATAAGAGTGGTACTTTCTACCATAGTCATTTGTTTGAAACAACAACCACTATGTATACATGAGGTCGGGTACCTCTGGGATTGATCTCGTACAAACATCTCTGTTTTAAAATGTTTTTCGTTGGGTTTAAGCGCCTTAAAAGATATATGTATTTCGAAATTGTTCTTCAACACAAACCGTGTGTTCACACGTATATCTTCAGTTCACTGTGAATAGTCTGTGAAGCCCTCTTCATTTGGGGAATTTTGTACATCGTTGTATAACTGGTAAACATTAAGCGATAAACGAAAACGACTTCACAAGAAATGTAGGCCTGTTTAAAACACACAGTTAAAGTAATTTCTTTTGTGACATAAGGTTGGAAATTTAATGCCATAGCCGGGATTTGAACCACGGATCTCCCGGTCTCCGTCAGGTTGCTCGAACCACTGAGCTTCCATGGCAACATGCCGGCACGACATTAAATTCTCTTGTGTGCTTGCGCGGAAGAACAATTAATTCCATTGACCTAATAGTGGTTAAAACTACGAAGCCCGGGACTTAAAGTACTTACAACATTGTAAGTCGCCATTGGGGTATGTCATCTCAATACAATTTGAGATCTCCTTGTGCTTTACCGAGAAAAATGCGAGTCAGCTGGGAATTTAATGTCGTGTCGGCATGTTTTCATAGTAGCTCAGTGCTTAGAGCAACCGGACGGAGACCGGGAGATCCGTGGTTCAAATCCCGGCTACGGCATTGAATTTTTCAGTCGCCTGATTCTATCTCTCCATATGTATGTTTCCGCTGAAATCTTGGTAGGGAATTTTAGGGTAGAATGCAATACCTTCTCTAGAGGTAAAAATGTAGCAAAGTACTTGGATATCAGTCCGGAGACAAATGACCAATTGTGTTCTACTACTAGCTCGAGACGGAAAAGTACCGGATACGAGAGTTGTCTCATCCCACGTGGCGATTCCTCCTCAAGATTGCCCTTGGGCGGCAATATATGTAGAGTTTGGTTAATTGATTGATACGCGCAGCTGCTGGACAACAGATTCCTCTCTTGACCCCTTGTGCTCGCTCCTCGCCGCAATAACTGCTCTAAATCATTTTTCACCTAATATCAAGCGCAACAAATAAATCTCACCCACACGCGTGATCCTTGTCATTCATTCCAAATCATCTCCGAGGACACTGGAAACAAATATCACTTCAGTCTTTCCTTCTTTTTCTATCTACCTTACTTCATGGTAACCGAATCAATACTCAAATGTTTCAAAGCGGGTTGTTATGTGCTAGACCTCAAATTCCGTTGTTGTTCCGCGACATCGCGAGAAACAACTGAATATCCACAGCATTATAGAAAAATGAGAAAACTGTGTGTGTACACTAATAATAAGCGGTATCTCGGAAATGGCTAATGCTACAAAAAAGTTGTTTTAAATAAATACTGTGTTTTAAGCAGTTCTACATCTTTTGTTGAGTAAGTTTTTATCTATCCCTTAAGTTTACCAGTTTTATACAAAATTCCTTCCCAATCACTACAACCTCACAGGGTATTCCAAGAAAATTAAAGATAGACATTTTATTTGTCATGAAATATTTTATATGCGGCATTTTAATAAAAAATCATGTCATTTTTTCCATATATATGTTAGTAGGGGGTTGGGGGATTTTCTTGAAAAATCTTCGTGTCGTATCCTTGGAATATACCGAACTTAAACTCTAGGTTTAATGTTTAACCGACTTATTCGTTTTGGAGTTACGCTGTTTAGAATTGTTATTTTTCCCCTTTTCTTTCTTCTTGTGGTCATGCAAAGTGCATGACATTTGAAACGATGCGTTTTTTTTAAATCTCACTATCCTTTGAGCCTACTGTATTGTTCTTATATTTACAACGAAGTGTGCAAATATTTAGTAAAAGTTATCTCGAGTAACAATATATTAAAATAGTTCAGGACTGCATCTGTGGTCTGATGGTTAGGGTTAGCTTCCAAATCCAACGTCCCGGGTTCTGTTCCCGGCAAGAGAAAGTTTTTCTTTAGCCAGGATTCTTTGTAGAGTCTAGAAGTGTAAGACAGAGAGAGAGAGAGAGTGTATTTAATTTTTATAAAAAAAACCCAAGATTAACACAACAGTTAACGATAATATCACTGCCAATGAGCAACTGTTCCAAATGCAAGGCCGCGATATGGCCTTAGATGTTAAAGGCCGCATATAAATGTAACAAACAAACCAAAAGTACAGATAAACCTTTGCAGAAATAGTTTCCTTAGACATTTCTAAGGAAATGCGTTAAAGCTGCAAGGGAACCAAGGGAGGTAACGTGTGAGGCTCGCATCCGGGTTCGATTACCGTCGACCGCACACTCTGACCTTAGCTTTTCGTGGTTTACGCTGATCGGTAGGCTAATGATGGGGTGGTTCTTTATCGGCTACGATTTCCTTTCTCTCGTCTCCCTTTCATTCCGTTTCCTTCTAATCTTTAAGATTTATTTCTAGGTTTCGTGGTGTATGTCGGTACAGGACTGATGGCGCGGATATTTGCTCAAAGAAAAGAGTATTCCCCGCGGACACTAGAAGGTTGCTTGTTTGAACGGGTCGTTCATCGCCCCCTCTTGCCATTCCAGTGGTGGTACGGATCTTCGAGGCAGGAGCTTATTAGGGACTTCCGCGCGTCTCTGTGGCCTGGGCCTGGAGTTACAAGGAGGCTAGAGGAAACCAAATGTTTAAAGACCGTGTAGCTATACGCTGGCCTAGAAATTCTATACTATTCCCATGACATCGCGAGAAACAACTGAATAGCGAAAGCACTTTAAAAATGACAAAGCTTTGAAAAATTGAAATAAATAACAACGGATATCCCGAAAATGGCTGATGCTACAGAAAAAGTAATTGGAAATAATGTTTGTGTTTTAAAGACCTCTACATGATTTTGTAGTATAAATTTGTCCATTTCTTATTGTTTACCACTTAAACAAAATCCCTTCTCAATAAGAGGATTTAACAGCATATTTCCATAAAATTCAAGATATAAATTTTATTTGTCAAGTGAAGAGGCATTTTTGAGAAAATAAATATAGCAAACATCTTTCCATATGGTATTTTGGTGTGGAGGATTTTTTTTAAATCTTCGTGTCACAAGAAGCTGAACGTAAAGTTTTTTAGTTATTCTGTTCACAGACTCTCGCCTTTTTCTGCAAATGCCTTTTTTTCGATTCAGGTGGGCCTTAAAACGTGTACTTCCCGTGAAATCTTGGGATCGAACTTTTAGGTTGAATGCAATATCTTCTCTACCTACTAGGTACGTGGTAGATAAAGTAAAAATAACATTTTTTCCACTCGATCTGAATAACATCAACTGCTAACATACTATTCGCCAGGAGAATAGGATTCTTATGTTGTCAGATACAGGAACAGTTCAGTTGTGCACTATTCCTACATTACAGAACAATATTTATCCTATGTCGAGCTGAATAAAAATAAATCTGATGTATTGCACTCACATAACTTCCTCTACTCTTATACAAACTATTTATACAAACCCTATTCTCTATCTACTTCATGTTAATCGAGATAAACATTTGTAGGTGCAAGGGGAATATGGTAGGCTTTAAGCGACAGTCAAATGTTTTAAGAGCTGGTTGCTATGTGGAGTATTCCATTCTCTTTGTATGTCCAGGATATAAAAAATGAACAACGAATTCCCATTTGAGAAAAAGTATAAGTATTGGAAAATTCAAACAAATAACAAGGAATACTTTGTAAATGATTCATTCCACAAAAAATGTATATGACATAAATTGTGTGATTTAACGAGATCTTATGTTTTGTGTAGTAAAATTTTGTCTACCTCTTACGGTTTAGCAGTTATGTGAAAGTCATTCGGAATGAAGAGGACTTTCGGGGACATTCCCAGAAAATTCATTTGCTACAAAAGTATCTTAAACATATGATATTTCAATCAAAATCGTTAGCCATTTTTGAGAAAATCAAAATTTTCGAAAAATGTTCCATGTAAAGGGTGATCTGGTTTGGGGGATTTTCGGGAAAATCTGCGTGTCGCATCTTTGAAAGATACTGAACCTAAATACCAAGTTTAGGATTTATCCAACTTTTCGTTTCTGAATTATGCTGTTCATAGACTGACACACACACACGATCTTTTTTTTTATTCAGGGGGCCTCAAAACATGTATTTGCGGTGAAATCTTGGTATCGATTTGTTTAGTGGAATGCAATACTTCCTCTACAATACGTAGTAGAGAGGAGAAAACATCCGATGCTTTCCATTCACTGGAGTTTCACTGCTCTTAACATTTATTAATGGGTATAAAAATCTTACAAAACTTATTTTCCTATCTATTTCATTTTAGTCGAGATAAACCGTTTCAGGAATAGCTACATTACACATTTAGCTGTAGATACAAACGGAATAGCCCTAGTTAATTATTTCAAAACTGGACGCTATTTGCTGGCCTGTACACTCTTTCCATGCTGAGAAACATGCTGAGCGAAGGTCTACCAGGACAACACCCAGAGCCCAAGTTCCCCTTCTATACCCAGGGTCTAGCGCCAACCGACAAGCTCTCCAAACCGTGCGGGGTTTGCCATGAGGCCAATACCTGGTTTCCTAAAAGGTCTCCCACTTGCGCGGAGATGGAAGTGGATACGTCACTTACGCGCGTCATACCGATAACCTCGGTAGGGCCGACAGCTTTCTAGCAAGCCGTCTACCGGCTATCCAGGTCGGTACCGGAGGACATTGAGGCGTCTCACAACCCCGCCTATATGGAAGCCATACAGACGTACCCAATCTCTCATGTGTATCGGGAAGCACTACCCGTCGAGACCAACCCAATCCGAACAGCTTCCCAACGGGAAGAGCTCTAATGTTCGGCCCGAGTGCTAAGGATCCGCAGCGCCCGCACCACGGCATCTGAAGGAGTCGGAACCCCTTCCCCACGGGAAGTAGTGAGAAACAATTGAATGTCAATAGGACTTTAAAAGAATGACGAAGTATTGAACAATACGAACCATTAATAACGGACATCTCGGAAACGGCTTATGCCACAAAAAGTTACTTGAAATAAATTGTGTGTTTTAAAGAGATCTACATTTGTTGTATAGTACGTTTTCGTCTATCGCTTATAAAAAGCTCCTTCCGAATGAAGAGGATTCACAGGCTACTCTCAGAAAGTTCCAGATATATATATTTTATTTCTCACGTAAATATCTTTAATATATGGTATTTTAATCAAAATCGTTACAGCCATCTTTGAGCAGATCGAAAATGTTGAAAAATGTTTCATGTAAAGGGATTTGGGAGAGGAGGAAAATATTCGTGTCGCATCTTTTGAAGTTACTGAACTTAAATATAAAGTTTGGTTTTACTTTATTATTCTTATTATATAATTCATTGAAATTAATTATACTTTTTACAGACCTTAGTTGGTCTTGGCAAGTTTGTAATAGAGTCAACTGAAAAATATACATATAAAGTTTGGTATTTCGTGTTTTGAGTTATGCTGCTCAAAGATACACACAAACTTAGACCTTTTACTAAAAACTGTTTTTATTGGGGTTAGGGTTCATGTATTTCCAAAGAAATCTCGGAAATTAAATTGAAATTGAGTTTTATTTATGGACGCTCTTTAACTACTATGGTCCTTAGCGTCCCATTCTATATTGGTCGTGAAAGACCGGTAATTTTCCTCAGAGGCTTCTTTATCAGGCTTAAGGTTCTTTTACGTGCCGTAAATCTACGACACGGCACGCCGGATTTACTTCCCTTTCGAAGGAAGCCATGGTAAGAATTTTTACGCCGGAAAAAAATCCATCGCCCTCCGCCGGGTTTGAACCCGCGACCTCGGCAACTAGAAGCTAGTACCACGGAGGACGACAAGAAATCTCGGTATCGACGTTTGGGTGAAATGGATTACCTGCCCTATGTAGTAGAGAAAATACTTGTACTGGAGTTGTTTATGAACGCATTATGCAGGTCCTGGGATACCCGGGTCCTGAACATTTGCCCCCAAGTGACTAGTTTTAACTAGCAGAGAATGCTTTTAAATGAGGCAAAGCGTAACCTCTTTTTGACTTTTTTAATGTATGGCCTTCGGTTAACTAATTGATTCGTCGCTATAGGCGCTTTCATCGGGCATGCGCGCCGCTATTCCCCCGGGACTTGGCCAGCGGATGTTCAACAGTTGAAGAACTCCCCTTCCTATGTATTTTAATGCACAAAACATGTTTAATAGATAATGCCTGTGAAACGCGGGGACATGAATGTGCATTGCAGCCCCCGAGAATGATTTAAATTCCGTTTTCGTATCGCGTTCTATTGTTATTTGGTGCAGGGAGCATTGTTATAAATAACAAACGAAAAGCCCATTCAAACAAGACCAATCCGTATATACCTTTCAATATTACTCTTATTATTATTGTTATTACTTCTGTTTCCATTTATATCCTGCGTTATGGGGTAGAAACAAAAACATCGATACGTCATTGTAAGGCTGATACGTATCTTTTATACGGCCGGGGTGTTACTTTTAACAATGCTGCAGTAACTAATATTATAAACATTAATAATACCAAAAAAAATCTGATGTGTTACACTCACATGACTTTCTCTACTCTTGTTCAAACTATTTTTACAAACGCTTTTTCTCCACATGCTTCATGTTAATCGAGATATCGAGATGTTAATCTTATTGCTAATTTTCTTGTAGATGCAAGGGGAATTGGTAGGCTTTAAGCGATAGTCAAATGTTTTAAGACTTGGTTGCTATGTGGAGCATTCCATTCTCTTTGTATGTCCAGGACATAAAAAAAACGAATAACGAATTCCCATTTGAGAAAAAGTACAAGTATTGGAAAATTTAAGGGAATAACAAGCAATATCTCGAAAACGGTTCACTCAACAAAATCTTTATGACATAAATTGTTTATTTTAACGCGATATACATTTTTTGTGTAGTAAACTTTTGCCTATCTCTTATGGTTTATCAGTTATGCAAAAGTCGTTCACAATGAATACTTTTGGAGACATTCCTAGAAAATTCGAGATATACATTTCATTTGTCATGAAAATATCTTAAACATATGATGTTTTAATCAAAATCGTTACAGTCATTTTTGAGACAATTAAAATTTTCGAAAAATGTTCCATGTAAAGGGTGATCTGGGGTGGGAGGATTTTCTTGATAACCTTCGTGTCGCATTTCTGAAAGATACTGAACCTAAATACCAAGTTTGGTGTTTATCCGGTGTTCGTTTCTGAGTTATGCTGTTCACAGACACACACACACACACACACACATACACACACGAACATGTTTCCAAAAATGCTTTTTTTGGATTCAGGGGTCTCAAAACATATATTTCCGGTGAAATCTCGGTATCGAATTTTTGGGTGGAATGCAATACTTCCCCTACTTACTATACGTAGTAGAGAAAGTAAAATTATGGGTAACGGAATGTCGCGAAGCAAGAAAATGTAGCTAAAGTGGATCATTCGAGTTCAGACGCGCAGATCCTACGGCTACGCGCTGTCGTCGCTCCGTAGCTGCGGCCCTTGCGGCTTAGGGCCCATGATGTTACAATTTTGGCAGCAGAATGCCAACGACAGCAACGCTTACATGATGCAAGTGCGTGTGTTACATGTTGATAGCGAAAGTACTATGGCCCTGTTTCTATAATACTTGCACAACTAGTTTCAATGTTTTGAGCAAACAGTCGTGGTGTCACTAACGCTACGGGGGGCTTGTGGTCATATGTACGTAATTTTTTTTGTGACCTACTTATATATAAAATATTGAGTGAACTTTCTTATTTGGTATTGTTGGTTATATTATTCAATTTGAAACTTACGGTGCGCTCGGAACATTTCCGCAATTAATTTAAGGATCTAGAAGCGCGTGCAAACTTCTTGCGTTACGCCTACGGCTGCAATGAGAATGGTATTCCCTCACGCCTGCGCTTATGCTGCGTTACGTTAGCGCTTACATTTCATTGTGAATGAAGCCTAATGCACGCTCCGTCAAAGCATAGGCACCCTGTTCAGTTGAAGCTTTTCAAGTTTCCTCGCCATTCTGCGTTGATACACAGTGGACAAGTTTGATCGAGAGTATGACGTCACATAACAAGGAATTTGCCTGCCACTGTGTAGCATCAATTGTAGACGCCTTCTTGTTTCTCTGAGACTGTTAAGTTACTTAGTCGTGGAGATATATAGAGTCAGTGGTTTTGATGGGGACATCATTTTGAAGCTGGTGGTTAGAACGATTAATTTACTTCGTGTCTTTTATCTCATAATCTGGAAATTGTGTGGGGAGAAGGAACAAATTGCTTCAACTGGAACGTTTGTAGAGCTTTTGGTCTGGAAGCTATTTGGGTCAACAAGTGGCTAATGCAAACATTACGTGGGTTAGCGCGAATTAGGTTAATGCTTCATCTGGAGGCGAGGTGTTGCATGCTAAACTAAGGCCAGGGGTTCGACCTTATTGGACTAGTGCAGAACGCCGTGACTGATACTCCACAGTCTGGGGTTCAATATCGTCGATGAGCATAAGGATTTCTTCCAACCAACTGCAATAAAGAAACCCCCAATGCTTCCATTGCTCATTTTGCCCTTATCTACCGCACACCCAGTAGGTAGAGAAGGTATTGCACTCCACACAAAAATTTGATATCAAGATTTCACCGTAAATATACGTTTTGAGACCCTCTGAATCCAAAAACAGCCATTTTAGAGACAAGGTCTTGGTATTTGAGTTCAGCATCTTCCGCTGAAGATTTTTAAGATAACCACCCTTATTCCTCTACCTATTTCTTTTTAATACTTTCATTGCAGAATTCTTTGTAGTTATAACAACAATAGAAGCGATAGTCAGTTTTTAAAAAGCGTGTAGCTATGTGATGATTTTGAAATTCCAAACTCCTTGCATGACCATGAGAAAACAACTTGATATTTTATATTCACAATGCTTTCTTACCTTCTATCGTTTATTGGTGTGTATAGAAACTATTATAATGAATGTTTATTTTTTACTACATTTTAATTCATATAAACCTTTGCACAAATACGAGGGCTGTCCCAGAAGTACCCCACCTAACAAAGAAAACACAAACATTCTGGGAAAAAAACATCTTTATTTCTCCTTTCAGCTCGATACACTTTTCCCAGCGATGTTCAATAGCTTCGATACCCTGCTTATAGTGAGAACCGTCGAGTTCTGCAAAATAGCCATCAACTACAAACTCCAGCTCTTCATTGCTGGCAAATATTTTACCACCAAGCCATTTCTTCAACTTTGGAAATAGAAAATAATCAGAGGGGGCTAAGTCTGGCGAATAATTGGGTGCATGAGGAAGCAATTCGAACTTCAACTCATTGGTTTTAGCCATGGCGATAATGGGTGTGTGAACTGGTGCATTGTCTTCGTGAAACAGAACTTTCTTTTCCACCAAATGCGGCCGTTTTTGCTTGATTTCATCATTCAAACGTTGCAACAAGTTCGCATAATACTCGTCATTGGTTGATTTACCTTTCTGAAGATAATCAATGAAAATTATCCCACGCGCATCCCAAAAAACTGACGCCTTGCGTGCAGAAGAACTGTCTTCGCCTTCTTTGGAGTCAATTCTCCTCTTTCAATCCACTGTTTTGACTGTTCCTAGGTCTCAGGTGTGAAGTGATGGACCCATTTTTCATGGGCGCAAAAATTCGGCTTTGTTGCAGCGAAACATCGCCAAACACTCGACTGAAACATCCTCACAACGCTGCTATTGTTCCATTGTGAGTAAACGCAGCACCCATCTTGCGAACAGCTTTCTCATGTCAAAATTATCAGTCAGTATGCGATGAACTGCACTTTTTGAAATGCCTACAATGTCTGTTAGCTCGCGCACTCAGTCGACGGTCATCCAATACCATTTTGTGGATTTTCTTCACAATTTCTGGCGTGGTCACCTCATTTGGTCGACCACTGCGATGTTCGTCTTGGCAGCTCGTACGGCCTCGCTTAAACTCTGCCACCCAATATTTTACTGTTGTAAACGAAGGAGCAGACTCCCCCAGAGTAGAATCTAGTTCAGCTTTAATATTAGTTGGACTAAGACCTTTCAAATGAAAGTATTGTAGCACATAACAATGGCCAGTTTTATCCATGTTTACAAATTTGCTGAGAGATTTCTCTATTAATGCCTGCCAAACAATTACTAAACAATGTAGCATCATCAAACTTCAAACTTAAGCTTGAGGCAGTATTTTTATCACTTGAATGATTTCAGTCTGGTTATATAATGTGTAAATTCAATAACAGCCCGCCTTGAAGCAATATGTGTATGTAATAATTTGTAAAATGTATGTAACAGTCATTGCATATGCTTATATTATTGTATCCATGTGTAATAATGTTATGTGAATATATTACGTAATTTAAAATGTAGGAACTGTGAGAATAAGTTAAACGTTGCTAACAATGAGGTAACAATGAGGTAACCTTGAGGCAATAATGAGTTTGAGAGTTTAAATGTTATTTGTGATTTTTGGAAGCAATAATGTAATTTTAGTGACAGTTTAAAAATGACCAATCAACAATCAGAAAAAGCTTTAGTTAAATGCAGGTATTCTATTGGAGTGGGATTAGCCAATCAGAGACTTGAAATACAGAAATTTACAAGTTTAGACGGTTAAAATCAAGTCAGTTTCCTGCAGATAGTGATTGTAACCGGATGCTTGTGCGTCCTCGAGAGATTTAATACGTGTTCATGTGAAACGGAAAAAATAGTATACTTGTTAAAAAGTGCAAGTATTAAATAAAAGAATCTCAAAGCTCTCTATATCTGTGAAGTGCTATTGAATTTGTGTCAAGGATTAATAAAAAGGAGTGAATTAAAATTTAAAATCTGCGTAAGCCTACATTCTTGTCGCATCACGCCCTGCCAAGATATTCATGTCTCTAAAATAATACTGACGCAGCCGAGGCAAACAAATATTTAATACTTAAAGAAACAGTCAAATTACAAAGGTAATTATTTTTAAACTTGGGGCAAAGGCCACCTAAAAATACATTTGGGGCGAAGGCTACCGGAAACTGTTTACTATACGTGCTGTTGCAAATACAAGTTTGGCTCCCCAACAGTTGAACTACGATACAACTCCTTCAATACAAACTACTTCAAATCGGCTTTTCATACGTAGCAGCAAACAACAACTACTTCAAGCTTTATAAGGGTGGTAAGTACTTTCCACCATAGTCATTTGTTTGAAACAACAACCGCTATATATACGTCAGGTCGGGTCTCGCCTCGTAGTTGGGGTTGAAAGATACTGAACCTAAATACTAAGTTTCGTATTCAACCGACTCTTTGTTTTTAGTGGTGCTGTTAACAGATTCACTCACTCCCTCTCTCTCTCTGACTCACACACACAAACACACACACATATTTTTCTAAAAACAAACTGTATTCAGAGGGTCTCACCTGTTTCCGGTGAAATCTCGATATAAACATTTTCGGTGGAATGCAATACCTTATCTACCTACTATGTACCTGCGTGGCAGAGAAAGTAAAAATGTTTTTAGATGATAGAAATGGAATTTCTAATGTTACAACTCGGAGCTGGCTGATTAATGAGCGAACTGTCTCTCCGTTGTTGCTTTCAAGAGCAGCTGTTTGTGCCAGAAGGAACGTGGTGGAACTTGTCAAAGGCTTCTGAGGGTACATAAACGCGTACCGCCCACAAAATCACCCTCTTTTTCGCCATCCTACACCCCCAAAGTTCCGTGGCAGCCTGCCCCTTTGTCCGGCAGAAGCACGAGTTATTATTAATGGACGTGATTTTCATCGGTACGTCGTGTAAGTGCAAAGTGATAATATGCAAGACGCTTCATCGGCGGCAAAACACGTTCCCCAGCAGCGCCTTCGCACGAACTAGGAGGGAGGAAAAAGCATTTAATTAATGAAGGGATGAAATGCAGAGGAACCAGCACATATAAAAGCGGAGGGGAGGGGAATCAATAAGTCGCACAACGTGTTCGCTTCGGCGCCTATAATAATTTGACTTGTGGAACTTGAAGAACAAGTTCCTGTAACGGAGATAGCGTTTGCAGGTCTCCGCTTTTCATGTCGGTGGACAAAGGACCCATTCATTCATTGATGAGCTTCCACTCTAGCTCAAAGATAACAAAAACGACCCCTGCTATTGGTTCACCGTACTTTCTCATTAAGTAAAAACCACACATAGAGATAATGCATCTGTATGATTCCACTCAAACTAATGCATACATACTTTTGTCTAAACATAATTCTAATTCAAGCACACAACAATAGAACCGGTTGAGGGCCGCAGGCAAACACAATATTATTAGTGGGTATACATGCTATTCTCATGAAAGCTTATCTTTCTATCCACTTCATTTCAATCCAGATAAACCTTTACAGAAACAGTTACATTACACATTTCGTTATGAATACAAAGGGAACAGTGATAGTCAAATGTTTAAGAGCTGATTGCTATATGCTGCCCTTAAAATTCCATACTGTTTCCATAACACCACGAGAAACAACTGAATATTGACAGGACTTTAAAAATGTTGTAACGTATTAGGTAATTAATACCTATTGTCATGCCAGACACATTACTGCGTCGTATTGGCGACAGCATTGTTGGGGTAATCCTTTCGGCTTTGGGTTTGAAGCTCGTTTTAGCATGACGCTCTCCAGTCCGAGCTAGCGGATCTAGCGAGGGTTGGAGAGGGTGAAAGGTTAGCGTTACTCTTCTTTGTGTTGTGTTAGCGTTTGAGAATCGAGTGAGTAAGGTTGTATGTGAAGAGTGCGAATGTAGCTCGTGTGTGTAGCATCTCCCCTCATTTTTCTCCCCTCATTTGTCCTCTTTTTTGTGCGATGTAGGGGCACCGTGTTTATATTGAATAAACCACAGTTAATGTGAATAATGTGAATTCTGTGTATTTTGTTATAAATATCCCACGTCTGTACTGAAATATGATCTTCAAAGTCCTGGTGCTCTCGCTGCTTCTGTAGCTACGTCTCCAATGTGCATGTTGGGGTAATTAAAATTTAATACTTTTAGCTGGAAACCTTTTAGCCCTAACCCCAGCATGTAACAATATGACAAAGTTCGAACCATGAAGGGGACATTATGGTGAAAATGCGCGATTTTTATGTCGCTTTAAGTACGTGGTCAAGTCGCTACGGTTGTTAGGCGATCCTTATGGAGAACAGACAGCCTTCTAGATCTCATTCCTGTACTGTAACATCTTACTTCGTCACATGTTCACAGAGGCATGTGCATAGCAATTATACCTCTGCTTCTTTGACGTACAGTGGCAGCTGCGACAAGTGTCCACATAGGCATGTGCACAGACACTGTACTTCTGCATCTACACGTGCCGGGCACATGGCATTATGGCGCCTCCAGTCTACTTGCTTTCATTATCTGTGGATAGATTCCAGAGCATCCGCTATCACCACCTAGTTTTCTTTTTATTATTGTTTTAGATTTAAGGAGGAATTCTGGGTGGTGGTATTAAATATCCAATCTGGTATTTACTTTGGCGATTGTGGAAAACCACAAAAAGAAAGAAAACATACCAGTCACATTGGGATTTGAAACCGGCTCCTCCCGATTCGAAAATTTGTTTTAAACTTAACAAATAATGATTATTATCTTTCACGTAACATTATTGAAATGATCGGACCGCAAATTTTTAAATCCAATCTGTGGGTCTTTAAATATAGTCGTACTAGTGTTTGCTATAATTTCTAATCTTAAATGCACCGCGCAACCTTATTTGGCGAGTATAGAATATGTTTCATTTACACAAGAGGTAAATCGCGTGCTTCTATCTGCGTCATCATGCCGTACAACCGATTATTTAACCTGGGTCCTCCCCATCCAAATCCAAAGGTGAGATAGAGCATCCGGCGTAATAGAGGCAGAACGCAATTCGTACTCGGACCAAATGACTTGCAATTTTCAATTGGAATTACCGAATTTAATTAAATCTTTATGAACTGGACGCTATATGCTGGCCTTAAAATTCCGTACTGTTTCTATATAACAGCGAGAAACGAGTGAATGTGGACAGAACTTTAAAAGAATGCCAAAGAATTGAACAATTGTAACCATTTATCTCGGAAATGGCTGATTTCACAAAAAAAGTTATTTGAAGTAAATTGTGTGTTTTAAAGAGATCTACATTTTCTGTGTAGTACGTTTTCGTCTATCACTTAACGTTTACCATTTATACAAGATTTATAAAATTTCTTCCGAATGAAGAGGACTTCACAGGCTATTCCCAAAAAATTTAAGATATACATGTTATTTGTCATGTAAATATATTTAATAATGGCATTTTAATCTAAATCGTTAGAGCCAGTTTTTTTAGAAAATCAAAAACTTCGAAAAATGTTCCAATTAAAGGGTAGTTTGGTGTTGGGGATTTTATTAAAATTCTTAATTGCTCCAATTTGAATTCTATTTGTAGCCAGGTGATTACGCAACAGAGAGTGGTCTTGCTGACGTAGTTACAAACAAAACTCGTAAGTGTAAACATGGTGCTGTATAACACCCAGATGAACGAACTTGCAATATCATAATGGATCTTACAGCGAGCAAAAAGCAGTCACACAATGAAAGATCATACCTGCTGGTAAATGTCACACCACATGCGCATAATACCTTATGTGAAGAGTATGAGCCACATACTCAAATTTAAAATAGAATGCAGGTGTGTTTTGCACATTGCGGGCCGCGCTCGATTCCCAGCTGGGACAACAAGTTGCATGAATGGGGTTTTCTCTCGAGCTTTCTTTCGTGTTGTACTGACAAAGCCATCATGGGAATTTTTAGATTGGAAAAAACAAAAAAGACTAAAATAATAGCAATGACAAACAATGTGAAAGTAATCTCAGACAGTGCTCTTAAAAGTTAGTACGTTTCTGTGTGTACCGAAACAATGAACGTAGAGCAGGATAATTTTTTTTTTTGTAATTACAAATGAACTATTTCTAGTGAACAACTGAGTAAATCAATACAACAGGAACTTTTGGTTGTGTTACCACTGAGAATTTTTAGAACATCTAAGCTTAGAAAAGAAAGAAAAAGATTATTGGGTGCTCTGAAAAATGTCTTCAGTAATAATGTAGATGAATTATATTATTTCCTTTTGAAGAATCTGCCTCTCTACTAAAATAGAGCGAAATAATTGCCTTATTATTTCCTGTACTACGTAGAGAGTGTATGGGGAGTATTGCATTCCAGCCAAAAATTCGATACCGAGATTTCAGCGGAAATCCATGTTTTGAGGTACCCTGAATCCAAATAAAGAATTTTTGGAAAGATATCCAAGCGTTTGTATGTGAACAGCATAACTCAAAAACGAAAAGTCGGATAAATATCAAACTTGGTATTTGAGTTTAGTAGACATATTCCAAGGGTGCGACTTGAAGATTTTCAAAAAATCCCCCCACATCAAACTAGTTTCTACATAGACCTTTGATTTTCTAAAAAATGGCTCTAACATTTTGATTAAAATACATCATATAAAATATGTTCATATTACAAATAAAATTATATCTTGAATTTTCTGAGAATAGCCCATGAAATCCTCTTCATGTGGAAATAATTATGTATAAACCTGTATAACTCGTAAACGTTAAGCGATAGACGAAAACGTTGTTGTTGTTGTTCACCAATGGCACTGGGGAGTAATTGGTCTGCATCATTTTCCCTCTGGCTTCCCAATATAAAGTCTGTAAGTTATCACTTTTAAGGCCTTTGCGTTTGACGAGATGTTGTTTGTTCAGGATGACATCTTCTTCACAGAGTGTGCACTTGGGTGTTGGTAGGCATCGTATCTGTTCTGCGAGGCACTCATGGCCAGTTGCCATCCTAAATAAGGCCACTGCATGTACACCAACTCTATTTTTAATATTCTTATAATCTTTATCTTTTAATTTAAATTCTTCATCAAGTCTCTGCTGTCTTTTGAAATGTTGTTTAATGTAATTTAATTGTTTATTTATTGCTATTTGTCCTACAGGTTTTATTTGTTGTAATGCACCTTTCTATGCTAATTTATCCTCATGTTCGTTGCCCAAAAGTCCGACATGAGCTGGGATCCATTGTAGAGTGAAATGATTTCTAGTTTCAACTGCTTTAATTAGACTTCTTATTTATTTAATAAAGAAAATTGTTTTATTATTGTAATTTACTATCCCATCCATGGCTGATTTTGAGCCTGATAAGATGACTATTTTTATTGCAATTATAGTTATTGTAATTATATTCTTGCATTTTATGTTATTAATATATGTTTTGAAGCTTACTTGACTTTTTAAATTACTTATAGTATCTGCTGTAGACAAAAACGTACTTCACAAAAACTGTAGATCTTTTTAAAACACGGAATTTGTTTAATATAACTTTTTTGCGGTATAAGTCTTTTCTGAGATATACGTTAGTAAAGGTTCGAATTGTTCATTTCTTGGTCATTCTGTGAAAGTCTTTTTAATATTCAGTTGTTTCTCGCAAATACATGGAAACAGTATGCAAATTTATGGCCAGCATACAGCGTCCAGCTCTTAAAACATTTTATTATCGCTGTTCCCTTTGTACCTATAATTTTATAATTTTATTTGAATTAAAATGTAGTAGATAGAAAAATAAGCTTGAATAAGAATAATTTTACACTGCTAATAAACGACAGAGGGTAGAGAAAGTCATGTGAATGTATCACTTCAGATATTTATTCATATAACCGTTTTGGGCTCACTTTTTAATCGGAGTGTACAAAAAAGGACCACACGCGTACAGAAGCAACAAATTCAGCCACTTGTTTTCCAGACGCCGTTCGCACACAAATAAAGAATGGCTGGAGCCGCGAGCTGGTTGCGTGATCTTATAGGGTAATAATTCATCTGTGTTCAAAACATACCGTAATAGACGTACGTAGCAAGCTTTCCTTTTGTGTGAGTGTGTGTGTGTGTGTGTGTGTGTGTGTGTGTGTGTGTGTGTGTAGTTGCAAAAATCTCACAGTCCCTGCCGATTCTGATTTATGTGTTGTGCTAGGGTCCAGAAAATTGTTTTCTGTCAGGACCTAACACCAATCGCGTTATTTTCTCCAAGTATCCCTGCTTTCGGTTCAGAAGATAAGAGCAAACTTATACTGATGCTTGGAAAATAAGATCTCATAGTTTACAGAGAAATTCAAAACTATTAGGGAATGTCTACCATGCGAGATGGCTCTGCGGTAACGCGTGAGGTCACATGTTCGGTAGGCGAATACTGGGGCAGTTCCTCTTCTACCTCTCTAAATGACCCTTAGTGTTACTCAATCCACAACCGGAAAGTTCCATAAGATTTCATGAAGTGGCACAACTGGAACAAATCATGCAACAGGGACAGTACGTTGCTCACTTTGCACTGTGAAGTGTATTTATTAATCACGTCTCTAGGTCAACCTCGCATTCGTCTGTCAATCGTCACGCTCCTATACCTCAGGGCCCGTCAGAGGGCTCCCAAACCACAACTCAGTTAATTAAATGGCATAGCCAATAGCTTTTTATACAACCTGGGGTAGTTATTGACACTCCGCAGCTTCCCAATAGCACCCCCCAATCCCGGTACCGACTGCCCCTTCCATCTGAGACTACCATCCCCCTATCGTTAGCAGCCGCCAGGGTTTTCGACCCCGAGGCTCGCTACAATATGCGATTCACACTGGCGTTGGTTGGGCTGTTGACTGACCCACTTTTTGGGGGCATTCCTGGACTTTTGTGGGATTTTCTTTATCTGGAACCGTTAGGGACCCCGTCGATGCTTGTGCACACTGTCGCCCGGATATGGTTGCAATTCGGGTTTCTCCCTCCCCGCTCCCTCCCAGGAGTCACGTTAGAAGCAAAAAGGGCATTCCTAGACTACTAGCACTGCTATGTCCCGGTTTTGGGGGCGTTTGCGGGAATACGTTTGCGAAACATAAACAAACAGAATATACTTCAAAGCAGTTATATTTAAGAATACAAATTGGTGAAATTTCTAAAATCCACAATTTTAGATTCTTTCATTTGAAGTTTTAATACGGCAGTCAGGGTTTAATTTATTATAATAACACCAAATTTCACACATGGTTTTCATTTCTCTACTACATATAGTAAATAGGGGAAGTTTTGTATTCCACCCAAAAATTCGATACCGAGATTTCACCGGAAATACATGTTTTCAGGCCCCTGAGTCCAAAAAAATTATTTTTAGAAAAGGGTCCATGTGTGTAGAAGTCTGCGTCTGTGAACAGCAAAACTTAAGAACGAAAGGTCGGATAAATACCAGTCGTTATGGAGGTTCAGTACCTTCCAGAGATGCCACATTTTTCGAAATGTTCGATTTTATAAAAAAACACTAACGATTTTGATTACAATACCATATATTAAAGACGTTTACATGACAAATAAAATGTATACCGTGAATGTTGTCGGAATAGCCGTGAAGTCCTCTTCATTCGGAAGGAATCATATATAATCTTGTATAGCTGGTAAACGTTAAGCGATAGACGAAACGTACAGCACAAGAAATGTAGACCTTTTTAAAACACATAATTTATTTCAAATAACTTTTTCGTAGCGTGAGCCATTTCCGACATCCGTTATTAATGGTTCGCTTTGTTCAACACTTGGTCATTCTTTTAAAGTCCTGCCGATTTTCAGTTGTTTCTCACGATGTCGTTAAAACAGTATGGAATTTGGATTAAAATGTAGTAGATAGAAAAATAAGCTCTAGTAAGAACAGTTTGTATACTCACTAATAAACGGTAGAGGGCAGAGAAAGCCATGTGAACGACTCACACCAGATAATTTTAAAATTAAGTTTTTTAATTATTTCATCATCGTTCTTATTCCTACACTTTCTACTTGTATAGCGGCAAAACTATGTATAAACTATTTTATACCCTTCTGCAAACCATTTTTTGTATTTATTGTGCTATTTTTCAAACATTCTTAGGTTATCAGAGTGCGAGCCCTGGTCTTTAGAACAGAGAAAGTGAAGTGTCAACAAAGAAGTCACAAGAACAAAATTTATTACACTCTCTAAGGAATAATGCAAATAAAATTAAAATTAACTAATTTTGGAAAGCATTCTCGGACTTTAAAATGTATTATTTTGAAAAAAAAATTATAGATAAGAAACCGAACTTTCAGCCACTATAGCACGCCGTCATTGGCAAAAATTTTAAACGGCAACACATTATTTCCAATTTTTTTTTTAATTTCTTGCATGAACAATTGCATTTGATTCATACAAAAGGCTTTGTTAATATGGGAACTGTTAATTATTGGCCTGTTTAACAAATTTCCCCACTACTTACTTTAACAAATGAAATACTAATTATTTAATAATGTGTTAAAATTTTCCCCATTTACAATCTGGCAGTGGCAAAGTCGAAGCGTGTTGAAACTTTCAATCACTGCTGGTGGTATTCTCTGATCCTAACCCTTTCATATTAGCAGGCTCGTAACAAACACTCTACATTTCAAATATCCCCATCAAGTGGAGAGAGACCTGTTCCCATAGCAACCAATCACTGCTGGTAGTATATCTCTGATCCTCACCCTTCCATATTAGCAGGCCTCGTAACAAAGACTCTACATTTCAAATATCAAGTGGAGAGAGATCTGTTCCCATAGCAACCAATCACTGCTGGTGGTATTCTCTGATCCTAACCATTTCATATTAGCAGGCTCGTAACAAACACTCTACATTTCAAATATCCCCATCAAGTGGAGAGAGACCTGTTGCCATAGCAACCAATCGCTGCTGGTGGTATTCTCTGATCCTAACCCTTTCATATTAGCAGGCTCGTAACAAACACTCTACATTTCAAATATCCCCATCAAGTGGAGAGAGACCTGTTCCCATAGCAACCAATCACTGCTGGTGGTATTCTCTGATCCTAACCCTTTCATATTAGCAGGCTCGTAACAAACACTCTACATTTCAAATATCCCCATCAAGTGGAGAGAGATCTGTTCCCAAAGCAACCAATCACTGCTGGTGGTATTCTCTGATCCTAACCCTTTCATATTAGCAGGCTCGTAACAAAGACTCTACATTTCAAATATCAAGTGGAGAGAGATCTGTTCCCATGGCAACCAATCACTGCTGGTAGTATATCTCTGATCCTCACTCTTCCATATTAGCAGGCCTCGTAACAAAGACTCTACATTTCAAATATCAAGTGGAGAGAGATCTGTTCCCATGGCAACCAATCACTACTGGTGGTATATCTCTGATCCTCACTCTTCCGTATTAGCAGACCTCGTAACAAAGACTCTACATTTCAAATATCAAGTGGAGAGAGATCTGTTCCCATAGCAACCAATCACTGCTGGTAGTATATCTCTGATCCTCACTCTTCCATATTAGCAAACCTCGTAACAAAGACTCTACATTTCAAATATCAAGTGGAGAGAGACCTGTTCCCATAGCAACCAATCACTGCTGGTAGTATATCTCTGATCCTCACTCTTCCATATTAGCAAACCTCGTAACAAAGACTCTACATTTCAAATATCAAGTGGAGAGAGCTGTTCCCATAGCAACCAATCACTGCTGGTAGTATATCTCTGATCCTCACCCTTCCATATTAGCAGGCCTCGTAACAAAGACTCCACATTTCAAATATCAAGTGGAGAGAGATCTGTTCCCATAGCAACCAATCACTGCTGGTAGTATATCTCTGATCCTCACTCTTCCATATTAGCAAACCTCGTAACAAAGACTCTACATTTCAAATATCAAGTGGAGAGAGATCTGTTCCCATAGCAACCAATCACTGCTGGTGGTATATCTCTGATCCTCACTCTTCCATATTAGCGAACCTCGTAACAAAGACTCCACATTTCAAATATCAAGTGGAGAGAGATCTGTTCCCATAGCAACCAATCACTGCTGGTGGTATTCTCTGATCCTAACCCTTTCATATTAGCAGGCTCGTAACAAAGACTTTACGTTTCAAATATCAAGTGGAGAGAGATCTGTTCCCATAGCAACCAAGCACTGCTGGTGGTATTCTCTGATCCTAACCCTTTCATATGAGCAGGCTCGTAACAAAGACTTTACGTTTCAAATATTAAGTGGAGAGAGATGTTCCCATAGCAACCAATCACCGCTGGTGGTATTCTCTGATCCTAACCCTTTCATATTAGCAGGCTCGTAACAAAGACTTTACGTTTCAAATATTAAGTGGAGAGAGATGTTCCCATAGCAACCAAGCACTGCTGGTGGTATTCTCTGATCCTAACCCTTTCATATTAGCAGGCTCGTAACAAAGACTTTACGTTTCAAATATTAAGTGGAGAGAGATGTTCCCATAGCAATCAAACCTTTCGTATTTGTTTATGCCACTAAATAAGAAAAAAATAAAAAGAATGTGTTACATTTTAAAATGTCGATAACTTCACTATCTGGTTGAAATTTTTGTTGGTTTTTATAACATTTTCCTTTCAAAATAATAAATTTGAGGTTTCCGAGCGTTTTTTTAAAGTGGGTTAATTTTACTTTTATTTGTATTATTCCTTACTTATGGAACAGACTGCATACAAACAGTTCACACTTTCAGGCCTTGACACTACATTCAAACCCTCGTCCGGCGCGCAAGTGTAGAAAGAAACACGCGGTATCTTGAATTATTGCATGTCGTAGTTTCCAAATGTCTTAACATGTATAGGAGGAAAATAGCAGGTAATAAAGCAGCCTCTCTCGGTTTTCTCCCTACAAAATTAACTTTCCTCTTTTTCAACGCCTGCTCCTCAATCGGCATGGAGAAAGTCGACCGAATCCTATTCCTCCAGTTTTTCTCCCCCTCTCTTTCACCAAGTATTTTCCTTTCGTTTGCATTCCAATTTTCTAAGAAATCCTGTTTATTGGCATTCTTTCGAGCATCCGGGAAATCGTCTCGTCTTTCAGTCCTAAATAATCCTCTTTTCCATTCATTATTTGTTTAATGATGTTATTTCGTATTTCTTTACTTGCGGTATTCACAATCTGGGGCACTTGGACCAGTGAAGGGTCGCTAACAGGGATTTGTTACCCATGCTATCTCTGTTGCTACTGTCTGGCACACCTTTACTGCATTTTCTCTAAAGATAATAAAAATATTAGAATGTGTTTCATTCATACGACTTTCTCCACACATTCTTCAAAAATATTCTAACAAAAGCTTATACTTCTGTCCACTTCATGTTGATCGAGATAAACATTTGCAGATTTTTTTATTAAATATTCCCTTGTACAGTAGGCTTAAGTGGTAGTCAAATGCTTTAAAAGCAGGTCATTATGTGATGACATTGAAATTCCCTTTTCTTTGCACGACCCTTGAAAAAAACAACGAATAGCCTATAAAATATCTGACAATTCAGACCTATAACAAAGAATATTTCGGAAATAGTTAAAGCTACAAAAAATGTTATGTGAATATAAATTTTGTGACGAGATCTACATCTTTTGTGCAATAACTGTCTCTCTCTCTCTCTCACTCTCACTCTCACTCTTACAAGTTATACAAAGGTCATTCAGAATGAAGGGGACTTCTCGGACTATTCCTCCAAAATTCAAAATATACATTTTATTTCTCAATAAAATCGTTAGAGCCATTTTAGAGAAAATAAAAAAAAATTCCAAAAATGTTCCATGCAAAGGGTAGTTAGGGTTAGTGGGATTTTCTTTTAATCTTTGGCCACAACTTTGGAATGTCCTAAACTTAAATACCAAATATGGTATGTAATTGAGTTTTCATTTTTGTGTTATACTGTTCACAGACACATGGACAATCACACACACACACACACACACACGCGCGCGGATCGTTTTCTAAAAATCCTTCTTGGGGGATTCAGGGAACCTCAAAATGAGTATTTCCACTGAAATATCGCTATCAAATTTTTTGGGTGGAATGCAATACCTTTTCTACCTAAGTACATTGGTGTAATAATAATAATGATAATAATAATAATAATAATATTAACGTGTTGCTACAGCCCATGAAGGGCCTAGACCTGCCAACTACTGCCGGCCACCTACTTAGAGGCGGTCGATGATCCAACCGATATGGAGAGGAGAAGTGGCCAGCATCATGCATCCCCTAGCCAGGCTGGAATCGCTGCCTATCGGAGCTCCTCACTTTTCTCACGATTCTGAGTGGGCACCGATCCTATATTCGGGACTTAAAATATGCAACCTCATGATGGGATCGAACCCCGACGCAGTCCGTGGTCGGGAATCGAGGTCCACGTTCAAGCCAACGGCGCAGCACTGCTAGGTATTTTGTAGAGAAAGTAAAACATAAGTATATGAAAATTCAAACGAATAAAGAATATCTCGAAAACGGCTAACACCACAAAAGCTTTTATTACACATAGATTGTATGCTTTAAAGATATCTAAATTTTTTGTATGTTTCTTACGGTTTACCAGTTATAGAAACGTCACTGAGAGTGAAGAGGTGTCCACAGGTTATTGCAAGAAAACTCAAGATACACTTTTCATATGTCGTGTAAATATATTTAACGTATGCTATTTTAACTAGAGTCTTAGAGTTATTTTTGAGAACATAAATAATCTCGAAAGTTTTTCCATATAAATGTTAGAAGGAACTGGGAGATTTTCTTCACATTCTGCGTGTCGTATCCTTGCAAGACGCTAAAAATACATACCAAGTTTGGTATTCCACGAACATTTTGTTTTGGATTAATACCTTTTTAGAATTTACGGAGTGTCAAAACACATATCTTGCTATAATCCTCCTCTGTTTACTATCGGTAACACAGAAACTAAAAATAAAGTTGAACTAGAATAATTCATCCTGGTTTATTTGGGCAATCATCACCTATGACCAGGGAACGAAGGGATCACATCGTAGATCCATCCAACACGGATCTTTTGTGCTTCACTCCCAGGAACAGAGCGAAGTGGCGCCGTGGTAACGCGTTCGACTCGCATTCGGGAGGTCCATGGGTTTTTCCGTGGTTTCCCCGGATCGGCTGGAGTGGTTCATGTTCTACCACGACACTTCTGCCCCCCATTTCCTGTACCCATCATCTTCATTGTCTTCTGTTTCAGATTGTAGGACCAGGCGACGGTCCAGGGCGGGTTGGGGTTGGACGATGGCTGTGTGCTCTGTGGAAGTTTCATCCACGGACTGCTAGGCTGTAATCCGCCTTTGGGTGCTCTCAAGTGGGGCACCCAGAGACTTGGACAGCATTGGAGGCGTTAAATCTGGAAACGTTAGGGACCCTGTCGTCATCCGGACCCGGTTGTCCTTCGAGTCTCTTCCTTCATCCGTCCCTCCCAGGGGGTCACGACGGTAGAAGCCCAAGATACCGGCTGACCTGCGTGGGTGCTCAGCCCGTTTCGGGGACCACTTCCGTTCGTCCACACCTTTACGTTTTACACCCAGGAGGAACGAATGAGGTTGAGGAACCGTAGTTTGGTTACATCTATCCGCCTGAGTTGGTTCAGAGAAGGCAGAGTGCCAAGAAGAACTTTCCAACGAGCAGGCATCTACGGCATCTGTCCGACAACGACCACACAGCACAGCCCCTAAGCCCGCCTGAAGATGAACGGGGAAGAGAAATGATAGAAATAGAGTAATCATTTGCCATTCCAGCTAGGGAAATCCCATGTTGAGAGTGGCTGGCCCCAGGAACCGAACCCGGGACGTTACCGCATCTCGTTCGGTTGTTAAGCAATTGAAGCAGGCAGTGTAGAAAGATGCCCCTTTGTTCGACAATATTAGAAGTAGAGATGATGATCCTTTGTGAAGCAAAACTTTGGAAACGTTCTTCCAACTTGGTTCAAAGGCAATCATGTGCACAATTACTCGCGTCTCTCATTTCCAATAGTCGCTGTGATTACACTCAGCGGAACAAACACGTTTACTGTTATCTTCTTTTTAAGCCTCTCTTGCTCTAGGCACACACACACACACTTGACTGCCCCTCCCTCATTCACGCAAAGTCGTTCTTATCCTAAATATCTGGGTCATATTGACTTCGCCTGTAGAGGCAGCAGCTCAAATAAAAGTACAGCCGAAAACTTGGGCAATTTCAATGTAACAGCATCGCCCGCCCTCGTCAACCACTCGGTACTTTATATTCATGACGCAGTTGCTCGTTGAATTTAATGTAACCACCGCTGGGGAAACCCATCCGGGCCACAATTTCTGTTTTACATTCCATAACGCTGCTCAACTTTTCTATTATTATTATTATTATTATTATTATTATTATTATTATTATTGCTATTGTTATTAATTGTATGTCATTGTACAGTGTAAGTAATTATTTATTTGTTTACTTTGCACACTTTCTTACATCGAAGCAGTAGGGGATACATACACTGCGTTTGTGAAAACTGCAAAAACAAGAAACAATTTCCCGAATAACTCCAAACTTGGTGCAAGTGTAGAAGAGTGTACAAGCAATAAGTGATTAGGTTTGCAGAGAGATGGGTACACGTAGAGTCCTCTCGTGTCGGTCCGACAAGCTCAGTGTTGCGCCCAGTGTAGTCAGTGCAGAGCTGTCAAACAAAGTGTAAAAAATAAAGTGAGTACCTCGTCGACTTCAAAGGGAGCCATATCGGCGTGTGAGTGAGTTCAAACGGGACAGAATGATCGGTCTCCGGGAAGCGGGTTTGTCATACCGTGACATTTCGGCTCGTACAGGGCATGCTGCTACGACAGTGATGCGTGTGTGGAAGCAGTGGATAGATGAAGGTCGTACGCAGCGAAGAGCGGGTACTTGTCCACGGAGGATGACCACAGCACGGGATGACCTTCATCTTGTCCGCATGGCCATAACGGACCGTACAGCTTCATCCACAGTGTTGGCTCGATACTGAAGCACTGCAAGAGGTGTGAACTTGTCTGCATCAACGGTTCGACGCCGTCTGCTGCAGGTTGGATGGTTGCATGCATGCCATTACGTCGGCTTCCATTGCCCAGAAACCACAAGCTCCTCCGACTGCAATGGGCACGTGAACACCGTCATGTCTACGCCAAACATAAGAAATTAGCAAATCAGTGGGCGATTCTGGTCACGTGATCATTCTGTCAGCTCTGTTGCCATGTCTTGTTTCACTAACTACCACTGTGTGTAAGATCACGGACCAGGAATCACTGGGATTATCTAAGGAAAACGCAGCAAATTGTGAATTTTCTGGGAATAGCCAGTGAAGTCCTCTTCATTCTGAATGACTTTTTTTAACTGGTAAACCGTAAGCAATAGACAAAATCTTACTACACAAAAGATCTCGTTAAAACACAGAACCTATGTCAAATAAAAGCTGTTGTGGCCTTAACCATTTCCGAGATATTATTGCTGTAAATTTTCAAACACATATGGTTTTTTCTTATGGGAAAATGGTAAAGTATGGACGAACGGGGGAGGCCCCGAAACCGGAGCAGGCCAGTTGGCCCCTTGTGCCTCTACCGTCACCCCCGGGAGGGAAGGATGAGGGGAGAGACCCGAAGAGATCCGGATGGTGACGGGCGTAACCACAGACGGGGTCCAGATTGTTTCCAGATTGAAGCTTCTAACGCCGCCCGAGCCCACTCTATTGGGCCCCAAGCTTCCAGAGATGTGTCCCGGAAGGAACTCTCGCCCAAAAGCACGCAGAGGCGGGTTCCAGTCGAGCAGTACCCCAGAGTGAAACATCCACACCGTTGCCTTATAATACAATCAATCCTGAAACAGATATCAAGGAAGATGCGGGCACAGGAGAAGGAGGGGAGTCGTGGTAGAAAATGAACCACTCCTACATTCGCTTGCCGACCCGGGGAAACCACTAAAAACCTATGGATCAGGGTGGGCAGTCGCCGTGGATCGAAACCCAAAGGTCCCAACGCTCGGTTCTTTTCTTTTGGTAAGTCGCTATTCGTTTTTTTTTTGGTCCTGCAAAGAGCATGTAATTTCAAAGCCATACATAACGACACGCTTTTTAAAACAGTGACTATCGCTTTATCTTACGGTATTCTATGAATAGTTTTATAGGAAAGTGGGTAGAGAAAGTCATATGAATGCAACACATCAGATTGTTTTAATCTACATTTACTTTCCAACAGGAATAAAAATAAAGATACATCTTACGTCATCAGAACAAGTAAAACATTGGTCCATTCTTCAACAAGGACGTGCAAGTTGAAAAGTCTTACTGTAGTGGTGATAGAGCTTTTTCAAACAAAGAGAGGCTAGAATGTGAAGAAAGATCTTAAAACACTAAAAGAACGAAAGAAAGCAAAGAAGAGGAGAGAAAGAAAGCTTCACAAATAAACCCCAAGGGGTCTTCAAATCTATTCATTCCTCTGCATGACGACACTAAAAACACTTAGGAATAATAACCTTAAAACCTGAGATGGCAGATTAAATGGGATGCAGAATAATATTGTTTTACGTTATCTCATATCGACACTCACAGCTTTTGCCTGCGGGCTTCAGATAAACAGAGTATATTTTCTTCCGTCAAATAAAAACACAATTTATACCTCTGTAAGCGGATCAGCAACTCCTTTAAACAAAGTGTCCAACCTGGACCGTGCCATCACGTGCAAGAGTTCACCTGCATACTAACCTCTCATACGTTTCTGCATATACGAGAGCGGATCGAAAAGTAATGCACAATATAGTTTTTCTGCCTTGGTATTGCAGCTGGAATGTTGCAATTTCACACAGATATCGTTTGAAGTTTTTACCACAGAGGGTACTTTTTGTTTCATGTGCAGCTCTAGCAATAGAAGCGTGAACTATGCAACAAAGATGGCGCGCATCTTGCTGTCGTCCACGTGTGAAGAGCAGAGAGGTGTGGTTTGATATTTGTGGGCCAAAGGGCATAAATCCAGTTATATTCACAGGGACATGCGTCGCATGTTTGGGGATGATTGTATGGAGCATAGCAATATCTCCAGGTAGTGTGCATTCTTCCTAGAAAGCCGTGTCAACCTTAGTGATTCGCCACGCTCCATAAGACCGGTAACAGCTGCAACCTCGCAGAATGTCAGAGGCATAGAGGCGGCAATTTTGAACGACCGGCATGTGCAACGAACCTTATCGTAACAGTTCAACATTCCCTATAGTGCAGTGTACGATATTGTACACTGCACTATAGGGAATAGTAAAGTTAAAATTTCGTAAAGTTAGTGCTCGCTGGGTGCCTAACAACCTGACAGACAACCACAAGGGCCAGCGAATGGTGATGAGATTGGATCACTTAACGCGGTACACCGCAGAAGGGCATGACTTTCTGAAAGTAATCGTCACTGGTAATGAGTCGTGGGCATACCACTACACTCTCAAAACCAAGCAGGCAAGTATGGAGTGGAAACATGCTGGTTCCTCAGTGGAGAAGCAATTCTAAGTAATTCAATCTGCTAGGAAAGTACTTGTGACGGTGTTCTGGGATGGTGTTGTATTGGTGGAATTTGCTGAACACGGGATCACTGTGAATGCTGCAGCCTACATGACAACTTTGGTGAAGTGGCGTCGCGCCCTTCATGACAAACGCCACAACATGAATGCTGACAATGTCAAAATTATTCATGACAATGCTCACCCCCATGTTGCTGCTGCTGTTGGTCAGAAAGTCACCAAATTTATTTGGGAGGTGCTCCACCATCCACCATACAGTCCGAACCTTGCACCGTCGCACTTTCATCTGTTTGGTCCCGTGAAGAAATTTCTGGCCGGCCAACGCTTTGCGACACATGAGGAAATGAAATCAGCAGTCCGCACATAGCTACACTCCGAGGAAACGGACTTCCACGAACAGGGCATATTGAAACTGGTATCACGATGGGAGAAATGTGTTGAGAAACTTGATGACTATGTCGAAAAGTAGGTAAAAGGTGTAAGTGCATTTGTAATTTTTTGTTGTTGTTTTAACTATTAAACTTTTTTGCAAAAAGATGATTGAGCGTTGATTCTAAGAACGAAAGGTTATTCGTATTTGCACACCTCTGAATGAAATAAGGTTTCCACAATTGCACAACATGCTTCTTTCTTAGAATGACTCGAGATAAAACTAAAACACAAGTTAGTCGAAGGAGGTGCCTCCGCTGTTACGTGTGAAGACCGTATTCGATAGGTCCGGGTTCGATTCCTGTCGAGTCGGGTCGGTAGGTGAGCGCTGCGGTGGATCTCCTTCTACCACAGATTTCCTGTACACCATTTCCTTTCGTACGCTTCACGGTTGTAGGACCAGGCGACGACATTTTTCATGTGATCATCAGAGAAGTAATTGGATTTTGCGAAATGATAATTTGATCCACGTTTAATATTCTTCTCTATCGAAGAATGGTTCCATTCATATGGTTATATTTCGTCGCAAAGTAGCAGATATTGGAGCACAGAGAACCCCGATTTTATACACGAGATTGCCTTACGTGACCGCAGAAATTGATGTGTAGAAAATGCATACAGAATAATAGGACCTATTATTTTTTTAACCATAAATAAATGCAGATAATATGACTACGCCATTTTTTTCAACACCTGACCGACTTGAATGTCGGTCTGAAGTTTTCCAACAAGATTTTGCCACGGCGCATACAGCTGATGAGTTATTAAATCCAATTCAGAAAAATTTTCAAGATAGGGTAATTAGTAAAGAATTGTGACCTTCTCATCACCAGATTTACCTGTGTGTGATTTTTTACTTTCTCTACCACGTAGTAGGTAGAGAAGGTATTGTATTCCACTCAACAATTCGGTACTGAGATTTAGTCGGAAACACATGTTTGAGGCCCGCTGAATCCGCCCCCCCAAAAGTACTTTCTTTACTAAGTATAGTAAGCAGCGGAAGTAAACATTGCGTTCCGTCCAAAATTTCGATGGCGAAATTTCACCGGAAATACATGTTTTGAGGTCCCAAAACATATTTGTTGTGTCTGTCTGTGAACACCGTAACTCAAAAACGAAAAGTGGGATATATAACCAAACTTGATACTTAGGTTCAATATCTTCCAAAGACGCGACACTAAGATTTTCAATAAAATCTCTCCAATCCAAACTAACCTTAACTTGGAAGATTCTTCAACACTTTTTTATTTTTTAAGAAATGGCTCTAATGATTTTGATTAAACTACCACATATGAAAGATATTTACATGAAAAATAAAATGACATTTAATCTTCAGGGAATAGCTATGAAGACCTATTTATTCGGAAGGACCTTTCTATAATCTTGTATAACTAGTAAAGCTTAATCGATAGGTGAAAATGTATTACACAAAAAATGTAGATCTCTTTAAAATACACAATTTATTTCAAATAAGTTTTTTGTATCACAAACGGTTATTAAGATATTGCTTATTAAAGGGTGGTATTGTTCCTTTCATGGTCATTCTCTTAAAGTCCTTTCCTTGTTTCTCGCGATGTCATGGAAACAGTATGGAATTTTAAGACCAGCATATAGCGTCCAGTTGTTAAACATTTGACTATCGCTGTTCTCTTTGTATCTATAACGAAATGTGTTATGTAGCAGTTTCTACTAAAGTGAATGTAGTTATGCGAATGAGTCACATCAGGTTTTTAGAAAAAAGATCGGTGCGTGTGTGTGTGTGTGTGTGTGTGTGTGTGTGTGTGTGTGTGTGTGTGTGTGGATAGCATAACCCAAAAACGAAAAGTCGGATAAGTACCAAACTTAGTATTTACATTTAGTACCTCTCAAGGATGCAACACGAAGATTTTAAAGAAAATCCCCCACCTCCAACTACCCTTCACGTGGGACATTTTTCTGAAATGTTAATTTTCTAAATCATGAATAAGGATTTGGATTAAAATATATATCAAAAACATTTACATGACAAATAGTATGTATGTTTAGAACTTTCTGGTAATAGCTCGTTAAGTCCTCTTCATTCAAAAGGAAATTTGTATAATCTTAAGCCATAGATGAAAATGCACCGCACAAAAACTGGATGTGTTTAAAACCAGAAGTTTATTTCCAGTAACTTTTTTGTGGCATCAGCCACTTCCGAGATGTCCGTTATTAAAGGTTCGAATTCTTCAATACTTTGTCACTCGTTGAAAGTCCTGTCGAATTTCAGTTGTTTCTCGCGATGTCATGGAAACAGCATGGAATTTTAAGGCCAGCATATAACGTCCAGTTGTTAAACATTTGACTATCGATGTTCTCTTTGTATCTATAACGAAATGTGTAATTTAGTTATTTCGGAAAGGAAATCTTTGTAGTTTCGTGGATAGTGTAACTGTTTCGTAGGAAATCGGAGCTGATGCGGCGGCCGGAGCGCGAATAGCCGTGCGGCCACAGTGTGAGAGAAAAGCAATGTATAATGTAAACAAAGACTATTAAAGTGTTCTGTATAAGTGCAAGGCTAGTGCAGCACTAAGTATTTAAAGAGCTGTGCTGCACTGCTAGTTTTCTCGCTTGATATAATGTAACACAATTTCCTCGGCTTCTGTATCCTTCCAATTTTATACCGGGCGAGGAATGAATTAGAGGAGAACACAATGGGCTGTTATCTTGTGGGACAGGGGATCATAAACATCCCATCAGCTGGCCCAGGTTTAAACTACCGAGAATATATGGTTTCGCTATTCAAATTATTCAGCAAAAGAGAAATATTAGCAGCCATTTTAAAGGCAATGCCAAGGATAAGACGGCCCCTTTTGTTTTTTAAGTCCTAGGAGGCCTAGCAGAGAGCAGAAGTCGGAATTACGCCATATCTCAGGATGGGGGGAGGGAGTCAACCCCTGGGAGTCGGGACGGTGGCGCTGAAGTCAACAATTTACAGTTTAGAACCGTGAGCGTTGTGTAGTTTCGGGGCCTCTAGGGCGGGGGTGGGGAATGCCCTTTATTTTCTGTTCCTCTTCCTGCTAGCACAGGCTTTATATATATATAAAACTATATACTGCACGTGCATACCTAGCGCAAATGGACTGCTAAAGGTACACACGTATGAAACACAGAAAAACACATATTTCAATTTTTCTGCGACAGGCGACACAACAGAATACCTTCTAGGAGTTGCTTTTCTGCTACTTGTATAAAGGTTAACTTCTAACTTTATGTTTGTTTGTGCACAGGCTGTTACAAAAACATGCTGCCTGTTTTTGATGCATCACCGAAAAATCTGATGTTCCATTATCTTTGCATTATCACGAGCAAAAACGAATAGCGACTTACCATCTGCAAAATCTGATGTATTACATTCACCTAACTTTCTCTACCCTGTATCATACACTTTGTGAAAATTGCAACATCAAGAGGGAAACGCATAAATTCAATGACAAGGGTTAGGTACATGACAGGTAACAAATCTATACATGACCTTTGAGCCCTAATATTCAGCATTTGGTGTGGCCTCCATGCGCTGCAATTAGAGCTACTATACACCGTGGCATTGAATCAAAAAGTTCTGAATACGTTCCTGAGGGATTTCCCTCCACGCAGTTTGTATTCGAACCCACAAATCCGTGACACTGCTACTGGAGGACCGTGACGCGCCAGGTGCCGACCAACCATATCCCAGACATGTTCGATGGCGTCATGTCAGGCGAACGTGCAGGCCAGGGAAGCAAGGGTACCCGTCGCCCTTCGAAGAAGGCTTGTATATTCCTCGCAATATGTGGCCGAGCATTGTCCTGTTTAAATGTGGTCTGTGGAGAAGCCTGAAGCAGAGGAAGTACCTCAGACTTTATAACCACCGTTAGGTACCTGTTGCTGTTGTTGAGATCGGTTGTTGTAACCATTGGTGCTCCAAACCATCACATCTGGTATTTGTCCGCTATGCCGCTCAACATTGCAGTCCTCCAAGTTGCGCTTACCACGGTACCGCCGAACACGTATGCGGCCATCACTGTAGGACACGTTGAAGCGGGACTCGTCCGAAAAGACTACATTTTGCCACTCAGTACCCCAGTGAAGGTGTTCACGTGCCCATTGAAGTCGGAGGAACCTTGTGGTTTCTGGACAATGGAAGCCGACTTAGTGGCATGCATGTAACCAGTCCAACCTACAGTAGACCGCGACGAACCGTTGATGCAGACAAGTTCACACCTGTTGCAGTGCTCCAGCGCCGAGCCAACACTGTGGTTGAAGCTGTACGGTCCGTTATGGCCATGCGGACAAGATGACGGTCATCCCGTGCTGTGGTCATGTTCCGTGGTCCAGTACCCGCTCTTCGCTGCGTACGACCTTCATCTATCCACTGCTTCCAAACACGCATCACTGTTATAGCAGCATGCGCTGTATGAGCTGGAATGTCTCGGTATGACAAACCCGCTTCCCGGAGACCGATTATTCTGCCCCCTTCGAACTCAACACGCCGATATGGCTCCCTTTGACTACGACGAGGTACTCACTTTATTGTTTCCACTCTGTTTGATACCTCTGCACTGGCTACACTGGGCGCAACACTGAGCTTGTCGGACCGACACGAGAGGGCTCTGCTCGGCCCACGTGTACCCCATCTCTCTGCAAACCTGATCACACTCTTCTACACTTACACCAAGTTTGGAGTTATTCGGGAAATTCTTTCTTGGTGTTGCAATTTTCACAAACGGCAGTGTATATTAAGGGGTATAAAAAACTTATGTTAAGAATGCTTACTTTTCTGTCTACTACTTTTTATCGAGATAAACCGTTGCAGAAATAGTTACATTCCACATTTTACGGAATTGCGACAGTCACATGTTTCGGAACAGGCCTTATACAAGATGTTTAAAAAATGAAGGCATAAATCCGTTATGCATTCCACATATGTAGACACTAAAATTGTCCATTAAAACATGTATATGGAAATGCTTGGTTTCTGAATCATGGCCTTCAAAACAGTGATATTCACCGGAACGTTTTTTTTTTTCCTGCAGTGTATATTGATCGTTGTGTTTGGCGTTCGACTAAGCGACATGTACTCAAATCAGGAGCTGGCAGACATGAATGGTACGCCGGACGACAATGCTGCGCTGGCTCGTCGTTTGTACCAAGAGATGTACCCACAGCGAAGATGTCCAGGTCGGAAGACATTTGAAGGTCTCCATCGCCGTCTGTGCGCTCATGGGAGGTTTACATCTCCTTGTTTGGGGTGGGGACGACCAAGATCTACAACTCCAGATGTAGAGCAGGAGATCTTAGATTCTGTGCACACGACTCCTCCTCCTATCAGTACACGAAGGTTAGCGTTGCAAGTGAATGTTCCTCATACGACTGTCTGGAGACTCGCAACAGCTGTGTCCCTATCATTCGCACCCGTACAGGTCCTGTCAGATTACTCTGCTCGACTGATGTTCTGCCAGTGGTTCGTGCAGCAGCGTGATACTAATCCGAACTTTACTGCCTTAGTATTATTTACATGTCATATGAGATGGCATTACAAATTCCCACAATCAGCATGTATGGGCACATGAAAACCCACATGCAATTGTTCCATCTCATCACCAAGTGTGGTTCACTTTCAACATGTGGGCCGGTATCATTGGTGATCGGTTAGCTGGACCCATCTACTTGTAAACGTACTTCTAGGAAAAGACCATACCTTATGTGTATGAAGACACTCCACTGAGCATTCGTCAACAAGCTTACTTCTTGCATGTTGGCGCTCCTGCACACTTCAATCGCATCTCTCGCTGGTACTTGGATCGAAGGTTTCCTGATCGATGGATAGGTAGAGGTGGTGCATTACTTGGCCACCACGTTCACCTGATTTGAATCCTGTCGATTTCTACTTGTGGCGATATTTAAAACCGTTGGTGTATTCGTCTCCGGTAACTGACATGCAATCCATTTAGAATGGAATTGTGACAATTTGTGAGAAAATGCGCAATACTCCTTGAATTTGAGGTCGTGTTAGCGCGGGTATAACACGACAGCCTATATTTTTGACACTTTGAACATCTTCTGTAAAGAAAACTACCTGTTGTAAGAAATACGTTCTGGTGAATATCACTGTTTTGAAGGCCATAACTCAGAAACTAAGCGCTTCCGGACACATTATGAAATGTAATTTTTTATTGTCCAAATATAGGGTAGGCATACCTGAATTTATGTGCTTCATTTTTTAAACATTCTGTACACTCTTTCCATTCAGCCGCGGGAAACAACTGAATGTCAAAGGGACATAGTATTGAACAATTCAAATCATTAATAACGGATAATTCGGAAACGGCTGATGGCACAAAAAATTATTTGGAATCCATTAGGTGTTTTCTACATTTTTGTGTAGCACGTTTTCGTCTATTACTTAACGTTTGCAAATTATATAAGACTATACAAAATCGATTCCGAATGAAGTAGACTTCACTGGCTATTTCCAAGAAATTCGAAATATACATTTCATTTTTCAGGTAAATACACTATGTGGTCAAAAGTATCCGGACACCCCACAAACATACGTTTTTCATTTTAGGTGCATTGTGCCGCCACCTACTGCTTGGTACTCATTATGCGCAACCTCAGTAGTCATTAAACATCGTGAAACAGCAGAATGGGACGCTCCGTGGAACTCAGGACTTCGAACGTGGTCAGGTGATTGGGTGTCACTTGTGTCACAAGTCTGTACCCGATATTTCCACACTCCTAAACATCCCTAGGTCCACTGTTTCTGACGTGATAGTGAAGTGGAAACGTGAAGGGACATGTACAGCACAAAAGCGTACAGGCCAACCTCGTCTGTTGACTGACAGAGGCTGCCGACAAGAGGGTTGTAAAGAGTAATGGCAGACATCTACCCAGATCATCACACAGTAATTCCAAACTGCATCAGGATCCACTCCAAGTACTATGACAGTTAGGCGTTAGGTGAGAAGCCTTGGATTCCATGGTCGAGCGGTTGCTCATAAGCCACACATCACGCAGGAAAATGCCAAACGCGCCTCGCTTGGTGTAAGGAGCGTCAACATTACACGATTGAACAGTGGCAAAACGTTGTGTGGAGTGACGAATCACGGTACACATTGTGGCGATCCGATGGCAGGGTGTGGGTATGGCGAATGGTCGGTGAACGTCATCTGCCAACGTGTGTAGTGCCAACAGTGAAATTCGGTGGTGGTGGTATGGTGTGGTCGTGTTTTTGGAGGGGGCTTGCACCCCTTGTTGTTTTGCGTGGCACGATCACAGTGCAGACCTACATTGATATTTTAAGCACCTTCTTGCTTCCCACTGTTGAAGAGCAATTCGGGGATGGCGATTGCATCTTTCAACACGATCGAGCACCTGTTCATACTGCACGGGCTGTGGCGGAGTGGTTACACGACAATAACATCCCTGTAATGGACTGGCCTACACAGAGTCCTGACTTGAATCCTATAGAACACCTTTGGGATGTTTTGGAACGCCGACTTCGTGCCAGGCCTCACCGACCTACATCGATACCTCTCCTCAGTTCCGCACTCCGTGAAGAATGGGCTGCCATTTCCCAAGAAACCCTCCAGCACCTGACTGAAAGTATGCCTGCCAAAGTGAACGCTGCCATCAAGGCTAAGGGTGGGCCAACACAATATTGACTTCCAGCATTACCGATGGAGGGCGCCACGAACTTGTACGTCATTTTCAGCCAGGTGTCCGGATACTTTTGATCACGTAGTATATGTTTAATACATGGTATTTTAATCAAAATCGTTAGGAATATTTTATTAAATCAACATTTCAAAAAAAAATTATATGTAAACAGTAGTTTACGGTGGGGGGGGATTATCTTGAAAATCTTCGTGTCGTATCTTTGGAAAGTACTGTACATAAATACCAAACTATGCTTTTAACAAACGGACACACACTAGGATGTTTTTCTAAACATGCGTTTTTAGGATTCCAGGGGGCTCAAAACATGTATTTCCGTTGAAATCTCAGTATCAAATTTTGTTGTTGAAATAAATACCTTAACTACTATGATTTCCCCCTTTATTCTCAGAGAAAGTCTCTATATAATAATAATAATACACAAACACAAAATAGGACGATAAACATAGTTGAAGTTGGGTATATCAGCCAAACTTTCCATTAAGAGAATTATCATTGCCTCTATTCAATTAAGGGAAGCATGGCTCCAACTCATCTGAATAGAGGGCAGGCACAAAGTTTTGTAATCAATTAATTACTTGAGAGAAGCCACGAGAAGAAGAAGGAAGCCTCAGGTCTTTCGTGACCAAACTCCTTTCAGTCGGCAAAGCGACCACAAGGCAGCGTCAAAAGAAATTCCTTCCTCCCAAAGTTCGCACATATTTCTAACCAACGCTTTCACGTAGAGGCGGAAAAGGATGCGAAAACACTTTCTCCAAAATATCATTTGTCCTTAATTACTAACAAAACCTCTGGCGTATAGTCTATAAGCAGAGATTCCTGCTCGTCTTAGGCGTACGTGTCAGTGAAACATAAAAATCTGGTGTTACATTCACTGGAATTTCTCTACACACTAGCCATGTGTGTGTGTGTGTGTGTGTGTGTGTGTGTGTGTGTGTGTGTGTGTGGTGCTTACCTCAAAAACGAAATCTCATAAAAAAACCAAACTTGGTATTTAAGTGTAGTACCTCGCAAAGATATGACACCAAGATTTTCAAGAAAATCCCCCTGCCCCAGATTACCCTTTACATGGAACATTTTTCTAAAATTTTAATTTTCTCAAAAACAGCTCTAACGAATTTGATTAAAATATCATAGGTTTAAGATATTTTCATGACAAATGAAATGTATCTCGAATTTTCTGGGAATGTTTCCAAAAGTATTCTTCATTGTGAACGACTTTTACATAACTGGTAAACCATAAGAGATAGACAAAATTTTACTACACAAAAAATGTAGATCGTGTTAAAATACACAATTTATGTCATACACATTTCTTTTGTTGAGTGAACCGTTTTCGAGATATTGCTTTTTATTCCCTTAAATTTTCCAATTTCAAATTCGTTATTCATTTTTTTTTATGTCCTGGACATGCAAAGAGAATGGAATGCGCCACATAGCAACCGGCGTTAAAATATTTGACTATCGCTTAAAACTTACCATATTCCCCTTGCATCTACAAGAAAATTAGCAATAAGATTGACATCTCGATATCTCGATTAACATGAACCATATGGAGAATAAGCGTTTGTAAAACTAGTTTGTACAAGAGTAGAGAAAGGCATGTGAGTGTAACACATCAGATTTTTTTTCTAAAAATGCGTTTTATGGATTCAAAGGGCCTCAAAACATATTACCGGTGAAATCTTGACAAAGAATGTTTGGATGGAATACAATACTGCTACTTATTATACGTAGTAGAGAAAGTAAAAGTACTTTGCATACCCACTAATAAACGTTACTAAAGCCATGTGCATGTAACGCATAAGAAATTTTCTTCTATTATAGGTACTTTATTTTAATCGAGATAAGGATTTACAGAAGTAGTTTCATTACAGATTTCGCTATAGCTTCAAGGGAGGATATAGAAAAATATAGTCAGATGTTTAAAGGCGGACCGCTATATGCTAATCTTAAAATTCCACTCTCTTTCTAGGACATTGCGAGAAGGAATAGAATGACAGCGCGGTTTAAAGAATGACAAAAGTATTGAAGAATTCGAAACAATAATAATGGCTAATGGCACAAAAATCTAATTTGAAATAAATCACTTGTTAAAGAGATCTACATTTTTTGCACAGTACATTTTCGTCTCTCTTATGGTTAGTCTACTAATTATACAACATTCTACAAAATTCCTTTACAATGAAGATGATTTTAAATGTTGTTCCTAGAAAATTCAAGATATACATTTTATTTGTCATGCAAATATCTTAAATAATGGTATTTTAATCATAATAGAGGCATTTTTGAGAGAATAAAAAGTTCAGAAAAATGTTCCATGTGAAGGATAGTTTGGAATGGGGAATTTTCTTGAACATCTTGGTGTCGCATCTCTTGAATGTATTGAATTTAAGCACACACACACACACACACACACACACACACACAAGATCTTTATCTAAGAAGTATTGCTTTTTTAGATACATACATACGTCATACATATATTTCCGTTGAAAACTGGATATCGAATTTTTGAGTGGAATGCAATACTTAAGCTAGTTTCTATAAGGAGTGGAGGAATTAAAAATAGTGAAAGTTTTACTAAGCAAGGGCAAAACTGGAATGGTAGACATTTTTCTGAATGTTCTCTCTTATTCTTTCTCCCTACCTCCCCTCTCATATATACACACATTTGTAAAACTGTTCGTTTTTCATGAAAATTCGTGTATTTCCAGTGAGGTAAATTTTTTGGTTGGAAGAGACCGTGCATCAAATTTTGTTTTAATTTTAATTTTGCTTTACCATTCAGTTGTCTCGGGTTATGTTTCTTGGGGTAAGATTGACTGTTTTGGTGGGAGATAACCCGGCTCTGGTTTTGCTCCTGGATGTGGAATTAAGGAGGAGGAGGGGGTTGATGCAGCAAGTGGGGGGAGACGTCTTCCGGAGCCTTCCTTCTCGGTTCCTAAGGGAGAGAACGTCTGCATCTCAGCTGCTTACACCGGAAGTCGTTCTGGGAAGCTCTTAGTGAGGGGTTTCCTTTGCGGCTCTGTGTTCGAGACTATTGCAAACCATAATCTTAGTTCACAGATTCTGATGTAAATAGTTTAGTCAGCAGGGAATGCTTGCTATTGTTCCATACTGCAGCTCACGTGGGTGTACCTTCCACCTTTGAGTCAAATGTTGTACCTTCCTTGGAGCGCAGTATTCTGTTTATAACCTCTACCCACTATCGTTGACTTGATTCTACAACCTACATAGCAAGTAGAGTAGGTATTGCATTCCACCCAAAAAATTCGATACCGAAAGTTTAGCGGAAATATATGTTTTGAGCTCCTCTGAATAAATAAAAAAATCATTTTCAGAGAAAGCTCTGCATGTGTCTGAACAGCATCATTCAAATTTGATATTTAAGATCAATATCTTACAAAGATTTTCAGGAAAATTCTTCTACAACAAACTACCCTTTACACGGAACATTTTTTCGAAATTTGTTATTTCCTCAAAAACGACTATCAAGTTTGGCTAAAGTTCCATATATTAAAGATATTTACATAACAAATAAAATGCATATCTTGAATTTTCTGGGAATAGTCTGTAAGGTGTTCTTCATTAGGAAGGAATTTTGTCTAGCCTTGTGTAACTGTAAACGTTAAGCCATATATGAATACGTGTTACACAAACAATGCAGATCTCTTTAAAACACACAGTTTATTTCAAATAACTTTTCTGTGGCATCAGCCATTTCCGAGATATCCGTTCGAATCGTTCAATACTTAGCTATTATTTTAAAGTTCTGTCAACATTCAGTTGTTTCTCGCGATGTCATGGAAACAGTATGTAATTTTAAGGGCAGCATATAGCGTCCAGTTGTTAAACATTTGACTGTCGCTGTTCTCTTTGTATCTGTAACGAAGTGTGTAATGTAGCTGTTTCTGTAAAGGTTTATTTGGATTTAAATGTAGTATACAAAAAATAACTTTCGTAAGAAAGTCATGTGAATGTAACATTTAATATTTTTGTAATAAAGCTTCTACAAATTATTCTTATTATTTTTCTATTTAATTCACATTAATCTTTGCATAAATAGCTTGAATACACATTTCGTTTTAGGTACAAGTACTTTTTCCTGCGACATCAAGAGAAGCAACTGAATAACGACAGCAATTACAAGAATGAGAAATATTGAAAAATTATATCAATAATAATGGATGTCTCGGAAATGGCTCCTATTTTTCTGTGCAATACATTTTTCTCTATCTCTTATAGAGTTTATCCTAAAACTATAGTTTACTTGAAAAATCTTCGTATCGGATCTTGGGAAGATATTGAATTTAAACACCAAGTTTGATATACATCCTACACACACAGCAAGATAAGTCCGCGGTTCAAATCCCGTTAGGTCCGTCATCCACTACTGAGAGTTTTCCAGGTTTCCTCGGTCCTCATAACTGGCAAATGCTGGGGAGATACCCTAAACTCAAACCCTGAACGTTTCCTTTCCAAATTTCCTTTCGCAATTATCATTTCGTTTCATGTGTCGTCAATCATCAGTGTTCGACGCTTATGGTATCGTATGTAGTAAAACATGGCATTAAACGATACTAAAAAACGACATACACACATGAAATTTTTGTTTTAAAGTGCTTTTATATTACGGGAGCCTCAAAGAAGCATTACTGGTGAAACCTCTATATAGAGTTTGTGGTTGGGATGCAATACCTGCTAGGTACACTTGATCATTTTAAAGCTGGCCGACGTCTGAGAGAAATGGAGCTCGAATCGTGTACATTTCCGTGAGCGGCCAGGATAGCCAGGCTTTGTTCACAGTCTGCGTATATTCTTGTAGTAGTTATAATGGGGAACACAACTATAATCACAAAAGCATTCACAGAAAATAACTCAAATAAGAGATTTTAAACAGCTGGGTGTTTATTTCAACACTGAATATTTGTAACCAAAACACACTTTCTTGATATATGGTTCTGTAATGGAGTGTGACTTAGCTCGTTACATTGCACTCTTAGCTCAGTGGTAGTGTGTTAGCTTACTCTTCTTGAGATTGCAAGTTCAAATCTCCGTGGAGCTACTCATCCCTCCCCTCTTTCATTTTAAATACCTACATGAGTAGCATTATAACAAATTTTCTTCATTTTTACTTTCTCTACTGCGTATAGTAAGTAGCGGAAGTATTGTATTCCACCCAAAAATTCAATACCGAGATTTCACCGGAAATACATGCTTTGAGGTACCCTGAATCAAAATAAAATTTAGAAAAGGTCCATGTATGTGTTTGTGTATAGCATAACTCAAAAACGAAAAGTCGGATAACATTTTGCAAAAATTTTCATGCTCAAAAATGGGTCCAACGATTTTGACAATCATTTTCATGAAAAATAAAATGTGAATCTTGAATTTTCTAAGAATGACCCATAAGTCCTCTTCTTTCTGCATGACTTTTGCATAACTGGTAAACCGCAAGAAACAGACAAAATGTTTCTGCACAAAAAATATAGAGCTTTTAAAACACACAATTTATGTCATATACACTTTTTTTGGAGTGAACCATTTCCGAGATATTCCTTGTTATTCGTTTGAAGTTTGCAATACTTATACTTTTTCTCAAATGGGAATTCTTTATTCATTTTTTTATGTCCTGGACATACAAAGAGAATGGAATGCTCCACATAGCAACCAGCTCTTAAAATATTTGACTATCGCTTAAAGCCTACCATATTCCCTTACATCTACAAGAAATTTAGCAATAAGAACTAGATGGGCAATAAGTGCTTGTATAAATAGTTTGTAGAAGAGTAAAAAGAGTTATGTGAGTGTAATACATTAGATTTTTTATGTAGGTGGCGTTTATTTAGTAGTCCGTCATCTCGGTAGATGGCAACCATGACAATAATTTATCGTTCGGGAGGAGGTTTCCCAAGGAGTCTATTTTTATAACCACTAACATTGAGTAAAACAAGCAATCTTATTTAACTATATTACACTAAAAAGGGTTATAAAGAATAAAAGATAATACTCCGCTACGGAGATTCGATCTACGCTGCTTGCATACAATTAACTTAACCACTGTTCCAAGCCAAGCACTATGTTTAGGTAGCCCGTCCTCCGTGGACTCCGTGCTAGCCTCTAGCTCCCAAGGTCGCGGGTTCAAACCCGGCGGAGGCCTTTGGATTTTTTCGGGGGTAAAAATCCTTAGCATGGCTTCCTTCGGAAGGGAAGTAAAGCCGGTGTCGTAGATTTACGGCACGTAAAAGAACCTGAAGCCTCATAAAGAGGCAAAATTACCGTTCTTTCACGCCCAATATAGAATGGAACGCTAAGGACCACAGTAGTTAAAGAGCGTCCATAAATAAAACTCAATTTAAATTTCAAATCACTGCCTTGTGGCTTGTATTATAGAGTTAGCCAAAACCGCGCACACATGTTGACGGTTGTGAACCGCGGGCTCATTCGAAGCGACTTATAAGATACATAACTACTCAAGAGTCCGGTCACTTTCAGTTTGAGCGAATGTACGTGGTAGAGAAAGTAAAATGTGTTTTTTCTTTGGATTCACGGGATCTCAAAATATGTATTACCGGTGAAGCCTCCACTTAATTTTTTAGGTGGAATACAATAATTCCTCTACCTACTAGGAGTGGTAGAGAAGGAAGATGAATATGGTATATGACTGCTTTAGAAACTTCAGAGTAAAATTTGTAGATTGTAGTGAAGGCAAAGCTACTAAATGCAAGCCAATAGTTAAAAGGTATAACCTCTAAAAGCCACAAGAATCAAAATAAGGAAACATTTAGGTCAAGCAGAAGAAAACAGAGACATAAAACTCGTTGTTAAAAGGAAAACTGAAGATTTAACTTCGAGAAGAAAAGACTGAAGATAAAGGACTCGGATTCTGGGCATTAGAGTCAAAGACGAGAATTATTCAATTGTCGTTATGGAAACTGAGATCCCTTGAGAAGCAAGCCTGTAAAACAAAACTACATATTGCCTTACTGGAGTCTTTGAAATGATTCATGCCAGTTGCAAGATTCATTATTAATAGCACCAACAAGGAGGGTTCTTTCGAACAGCGGCGGAAAAAAGATTTTAAAAGGAAAAGACAAACAGGCGAAGCAAGAAAATAACATGTAAACAGAAGCTAACACTGTTCCAGTTACGTAACTTAGCTACAGTGCGGTCGTTTTAAGCTGAGGCTACATGCTGTGTGCTTAACAGGCTATACTGCAGTGACCTGGTATTTTTCCGATGCGCAAAAGGCAGCACATGAAGCGTTCAAGGTTATCTTTATCAGCTGTGCTTCGGTCGCTGCTTTGTGTTCGTGCTGTAAGTGCATCTCAAAGGTGAAAGTTTATTCAAGACACCTGTGTTGTGTTTGATTTGCTTTAAGGGCGTTAATGTCTTGTTATTAGTCCACTACAATGCCTGCCGACAAATTCAGGCTTGAACAACGAGTTTTTTATGTACGATACATAGATAAAAAGCGAATCAGGTAGACATTTTCAGGAGAACTTTTCTGGTATTCCAGTTCTGGGCAGAGAAACTTTTAGACGCCTGGTTAATTAATAAGTTTAGGACAACGGGACTGCTAAATGCTAAATCTAAAAAGCGAAGACGAAATGTTCTAACGGAGGAACAAATTCGTGCATCTATTTGTGGGGAATCGTAAAAAAATTTGTTGTAGGAACAATCCCGACACCATGATAAACTTAAGGACAATATAAAAACAAATTATGAAAATTACGCAACAACAACTTATGTGTGTGTATGGACATTTCATCCAAAGATGCCAGGAATATCTTCTGCAGATGGACACCAGTGCATATTAATATAATTCGTAAGTAACGCGGGAGTTGGGGAACGAAAAACCCCCAGTGCAATAGTGTGCACACGCGCGATCCGTGGCCTCACTATAAAACGACTGCAGTGTATACACTTACGACATTGTAAGTCGCCATTCGGGTATGTCATCTCAAAATAATTTGAGATCTAATTGTGGTTTACTGGGAAAAATGAGAATCAGTTGGGGAATTTAACGTCGTACCGGCATGTTGTCATGGTAGCTCAGTGGTTAGAGCAACCGCACGGAACCGGAAGATCCGTGTTTAAGTCCTAGCTATAGCATTCAATTTTTCAGTCTAATTCTACTTCCCAACCTTGTCTTACACACTCCTTGTTTGGAAGAACAATTAATTACCAAGGAAGTTACCCTTATTCTTAATTGAAGAGGGACATTTTTTATGTTTGAAAAGTTATCCCTATTTAACACGTCAATAATATAAAAATCTTGATTTACGGAATATAAATGCAAGAAAGTTAATAAAAGAAAGACGCATAGTCTAAAAAACGATAAAATAATTACGTAAAATGGAAAAAAAATGGTCAAAGTAGAAAATGGCATAAAATTAGCAAAAATAGCCTGAGAAATATGCGTTTATATAACCTAGGGCCTATGGTAAAGATTTATGTGCAGATTCTATGATGCAGAATCCGAGCCCTGGGTACATTCAAAACGCCGAAAAACGCATCGAGGCAGCACGCATTATAAATTTAATGTAACATGTTTTGTCAATACACAGACACTGTGCAGACATGCCCGGGTGACCTCCAGCAGCCTTCCGCTGTTTGATGTAGCCAGGCAGAGGAAATGATGTCCAGGTCTGTTGACATGATATATGCTCGCCTTGCATATTGCAGTACCTCCCTGGTTTTTCCCCAGCACAGTGTTTAAATAGCCGTAAAGGAACTAAGTGACTGGGATAAAGGAGAACTCTAAACAAATAACCGGACATATTTCAGTTTGTTTCTCTTACAAAGGGACGTTAATCGTTTTTACCCGAATTTTAACCTTTTGTGGCCGTCCAGCAAAGCTCTAACGCTCTGTTTTCCTAACATGAAAGTAAAGACGCCTAACTAACCGTGTGTGGTGCGTCTTCCTGGACACAGGAGAGAGAGAGGCAGGCAATCCACAACCGTCAGATGCGTTCGCAAGCTTTAAATGTAGCACTCTTCTCTCATCAAACAATCCCTTACTCCTCTACCTACTTCTTTTTACTTTCTCTACTACGTATAGTAAGTAGGGGAAGTATTGTATTCCACCCAAAAATTCGATACCGAGATTTCACCGGAAATACATGTTTTGAGACCCCCTGAATAAAAAAAAACATTTTTGGAAACATGTCCGTGTGTGTGTCCGTGTGTGTGTGTGTGTGTGTGTGTGTGCACAGCATAACTCAGAAACGAACAGTCGGATAAATACCAAACTTGGTATTTAGGTTCAATATCTTCCAGAGATGCGACACGAAGGTTTTCAAGAAAATCCCCCACCCAGATTACCCTTTACATGGAACATTTTTCGAAAATTTTAATTTTCTCAAAAATGGCCCTAACGATTTTGATTAAAATATCATATGTTTAAGATACTTTTATGACAAATAAAATGTATATCTTGAATTTTCTGGGAATGTCTCCAAAGGTATTCTTCATTGTGAACGACTTTTGCATAACTGGTAAACCATAAGAGATAGAAAAAATTCTACTGCACAAAAAATGTAGATCGCGTTAAAATACACAATTTATGTCATATACATTTTTTTTGTTGAGTGAACCCTTTTCGAGATATAGCTTGTTATTCCTTTAAATTTTTCAATACTTATTTTCTCAAATGGGAATTCGTTATTCATTTTTTTTATCTTGGATATGCAAGAGTATTAATCTGTGGCAAAGAGAATGGTGCTGTACCTAGCAACCAGCTATTAAGAGATATGTCGATGCTTAAAGGCTACTGCATTTCTATATTGCCCTTGCAAATACAAAACAAGGAGAACATAGTACGCCTTAAGCGATAGTCAAATATTTTTAGAACTGGTCACTATGTGTAAAATGTAATTTTCTTTGCATGTCAAAAGATACTTTCTGCAAATGTTTATCTCGATTAATATGAAATAGATGGAGAATAAGAGTTTGTAAAAATAGTTTGTACAAGTGTAGAGAAAGTCATGTGAGTGCAACACATCAGATTTTTAATACTTTCATTGCACAATTCTTTGTAGTTATAACAACAATAGAAGCGATAGTCAGTTTTTAAAGAGCGTGTAGCTGTGTGATGATTTTGAAATTCCAAACTCCTTGCATGACCATGAGAAAACAACTTGATATATTATATTCACAATGCTTTCTTACCTTTTATCGTTTATTGGTGTGTATACAAATTATTATAATAAATGTTTATTTTTTACTACATCTTAATTCATATAAACCTTTGCATAAATACGAGAGCTGTCCCAGAAGTACCTACCCTAACAAAGAAAACACAAATATTTTGGGAAACAACATCTTTATTTCTCTACATGGTCTCCTTTCAGCTCGATACACTTTACCCAGCGATGTTCAATAGCTTCGATACACTGTTTATAGCGAGAACCGTCTAGTTCTGCATAATAGCCATCAACTGCAAACTCCACCTCTTCATTGTTGACAAATATTTTACCACCAAGCCATTTCTTCAGCTTTGGAAATAGAAAATAATCAAAGGGGGCTAAGTCTGGCGAATAGGATGCATGAAGAAGCAATTCGAACTTTAACTCGTTGATTTTGGCCATGGCGATAATGGATGTGCAAACTGACGCATTGTCTTGATGAAACAGAACTTTCTTTTTCGCTAAATGCGGCCGTTTTTACTTCATTTCATCATTTAATCGCTGCAGCAAGTTTGCATAATACTCGCCATTGATTGCTTTTTGAAGAAAATCAATGAAAATTATCCCACGCTTATCGCAAAAAACTGACGCCATGATCTTGCCTGCAGATTGAACTGTCTTCGCCTTCTTTGGAGCCGATTCTCCCCTTTCAATCCACTGTTTTGACTGTTCCTTCGTCTCAGGTGTGAAGTGATGGACCCATGTTTCATCCATGGCTATGAATCGACGCAAAATCTCGGCTTTATTGCAGCGAAACATCGCCACTCGACTGAAACATTTTCAAAACGCTGCTTTTGTTCCATTGAGAGTAAACGCGGCACCCATCTTGCGCATAGCTTTCTCATGTCTAAATTTTCAGTCAGTATGCGATGTATGCACTTACCTACGATGTCTGCCAGCTAGCGCACTTTCAGTCGACGGTCATCCAATACTTTGTGGATTTTCTTCACAATTTCTGGCGCGATCATCTCATTTGGTCGACCACTGCTAAGTTCGTCTTGGCAACTCGTACAGCCTCACTTAAACTCAATATTTTACTGTTGTAAACGAAGGATCAGACGCCCCCAGAGTAAAATCTAGCACATCTTTAATATTAGTTGGAATAAGACCTTTCAAATGAAAGTATTGTATCCCATAACGATGGCCAGTTTTATCCATGTTTACAAATTCACTATTAAAGGCTGCCAAACAACTAACATCTTCAAACTTAAGCTTTATAAGGGTGATACTTTCTACCATAGTCATTTGTTTGAAACAACAACCGCTATCTATACACCAGGTCGGGTACTTCTGGGACTATCGTCGTAGCTACCTTTCGTTATAGATACAAAGGGAACAGCGATAGTCAAATGTTTAACAACTGGACGCTATATGCTGGTCTTAAAATTCCATACTGTTTCCACAACATCGCGACAAACAACTGAAACTCGACGGGACATAAAAAGAATGACAAAGTGTTGGGCATATCGAATTATTTTATAAAGGGATATCTCGTAAACGGCTGATTCTATAAAAAAAACTTTTTTAAAATAAATTGTGTATTTTAAAGAGATCTACATTCTTTGTGTAGTACGTTTTGGTTTATCGCTTAACGTTTACCAGTTATACAAAATTATTTTTGAGACTTGTATTGTTTCATCTAAGTTCAGCACGTAGCAAGTTCTCTCTTCTTATGTTTACTAACATTTGTGTTCATAGCAATATCATTTTTCTTACCTCTGGCCATGACGTTACCAAACTGAATAATCTATGCACTAAAATCTAATTACTACCCAAACACCATCTAAAAGTGTAATACATTAAGTATAGACCACCCACAGTACTTATTCACGGGAAAATGAGTAATTAGAAGCAAATAAAGTACGAAAAAGTAAACACATTCACAAATCTTCAACAAAAATCAAACGGAAAGCAGTGCCTATAAATCACGTGCTCACGGTCATTGGCAGAGTCATCTGTTCAACTAAAGCACGGTGATATAGCATTAATCAATTGTAACATTATTTGTTTTAAATGTTGATAAAAATAAGGATTAGTATACACTGAGCGAACAGACCACGCCCCCGAAGAATTTAAATGACTGAACAATGCAACAGTTACTTGAAATGTCTTAAAGCATTACTTAGAATTAAGATATTGATGCGAAACTTTCACTAAACGATTCCTCATGTAAACGTAGATTTTTGGTGGGAAAATCTAAAACACGAAAAAAATTACGAAAATTACCAATTGTCAATAGCGCAATGTCTTAAGGAAGTATCGTAATAACTATTCTATTAGTAGCTTTACCGAATGCCATGCACAAAATGCAACATATCGAAAATAAGTATGCGAGAAGCGAACCTATGGTCTCGCTTTGCCACAGCGCTACAGAGAAGACACGTGGCATGTTTAGTAATGCCGTACAACTTGCTGCAGAGGCTACACAACTGTATTGCGTATGGTGTAAACAAGGCGCTGTGCCGTGTAGCAATTACAAAAATTCGGTATTCAAGATATTTTGACTTTTTTTATCCAGGGTGTGCCAAATAGGTAGACCATTTATTGCACTCCATCCAAAAATTCCATTCCGAGATTTCACCGGAAATACATGTTTTGAAGACCCATAAAAACGTCCATATGTGTCTGTCTGTGAACAGCATAACTCAAAAACGAAGAGCATTTAAGTTCAGTATCTTCCAAAGATGTGTCACGAAGGTATTCAAGAAAACCCCCCACCCCAAACTACTTTTTACATGGAGCATGTTTCGAAAAATTTTATTTTCTCAAAAATGGCTTTAACGATTTTGATGAAAACACCTGTGTTAAAAATATTTACATGAGAAATAAAATGTGCATTTTGAATTTTCTGAGAATAGCCTTTGAAGTCCTCTTCATTCGGAAGGACTGTATAATCTTGTACAGCTAGTAAGCGTTAAGGGATAGACGAAAACGTACTACACAAACAATGTAGATCTGTTTAAAACACGCACTTTATTTCAAATATCTTTTTTATGAATTAAGCCATTTCTGAGATATCCGTTATTAATGGTTCGCACTTTCAATACTTGTCATTCTTTTAAAGTGCGGTCGACATTCAGTTGTTTCTCGCGATTTCATGGAAAGAGAGTGCAATTTTAAGGCCAGCATATAGCGTGCAGTTGTTAAACATTTGATTATGGCTGTTCTCTTTGTATCTATAACGAAATGTGTAATGTTGCTATTTCTGTAAAGGTTTATCTCGATTAAAATGAAGTAGATAGGATAATAAACTTTGTAAGAGTAATTTGTATATCTGTTAATAAACAATAAAGAGTAGAGAAAGTAATGTGAATGTAACACATCAGATTTTTTCCCTCTCTCCATTGTTCCAGTTAATCGCAGTTCCGTTAAACGGGGTTTTACTGTATTATGAACTGTGATTTTTTTGTCACGTGAATTTAATTATTTTATACCCTGCAAAACATAAAGATAGTTTTGCGTGCATGGTTTAGAACACTTCGCCTGTCTCCAGTAATAGCACACACTGAAATGAACACGCCTGGTTGCCATAGTTTTGATGTGAGAGGACATAAAACTCAAGAGCACGTAAAATAATCATACCTGAATATCATAATGGTGAAATGAGAAGACGTAAGACGGAATTAACCCCGAATAAAATGAAGCTAAGAGGAAGTAAATTGTTAAAGTTGAGCAAGAAAAGGAAATGTAGAAGCAGAAGGAACTAAAATAAAACCGCCTGCGAGTGAGGAAAAGGAAGAGAGGAGAGAGAAGAGGTGCAAACATTAAAGGTCTATTTGGCAGAAGCTTCGCAGCACATCATCTACAGCTTACGTTGCCGAGTACTACACGAGCAAAAAAACGATATTCCTGGACTCGTATCCGGATACACTCCATCTCTGTGAACAGGTTAATTAAAAGTTAGTGCGCGGGCCTTTGTGCTGCACAGATTCATACCCACAGCTAATATATCGCAGTTTCCTTCCTTCAGAGGAAGCAGGTGCCAGATGCTCAACAATTAGACTACATACACGACGCATCAGTCAAATCTCTGTGTATCTAACAAATTTAACGTAAAAACGAGCTCAAAGTAAACGTTTACTTTCTCCACCATGCACCTAGTAGCAAAGAGAAGTATTTACTGCATTCCTACTTAAAATCCGATACCCAAATTGCACGAAAATACGCGTTTTGATAACCCTGAATCCCCCTCCCCAAAAGCATTTTTATAAGGTGGTCCGCGCGCGTATATGTATGTGTATGGGAAGTCAAATGAGAAAATTCGGTTTAATACCAAACTGAGAATCTAAGATATGACACGAAGACCCCAAAAGTGGTTTTTGGTATTTTTGATCTTCTAAAGAATGCGTCTAAAGATTTTGGTTAAAACATCATATACTTAATACAGGGTGGACCATTTACGTTGAGACTGTACAATATCTCCAAAACTAAGCGTTGTAGAAAGAAATGCTATTAATAAAAGTTGCTTGATATTATGGGGGAAAGTAAATGTCATTAGTACTGTTTTGTTTGGAGAACGTTATGATAGTCATTTTAGGTTTAATTCAATTTGATCCTAATTGTAGGTTCCCATTTAAATGACCATCACAGCGTCCTCCAAACAAAACATGACTAATGCCATTTACTTGTTCCCATAATATCAAGCAGCTTTTATCCAAAACATTTCTTTCTACAACGCTTAGTTTTGGAGATATTATACAGTCCCAACTTAAACGGTCCACCCTATATACCTACAGTGTTCTTTTATATTGCCGGGCAGCGGAGCGCGTATATGCGTGCTCCGCGTACAGGTCTGTTACACTGCGGAGTTTCCGTTCTAACATCCCCGCGTTACTTACTCATGAGTGACGGTAACATACACTATGAGTTGTTCTCTAACCTATTTATAAGGGATGCCCATCTGTATTGGCATATTTCTGGCATTCTGGTTATAATTCATGAACAATACCCACTCTGTATGGTTTGGATTTTAAAAGTTTAGCAGCTGTATGAACAGAGGTTTTTGAAACACACACTTGCCTGTGTAACACGTCTTAGAGATTTCTCTGGAGAGCGTTCGAATGATGCAACAATTTCGTCAATTTTTTCTTCCGTTAGGACATTTCTTTTTCGCTTCTTAGATTTAGTTTAGCAATCCTGTTATCCTAAACTTATTAACCAGACATTTAACAGTTTCTCTACTTGGAACTGGAACAGCAGAAAATTTCTCAAACTGTCTACACACCTGACTACATGATTCGGTTTTTACGTATGACATTTTAATCGAGATAAAGCTTTGCAGAAATAACTACAGTATACATTAATTCGTTAATATACAAAGACCCTAGCCTTAAAATTTAATACTCTTTCCACATCACGAGAAACAACTGAAAATGGACTGTACTTTAAAAGAATGGAGGAGTATTGAACAATTGGAACCATTAATATACGGATATCTCGGAAATAGCTGATGCCACAAAAAAGTTTCTTTGGAATAAATCATGTGTTTTAAAGAGATCTACATTGTTTGTGTATTACGTTTTCATCTATGCTTAACGTTTACCAGTTATACACGATTATACAAAATTCCTTCCGAATGAAGAGGACTTCACCGGCCATTCCCAGAAAATTCAATATGCACATTTTATTTGTCATGTAAGTATGTTTAATGTATGACACTTTAATCAAAATCTTTACAAACCATTATCAAAAAATAAAAAAATTCAAAAAATGTTGCATGTGTGGGGTAGTTTGGGAGATTTTCTTGAAAATCTTCGTGTCACAGCTTTGGAAGATATTGAATCTAAATAACAACTTTGGTGTTTATTCGACTTTTCATTTTTGAGTTAACACAGTTCACACACACACACACACACGAGCATTTTTCTGAAAAAAATTGGGAATTCAAGGGGCCTCAAAACATGTACTTCCGGTGAAATCTCGGTGTCAAATTTTTGGGCGGAATGCACTACCTTCTCTACCTACTACGTACGTGTTAGAGAAAGTAACAAACTGTCTAATACACAGCAGCAGCAGCAACTGTGACAATAGCGAGAAGTTACTAACTCTATGATGAATATGGAAGTTAAGATCTTGGTAATATACTGTCCTACTGGGGGCGTTCCCGTGGGGCTTCCCTAGGCTTGCTGCGACAAATTGATTGCTGCCACTCCCCTAATCAACCCTTGCACCTCGATTCAGGAAGTCGGGGCTCAGACCAGCACTTCCGTAATTAACCATTAAGATGCAATGGTCCGTCCGGCTTTCCAAAGTATACCTAACAGCGGTGTGTGGCTTGTGAACAACCTTCACAAATGCTCAGTTATAAATAAAAATTAATATCTTGACAATGATTTGACGTAAGTTGTTAAAATTTTATGTTTGCTGGATATTTTATGCGCTGAGTATTTGGTGGAAATATCAAGCAATCAGAAGAAAAGGTGGATTTTTGGATTTTCACAGATAAATTACCTAAAATACCAAGTCTGCACACAGAGAGAAACACGCACACTCACGGAACTTTTCAAGATTCAGGGAGCCTCAAAACATGTATTTCCGGAAAGAACAAGCAGGGTCTACAGAAATTCATTTTAACTCAAAGAAAGGTATCTAGTATTCAAAAGAATGGGAGCATTAATGTTTTTTAATATTGTGGCCAACGGTTATCAGGAGGCGGGCGCCAGGCAGTCGGAGATAAACAAAGGTAAGTCGCGTTCTGGCAAGGCGTAAACACCAGAAGCACAATCGGCAGACTATCAGAATGTGCTGGAAGTTTCTTTCCCCCGGCCTCCAGACGTGTATCCAGATAGTTCTAGAGTGTTCTGTGGAAGATTCCATTGGTATATAAGCGAGCGCTCTGGCGGGAGGAGTCAGTGAGCGACTACGTTTCTGGTGCGATATCAAGTGCGCTTCTACAAGCGAGTTTGTGGCAACTATGACATGCAGTGAGTGCTGCAGAAGAGGCTGAAGTCTTGTGTTGACTCCCAAACGAGTGAACCGTCCGGAAGAATTGGCTACGTCACGAAGGAAAGTGAAGTAAGGGAACTCCCACCGAGCGAAATGGCTCCGCGGCAACGCGTGAAGCTCGCATTAGGGAGGTCCCACTCTGACCACGGGTTTGTCGTGATTTTCCCTGGTTGACAAAGGCGAATTTTGGAGTGGTGTATTCTACCACGGTTCTCCTCTATCAACCATTTCCTCTTATATAATTTCCCCTGCATGTTTCAGTTGACTCCGGGGCTGTGGTTCGGTCGGTGTCGGGCAAATGGCGCAAGGGCCTTCGCTTTGACCGTCTCCGAGCGTACTTTCCGTGGGTACGTGGTCAAGCATGTTAGGGAACTGTATGCGTCTCTGTCCACTTGCGGCTTCTTCGCTGGGCAACCCGTGTACGAGGGTCATGCTGAAAGTTTTTAGCTGTTCCCAGAAAACACAACTAAATTTCAAAACTCTTTCACATTTTCTCAAAGTAGTCCCCTGCGACACATACACTTATTAATTCGCACAAATCACTTTGCAAACATTTGTTGCCACACTTTTTCTTCGACACTGTTCACAACCTCCAAATATGCACTAATGGCTTCATCATCTGACATAAATCGGCGCCCCCGCGCAATTCGTTCATTTTGGGGAACACAAAAAAGCCACAGGGGGCCAAGTCTGGTGAGCATGGTGGATAGGGCAGCACCCTGATGCCCTATTTCATTCAGGAAATCCATCGTTCTGACAGCAGTGTGAGAGGAGGCATTGTCATGGTGCAGCAGGAGATGTCCCTTCCGTGACCTTGGGTGCTGTTCCTTCCACCGCTTGATGTCCTCTGGAAGGCAGGACTCGGTGTACCATAGCGCAATGACTGCGCGTTGGTTCTCAAGTGCAATGGTTGCTATGGGACCCTTTCTGGAGAAAAAAGAGGCGATCATTTTTTTCCCAACACTTCGACCCTCTTGACTTGTATGTCCACGTTTCATCGCCCTTAACAATGTTATATACGTCCCGCCTTTCACCAGAATTAAATTTTCTTAGCATAATTTGCACCAATCCACCCGGACTGCTCTTTTATGATTGGTGAGGGAATGTGGGACCCAACGTGCACATCTCTTGTTGAAACCAAGATGTTACTGCACAATTGTTAATGCTGCTGTTGATCCAAAATTTAATGTCTTCTCTATCTCAAGGAATGGGATATGTGGATCTTCTTTCACCACTTTCCTAACAACTTCGATGTTTTCAGGAGTAATTGCAGTTTGTGGTTTACCTGCACGTGGCTCATCTTCTAAGGATTCTCTCTCCTTTTGACATTCACGAAACCAGTTTCTAACTGTGGCCAGTGAAGGAGCAGGATCCCCAAAAGTTTCTGAGAAAATTTGGTGGATCTGCTTGGGGTCTAACCACTTTTTGAAATAGTAATAGATCATCGCTCGAAAGTCACGTCTGGACGGCTCCATCTTACATAACGCACTGGTCAACAGATGACTTAGTACTTTCCCCCCTCGTGACTCAACGCTTACAATGGTATCGCAATTTTTTTCCGGGCCATCCTAAATAAACATCAGACGATCAGATGCACGTAGTGGCAACTTCCTCCCGTGGCGTATTGCGACGGAGCTAAAAACTTCTGGCATGGCCCTCGTATCTCCTGCATTCCGTTACCTCAGTACTAGGTGTTCACTAGTCCAATCCAAGGGAACTCCCAGTAAGGTTAAACTAGATAAAACAGTGAAGTGACATTTGAAAAAAACTTGACAAAGCCACAATATGCAACATTCATGCTCTCGTCATACAGCAGCACGGCTCTCAGCGCCTCTAGCGGCAAGTTATAATATCCACCCGCTGAACAAACATGCGGGATACGTTTCGCCGATAGCAGCAACAAAGCCGAGTGCAGCATTGCGGCGTAACAAATGGATAAATATAAATCTTTGTGATAGTCAACAATTTCTACCATACTTATCAGAAAATAACATAATTGCGTTACAAAAAAGCGCAATTGAAAGCAACATAGTAATGACATTCATTCACAACCACATAAACATGGTTGATATTCCTAACTAGAAACGAGAACCAGACTGATAATGCTATCGACGTCCAACAGAAATGTAACTATGAGCTAAAACAAAAGCTTACAATAAAATGGACAATAAAAACCGAGGGGGAGAGAGTGGAAAGAGGGCAGAGAGTTATACCGAAACTGGAATGAAAGGGAAACAGAAAAACCGCGAGAGGAGATATGTATTATTTTAATACAAAACTGTATGAAAACTGAGCAAACATTGGATGCTAGAATAGTAGGGTTTGGGGCTCGCTGATAGCAACAAGAAACGAGTATAGTGCCTTAAAGGATGACGCACTGCGCATTATTTTACTTCTCTATTAGTACTCTAAACTCCGGCGACATAGCTTCAGTAAATATCCGACGAGTTGCACTCATATGAAACTTTCTACTCACCCTCACTTGCTGATAGAGAAAAACTTTCATTTCACATTTCGTTCTGTTATATGTCTTTCTTTACCCTCTATCGTATACTAGCGCTATACAAACTATTCTTACTCAAGCTTATTACGTTCTCTACTACATATAGTAAGTAGGGGAAGTATTGTATTCCACCCAAAAATTCAATACCGAGATTTCACCGGAAATACATGTTTTGAGATCCCCTGAATAAAAAAAAAGCATTTTTGGAAACATGTCCGTGTGTGTGTCTGTGTGTCTGTCTGTGTGTCTGTCTGTGTGTGTGTCTATGTGTGTGTGTCTGTAAACAGCGTAACTCAGAAACGAACAGTCGGATAAACACCAAACTTGGTATTTAGGCTCAGTATCTTCCAAGGATGCGACACGAAGGTTTTCAAGAAAATCCCCCATCCCAGATAACCCTTTACATGGAAGATTTTTCGAAAATTTTAATTTTCTCAAAAACGGCTCTAACGATTTTGATTAAAATAGCATATGTTTAAGATATTTTTATGAGAAATAAAATGTATATCTTGAATTTCCTGGGAATGTCTCCAAAAGTATTCTTCATTGTGAACGACTTTTGCATAAATGGTAAACCATAAGAGATAGACAAAATTTTACTACACAAAAAATGTAGATCTCGTTAAAATACACAATTTATGTCATATACATTTTTTTTTCTTGAGTGAACCATTTTCGAGATATTACTTGTTATTCCCTTAAATTTTTCAATACTTATTTTCTCAAATGGGAATTCGTTATTCAATTTTTTGTCTTGGATATGCAAAGAGTATTAATCTGTGGCAAAGGGAATGGTGCTGCACTTAGCAACCAGCTATTAAGACTGTGACAGTTATTAATGTATTTGTGTTTACTTGTGTTTTGCCCCACGTTTGGGAGCGGTTTTTATGTTTGTTTATTTAATGGTTTAGTTCCACGTTGTGGTAGCCAATTTGTGGCGGTATTAGTGTTTGTTTGAAAGAATGCTACTGTTTATTTGCCGCACGTATAAAAGACAATTTGTCGCGGTCACTTCGTGTTATCTTTTACTGAGTGCCTGTTATTTTATTTAATTTTGGGTTCACTGTCCTCCGGCTAGCTATGATCTTTTTGGTCGAGCACTTATCTTATACAAGGTGTGTAAACGGAAAGGAGTTTTTATCCAAAGATAACACTGATGAAGAATTTGTTTTACACTTTTATTATCGTAACACATTATGCACTTTCACATATTAATCTTGACACTCGCCAAACTGAAACTGTTATAATAACTTATTTACTGCTCATTCTTAATTCGCGTACTTCAACTTTTTGTGTAATTAACTTTACGACACTTGAGATTTTTTTATAACTTTGCTACGCGTAACCTGCGAATCGATAAACTGTGCGATGTATTCAACGACGTGTAATGGACTGGAGACGACGTGTGGTGTACAAATGTTTCCGATAGACTGAACGAATTTGACTCTGACCTAGCCCTTTTTATACTCCTACACCCCGATATGCGTAAAGATTATAACCGAGCTGCTATTGGTTAATAAAACGCGCCAACATTAGCGTCTATTTTGATATCCAATGAAAATTATGAACACATATGCTCTAGGGAAAAATGTTCCAGCAAATTCTAAGAAAAACGCGCCAATATTACGTCATTTGCTCGTCTCTAATAATGATAAACACCTCACCCCCTCGCTACATTATTGCACGCTATTATTGCCAGTTTCAGTAAGGCCGTATAAACTTACTTCTCGACAATGCTTACAATCAACAAACATATCAAATCAATGTCACACAAAAATGCATATTCACACGATAATCACTCTTTACATTTACATAATTTGTGATACAAATTACTGCGTCAAGACATATGTCGATGCTTAAAGGCTACTATATTTCTATATTGCCCTTGCAATTACAAAACAAGGGGAACATAGAACGCCTTAAGCGATAGTCAAATATTTTTAGAACTGATCCCTATGTGTAAAATGTAATTCTCTTTGCATGTCAAAAGATCGTTTCTGCAAATGTTTATCTCGATTAATATGAAATAGATGGAGAATAAGAGTTGGTGAAAATAGTTTGTGCAAGAGTAGAGAAAGTCATGTGAGTGTAACACATCCGATTTTTTTTCTATCTACCACACTTTAACAAAAAAGAAAAAACTTTGCAGAAACAGCTACATTACACATTTCGTTATAGATACAAAGAGAACTGGACGCTATATGCTGGCCTTAAACTTCCATTCTGCTTCCATGACATCGCGAGAAACAACTGTAAATCGATAAGACTTTAAAAGAATGACAAAGTACTGAACGATTCGAGTCATTAATAGCAGATATCTCGGGAATGGCTTATGCCACGAAAAACTAGATTGTATATTTCAAGGAGATCTACATTTTTTGTGTGGTACCTTTTCATCTATCGCTTACCAGTTACACAAGATTCTACAACATTCCTTCCTAATGAAGAGGACTTCACAGTTTTTTCCCAGAAAATACAAGATTGAGGCAGTATTTTTAACACAAATGATATCAGTCTAATTATATAATATTAGATATTAACAGCCCGCCTTAAAGCAATATGTGTGTACTATAATATATAAAATGTATGTAACAGTCATTGTATTATGTTTATATTATGTACATGTATAATAATGTTATATGAATGTATTACGTAGTTTTAATAATGTAGGAGCTGTGGGAATAGAAGCCGAAAGTTGCTAACATTGAGGTAACCTTGAGGCAAAAATAAATTATAAAGTTTAATAAAGGCTACTAATAATTCTTGGAACAATAATGTAACATTTAAAACTGTTTATAAATAGCCAATCAAAAGCTAGAAAAAGCTTAACTTAAATAGAAGTACTCTGTTGCAGTAGGAGTAGCCAATCAGAGACTTGAAATAACGTAAATGTACGAATTTAGGCGGTAAACGCCAGACGCCAGACGCTAGAAGGCAGCGTTCCTTAGCAGTGCGCTCGACGTATTCAGTGTGAGACGTAAATAATTCATTACGGCGTGAATAATATAAAGTTTACGTGTTAAAAAGTACAAATTAGGATAATCTCACAGATCTACAGTAGGATACATGAGTGAAGTGTTATTTAAACGTGTGAAGGATTAAAAAAATGAAGTTAAATACCACTATAATTTGTGTAAGACTTTATTCTTTAGCCGTACTACCCCTGCTAAGCGATACGTTTTTAAAAAATTACTATTGACGCAGCCGAGGCATACATATATAATATTTAAATAAACATTAAAATACAAAGTTGATTTTTTAAACGTGGGGGCGAAGGCCATCGGAATAGTTTGTATCGTACGTGGGGGCGAACACTCCAAGAAACATATTTCCCGCAATACGTGGTGCAACCACAACAATAAAACTACTTCAAGTTTGGCGCCCAAAGCGTGGTGCTAATAACGTAAAGATATTCTACTTAGATATACACTTCATTTGACATATAAATATCTTTAAGGCATAGCATTGTAATCAATATCGTTAGAGCCATTTTTGAGAAAATAAACAACTTCGAAAAAAGTTCCAAGTAAAGCGTAGTTTGTGGTGGGGACTTTTCTTGAAAATTCGTGTCGCATGTTTTGAAGGTGCTGAAGTTAAATATCAAGTTTGGTACTCATCCAAGATTTCCTTATTCAGTTGAGCTGTTCAAAAACACACACACACATGGACAGACACATACTAACCGTTTTCTAAAAATGCTTTATTATTATTATTATTATTATTATTATTATTATTATTTAGGGTGCCTCAAAAGACGAATTCCTGGTGAAATCTCCAGATGGAATTTTTGGGGTAGAATGCAATACCTTCTCTACCTACTATGTATATACATGTTAGAGAAAGCAAAAAGCGTACTCTATGTGATGGCTTTGGTATCACATATGCTTTGCATAGAAAAAAAGAATGACAATTTTCCATTTGAAAAAGAAATATAGGTATTTGAAAATTCAAACGAATAACAACTTAAGAGACATAAATTGTGACCTTTACATGTGGTATTTTAATCAAAATCGTTACAGCCATTTGTCAGAAAATAAAAAAATAACGAACAATTTCTATAAAAAGGATAATTGGAGTTGGAGGATTGTCTTGAACTTCTTCGTGTCGCATTGTTAGAAGACACTGAACCTAAATACCAAGTTTAGTATTAACCAACTTTTTGTTTTTGAGTTCTACTGTTCAGACACAACACAAGACACATACACAAATGGAGATTTTCTTAAAATTACTTATTTTTTACTCAGGGGGCCTCAAAACGTGTAGTTTTGAGTAAATCTCGATATAGAATTTTTGGGTGGTATACAATAAGCCCTCCTGTTACTATAGGAAAGTAAGATGAAGTAAAAATATTTTTATTCAGGGGACCTCAAAACACGTATTTCCAGTGAACATCTATATCCAATTTTTGGCGGAAAACAATCCGTCCGCAGATTATATGCAAAAGATCAAGCAATTTTTTAATTTATTCAGGGGCCCTCAAAACGTGTATTTACAATGAACATCTACATCGAAGCTTTGGCGAAATACAATCCGTCCTCTTATTATAGGCAAGAAGATCAATTAATTGTTTTATTTATTCGGGGGACCTCAAAACAGTGAGGTGAACATCTAAGTGGAATTTTTGGACGGAATACAATCTTCCTGTTATTATATGCAAGTAAGATCAAGTGAATTTTTATTTATTCAGGGGACTTCAAAACATGTATTTGCGGCGAGCATCTATATCGAAGTTTTGGACGGAATACACTACTTTCTCTACTGACTATAGGCGAGCAGTTGAGAAAGCAATATATTAAAATAGAATTTTTCATCTCTGGTCGCATTCCTTGCAATATTGCTGGAAAAGAGCACCTAATTTTCCCGGAAACTGGGAACGCATGCTTGATTTGCAATATCTCTACACGTTTTCCAACTCACTTCTTTTTTCCTTTATTTGGGCACCTCCTCATCCATCGGCCTTCGCTAGTGTCAGCGTTTTCTTTTGAGCATTTTGGACGGCATTAAAAGCTTTAAAAAATCCTGTTTTATGCCGGGCGCTTGCAGGGTTGCCTCAGCTCCAGGCGCTAACTAAAAGGAAAAAAAGGGAAGGTAGCTGAGTACGCAGTTTTGACCTCTTAGTAAACTGTTAATTGGTTTCAAGATGATTTTGGCTTTGAAAGAGTGAAAAGAAGCTCCTTTGGAGCAGCGAACTAGAGAGCATAAAGAAGAGGATGTCGGAAGATATAACAAAAGGAAAAGAAAAGAGAGGTGGGGGGAGTGCTACGGAAGCGAGCGTACTTTGTCTTCTTTATTTAATTAAATTTAAAATCCGTGGGCAAATAGGGAGGAAAATAACAAAACAAGATCTGACCTAACGTGTGCGTTATCCTATTGCTCTATAAATCATAGCAAAAAAAAAGAAGGTGCAACCATTTCCATAATATCACAATTTGTATTAAATTTCACGACGATTTTGGGAGGATAATGGACCTTTCAGAGTAAAAAAGTATTCAAAATTCAAATTATATACAGATAATAAACTCGCACTAGAGCTGTGTGTTATGTAAGCGAAATAGAACCACTTACTTCCTCTACATGTACGGCTTTCATCTTAATAAAAACTTGCTCGACGAAGGATTAAAAAAAAAGAAGCTTGCAACGGTATCGGAGATGAAGGAAAGGGGAATTTTAATATACTTTGTTCTACCTAAATTATCTGCAGCGGGTTTTTATTAAGTACTTTCTTTAAACAGCTTGCAAAAATTAATAACAATTTCGAATCTTTTTTTCGGTTGATGAGACAGACGGAACATGAGACAAACTAAAACCTGTAAATGTGAATAAAATTCCAAAGTTGTAGTAGGCTAGCAATAATACATTTATTTTGGTTTAGTTTAGGTCAGCACTGCCGAGTCCAACCCAATATGAACAACTTCCTTCCATAAGGGGTTCAGATGTTGGATACAACGTACTTCTAATAACGTCAGAAGTACCACGAGTGCTGCGAAGAGTGTCCTCAACAGGGCAGTGAAAGTGTTGAAGCATTTGTTCACAATAAAATTGGGTTTAATTAACAAATGTTTGCCAGAAGGTAATATACATTATATTCAGCATGAACAAATCAAATTTCCATACTTATAAATTTTGAAAAACATTATGTTATTAGATGAGTTTACACAAATCACGCTGAGGGGGAGATAAAGTAGATTATCTTAACGAACATGTGGGGAGGGGATCTCGATATCTTCGATACTCTCGATACTCCGTGGTATCGAAGTATGTCTAATACTTTGAGCTAAACCTTCGATACTTTTTAAATTTTTTAAGTTTTGCATTATTGAAAAGCTATTGCGTTTAGCTTTATGCTAGATAAGGAATGAACGGAGTCGAGACTTTACGTTATTTGTCTCACACTTGTACCCAAAGGGTTTCTGGACTATAATTCTTGATAGACCTTGACTGCTTTTCCTGGGGTGAATGAATGCAACATTCCATAGACCATTGTGTCTAAATGAAAACATGCAAAACAATGGGAAAAGGAGCAGAGGTACACCTGTAGCATGCAGCGTTAACTGAGTTGCGAATGAAGTTGATTTAACTGCACACTAAATCACGTTTCTACAACAGCATGGCTTGGTGACTCAATTCTGCCATTACATTTACCTACTCCGGTGACCAAAATCTGTGAATCCATTAGAAACGAATCAGAAGTTATGACGTCAGATAATACAGCGCTACTTCTGTTAGTTGTCTTTACGTAAGTCAAACCTTTTTATTTAACATGAATATGCTAAAGTATGAGGATGTACAGTAGAGAGGCATAATTCACAAACTTGCTGTGTTATATGGCTAATTACTTATTGTCAGATGAAAAAGAATATATGTTATGTACTAGTTGTGAAGTAGAATGGTGCAACACACACATTATTTTTAGTTGAGTTTCATGTAATATATATATATTTAAGATTGCAGAATGACGAGGAATTGCTAGTATTTGTTTTCCAATGGATAGAAAATCCTTTAGAACAAAGTATTCAACTCATAATATAGTTACATAAATGGAAACCAAAGAAATTATTATTATTAATATTATTATTAACCTTGCTTAAAATAGGGGATTAACCTGTGGAATTATCACGGTAAAAACTTGCTGACATTTGGAGAATGTCAACCAGGAACAATTTCGGAATTAGTATACAATAAAAATCTGATGTATTACACTCCATGACTTTCTCTACTCTTGTACAAACTATTTTTACAAACACTTATTCTCCATATGCTTCATGTTAATCGAGATATCGAGATGTCGATCTTATTGCTAATTTTCTAGTAGATGCATGGGGAATATGGTAGGTTTTAAGCGCTGGTTGCTATGTGACGCTTTCCATTCTCTTTGCATGTCCAGGACATAAAACAAATGAATAACGAATTTGGGAAAAAGTATAAGTATTGGAAAATTTAAGGGAATAACAAGCAATATCTCGAATATGGTTCACTAAACAAACAAAATGTATATGACATAAATTGTGTATTTTAACGCGAGCTACATTTTTTGTGTAGTAAAATTTTGTCTATCTCTTATGGTATACCAGTTATGCAAAAGTCGTTTACAATGAAGAATACTTCTGGAGACATTCCCAGGAAATTCAAGATATAAATTTTATTTGTCATAAAAATATCTTAAACATATGATATTTTAATCAAAATCGTTAGAGCCATTTTTGAGAAAATTAAAATTTTCGAAAAATCTTCCATGTAAAGGGTAATCTGGGGTGGGGGATTTTCTTGAAAACCTTCGTGTCGCATCTCTGGAAGATACTGAACCTAAATACCAAGTTTGGTGTTTATCCGACTGTTCGTTTCTGAGTTATGCTGTTCACAGACAGTCACACACACACACACACACACACACACACACATACACACACGGACATGTTTTCAAAAATGCTTTTTTTGGATTCAGGGGGTCTCAAAACATGTATTTCCGTTGAAATCTCGGTATCGAATTTTTGGGTGGAATACAATACTTCCCCTACTTACTATACGTAGTAGAGAAAGTAAAAATTGATTAAATGCGTTTATACACAGAAAACTATAATAACATAATTCAGAGAACAAGCTATCGCATTTACAGTTCTTTTAAGTATCGGTGCTCAAAAATCAGTACAGAGTGGTATCGTTCCATCACTGTGTAAATACATAACTGATTTGCCCCATTTAGCTCGATTACTATAGTTCTTCACCTCACGCTTGCCCGGTCATCAAACTACACGACTATTAATAATTTTGTATAGATAACTAGATAAACTTTGAACACATTAATAATTTACATAGATGCTGAACAAACTAACAATTTAAATAAACTGTGAACAAGTTAGCAATTCGGATGAAGCCTAACCAAAACACAAGAACTATAAGTAATTAAATACTGCCTAAAACAGCTAAAGGAAAAGGAACTTGCACACTAAATATAAATAAATTAAATGGGCAGGCCAAAACAAAGACGATGATACAAAGTTAACAAAACTAAATCACGTCTATGGTCCAGCAAAATAACCACATGTTAAAAACATACATCAGCTTAACCAAAATGGCAACAAGCAAAGCCGGATGAACAATCCGGTCAGCAAACCCTTTTAGCGGTTGAAATATTCGACTGGGCATAGGATAGGATAAGACTAGCAGCACATGGGGACTTAGCGCCCCGACCTACGCAGATCGTTTGTATCTAGACTCCTGACGGGGCGCCTCCGAGAGGAAGGGATGAGGCGAGAGGAGACAGACTGCGACTGGAGCAGGCAGAGGGCAGGGTCCCTACAACTTACAGACTTGAATTTCCCAAATGATGGCTGGTGCAGCCGACTGCCCTCCCCCTGTGAGCTTACACATCATCAGGGGGTCCAAGACCCGGAGACCGCTCCGGAGATGAAATGGAGGGACAGGGTGTAAGGATCCTTCCCAGTATTCGCTTGGCGACCCGGAGAACATCCCATGGGTCAGGAAGGTCGGCCACGGGACTCGAACTCACGACCTCCCGAATGCGGCCCACAGTTATTACCGCCTAAGCTATCCCGCTCGGTACTAAGTCTTACAAGAAACTCACCAAGGGAGAGGTGAGTCCGTTCTAATGTCAGAATCGAACTCCTCAAGCCAGGTGAACGACGATCGGACCCAGACACCGACAACAAACCACACCGCACATACCGTAAATAACTGAAAAACAGTCGCTCAACAACACCGCTAACTAAATTTCCAAGTACTGAAATTATTTGGAATTCCTTGACCCAATTAAAGAAAAATCTGATGTGATACATTAACATGACCTTCTCTACCTCCTCTATATCTTTATTAGTGGATATAGAAACTATTCTTACTAAAGCTTATTTTTGTATCTACTTCATTTTAATCCAAATAAACCTTAGCCAAAATAGCTTCATTATTTCGTTATAGATACAAAGAGAACAGCGATAGTCAAATGTTTAACAACTGGACGCTATATGCTGGCCTTAAAATTTTATACTGTTTCCTTGACATCGCGAGAAACAACTGCACGTTGATAGGACTGAGAATGGCTAAGTAATGTACAATTTGAACCATTAATAGCAGATATCTCAGAAATGGCTTATGCAGCAAAAAAAATGCTTTTTACGAGCTTGTGCTTCTGTTATACAGGATTAAAAGTTCCTTCCGGATGAAGATAACTTAATAGGTTATTCCCGGAAAACTTATTACATACATTTTATTCGTTAATGTATGGTATTTTAATCAAAATCGTTAGCCATTTTTTAGAAAAACCAAAATTTCGAAAAATATACTATGTAAAGGGTAGTTTGGGGTGAGGAGATTCTTTAAAAATTTTCGTGTCGCATTTTGGAAGGTACTGAAACGAAATACCAAGTTTGGTGTTTATTCGACTTTTCGTTTTTGAGTCATGCTGTTCACACACACACTCACACACATACACACACACACAATTTTTTCTAATTTTTTATTTGGGTGGCCTCAAAACATGAATTTCCGGTGAAACCTTGATATACAATTTTTGGGCGAAATGCAATACCTCCTCTACTTACTAGATGCGTGAAATAGAAAGTAAAAGAACTAATGTACGATCAGCTCGCGCTTTTGAAAACGGCATTGCGAGGGCGTTTTTTATGATTAACATACTTTCAGTATTGCCCTACCCCCAATAAAATAAATAAATAAAAAAAAATCAATTTTATTTTACTCATGGATTGAACGCCATGCTTGCTAAGCAATATCTTCGCCACACGTTACGTTCTTCCACTCGCTTCAAAAAATTTACCTCATGACACACTTTGAAATGAACACTCAGAACAACCTTTGCATGAAGCGAGCTACAAATCGCGAAACGTAGGACTATCGCACAATAATTGAAACTCGCTATTAGCCTAATTCTGCAATGCGTGGTAATATTGACAGCTCTGCCTCTTTTCCATCATGTTGCATGGTGCTTGATGCGATTCAAACTCAGGAAAATTAAAATTGAAGTAGATTGGCAGAAACCTCGCACGTTACGGACACATTAATGGGCCTGCGCTACGCCCGTCTGTTTGACGTTAATGTTATATCGGCCATTTCCAATCCATTATCGTTTCCACTGGCTCACGTTCGACTCCTCCGAACTTGCTTTGCTAGTTGCACTAACTCAGGTGTTATTTATTCAGCATTAACGTCCGGTAGTATTGCCCCAATCGATCTATTCCTGATTATAAAGAATGAATGATGCGGCGGCAAGGTACGCAGATTAGGTCAATGTGCCCGCGAGGAATCCAGCTAAATCCTCATTTCGTTATACTTACAAAGGGAATAGCGATAGTCAAATGTCAAATGAACTGGTCGGTATGTGCTGGACTTAAAATTCGATACTCCTTCCCTTGACATGCCGAGAAACCACTGAATGTCGACAGGACTTTAAAAGAATGACAAATTGAACATCTCGAACCATTAATAAGGAATATCTCTGATATGGCAGACGGTACAAGAAAAATTATTGGAAATAGTGTACTTTAAAGAGCTCTACATTTTTGGTAAGGTAAGTTTCCGTCTATCGCTTAACGTTTACTAATTATACAAGATAGAACAAAATTCCTTCTGAACGGAGAGGACTTCACAGGCTATTTCCAGAAAATTCAAGATATACGTTTTATTTTTCATGTAAATATCTTTTCTTTTCTTTTTATTCTATTTCATTTTACGTCGCTTTAACTCCTTGGTCATATTGCGACGGATCTGTTGGTGGATAACCCTTAGAACATATGTGATGGACAGTTAGCCTTCTAGGTCTCATCCCTGTAACTACCCGCTCCGTCACGTGTCATAGAGATCCTAGCAGATAACTTACCGAATCTTCTGCTTCGTGCCGTGCAGACGGCATTAGGGTGCCGTTCAGTCCAACCGCCGCCCTCACACAGAAAGGAGGACAGTTAGCCTTCTAGGTCTCATACCTGTAACCACGCGCTTCATGCCGTGCACATGGCATTAGGGTGCTAATCGACGCCCTCACACAGAAAGGAGGACAGTTAGCCTTCTAGGTCTCATCCCAGTAACGACCTGCTTCATGCCGTGCAGTGGCGTTAGGGTGCCGTCCAGTCCAACCGCCGCCCTCACACAGAAAGGCGGACTGTTAGCCTTCTAGGTCTCATCCCGTGAAATGACATCTTGCTTCGTCACGTGCCCACAGAGACCCCCAGCGCATGACAGCCGGATTTTCTGTTTCGTGCCGTGCAGATGGCGTTAGGATGCCGTCCAGTCTAACTGCTTACTTGTCTGTACACAGATGACATAGCATTGGCTATTACCACTTATTTTTCATTTTACTACTGTTTTAGACTTAAGGTGGAACTTTGGGTCGTGGTATTAAATATCCAATCTGGTATTCACCTTGGCGACTGAGGAAAACCACGGAAAAATCTCAGTCAGATCGGTCAGCCCTCGGGACTTGAACTCGGGGCCTTCCTAAATATCTTTAATATGAGGTATTGTAATGAAAATCGTTAGTCATTTTTTTTACAAAATAAAAAATTTCAACAGTGTTCCATGTAAAGGGTAGCTGAGTGTGGGGAGGTATTTACTTGAAATTCTTCGTGTTGCATCTTTGGAAGGTACTGAAATTAAATAATTCCAAGTTTTGGTATTTTTTTTTTTTTTTTGTTTTTCAATTATGCTGTTCAAACATACACACTGACACATAGATATTTTTGTAAAAATGCTTCTTTTTGGGTACATGTGCTTTAAAACATGTATTTCCGGTGAAATCACGGTATCGAATATTTGGGTGGAATGCAATACCCTCTTCACCATTGCGTACGTGATAGAGTAAAAATGTTTTTTTTATTCAAGGGACCTCAAAAGGTGTATTTCCGGTAAAATCTCGACATTCAGTTTTTGGATGGAATGCAATACTCTTCTCTATCTGCTACATACTGGTGAGAAAGCAAAAACGAATTCAAACCGAAAAGAAAGAGTATCGCGGAAACGGTTAACGCTACAAATGTTTTGAGATAGATTTGATTAAACGAGATCTATATTTTTTGTGAGGTAAGATTTTTTTTCTATATTTTACAGTTGACTAATCCAGCCATTCAGAATGAAGAGCACTTCACAGTTATTCGGAAAAAAACTCAAGATACACTTTTTATTTTTCGTTTTAATACCTTCAACATATGGTGTCTTAATTATATTCCTTTAGTCATTTTTGACGTTGGGAGATTTTCTTGAAAAATCTTAGTGGAAGAGGTTGAACGGACTTTGTACTTTTGGGTTATATTATTCACAGACGGACACACATATGGACCTGTTTCTTAAAAATGCTTTTTGATCCAGGAACCTCAAAACGTGCATTTCCAGTGATATGTCGGTATCGAATTTTTTAGTATAACAGATTAGTTCCTCTACCAGGTACCACATATTAGAGAAAGCAAAAAAATCTCTTGATGACTATTTGGACCGTATATCATTTCGAAAATTGCCGAAGTATTTACGTATTCCCAATCGCCGTTATCTAAGCGGTAACTCCATCCATCTATTTCGGGATTAAGTTATATTTCGTCTATAATTCACAGTCTACTGCGACCACTAATTAACGCCCTGTTCTTATATCTCCCGTTTAATTACGAGTAACGATAAGCTTTCATTTAGTTATGTTGCGCTAGTGATGTAATTAAGTTTTCTTCCTCTTATTTGTAAACTGCTTATTTACAAGTGTGAGCCTTAAAGCGAAATATTTTAGTTTCAAATCTAACCGCCATAATAGAGAACCAAATAAATACAATCACATTGCGACTAGTAAACCACAGCAATATAGAACTTCAGAGAAGGAATCTGATGTGTTACATTCACATGACTTTCTCTATCCTCTATCGCTTATTAGTGGGTATACAAATTATTCTTACGAAAGCTTATTTTCCTATTTACTTCATTTTAATCGAGATAAATCTTTGCAAAAATAGTTACATTACACATGTTATAGATACAAAGAGAACAGCGTTAGTCAAATGTTTAACAACTGGACGCTATACGCTGCCTTAAAATTCCATACTGTTTCCATGACATCGCGAGAAACAACTAAAAGTCCACAGGACTTTAAGAGAATGGCATGCATTGAAGAATTTGAATCATTCATAACGGATATCTAGGAAATTGCCGATGTCTCAAAAAAAGTTATTTGAAATGAATTGTATGCTTTAAAGAGATCTATAGCACGTGTTCGTCTATCACTTAACCGTTACCAGTTATACAAGATTATACAAAATTTCTTCCGAATGAAGTGAAATTCACAGGCTATTTCCATAAAATTCAAGACGTACATTTTATCTATTATGTAAATACATTTAATATATAAATTATAATCAAAAAGGAAAGACACATTTTACAAAATAAAACATTTTTAAAAGTGTTCCATGCAAAGGGTAATTTGGCGAGGGGGATTTTCTTGAAACTCATTGTGTAGCATCTTTGGAAGATGTTGAACTTATGGTGGTATTTATCTGACATTTCGTTTTTGAATTATGCTCGCGCGCATACACACGTACATCCACACGGAGGTTTTTCTAGAAATGCTTCTCCTGGAAGGTAGTGAACCTAAATAGCAAGTTTGCTATTTATCCGACTTTCGATTTTTTAGTTAATCAATTCACAGACACACACACACGGACTTGTTTCCATTCAGGGGGCCTCAAAACGTATACTATTTCCGGTGAAACCTCGGTGTTAAAATTTTGGGTGGAACGCAATATTTTCTCTATCTACTATTTACGTGGTAGAGGAAGTAAAAGCGTAGATCTCTTTAAAACACACAATTTATTTAAAATAGTTTTTTGTGGCATAAGCCACTTGCGAGATATCCGTTAATAATGGTTCGAATTGTTCATTATTTGATCATTCTCTTAAGCCCTGTCAACATTCAGTTATTTCTCGCCATGTCATGGAAACAGTATGAAATTTTAAGGCCAGCATATAGCGTCCAGTTGTTAAACATTTGACTATCGCTGTTCTCTTTGTATCTATAGCAAAATATGTAATGTAGCTATTTCCGTAAATGTTCGATTAAAATGAAGTAGACAGGAACATAAGGTTTAGTAAGAATAGCTTGTATACCCACTAATAAACGATGTAGGATAGAGAAAGTCGTGTGAATGTATTACACGAGAATTTTTAACCATACAGCTAACATCTATTTCCGCAAGTCAGCTAGAAATTACCAAACAACATACATAATTGGTGTTTCACAAGAAGCGGCCGCGAAGATTTGGACGAAGATGAAAGTGTGGTTAAATCGCACAGGCACCACGTTTGTTTTGAAACACATTCACATGTTTGGTTCACACGAGTATATTTGTATAGCAATAAAGCGAATCTCTCATTCGGAAGCGTTACTGATTTCTCGTCGAGTAGCGCCGCGCTTCAAACAATAATAGTGGAATTGTATTTGTGGTTGAAACAGAAACAGCTGCCCATGTTTTTATTTCGTATCTTATTTCAGATCCCCAGGTTTACCTTTGTACATCACTTGTTAAAAGTGAAGGGAGCGGTTTGCCCTATTGGCGATCTGCTACGAAAATATGCGGAGGTCCGCACACTGCGGTTCGAGAAACACTCAGCGGCAGAGCAATTAATTAGCCACGTATTATTACCCATCGAGCTGGCTCCGCTGTAACGTGTGAAGCTCGCATTCCGCCAGTCCCAGTGTCGACCGCCACTCTGACCTTGGATTTTTCGTGGTTTTCCCTGCTGAGGTGGTTTCTTAACCGTTAGATTTCGTTTCGTTTATTTCCCTTTTATTATGTTTCCTTCTCATGTTTCTGGTGTGTTTCTAAGTTTCGTGGCGCATGGCAGTGCCGGACAGATAGCGCGCAAGTTTACTCAAAGGAAAGAGTACTACCCATAGACACTGTAGGGCTGCATGGTTACTGGAACGGGTCTTTGAGTCTGGAACTGTTAGGGACTTCCGCGCGTCTCTGTGGCCTGTAGCCTCCTGCGGTTTCTTTACTTCATTCCTTGCTCCTGAGGGTGGTAACGCAAGAGATCTATGTAGGTCGAGTGCACGAAGTGTCCCCCTCCGTTGCATACCCTATTGCTGCATTACTGCCTTTGAGCAGTAAATTTTTACAATTGGCATTGTCAGTATAAAAAACATAAAAAATTACAATTATATATTAATTTCACAAGGGAAAAATTCCTGAATCAAATAAAATGCCTCTTTAATAAGCCAACTAAAGATAACACTTTTAAATGGTACTTTTCGTAACTGAAATATATTCAGTGGAAATAAATTGATTAGCTATTTTAATAGCCATAATTTGATGTTCGTGGTTATTGTGAGCCTGTTGAAAGGAACATTGATATTGTCTTGCTGCCTGACATTATAAGAAGGAAAGTTATTTTGAATATCAAATGTAGGTATAGGGTATACCTCGCACACTGCGTCATGCATAGATCTATTATACGAGGCGTATTCCAAAACTAAGGTCCGTTTGGTCATAACAACATCACTCATGAGACAAGGCTTTCATTGACAGTAATATGTGCCTACATATATACTTTCTTTTCCACATAACCACCGTTCTCATTTATATACTTGCTGTAACGCTGCATAGAATTCTGTCGCCTGGGACTTGAACCAGTTGGTAACGCTCGTCTTGAGCTCATCGTAGGTTTGAAATCGTTGTTCACCCAGCCACTGTTTCAAATGTAAGAAGAGGAAATAGCCGCTTGGTGCCAGGTCGGGACTGTACGGAGGGTGGTCAAAGAGTTCCCAACGAAATTCTTGAATCTCCTCTTTGGTTTTGGCAGCGGTGTGCGGGCGTACGTTGTCGTGCAGGAGGATGATGCCGGACGACAGTTTCCCGCGGCGTCGATTTTGGATCGTACGTCTCAGTTTAGTAAGCGTTGCACAGTACACGTCAGCTGTAATTGTTGACCCACGGTCCATAAAATCAATCAAAAGGACGCCATTTTCGTCCCAAAACACAGTAGCCATCATTTTGTGATTCATGTACGCTTACGCTGTTTTGGTTTCGGTGAACCGTAAAGACGCCACTGCATTGACTGTTGTTCCGATTGGTGTAAGCTATCCATGTCTCGTCATCTGTAACAATGTGGTAAAACAAAAACCATCTCCATCTTGTCTATAGCAATCCAAAAACTGTCGAACACTATGCGTTCGTTGCTCTTTGTGGTGATCGGTGAGCAGTTTTGGCACCCATCTCGCACAAAGTTTCCGATATCCAAGCTGTTCAGTGACAATCCTGTAAAGTGAGGTTCGAGCAACATTTGGAAATTCATCAGACAGACCACTGATCGTCAAACTACGATCACTTCGAATTTTTTGGTTCACTTGCTCAACGATGTCTTCGGTCGAATACTGGGCCTACCACTCCGCTGTTCATCGTGCACATTTGTGCGGCCATTTCGATATTCTCGATACCAGTGTCGAACCTATTTGTCACTCATCATGTCCGGTCCATACACGAGGCATAACTCACGATGGATGTCCTTTTGCCAGCAAAAATGTAATCACACCGCGCACTTCACAACTGGCGGGATCTACGATTGTTGCTGCCAAATGCCTACTGCGTCACACCAACACTGCGGTAGGTTCCTCAGGAGTTGCAGGCGTGAAGCGTCATTCAGGCCTACCACCCGTTAAATATTGTTCACCGTACCTTAGTTTTGGTATATGCCTCGTATATGTCTGTGAGCTGCACAACTCAAAAACGAAAAAGTTGGTTATATACAAACTTATTATTTAAGTTCAGAATACTCCAACGATGCGACACGAAGATTTACAAGAAAACGCTCCCCATCTTAAACTACCAATTACGAGAAGTATTTTTAAAGCAAGTACCGTTTTAACATTTTGCCGCTGCAGTCGCAAACACTTCCTCCATTCATTAGGAAATCAGACGCAGATGTGAGCGATCGTCGCTTTGTATTTTCCTGTTGTTAGAACGTTTCGAAATGTTCAAAACAATCGGACGACCCGGTGATTGTGAAGTCAGATGAGTGATTCGTTTTTTGAATGCGAGAAATGTTACACCAGCAAACATTCATCACCAATTGTGTGAGGTTTATTGAGAAATAATAATGAGTGACAATGCTCGACCACAGGCAATCAAACAAACTCAACGTCTGATCGCAACATTTGGTTGGGAACAATTCGACCAGTCCGGATTTGGCACCAAGCGATTTTTATCTGAAGAAATTTCTTGGTGGAGAACATTTCAGTGACGGTGATGATGTGAAAAAAGAAGTGCAGACTTGGCTTTCATCACAGGCGGCATCATTCTTTGACGAAGGCCTACAAAAACTGTTTTCCCGTAACAACAAGTGCCTGAATAACGGCGGTGACTATCTGGAGAAGCAGTGTAAGGTAATGAATTCATAAAGTATTTCGAAAATAATGTCCTGTTATTTTATTTTAAAAAACACGCCTCCTATATAGAAACATTTTCGTTACTTTAATATTCTCAAAAATGTCTAACGATTTTAAAGAAAATACATGTTTAACATATTTTAATGACAAATGAAATGTGTAACTGGAATTTTCTTGGAATAACCAGTGAGCTCCTCTTCGTTCTGAATGAACCTTTTATAACTTGTAAACTGTAAGAGATAAAACAAAAGCTACACAAAATATGTAGATCTCGTTAAAGCACACAATTTATGTAAAACATTTTTATGGCGTTAACCACTTCCGAGATATTCTTTGTTATTGGTTTGGATTTTCAAATACTTATACTTTTTTCAAATGCAGGATCGATATTCTTTTTTGTTTTCCCTTATTCCCCTTGTACCTACAAGGAAATATGTACAGTAGAGCATCGATTATCGGAATACCATTCAGCCGAAACATCGTTTAACCGAAAGCGTTCCAATTGGCAATTTCAAATTTGCATGCGTGACATGTAGTTCGACGAAAAAACGATTCAGCAACTGTATAATTAAATTGATTTGAAGGATGCGGGAACTTGGCTACTACCAAGGGCACTACAGCCTGGAATACGCTCCTTCTGTCACTGGATCTGAAGAGCCACTAAACCACCAGTTTGTATCAGAAAACTGGCTGCCTGATTAAACAATCTTCACGATTTGATGAATGTAGCCAGGAAAACATTTAAAACTGGCTCGAAAGTGATGTTGATGACTGGCTATCAAATATTGACGCACGATGAAATCATTGCCAGTGCCATTAACGGTCAAGACACTTGCAAATGACGAGGTAAAGCCTAGACGACGATCATGCTGAAAAGTACAGCAAGTGAGGAAGCTTGATACGAATATGAAGTGGTTAGAACAAGTTTGTTAGAAAGTCTACTGGAGCCGTGGCTCCCCTTCTAAAAACAGGGAAAGAAGTCAACCGAGTGACACTCTCTTCCGTGGGGTTTCCCACGAGACCCATACCTTCAGTCTAAAAAGCCCCTCCCCGCTTACACAGAGATGGAAGTGGATGCGCCACACTTAGGCGGGTCGACCCAGAAGGGAAGACTACCGATAACCTCGGTACGACCGACAGCCATCTACCAGCTGTCCAGTTGGTGCCGGAGGAAACTGAGGCGTCACAACCCCAACTCCACATCACGTACCCAATCTCCCATGGCCCCATCTAGTCCAATCCAATAACTCCTTTCCGTAACGTCACAAGTACCACGAACAAGAATGTGATGTTCAATTAAAACGTTTGCGAGATTTAGCGCCCCCACCTCCCAAAAAGTCTCAGCTCTAGAGCCTCCGAAAAAAGTAACAAAGACGGACTTCTTTTCCTTTACTATAGGCCTATTTTAATTGGCATTTTGAGCATATCAGACTACGTTAGTCAGTTTTCTGTGTTATATGTAAGACGTGCGATACCAAAGATACACGCACAGTTGCGTTTAATATCACTGTTTCTTTCTTTCTTTCATTTTGCTCCTATGAAACATGATCGGCTATTCAAATACTCGTCCCCGATATCGAAGCTCTACTGTAATAAAATTATTTCTGTAAATATTATGTCCATAATCATGAAGTAGATAGAAAAATACGCTTTCGTAACAATAGTTTTTTGAAGAATGGGTAGAGAAAGTGATGTGAATGTAACACACAAGGATTGTTTTATGCTTATGGTAAACCTGCTCCAAACCCTTCAAGTACAGGCTGTTTTGGCTTTATAAATATACCATGTTTAATAATATTTTGGAATTTCTTGCTTCATACTTCGGCAAATTTTTATCCTATTTTGCCTGTCTCTAGCTGCAAGGCAGGAGAGATTTGAAACAAAAACGTTGAATACTTTTTGTTGTGCTGTAAAATTGTTTTCATTTTAATTCTTATTCCTGCCCATCAAAGATCCCTTGCCAGTCTGCCAGCGTAATGGCAGGACACACAACATCCTTGATGTAAAGGTAACATTTAATATAATGTAAACGTTAGCCAAAACCGTTACCCTAGCCCAAAACAAATAATATTCTAATTTAATTTCTCTAAACGGTAAAGCCTGACTCAAATGTTCTGTGCTTGTGTGTGAGCCGGAGAAATTCATCACACACGTAAGCCCTTGGGCCTTTGGACGGTAGCCCTTTGTGGAGATGACCACTTAACCAGATGATCCTGTCTGAAACAATAATGAAAATGTTGGGCGTAGAAAGAAACATGCGAACACGAGAAAAAGAGACGGATTAAAACGCAGGATCGCTCGCTTTGGTCGAGAAATTAATTAACTCTTCCATAAATTAATTTGCTAATTTTATTCCGAAATTTGCTCACGCAAACCCAAATTGGTTAGTGAATAAATTTCATAATATGTTGCGGTGGGGAGGGGGCGTAGGAACAATACAATAATGTAATTTTGGAGTTATATAAACGGCTTCAAATACAGAACATAATTACACTTTCTTTATGTAGGCCTAAGAATTCCAACAGCGCAAAATAAGTTATTGTATTTTATTTTCCTGACCGAAGGTCCATAAGGTTCACATAGTTTGAACTCAAGAAACAATTTAAATCTGTTAACAAGATACAGTCAAATGAAGGGAGGATTTTTAGTTGACATTTTCATTTCGTGCATTGTTTCTTATCACGTTAACAGAAAATGTAGTATATTATGCAACAAGACTATAATGGTAGTAATTAAGACACGAGTTTCATAATTTTCATACGAGCATCTTAATAGTTGTATACAACTGTTTTTCGTCGACCTCACTACAATTTCAAAACTTTTGAGTTTTTACAAAAAGATCTTACCTTGTTAGTTATGTGTAATGCTCGCAGGACTTGCCAGCTGTTGCTCTACTCGCGTGCATGCGTGTAGAGCAACACGTGGCAGCACTATTGAGTCCACGTCGTATTTATTCTGTTTTGTTAAGCTAACGTGAAAACAAGACATATTAAAGCAAAGGAAATTAATTAAGTTTATCACAATATTAAAATTACAGTGAACAGAATTTATTTTATTTTAAATTCACCTATTAACTGGAGAATGGATCGCAGTGGAATGGTGTTTTGAAGGTTCGAAGATATAGAAGAGCTGCGCGCGCAGTCGAGTGAGATTATGAGCATAATGGATAACATTATGGTTCATTTACGCCACATGTAAAAGTGTATGACAGTGTGGTCGAAAAAAAATTTAAGCAATTCCTCAATCAAATGTTCTATTGTCCGTATTAACCTCGCCAGAACACGTCATATTTAATTGTATTAATGCACAGCTTTAAAAGTCACAGGTATGCTAATAAATCTACCACAAACACACATACTTATCCTGACCAGCCAAAGGTTAGCACCATAAATGAGAAATGGGGTAAAGATAGCATGCACAGTAACATTCTGAGTACTGCTGAAGGCAGACATATTATGAGAAGAGGCGCTAGAAGCCGGCTGCGGAAGGAAAGTGAACGAAGCAGCGCAACCACATATTTTGTCGCGTTGCTTTATCAGGAGTAGAGTAGACACATAAGTAAATGTCTATCCAAAAGGAGCAGCTTTGTGCAATAGAGCGAAATATCTCTTTTTCAATACATAATAATTATACATGTTATTTATGTACAATAAAAGACACTAATTATATCTAAATGTGGCGGAAGTATTGTATTTCACCTAAAAATTGGATTACGAGCTTTCATTGAAAATATACATTTTGAGGAACCTAAATCCAAAAAAAAAAAAAAAACGATTTTTAGAAAAAATAGTGGAAAATTCAAACAAATAACAAGGAATATCTCGGAAATGGTTTGCTCCACAATCAAAATGTATATGACATAAATTATGTGTTTAATGATATCTATATTTTTTGCGTAGTAAAATGTTGTCTATCTCATACAGTTTACCAGTTATGCAAAATTCATTCCGAATGAAGACGACTTTTGGGGACATTCCCAGAAATTTCAAGATATACATTTCATTTGCAATGAAAGTATCTTAAACTATAATATTTTAATCAAAATTTAGCCATTTTTTTATAAAATCAAAATGTACGAAAAATGTTCCATTTAAGGGGTGGTCTGGGGTGGGGGGATTTTCTTGAAAATCTTCGTGTCGCATCTTGCAGCATACTAAACTTAAATACAAGTTTTGTGTTTATCCGGGTTCTCGTTTTTTGAGTTATGCTGTTTACAGATACACACACATAAAAAGGTCTCCAAAAATGTTTAAATTGCAATCAGGGCACCTCAAAGCATGTAATTCCGGTGAAATCTCGGTATTGAATTTTTGGGTGGAGTGCAATACTTCCCCTACTTACTGTACGTAGTAAAAATGAGTTAATTTCAGTTTTGTTTGCATTACTGCTTACTTATGGATGAGCCTGTATCGTACCTGAGGAGTTTCCTGGAATGCATCTATGCACACCGAAACCTCTGTTGCTTTGTGTACAATGTGCTAATGTACTGAGAGACAGACGGACAGACACATTCAACTCCTGGCCTGAAGCATGAATGTCCAGTCAGAGACAAGGCCGTTACCGAGAATACCTGCATCGTATCATGGTTTCCTCTCGGCTCTTGCCTTTGTATCCCCTAGTCGTTGAAGACCTTGGAATTAAAGCTACAGACATATAAGCTCCCATTTGCATTTATTCCTTTTTTAACTCGAAGAATCAACAGAACATGAAACCTTTCGTTATTGAGTCCGCCCCGACCAGTTCTGCTAACGAACCGACCACAAGGTCAACAAGCTTTTGGCTACACTACTCTTGCAAAAGCCGGATCAAATGATCTATATCAGGGTCGTTTATCAACAGATCATTGATGAAAAGTTCTTTCAAGATCTCTTCTCCAATAAAAGTGTTGTCAATAACGTAACAAAATATGTTGGATAGGGATTACCTCTGAAGTTGTGTACTTATATCCAGGTCAAGAAAGGCTCCTGATGTTAACAAGCGCACGTGTCTTTACCGCACCAAACCTTTAAGTGATGTGAAAATAGTTCGTTACCGCACAAAGCCCCGTGTCTTATTACTAGACACTGTATTTGTATGCACTAAAATGTTTAAAATATGGTGCACAAATCTAAAAAATATGTTCTGTAACTTTGAAAATATGTATCAAAATTGTTAATTTTAAGCTTATACGTTTTGGTAGTTACAATCTACGTTCTTTCTTAAGACATCATTCCTTGATACTCTACTACGTAGAGTAAGTAGGGGAAGTATTGCATTCCACCCAAAAATTCGATAACGAGATTATACGGAAAATACATGTTTTGAGGTGATCTAAATCCAACTAAAGCATTTTTGCAAACATGTCCGTGTGTGTGTGTCTGTGAACAGCATAACTCAAAAACCAAAAGTCGCATAAATACCAAACTTGGTACTTGAGTATACTATCTTCCAAGGATGCGACACGAAGATTTTCAAGAAACCCTCACCCCAGACTACCCTTTAAATGGGACGTTTTCATAATATTTTGATTTATCAAAAATGGCTCTAATTATTTTCATTAAAATATCATAAGTTTAAGATATTTTCATTGCAAATGAAATGCATATCTTGAATTTTCTGGGAATGTCTCCAAAAGTCCCCTTCATTCTGGATGGCTTTCGCATAACTGGTAAACCGTAAGAGATGCACCAAATTTTACTACAAAAAATGTACATCATATTAAAACACATAATTTATGCTATATACATTTTTGTGTGGAGTGAACCATTTCCTAGGTATTCCTTGTTATTTGCTTGAATTTTCCAATACTTTACTTTTTCTCAAATGGGAATTCGTTATTCGTTTTTTATGTCCTGGACATGCAAAGAGAGTGGAATGCTCCACATAGCAACCAGCTCTTAAAACATTTGACTATCGCTTAAAGCTACCATGTTCCCCTTGCATCTACAAGAAAATTAGCAATAACATTGACATCTCGATATCTCGATTAACATGAAGCATATGGAGAATAAGCGTTTGTAAGAATAGTTTGTACAAGAGTAGAGAAAGTCATGTGGGTGTAACGCATCAGATACTTTTTCTATCTATTTCATTTTAGTCAAGATAAAGCTTTGCAGAAATAGCTACATTACACATTTGGTTATTGACACAAAGGGAACCGTGATTGTCAAATGTTTAAGAACTGGACGCTATGTGCCGACCTTAAAATTCCATACTGTTTTTATGCAATCGTCAGAAACAACTGAAAATCGACATAAATAAATATATGACATAAATTGTGTGTTTTAACGAGGTCTACATTTTTTCTGCAGGACGGTTTACTAGTTATGCGAAAGTCTTCAGATTGAAAAGGACTTTTGGGGCATTCCCAGAAAATTCAAGATATACATTTCATTTGCCATGAAAATATCTTAAACATATGATGTTTTAACCCAATTCGTTAGTGGCATTTTACAGAAAATCAAAATTTTCGAAAAGTGTTCCATGTAAATGGTAGTCTAGGTGGGGGATTTTCTTGAAAACTTTCGTGTCGCATTCTTGGAAGACAATAAACTCAAATACTAAATTTGGTATTTATGCGACTTTTCGTTTTTGAGCTATGCTGTTCAAACAAACACACCTGTTTCCAAAAATGGTCTATTTTGATTCAGAGCACCTCAAAAAATGTATTTTCGGTGAAATCACGGTATGAACTTTTGGGTGGAATGCAATACTACCCCTACTTACTATATGTAGTGAAACAATAATAAGCTGTCGTAAGAGTAGTTTGTAAACCGACTAATACACGATAGAGGGTAGAGAGAGTTATGTGAATGTAACACATCAGAAATCTTTTTTTTTCCGTTTTAATGCATAGAGCCTCAAAGCATGTACTCGCAGTGAAATGTCGATATTGAATTTTTGGTTGGAATGCAACACTTTCTCTACCTGCCAGGTACGTGATGGAGAAAGTAAATATTAGCCCACATGTGAGGCCAGTGGCTACTTGGAACTGTTTTTCCCAGCGCAGTGATACTGGACTGAAAACAGTAGCAACTAAACTACGCTCAAATGGGATGAAGTTAACCGGTCCAAATCCAGTTTAGTATTCCCCCATGTCGATCAGTGAGTTTAGTAATCAAGGGCGCCGCTCTAAGGTAAACACCGCAATAATGAGGCGCTGCAAGAGTGATTTTGGTTTGTGTGCACGCTGTCCTATCTGTCTATCCATCCAACCCAAGTGGTGCACCTTACCATTAAACGGAATGTTCTATATCTCCTCAGCAATTTGCACGTTAAAGGTGCTTTCTTTCATTTCTGCGCTAGAGCCAACAATTTAAGGCACAACGCTTCCAACGTATCTAGTACATATGTAGAGGATTATATTCCACCTATAACAGCGATATCCATATTTCAGTGGAAATGAACGTTGTGAGGTCCCTTGAATCCAGAATAGGCACTTTTAGAAAAGGTCTGTGTGTATGTGTGAGAGAGAGACACAGACAGACACTGTATAATTAAAAAACTCAAAAAAGTAAATATATATATATATATTAAAGGTTTATTTAAGTAGTTTTGACTACATGGTCTTATCACGACCAGCCATCATAAAATACATTATGATATACATATATAATACATGATATACATTAATTTACAATCGCATAAACTAGGAATTAGGTAAACATTTACAGTAAATCAGAGAGTTTTGTATCCATTAGAAATTGTAGCGACAAAAAAGTCAAAACAGTTAGAGCCATTTTTGTTAAAATAAAACATTTTTAAATATTTCTGAAGTAAGGGGTAGCTAGAGGTGGGTGGGTTTTCTGAAAATATTCCTGTAGTATCTTTGAAATATACTGAATTCAAATCCAATTTTGGAATTTAACCGACATTTTGTTTTCGAGTTATGGTGTTGGCACACACAGACACATAGACCTTTTTCTACAAATATGTGACACATTCAGAAGTTTATTTTTATATCTACAACGTTTCAATCCAAATAAACCTTTACAGAAACAGCTACATTACACATTTCGTTATAGATACAAAGAGAACAGCGATAGTCAAATGTTTAACAACTGGACGCTATATGCTGGCCTTAAAATTCCATACTGTTTCCATGACATCGCGAGAAACAACTGAATATCGGCATGACCTTAAAGAGAACAGCTAAGTAATGAACAATTCAAAGCGTTAATAACGGATATCTCAGAAATGGCTTCTGCCACAAAAAAGAAGTTATTTGAAATAAATTGTGTGTTTTTGAAGAGATTTACATTTTTTGTGCAGTATGTTTTCGTCTGTCGCTTAGCGTTTACCGGTTATACACAATTCCCTCAGAATGAAGAGGACTTCGCAGGCTATTCTCAGAAGATTAAAGATATACATTTTAATTGTCGTGTAAACATCTTTAATATATGGTGTTTTAATCTAAATCGTTAGAGCCAATTTTAAAGAATAAAAACTTTCGAAAAATGTTCCACATAAAGGTAGTCGGAAAGGGGGATTTTCTCGAAAATCTTCGTATCGTATCCTTGGAGTATAGTGAACTTAAATACCAAGTTTAGTACTTATCCGACTTTTCGTGTTTGAGTTATGCTGTTCCAGACAGACACACACACGGAACCTTTTCTAAAAATGCTTTTTTGGGGGCCTCAATACATATTTCGGTCAAATATCGGTATAAACATTTTGAGTGAAATGCAATGCCTTCTCTCCTACTATGTATGTGGTACAGAAAGCAAAAAATTACTAAAAACGGTAGTCGGGAAACTTACTAAGGTTCTTTAAGACACCAGAACACCTACTAATTTCCCCGGTTCGGAGCAGCAGTTCAGGAAGAGAAGCCCAGAGGCCCCAGCGCCCAAAAGTTGGCAGTAGAGAACCGAACTCTCTCTCTCTAAACTAGCACCCAAAACAGGGGAAGTAGGTACGAAAAAACAAAATCAATACCGCGAAGGTACCAGGAAAACTGCGCGCTAACTGCCGAAACAAAACGGCGCAAACATAAGAATGAAATGGAAAGGATATCCTGGTAGATGAGGAACCAACCCAGCATCCCCTACCGACCAGGGAAAACCACTACAAAGTCGGTAGTCGGGTATCGAACCCGGGACCTTCCAAATGCGAATCTCACAAGTTACCGCGAAGCCATTTCACTCGATTTTACTACACGCAAGTACAGAGTGATCCAAAGACTCCGAACCTCCTGCGCGATGTTTTTCCTGTCCGCGTCTTCGGCGCTCGTTGCCGTCTGCCGCTATCACAGAAAGGCGCGAATGAAACAATACAGCATTTTTAAAACTACTTTTAAAGGCTTTACTTGCCAGCTTTATGAAAGGAAACGCTGAAACTGGCCACCGTCGTTATCCATACATTTTTGGCACCTCTTTAGGAAACTATTCATCACTCGCCGTGGTTCACGCTGAGAAATTTCCTGACGGATATTTTGTTTTAATTCTTCCAGGATGTGTGGGTTTGTCTTGTACAATTTATGTTTTAAGTTACCCCGGAGGGGTGTATTATGAACAATATTACCGGCTGCGCGGTGTTTTTCCACTGGGCGTGTGGAAATATAAAAACATGATAACGCACTACTGCTATAAACAAAGTCACGCTGTTGTGGTTTTGCTGTGCAGTGTGAAGTGCAGTTTTGAGTTGACGGTGATGTGATGTAGTTCAGTTATTACGAGCTATTTATTATTTTGTCCTGTACTTAGTCACAAAGTATATTATGGCTCAGAATATGTTTTCTACTGCACAGCGTGTATTTATTTATGGTTCGTATGTGTTAACTCGGTCAGCTCGCCAAGTGAAAGTACGATTTGCAAAAAGATTTCCAGGTGTAAAAGTTCCAGGCCGTACAACAATCTATGAACTTTACAGCAAATTTCAGGCGACAGGAAGTGTTCAGGCTAAGAAATCTAAAAGACGGCGTACGGTTCTTACCGAAGAACCATTAGGCGACATCGGTCATCGTTTGGAAAATTTCCCCCAAAACTTCCATGATGGTTAGTTTCCTAAAGAGGTGCCAAAAATGTATGGACAACGACGGTGGCCAGTTTCAGCATTTCCCTTCATAAAGTTGGTAAGTAAAGACTTTGAAAGTAGTTTTAAAAATGTTGTATGGTTTCATCCGCGCCTTTCTATGATAGCGGCAGACGGCAACGAGCGCCGAGGACGCGGACAGGAAAAACACCGCGCAACCGGTTCGGAGTCTTTTGCCTCGCTCTGTAGTAGACAAAGTAAAAATGCACTTGTCGGTTACAAAGGCTTTTGGCACTATTTCAAAGAAGTCCTCTCCCATATATGAAGATTCAAATCAGCAAAACCTGGGAAGTTCATCAACAAGTGTGCAGATATTTTCTTCTCTCAGCTCAGGCCAGGTCACGTATATGATTTACTACAGATTTTTTCCCCCTCCAATTGCAAACAGTAACTTATTGATTTGCTGTCTTGGAGTATGTATGTCTTCATATTTTATTGTCTGGAATACTAGATGAGGTCGACAGTTGTTTCTGATTGGCTTAGCTAACGCGGACAGTAGAGAGAATAGAGAAGGAAATCCCAGATAAACGCTTGCCTCATTCCTTTGAAATATGTTAGCAGATAGTTGTCCAGGAATCACCATGACACGTTACAAATAGGAACTTGTCTGCAGGGCGTGTAATTTAGGGTCACTGGGACACTTTCAGAACAGGTCAAATCCCTTGCAGAAAGGGCAGATGATGTAGGTGATAAAGTACGTGGCAAATCCATATTTGAACCATACATCTTCGTGGATTACTCATAATTTATTGCCGCTTCCCTAGGCTGACCTGTTTCCCGAGACATTGTAAACACGTGACTGATCGATGATCGCCAAAAGTCATGACAGTGAGCAAGCAAACAAGTCAGTCACTACATAGCATTTGCCATTCACAGTCGAGCTGGCTGGCTTGCAAATGTGACTAGATTACTGCACCATCAGACCAAACAGTCGCATAAGCGAAGCGCTAGTCTCGTTAATTACTACACGCAAATTAGCGTCTAACCTATGATAAAACTCTGCTGTGTTAAATTCACACCATTTTCTCTACCCTCCATTATTTAAGGGTACAAAAACTATTCTTACTAAAGCTTGTTACTACGTAGAGTAAGTAGGGGAAGTATTTATTCCACCCCAAAAATCGAAGTCGAGATTTCATCGGAAATATATGTCCTTAGACACCTTCAACACAAATAAAGGATTTTCAGAAAAAGTTTCGACCTTGTGTGTGCGTAGCGCGAAGAGTATAACCCCAAAACGAAAATTCCTATACACACCGCACTTGGTATTTAAATATAGTATCTTTCAGAGATGCTATAAGATTTCAAGAAAATCTCCCCACCCCAAAACAGCCTTTAAATGGGACATTTTTCGAGATTCATTTTCTATAAATGACCTCTAACGATTTTTATTAAAATACTATATATTTTAATATTTGCAACATTAAATCTCTTTAAAACACACAATTTATCTCAAATAATTTTTTGTGGCATCAGTTCCAAGATATCGTTATTAATGCTTCGAATTGTTTAATATTTAGGCATTCCTTTAAATTCCTGCCAATATTCAGTTATTTCTCACTATTTCATGGAAACAGTATAAATTTTAAGGCCAGCATATAGCGCCCAGTTGTTAAACATCTGACTGTCGTTGTTCCCTTTGTATCTATAACGAAATGTGTAATGTAGCTGTTTCTGCAAAACTTTATTTGGATGAAGTAGGTATAAAGATAAAGACCAATTTGTACACCCACTATAATAAACGACAGAGGGTACAGAGAGTATGTGCATGTGTGACATCAGATTTTTAGAAAAAGCTCTATGTGTGTGTACCTGTGAACAGTGTAAGTCAAAAACGAAAAGTAGGATAAATACCAAAGTTGGTATTTAAGTTCAGTATCTTCCAAGACGCGACAAGATGATTTCCAACGAAACCTCCACCCCAAATTACCCTTTATATGGAACATTTTTCGAAAATTTTTATTTTCTAAAAATTCATAACAGTAGCAATTATTAAAGATATTTACATTGCAAATAAAAATTATATTTTAAATTTTCTGGGAAAAGCCTGTAAAATTCTCTTCATTCGGAAGGATTTTCCATAATCTTGCATGACTGGAAATGTTAAGCGATAGGCGAAAAATGCTACACAAAAACATGTGCCTCTCTTTAAAACACACAATTTATTTCAAATAACTTTCTTTTGGCATCAGCAATTTCCAAGATATTCGTTATAAATGCCCCATTGTTATTCTTTTTTAAGCCCCGTCGATTTTTTTTTCTCGCTATGTCATGGAAACGGTGTGGAATTTTAAGGCCAGCGTATAGCGTCCAGTCCTTAAACTGGTTTTGTATCCTTTTGTAATTATATAACTGAATGTGTAATGTAACTCTTTCTGCAAGTGTTTGTCCCGATTAAATCGAATAATACAGAAGAATAAACTATCGTGAGAATTTCTTATATAGCCACTAGTAAACGACAGAGAGTAGAAAAAGTCATGTGAATGTTACACATCAAATTTTTATACTTGTAGTTTTGGATGTTACTCCACAAAATTTGAAGGAAAATGAACCAAAATGCATCGTACGCTGCAGTTTGAACGTGCAAGAAGTGGGGTAAAAACAGAAAGTGAGATAAACAGCTTGTGCCCAGACATTTAGAAACTCGTGTAAATTTGTTTACAATCATCAGCAATAGACAGCACAAGAAGATTATGAAACTAGATGCCTCATTCTTAATAATATAGCTATAATAAAAAAACTGACTTTTTTTAAAGGATGTCGCTCCGTTTTCACCTAAGTGTACCCTTACTGCAAATTGGCATTTAACCCTTACCTGCGAGTCAGACGAAGAAAGTGTATGTCTCCTCACCTCCCACGAAGTCACCCTTATCCCAGTTACCTCACTTAAGTTTGAAAATCTTCTCTGTTAGTTGTATTCCCCATTTTTGGCTTACGGCACTATTACATTACACAGATATAAACCAAATTAACACTCAAGACAACAGCACGAGGTGTCGCGGTGGCCACCTACCCTAACGAAGAGGACGGAAGTGACGTAGTTGATCAAGCGAGTGACATATTACACTTCTTTTATTTTATTGTTTTAGCATTTTAATGTTTGGCAAAGAAATCCATAATAGAATAATAAACTATATTTTACCATAAGAATATCTAGTGAATTCCTATGTTAAAAAACCAAGGTAACATTTTTATTTATACCCCAGTTGTACATTAATCCAGAGAATATAAAATCCAGGAAACTCACACGATTTACCTTGTCCTTTTAGCTTCACAGTAATTCCTTGGTCAGTTGGTATCAAAACTAACTTCAAAATAATCACGACAAATATCTGCAAAGAAATTGATCATATCTGCATTAAAACACTTAAAATACATCTACGAAGCCAACGCGATTGTCATTTGTTTAATCAACAAGTTGGAAAACTAGGTCACCCAGCAACTCACGAGGAAAAAAACAAAAGAATAGGGCTTAGCACTTCAAATTATGCGCATAGTCGCTAAAGAAAGTATTAGTAGGCTGGCCCCGTCGGTATAGCACCTACCTGTTGTGCTAGGAATCCCGGGTTCAATTTCCGGCTGGGGGGTGCGAATTACTCTCTAACCAAGATTATTCCTTATCCTCCACAGAGTCTGGAAGTATGAATGAGAGTGTGAAAGTGTGTATCATCTAATGATTAAAAAAGTGCAAGAAACCCAACGACAAGAGTTACACGAGTTAACACCATTGCCAATAGACAGCAAGTTCCAAAGGAAAGGCCGCCGATAAGACCAATGTAGTTAAAGGCGATGGAAATAATAAAAAATATTAGTCTGTACTTTAAAAAAATTCTGATGTTTTCTATTCATATGACTTTCTCTACTGACTCTTCTACAAAGAATCTTACAAAAACTTATTCTTCTACCTACTTCTTGTTGATGAATTTAAATCTTCATTACACATTTGCACATTTTTTTTGGCGGGGGGAGGGTTATGAGAAGGATACAGTAAACTAAAGCAATAGTCAAATATTTTAAAAGATGGATTTATGATGGATTTAAAATTGGTTCTCCTTGCACGACCAAGAAAGAAAAAAATAATCTGATGTATCGCATTCACATGACTTTCCCTACTGTTCTACAAACTATTCTTACAAAAGATTACTTTCTCTACCATGTACATAGTAGGTAGAGGAGGTATTGCATTCCAACCAAAAATTTGATTTCCAGATTTCACCCAGAATACATGTTTAGATCACCCCTGATTCCAAAAACGCATTTAAAGAAAAATGTGTGTGTGCGCCTGTGTCTGTGAACAGTATCACTCAAAAAACAAAAACCCGGATAAATACCAAATTTGGTATTTGAGTTTAGTATTTTACAAGGATGCGACATGAAGATTTTAAAGAAAATCAACCCACTCCAGACTACCCTTTATATGGAACATTCTTCGAAAATTTTCATTTTCTCAAAAAGGGCTCTAACGATTGGATTAAGGTATCATACGTTTAAGGTACTTTTCATGGCAAATGAAATGTATACCTTGAGTTTTCTGGAAATGTCCCCAAAAGTCCTCTTAATTCTGAATGACTTTGACAAAACTGGTAAACCGTAAGAGATAGACAAAATTTTACTACACAAAAATGTGGTTCTCGTTAAAACACACAATTTATGTCACATCTTTTTTTGTGTGGAGTGAACCATTTCCGAGATAGTCCTTGTTTATGTTTGCGTTATCACTTACGTAACGTTTACCACTTATACAAGATTATATAAAACTCGTTCCGAATGAAAAGGAGAAATGAAATAGGCTATTCTCAGAAACTTCAAGAAATACATTTTATTTCTCATGTACAGAGTGATTTATGAAGAACGGACACATTTATTTCGTTAATTGTTTCAAAACGAGTTAAGCTAGCGACAAGTTATTTTACCTAAATGCAGAGGAATTTTGGGAGATTATTTATCTCTATAGCAAATGTTGAAAATGTCCTCCATCCTGCATAAGATACAACTCAACACGTCGTTCCATGTTACAGGCCACTCGTTGGAGGACTCTGTTGTCAATAGCTTGAATCTCCTGTGTAATGTTGTGCTTCTAATCGTCCAATGTTTGGGGACGTATGACATAAACCCTGTCTTTTAAGTAACCCCATAGAAAGAAGTCCGATGATGTCAAATCTGGTGGCTACAGTTTTTTGAAAATGCAATTATTGTCATGGATTCATTTGATGTATGGCATGTAGCGCCGTGCTGCTGAACCCTTGACTCAGCACTATATCGTCTAGTTGCTCAGCAAACTCCATGAAAATCCGTCGGCACTCTGCAGTGTTCACATCGTTTTAAAAAAAATGTATCTCACTATTCTTTGTGCGGATATTGCGCACCAAACTCCGATTTTAACTGGGTGAATAGGTGCTTCATGAATAACATGTGGATTTTCGCTGGCCAAATAGCGTGAGTTATTTGAGTTCACATAGCCGAATAAATGAAACCACGTTTCATTTGTGAACCATGTGATGGACAATATGGCAGGATTTTTCACAATGAATGCCTGAAACCAACGACAATAATTCAGTTGTCTATCCTTATCTGGTTCCTGTAACTGATGGACAACCGTAATCCTATACGGCTTTAGGCCTGCATTTTTCACAGCTCTCTGACACATTGGCTAGCTGTACCCTGTCTTCTGCGACAAATTAATGATTTTTTGGGTGACTGATCCAGTCGTGCTCTTACGTCAACAACAACCGTGGGAAGCCTAGATGAATGAGTTTTGCCTTTTTCACTCACCAGAGATCCAGTTGTTTCCAATTTGTTTACCAGTCCCAATATTGTGTTTCTTTGGGGAGGATTTCGAACACCAAATTCTCTCTGGTATGCCCTTTGAGTAGCTGTAATTGAATTCGTAATCCAGTATTGCTGTACAAGGAAGAGTCGTTCATTTAATGTATACTCCATTTCACTTTGACTAGAACAAAATCTCAAAAACAGTTGCCGACAATAAAGTTAACAATTACGAATAAAACATGAACATCTGCACATCTAGTGACAGGCAATGGAAACGCCAGAGCATTCTGCTTAATTTTGTGCTAAAATTGGGGCACTGAGTGAATTTCGAACAGAATAATTAAAGAAAGAAATATGTCAGTTCTTCATAAATCACCGTGTAAATTTCTTTAATATAGGATATTTAAATGAAAATCGTTCATAGATGCACATGAAACCCTTGAATCATCGGATAACACATGACTTTTAAAAACATGTTGCACTTGTTTTTGTGTGCTTATAACTCCGAAATTAATACTTCCTTAGATATAAACAGGAAACGTCTTGTGTGCATAAGCAAAGACAAATGACTTTGAAAATCAAAGCGATGGATTGACTGTTGCAAAGCCCGGTACATATGCACTTGAAGTTAAGGCAGACGTTGATAAATGGTTTCCATTTTTTCTAATTTAATCCAATCCCTCCTTTCTGACGAGTTACAGCTACTTTATGTAATAGATTAACACCTCCGGGAAAGGAAAGGCATTAAGATGTGCCGACCGACGCCTTTTAAACCTGTGACAACCGCTACAAAAAGAAGTTTTAATCGTATCATTAAAACTTTCAAGTCGGCGATTTCCATAATCCTTTGGAACAGCGAACATGGCCTCCAAAGATAAATGACTTGTTACAGTGGTAAATGGCTTTAATGAGATTCGGGTCTCCGCGTAAAGATAATATTATTAGCAATATTAGCTAACTTAAACTTCTAATATATACATCGCCGTTTTAAAACGTTCGTGTGTTGCATTCATATGAATTTCTCGACTCACTCTTCTTATTTTCGTGCAAAACTTTTTGCTTAGGCTTTTGTTAATGGCATGAGCTTGAATCTCACGTTTACAAATTTGGTTGCGGGTATAACCATACAGAGGCGAAGCATTGTAGTCTGTAATGTCGTTTCTAAAGGCCCCCACATGCCCTATGACATTCGGGAGATACTTCTTTCCACCATGCGATGACTGGACCATTTCTGAGGATGGTGGTGGGATGAGAGGACCTACAGCTTACCACGTTATGTCTTGGAGGTACTTCGCATGAGCAAGTCAGAGGTAAAGGAGTAGATGCGGCCGAGTTAAAATCGCCACCACCAGCCGGGAATCGAACCCCGGACGCTCAGTACCCGTAATCTATAATGTTACAGAAGTAATTTTGCAGCTGAAACTTACCATATCGAATTTATGTTTGTAGACCTTTATTTTCTTTTTCTACTTACCTATAGAGGAAGCATTGTGTTCTACCCAAAAATTGGATTTGGAAATGTTATTACAAATACACGTTTTGAAGTCCCCTGAATAAATAAAAATAAAAGCCTTTATTTAGAAAAAGCTAAAGTGTGCCCTTGTGTCTGAAAAACAGCATAACTCAAGTCGGCTAAATACCAAACATCCTCCAAGGATGTTAAACGAAGATTTTCAAAAAATTTCCCCCACCCTGAACTACCCTTTATGTGAAAAGGTTTCCGTTATTTTTTTTTTCAAAATGGCTCAAACGAATTTGATTAAAATATTTTATACTAATTTACATGACAAAATTTATATCTTGAGTTTTCTGGGAATAGCTTACGAAATACTCTTAATTCTGAATGAAAGTTTATAACCTTTAAATCATAAAAGATGGACAACAACTTATAGGTTGTACAACGGAGGGGAACACCTCGCACACTTACGCCTGCATAGATCTGCTGTGGCTACTACCCCCGGGGATGAAGTGAAGGAACCACAGGAGGCTACAGGCTACACAGACGCGCGGAAGTTCCATCCATTCCTCTTTGGAGTTTCCTAGAGAGGGAATTGAACAACCCGTCGAGCAAGCAGCCCTCTAGTGTACACTGGGAGTGAGGGGTACTCTTTCCTTTGGGCAAGCATCCACACCATCTGTCCGGCACCGTCGAATTTAGAAGCACATCTGAAACATGACAACGAAACGGAATTAAAGAAATTATGGAAAGGAAATCGTCGTAGATAAGAAACTACTCCCATTCGCCTATCGATCAGGGAAAACCACGAAATATCTAAGATTAGAGTGGGCGTGTTCTATGGGAATCGAACCTGAGATCTCCCGCATGCGAACCTTACACGTTACCGCAGAGCCATTTTACTCGGTTGGGCAAAAACTTACGTCACAAAAAATGTAGATCTTGTTAATGCAACCGATGTATGATAAAGAACATTTTGTGTGACGTTAACCATTTCTGAGATATTTTTTGTTATTGGATTGAATTTTTAAATTCTGGGTAGTTGTTATTTTTTTTTCTCTTGGTCATAGAAAGAGCATGGAATTTCAAAACCATCACATAAAGATACGCTTTATAAAAATGTGACTAAACTTTAGCCTATTGTATTCTTCTTATACCTACAACGAAATATGTAATGAAAGTGCATCTCTGTTAACAAGAGGTAGATAGAAGAATAGAATTGTATAAGAAAAGTTTTAGAAAATGAGTAGGGAAAGTCAGTGCGTGCGAGTGAATTGTTAACATTATGCAGTAAAACGTGATGTGCGAAGTATCCTGATATTGAAATGATTCTGCATCGAGAACAAATCTATAGGAGTCGCCGCCTATCTGCACGCCATGATCACGTGATTCGGCTTGCGTTAAAACTACCCTCCTATCTGAAATTAGTTCGCCACCCCAACTTAATCATGCATGTTCTTCGGATTTGCTGCAACCACATTCCAATTTCAGCGCCGCCTTTTCTCATAGAAGTTCCACAGAAAAATGTTTTACGGAACCCACTTCCAGTAGTCCATCTTAATTGCAAATATTTTGATCATTTTGTCAAAGAATATTCATAAAAAAGAAACTTTTTACTCTCCGTACCATGCACGTAGTAGGTAGAGAAGGTAACTAATTGCATTCACTCAAACATTCGATACCGAGATTTGATCAGAAATACATTTTGCGACTTACTGAATCCAAAAAAGCATTTTCAAAAACATTTCCGCGTGTCTATAGGTACGAGGGCAGTCCCAGAGGGACCCGACCTGACGCATATATAGCGTTGTAGTTTCAAACAATGACTATAGTAGAAAGTACCAACCTTATAACGCTTAAGTTTGAACTTTGACGATGCTACGTTGCTTAGTAATTATTTGGCAGCCATTAATAGTGAACTCTCTCAGCGAATTTGTAAACATGGATAAAACTGGCCATCGTTATGTGATACAATACTTTCATTTGAAAGGTCTTAGTTCAACTAATATTAAAGCTGAGCTAGATTCTACTCTGGGGAGTCTGCTCCTTCGTTTACAACAGTAAAATATTGAGTGGCAGAGTTTAAGCGAGGCCTATGAGCTGCCAAGGCTAACATCGCAGTGGTCGACCAAATGAGGTGATCACGCCAGAAATTGTGAAGAAAATCCTCAAAATGGTATTGGATGACCGTCGACTGAAAGTGCACGAGCTAGCAGACAACGTAGGCATTTCAAAAAGTGCTGTACATCGCACACTAACTGAAAATTTGGGCATGAGAAAATTGTGTTCAAGATGGGTGCTGCGTTTACTCACAATGGAACAAAAACAGCGTCGTGAGGATGTTTCAGTCGAGTGTTTGGCGATGTTTCGCTGCAATAAAGCTGAATTTTGCATCGATTCATAACCATGGATGAAACATGGGTCCATAACTTCACACCTGAGACACAGGAACAGTCAAAAAAGTGGATTGAAAGGGGAGAATCGGCTCCAAAGAAGGCGAAGGCAGTTCCATCTGCAGGCAAGGTCATGGCGTCAGGTTTTTGGGATGCGCGTGGGATAATTTTCATTTATTATCTTCAAAATGGAAAAGCAATCAATGACGAGTATTATGCAAACTTGTTGCAGCGTTTGAATGACGAAATCAAGCAAAAAACGGCCGCATTTAGCGAAACAGAAAGTTCTGTTTCATCAAGACAATGGACCAGTTCACACATCAATTAGGGCCATGGCCAAAATAAATGAGTTAAAGTTCGAATTGCTTCCTCCTGCACTCTATTCGCCATACTTAGTCCCCTCTGATTATTTTCTGTTTCCGAAGTTGAAGAAATGGCTTGGTGGTAAAAGATTTGCCAACAGTGAAGAGGTGGAGTTTGCAGTTGATGACTATTTTGCAGAACTCGACGGTTCTCACTATCAACGGGGTATCGAAACTATTGAACATCACTGGGAAAAGTGTATCGAGCTAAAAGGAGACTATGTAGAGAAATAAAGATGTTTTTCCAAAATGTTTGTGTTTTCTTTGTTAGGTCAGGTACTTCTGAGACAGCCCGCGTATGTGTCTGTATCTGTGAACAGCATGACTCAAAAACGAAAATTCGGATAAATACCAAACTTCGTATACTTGAGTTTAGTATCTTCCAAGGATGCAACGCGAAGAATTTCAATAAACTCCCCTATCCCCAACTACGCTTTACATGGAACATGGTCGTCCTCTGTGGTGTAGTGGTTATCATGCTAGCCTCTAGTTCCCGGAGTAACGGGTTCCAACCCGGCGAAGGGCGATGGATATTTTCGGGCGTAAAAATCCCTAGCTTGGATTCTTTCGGAAGGGAAGTAGGTATAGCTGGTAGTCCCGTGTCGTAGATTTACGGCACGTAAAAGAACCTCAAGCCTGATAAAGAGACCTCTGAACAAAATTACTGGTGTTTCACGTCCAATATAGAATGGGACGCTAAGGACCTCAGCAATTAAAGAGCGTCCATAAATAAAACTCAATTTTAATTTCACTAATAAATGATGGAAAGTGGAGAGCTATGTGCATTTAACACATCAAATATTTTTCTAATGATTAGTCAGATCACAGGTGCGTAAAGAAACCAACTCAGTTAAATGGAAATATTTTTGTTCCATCTATAACGTTTCAATGAAAACAGGCCACACAATCTAGCGGCCTTGGTTAAGCGTCAATTACTTGCACGAACAGTGTGACGTGGCTGTACAAATAACAAGTGACTAGCGATATCTACACCACCTAGTTTCATTAATTCCAGGAAAATAAAAACCAGATAACGCGCACATTTTATTTCCACAATTTCCTACGGCAAGATACGTACGTGAAAAGGAACTCAAACGTTAAGCCAACTTAATAACGAATTATGTGCAGAAACAAAGAACAAATACCAAAGAAGTGTTTAACACCTTGTTTAAACTTTCTCTGCCTATAATAGTTAAGAGGAAGTATTGCATTCCACATACAAATTCGATGCAGAGATTTCACCGAAAATACAGGTTTTGGGGCTCTCTGAATGAAATAAATTCTAGAAAAAGCTCCACGTGTGTGTGACTGTGAACAACATAACTCAAAAACGATCATAACCCACATCTCAAACTGCCTCTTATGTGGAGCATTTTTCGAAATTTTTATTTTCTAAACAATGGCTCTAACGATTTTGATTAAAATACCAAGAGTGTGTGTGTGTGTGTGTGTGTGTGTGTGTGTGTATGAACAGCTAAACCCAAAAACGAAAAGTCCGATAAATATCACACTTGGTATTTTGGTTCAAACTTCTCCAAGGATGTGACATGGAAAGTGTGACATTTACAAGAAACTCCCCCCACTCCAAACTACTCTCGCATGGATACACGTTCAAACATTTTGATATTCTCGAAAATTACTCTAACGATTTTTAATAAAATACTGTGACCTTGTCCACTTTTTTTTTCTTTTATAACTGCCACTTCTCTAAGTTCTCAATGTCACTATTTAGTTCTTTTTACTCGTATCTAATTAAATTTTGAGTATCACTTCACTTATGTGAACTAGTTCAACTTTCCCGTCACTTCACTTCTTCGTGACGTAGCCTGTACTTCCTGACGGTTCACTCGCTGGGGAGTCGAACACAAGACTTCTCCAATCTCTCCTGCAGCCGTAGCATTCACTGTACATCACAACATTCGTCACCAACTCGCTCGGAGAATCGCTCTTGATGTCGCACGAAAGTCGCACTTGCTAGTTCGCTTGCTGACTGACTAACAAACTCAACTTCGCGAGAACGCTCCCTTATATAGCCAGTGGAATCTTCCACAGAGCATTCTAAAACTATTTCGACAATTGCCCTGGAGGAAGGAGGAGAAAGTTTCCAGGAGGTTCCGGTTATCTGCCGACAGCGCGCCCGGTGTTTACACTCATAAGCGGTACTTATCGCTGTTTACTTCACTCCGACCTACCGATAACTTTGTACCATAGCCACTACGTCACAATACCATTTAAGACGTTTTTATTAAAAAACAAATGTATATCTTAAATTTTCGAGAAGTGCTTGTAAAGTCCACTTCATTCTAAACGACTTTTGCGTAATTGGTAAACAGTAAGAGATAAGATAAAATCTTACTACAGAAAAAAATGTAGATCTCGTTAACGCACACAATTTATGTCAAATATTTTTTATTTCCCAGACATTCCTTTTGTTGGCTTGAATTTCCAAATACTTATACTTCACTCAAATGATAAGTCGTTATTCATTATTTTCTCCTTGCCATGCAAACTGAACGGAACTTCAAAGCTATCACATAGCGACCAGCTCTTAACAGATTTGATATCGCTTAATACTGCTGTATTCCCCTTGCACCTACAAAACATATAATAAAACTATTTCCCTAAATGTTTATCTCGATTAACGTGAAGTAGAGAGAAAAATTGTTTCTTATAAGAATATTTGTTGAAGAAGGGTAGAGGAATCTATGTTAATGTAACACAAATAATTTTTTTGAAGTAGGAACTCGGTTTTCGGCTTTTCTCGTGGTCATGCAAGGAAGATGTAATTTCAAAGCCATCACATACGAGGGCTGTCCCAGAAGTACCCCACTTAACAAAGAAAAAAACAAAATTTTGGGAAAAAACACCTTTATTTTTCTACATAGTCTCCTTTCAGCTCGATACACCTTTCCCAGAGGGTACAATAGCTTCGATACCCTGCTTATAGTGAGAACCGTCGAGTTCTGCAAAATAGTCATCAACTACAAACGCCACCTCTTCATTGTTGGCAAATCTTTTACCACCAAGCCATTTCTTCAACTTTGGAAACAGAAAATAATCAGAGGGGGCTAAGTCTGGCGAATAAGGTGCATGAGGAAGCAATTCGAACTTTAACTCATTGATTTCGTCCATGGCGATAATGGGTGTGTGAACTGGTCCATTGTCTTGATGAAACAGAACTTTCTGTTTCGCTAAATGCGGCCGTTTTTGCTTGATTTCATCATTCAAACGCTCAATAAGTTTGCATAATACTCGCCATGATTGCCTTTCCTTTTTGAAGATAATAAATGAAAATTATCCCACGCGCATCCCAAAAAACTGACGTCACGAACTTGTCTGTAGATGGAACTGTCTTCGCTTTCCTTGGAGCCAATTCTCACCTTTCAAACCACTGCTTTGACTGTTCCAGGTCTCAGGTGTGAAGTGATTGACCCATGTTTCATCCATGGTTATGAATCGATGCAAAAACTCAGTTTTATTGCAGCGAAACATCGCCATACACTCGACTGAAACATCCTCACGACGCTGTTTTTGTTCCATTGTGAGTAAACGCGGCACCCATTTTGAACACAATTTTCTCACGTCTAAATTTTCAGTTAGTGTGCGATGTACAGCACTTTTTAAAATGCCTACGATGTCTGCTAGCTCACACACTTTCAGTCGACGGTCATCCAAAACCATTTTGTGGATTTTCTTCACAATTTCTGGCGTGGTCACCTCATTTGGACGACCACTGCGATGTTCGTCTTGGCAGCTCGTACGGCCTCGCTTAAACTCTGCCACCCAATATTTTACTGTTGTAAACGAAGGAGCAGACTCCCCCAGAGTAGAATCTAGCTCAGCTTTAATATTAGTTGGACTAAGACCTTTCAAATGAAAGTATTGTATCACATAACGATGACCAGTTTTATCCATGTTTACAAATTCGCTGAGAGAGTTCACTATTAATGGCTGCCAAACAATTACTAAACAACGTAGCATCGTCAAACTTCAAACTTAAGCTTTATAAGGTTGGTACTTTCTACCACAGTCATTTGTTTGAAACAACAACCGCTATATATGTACTTCTGGGACTGCCCTCATAGCAACCCACTTTATAAAAGTCTATCACTTTATCCTAGTACTTCTTCTTGTACCTATAACGAAATGTGCAATGAAAGTTTATCTCAATCAACAAGAAGTAGGATTTTGTAAGAAATGTTTTCAGAATAGTGAGTAGAGAAGGTCAAGTGAATGCAACAATGAGGATTTTATTTTGAAGCAGATATTGTCTTTACGTTGTTTGCACCACGATTTGGGCGTCAATTTGAAGTAGTTTGTATTGAAGGAGTTGTATTATATTTCAGCTGTTGGGGAGCCGAACTTGTAGTAGTTTCAACCTCACGTATAATAAACAGTTTCCGGTAGCTTTCGTCCCAAATGTATTTTCAGTTGGCCTTTGTCCCATATTTTAAAAATATATTAACTTTGTAATTTGACTGTTTCCTAAATATATATTTATGTTTGCCTCGGCTGCGTCAGTATTATTTTAGAGACTTGGGTATCTTGGCAGGGCGTGATGCGACAAGAATGTAGGCTTACACAGACTATAATTTTTACTTCACTCCTTTTATTAATACTTGATACGATTTAAATAACACTTCACTGATATAGAGAGCTGTGAGATTCTTTAATTAATTAATTACACTTTTTAATACGTAAACTTATTTTTCGTCTCACACGAATACATATTAAATGTCTCGAGGACGCACAAGCATCCGGTTACAATCACTGTCTGCTGGCAACTGAATAGATTTCAACCGTCTAAACTTGTAAATTCCTGTATTTCAAGTCTCTGATTGGCTAATCCCATTCCAATAGAATACCTGCATTTAACTAAAACCTTTTCTGGTTGTTGATTGGCTATTTTTTTAAACTGTCACTAAAATTACATTAATACTTCCAAGAATCACAAATAACATTTAAATTCTCAAATTCATTATTGCCTCAAGGTTACCTCATTGTTACCTCATTGTTAGCAACGTTTAACTTATTATTCTCACAGCTCCTACATTATTAAAGTACGTAATATATTCACATAACATTATTACACATGGATACAATAGTATAAGCATATGCAATGACTGTTACATAATTTTACAAATTATTACATACACATATTGCTTCAAGGCGGGTTGTTATTGAATTTACATATTATATAATTTCACTGAAATCATTTAAGTGTTAAAAACACTGCCTCAATTTTTGTTTGTGTATGACAAAGGATTCGTAAAAGCTTGGCATCGAATTCAGGGAAATGTCTATTCTTAAATATTCTTTAATATACAACCAGTAAATGAATCCCTGACACATTAGGTATCTTAAATGGAGAAGTGCAAGCGCCTATAATAGCAGCCATTCCGAACATGAAAGCATGCCAAATAGATATCGGAAAAACATTCCGTAAGCTATAATTCCAAATGATAACTGTTTTAGTTAGTGCCGTAATATAAATGTATTGATTATTATGTCATTAAAATTAGCAACGCCGCGCGAGACAACAAGTTCCGGTATTATACGCAGTAATTTCCTTGTCGATGACATTCATTGCGAATTAGTTTCCCCGGGAACGTTTGTTTGTTTGTTTGTTGATATCTGAAACTACAAGGTCATCATATTTACTCCCCATGTGGAGAAACCAGTCGGAGAAGCCTCACCATAAATAGCAGCTAGTTTTGGGAACCACTCTTCCAACCAGCTGTTAACATTTACATTAATTTCCGGTTTTTTTCCTCCCTACAGAGATTACATTCCTCTTACACTCCTACAAAAATGGTGCAAAGCGTTCTTAGCAACCTTCGGATAATTTCAGGGTTCCTGTTTGGTAATGCACTTGTCACATTCCTAACTGATTGAGAATTTATTGACAGTTCTTACTAGCTGGTTTACTTGGTTACAGAGTTAGCTTTTTAAGCTCAAATGAGGATTTAATTTATTATATTTACTTCCCCTCGTTATTGTACGACCATGGCCAAAAAGCTTAGTCGTCCCCAAATTCCATGTGTTCACAACATACATGTAGGAACTGTACAATGTCTGTGCCTGTGAGCACAATGGTCACCTTATAACCTGTTTTTCGGTGGCGACGCTTATAAGCTACTAAACAAATAAGTTGAGTTTTATTTATGGACGCTCTTTAACTGCTGTGGTCCTTAGCGTCCCATTCTATATTGGGCGTGAAAGACCGGTAATTTTGCTCAGAGACCACTTTATGAGGCTTGAGGCTCTTTTACGTGCCGTAAATCTACGACACGGACCACCGCTTTTACTTCCCTTCCGAAGGAAGCCATACTAAGGATTTTATGCCCGAAAAAATCCATCACCCTCCTCCGGGTTAGAACCCGCGTTCTCGGGAACTAAAAGCTAGCATGATAACCACTACACCACGGAGGACGACTTATAAAGTACTGAAAACACGTAGACGGAACAACGTTTCGTTGGCCGAGAGGTTAAGAAGGCAGTGCATGCACTCATAAGCTGCTCGGTTCAAATCTAGTTACTGTTATGTTTTACGTTGTTAATTTTGTGACTGGATGTATGGAACATAATATTGCATTAACATAACATTGGCATTTTAACTTTTAGGCATATCTAGGCACATAAATATACAATTCTACTAAAACACTCGTTTTAAATAACTAAAGAAATAAATACAAACAAACCATTATCTTCTAAAAGTAAAACACAAAAAAGGTAAGCGAAATTAATATCGGGTGTATGAACCCTGAATGTGTATAACCGCCTTCAATTTTCCAGTTATAGATGAAAACAATTCCTTGTAGTAACATGGACGAGAAGCTACAACAACCCAGGCTTCTTGAATTTGTGCCTAGATTTCTGTACGAATTCAACAATTCCATCAGGATATCTCATCCTCACAGAGTGAGTCAAAGTATCCTCAAGTATTACCGTGTATTGGGTACTATTCGGTGTATCGTCAAGTTTCCACAACACATCTAGACCGTCCCTTTATCTCCAACAAGATACAGATATGGGACAAAATTGTATTTTGCATCGTAATAGCTATTCTATCACGAACTTTACAAAATGTCGTGTATGAAAAGCAATATATAAGTAAGCATCTGATTAAACATTGACAGAAGAAAGAAAATAAAAGTATTTGCTATATGCGAGAAGCGCACCTGTGGTCTTAACCACAGAATACCCTACTCTTTGCCTCAGCAGTACAGAGAAAACATATGGAGGGTAGCATGCTAATAATGCCGTATAACTTGCTGCAGCGGCTACGTATGTTGTAAACAAGGAGCTATGCAGTGTAGGACTTGACTCCTTTTTTGTCCACGGGTGTACAATGATGTATAAGATTTGTATGGTGAATCCTCCCCTTTACCCCTTATAATTGCAATTTTGTACAGCCGCGACTATTCCTAATAACGGATGAAAAATTCCCTGATATTCACGCAAAAGGATATGAAACGTCTGACTTCCTTAACCTCACCCCGACAGTCTCGAATTGCTGCATAGCGTATAAGCACCCTTTGCCTGTGGAATGGTCGAGTAACCTGTTAGATAATTACAGAGGGTGAAATTTTAAACTTCTGCACCTTCTCTTTGGTCCCATAGTTATGTAATAACATAAAAGCTACATAGTATTCCATAATACATAAATCTTTTAACATATTCTGCGGATATACAAGATGATTTATAAAGAAGCGACACATTTATTTCTTTAATTGTTTCAAAATGAGTTATGCTAGCGACAACTTATTATACCTGAAATGCAGAGGAATTTTGGGAGATTATTTACCACTATAGCAAATTTTAGAGTTTTGCATTACTGAAAGTTGTTGCGTTTAACTTTATGTTAGATAAGGGATGAAGGGAGTGAAGACTTCACGTTATTGCCTCCCACGTGAGTTGCTGGACTGTAGTTCTTGACTGTGTTTCCTCTGGGTGAATCAATGCCACATTCCATAGGCTCTTGTATCTAAATGAATACATGTACAACAATGGGGGAAGGGGTAGAGGTAACATGCAGCGTAAACTGAGTTGTGAATGAAATCACGTTTCTACATGCTTGGTGACTCACTTTCGGCCATTACATTTATCTACTCCGGTGACAAAATCTATGAATCCAGCAGAACTTCTAACGTGAGATAATAGAGCGCATGGAAATGTTTGTTCTTTCCTTCCATCTGTTAGTTTGTGTTTACGCAACTCACACTAGGGTAGCTTACAAGTATATCGTACGACTAATTTTCATAATATGGAATAACATTTATTATTATTATTATTATTATTATTATTATTATTATTAGTATATTATTAGTCTTGACTAGCAAAAAGGCATACATAACCTTGCCATTATCAAGATAAAAACTTGCTACCAATTGGAGAATGTAAAACAGAAACAATTTCGGAATTAGCATACAATACAAAATTGGTTACATGTGTTGATACACAGAAAGCTACTAATAAGAACGTAATTCAGTGAACAAACTATCGCCTTTACAGCTTTCTATAAAGTGAGTATCGAGAAATAGTCGTATCGTGCCATCACTATTTTTTGTGGCGTTAAATATTTCCGAGATATTCTTTGTTATTGGTTTGTATTTACAAATACTTATATTTTTCTCAACCGAGCGTGACGGCTAAGGCGGTTATGTCTGTGACACGCATTCGGGAGATCGGGATCGATCTCCAGCGACCGCCCACTATGGCCCATGGGTTTTTAGTGGTTTCCCCGGGTCGCCAAGCGAATGCTGGGGTAGTTCATGTTCTACCACGACTCTCCTTTCTGTCAGTTCCTGTAGCCATCATTTTCCTTGTCATCTGTTTCAGGGTTGTTGGACCAAACGACGGTGTTCGGAGGGTTGCGGCTGGGCGGTGACTTGCGCTCTGTAAAGGTTTCTTCCCTGGTGTCGCTGCGGTACCGCTCAGTTAGGTCTCTCCTCAGCGTGGGACACCCTGGAGTTTGGTAGCTTGTGGATAGGGACCGTGCGGCGGGGATTTGTTCTATCTGGAAACATTAGGGACCCCGTCTGTTTGCGCCTGTCGGCATCCGGATCTGGTCACCGCTCGGGTGTCTCCTCTCCCAGGGGTCACGTTGGAAGGAAAAAGGGCCGACTGGCCTACTTACAGTGATCTATCCCGGTTCCTGGAGTCCATCCCGACCTTTTCCTTTATACTTTTCTCAAGACATGGAAAGTCGCAAAACGTGTTTACCTGTGTCATGCAAAGACCATAAGTTTCCTACCATCATACAGCACGACACGGTTTTTAAAAATCTGACTATCGCTTTAGCCTACGTATCCTGCTTCTTACTAAAACGAAATGTGTAAAGAAGGCTTATCTCGATTAACAAGAAGTGCTTATCTCGAAGAATAACCTTTTATACGAATAGTTTGTAGAAGTGAGTGCACAAGTTAATGTGAAATTTACACATAGCAATTTTTTTACTTTCCCTACTACGTATAGTAAGTAGGGGAAGTATTGTATTCCACCCAAAAATTCGATACCGAGATTTCACCGGAAATACATGTTTTGAGACCCCCCGAATAAAAAAAGCATTTTTGGAAACATGTCCATGTGTATGTCTGTGTGTCTGTCTGTGAACAGCATAACTCAGAAACGAACAATCGGATAAACACCAAACTTGGTATTTAGGTTCAGTATCTTCCCTTAAATTTTCCAATACTTACACTTTTTCTCAAATTCGTTATTCATTTTTTTTGTCCTGGTAATGCAAAGAGAATGGAATGCGCCACATAGCAACCAGCTCTTAAAACATTTGACTATTGCTTAAAGCCTACCATATTCCCCTTGCATCTACAAGAAAATTAGCAATAAGATAGTTTCTACAAATGTTTATCTCGATTAACATGAAGTAGATGGAGAATAAGCGTTTGTAAAAATAGTTTGTACAAGAGTAGAGAAAGTCATGTGAGTGTAACACATCAGCATTTTTTTTCTCAAGCTCGCTGCTGAATGTTTTTCTCCCTTTACTTTTATGACACTTCATAATAAATATAATTCATTACGTACGTATACAGGTTCCATAAATATTTTATGTTGTTTCTTTTATGTCCTGCATGTTGTTTGTGTTTTTCAACTTTTTGTTGTGTCTGTACACTACACCACTAGATTAGTAAAAAGAGCCCAATGTACAGTATAAATTATTGTGCAAGGCGTGTTATTTTTAAGTATGGATTTTCCCAGTCGCATAACTCTACCTTACAAGTACAAGAAGTAGATCTTGGGTATCCCATAACAATAAAATAATCTAGTGTTTCTGCGACTCTATGTCGCCCATGAATCGTAAAATATTCAGATGATCAATATTACGTGCATCAAACTCGTACTTGTCGAATATACCAAAACGTTTTTTATACTGTATACGCCCCATTTTTCTAGAGGTAAATTTATCTGTTACCTGTCATGCAAGCGGTGTTTGGACAGACCTAGTCAAACAGTTCCGCTGAAGCAGAATACAATCCCATGGTAGACTATTTCGGAGTTGTGTTATCAGCGATAAAATCACACGCAAGAGCTTTCCGGAGCACTAGGTTACGTTAGATTTGATCGCTGTTTAGATCTCCACGGTCTTGGCTTTTGAGGCAAAACTTACATGTTAATGATCTTTGACTGACTGCTGGTACAATTACATTTATTATTTGATTCGGAATAAACGATAAAAAATACCCTTGATATTCGTAACAACCAGGGACAAAAACCGAGTCTTTGAAAAAGTACTAAAAAAACACGTCTTACAAAATGTTATTATTCTGTCTTTTTCTTGTTATTCGAGATAAATTTTCATTACACATTTCGTTATAAGCATAAGAAGAATGCAGTAGGTTAAAGCGATAGTAGAATTATATCCTTATTAATTTTAACAATTGGTTTATTTCATGAATGAAATCAAGGATCTCTCGAATGTGAAAAATCGATTTAGGGTAGCATTATCAACTGCAAAACCCCCTCAGACTCACTGAACCAATTCAATTCCCAATCAGATAGAGCCTCCCCCTTAATAGAACAACTCATATATTTTCATGATCATTCCATGTTTATGATTTCATATTTTAACTTTCTCTACCACGCATCTAGGAGGCGTATTCCAAAACTAAGGTCCGTTTGGTTATAACAACAACATCGCTCATGAGACAGGGTTTTGTGCGCCTACATATATACTTTACTTTTCCATATAATCGACGTTCACATCTATATACTTGCTGTAACGCTGCACCAACTTATTTAACCCCTCGGCATAGAAGTCTGCCGCCTGGGACTAGAACCAGTTGGTAACGCCTGTCTTGAGCTCATTGTCGGTTTGAAATCGTTATTCACCCAGGCACCGTTTCAAATGTAAGAAGAGGAAATAGTCGCTTGGTGCCAGGTCGGGACTGTACGGAGGGTGGTCAAACAGTTCCCAACGAAACTTCTGATTCTTCTCTTTGGCTTTAGCAGCGCTTTGCGGGCGTGTGTTGTCGTGCAGGAGGATGATGCCAGACGATAGCTTCCCGCGGCGTCGATTTTGGATCGCACGTCTCAGTTTGGTGAGCGTTGCACAGTACACGTCAGCTGTGATTGTTGACTCACGGTCCATGAAATCAATCAAAAGTACGCCCTTTTCGTCCCAAAATTTTGCGATTCGTGTACGGCGATTGCTTACACTTTTTTGGTTTGGGGAACCGGAACGGTCTATAGCGCTCCAAAAACCGTCGTGCACTACGCATTCGTTGTTCTTTGTGCTGACCGGTGAGCAGTTTTGGCACCCACCTCGCTCAAAGTTTCCGATATCCAAGCTGTCCAGTGACAATCCTGTTAAGTGAGATTCGAGCAACATTATCACATACTGCGTCTCACCAACACTGCGGTAGGTTCCTCGGGAGTCGGTAGACAGCGTTGCAGGCGTGAAACGTCATTCAGGCCCATCATCCGTTAAATATTGTTCACCGGACCTTAGTTTTGGAATACGCCTCGTACTAAGTAGAGAACGTATTGAATTCCATTCAAAAATTAAATACCGATACTTCACTGGAAATACATGTTTTGAGACCCCTGATTCCAAAAACAGATTTTTGGAAGAAGGTCTATTTTTGTGTATGTGTGTTTGTGAACAGCAAACTTGGTATTTGACTTTAGTACGTTCCAAAGATGCGATACGAAGATTTTCAGAAATAACCTGTGAAGTACTGTTTATTCTGAATGCCTTATGATCGATAAACGTAAAAGATAGCCAGGCGTCTACAAATCAGCCAAGCGCAGAGAACATGTAGTTAGGTAAATAATGTGTAATTGCAGACGCAAGAAGCAAGGAAAAATAGAAGAACCAATAAACGTGCTTCAGAATCCGTCACGAGGGCCAATAAAATTAATCAAAAATCACGGACTAGACAACAAACTCGAGGAAACTAGAAGCTTGGCGTGAAATAGAAATCTATCTAGGACAGAAGCTCAGTTCGAATGATGGTAACATCATTAGCGTTGCCTGGCGACAGAACTCGGCCTGTCAGTGCAAGAAATGTAAGTGGCGAACTTCACCGACGATTAAGTCCAGTACCTACAGGGCAAACGCATAGAAAATACAAATAACTTTAATAACTTTCGTTTGATGATGTGACTTGGCTAACTTAAATCTCGTGCGAAGGGAGCGAAGATAAATTGTTTTTAGTGTAGAGCAACATAAAAAGGGGCACTGAAGGGGCTAACCAGAAGTATTCATTTAGCTACTCTCCACACCTCCTGAAAGAAGACCCTCTCCTTTCCTAGAAATTACATACCTTGCCGGTGCTAGCCGACAAAGCAACACCATTTCATAACTTTCTCTCTCTCTCTCTCTCTCTCTCTCTCCAAATCAAACGACTAAAAATCCCACATTAAGCCATCACATAGTGATACACTTTTTAAAAATCTGATATGTTACTTTCACGTGACTTTCTCTACCCTCTATCGTTTATTAGTGGGTACACAAATTCTTCTTACGAAAATTTATTTTTCTGTCTATTTCATTTTAATCGAGATAAACGTATCCTGAAATAGCTGCATTACATATTTTCTTAAGACACAGACACAATAGCGACAGTCAAATGTTTACGAACTGGACGCTATATGCTGCCTTAAAATTCCATACTGTTTCCATGACATCGCGAGAAACAACTGAATGTTGACAGGACTTTAAGAGAATGGCTAAGTATTGAACAATTCGAAACATTGCTAACGGGTATCTCGCAAATGGCTGATGTCATAAAATAATTTATTGGACATAAACTGTGTATTTTAAAGAGATCTACAATTCTTGTGAAGCATTTTTTTCGTCTATCGCTTAACGTTTACCAAGCCTTCTCAATGAAGAGATCTTCGGCGTTATTCCCAGAAAATTCAAGATATATATTTTATTTGTCATTTAAATATCTTTAATACACGGTATTTTAATTAAAATCGTCAGAGCCACTTTTGAGAAAATAAATAATTTCGAAAAGCCTTACATGTAAAGGGTATATTTGGAAATGGAACGGTTTTCTTGAAAATCTGCTTGTCGTATCCTGGAAGAGCCCAGCTTAAATATCGAGTTTGGTGTTTAACGGACTTTTCTTTTTGAGTTGTGGTGTTTACTAACACATATGCACAGAACGTTTTAAAAATGCCTTTTTTGGATTCAGGCAGTGTCAAACGTGTATTTCCATGTGAATTTTTTTTGGTTGAATGCAAATAGCTGAACAGCGCGAATTGACAACTGAACGAACTGGCAAACTCAAATAGCTTTAAAGTCGTTAGGTTTAGTAAAACTCGACGATACGCGTGCGTCTGTAACGCCACTGGAAAAAGATAAATCTACTTAAGATACCCACATTTAACAGTGATTCAACTGGCAATCCTCCGGGCCACGAGAGGGTAGCATAACATCCAGGCGAGACAAGGCAGCAGCACGTCACAAATTTGCGAGCAGCAGTAATAAGAAACAGGCTTAAGGCAATGCAGCACAACTACAAGAATCGCTTCCTCTTTCATTTCTGCCAACTGTGTTTATGATACAGATGTTCTGTACAAGCCTTCTTTAGACGGTAGGACAGTGCTTGCACATTTTTAGGAATATAATTATTCCTTTTGCAACCATTTCGCTTATTCCTGAATACAGGGTGGACCATTTAAGCTGACACTACAATATTTCCAAAACTAATAGTCATAGAAAGAAATGTCTTTAATAAAAGTTGCTTGATATAATGGGGGACAGTAAATGGCATTAGTCGAGTTTTGTTTGAAGGACGCTATAATGGTCATTTTACGGCCAATTTAATTTTTTAAATGGGAATCTATAATAGGCTCAATTTAATTTACACAGATACAAAGAGAACAGTGATAGTCAAATGTTTAACAGCTGGACACTATATGCTGCCTTAAAATTCCATACTGTTTCCATGACATCGCGAGAAACAACTGAATGCTGAAGCGACTTTAAAGAATGACCAAGTATTGAAGAATTTAACCTAATAAGCGATATCTCGGAAATGCCTGATGACAAAAAAAATTATTTAAAATAAATTGTGTGTTTTTACGAGATCTACATTTTTGTGTAGTACGTTTTCGTCTATCGCTTAACGTTTACCAGTTATACAAGATTATACAAAATTCCTTCCGACTGAAGAGGACTTTACAGGCTCTTCCCAGAAAATTCAAGATATGTATTTTATTTGTAATGTAAATATCTTTAATACATATATGGTATTTTACTCAAAATGGAGCCATTTTTTAGAAATAAAAATTTCGAAAAGTATTACATGTAAAGGGTAGTTTCGGGTGGGGAATTTTCGTGAAAATTTAAGTGTTGCATCTTTGAAAGATACTGAACCTAAACAGAAAGTTTGATATTTATCAGAGTTTTGCTTATGGTGTTCAAAGACCCCCCACAGACAATATATATGTGGATTTTTTTTCTAAAAATTAATTATTTTTTGCATTCAAGGGGCCTCAAAGCAAGGTGTTTATAGTGAAATCCAGGCATTGAATTTTTGGGTGCAATGCAATACCTTCTCTGTACGTAGCAGAGAAAGTAAAAATGACTAAATATTGAAAAATACAAACGAATAATAACGGATATTTCGGAAATAGTTAATGTCACACGAAAGTTATTTAAAATAAATTATGTGTTTTAAAGAATCCTACACTTTTTTTAGTTTCCTTTATACCCCGCCTTTAACTACATCGGTCTTATCGGCGGCCTTTCCGTTGGAACTTATTGCCACTTGGCAATGGTGTTAAACTCTATAACTCTTGTCGTTGGATTTCTTACACTTTTGGGGTTTTAATTATTAGATCACACTCTCTTATTCATACTTCCAGACCCTGGGAAGGATAGCGAATAATCTTGACTAGAGAAAACTTCCTACCACAAGCCGGGAATCGAACCCGGGATCCTAGCACAACAGACAGGTGTTCTACCGACTGAGCTACGAGGCCAGCCTCTACACGTTACGTTTTGTCTAGTTCTTATGGTTTACCCGTTAACCAAAATTATATATATAAAATTTTTTTCAGAATGAAGAGGACTTCACACGCTCTCTAAATATACATTATTTGTAATGTATACATTTAAAATATTGTTAAGAGCCATTTTTTAGAAAACAAAAAAATATCGAACCATTTTCCATGTAAAAGTAGTTTGAGGTAGGGGGGGATTTTTCTGACAATTTTCGTTCGTTAAGAGTTATGTTCTTCATAGACACATACATGCACTTTCCTGTAAAAAATATTTTTTATTCAGGATCTTCAAAACGTGTATTACCGGTGAAATCTACATATATGATTTTTGGGTGGAATGCAATGCAAACTAACTACAGGTACGTGATAAGTATAGGTGACTCAACGGGGGAGGGGGATATCTCGAGCACTGTAACCTGCATATATTTATTTTGCCTACCTCCCCCTGAGGAAGGGATGAAGCGAAAGAACCACAGGAGGCTACAGGCTGTAGGCAGATAGGTCACAGAGACGCGCGGTAGTCCCGAACATTTCCAAGCTCGAAGAGCCGTCCCTCTATTGAACTGCCTAGGGAGCGTGATGAACGACCCGACGACCAAGCAGCCCTTTGAAAGAAGAGGAATGAAAGGAAGATGGTGGTAGATGCATTCGCCTGCCGACCCGTAGAAATCACGACAATCGCCGGGAAACCAACCCGGAACCTTCTGAATACCTGGCAGCACCTCGCTCAGTGGCTACGTGGTGAGAAAGTAACAAGTGGGTCCCCTACGGCCTGGATTCCACCTCATTTGGCCGTAAAAAAGGGAAAGGTCTAATAGTAATATTCCATTTAATTCTTCTTTATGGAGAATGTGTAATCAAGTTCCGGTTGTAATTTACATTAGTAACCACCATAATGTGTATGTAACAGATGCAACGGCAGGTAGTGGAATATAAAAGAGAGAATAATATTATATGGGTTTTAATTCCTCTTAATGGAGAATCCATAATCAAATGTTCTGCTTTAATTTGCGTTAGTACTTTGTGATGCCTCTGGTGGACGATGTAACAGATGCAGGCCCCACCATTCAGGTATGCTAATGCGTTTTAAAACCGCAGGAAATACGCCATTTGTTTTCGATGTACATAAATCAAATCTCCTAGTTACAAGAAATACAGTGACGTAAATCTTATTCTAGGCCATATACTATTGTGATTAAAGGACGTGGTGGGATTTCAAACTTCATCAAGCAAGGATAACGCGGACATTCATATAAAAATCTGATGTGTTACACTCACATGTGTACAAACTATTTTTACAAACGCTTATTCTCCATCTACATTATGTTAATCGAGATAAACATTTGCAGAAACTATGTTATTGCTAATTTTCTTGTAGGTGCAATGGGAATATGGTAGGCTTTAAGCGATAGTCAAATGTTTTAAGAGCTGGTTGCTATGTGGAGCATTCCATTCTCTTTGCATTACCAGGACAAAAAAAAACGTATAACGAGTTCCCATTTGAGAAAAAGTATTATTGGAAAATTCAAACAATTAACAGGGAATATCTCGGAAATTGTTCACTCCACAGAAAAATGTATATGACATAAATTGTGTGTTTTAACGATCTCTACATTTTTTGTGCAAAAAATGTTGTCTATTTCTTACGGTTTACCAGTTATGCGCAAGAATTCAGAATGCAGAGGACTTTTGGGGACATTCCCAGAAAATTCAAGATATAAATTTTCTTTGTCATGAAAATATCTTAAATATATGATATTTTAATCAAAATCATTAGAGAAAATCAAAATGTTCGAAACATGTTCTATGTAAAGTGTAGTCTGAGGTAGGGGGGGATTTTCTTGAAAATCTTCGTGTCGCATCTTTAAAACATATTCAAACTAAATAGCAAGTTTGGTGTTCATCCGACTTTTCGTTTTTGAGTTATGTTGTTCACAGTCACACAGACACACACATGAACCTTTTTCTATTTTTATCCAGGGAGTCTCAAAACATGTATTTCTGCTGAAATCTCCGTATCGAATTTTTGGTGGAATACAATACTTCTCCTACTTACTATATAGCAGAGAAAGTAAAAATCTGATGTACTGCATTCACATTACTTTCTCTACACTCTATCGTTTATGACTGGGTATTCTTACTAAAGCTTATTTTTCTGTCTACTACAGTTTAATCAAATAAACCTTTACGGAAATAGCTACATTACACATTTCGTTATAGATACAAAGAGAACAGCGATAGTCAAATGTTTAACAACTGGACCCTATATGCTACCTTAAAATTCCATACTGTTTCCATGGCATCCCGAGACATTTGAAAATCGACAGGACCAAAAGAATGGCTGAGTATTGAAGAATTCGAACCATAAATAACGGATAACTTGGAAATGGCTCATGCCACAGAAAACTTATTTGAAGTAAACTGTGTGTTTTAAAGAGATCTACATTTTTTGTGTAGTACGTTTTCGTTTATCGCTTAACGTTTATCTGTCATACAAGATTATACAAAATTCCTTACGAATGATGAAAAAAATACTTAAATACCAAGTTTGGTTTTTATACTACTTTTCGTTTTTTGAGTTATGCTGTTCACAGAGAGACGCACGGACCATTTTCCTAAAACATTTTTTTTAATTCAACGGCCTCAAAACATGTATTTCCGGTGAAATCTTGGTATAGAATTTTTAGGTGAAATGTAATACCTTCTTACTTACTAGTACGTGGTAGAAAAAATAAAAAGTGGTTCATTTCCCTCGATCGTGTTTTTGCTTCCGTAAGGTTTGCAACTTCAGGTAATCAACCTTAGACACCAACCAGGCAGTATCATTCTCTATGTGACAATTCAGGATCACAAAAACGATGTGAAATGAAAGGGTGGTTCCTATACCACCTTGGGGAAAGACTCGCTACGATTGGTACACAAGGAACGCTAAACTAATATGTCATTCGTCCTTCAAGAGGAAGGAGCGAAGAATTATGAGTTAAAAGTATTTAGACAAAGGGGCCTACAGCAACCGGAGCACATCACCGCAAGTATCGTAAGCCACAGTGAGCACTTGGTATTTCCAACTGGGAGAAAGGGAAACTCTAAGTGACCAAATCCGGACGGCGATGTGCACTAGTAAGGACGGGGCCCCTAACGATTCCAACCTAACATCATGACGGCTTCCTTATCCACCTGAAACCTGGGAACTCCGGTAATAAGCAAGGAAATCCCAGGAAGGAAGGTGGCCCCAGGAGTCAGGGCAATTGCCAGAGAGAAATTTTCCGTAGCCCAATTTCTACCTCCCCGCCACAACGCACCAACCGCCCTGAAGTAGATGAGAGGAAATGATGGACCGAAAATGTGTGGTAGAACACAAACCACCAGCATTCACCTAACGACATGGCGAAAGCGCGAAAAAACCCATGGTCAGAATGACATGCCCAAGAGAATCGAATCCAGGACCTGCTGAATGTGAGCCTCATTCTTCGACATTAAGGTAGCGTGGCATGAAAATACAAGGTGGAAGTGTGTTAAAAAAATCCTTACTCGATTCTTTATTTCTACGCTTTTATTATATTATATTTTATTTTAGCACCAATATTCAATTAAGCATTGTTTTAACGGTGCTCCGCTAGTGAGAACATGCACAAATAGTTTGTAATGTTACCCTTCGGTCATATTTTGGGGGAGGTAAAGCACCGTAGAACAGAGGAGGTCACGCTGGCAATGGGTGGGGCTAGATTTGTCAGCACCAAAATAAACAGCTGCGTTTCACTATGGGTGACATTTTATGCATGTCAGCACGCATTATTCTCACAGCTCGAGAAACGAATTTAGTAAAATTATTAGTCTAATTTTAAGAAGGTTTTCAACACAAGTTCCACGCCAGACGCTGATTGGGGGTGTAATTATTTTTCCACTAAATAACTCCGGCAACCAGAAGCACTAAAGGGAAAAACTCGTACTAATAGGAGCTAGCTTCGTCCAACCGAAATCCCAGCAACGTCTATGCAAATGAGGTATATTGGGCGTTAAAACCTAGTTGTCTGAATTATAATTTGACAAAGAAAATTAAGAAATTACTGTTCAGAAGAGCTATTCAGTGTAAACTAAAGCATAACAGAAGAGGAAAAATCTCTACTCGCTTTTTACTTTCTCTACTACGTATAGTAAGTAGGGGAAGTATTGCATTCCACCCAAAAATTCGATACCGAGATTTCACCGCAAATACATGTTTTGAGGCCCCTGAATCCAAAAAAAAGCATTTTTGGAAACATGTCCGTGAGTGTGTGTGTGTGTGTGTGTGTGTTTGTGAACAGCATAACTCAGAAACGAACAGTCGGATAAACACCAAACTTGGCATTTAGGTTCAGTATCTTCCAGAGATGCGACACGAAGGTTTGCAAGATAATCCCACCACCCCAGATTACCCTTTTCATGGAACGTTTTTGAAAATGTTAAGTTTCTCAAAAATGGCTCTAACGATTTTGATTAAAATATCATATGTTTAAGATATTTTCATGACAAATAAAATGTATATCTTGAATTTTCTGGGAACGTCTCCAAAAGTATTCTTCATTGTGAACGACTTTTGCATAGCTGGTAAACCATGAGAGATAGACAAAATTGTACTACACAAAAATGTAGATCGCGTTAAAATACACAATTTATGTCATATACATTTTTTGTTGTTGAGTGAACCATTTTCGAGATATTGCTTGTTATTCCCTTAAATGTTTCAGTACTTATTTTCTGAAATAGGAATTCGTTATTCATTTTTTTTTATCTTGGATATGCAAAGAGTATTAATCTGTGGCAAAGAGAATGGTGCTGCACCTAGCAACCAGCTATTAAGAGATATGTCGATGCTTAAAGGCTACTGTATTTCTATATTGCCCTTGCAAATACAAAACAAGGGGAACGTAGTACGCCTTAAGCGATAGTCAAATATTTTTAGAACTGGTCGCTATGTGTAAAATGTAATTCTCTTTGCATGTCAAAAGATAGTTTCTGCAAATATTTATCTGGATTAATATGAAATAGATGGAGAATAAGAGTTTGTAAAAATAGTTTGTACAAGAGTAGAGAAAGTCACGTGAGTGTAACACATCAGATTTTTTACAAACTATTCTTGTAAAGTTTTTCTTCTACCTAATTGTGGTTAATAAACTTTCATTACACATTTCGTTGTGGGTATAAAAAATTCCATGCTCGTTGCATGACGAGGGGGGGGGGTGAAACAATAGAGATTTGTCAGTTGAAAAAGTCTGATGTGTTATACCTATACACATGACTTTCTCTACCCTCTATCGTTTACTAGCGAATAAAAGCTATTCTTATGAAAGCTTATTTTTTATCTACTACATTTTAATCCAAATAAACCGTTGCAGAAATAGCTACATTACACATTTTGTTATAGATACAAAGAGAACAGCGATAGTCAAATGTTTAAGAACTGGACGCTATATGTTGGCCTTAAAATTCCATACTGCTTCCATGACATCGCGAGAAACAACTGAAAGTTATTTGAAATAAATTTTAAAGAGATCTACATTTTTTGTGTTGTGCCTTTTCATCTATCGTTTAACGTTTACCAGTTATAAAAGATTATATAAGAGCCCTTCCAAACAAAGAGGACTTCCCAGGCTATTTAGGAAATTTAAGATATACATTTAATTTGTGAAGTAAACACCTTTTACATATGTTATTTTAATCAAAATTGTTAGAGCCATTTTTCATAAAATAAAAAGATTCGAAAAATGTTCCATGTTAAGGTGGTTGGGATGGCATCTTTGGAAAATAGTGAACTTAAATACCAAGTTTGATATATCTATCGGACTTTCCGTTTTTGAATTATGCTATTCAGAGACAGACACGGACACACAAGACACACTCATGGACCTTTTTCTAAAATTACCTTTTGCATTCAGTGAGCCTCAAAACATATACTTCCGGTGAAATCTCGATGTAAAAATTTTGGGTTGAATGCAATACCTTCTTTACCTACTATATATGTACGTAGTAGAGAGGGCAAAAAATAGAAGTATTTGAGAATTAAAACAATATTAGAGAATATCTCGGAAATGGCTAATGCCAGAAAAACTTTATCTATAATAAATTGTGTGCTTTAATGATATCTAAATTTTTGTATAGTAACTTTTGTTTATGTCTTATGGTTCACCAATTATATAAAAGTAATTCAGGATGAAGAGAACTTTAGAGGTTGTTCGCAGAAAATTCAAGATATACATTTTATTTGTCATTCAAATATTTCAAAAGTATGGCATTTTAGTCAAAATCCTTAAAGTAATTTTTGATAAAATAAAAACTGACGACCTTCTTTGGGTGGGGAGATTCATTGAAAAATCTTAAAAATCTGATGCGTCACATGACTTTCTCTACTCTTGTACATTATGCATCTACTTCATGTTAATCGAGATAAACATTTGCAGAAACCATCTTATTCCTAATTTTCTTGTAGGTGCAAGGGGAATATGTTAGGCTTTAAGCGATAGTCAAATGTTTTAAGAACTAGCTGCAATGTGGATCATTCCATTGTCTTTGTGCGTGCAGGACATAGAAAAACGAATAACGAATTCCCATTTGAGAAAAAGTATAAGTATTGGAAAATTGAAACAAATAACAAGGAATATCTCCAAAATGGTTCACTTCACAAAAACAAATGTATTGACATAAATTATGTGTTTTAACGAGATATAGCTACATTTTTTATAGAAAATTTGTGTCTATCCCTTACGGTTTACCAGTTATGCAAAAGACATTCAGAAAGAAGACTTTTGGGCACACTCCCAGAAAATTCAAGATATACATATTGTTTGTCATGAAAATGTATTAAATATACTGTATTTTAATCAAAATCGTTGGAGCCATCTTTGAGAAAATAATATTTATCTAAAAACTTTCCATGTAAAGGGTAGTCTGGGGTGGGAGGATTTTCTTGAAAATCTTCTTGTTGCATCTTTGAAAGATACTGAACCTAAATACCAATTTTGTTATATACCCGACTTTTCGTTTTTGGCTTATGTTGTTCACAGACATACAGAGACGCACATGGACGTTTTTCTAAAAGTGCTTTTTTTATTCAGGGGGCCCCAAGCATATATTTCCGGTGAAATGTCGGTATGGAATTTCTTAAAACCCTTACAACAGGTTTGGTATTCACAGCACATGGTTGGATTCAGAGGGCCTCAAAACGTGAATTTTCGGTATAGAATTTTTAGGTGGAAGTCCATACTTCCCCTACCTATATAGCAGAAAAAATAAAAACAAAAGAGAGGAGTAGAAATGCACCATAAATTGTACAGCTATTGCAATACCTGCTTTAGCGAATATCTAGCCCTTTGTGGGCGGCTTCTCATTGTTGGAATTGATCTTGGGCGCTAATTTACATAGCGCAGCACTTGGGGGGTGCCAGTCCCTCTCCATTATAACACTATCACGATCACAGCTAAGTGCGGGGAGAGATTGGAAGCGGCAGGGAGGAGGGCGTTACGACACAGTTTCATTCGCGTTCCTAATGCATCCATCCCTCCGCTATGAATTGGTCCAAAGTCACATCTCCAAATTACAGCGCAGCCTGGCGATCTCTTACACAATTAACATAACGCTTCTATACTCCAGTCTTAGTAAACCTTATTTTCCTATCTACTTCATTTTAATTGAGACAAACCTTTGCAGAAATAGCTACATTAGATATTTCGTTATACATACATAGAGAATAGCAATAGTCAGATTTTTAACAACTGGCCTTAAAATTCCATACTGTTTCCATGACATCCCGAGAAACAACTAAACAGCGACAGCACTTTAAATAATGATCATGTAGATATATAAGGCATCTTTATTGGTTTCAAATTATTGAAGTTATTACACAATATTTAGTCATTTAGTCACTGTACAGTCATTGACCATACATGCATATTTAAGATACAAGGTATGGCGACAAAATAAACAACAGAAAGAAAAAACAAGACAAAAAGAACAAGAAAAAGGAAATTAGAGATATATTACCTTTCGCTAACTGAACAAATTTGACCTAGCTTCGCGCACTTTAGCCAAGAAACTGCCCATGTTTTGCCAATTCCTCTGGTCAGCCAGTAGATCCCAACATGCCAATTTTCTTTGAGTTTAATTGTTCGCTCGTTCTCCCACTTGCACATTCCGCCAAAATATGTACCCAGTCCTCATCCAAATCACAGAATGTGCAGATTCTTCTGCCAGAATCGTCATTAATGTTCTGTGCCTTCCAGATCCCTAGTCTAAACCATGCCATTCCTGATCTTTTCTTTCTTCCTAAGTTAAGTAAGTAATCCTTCTTTACCCCAAATCAATTTTATTTTATTTGCTAGACTTAGAGAAGGTTTAAGTTTGCAATTCGATTCTGTTTCCTTTGAAAAATGCAAAGCAACAACAGGAATGTCTCAGAAATTGTTGATGCCACGGCAAATTAATTTTAAATAAATTGTGCGTTTTAAAGGGATCTTGTGCGGAAAGTATTTAGCTATTTCTTCTCCTTTATCCGCTAATAAAATTAGATGAAATTACTTCCCAGGGAAGAGGGCTTCACAGGATATTCTCAGAAAACTTAAGGTATACATTTCATCTGCCATGTAAATTTCTTAAACATATGGTATGGTTTACCAAAATCGTTAGTCATTTATGAGAAAACGGATGATTTCGAAAAATCTTCTCGTCCCATCTTTGAAAGCTGCTGAATTTATACACTAAGTTTTGTATTTATCGAAGATTTCGGTTTTGAATTATTCTGCCCAGAAACACACAGACCTTTTTTTGTAAAAATGTTTTCTTTTCAATTCAGAAAGCCTCAAAACAAGCATTTCCGGTGAAATTTGCAAATAGAATTTTTGGATGGAATGTAGTCCTTGCTTCATTAATATAGGTAAATAGGCTATTCCCTCAAAATTGTTAGTCATTTTTTAGAAAATCATAAATATCGAAAATGTATCCACGAAAAGCGTAGTTTGGGGTGATGGTGTTTATCTGAAAATCTTCGTGTTACACCCTTGAAAGATGCCGAAATTAACACGCGCGCGCGCGCGAGGACCATTTTCTAAAATTGGTTTTTACTTTTATTCCGGAAGTTCCAAAACGTGTATTTGCAATGAAATCACGGCATCCAATTGTTGGGTGGACAATAAAATTATAACTAATTAGGTTATTCCCCCCAAAATTCAAATATATTGTGACGTATTAAACATTTGAGGGTTTCATTGTCATTACCAGGCATAGTTCTTTTGCATTGTCATTACCAAACATATCGTTGTTTATTTTCATGTTGACTGGGATGATGTCACTCCTGGCTGGGATTTTTGCTAGCCACGAGTGGTGGGGATATAGCGTCTGTTTTGCTGAGTATTCCGAGAAAAGCGGATCGTGCGTGCAAACCGGCTTTTGGATCGATGGACATCTCACCTTTCATATTTAATAATGTAGGAGCCCCAAATGGTTGGGAAATAAGTCTAGGAATGTGTAAGTAGATTTGTGTTATGGATTTTGTACAGTGAGCCTTCCTCTTAAACTCCACACCACGTTTCGGTCTTCCGCAGCCAAGTGAGTATACATTACGTACCGTCAGTGTATTTAATTACAACCATTAATATTTATTTAATTTATTTTATTCAAATTACAACCATTTTTAAGAAAATCCAAATGTTGCAGTGGAGGTACTTTCTTGAAAATCTTCGTGTCGTATTATGGAAGAAGTTGACCTTACATTAAATTTGGTGATTCACGAATTTTCGTTTTTGTGCTATGGTGTTCACAGAGCCACACACGCACGTACCTTTTTCAATTTTTTTTAATTATTTATTCAGGAAGTCTCAAAACGTGTATTTCCAATAAAATATCGGTGTCGAAATATTGAATGGCATGCAATACTTCCTCTACCTGCAGTAGGTAAGTAGTGGAAAAAGTAATCATCATTAAGAGACTCACCCCTCAAACTAGCAAGATTAGTGTCGCCTGCTTGGACGTTCAGACCAAATACTTTTGTAAGTTTTCTTCCAGCTAAGAAGTTTTGTTCTAAAAACTGTTTAGCAATGTAAGTGATCAAAATTCTTAAATGTTTCTTTGTATAGTACAGCTACGAACTGTTTCTTCACTGGCCACCACCGCTAACCTAGCCCAGGGGTGAGCAATTTATTATAATTTAAATTTGGTACACGGTCCTTCAAACAATTTCTATCAATTTATTGGCTAAGAGTTCGCAGATGATGCTTGTTTGCTCTCCCATAATTTTGATTATATGCAAAGTAAAGTGAATACTCTATTAGAAATAATAAGGAAGACTCGTGTGAAAATATAAACAAAATAAAATATTGGTACATAATTACAATATTATTGATACAGTTTCAGGAATCCAAATATCTAGGTAGTAAAACTGATAAGAGGCGGCACCGTGGCCGAGTGGTTAGACCGCTCGCCTCCCACCGAGGCGGACCGGGTTCAATCCCAGGGACCTGCATGTGGGATTTGTGGTGGACGAAGCGGCGTCTGGGCGGGTTTTCTCCGGCTTCTCCGGTTTCCTCCGCCATTCATTCCACCAACTGCTCCATCATCACCTTTCCTTTCATCCATTTCAGCAACATTTCGCTTCATCCACTTCTTCATCCCATACCAGGCATCGGGCTGATCACTCATCCTGGATATTCTGTCTGATCCATGAGTGTCTGCTCCTCGACGGGCCTCTGACCCCAGGCACCCGCCTGTAAGTCCTGGGGGGTGTAAGTCCTACATAAGAGGAGGGTAAACAGATAATGAATGAATGAATAACTGATAAGGACGGTGGAGCCCTTGAAGATATTAAGAAAGCAAATGGTGCTTTTGTCTTATTATATCCAAACTGTGAATTGTACTAAAATTAAAACATTAATGTGAAATTAGTTTTATTATATGACTGTAAAACCTGAAAAACAAGTAAAACCATTAAAAGCAAATTACAAACACTTTTTAAGAAGAATTATAAGAATAAAATGGCCAGTTACACTTTGAAATTTAGAATTATGTTAAATAACAAGTCAAAAAGAATTTATAACAGAAATAAAAAAAAGTGAACGTGGAACTGGATAGGATACACACTATGAAAAAGAAGATAAACCAGCGGAAAGAACGGCTTTCGGTTGGAATCCCTCAGGATACGAGGGCAGTCCCAGAAGTACCGGACCTGACGCATATATAGCGGTTGTTGTTCCAAACAAATGACAATGGTAGAAAGTACCAACCTTATACAGCTTAAGTTTGAAGATAGACAAATCTACGTCATTTAGTAATTGTTTGGCAGCCATTAATAGTGAACTCTCTCAGGGAATTTGTAAACATGGATAAAACTGGCCATCGTTATGTGATACAATACTTCCATCTGAAAGGCCTTAGTCCAACTAATATTAAAGCTCAACTAGATTCTACTCTGCTCCTTCGTTTACAACGGTAATATATTGGGTGGCAGAGTTTAAGCGAGGCCGTACGAGCTGCCATGACGAACATCGAAGTGCTCGACCAAATGAGGTGAACACGCCAGAAATTGTGAAGAAAATCCACAAAATGGTATTGGATGACCGTCGACTGAAAGTGCACGAGCTAGCAGACATCGTAGGCATTTCAAAAGTGTTGTACATCGCATACTGACTGAAAATTTAGACATGAGAAAGCTATGCGCAAGATGGAGCCGTGTTTACTGACAATGGAACAAAAGCAGCGTCGTGAGGATGTTTCAGTGGAGTGTTTGGCGACATTTCGTTGTAATAAAACCGAGCTTTTGCGTCGATTCATAACCATGGATGAAACATGGGTCCATCACTTCACACCTGAGACGAAGGGACAGTCAAAACAGTGGATTGAAAGGAGAGAATCGGCTCCAAAGAAGGCGCAGACAGTTCCATCTGCAGGCAATGTCATGGCGTCAGTTTTTTGGGATGCGCGTGGGATAATTCTCATTATCTGCATAAAGGAAAAGTAATCAATGGCGAGTATTATGCAAATTTATTACAGCGTTTGAATGATGAAATCAAGCAAAAACGGTCCTATTTAGCGAAACAGAAAGTTCTGTTTCATCAAGACAATGCACCAGTTCACACATCCATTATCGCCATGGCCAAAATCAATGAATTAAAGTTCGAATTGCTTCCTCATGCACCCTATTCGCCAGACTTAGCCCCCTCTGATTATTTTCTGTTTCCAAAGTTGCAGAAATGGCTTGGTGGTAAAAGATTTGCCAACAATGAAGAGGTGGAATTTGCAGTTGATGGCTAATTTGTAGAACTCGGCGGTTCTCACTATAAACAGGCATCGAAGCTATTGAACATCGCTGGGAAAAGTGTATCGAGCTGAAAGGAGGCTATGTAGAGAAATAAAGAGGTTTTTTTACAAAATTCTTGTTTTCTTTGTTAGATCGGATGCTTCTGGGACAGCCTTCTAGTAGAGAAAAAGGGACACCAAGAAACACATGGAAGAGAACACCGTTATCAAAGAATTTGCTAAAGAAGGGAAAACATGGAATGAAGTAAAGAAGTTGGCAAGAAATAGGTTCCGATGGAAATACTTGTGAATGCCCTATGCTGCTCATAAGGAGATATAGGAGACGATTGATTGATTGACTCTTTTCAGGTTCGAAAGAGGAAGAGTTTGTAATGATAAACAGGTTTATTTGGCCCGCGGGCCCGGGTTTGGCCGCCCCTAGCTTAACGCATCCACAGAGATGAGAAAATCTTGCATTCTAAATAAGAGAATTGCAATTAAAGAAGACGGTGGTAAAATAACTTTTGCTTTCTTAGCTGTCTATCAACTGTCATTTTAGCTGCCTCTTGCACCTTTTCGTTATGTTTATTACGATCTTCCTCCTCAGCTTCGCTTTTATTAGCATGTGTCACAGTATCCCATTTTGTTCCTGGCATTGTCTGCCGCGACTGAAACATGGTGGGCCACGGCGCTTCCTTTATTTCCTCAGGCGCTTTGCACAACAGCAGCGTAAGAAATAAAACTGAGCCCACCTCGGTGGCGGGGGGTAGCGTGTCTGCCTCATATATAAGAGATACCGAGTTCGAATCTCGGTTAAGGTAAGTTACCCTGTGAACTCGAATGTCGAGTAACTCTAAGCTTAATGACTCAGTCTTTTTTGAGCATTACTTCACCCGTTTCATTCATCCTCCGATTTGATCTAGGAGGTTAAAAAACATTAAATTTCATGAAGAAAGAAAGAAAGAATGAAAGAAAGAAAGAAAGAAAGAAAGAATGATTTATTGTCTACTTTGTATTAACATACAATTTATACAGGATGATTTTTGAAGAACTGGCACATTTATTTCTTTAATTGTTTCAAAACGAGTTAGGCTAGCGACAACTTATTACACCTGAAATCCAGAGGAATTTTGGGAAATTATTTGCCTCTATAGCAAATGTTGAAAATTTCCTCCATCCTGCATAAGGCACAACTCAACACGTCGTCCCATGTTACTGGCCACTCGTTGGAGAACTCTGTTGTCAATAGCTTGAATCTCCTGTGTAATGTTGTGCTTCAGATCGTCCAATGTCTGGGGACGTGTACCATAAACCCTGTCTTTTAAGTAACCCCATAGAAAGAAGTCCGGCGATATCAAATCCGGAAATCTCGGTGGCCACAGGTTCTTGGAAATTATCCGATCGTCAAAGAAACATGCAATTAGTGTCATGGATTCATTTGATGTATGGCATGTAGCGTCTTCCTACTGAAAATATCCTTGACTCAGCTCTACATCGTCTAGTTGCTCAGCAAACTCCATGAAAATCCGCCGCTACTCTGCAGTGTTCACATTGTTTTAAAAATAAATTTATCCCACTATTCTCTGTGCGCATATTGCGCACCAAACTCCGATTTTAACCGATGCATAGGTGCGTCATGAATAACATGTGGATTTTCGCTGGCCCAATAGCGTGAGTTATTTGAGTTCACATAGCCGGATAAATGGAACCATGCTTTATCTATGAACCATGTGATGGACATAATGGCAGGATTTTGCACAATGAACGCCTGAAGCCAACGACAATAATTTAGTCGTCTACCCTATCTGATTCCTGTAACTGATGAACAACCGTAATCCTATACGGCTTTAAGCCTGCACTTTTCACAGCTCTGACGCCTTGAGTAGCTGTACCCTGTCTCTAGCGACAAACGTCTTAGGTTTTTCTGGTGCATGATCCAGTCATGCTCTTACGTCATCAACAACCGTGGGAAGCCTAGATGAACGAGTTTTGTCTTTTTCACTCACCAGAGATGCAGTTGTTTCCAATTTGTTTACCAGACCCAGTATTGTGTTTCTTTGGGGAGGATTTCGAACACCAAATTCTCTCTGGTATGCCCTTTGAGTAGCTGTAATTAAATTCGTAATCCAGTATTGATTTAGAGTCGTTCAGTTAATATGTACTCCACTTTCACGTTGACTAGAACAAAATCTCAAAAACAGTTGCCGACAATAAAACTAACAATTCGAGTAAAACATGAACATCTGCTCATCTAGTGACAGGCAATTGAGACTTCAGATTATTCTTCTCAATCTGGTGCTAAAATTGGGGCATTAAGTGAATTTCAACACAATAATTAAAGAAAAAAATTTGTCAGTTCCTCATAAATCACCTCTATTCCTTCAAAATACTCACAATTTCTTGCTTTTCAATATCCTCCACTCTAGTTCTAATTTCTTTCCAGAAACCCTAACTTTTGTATTAAAAAATCTGATGTGTTACACTCACATGACTTTCTCTACTCTTGTACAAACTATTTTTAAAAACGCTTATTCTCCATATGCTTCATGTTAATCGAGATAAACATTTGCAGACTCTATCTTATTGCTAATTTTCTTGTAGATGTAAGGGGATAATATATTTACAAGGGCAATTTGGATATACAGTAGCCTTTAAGCATATACATATCTCTTAATAGCTGGTTGCTAGGTGCAGCACCATTCTCTTTCACACAGATTAATACTCTTTGTATATCCAAGCCAAAAAATGAATAACGAGTTCCCATTTGAGAAACGAAATGCCGCATAAATACCACACTTGGTATTTACTTTAAGTACCTTACAAAGATGCGACACGAAGATTTTCAAGAAAATCGCCAACCCCAAACTACCCTTTACATGGAAATGTTTTATTTTCTCAAAATGGCTCTAACTATTTTGATTAAAATAGTACATATTTAATATATTTACATGACGAATAAAATGTGTCTTGAATTTTTCGGGAACACCTTGTGAAGTCCCCTTTATTTGGTGAATTTTGTATAAATTTGTATAATTAGTAAACCATAACAAATATATAAAAATTTAACTTCAAAAGAAATGTGATGCTCATTAAAACACACACTTTATGTCAAATATTTTTTTTCGTAGCGTTAGCTATTTTTGAAATATTCCACGTTGTAATTTTACATTTGTCCCAATTGTGTTATCTAACAGATATGCATGAAGTTGTGCGATTCTCCTTTGCTTTTTCTACTTTCCCTACTACGTATAGTAAGTAGAAGTATTGCATTCCACCCAAAAATTCGATACTGAGATTTCACCGGAAATACATGTTTTGAGACCCCCTGAATTCAAAAAAAGCATTTTGGAAACATGTCCGTGTGTGTGTGTCTGTCTATAAACAGCATAACTCAAAAACGAACAGTTGGATAAACACCAAACTTGGTATTTAGGTTCAGTATCTTCCAGAGATGCGACACAAAGGTTTTCTAGAAAATCACCCCACCCCAGATTACCCTTTACATGGAACATTTTTTCGAAAAGTTTAATTTTCTCAAAAATGGCTCTAACGATTTTTATTAAAATATCATATGTGTAAGATATTTTCATGACAAATAAAATGTATATCTTGAATTTTCTGGGAATGTCTCTAAAAGTACTCTCCACTGTGAACGACTTTTGCATAACTGGTAAACCATAAGAGAAAGACAAAATTGTACTACACAAAAAATGTAGATCGCGTTAAAATACACAATTTACGTCATATATATTTTTTTTTGTTGAGTGAACCATTTTCGAGATTTTGCTTGTTATTCCCTTAATTTTTTCAATACTTATTTTCTAAAATGGGAATTCGTTATTCATTTTTACTTTCTCTACTACGTATAGTAAGTAGGGTAAGCATTGTATTCCACCCAAAAATTCGATACCGAGATTTCACCGGAAATACATGTTTTGAGACCCCTGAATCCCAAAAAAAAGCATTTTTGGAAACATGTCCGTGTGTGTGTCTGTGTGTCTGTGAACAGCATAACTCAGAAACGAACAGTCGGATAAACACCAAGCTTGGTATTTAGGTTCAGTATCTTCCAGAGATGCGACACGAAGGTTTTCAAGAAAATCCCCCCACCCCAGACTACCCTTTTTATGGAACATTTTTCGAAAATTGTAATTTTCTCAAAAATGGCTCTAACGAGTTTGATTAAAATATCATATCTTTAAGATATTTCTATGACAACTTAAATGTATATCTCGAATTTTCTGGGAATGTTTCCAAAAGTATTCTTCATTGTGAACGACCTTTGCATAACTGGTAAACCATAAGAGATAGACAAAATGTTACTACACAAAAAATGTAGATCGCGTTAAAATACACAATTTATGTCATATAAATTTCTTTTGTTGAGTGAACCGTTCTCGAGATATTGCTTGTTATTCCCTTAAATTTTCCAATACTTATACTTTATCAAATTCGTTATTCATTTTTTTTCCTGGACATGCAAAGAGAATGGAATGTGCCACATAGCAACCAGCATTAAAAGATTTGATTATCGCTTAAAACCTACCATATTCCCCTTGCATCTACAAGAAAATTACCAATAAGATTGACATCTCGATATCTCGATTAACATGAAGCATATGGAGAATAAGCGTTTGTAAAAATAGTTTGTAGAAGAGTAGAGAAAGTCATGTGAGTGTAACACATCAGATTTTTTTGTCTTGGATATGGAAACAGTATTAATCTGTTGCAAAGGGAATGGTGCTGCACCTAGCAACCAGCTATTAAGAGATATGTATGTGCTTAAAGTCTACTGTATTTCTACATTGCCCTTGTTTGTATATATATATATATATATATATATATATATATATATTCCCCTTACATCTACAAGAAAATTAGCAATAAGATAGAGTCTACAAATGTTTATCTCGATTAACATGAAGTAGATGGAGAATAAGCGTTTGTAAAAATAGTTTGTACAAGAGTAGAAAAAGTCATGGGAGTGTAACACATCAGATTTTTTTCTTTTCTTTTCTTTTGATCGCAAGTGCTTGTTACCAAGAAAGAAACACTTGAATGCGGTTCGTGCATGTCGTTAACTATACACTTCTTGTTAACATTGACAAATCGATTTACTGCTGTGATTTTGTGATAAATGTAAATATCTATGGTAACTTCATAAAATATACATTTTGTGAATGCTTGCCCAGCAGCTTTGGCCTCGAAGGACTGCTGATTGAACCAATTTCGAAGACTGCTTCATTTTATTAGTTCATATCTTAGTATTTGTTATAGTATCATTTCAAGTGTTCCTATTTTTAGTTTCCGTTCTTTTTTTTCCGAATCAGTTTTAACTTTAATGTTACGAAGTGTTTTTCTGTGAAAGCAGCCAAACTGATTGCTGGTTCTATGAGTCAAAATAATGATATGCATGGTGGGGTTACAAACACACAGTGCATTATTAACTGCTTTAGCAAGAATGCTTTGTATATGCATTAATAAAAAAGAGAGAATAGAGAAAGCCTTGTGAATGTATTAGATTTTTTCGATCTTCTTCACGTTAATCGAAGTAAACGTTTGCAGAAATATTTCTTTACACATTTCGTTGTACTAGGGATAGCCATTAAGGCACCAACTCGTAACGGGAGGTTCCCGGTTCAAATCCCGCAAACACCGTCCTCGCTGGCTAAGTTTTTCCAGTTCCTTTAACTGGCAAATGCCAGGTACCCGGAGCGTTTACTTCTCATGTTTCCTTTCCCAATTATAATTTTATTTCATGTATCACCAGTGTCTAAACGGAATCCATAGTCAGATGTTTAAAAGCGGAAAAATGTTCCATGTAAAGGGTAGTTGGGGTGTCGCATCTCCGGAAGATACTGAACCTAAATACCAAATTTGGTGTTTATCCGACTGTTCGTTTCTGAGTTATGCTGTTCACAGACAGACACACAGACAGACACACACAGACACACACACGGACATGTTTCCAAAAATGATTTTTTTGGATTCAGGCGGTCTCAAAACATGTATTTCCTATGAAATCTCGGTATCGAATTTTTGGGTGGAATACAATACTTCCCCTAATTACTATACGTAGTAGAGAAAGTAAAAATAAACGTTTGTAAGAATATTTTGTAGGGGCTATGTAAAAATGAACGATACTGGATAGACATTTACTTCTTTCTTGCATTCTTTTGACTGGTATAGCACGATTTCAATAGTCTACACCGCCGGTTTGGTCTTTGAATCCAGCGCACCTATTATATATCCCAGCAGCTTTCAATGAAATTACTAGAAAAACGATGAACCTCGTTCAGTATAAATGCAGATTTGCCTGCTTCTATAAACAGATTTGAGATAATGCGTTGCAAATCTCTTTATGGAAATCCGGTAGATGTAGATATATATTAGAAATACTTGGAAATCTCAACAAAAACCCTGCGACCCATCGTTTTATGAAACCACCTATTTCCTCTGATTTTACCGTAAGAGGATCAAACGATATAAATAAACGGCTTTACCTGCAAACACCGGTGCTGCTTTTTAAACCTGGTTCCAGTTCAGAAATGTATCCTATAAAAAGCAGGTAGGTATAAACTAAAATACGTTCAATGGCAATGGAAATACTTTCTGGGAAGGCAATGAAAAAAAAAGAACAAAATTCCTGACAAAAGCCTATTGGACGATTAAAATTCATTGGAGGGGGGGCTTCTCAAATTTCGTTCTGTCAAAGCAGCAGTGTGAATGAGCTTAACATAACACTAGCAGGAAAAAAACCTTTGGAGAATAATTCCTCAATTCCGGGATTTTAGTTGAAAATACATTTCACACTTTCCTGCTTTTCCACTTTCTAATAATTTAGAGTCGATAGCAACATATTATACTATAGAACTTTCCACTTGCGGTCTTAATGGAGCATCTCGTGACCCCATATCAAAAATGGAAACACAAAATAGTGACCTGTGAATCTTTAAACATAGTTTTCTAAATAACAAAATTTTCCACATTTTTCAGTACAGAAAATATTTCTCATGGTGCAATTTTTTTGTAATTTGCAAGCTAGGCATACAGAACATAGGCAACGATCTTTAAACGGCCCTTTCTTAAAATGTTCGTACGCACATAGTACTGTACAAATTTTCAAATTAAGTGCAATTTTGGGGGGATTTTTCTGTAGAACAGAAGAAAAAAATTGTCTATAGTTAAACAAATATGAAAAATCTGATGTGTTACACTCACATGACTTTCTCTACTCTTGTACAAACTATTTTTACAAACGTTTATTCTCCATATGCTTCATGTTAATGGAGATATCGAGATGTCAAACATATTGGTAATTTTCTTGTAGATGCGAGGGGAATATGGTAGGTTTTAAGCGATAGTCAAATATTTTAACGCTGGTTGCTATGTGGCGCATTCCATTCTCTTTGCAAGTCCAGGACATAAAAAAAATGAATAACGAATTTGAGAAAAAGTATAAGTATTGGAAAATTTAAGGGAATAACAAGCAATATCTCGCAAACGGTTCACTCAACAAAAGAAATGTATATGACATAAATTGTGTATTTTAACGCGATCTACATTTTTCGTGTAGTAAAATTTTGTCTATCTCTTATGGTTTACCGGTTATGCAAAAGTCGTTCACAATGAAGAATACTTTTGGAGACATTCCCAGAAAATTCGAGATATACATTTTATTTGTCATGACAATATCTTAAACATATGATATTTTAATCAAAATCGTTAGAGCCGTTTTTGAGAAAATTAAAATTTTCGAAAAATGTTTTATGTAAAGGGTAGTCTGGGGTGGGGGGATTTTCTTGAAAACCTTTGTGTCGCATCTCTGAAAGATACTGAACCTAAATACCAAGTTTGGCGTTTATCCGACTTTTCGTTTTTGAGTTATGCTGTTCACAGGCACACAGACAGACACACAGACCAACAGACACACAGACACACAGACAGACACACACACGGACATGTTTCCAAAAATGCTTTTTTTGGATTCAGGGAGTCTCAAAACATGTATTTCAGGTGAAATCTCGGTATCGAATTTTTGGGTGGAATGCAATACTACTATACGTAGTAGAGAAAGTAAAAAAGTCCGATTTAAGTGCCTTAGCAACATCTTTACCTAATGTCAGGATAATGTTATTGTACCTTCTTATATAATTTGAGATGTAGGGCATTTTAAATAACTAATAATATTTGTATATATACATACACTGGCGTTTGTGAAAATTGCAACACCAAGAAAGAATTTCCCGAAAAACTCCAAACTTGGTGGAAGTGTAGAAGAGTGTGCAAGCAATAAGTGATTAGCTTTGCAGAGAGATGGGGTACACGTAGGCCGAGCAGAGCCCTCTCGTGTCGGTCCGACAAGGTCAGTGTAGTCAGTGCAGAGCTGTCAAACAAGGTGGAAACAATAAATTGAGTGCCAGTATGCCTCGTCGACGTCAAAGGGAGCCATATCGGCATGTGAATGAGTTTGAACGGGGCAGAATGATCGGTCTCCGGGAAGCTGGTTTGCCATACCGTGACATTTCGGCTCGTACAGGGCATGTTGCTACGACAGTAATGCGTGTGTGGAAGCAGTGGATAGATGAAGGTCGTACGCAGCGATGAGCGGGTATTGGACCACGGAACATGACCGCAACGCGGGATGACTGTCATCTTGTCCGCATGGCCATAACGAACCGTACAGCTTCATCCACAGTGTTGGCTCGACGCTGGAGCACCGCAACAAGTGTGAACTTGTCTGCATCAACGGTTCGTCGCCGTCTACTGCAGATTGGACTGGTTGCATGCATGACATTACGTCGGCTTCCATTGTCCAGAAACCACAATCTCCTCCGATTGCAATGGGCACGTGAACGCCGTCACTGGGGTGCTGAGTGGCAAAATGTAGTCTTTTCTAACAAGTCCCGCTTCAACGTGTCCTACAGTGATGGCCGCATACGTGTCCGGCGGTACCTGAAGGGTTACACTGATGAACGGCATACCGGATAAACACCAGGTGTGATGGTTTGGGGCGCCATTGGTTACAATAACCGATCTCGCCTCCTACGAATTGAGGGCACTATGACAGCAACCGGCGCCTAACGGTGGTTGTAGAGCCTGAGGTACTCCCCTGCTTCAGGCATCTCCACAGGCCACATTTCAACAGGACAATGCCCGGCCACATATTGCGAGGAATGTACGAGTACAAGGCCTCTTCGAAGAGCGACGGGTACCATTGCTTCCCTGGCCTGCACGTTCGCCTGATATGTCACCATCGAACATGTCTGGGATATGGATGGTCGGCACCTGGTGCGTTACGGTTCTCCAGTAACCAGTGTCACGGATTTGTGGGCTCGAATACAAACTGCGTGGAGGGAAATCCTTCAGGAACTTATTCAGAACCTTTTTGATTCAATGCCACGGCGTATAGCAGCTCTAATTGCAGCGCAGGGAGGCCATACCAAATACTGAGTATTAGGGCTCAAAGGTCATGTATAGATCTGAAAAGTTTATCATATGTTATTTGTCATGTACCTAACCAGTGACATTAAATTCATGCGTTTCCTTCTTGGTGTTGCAATTTTCACAAACGCCGGTGTAGTTAATACCTGCTTAAGTATTTGCATGAAACACTGTACTAAGTTACAAGGCATGCTTCCATTATTTTTTAAAAACTAACAGAACATTATTTTTCAAATACTTTATTAACATTGATTACCTTACACTACTACACTACTACAAAGTCACCGCAGTTATTCAGACAATGAGTTTTTGTAAGGCTTCGTCAAAGAATGATACCGCCTGTGAAGAAGCCAGGTCTGCACTTCTTGTTTCACATCATCGTCTTTGAAATATTTTCCACCAAGGAATTTCTTCACACGAAGAAACAGATGAACATCGCTTGGTGCCAAATCCGGACTGTAGGGAGGGTGGTCGAATTATTCCCAACCAAATGATGCGATCAGACCTTAAGTTTGCTTGTCTGTGTGTGGCCAGGCATTGTCACTCATCATTGTTTCCGCATAAACCTTAAACAATTGGAGATGAATGTTTGCTGCCGTAACATTTCTCGCATTCAAAATCCTGACTTTATTGTCGATGGGTCGTTACATTGTTTCCAACGTTTCGAAACACTCTAACAACAGGAAAACATAAAATGACGATCGCTTACAACATCGTCTGTCTTCCTCATGAATGAGGAAGTGATTGCGCATGCTCAGAATCACGACTTTAGCGTTACAGCGGCAAAATATTAAAACGGTGCTTTAAAAACTTGCCTCCTATAAGATAACCTTCCGAGAATGTGGTTAAAATTGGTTAAGAATTACGGATTTTGTAAATTTCACCATAGGTATGTCTTAAACATTTTCACTTACATTCAGTAACTATGATATCAATCTAATAGGTCAGGAATATTGTAGCTTTTTCTTCCAATTACCTATAGTAGGTGGTATGCAGTCCACCCAAAATTTCTACATCGATATTTCAACGGAAATGTTTGTTATGAGGTTCCTTGTATGTGTGTGTGTGTGTGTGTGTGTGTCTGAACAGCATATCTTAATTATGATATGTTCGATATATGCCAAACTTTGTATTTAAATTCACTATTTTCCGAGCTTGCGACACGAAGATTTTAAAGAAAATCACCCTACCTCAAACTACCATTTACATGGAAAAGTTGTGGTTATTTTCTATTTTCACAAAAATACCTCTGACGAATTTTGGTTAAATAGTCTAAGTTTAAAATATCTGTATGACAAATAAAATGCATATCTTGAATTTCCTGGGAATAACCTGTAAAGTCCTCTTCATTCTGAATGACTTTCGTATAATTCGTAACCCATAAGAGACGAACAAATATTATTATAACAGACATGTAGACCTCATTAAATCTGACAATCTAAATAAAAAAAAAATTTTGGCGTTAACATATCCGAGATATTCTTTGTTATTTGTTTGAAATCTCAAATACTTATAAGGCTTTCAAGTGGTAAGGCGCTATTCGTTTTTTCTCGTGGTCATGCAAGGAATACTGAATTTCAAAGCCAACACATAGCGATACGATTTTTTTTACTTTCTCCACTATAGTAATTAGGGGAAGTATTGTATTCCACCCATAAATTCGATATCGAGATTTCACGGGAAATACATGTTTTGAGACTCCCTGAATCCAAAAAAAGCATTTTAGAAACATTTCCGTGTGTGTGTGTGTGTGTGTGTGTGTGTGTGTGTGTCTGTGTGTGAGAGTCTCTGTGTCTGTGAACAGCATAACTCAAGAGAATGGAATGCGCCACATGGCAACCAGCGCTTAAAATATTTGACTATCGCTTAAAACCTACCAATTCCCCTTGCATCTACAAGAAAATTAGCAATAAGTTTATCATTTCGATTAACATGAAGCATATGGAGAATAAGCGTTTGTAAAAATAGTTTGTACAAGAGTAGAGAAAGTCATGTGTGTGTAACACATCAGATTTTTAAAAATTATCTACCGCTTTAGTCTACTGTATTATTGTTATACCTACAACCTGGTGGAGGGCTCTGGATTTATTCGGGCGTAAAAATCCTTAGTATGGCTTCTTTCGGACGGGATGTAAAGCCGGTGGTCCCGTCGTAGATTTACGACACGTAAGAGAACCTCAAGCCTGATAAAGAGGCCTTTGAGCAAAATTACCTGTCTATCACGCTCAATATACAATGAAACGCTAAGGACCATGGTAGTTAAAGAGCGGCCATTAATAAAATGAAATTTTTAATGTCTCTACCAAGCACCTAGTAGCACAGAAGGTATTGCATTCCATCCAAAATTTTGATACCGAAATGTCACCGGAAATACCTATTTTCAAGCTCCTGAATTTAAAAAAACAGTTTTAAAACAGGTCCGTGTGTGTTTGTGAACAGCATAACTCAAAAATGAAAAGTCGGATAAATATCAAAACTTGGTATTTGAGTTTAGTATCTTCCAAGCATGCGACACGAAGATTTTTCAAGACGATATTCCACCCCAGACTATCCTTTACATTGAACACTTTTAGAAAAATTTTATTTTCTCAAAAATGGCTCTAAGGACCTTTATTAAAATATTATATGTTTAAATTTTTTCATGACAAATGAAATGTATATGTTCAATTAAATAGGGATGTCCCCAGAAGTCCTCCTCATTCTGAATGAGTTTCGCATAATTGGTAACCGTAGGAGATACACAAAATTTTACGGCACAAAAAATGTACATCTCGTTAAAATACACAATTTATGTCCTATAAGTTTTTTCTGGAGTGAACCATTTCCGAGATATTCCTTGTTATTTGTTTGAATTTTCCAGTACTTACACATTTTCTCAAATGTAAATTCGTTATTCGCTTTTTACTTTCTCTACCACGTATAGTAATTAGGGGAAGTATTGTATTCCACCCAAAAATTCGATACCGAGATTTCACCGGAAATATATGTTTTGAGAACCCTGAATCCAAAAAAAGCATTTTTGGAAACATGTCGGTGTGTGTGTGTGTGTGTCTGTGTGTGTGAGTGTGTGTGTCTGTGAACAGCATAACTCAGAAACGAACATTCGGATAAACACCAAACTTGGTATTCAGGTTCTGTATTTTCCAGAGATGCGACACGACGGTTTTCAAGAAAATCCCCCCAACCCAGATTACCCTTTACATGGAACATTTTTCGAAAATTTTAATTTTCTCAAAAACGGGTCTAACGATTTTGATTAAAATATCATATGTTTAAGCTATTTTCATGACAAATAAAATGTATATCTTGAAGTTTCTGGGAGTGTCTGCAAAAGTATTCATTGTGAACGACTTTTGCATAACTGGTAAACCATAAGAGATAGACAAAATGTTACTACACAAAAAATGTAGATCGCGTTAAAATAAACGATTTTTCCCATATACATTTTTTTTGTTGAGTGAACCATTTTCGAGATATTGCTTGTTTTTCCCTAAAAATTTTCAATACTTATTTTCTCAAATGGGAATTTGTTACTCATTTTTTTGTCTTGGATATGCAAAGAGTATTAATCTGTGGGAAAGGGAATGGTGCTGCACCTAGCAACCAGCTATTAAGATATATGTAAGTGCTTAAAGGCTACTGTATTTCTATATTGCCCTTGTAAATACAAAACAAGGGGAACGTAGTACGCCTTAAGCGATAGTCAAATATTTATAGAGCTGATCGCTATGTGTAAAATGTAATTCTCTTTGAATGTCAAAAGATCGTTTCTGCAAATGTTTATCTCGATTAATATGAAATAGATGGAGAATAAGAGTTTGTAAAAATAGTTTGTTCAAGAGTAGAGAAAGTCATGTGAGTGTAACACATCAGAATTTTTTTTCGTCCTGGTAATGCAAAGAGAATGGAATGCTCCACATAGCAACCAGCTCTTATAACATTTGACTATCGCTTAAAGCCTACCATTTTGCCCTTCACCTACAAGAAAATTAACAACAAGATAGTTTCTACAAATGTTTATCTCGATGAACATGAAGTAGATGGAGAATACGCGTTTGTAAAAATAGCTTGTATAAGACTAGAGAAAGTCATATGAGTGTATCATATTAGGTATTTTTCTACCAACTTCATCTTTTGTTTTCATTTTAATCTATAAATTTTATTTGTATTTTCTGTATTACGAGGGCGATACTGACAAGCTTTAGAATGCCATGTTTCTAAAGGCAAATAAAATTTGTTTATATTTGACAGCTACTTTCTAATGTTTTGCGAGTTGATTGCCATGTAGTTTCCTCGATTTTCTCTAATAGTTTGTTAATTATAATAGTTTAAGAATTTTGTGTTCACCCAAAAATGAATTTGACTAGAAACATTTACGGCCTATGTTTTTTACGATTTTAAATCGTCATTAACGTCTAAGCAATGTGAAGATCGACTTAGAAATGCATTTGGCGAAGAAACCCCATCTAAGGCAACAATTTATAATTGGTACAGCGAATTCAAAGGAGATCGGTGTTTTCCTAGTGATGAATTTCGTGAAGGACGCCCAAGAACTGCTGTTACTAATGAAAATATTGCAGCTGTTCAAGCAATACTTGAAGAAGACGTTGGACATTGGTACGAGCCAAATAAACATTTTACACCAACAGTTTGACGTGTGAAAATTTTGTTGTCGATGGATTCCACATAAACTGACTTCTGATTAAAAACAACAACGCAATGATTGGTGCAGGAAAACTCCAAGGCGGCACTTCAAATTTGGTTTGGAATGTTGTTACTAGTAATGAATCATGGATTAATTGTTATGACCCTGAAAAGAAAAATTCAATCGGCTCAATGGATCTTTCGAACAGAACCTAAGCCTACAAAAGTACGACGAATTCGAGTGCTGGTAAGAAGATGGTTGCTAGTTTTCTAAAACGGGCTATACTGATACTACAGCGTTAGAAGATATATGTACCGTGACTGCCGACCTGTACACAAATGTCTCTTTACAGCAGTTTTTTTTAAAGTGCTTGAAAAACGCCAGAAAGGAAAAATGATGATAAATTATGACAACGCATTGTCGCACTAACAACTGAGTATCTGGATGTCCTAAAGGTCAGCACCATACAGCCCTGACTTGTGATTTCTTTTTCTTTCTAAAAATGATAGACGAAATGCATGGAACCAGTTATTCGTCATCAGATGAAGCAGTGGAACATTACAAGAACCTGGTTTCTGAAGAGTCTCAGGAAGAGTGGCATCATTGGTTAAAGGACTGGTTTCATCGAATGCAGAAGTGTTAAAGGGGAATATTTTGAAAAACAATAAAATAATTTAAATTTTTTAAAATAATCCTTGTTTGACGTTCTAAAAATGTTCAGTGTGGACCTCGTAACTAGATATTAATTTGCTGTAAGAGACTGCATTTTATAATGAACATTGTAATTGGACGTATGCCTATTATCTTCAAAATAAATATACAGGATGAGCCAAAGAACTATGAACCGGCTGCGCGATGGTTTTCCTGTCCGCGTCCTCGGCGCTTGCTGCCGTCTGCCGCTATCATAGAAAGGTGCGGATGAAACCATACAACATTTTTAAAACATTTTAAAGACTTTACTTACCAACTTTATGAAAGGAAATACTAAAACTGGCCACCGTCGTTGTCCATACAATTTTGGCACCTCTTTAGGAAACTATCCATCACTCGCCATAGTTCACGTTGAGAAATGCTGGCAATTTCCTGGCGGATACTTTGTTTTAATTCTTGCAGGGTGTGTGCGTTTGTCTTGTATACTCTGTTTTAAGTTATCCCAGAGATAGAAATCGTAGGGGGTTAGGTCGGGGGACCGAGGGGGTACACATCTGTACTATAATTGTGTCCTCAAACACACTTTTAATTTTTCTCATCAAATATTGGCCATATAAGCTGTTGCAGAGAATTGTTGAAGAAAGGCAAAATCACGCTCCCTGACTTAATTCTCAAAAAAAAGTGGGGAATTGTATTCACATATGTACGGGCGTCAAGTGTTGACTCGAAAAAAATTGGGGAGTGATAGATAGTTTCCTAAAGAGGTGCCAAAAATGTATGGACAATGACGGTGGCCAGTTTCAGCATCTCCTTTCATAAAGTTGGTAAGAAAAGCCTTTAAAAATGTTGTATGGTTTCATCCGCGCCTTTCTATGATAGCGGCAGACGGCAACGAGCGCCGAGGATGCGGACAGGAAAAATACCGCGCCACCAGTTCGAAGTTTTTGGCTCTCCCTGTATAAAAATAAATAAGCTTTTCTAAGATTATTTTGTAGAAGAATGGGTAGAGACAGACATATGAATGTAACATCTCAGATTATTTTACTTGATTTTCTTCCTTTTTTTTATTCATTTAACAATCAAGTTTATTTTATCTGAGAGAAAAATATGCAGAGTAGGCACAATGTTGGCACAGAATATTTTGCAAATAGCTAGTTTATTATCCTGTAAGAACTGTTAGACAGTTATATGAAATAAACTACAAGGGAGTGTTTTGAAAGAAATTCTTTTCAAGGAACTCTTATTATTATTATTTTCTCGTTTTCTAAACAGTGCATTCCTTTCCTTTAATTACATGGATGCATGGCTCTCGCGAAAGACGTTACAAACATGATTTATGACGCGGTACTTGTTTATTTCTTATATAAAACAGGAAGGAATTAAAATGAAGAAAACATAGCGTATTCCTGACATCAGCTATTCACAGAAAGTTGGTTTTGTGCCAGACTGTTGCGTGCTCCTAACCCGGCACTGCAACATATTAAAGTTCACGGCGATGACATTTTATCTATGCTAGTGACCTCTACCGGTTCTGGCGTGATAGGTAGCGCACAAATATTACAATTCTGCATTTAGAAACACAATTATCTTTCCCTGAAACACAAGAAGTATGCTCCTGGTTTCCCTGCAGCTTGCATGAGCTAGATGGTATATGGTATTCGATCAACAAATTCACAGGAAAAAGAGGTTCCGAGTCTCCCTGAATCAAAAAATCTTATGTTACATTCACATGACTTTCTCGCTTACTGCCGGGTATACAAATTACTCTTACGACATTTTATTTTCCTATTTCATTTTAATCGAGATAAACCTTTACAGAAGTAGGTTCATTATATGGGGAGAGCCAAAACACTACGAACCGGCTGAGCGTTGTTTTTCCTGTCCGCGTCCTTGGCGTTTGTTGCCGTCTGCCGCTATCATAGAAAGGCGCGGATGAAACCATACAACGTTTTTAAAACTACTCTAAAGGCTTTACTTACCTACTTTATGAAAGGAGGTGCTGAAACGAGTGTACATATGTGAATACAATTTTGCCCCCCCTTTTTTTTAAAGAATTACAGCCAGGGAGCGTGATTTTGCTTTTTTTCAACAAGACTCTGCAACGCTTATACGGCCAATATTTCGATGAGAACGATTGAAAATGTATTTGAGGATAGAATTATTAGTAGAGATTTGTGGCCCCGCGGTACCCCAACCTAACCCCCTGCGATTTCTATCTCTACGTTAAGTTAAAACAAAGTGTACAAGACAAACGCACACGCCCTGGAAGAATTAAAACAAAATATCCCCCAGGAAATTGCCAGCATTTCTCAACGTGAACTACGGAGAGTGATGGATAGTTTCCTAAAGAGGTGACAAAAATGTATGGATAACGACGGTGGTCAGTTTCAGCATCTCCTTTCATAAAGTTGGTAAGTAAAACCTTTAAAAGTAGTTTTAAAAATGTTGTATGGTTTCATCCGCGCCTTTCTATGACAGCGGCAGACGGCAACGAGCGGCGAGGACGCGGATAGGAAAAACACCGCGCAGGCGGTTCGTAGTTTTTTGGCTCTCTCTGTACTTTCGTCATAAATACAAAGGGAACAGCGATAGTCAAATGTTTAACAACTGGACGCTATATGCTTGTCCTTAAAATTCCATACTGTTTCCATGACATCGCGAGAAACATCTGAATGTTCACAGGACTTGAAAAGAATGGCTAAGTATTGAACAATTCGAACCATTAATAACGAATATCTCGGAAATGACTGATGCAACAAAAAAAAAGTTATTTGAGGTAAATTGTGTGTTTTAAGAGATCTCCATCTTTTTTTTTGTAGTATATATCCGTTATTAAAGGTTCGAATTGATCAATACATCGTCATTCTTTTAAAGTCCCATCTGGCGTTGTCATGGAAACAGTATGGAATTTTAAGGCCAGCATACAGCGTCCAGTTGTTAAACATTTGACTATCGCTGTTCTCTTTGTATCTATAACGAAATGTGTAATGTAGCTATTTCTGTAAAGGTTTATTTGGATAAAAATATAGTAGATTTAAGAATTAAGCTTTAGTAAGAATGTTTGTATTCCCACTAATAAAGATAGAGGGGTAGAGAAAGGCATGTGGATGTAACACATCCGATTTTTAAATATGGTTTCATTTTTTGTAAGCAAACACGGTACATGGGTTAGCAACAATTGCATGATAAGCAATAGAATAAGCAACTGTGTTAGAGCAGGTGTGTACTTTCTAATCACGCGTTAATTATTAGTCAATATGTTTGCTTGTTTTCTTCGTGTACACAGGTAAACCACCTGATAATATTGCTTTTGTGTTATTCATGGAGTTTTATAGCGCTAAGCAAACCACAGTAACAAAAGTTTCAACACTAACGAATATGACAGCGACGAAATCATCTAATGGGAATGCACCATTCAACATTTTGGATTGCGTGTCGCTTGTTTTTATATGTCTATGTACAATACAATAGCTATCGCTTAGATTTATTTGGAGGGAGGGGGGCATTTCTTTTATTTAAAACTTTTTAGTTAAATTTTCTGAACTATCAATCTTATTTTGAATTAGCGATGTAAAGTAATAAGCTAGTTTTAAAAATACAGACATATTCAATTATACACTTAAAAAAAAGTATTCTTTGATATTAAACAGGTTCAAAACAGATGGTTGTGAGAATTTTGTACGTTAAATAACACCGACATTTTACAGAAATAAATGCCTTTAAAATCTCATAATTTGAAACATCAAGATTACTGTAATGAAATTTATAACCACCTAATCTTTATATAACGCAAATGTGATCAAATACTCACTAAGTTGACTGAAAGCATTTGAAAATAGAATTATTAATGGTACATTGCCTTAAAATTAAATTAGAGTTGTTCTTGAAAAAGTTGAGGATCTGTTTAAATTATTGTAGGTATACTAACGTGCACGAAACATTATTATGCAAAACTATTCATGTCAGGAAAATGAGAAACTATGTTTAATGTTAGACTGAAGGTTTCAAAGGTAAGAAATATCGAAATAAACGTTTGAGATGGAAAACATTAATATTTTGCATGGATGAAAGTATATCCTTTCATCTAACTAGGATATTATGGTTATTATTATTACAACTATTTCTGTGTCTTCTTTTAGAACATCCTGGTTTTCTCTGAATATAAACCATTTTAACTACAGCCATTAAAAAGGTCAATGTAAATTTTCGAATTTATTAACACATATTTTTTTCTTTATCCATAGAATTTTTAATAACAGCAAACAAATGTTTCATTTCTTGGTCACATTCTAAGCTCTCCACACTTAATATTTTTCGCGTGAGTGTCTAGCCACTGTAGACACGCGTAGCTGTAGCGGGTGAACCCCAGTTTAGGCACAGCGTTACCTGATTTTCTTTATCTATTTTACATATAATTCACTATTACCAAGCTTTAAGCTGAAATTGTTACAGCACATACTTTTGAATGTCTTTACCTTCCACTCAAAAAATCCGGTATCGAGATTTCACTATAAATACACGTTTTGAGGCTCCGTGTATCCAAAAACAATACAAATAGTTCTGTGTGTGTGTCTGAACAGCATAACTCAGAAACAAAAACTGGATTAAACACCAGACCTGGTATTTAAGTTCAACATTCCCGCTACGACCGTCCTCATTCTCTGAGATATTTTCCAGGTTTTACTCATTCCCCATTAACTGGCAAATGCCGGGAAAGTGCCCTAAAACTTACAGCTAGAACGTCTCCTTCCCAAATTTCGTTTCTCAATTATTTACTTTATATGCCAGCTCTGTTACCGCCTAAGAGTGGTCGTTAAATATAAATACAATTAAAAGAATCATTCAGCGTCCTCCTAGAATATGACAGGAAGATTTTCAAGTAAAATCCCCCACCCCAAACTACCCTTTACGGAAAAATATCCTCATGTTTTACTTTATAAAAAATAATTATAACAATTGTGATTAAAACACCATATGCTTAAGATATTTAAGCAGTCCGGATTTAATCCTACAGTCCGGATTTGGCACCAAGCGATTTTTATCAGAAGAAATTCCTTTGTGGAAAACATTTCAAGACGTTGACGTGAAAGAAGTGCAGACTTAGCTTTCATCACAGACGGCATCATTCTTTGAAGAAGGCATCAAAAACTGTCTGAATAACGGTGATAACTATTTGGAGAAGTAGTCTAAGGTATTGGGAAAATTATAAATTTGTATTTATGTTTTAAAAAACATTATCAGTGCGTTAAAAACACGCGTCGTATGTAAAAGTGTAGCTCTACTAACATTATAAAGAGAAAAAATTATATGTATGTAGGATAATCTCAAAAACCACTCAATTGATTTTAGTAATGATTTCACCGTTGAAAAGCGCGATTATTTCTGACGCACATGGGATTTTAAAACACCTAATTTCACTTAATAACCTGCTTAAAGACTAAAAAGGATTTACAAAGCCTATGTAGCAGAATACGAACACAATGGGAATATAAAAGAACATTGATATTGCCATGGAATCGGAAATAGTTGTTACACAGAATGCATGTAAAATAAATCAAATGCTACGGATATTTCATTCCAAGCAACTAAGAAAGCAAAAAAGAGCTAGCAAATCAAAAGAGAAACGAATCTGCTTACCTATAGCGCTAGGACATGCATGCAACATCAATGCCCAAATATTTTAATAAACCTCATGTTTTTGCTTTATTTCCTTTTTATTCATGTTGTAATCAAGTTCGTTAGCAGGGCAGGTTAAGTAATTGTATAAAGAGAGAAAATTGCTGACATTAGAAATCAGCGAACTCATATTTTACAATTAACAACTGAGAAGTTAGCTTTTCTGGTTGGTAGCAGGCAATATATAGGGTAGTTATATTATATTCGAACCCTGTTTACTGTGCGAGACAGCCGGCAAACGCCGGGAAAATTAAGCCGGCAGAGGAGAACTAAAATCCTTACCTTATAATAGATGCTGGAAATGTTGACCTTCTACTCTTAAACAGGCAGCATATCTCGTGTAAATATTGATTTTGCAAAATCGCAGAAAGAAGAGAAATCGTATGGTTGGTACCAGCAAGATTCTGCAACAGCACATCCGGCTGCCGAATCATTACATGCAATAAGAGAGGTGTTTGATAACAGAATAATTAGTGTTGATTTGTGGCCCCCTAGTTCTCCTGACCTAACGAGCTGTGATTTTTATTTATGGGGTTCTTTAAAAGACAAAGTGTATCGTTCCAATCTTCACACACTACAGGAACTTAGATACAACATTGTGCAAGAAATCACAAGAATTCCCGCTGCTGAGCTTTGGAGGGTGAGCGAGAAATTTTACACAAGATATGCTGCCTATTTGAGAGCAGAAAGTCAACATTTCCACCATCTATTATAAGGTAAGGATTTTAGTCCGCCTCTGCCGGCGTAATTTCCCCCGGCGACTGCCGGTTGTCTCGCGCAGTAGTGAGAGGCCGTGAGGTGGGTTCGAATATAATTTAACTACCCTATATCTTTTCCAAACAGGTTAACTTGGAGACGTGGGAGTGGGGAATCTTCATATTCACTAGCTTCACCTCCGTTTCGTTGTAGGGGTTTCTGTACTAAGCGAAAACTATGTAGCTGTTATGTTATTAAATATCTATGGGCCCAAAGAGAATGTATAAAGGTTTTTAATTTTACCTACCGATGATTGTCCCACCGCCAGCTATATAGACTATACAGCATTTCCACAACTTGTAAGACTGTCGCGAGGAGGTTACGGAAATCAAACTTTCCGCCGATGCTTTACATACTTTTGAGTAAATATCAGGGGATTTTTCATCCGTTATTAGGAATGGCCGGGGTTGTACGGAATTACAATTATAAGAGGTAATGGAGAGGATTAATGAGAAAAATCTTCTAGACCATTGTTCTATAATTTCACAAAGAGCAGGGGGAGGTAAATGGAATTAATTCGTCATTCAGAGTTTAAAAAAGCTAACCATACAAGTCGTTACCAACAATGGTATAGCACACAGTCCTTTATACAATGTAATCTTGTGGAGTCTACATTACAGTGTCATACTGCGACATGGGCCTGCGAAGTGCATTGTTACAGAATCGAGAAATACGAGACAAAGTGGAGTCTTTTCTACATCCGAGATTCTGTTACACATTTCACACACCTGTATTGCACACTATTTTTGTACGACCCCGTCTTTTATAATCTTCAATGAGTTCTTAATAAAAAAAATATGGTGTGATGCATTTACATGACTTTCTCTACCCTCTATCGCTTATTAATGTGTATACAAACTATTCATAATAAATCTTATTTTTATACCTACTTCATTTTAATGGAGATAAACTTTTACAGAAATAGCTACATTACACATTTCGTTATAGATACAAAGAGAACAGCGATACTCAAATTTTTAACAACTGGACGCTATATGCTGGCCTTAAAATTCCATACTGTTTCCATGACATCGCGAGAAACAAATGAATGCTGACAGGACTTGAGAGAATGGCCAAGCAATGAAAACAGTTCGAACCATTACTAACGGATCTGTCAGAAACAGCTTATACCACAAAAACGAATATTTAAAATAAATCGTGTGTTTTTAAGAGATCTACATTTTTTTGTGTAGTACGTTTTCGTCTATCCCTTAACGTTTACCAGTTATACAAGGTTATACACAATTCCTTCCGAATGAAGAGGACTTCAAAAGCTATTCCCAAAAAATTCAAAATATATATTTTATTTTTTATGCATCTTTATTGGTTTCAAATTATTGAAGTTATTACACAACTATTTAGTGCGTGAGTCACTGACCGTACATGCATATTTAAGATACAAGGTATGGTGACAAACAACAGAAAAAGAAAACAAAACAAAAAGAACAAGAAAGAGGAAAATAGAGATAAATTACCTTTGTCTAACTGAACAAATATGACCCAGCTTCGCGCGCTCTAGCCAAGAATTTGCCCATGTTTTGCCAGTTCCTCTGGTCAGCCAGTAGCTCCCAACATGCCAATCTCTTTCTTGAGGGACTTAAGAATTTTTCTTTGAGTTTAATTGTTCGCTGGTTCTCCCACTGAGCGCAGTCATCCAAATCACAGAATGGGCAGATTCTCCTGCCAGAATCGTCAGTCATTTTCTGTGCCCTCTAGCCCCCCCCCAGTCTAAACTATGCCATTCGTGATCTTTTCTTTCTTCCTAAGTTAAGTATATATGCCTCATTACCGCAATTCAATTTTATTTCATTTGCTAGACTTACAGAAAGTTTAATTTTACAATCCGATTCTATTTTCTGTTGGTTGATGTCTCTTAGTCTTCTTTTGACACCTTTCCATATGTTTTTGTCATTTGTTTCAGCTCTTTGCCATACTGACCCCATTCCTATTCTCCTCAAGCCCCTTTCCAAATCAGCTGTCTAAAACTTAGAAGACAGGTTTTCTCGCTGGTATATTTTTTATGTAAATAACCTTAATATATTGTATTTTAATCTAAATCGTTAGACCCATTTTTTAGTAAATTAAGAATTTGCAAAAATGTTGCACGTAAAGGGTAACTTGAGGTAGAGGCATCTTCTTGAAACACTTTGTGTTGCATCTTTGAAACGTACTGAACGTAAATACAAAGTTTGGTATTCATCGGGCTTATCGTTTTTGAGTTATGCTGTTCACAAACACACACACACACATACACACACACACACACACACACAGAGCTTTTTCTAAACATCTGATGCAACATATTCACATGACTTTCTCTACTCCTATCGTTTATTAGGGGTATACAAACTATTGTTTCTAAAGCTTATTTTTCTATCTACTACATTTTAATCCAAATAAACCTTTACAGAAACAGCTACATTAGTCATTTCATTATAGATAGAAAGAGAACAGCGATAGTAAAATGTTTAACAACTGAAGCTATATGCTGGCCTTAAAATTCCATACTGTTTCCATGACATCGCGAGAAACAACTGAATGTTCAAAGGACTTTAATAACGAATATCTCAGAAATGGCTTATGCCACAAAAAACTTATTTGAAATAAATTGTGTGCTTTAAAGAGTAAATTTTTTGTGTAGTACGTTTTCGCCTATCGCTTAACATGCACCAGTTATACAAGATTATACAAAATTCCTTCCGAATAAAAAGGACTTAGCTATTGCCAGAAAATTCAAAATATATATTTCATTTTTCATGTCAATATCTTTAATATACGGTATTTTAATCAAAATCGTTACAGCCATTTTTAGAGAAAAAAAAATTGAAAAATGTTCCATGTAAAGATTAGTTTCAGGTAAGGGATTCTTGAAAATCGTGTCGGATATCTGAAAGTTGCTGAACCTAACTACAAATTTGATATTTATCCGACTTTGTACTCCAGTTTTTGTATTCAGGTGGCCTCAAAACATATATTTTCGGTGAAATCTGGACATAGCAATTTTTGGTGGAATGCAATACCTTCGCTACCTACTACGTACTATGTGGTAGAGAAAGTAGGAATTCTAATGAATTTACCCGTCATGAGCGCGAGTTTCCGGTAACGCAATGCTGCCAGTTCAACAGATAGAGGTACTACGGCTTATTAAGAGTGAGGGATTGTTTGATGCTTGATGTCGTTTGTTTCTACGGTAATAGATCTTCAGTATTTCAAAAAGAATTTCAAGTAGCAGACGTGGATACAGATGTTGAAGAATCACGTAAGAAATGTTCATTCTCCATTAATTGCAACTAATTTATTTTCAACAATTTTTAAATAACGCTAACGTGCTATTCACTGTAATGCGTTATTGCTGATTAAAGTTAAAATTAAAGCTTCAAGTGGATTTTACTTACCGTCCTAGTGTATATTGAATGTTATTACCGCCACCAAGGTTGGAAACGAACTCATGTGTAGCAATTCTAAATTTTCTTTCGTGTGAGTATCATCGGGAAGACGTGTAAAGTCTATATATTTTTGTCGTCGTTTTTGCCCCATGTCATTACATTGCAAGTACTAATATATTTATTACTTTATTTGTTACATATAAAAATAAACACAAATTGTATACGCTGCCAATTAAGTGCGGTTTTTAAGAACGTGTTTCCAAGCACGCGTAAAATAATTTATTCCTCTACATAAGTGAAGGCTTGTATCTATATAGAATATATGTAAAGCTCTGAATTAAAATTTCAAGCATTTTTTTCATTATTTTCATTTTTAGTGCTGTGTAGCACCTCTAAGCGAAAATAATCCAACAAAAATAACATTTCTCATAACCGTCATACTGACTGTTCTGTGATTAAAATATGATAAATTACATTCTCACGACTTTCTCTATTTGTTAATACAGATAAACTTTCATTACACATTTCGTTGTAGGTATAACAAGAATACAGTAGGCTAAAGCGATAGTCAGATTTTTAAAAAGTGTGTCGGTGGGTGATGACTGAGATCCCATTCTCTTTGCAAGATTGCGAGAAAAAATGAAGAGCAACTTGCCACTTAGGACCAGTGTAAATATTTCAAAATTCAAACCAATGACAAAGAATATCTCGGAAGTGACTAACGCAACACAAAAATTTATTTGACAGTGTGTTTTAACGAGATACACTTTTTTAATTAAGATTTTGTCCATCCCTTACGGTTTAGAGCTTCACAGGCTCCTCTCAGAAAATTCAATATTTTAATTTTATTTCTCATGCAAATGTCATAAACATTCATTCATTCATTCATTATCTGTTTACCCTCCTCTTATGTAGGACTTACACCCCCCAGGACTTACAAGCGGGTGCCTGGGGTCAGAGGCCCGTCGAGGAGCAGACACTCATGGATCGGACAGAGCATCCAGGATGGGTGATCAGCCCGATGCCTGGTATGGGATGAAGGAAGTAGATGAAACGAAATGTTGGTGAAATGGATGAAAGGAAAGGGGATGATGGAGCAGTTGGTGGAATGAATGGCGGGGGAAACCGGAGAACCCGGAGAAAACCCGCCCAGACGCCGCTTCGTCCACCACAAATCCCACATGCAGGTCCCTGGGATTGAACCCGGGCCGCCTAGATGGGAGGCGAGCGGTCTAACCACTCGGCCACGGCGCCGCCAAATGTCATAAACATATGGTATTTTAATCAAAATTGTAGAGTCGTTTTTGGGAACATAAAAAAAAATAACGAACATTTTTTCATGTAAAGAGTAGTTGGGATAGGGAGGATTTTCTGAAAACTTCATGTCACATTCTTGGAAGACGCTTTTATTAATCGTTTTTAATACAGGGAACCAAAAAACGCGTATTTCCAGTGAAATCTCTACATCTAATGACTTTCTCTGCCACGTATAGTAAGAAGCGGAAGTATTGTATTCCACCAAAACATTCCATGTCGAGTTTTCACTGAAATTAACTTTTCAGGGCTACTTTTGAGGCCCTCTGAACCCAAAAAAGCACTTTTTAAGAAAAAGGTGTGAAGAACACAAACACAAATGAAAAGTTGTTCAAAAACCAAATTTGGTATTTAGCTTCAGTATCTCCCAAGGATTTGGGGCCCCCCTAAACCCCCGAAAAAGCAAGTTTAGAAAATAGGTCCATGTGTGTAAAAAGTATTAAAAAACGGAAATTCGGTTAAAGACTTAACTTTTTTAACTTCAGTAGGACACGAAGATTTTCAAGAAAATCACCCCCCCCTTTCCAAACTAATTGCATGGAAAATTCTTCGAAGATGTTGATTTTCTCAAAAATGACTCTTAACGATTTTGATTAAAACACCATAAGTTTAAGATATTTTCATGACAAATAAAATGTATATATTGAATTTTCTGGGAATAGTCAGTGAAGTGCTTTTCATTGTAATTTACTTTTACATAACTTGTAAACCGTATGAGACAGACAAAATCTACCTACACAAAAAATGTAGATCTCGTTTAAGCACACAAGTTATACCTTTTTTACTTTCTCTACTACGCATAGTAAGTAGGGGAAGTATTGTATTCCATCCAAAAATTAGATATTGAGATTTTACCGGAAATACATGTTTTGAGGCCCTCTCAATCCAAAAAAAGCATTTTTAGAAGAACATCCATATGTATGTGTGTGTGTGTCTGAACAACATAACTCAAAAACGAAAAGTTGCATCAATAACACATTTGGTATTTAGGTTCAACACCTTCCAAGGATACTAAACTAAGATTTTCAAGAAAATCCCTCCACTCCAAACTATGCTTTAAATGAAACATTTTTCAAAATGTTTGATTTTCTAAAAAACGGCTCTAACAATTTTTATTAAAGTATAACATATTAAAGATATTTACATAACAAATAAAATGTATATCTTGAATTTTCTGGGAATAGCCTGAGAAGTCCACTTCGGTTGGAAGCAACTTTGTATAATCTTGCATAACTGGTAAACGTTAAGCGATAGGCGAAAACGTACCTCACTCTCTTTCTCACACACACACACACACACACACACACACACACACACACACACACACACACACACACACACACACATATACACACATACAAATCTCTTCACACACTTTACTTGAAATAAGTTTTTATTTGTGGTACAAGCCATTTCTAAGATGTCCGTTATTAAAGGTTCGAATTTTTCATTTCTTGGTCATTATTTAAAGTCCTTTCAGCATTCAGTTGTTTCTCGCGATGTCATGGAAACAGTATGGAATTTTAAGGGCAGCATATAGCGTCCAGTTGTTAAACATTTGACTATCGCTGTTCTCTTTGTATCGCTAACGAAATGTGTAATGTAGCTGTTTCTGCAAAGGTTTATTTGGATTAAAATGTAGTAGCTAGAAAAATAAGCTTTAGTAAAAATAGTTTGTATACCCCTAATAAACGATAGAGGGTAGAGAAAGCCATGTGAATGTATCACATCAGAATTCTTTTTATGGAGTTAACCATTTACAAGGTATATATTATTATTGGTTTGCATTTTCAAATACTTATACTTTTCTCAAATGTGAAGTCGTTTTTCGGTTGTTTTTCTCCTGATCATACAAAGAGAACAGAATTTCAAAGCGATCACATAGCGACGCGCTCTTAAATGATTTGATTATCGCTTAAAGCCTGCTGGTATTCTCCTACTCCCTTTGTAGGTACAAGAAAGCATGCAATAAGACAATTTACGCAAATGTTTATCTCGATTAAAATGAAGTAGATAAAAGAATAAGCGTTTGTAGGAACAGTTTAAACAAGAGTCTGTAGGGAAAGTCATGTGAGTGCAATATATCAGATGTTTTTGGGATGGAATGCAATGCTTGTTGTACTTTCAACGAGTAGAAAGTAAAAATAGGTAAAAGTGTGCTCTTTTCATTTAATCACATTAACCTTTTGACGCCATAAGTAGATGAACTGTACTTGCGAGAATCGAATGACAATGATTTACATAGCTTGCAAAAAGTTTCCGGCGCGAACTGCAACAGTGACGCTGACCACTACGAGACCCTATTGCCTGTTTTTTTTGTTCACTTGCAAGAATCGCGAAGCGCAGGCGTATTGTGAATCAATTACAGAAGCTTCCTCGCTCGTACTAGCTAGCAGTCATGCTTTGAAACCAACTTGGAGACATGTGCGAAAGATGGGGTAAATAAATTAGGGCGACAGAAGGGGATGAATCATCCGAAAATTAAATGCAGACAGACCACCCTGCTGCCCTGGCGTTTTATAACTTGCCACGCTGCTGAGGGGACGAAGGCACAGTCCATTCATACGGCATACGGAGTTAAGGGGGGTGCTTTTTGCGTGCGCTTAGTGTCAAAAGCGCACGAGGGCTGTAAACCCCTACAAAAATGGCTCACTGGCATGTCGCATTTCAACACTACCTTGACGTAGGTATATCGATTCTGTATGCACACACACAAACTTACCGTTGGTAGACCGACAGACCGCTGGCTCGATGATGTTGCAGGTGTTACAACACAAAAACAAAAGACGTTCACGTAGAGGCGCTGGTAATCCAGACATCGATTGTTAAAACACACCACTAACTGCACATCACACGCAGCACGCATAAACAACAAATGTCACGTGAATATTCTGGGAGTACAAAACGAAATAAAAAAAATCACAAACAAAAAAAACTTAACTTTTAAAAAAAAAATAAATGTGAGTAAAAGAAAACAAAAAAGACACTTTGCGTAGTTCCTGCTTAGTTGCCTTTTAGCACTTTGCTGTATAAATTTGTATCGATCCACGAGAGCAAAGCACGCGGATGGTACCCTTGTGTTGTTGTTGTTGCCTGTAACATTTCACAACTTTAGGTCTTTTAGCTTCTTCATAAGTCACTACTTCAACACTTGTCACAACACTGCAGATATTTCTTCTTCTTGTTCCACCACCACGACACTGGCGCGAAAATAAACCAAGTGGCAAATACCCACTAGTTAGGTTTGGAACTGAGCTCCTCCTCACGTGGATGATTGGTGTGCAGGGGCACCCTCGTCGCGATGCTCCTGTCAGTCAGGATAACAGTTTACTTCACCAACAACGGTCATCAACGCGACTGCTGCAGCAGCAAAATCTCGACTGCTTCGTGAACCCCGACCGACTCGGCTCAGTTCGGGAAGCAAGCCTGGCGGGAGCGACAAGGATGGAGCTACACGCCGCACACTTGCCGTCTACCTGTTTATTGTTGCGCGCGCAGCCTGATCTAATTCGCTCCGTCTTGCTCTCAAGACGACTACTACTTGTTCTGAACCCTGTAGAATGTTGATGATGACTGGACCCAGCAGCTGCCGCTGCAGGAAGACCGGTTTCCTGGACCACGCGACTCCGACCTTCCCCCCTCCCCCCACCAAGAGCAACAAACTCCTCGCGATGCTTCGAGTTCGTTTACACTGCATTCTCGGGGCGATTTAGTGGCCGTCCGGGGTCTCGAACCAAGGCTACATACTCATTCCATGCTGTTCCTACTTGAGAAGCGCCGCTCTGGACGGATTGATCAGGTGACTCGCCAAGTACCTCCAGAAACTATTGTTACAGGAATACTAGGCAAAGTATAAGTAAATAATAACTACCCCTAAATGCAGGGCGGCTCAAGGGGGGTCGAGGGGCGGCAAAAACATGAAGAAATATGTGAAAATATGACGAATTACAAATCTAACTAATTTCTGTATATATTTTGTTTTGAAATTATCAGGAATGAAGCTCCAGAGTGATTTGGATGCGACGCTCACTGATGATCCCGTGCGGTCAGGTGTTCAACAATAAACAGAAGGACTTCAATGCAAAGCCACAAGTTTTCATTTATTTGCTTACGTTGGTCACTAATGAAGCTATCAGATCAGTTATCCTGAATCTCGCTGTTTGTGCGTTCAGTTATTATGTACTTGTGTTGTTAGCCTACTTTGCTAGTAACTACTCTTTTTAACTCCAGAGAAACTCAGTTGGAATTAAATGCAATAGAAGACTTATCACGCGGTCCAAGTACATTAACAGTAGACTGGCTCACTCGTATAATGTGACAAGTAACATAAAATAAGGAGAACTTAATAAGTTGTGGTACTAATAAATTAAAACAAGCGCAGATCCAAATATGCTGTTGGTTATTAACCAAAGTAGTCGACCATCAAGAGTGTTTTCATTTTGTGTATTTCTAGTCATTTAATATCCTGATAAAAGGGGAAATCTGAAGTAATGAACATTCTTAGACAGCATCCTAAAAGTAGAACTTTTAGCATAGTGCACACGAACTAAAAACCTTACATTATCGCACTAGTGGCAAAAAAGTTTTATACTACTCCAATGACAGTAGTAAGGATGTGCAAATACAAATTAGAAATGCTGACTAAATGGATAGAAAGAATGTATGAGGCATTGGTAGAAACAAGATTGCTATATGCAGTTGAAATTTGGGGGGGGGATCTGAATTAAGCACAAAAATAGATCAGAGCTACAGAACACTTTGTAAAGAGCTATTGGGGTTACCAAGATCAGCACCGGGGGGGGGGGGGAAGTAGCGTTAGTGGAATTAGGAAGAACAAGAAGAAAGGGAGTGATACTGGAAAGGATATTGGAATTTTGGTTTAGATGCCTTAAAAAAATGAAAAGGAAATTCTAAATATATGCGTGGAACAACAAAAGAGTAAGAAAAATAAAAATAGCTGGTAGACAGGGGTAGAAACAATTATCGAGAAAATAGGAATGGGAGATATTTGGAGAGCAGAAGAAAGAAATAGCAACGGCTTCTGGATAACAGTAAGAAACAGAGTGGAGGACATAGAAAGACAAGAGATTTGGGGAAGCTTAGAGAATAAAAAATTACTAGGGTTCTATAGTTAGTAAAAAGGAAGTGGGGAAGAGAAGGGTATGTGGGTTATTGCAATAGAGCTGAAAAATAAGCGTTTTCATGGATGAGAGCAGGATCAAGGTACCAGAGACGTCTAAGAGCCAGAAAAAGTGGAATTTGTGAACTATGCGGAGGTAGTGAAAGCACAGAACATTATATGGCAGAATGCAAAAAAGTAGCACAATGGAGACAAAAAGTATGGGAGGAAAAATGGGAAAAATAGAATGGAAAAAAGCAGCAATTAAAATGTTAAAAAAAGAAGAAAATAAAAATAAGAATATGGAGGAGGGAGAGGATAGATCATGGGTTATTAAGGGTAGCAAGGGCTGCTCAGCTGAGCCAGAAGGCCAGGGTGCCAGGCAAAACGAGCAGTATAACTGGCAAGGAAATTTGTAAACGGGTTAAATTGGTTTATAAGTGGAATATTGTAAAAAGGATTGTGTATAAAAAACGTACAAATAAAGTTTTATTCATTCATTTATACTACTCCATTGTGACCAACTTTGTTTCAAGTCCAATCACATGACAATTACCCTTTGTATTTGCATATGTTTAATAACTCGACTTGGTTTGATTAGGTTTTGCTTTTCATTACTTTTTCTTTTTACATGATTAATTTTTCATGGCGCTCGCATTATCTGTTCACAACTCAAAAGTCATACTTATCGCAATTCGTTATACAGCTAACCTATACGTTATATTGTCAGCCTTGTGCTTTCTTTGACATAAAAAGTTACTCCTTTATCTAGTATAATCTACATTAAGATTAAATGGCGGCAATTATAAAAATAGAAGAGCCAGGTGAAATTACAGAAGCAGCAGAAACAATAACACTAGAAGTACTTACCGAAAGAATCCCCGTAAGAGGGGGGTGGGTTCGACCCCTTCAGCTGCCGTAATGCAGGCGCTGCAGACCCTGAACACTCGTGGTACTTCTGACGTTACTAGAAGTACGCCGGGCAGAACATTCGAGCCTCTTCCGATAGGGAGTTGTTTAGATTGGGTTGGACTCGGCGGGGCAGTGGATCCCGACACCCATGGGAGATTGGCTACGCTTGGCTGGTTTATCCGCCCAGACGAGGTTCTGAGACGCCTCGATGTTCTCCGGCACCAGCCATGAGGGATAGCTGGTAGACGGATGCTAGAAACTGTCACCCCCAGTAGGGTTCGCCCTATTGGTCTGACGCGTGTAAGTGGCGTAATCACTTCCGACCCTGTTTGGAAGGGTGGGCAGGATGAGTCCTAGCCTAAACTCGACCAGATAGGGGGGTTTAAAATAGGTATCGCCCCTAATGGAATGGACCCAAGAGTAATTCTGGGTATGCGTGGGTGTGGTCTCTGCGTAGGCAGACCCGATTCCAAAGAATCTAAAAAGCAATATGGATATAGCATTTAATCTCTTCATTGCCTGGTGTAAGGCAAAACATGTTGAAAATAATTTCACTGAAAATGACTGCTAGCGAATCAACAAAACATCTGACTCTCGCTGCACACGAGAGTTGATCTCGTTTTTAACGTCACTTTCAAGAATACACGTGCGTTGATCTCGTTTTAAAGGTGATTTCTCTTAGTTTCAGGAATCAATATAATACTATTTTATTCATATTTTTAAAATTCCAGGGGTGTCTAAAAATATTATATGTCACACGCATTAAAACTGGTTTTATTTTGCTTGTAGGATTGAGATTCTCGGCCTACGGTCTTCGTTTCGCAAACATTGCTGATCGCAAAATAAAACCCTAGTTTTAACACTTGAATCATAATAATCTACTATATTATTGTGTGCCTTTGCTGTTTAATCTTTCACTCAGAACAATCTCGTTCTTTCACTATATGTATCTTTTCTTGACATTTATTTATTGGTTACTCCTGAAAGCAAATAAATAAATAAAATTATGTGACAATAAATAGTCATGGAGGACTGGCCTTGCGGATAAATAGTAGATTATGAAGCATGGGGTAAAAGCAGTGTTTTATTTTGCGGGTAGGAATATTTGCGATCCCACGAGCAAAATAATACACCACTTTTAACGCCTATGACATATACTATTTTTTAGACCGCGCTCGAATTTGTGATATATAAATAAAACAATATTATACTTGTTCCTGAAACTAACAGAGATCACGTGTAGAGCGTGTTCTTGAAACAAGGGAAATGATGTTAAAAAAGCGATATGTCAGACAGATGTTTTGTTGATTCGCTAGGAGTCATTTTCAGTGAAATTATTGTCAACATGTTTTGTCTTACACCAGGCAATAAAGCGATTAAGCGATATATCATATTGCTTTCTGGATTCTTTGGGTAAGTACTTTTAGGGTTATTCTTTCTGCTGCTTCTGTAACTTCACCCGGCTCTTCCATTTCAGTTTCTTCTGAATTCATAATCTTCGGCATTTAATCTTTATGTAGGTTATACTAGATAAAAGAATAACGTTTTAGATCAAAGAAAGCTGCCAGTATAACGTTTAGGTTAATTCCACAACCAATTGTGACAAATTGAAGTAATACGATTCGTACTGTGAACAGATAATGCGAGCGCCATGAGAAATTAATCGTGTAAAAAGACATAATGAAAAGTAAAACCTAATGAAACACATCGAGTTATTAAACATGTGCAAATATGGTCATCGCAGCCTTCGGATCCCAAAGCGGCGACCTTTGTGCAGTAGCCAAACACTTGTTCCCTACCCTCCCTAACCGCAAGCACCATAAAATCTTAGTGACATCCATGTGCATATGCGCGTTGTTGCCAAAATTAAAAATAGTATTTAAAAGCAAAACTTTGCAGGTGATTTCCACATGTACAGAATACAATCATGCAGTTTGTCTGCTTGCTTTACACACAAAATAACTATGTAAATAACTATGAATCGCATAGTAATTACATTTAAGTTGCAAACGCTTTAAAATATAACTGAACTAATGAATGATCTGAACTAATATACTGCGCTACAAGAATAGAAATGCATGTTAACATATCCGAGAGAAACTTAGAAACATGTTCCGAATAAACTATACATTGTTGGACTATCATTAAATAATTAAAATACATAAATATTAATTTATTTTGAAAGGAACTCTTACTCCCAAATCAAAGCATCATTTTTGATTATGCTGTGCGCGGAGCTATGGTAAAAAGTTTTTTATCACTTGTATCACAACAATGTTTTATTAATATAAAGCTAATACAAGAAGTTGTGTATTGTTTAAGGTGAAAGATTTATAAGCATGACATCTTCTGTTTACTTAAATGAATAGCTTTATTATAAAATGCAGGATAAGTAAAAATACGAAGGCAAAAGAAAGAAAATAAAAAAAAAAAATCTTATGTATTATATTCACAAGATTATCTCTACTCACTCTTCTACAAACTACTTTCACAAAAGCTTATTCTATCTACTTCTTAAATAATAAGATAAAATTTCATTGCACATATCGTTGTAAATATAAGGATACATAGGCTAAAGCGATAGTCAGATTTTTAAAATACAGATGACTATATGATGACTTTGAAATTCCATGCTCTTAGCATGACCACGAGGAAAATACAAACAGAGACTTCCAACTTGTATTTCAAAATTCAAACCAACAACAAAAAATTTCTCGGAAATGGTTGACACAATTTGACCTAAAATTTGTCCTTTACCGAGATTGCATTTTACGCAGAGTAAGATTTTGTCTCTCTCTTAGAATTTACCAGTAATACAACAAGTTGAGAACGAGGAAAATTTTACAAGTTATTCCCAGAATATAAAATTCATGATACAAATTTTATTTTTCCTGCAAATATCTTAAACTTGCGGTATTTTACTAAAAATCGTTAAGCTGTTTTTGAGAAATTCAAAACAATAACAAACATTTTTCCACATAAAAGGTTCTTTTCTACATGTTCTTGAACATTACACATAAAAATCTGGCTTTGCTTATTCAGTTTTTGTAGCCCTTTTCTTCGTGGTCTTGGCATTACTGATATTCGGCAGAGGGTCACTTGCTGGTGCGACCGGAGGGGCATCAACTTGGTTCGTTTCCCAAGGTCTCCACATCTTAATTAAACTATTAAACGCTAATAACTATTAAACACTGCTAAACTTACAAAACTGCACTAAGTAAAACACTATATAACTTCTCTGAAGAAGTAATATAGAAGCTTAGCTGAACAGGGAAGAAAAGCACGAGCGAACAGTCACAGCTGCTAAAATAAAACCGAAGAAACAGCAGAAATGACATTGCAACAACGCTTTGCTTTGGTGGAGCTGGAGAAAGGACCACGTGTTGTGTTTAAGGGATGGGAAGACCCTACTAATCGTTTACTGATGGGTTTATGGTCAGGCTTCAAAGCTTTCCGTTCGCTTTGAAGCCGGTTGGGGAAAGGATGCCCGGGACTAGTATATAAGGGGTAACTGCCATGTGATTGGACTTGAAACCAAAGTTGGTCACAAGTGCGATAATCTAAAGCTTTTAGCTCGAGTGCTCTGTGCTAGAAGTTCTACTTTTAGGCCGTGCTGTCTAAAAAATCTGATGTGTTACACTCACATGACTTTCTCTACTCTTGTACAAACTATTTTTACAAACGCTTATTCTCCATATGCTTCATGTTAATCGAGATGTTAATCTTATTGCTAATTTTCTTGTAGGTGCAAGGGAAATATGGTATTATTTAAGTGATAGTCAAATGTTTTAAGAGATGGTTGCTATGTGGAGCATTCCATTCTCTTTGTATGTCCAGGACATAAAAAAAATGAATAACGAATTCGCATTTGAAAAAAGTATCAGTATTGAAAAATATAAGGAAATAACAAGCAGTATCTCAAAAATGGTTCACTCAATAAAAAAATGTATGACATAAATTGTGTATTCTAACGCGATCTACAGTTTTTGAGTAGTAAAATTTTGTCTATCTCTTATGGTTTACTAGTTATGCAAAAGTCGTTCACAATGAAGAATACTTTTGGAGACATTCCCAGAAAATTCAAGATATACATTTTGTCATGAAAATATCTTAAACACATGATACTTTATTCAAAATCGTTAGAGCCATTTCTGAGAAAATTAAAATTATCGAAAAATGTTCCATGTAAAGGGTAATCTGGGTGGGGGGATTTTCTTGAAAACCTTCGTGTCGCATCCTTGGAAGATACTGAATCCAAATACCAAGTTTGGTGTTTATCCGACTGTTCGTTTCTGAGTTATGCTGTTCACAGACACACAGACACACACATACAGACAGACACACAGACACACACACGAACATGTTTCCAAAAATGCTTTTTTTGGATTCAGGGGGTGTCAAAACATATATTTCCAGTGAAATCTCGGTATCGAATTTTTGGGTGGAATACAATACTTCCCCTACTTACTATATACAGTAGAGAAGGTAAAAATCGGATTATGATTGCACGGCGCGGCAAATCTGAGCCGGCCTTGTTTAAATGAGAAAATCTCATGATGTTCCTTACAATTAGACATACATAGAATACACATATAGAAAATGTAATGCTATTACACAATTATGAACTTAATTATTATTTGTGACAAAAGGATTAATTTTAAGTTATAAATGACCTATGACCAGAGAATACCTCGCACTTGTACCCAACGCGAACCTTTTGTGCTTACCAGGAGGTAATAGGCCGCGCAAGGAGGCTTTCCTCTGGTAGGCTAACCGTAGGTGCTCAGAGATGGCTGCCATGTGACAGGGCGGAGAAGAACTTTCCAAAGAGCAAGTACTGACACGGCACAGGCCCCAAGTCTGCCTGAAGCATGAAAGAGGAAGTAAAATGATAGGAAATGACGGAAAGGAAATTGGTGGGGGAAGAGAAACCACCCCAGCATTCGCCTTGCCAACCAGGGAAAACCAGGGAAAAAAAACATGGTCAGAGAGACCGGCCCCGGTAATCGAACCCAGGACTTCCCGAATACGAGAATCGCAAATTACCGCGGAGCGGTAGTTATAAAAGCTAATTTTTGTGCAAAGTATTGAGTAATTAACACTCAAGTTTAAAGAAGAAGAAAGAACATTGCACTAGTAATAAACGAACAACACCAAAACAATTTAAAGTACACATAAATTATTTTAGGTACTAAAATGTTTCCTGGTAATGACTTTAGAGCCGTGTATTAGTTTCTGTACTACTTACCTTCAATAGGTAGTGGAGGTATTGCATTCCACTAAAAAATCCATATGGAGATTTCACCGAAAATACACGTGTTGAGGACCTCTGACTTAAAATCCTTTTAAAAAGTGTTCGTGTTTGTGTGAAGAGCGTAACTCAAAAAGAGAATACTGGATCGGTACCAAACATGTTATTTTAAGTTCAGCATCTCTCAAGGATGTGATACGAAGAAAATCTCCCCATCCTAAACTATCCTTTGCATGGAAGACTTTTCATCTTTTCTTATTTTTGCATAAATGGCTTTGGTTTTGATAAGCAAAAGTTTAAGATGCTTCCATGGTAAATAAAATGCAAATGCTGAATTTCCTGCGAACAATCTCTGAAGATTTCTTCTTCTTGAAGGAATTTTACAAAATGTTGTAGAAATATAAATCACAATACAAAGAAAAAAGCTTACTACTAAAAAATGCAGAGTTTATGACCTCTTTTATTTGTTTTACTTTTTGTATTAACCTTTCCGAGATATTCTTTGCCATTGATTTGAATTTTCAATTACTGTATTAGTATAGTATACTATGAGTCTATATTAGGGGTGTCAGAATTTCCACACGTGTGTGTTTATTACCTCAAACACAAGAGGTTACTAAAGTGCAACTAAGACATTTTCCTACTATTATGCAGTAATACACTAGAATCTAGTGACGTTCGAGTTGTTACCTTCCATTCACAACCGGCCACTCCTCCGTAAATACGCACCTGTTACATTTATTGAGAAGGTTAGTTATCTGTTACGTTAGCAACTAGTTTTTATATTCACAGGTGTTCCAACTCTGCCTACCGACCGTTTAGAACACCAACTAACAAGGTGATTATTATATTCATTATATTATATACTATTAAATTAAATTAATATTTATATTTATAATGGATTATTGCAATACTTTTTAAGGTTATTAAACCAATATTTTCTTCCCTGGTGTCGCTGCGGGGAAAGCTCAGTTACGTCTCCCCCCCCCCGAGGGGTGGAGTCGGTAGCAACACTACCTTTAGACTGCGTCCCCTATAGAAAGTTGCATACAAGTGTTTATGTTCGATCATATAGTGAGATAGAGGACGGCTACAGTGAGGTAAATCATAGTTTTTATATAAAGTAAAAATTCTCATCTATTTTGTGTTGTGATTTAAAAAAGTCCCAAAGGGAAAATTGGCGACTGAGTAATAAAACGTGATTATAATAACTGAAGTGGAAATAGTGTGAAGTGAATAGTGAGGTGATATAAAAGAAGAAAGAAGAATGAAGAATTAGGAATATTAAGTGAAAAATAAATAAAATTGTCTGAATAAATTAATTAATACAGAATAATAAATAATAAATAGACGAAAAAATTAAACAAATAATAAACATTAAGCAAAAAACAATCTGATGTGTTACACTCACATGACTTTCTCTACTCTTGTACAAACCATTTTTACAAACGCTTATTCTCCATATGCTTCATGTTAATCGAGATGTTAATTTTATTGCTAATTTTCTTGTAGATGCAAGGGGAATATGGTAGATTTTAAGTGATAGTCAAATATTTTAAGAGCTGGTTGCTATGTGGAGTATTCCATTCTCTTTGCATTACCAGGACAAAAAGGAGCTATAGATTTTAACTGTGCAGTAAACACGCCGTAGTGATGGCACTGGAAAAATGTTTTTAACACACTGCCTAAATCCTACGGTATGATCCCTTGTAATGCAAAATTATTTGTCACTGCATTGCAGATTACTTTTACATCATCAATTACAATATGCTGCAGCCAAACCTCATCAGCGCACAAGTAAGGCGGATATGGCATAACACCATCATAATTTGAAATTGATTTTAAGTGCAAATCATTGCCTAAATGAAGAATTTTATCAATTGCTTCAGAACTCCAAGCATCAATATTTATTACACTTGAAAAACATAACGCCATCACCGAGTTGCTTGTGCACTGTGTGTTTTTAACCTCACCAAATATGTCGTTATTTTGGCTCAAGGTGCCAGCAATCACTTTGGCTACCTTCACAGAAAACAACTTCTTAACATTAAAATTAAAACAGGTTCGTTTCTTACTAGGCATTATGAAAAGTCGTAAAACGTAAACCAGTAAACAAAGAACAGAAATCAAAACAGAAAACCTGAAAATGGTACTATAACAAATAATGTATGAATGAATAAAGTTAAATACACTTAAATCGTGAAAACAAAAAATATAAACTAAAATAGGAACATTTAAAATGATACTATAACGAACAATAAGATATCAATTAATAAAATAAAACGATCTCACGAAATTTGTTCAAATCAGCATTCCTTTGAAGCAAAAGCCGACAGAAGATTCACAAAATCATAGCAGTTCGTTTATTTCTCAGTATAAAAAATATTTGACTATCGTTTAAGGCCTACTATGTTCCCCTTGTTTTGTATTTGCTGGGCAATATAGAAATATAGTAGCCTTTAAGCATATACATATCTCTTAATAGCTGGTTGCTATGTGCAGCACCATTCTCTTTGCCACAGATTAATAGTTTTTGCATATCCAAGACAAAAAAATGAATAACATATTCCCATTTGAAAAAAAGTATAAGTATTGGAAAATTTAAGGGAATAACAAGCAATATCTCGAAAATGGTTCACTCAACAGACAAAATGTATATGACATAAATTCTGTATCTTAACGTGATCTACATTTTTTGTGGAGTAACATTTTGTCTATCTCATTGTTTACCATATATGCAAAAGTCGTTTACAATGAAGAATACTTTTGGAGACATCCCCAGAAAATTCAAGAAATACATTTTATTTGTCATGAAAGTATCTTAAATATATGATATTTTAATCAAAATCGTTGGAACCATTTTTGAGAAAATTAAAATTTTCAAAAAAATATTCCATGTAAAGGGTAATCTGGCGTGGGGGGATTTTCTTGAAAACCCTCGTATCACATCTCTGGAAGATACTGAACCTAAATATCAAGTTTGATGTTTATCCGACTGTTCCTTTCTGAGTTATGCTGTTCACAGACACACAGACACACACACGGATATGTTTCCAAAAATGCTTTTTTGGAATCAGGGGGTCTCAAAACATATATTTCCTTTGAAATCTCGGTATCGAATTTTTGGGTGGAATACAATACTTTCCCTGCATACTATACGTAGTAGAGGAAGCAAAATATCTGATGTGTTACACTCACATGACTTTCTCTAGTCTTGTACAAGCTATTTTTACAAACGTATACTCTCCATATGCTTTATTTTAATCGAGATATCGAGATGTTAATCTTATTGGTAATTTTCTTGTAGATGAAAGGGGAATTGGTAGGATTTAAACTATAGTCAAATATTTTAAGAGCTGGTTGCTATGTGGAGCATTTCATTCTCTTTGCATGTCCAGAACAAAAACAAAAAATCTGATGTGTTACACTCACATGACATTCTCTACTCTTGTACAAAATATTTTTACAAACTCTTATTCTCCATCTATTTCATATTAATCGAGATAAACATTTGCAGAAACGATGTTTTGACATGCAAAGAGAATTACATTTTACACATAACGACCAGTTCTAAAAATATTTGACTATCGCTTAAGGCATACTATGTTCCCCTTGTTTTGTATTTGCAGTGGCCTTTAAGCTAATACATATCTCTTAATAACTGGTTGCTATGTGCAGCACCATTCTCTTTGCCTCAGATTAGTACTCTTTGCATATACAAGACAAAAAAATGAATAACGAATTCCCATTTGAGAAAATAAGTATTGAAAGATTTAAGAGAATAACAAGCAATATCTCGAAAATGGTTCACTCAAAAAAAACGTATATGACATAAATTGTGTATTTTAAAGCGATCTACATTTTTTGTGTAGGAAAATTCTGTCTGTCTCCTATGGTTTAGCAGTTATGCAAAAGTCGTTCACAATGAAGAATACTTTTGGAGACATTCCCAGAAAATTCGAGATATACATTTCATTTGTCATGTAAATATCTTGAACATATGATATTTTAATCAAAATCGTTAGAGCCATTTTTGAGAAAATTAAAATTTTCGAAAAATGTTCCATGTAAGGGGTAGTCTGGGGTGGGGGGATTCTGTTGAAAACCTTCGTGTCGCATCTCTGGAATATACTGAACCCAAAAATACCAAGTTTGGTGTTTATCCGACTGTTCGTTTCTGAGTTATTCTGTTCACAGACGGAACACACACAGACACACACACGGATATGTTTCCAAAAATGCTTTTTTTGGATTCAGGGGGTCTCAAAACATGTATTTCCGGTGAAATCTCGGTATAGAATTTTTGGATGGAATACAATACTTCCCCTGCTTACTATACGTAGTAGAGAAAGTAATAAATAAAAATTGTAAAGTAGATTTACAAAATAAATAACAAAAATTAAATAAATAAAATAAGAAATACATGTTTCAAAAGATTAATGAAATGCAACTGAAATATTTTAAAGATTAAATTACTTTGGAGGATTGATAAAATGGAATTAAATAAATTAGTTCATATAAATATTATTATTTAAAACGAGTTAGGATGTGTAGTTATTAAATATGAAAAGGTTGTAGTATAAATTTAAAAAATCAAATAAATAATATATTTAAATGAAACCTTATTAAAAGTTATTGAATAAATAAGCGATAACTATATTATTAATTAAATAATAAAAATTATGATAATTACAATAATAAAACTTTTTAAACGAGAATAAATCTGAATTAATGTTTTAAAATTTGAAATTGTGAATTTTTAATTAATAAATTAATAGAACAAAAGAATTTATAACTAATGAATGTCAGGTGCTGGATACCAGCACTTACTTTATCGCTTACCGCTGGTAAAGTAAATGAATTAAGTAAAATTTATACTTTAGGTTAAGTTTGCTGTACGCTAGATTGCTTTGTATTTTAGTTTAGCTGGATACCAGGCTATTTAATAGTGAATACCAGTTTGTAGGTAGTTTGGAGTGGAGTTTCAGTGCAATTTTTTTATTTTATTATTATATATTTTTCTTTCTTTTTTAGTTTTAAGATATATGAACAATGTTGTTGGTTTTGAAAGTACTATGCTAACTAATTAATACGCATAAGAATTTGGAAAGCACGTTTCGGTGTATGAATTAGGTACCGAGGAGTATTTTAGGATTTTTATATTTTATTTGTTCGATCATATATCTAACCTTCAAGCATTCATACGAGAGCAGAGAGCAGTCCCAGAAGTACCCGACCTGATGTATAGATAGTGGTTGTTGTTTCAAACAAATGACTGTGGTAGGAAGTTCCTACCTTACAAAGCTTAAATTTGACGGTGCTATGTTGTTTAGTAATTGTTTGGCAGCCATCAATAGTGAACTATCTCAGCAAATTTGTGACCATGGTTAAAACTGGCCATCATTATGCGATACAATACTTCATTTGAAAGGTCTTAGTCCAACTAATATTAAAGCTGAGCTAGATTCTACTCTGGAAGAATCTGCTCCTTCGTTTACAACAGTAAAATATTGGGTGGCAGAGTTTAAGCGAGGCCGTACGAGCTGCCAATACGAATATCGCAGTGGTCGACCAAATGAGGTGATCACGCCAGAAATAATGAGTAAAATCCACAAAATGGTATTGGATGACCGTCGACTGAAAGCGCGCGAGCTAGCAGACGTCGTAGGCATTTCAAAAAGTGCTGTACTTCGCATGCTAACTGAAAATTTAGACATGAGAAAGCTGTGCGCATGATGGCTGCCTGTTTACTCACAATGGAACAAAAGCAATAAAACATTGGTCTTGTAAACCAAAAATAAGAATAAATTAACTTTTAAAACTTCAAAGGAAGATTTTAAATCATTATATTGAAATCATTGATTTGAACCACTTAATTTTATTAAAATATAATATAAATATTGTGCCCCAAAATATTCAGGATAATATATTTGATTTAAGAGGAATAATGGTTATTGGTAGAGGATGTTGGTCGTGAGGATGTTTCAGTCGAATGGTTGGCGATGTTTCGTTGCAATGAAGCCAAGTTTTTGCGTCAATTCATAACCATGGATGAAACATAGGTCCGTCACTTCACACCTGAGACAAAGGAACAGTCATAACAGTGGATTGAAAGGGGAGAATTGACTCCAAAGAAGGCGAGACAGTTGCATCTGCAGGCAAGGTCATGGCGTTGGTTTTTGGGATGAGCGTGGATAATTTTCATTGATTATCTTCAAAAAGGAAAAAGCAATCAATGGCGAGTATTATGCAAACTTACTGCAGTGTTTGAATGATAAAATCAAGCAAAAACGGCCGCATTTAGCGAAAAATAAAGTTCTGTTTCATCAAGACAATGTATCAGATCACAAAATCAATGAGTGAACGTCCGAATTGCTTCCTCATGCACTCTACTCGCCAGACTTAGTCCCCTCTCATTATCTTCTGTTTCCAAAGTTGAAGAAATAGCTTGGTGATAAAAGATTTTCCAACAATGAAGAGGTGGAGTTTGCAGTTGTTGGCTATTTTGCAGAACTCGGTGGTTCTCACTATAAACAGTGTATCGAAGCTATTGAACATCGCTGGGAAAAGTGTGTCAAGCTGAAAGGAGATTATGTAGAGAAATAAAGATGCTTTTCTCCAAAATGTTTCTATTTTTGTTTTTTTGTTTGTTCGGTCGGGTTCTTCTGGGACAGCCCTCGTACCTGTTCTTACTTGAATGAGGCGTGCGTTGTGTTGACCATAGTTATCTCTACTTACCCCAAGTGAACTAGCTGGTAGGCTACTGAGATTTCGCAGACGCGACATATTCAACCCCCCTCCCAAATGACGAAGATATAGCCTATATTCTATAACTTTAAACATGTACACCATATTAGTAGAAAACAAACGGAATTTCTCGGAGTATTATTTGCAATCAACACCAAATGGTACCGAAACAGATCTGGCTTTATTTCAAATACAGGTTGTTTACTGTACCCTAGTCGTGTTTTGGTTCATGTGGCATTTACGAGAATGATCAATTTTAGGTAAAACCCTTATCCACACTTGCGTTTTTCCGTTGTTACGTGGGGTCTCCTATATGTAGAACACCTGTGTTTTAATGAACATAGAACTTTAATGAACCTCATTAAAGTGAATCTAGCAGGTGCCTAATTACTATCTTTTTTATGGTCGATCATAAAGTTTTTTCAAGTGGTAGGTCGCCGTTTGTTTTTTCTCGTGGTCATGCAAAGAGCATGGAACTTTAAAGCCATCCCATAGTAAGCTTTTTAAAAATCCGAATATCGCATTAGCTTACTGTATTATTTTATATGTACAACGAAATGTGTAATGAAAGTTTATCTTGGTTAACAAGAAGTAGACAGAAGAATAAGCTTTTCTAAGAATAGTTTATAAGAGAAAGAGTAGAAAAAGGCATGTGAACCTAACATATATTTATAAAGGCTGTGTTGCTGCAAATCCTGGATTACTTTACCTTCACTACCACGTAATACAGAGGGTTGTGCCCAATCTATGGTAATAAACTTAAGACCCCTTACCTTATGAAAAACCACGCCTCCACCAGCAGTCATGTTCTGTCTGGCAGCCTTTAGCTAGAGCTATCAATCTGCAGCTCAGCTTCCACTGAAACAAACTGCTGCGAAATACAGGGATGTCCAGTTTATTCCATTCCTCCTGGAGTGTTCGCGGCTGTCTGCTTTCAAGGGCTCTTTTCATTAACCCAAATGCACAAAACTCTATCAGTGATGCATCAAATGACTTAAGATGGATGTCGCTGAAAGGTACGGCATGTATTCCCATGTCTCTCCTTATGTTATCCAAAAGTTTGTAGGTGAAGCTGACGTATGCCTTATCCTGATGTAACCAGAGTTTTATTTACATCTGCACCATAGAGAGCAGGGACTTCTGTTTGGAAAATTGGTATCGGGACGTTAGTTTATTAATATGCCGAATTGAATTTCACATTTTTATGTACACGATGAATGGTTAACTTGCCATTGTAATTGTACCTTGCTATTGCCATGAAACCAGTGGGGAAATTTTCGTTGGTTTCCTTATACCAACTTTCAATTTTGTTTCTCCCCTTGATCGGTAATATAGCCAGGATTTGTTGCAGTCACTTAGATAAACATATGCCTCATCTAAAAAGATAACAAACATCAACTTTTTACCAGCTAGGTATCGTTCATATAGCTTTCTGCTGTTAGTGGCACGTTCTGCAATGTGGTTAGGCAACAGCTTATATCCCCGGCTCTTATGGCACTTTTATAGATCCAAATCCTGGTTGATTTTGGTGTTCAAAGTAGTAACAGGGATCACTAACAATACGATGGCCCTTTGAGTTGCAGGATTTAGTCCAGAGGAGAGGGCCTTCACCTTCCATATTATCTCCGGGGTGTGACTGGTGGCCGATGTGGATTTCCCTGTTTCTTGTCCTTTGGAATAAGTCCTGATGTAGCCTTACTTTTTTTTTGTTGAGTGCACACGAGATTACCTTCTTGGATATGGTAAAACCACGCCTCTTGCAGTGCTTAATAATCTTAAAGTACAAGTATTTTGCATCGGAAAGGGCAATAATGTACCTTATCAGAATGGTTGTATTTTTGACGGCATTTGATGCAGCAAGAACAACAGCACACAACTGAGCAAACACAGTGATACACTCATACTGTTAAACCTTCATTCGGTTACAGATGTTTCAGCGTGGAGCTATTGTGCTCATCTGATATTGTTACCATAGATTGTGAACAACCCTCCGTACTATGTATAATGGGCACCAAAAAATTCGATATCAACATTTCACCGAAAATATATTTTGAGATCCCCGAATTCAAAAGAAGTGTCTTTCAGAAGTGTCACGAGTGTCTTTCTTTTCCCCTCTCTGTCTTGTGTCTGTCTGTGTACTGCAAAATTAAAAAACGATAGGTGGTTAAAAACAAATTTGGTATTTTAGTTCAGCATCTTCCATAGATGCAACTTGAAGATTTTCTAGAAAATCTCAGCACCCCAGACTAATCTTTCCATGGAGAATTTTTTTGTTATTTTTTTATTTTCTCAAAATAGCTGTAAAGATTTTGATCAAAATACCATATATTTAACATATTTACATGACAAGGAATCGCTATATACTTTTTATAAACAACAATTGAAGTATTCGAAAATCATATAAAAGTGTCTAGGAAACCGTATTTACTCCATTCCTTATCCAAAAAATGGTTTGCTTAATCTTTTTCATGGGTGCGGATAAAGGGTTAAATCTCTTATGCAACCCGTACTTTGTAGGCTTGATTCTTGGTATTCTAAACATTGCTTTAATAAATTATCGTCATGTAAATTCTGGTTCCTATACCAATATTTCAAATGTCTCTCTATAATCAGTTCTTTCCGTGTTAATCCTTCTATTTCAATTTGAGCAACTTCATTAGTTTTTGCTATTGGCAACTCCGGAACTTCCTTGCAGATCAAACTTCCCATTCATCAAATCGTGATATTTCAATACCAAGTAGTATTCGAGTCTCAACCACTGAAATGTGTACCCTTTCCAACCATTTCACCTCCATCTCTGGCATCTTATTCAAACATCCTCTCACAGCCATCATTGCTGATCTCCTTTGCTTCTCCCTTTTTCCTACTGCGTCTATTCTAATTTCTAAGTTAGTGCAATCATGCACTGCTTCATACAGATTACTTCCATTTCCTGTTTGCTTAGTTTACCTCCTCTCTTAAATACTGACATTACCAAACGGAATGGCTCAGGAGCTAACGTCTGTGACCCACATTCGGGAGATCGTGCGTTCGATTCCCGCAGTCGACCTTCCTGGCCCAATGCTTTATTCGGAGGTTTCCCCGTGTTGCTAGACGAATTTTGGGAAGGTCATTACATCCTCCGAGTTTCCTGTCCCTCCATTCTCATTTCACTTCATATTTCGTCTACTCACCATTCAGAACAGAAAGTAAATGTTAAGTCACCCACTATCACACTGTTGAGGTACAGGTGTAGAGAACGTATTAATAAGTCTCCGGCCAGTTGAAAGATCTGCAATGGCATTCTACACAAGAACCTTGAACAGGTACCACTTAGCTTTACGGAGATTTCAAGTAGGGCCGCTGAGCATACGTTGGCGGAAGATAGACTTGAACGCAACGGGATAATGATCACTACCATAGAGAATATGTTCAATGGACCAGTGATATACGGAGGAGTGATGTTCGAAGAGCAGAGGATACTCCCTACTGCTGGTGAAGTTATGGGTTGTACACTGGTGTGTAAAACCAAAGGACGAGATGAGTAAAGTAACAACAAATGAACTACTTGGTAGGAGTAGATGAAGGTGCGGGAGCATGTTGCCAGAGGTCTCTCACACGTACGCAGAAAGCTGGACGTCACATGCCGTAGTGTAGCGAGCTTATAGTCCCAAATTGATCTGGTTCCGCAACACGGAGCGGTTGACGAAAGAGGACAAGACGGTGTGTGGCAATTAGCGAGCTGTTACGGTGCACTGCAGTGGTGTTCTTCATTGCAACATGATCCGTAGACATCATTTGTATGACTTCACACAGGGAAGAATCATCGGGAAACTGGAAGAAGGGCGAAGTGTGACGAGTGTTGCTGAGGAGTTTGGAATTGCTCACTGCATTGTTTCACCTACATGGGGAACCTTCCAAACCACAGGCACTGCTGTCCCAAGGAGAGGTGGTGGTCGAACACGCTCAACTACAGCAGCAGATGACCGCTACATTGTGCAACAAGCAAGAAGGGATCCACTTCAAACAGCGGCTGCAATTGCAACCACATTTAAGAGGACAGCGAGGCACGCAATCTCACGATACACAGTGGCACGGCGACTACACAGAGGTGGTCTCTTTGCCCGACGGCCAGTACGTTGTGTTCCATTGACATCCGCACATCGGCGGCACCGTTTGCGATGGTCCCAGGAGCATTAAATTGGACCAACGAGGAATGGGGTCGCGTGCTCTTCTCGGGTTAGAGCAGATTCAATCTATGTAGTGATTATCGACGTACCCTCATCTGGCGAGAGGTGGGAACACGTAATGAACCCAGGAACATCCTTGAACATGATCGTTTTGCTGGTCCGGGTGTTATGGTTTGAGGAGGCATAATGTTGCATGGGCGCACCGACCTCTAAATCTTTGAACACGGTAGGCTCACTGGTCAACGTTATTGTGATACTGTGCTCCTTCCCCATGTGCATCTTTTCAGGGGTGCAGTCCGCAGTGACTTCATTTTTATGGATGACAATGCGCGACCACATCGAACAAGGGCAGGTGGAGGATTTCTTGGAACGAGAGGATATTCGTCCAATGGACTGGCTTGCCCGTTCCTCCGATTAAAAGCCCATCGAGCACGTCTGGGATACTTTGGGGAGACGCATTGCAGCACATCAATATGCCCCAACGACCATCCAACAGTTGTCAACAGCGCTGGTGGAGGAATAGAACGCCTTAGCACAAGAACTGCTTACCTACCTTGTGGACAGCATGGGAGCACAATGCAGAGCATGCATTGCTGTTCGTGGTGATCATACACCCTTTTAAGCACCACGTATCTGTTTCTATAAATCTAGAGAGCCATCATATGTCTTATTGACTTTAGTGTAGCTTATGGTCTATGAATAAAAGTGGCATTTCTGTTCGTCTCATTACATATTTCGTTTAGTTGCTTACTGTAGCCGTTCCCTCTATGTATGATTCAAGTTTCATCGAGCTATGTTACTTGGCATGCGAAGATTACTTTTGTCCTTAGGTTTTGCACACCAGTATACCATAACCAGTAGGTGAAGAAGAACTGAGTAACTCCAAGAACTGAATAAAATATTTTCCATGGCGATAATTTGGCTGGTTTTCCAACCGAATATTATAAATAAGTCTCCCAGTAAAATGAAATGTACTCGTAGAGGTGACTGTGAACATTTAGAGGCCAAAGTCGGCGCTGTTATGTAGACAAATGCATATCTCAGTGGTGAGATAAATAGAGTTTCAGACGGGTCTGAAAGACAACTTCTTTCTGTGGGCTCTTCCCAAGCATATTTGCTGCAACGCCACCTCTGCATGGTGAGAGTCGAAGCGATTTTTATGCTATCCAATGTTATAATGATGCATCGGAGCTGTAAAGTCAGTATGGAAGTTGGTTCCCGTAGGTAAATAATACCGGGAGCATGGGTATATAGAAATAATTACAAGTATTGTAGTTGTGATCTGTAACTATTGATGTTCCACTGTAGCACCAGTGGCTGACAGTCGCGAGCTCTACCTACAAAGACATATGGGAACACACTGCCCAAGCTGTGCACTGATAGAGAAGTGCTTGACATTAATTTCGTTTCAAGTCGATGGTTCTACCACTTTCCCTACCACATAAGTAGGTAGAGAAGGTATTGCATTCCACCCAAAAATTCGATATCAAGATTTCACCGAAAATAAATGTTTTGGGGCCCCCTGATTAAAAAAAATCTGTGTGTGTGTCTGTGAATAGCATAACTCAAAAACGAAAAGTAGGATAAATACCAAACTTGGTATTTAGGTTCACTACCTTCTAAAGATTCAATACGAAGATTTTCAACAAAATCCACCGCCTCAAACTACACTTTGCACGCAACATTTTGAGAACGTGTTGATTTTCTAAAAAATGGCTCTATTGATTTTGATTAAAATAGTTTATATTAAAGATATTTACAAACAAGTAAAATGTATATGTTGAATTTTCTAGCAACAGCCTTGAAGTCCTCTTCATTCGAAAGAAATTTTGTGTAATCTTGTATAAGTGGTAAACACTAAGCGATAGATGAAAATGCCTTAATATATATATATATATCTTTAAAACACACAATTTATTTCAAATAAGTTCTTTTTCGTGGCATAAGCCATTTCCGAGATATCCGTTATTAATGGCTCCAATTGTTCATTACCTGGTCATTCCTTAAAGTCCCTTCAACATTCAGTTGTTTCTCGCGATGTCATGGTGACAGTGTGGAATTTTAAGGCCAGCATATAGCGTCCAGTTGTTAAACATTTGACTATCGCTGTTTTCTTTGTATCTACAAACACATGTGTAATGTAGCTAAGGTTTATTTGGATTAAAATGTAGCAGATAGAAAAATTAGCTTTATTAGGAATAGTTTGTATATCCACAAATAAAGATAGAGGTTAGAGAAAGTCATGTGAATGTAACACAATTTTTTTAATCTGTTGTTTGGTAACAGAGGATGTAACTTTCGAAGCATTTGCGCTAAGGCATGTGCTGTAAGATGGGCGACATCAGAGGACCCCACTGAATTTTCATAAAACCTGACAAGCTGTGTAAAATTCAAAAGGCAGTCGTCCGATTAACCTCCATGTGCCTTTGAAGATGTAACGGAAACCCACTTAGGGATTGTGTCGCCGATGGCTATCTGGAATTTTTAGGGACATCGGTTTAGCATCCAATTGGTCTTTGGGATACTGTCACCCTCAGATGTCTTATCCTGTGATCTGGATAACCATTCAGAGTGATCCTGTTTAGGTCTTGAATCAAGTGGGTGGTCTATATCACTATTGGTTGAGGAAACAGGGCGTTTCATACGTCAACAAGAGCGGCTATATCAGCTAAGTTTACAGTAGTAGCGTCACCAGAAGCAGTGGCAAGCTTATTGAGTGATTAGAAGAGATTTGCCTCATTTCAGTGTTTAAGGATGGTGCATTCCCTTCCATTTATGCCGTCACTGCAACTTCGGGAGGCATTCTACTGACCTTCACAGGTGGAGGAGTATGTATCTATAGCAAAGACAAGGTGTGTGTATCTGTTTACCTTTTCGCGCATGCAGTGTCGTCCTGTTTTACGTGCACAATTCTAGATTATTCACATATGAATATATAACTTTCACCAGTAGCTTTACTTATATTAACCATGTTTAAGTATATAAAAATAAAACCCTCTTTTGCATAATATCTCCACGAGAAACGTTTAATGACAATATACATAATGCATAACTGAATATTTTTACTGTTAAAGAGGACACATTTAGTAGACTCTATTTTAATATAATCTCTCCAATATCTGATTTAGCCTCCTAGGAACTGAATCACTTAGGTGCTGGAAGAACTCCGACTGTAAACGCATTTGTTGCCACATTTAATGACAGTGTTTCCAGAGGGTGACGAGTGATTCAGTGCCTAGGCAGCTAAATCAAGCATTGAAGTAGAGTGGAGATAGGGCGGATTATTAAACTAATGTCTACTAAATATGTTCTCTTTGAGGGTAAACATCATAATGTACGAGGGCGGATCGAAAAGTAATGCACAATCATTTTTTTCTGCCTTGATATTGCAGCTGGAATGTTGCAATTTCACACAGATATGGTTTGAAGTTTTCACTAAAGAGGGTATTTTTTGCTTCATGTACAGCTCTAGCGAGAAAAGCGTGAACTACGCAACAAGGATGGCGCGCATGTTACTGTCGTCCACGTGTGAAGAGCAGAGAGGTGTGGTTCGATATTTGTGGACAAAAGGGCATAAATCGAGCGATTTTCACACGGACATGCTTGGCGTGTATGGGGATGATTGTATGGATCATAGCAATGTCTCCAGGTGGTGTGCATTCTTCCTAGAGGCCCATGTGAACCTTAGTAATTTGCCACGCTCCGGGAGGCCGGTAACAGCTGCAACCCCGCAGAATGTCAGAGGCATTGAGGCGGCAATTTTGAAAGACCGGTATGTGCAACTGCGAACCTTATCGCAACAGTTCAACTTTTCCTATGGCGCAGGGTACGATATTGTTCATGACACGTTGAAATTTTGTAAAGTTAATCCTCGCTGGGTGCCTAAGAACCTGACAGACAACCACTAGGGCCGGCGAATGATGACGAGCTTGGATCACCTAACGCGGTGCACTGCAGAAGGGCATGACTTTCTGAAAGGAATCGTCACTAGTGATGAGTCGTGGGCATACCACTACATGCCCGAAACCAAGCAGGCAAGTATGGAGTGGAAACATGCTGGTTCCCCAGTGTGACTCAATATGCTAGGAAAGTGCTTGCGACGATGTTCTGTGATATGCATGGTTCTGTATCGGTGGACTTTGCTGAACACGGGACCACTGTGAATGCTGCAGCCCACATGAAAACTTGCTGAAGTTGCGTCGTGCCCTTCGTGAAAAACGCCACAACATGAATGCTGACGATGTCAAAATTCTTTATGACAATGCTCGCCCCCATGTTGCTACTGCTGTTCGTCAGAAAATCGCCAGATTTGGTCGGGAGGTGCTACAACATCCACCATACAGACCGGACCTTGTACTGTCGGGCTTTAATCTGTTTGGTCCCATGAAGAAATTCCTGGCCTGCCAACGCTTTGCAACAGACGCGGAAGTGAAACCAGCAGTCCGCAGATGGCTATACTCCAAGGAAACGGACTTCTACGAACAGGGCATATTGAAACTGGTATCACGATGGGGGAAATGTGTTAAGAAACTTGGTGACTGTGTCGAAAAGTAGATAAATGGTGCAAGTTCATTTGTGATTTTTGTTGTTGTTTTAGTATTAAGCTTTTTTGTAAAAAAATTATTGTGTGTTACTTTTCGATCCGTCCTGGTACGTAATGTAAAACTGAAATACATTATACCTTTTACTCTCAAAGAGGACACATTTACTAGACATTAATATAATTTGTCCAATACATGATTTAACCGCCTAGGCACTGAATAATTTAGGTCTGCAAGAACTCTGATTGTTTACGCAAATATTTCCAGTTTTCATGACTGTTTTCAGAGGGCGGCGAGTGAGTCAGTGCCTGGCCGGCTAAATCAGGTATTGGACAAGAATGGAGATTGGAACAGATTATTGAAATAATGTTTAGTACATGTGTTCTCTTTGAGAGGAAACATTATAATGTATTTGAGTATTACATCAGGTTGCCAATAAAAATATTTTTGGTGGAGGTATTGTGCAAAACAGGGTTTTATTTAGTTATACAGGATTTCCGAGAATGAATGATGGGGTTTTACGACGTCACTGTGAACTAAGTATTATGTGTAATTAACTGAAAGTACTTTTCATTAATCCAGTAACCCAAATAGTTGACGTCCACGTGTGTAAATTTCTGTCATTGTTTCCATCGTGGCGGGGCCGTGGCCGAGTGGTTAGACCGCTCGCCTCCCACCGAGGCGGTCCGGGTTCAATCCCAGGGACCTGCATGTGGGATTTGTGGTGGACGAAGCGGCGTCTGGGCGGGTCTGGGCGGGTTTTCTCCGGGTTCTCCGGTTTCCCCCGCCATTCATTCCACCAACTGCTCCATCATTACCTTTCCTTTCATCCATTTCACTATCATTTCGCTTCATCTACTTCCTTCATCCCATACCAGGCATCGGGCTGATCACCCATCCTGGATGTTCTGTCTGATCCATGAGTGTCTGCTCCTCGACGGGCCTCTGACCCCAGGCACCCGCTTGTAAGTCCTGGGGGGTGTAAGTCCTACATAAGAGGAGGGTAAACAGATAATGAATGAATGAATGTTTCCATCGTCATAATAAACTCATTGTTGCAAAATTTAAGATTTTTGCATTGCATGTTATTACATAAACACATTCTGTGCTCAAATAATCTATGTAGATCTCCAAATTGTTTTCTATGTGTTAAAATATTATTTTTAATGTTTATAGACATGTTATAGAAGTGTTCCTTGCTTTCTTGAAACTGTTTTCTTTGTGTTTTTGTAAAATGTTTACTGTACAAGAAACAGCTGCATGTGTCTTATGGTTGGCGGATCACAAATTCGTGATTGTAGTAAAGCGGCAATTCAGACGTGAGTACAACAAAGATACCCCACATGAGAATAATATCAGACGATGTCACAAACAGTTTAAGGACACCGGCAGTGTACAAGAAGGAAAACCAATAGGAAGGCCCAGAACATCACAAGAAGACGTCCTGTGTTCAGAGTCCTCTGAAGTCCGTTCTACACCGTGGTCTACAGTTAGGACTTCCGAAATCAACTGCTTGACGTCATGCGGAAGAGATTGAAATTGCATGGCTATAAAAATCAACTCTTGCATGCAATAAAACCACAGGACAAATTGCCTAGGGCTGAATTCGCTGCTACCATGCTACAAAGAATTGACGATGAACCACAATTTCTTGAGAATATCATCTTGTTCGATGAGGCCACGTTCCATGTAAATGGTTGTGTTAATGGGCACGACTGCCGAATTTGGGCCTTGAAAAATCCACGTGTGATACACGAATATATTCGAGATTCTGTTAAAGTGAACGTCTGATGCGGTTTATTCACAATCAATCAACTGCGAAGGATCTACGTGGACAAGAGCCGAAGCCCTAGTCCCCCTCCTATGCCAGCACCAACCGAGTGGCTCTCCAACCGGGGTTTTCCCATGAGGATACCTGGTTTCCTAAAAAGCCACCCCCCCGCTTACGCGGAGATGGATACGCCACTTACGCGCGTCATCCCGAAACGGCGACTACCGAAAACCTCGGTAGGGCTGACAGCAATCTAGCATGCTGTCTACCGGCCATCCAGGTCGGTACCGTAGGACATTGAGGCGTCTCACAACCCCGCCGGTATGGAAACCCATACAGACGTACCCAATCTCCCATGGGTATCGGGAACCACTGCCCCGACGAGACCAACCCAATCCGAACAGCTCCCCAACGAGAGGGGCTCGAATGTTCGGCCCGACGACATTTTTGCTACATTCTTTTTTGTTAAAAAAACATCAACTCCATTGCATACATGGACAGGCTACAGAATTGCCTATTTCCTCAAATCGAGCAAATGGAAATGGGGTGGTAAATAATCTTTCAACAAGATGAAGCACCGTGCCATTTCGTAAACCATGTCCGAGAAGGGTTAAATAATCGATTTCCAGACCGATGGATTGACAGAAACGGACGATTTTCATGGCCAGCTAGAAGTCCAGATCTTACTCCATTAGACTTCTACCGTTGGGACTATGTCCAGAATGAGGTCTACAGTGAAAGAATTGAGAATATCGACCATCTAAAACAAAGAATCAGACAAGCAATTGCAAGCATTGTGCCAGATGTTCTTGCTAGAGTGTGGGCTGAAGTTGAATGTCATTTAGACCTCTGTCGTGCAGTGAATGTTGCCCATATTGAAACTAACTAATGTCTTTTGGAAACTGTTTGAGTTATTTAATTAATTAAAAGTATTTTCAATCAATTACACAAAATAATTAGCTCGCAGTGAACTTGTAAAGCCGCACCACTCATTCTCGGATACGTTTAAACATGATTATTATAAATGATGAGGAGTAAAGCTATTGCTCAACGTTATATATTCACAAGTGAATAATCTAGAAATGTGCATGTGAATCAGGTCACCACTGTATGCGTGAAAAGGTAAACAGATACAAACACCTCCTGCTTGCTATGCATACTCCACCTGTGACGAAGCTCCAGTGACGGCATAATCGGAAGCCAGTGTACCTAATCATGACGAATGTCCATTTGTGAGGTAGAGTATAATGTCATCATAACGAATTTCTGGGTACTTTGAAATTCACTTCGTTGTCCTGAAATTTCGTTAAACCGGTTATTTAATATTTTTACCTTAAAAGATTCAAAATGGTACCTTTTAAATCTAATTGGATACTGTAGTATTAAGAATGGAACTTGGAAGTAAACAATATAGTTCAAAATTCGCTACTAAAGTAGTTTCATATTTAAAGCATTAAAGTTCGCATCGTTACATAAAAATTAATATGTAGTAAGCTTATACACTACATAACATACCTTACAATTTTTTTTAATTTTGAGAAAGCTGTACAATTGTTCGTTTTTTTCTGGACAGATCACTTCACAATTCATTCCTCCGAATAGTTTACAATGAAATTTTGCACTTTTGTCACATTCTAATTACTTTCTCTACTACGTATAGTAAGTAGGGGAAGTATTGTACTCCACCCAAAAATTCGATACCGAGATTTCACCGGAAATACATGTTTTGAGACCCCCTGAAGCCAAAAAAAGCATTTTTGGAAACATGTCCGTGTGTGTGTCTGTGTGTCTGTCTGTGTGTGTGTCTGTGTGTCTGTGAACAGCATAACTCAGAAACGAACAGTCGGATAAACACCAAACTTGGTATTTGGGTTCAGTATCTTCCAAGGATGCGACACGAAGGTTTTCAAGAAAATACCCCCACTCCAGAGTACCCTTTACATGGAAGATTTTTCGAAAATTTTAATTTTCTCAAAAATGGCTCTAACGATTTTGATTAAAATATCATATGTTTAAGATATTTTTATGACAAATAAAATGTATATCTTGAATTTCCTGGGAATGTCTCCAAAAGTATTCTTTATTGTGAACGACTTTTGCATAACTGGTAAACCATAAGAGATAGACAAAAGTTTACTACACAAAAATGTAGATCGCGTTAAAATACACAATTTATGTCATATACATTTTTTTAGTTGAGTGAACCATCTTCGAGATATTGCTTGTTATTTCCTTAAATTTTCCAATACTTGTACTTTTTCTCAAATTCGTTATTCAATTTTTTATGTCCTGGATATGCAAACAGAATAGAATGCGCCACATAGCAACCAGCACTTAAAATATTTGACTATCGCTTATAACCTACCATGTTCCCCTTGCATCTACAAGAAAATTAGCAATAAGATTGACATCTCGATATCTCGAGTAACATGAAGCATATGGAGAATAAACGTTTGTAAAAATAGTTTGTACGAGAGTAGAGAAAGTCATGTGAGTGTAACACATCAGATTTTTTTATTGGATTTTAAACTTTTCTTTTAGAGAAAACATTATTTTCGCTACAACTTTGGCTGACATTGTTTAAAGCAGACTTGCTCAGAGCACACTGAGATTCCCATCTTACGTAGGCTGAACCACATGAGACAACTACAGCAGACCAAACAGGCGTTTACCATTTAGCGGTACCTTTTAAACAGACTGCCATACTACGGAATTAATTAGACAAAACCGAGTTTTTATGAGAAAAACTGAGGCAAAGCACTGTACAATCAAGGATGAACAAATCACTCTCTGAATATCGTCCTTCGTGGTATAGTGATTACCATGATAGCCTCTAGTTCCCGAGATCCCGGGTTCAAACTCCGCGGAAGGCGATGTGTTTTTTCGGACGTAAAAATCCTTATTATGTCTTCCTTCGGAAGTGAAGTAAAGCCGATGTCCCGTGTCGTAGATTTACGGCATGTAAAAGAACCTCAAGCCTGATAAAGAGGCCTCTGAGCAAAATTATTACCGATCTCTCAAGCCCAATATAGAATGGGACGCTAAGGACCACAGCAGTTAAAGAGCGTCCATAAGTAAAAACTAAAAAATAAATAAATAAATAAAAACTGGGCACAACGCACGCTACTCACGCCCTATACCCAAACCATCTCTATGCTCTCTCTCTCTCGTGTTACATGAAGAACTGTTTTAAGTGCTGTCGCTATTCTTTTGTTTTATACCATGTCAATTAAAGAGTATAGTATTTCAAGGCCAGCTTATGTCGACCAGCTTTTTTACTTTGTCTACAACGTATAGTAAGTAGGGGAAGTATTGTATTCAACCCAAAAATTCGATACCGAGATTTCAGGAAATACATGTTTTGAGACCCCCTGAATCCAAAAAAAGCATTTTTGGAAACATGTCCGTGTGTGTGTGTCTGTCTGTGTGTCTGTGAACAGCATAACTCAGAAACGAAGAGTCGGATAAATACCAAACTTGGTATTTAGGTTCAGTATCTTCCAAGGATGCGACACGAAGGTTTTCGAGAAAATCCCCCCACCCCAGATTACCCTTTACATGGAAGATTTTTCGAAAATTTTAATTTTCTCAAAAATGGCTCTAACAATTTTGATTAAAATATCATATGTTTAAGATATTTTTATGACAAATAAAATGTATATCTTGAATTTTCTGGGAATGTCTCCAAAAGTATTCTTCATTGTGAACGACTTTTCCGTAACTGGTAAACCATAAGAGATAGACAAAATGTTACTACACAAAAAATTTAGATCGTGTTAAAATACACAACTTATGTCATATACTTTTTTTTTGAGTGAACCATTTTCGAGATATTGCTTGTTATTCCCTTAATTTTTACTTTCTCTACTACGTATAGTAAGTAGGGGAAGTATTGCATTCCACCCAAAAATTCGATACCGAGATTTCACTGGAAATACATGTTTTGAGACCTCCTGAATCCAAAAAAAGCATTTTTAGAAACATGTCCGTGTGTGTGTCTGTGTGTGTGTGTGTCTGTGTGTGTGTCTGTGTGTGTGTGTGTCTGTGTGTCTGTGAACAGCATAACTCAAAAACGAACAGTCGGATAAACACCAAACTTGGTATTTAGGTTCAGTATCTTCCAGAGATGCGACACGAAGGTTTTCAAGAAAATCCCCCCACCCCAGACTACCCTTTACATGGAACATTTTTCGAAAATTTTAATTTTCTCAAAAATGGCTCTAACGATTTTGATGAAAATATCATATGTGTAAGATAAAGTCATGAGAAATGAAATGTATATCTCGAATTTTCTGGGAATGTGTCCAAAAGTATTCTTCATTGTGAACGACTTTTGCATAACTGGTAAACCATAAGAGATAGACAAAATTTTACTACACAAAAAATGTAGATCGCGTTGAAATACACAACTTATGTCATATACATTTCTTTTGTTGAGTGAACCGTTTTCGAGATATTGCTTGTTATTTCCTTACATTTTCCAATACTTATACTTTTTCTCAAATTCGTTATTCATTTTTTTATGTCCTAGACATGCAAAGAGAATGGAATGCGCCGCATAGCAACCAGCGTTAAAATATTTGACTATGGCTTAAAAGCTACCACATTCCCCTCGCATCTACAAGAAAATTACCAATAAGATTGACATCTCGATATCTCGATTAACATGAAGCATTTGGAGAATAGACGTTTGTAAAACTAGATTGTACAAGAGTAGAGAAAGTCATGTGAGTGTAACACATCAGATTTTTTCAATACTTATTTTCTCAAATGGGAATTCGTTATTCATTTTTTGTCTTGGATATGCAAAGAGTATTAATCTGTGGGAAAGGGAATGGTGCTGCACCTAGCAACCAGCTATTAAGAGATATGTATGTGCTTAAAGGCTACTGTATTTCCAAATTGCCCTTGTAAATATATTATCCCCTTACATCTACAAGAAAATTAGCAATAAGATAGACTCTGCAAATGTTTATCTCGATTAACATGAAGTAGATGGAGAATAAGCGTTTGTAAAAATAGTTTGTACAAGAGTAGAGAAAGTCATGTGAGTGTAACACATCGATTTTTTTTTATGTCCTGGACATGCAAAGAGATTGGAATGCGCCACATAGCAACCAGTCCTTAAAAATTTGACTATCGCTTAAAACCTACCATATTCCCCTTGCATCTACAAGAAAATTAGCAATGAGATTGACATCTCGATATCTCGATTAACATGAAGCATGTGGAGAATAAGCGTTTATAAAAATATTTTGTACAAGAGTAGAGAAAGTCATGTGAGTGTAACACATCAGATTTTTTTAAGTCCTGGACATGCAAAGAGATTCGAATGCGCCACATAGCAACCAACGCTTAAAAGATTTGACTATCGCTTATAACCTACCATACTCCCCTTGCATCTACATGAAAATTAGCAATAAGATTGACATCTCGATATCTCGATTAACATGTAGCATATGGAGAAAAAACGTTTGTAAAAATAGTTTGTACAAGAGTAGAGAAAGTCATGTGAGTGTAGCACATCAGAATTTTTTTTTAAATCTGACAAGCGCTTTAGCTTACTGAATTCTTCTTACACTTATAACAAAATGTGTAATGATGTATAGGTTTTAGCGATCCAGTCGGCAGATGCTGCCTTTGTGCCAGTTTCGAGGAAAGGGAAGCACAGAGCGAGCGATAGAGGCACAGATTAGTGAAGCGACAGTGAAAACTGAACTTGATCTCATTAGTGAAGTTACAGTGAGAACTGAACTAGACCACATTAGTGAAGTGACATTGAAAAGTGAACCATATCACATTAGTGAAGTAACAGTGAGAACTGAACTCAACCACATTAGTGAAGTGACGGTGAAAACTGAACTAGACCACAATAGTGAAGTAAAAGTGAAAACTTAACTAGACCACATTAGTGAAGCTAGAGTGAAAAATGAACTAGACCACATTAGTGAAGTGACAGTGAGAACTGAACTAGACCACATTAGTGAAGTGACATTGAAAAGTGAACTATATCACATTAGTGAAGCGACAGTGAAAACTGAACTTGATCACATTGGTGAAGTAACAGTGAGATCTGAACTCGACCACATTAGTGAAGTGACGGTGAAAACTGAACTAGACCACAATAGTAAAGTGACAGTAAAAACTTAACTATATCACATTAGTGAAGCGACAGTGAAAACTGAACTTGATCACATTGGTGAAGTAACAGTGAGATCTGAACTCGACCACATTAGTGAAGTGACGGTGAAAACTTAACTAGACCACAATAGTAAAGTGACAGTAAAAACTTAACTAGACCACATTAGTGAAGTGACGGTGAAAACTGAACTAGATCACATTAGTGAAGTGACAGTGAGAACTGAACCAGACCATATTAGTGAAGTGACAGTGAAAACTGAACTAGACCACAATAGTAAAGTGACAGTAAAAACTGAACTAGACCACATTAGTGAAGTGACAGTGAAAACTGAACTAGACCATATTAGTGAAGTGACAGTGAAAACTGAACTAGACCACATTAGTGAAGTAAAAGTGAAAAGTGAACTAGACCACATTAGTGAAGTGACGGTGAAAACTGAACTAGACCACATTAGTGAAGTAAAAGTGAAAACTGAACTAGACCGCATTAGTGAAGTGACAGTGAAAACTGAACTAGACCACATTAGTGAAGTAAAAGTGAAAACTGAACTAGACCGCATTAGTGAAGCGACAGTGAAAACTGAACTTGATCACATTGGTGAAGTAACAGTGAGATCTGAACTCGACCACATTAGTGAAGTGACGGTGAAAACTTAACTAGACCACAATGGTAAAGTGACAGTAAAAACTTAACTAGACCACATTAGTGAAGTGACGGTGAAAACTGAACTAGATCACATTAGTGAAGTGACAGTGAGAACTGAACCAGACCATATTAGTGAAGTGACAGTGAAAACTGAACTAGACCACAATAGTAAAGTGACAGTAAAAACTGAACTAGACCACATTAGTGAAGTGACAGTGAAAACTGAACTAGACCATATTAGTGAAGTGACAGTGAAAACTGAACTAGACCACATTAGTGAAGTAAAAGTGAAAACTGAACTAGACCACATTAGTGAAGTGACGGTGAAAACTGAACTAGACCACATTAGTGAAGTAAAAGTGAAAACTGAACTAGACCGCATTAGTGAAGTGACAGTGAAAACTGAACTAGACCACATTAGTGAAGTAAAAGTGAAAACTTAACTAGACCGCATTAGTGAAGTAAAAGTGAAAAGTGAACTAGACCACATTAGTGAAGTTACAGTGAAAAGTGGACTAGACCATAGTAGTGAAGCGACAGTGAAATCTGAACTAGACCACATTAGTGAAGTGACAATGAAATCTGAACTAGACCACATTAGTGAAGTGACGATGAAAACTGAACTAGATCATATTGGTGAAGTGACAATGAAATCTGAACTAGACCACATTAGTGAAGTGACAATGAAAACTGAACTAGATCATATTAGTGAAGTGACAGTGAAAACTGAACTAGACCACATTAGTGAAGTGACAGTGAAAACTGAACTAGACCACATTAGTGAAGTGACAATGAAATCTGAACTAGACCACATTAGTGAAGTGACGATGAAAACTGAACTAGATCATATTGGTGAAGTGACAGTGAAAACTGAACTAGACCACATTAGTGAACATAACAAGCACAGTGGTAGACAGTGCAGCAGTAAGGGTAGGCCGTGATTGCTTATTGAAGTTAGTGTATTGATCATGGCGGAGATACAAGAATGCAGCAGTTAAGGACCAATCAACTCACACATTTTCAATACTTGTCTACAGCACGAAACCCAACTACCGATATCAACAACTATGTAGAAGAACTAAATCAAGAACTTTATGCCAGATTTCAAGATATTGCGAACCTCGAATACAACATCTACTACAACTTTGTAACACCATCCTGATAGTTTGACAGAAATAATTCACTCACAAGATGATATTTACATGAAAAGTGGCTTTCAAAACAAAAATGATTTTTCTTCCTTTTGCAGACATTTCCCCCAGACAAGGTAACCTGGTTACACAACTTTGCTGAGCATATTCCTATCTACTTACGTGTTGAACGATTCTTTTCTTGTATGAAGCTCTGTAAACCATAACATCGAAACCAACTCTTCGCTTGTGTGTTTCCCAGAATATGGCTCCAAACATGACAAAATTAGGGAGAAAAGAGGACAAAAAGCTGGAGAAAGTGCTGAGCTTGGGCAGGACAGTGATACAATGTAATGGTGTGTTTCACATGTATGTGCAGACTAAAATGTACGCAATTGTGTATTCCATAAAAGAATATGAGAGACAGAGAGAGAAGGAAAATCGAAGCTGCTTATTTTCATCGCTCCAGACTGAAATATGCGGTACTGCTGCTTAAAAGTTTGGAAGGAATTTCGTAGCCGTATTGTTGTAATCGAATGCCTATGCAACTATGTATTTTGTGCTTCTATGAAAGTAACCAACCGAGGCAGAGCACCGAAAGTAGGCCGCAACGGCCCATTTTGCTTCTACCGTGACCCCTGAGAAGGAGGAATGAGGGGAGAGACTCGGCCAGATCTGGATTATGATGGCCGCAAGCATGAACGGGGTCCCAAATGTTTCCAGAAGAAACCTTTACAAAGCACATCTACTGCTCAGCCTGAACCCGCCGAACACCGTCACCTGGTCCTAAACAGATGACAATGAAGGAGATAAGGGACAGTAACGCCGTGGTAGAAGACGAACCACCTGCCGACCCAGCGAAACCACTCATACCCATTGGTCAGAATGATGGTCGTCGGGGATTAAACCTGCGACCTCCCGAATGCAAGTCGCACAACTCTTGTTACATTGTTTTACTGTGGGTATTCTTCATACACATTTATTGTTATTCTCTTGTTGTGGGTTGAAGTTTGTAGTCATTGTAGTACCCCCGAACAATACTGCGCACTCGGTTAAAGCATAGACACCGGTTAAGTTGAAGCTTTTCAGGCCTTCCTCTCCACGCCGTGCTCACTACACAGATATCGCCGGGCAGTGAGCAAGTATGATGTCACAAAGCATGGTATTTGCCTGCAACTATTATTATTTTAGGGGCGAATCTGCGTGACCGTTTTTATGAGGTTAACTCACCTTGCACTGTAGTTTATGTTGAAGGAGAGACGTTGAGTCCGGATGTAAACAACGGGCGCGTGACTGCAGTGCTCGTGAAGGTTGTATCAAAAGAACATGCGGAGATTGTCGAAAGTAAACGTTCTCCGTCTCTCACTTAAACAAAAGATATATCCTCAGAAACTCCTTTGGACATAGCAATAGGTAATTGATACATAAGAATAATACACTTGTATCACTGCCTGATATATTTCTTACTGTGTTTGCGAAACCTACTACGGTGTAGGTATTTCTTTACCCACCGTCTGTACCCAGGGAACACGTGCCAAGACGTTATGTTCTCTGCATCGGTAACTTGAAATCATGGACCAGGTCACTCTAATCTCCCTCGTGTTATTATACAGGATGAGCCAAAAGTCACTACCCGTTACTATGGTTTTAATCTCCTATGAATTTCAAGTTACCCGCCTGTGACGTTCATATGATAATTAGTTACTCAGAAGACATTGTTAATTACAAGTCCGCTATCAGATGTTTATTTTGAGATTTGTTTTGCTTAGGTACTTCTGTGTCCATGTTGTGAATATGTTGCCGAAAGAAGCAGGACATGTTGTATTCCAAGAAGGGTCAAAGATGGTTATCCGTTATTAATTGATGAATGGAATGGACACTTCAATACTCTTACACCGACACGGAAGGCGGTCTACAATTTACGGAAACGTTTTGTAGCAAATGGGTCAGTTAGGAGACAAACGTAAATGTGTTACGAGCTGTTGAACAGAATGTTTCCCGGACGTCTGTACGGAGAATTTTACATCAAGCTAAGTTTAAGCATTACATACTGTGTCTACTAGAAGACGATCCCGATCGTAGGCTTCAATTTTGTGAATCAATTCTGTATGAGCTTCAACACGGTAATAGTGATTTCTGTAGTAAAATCATTTGGAGTGACGAAGCAACATGTAAATTATCTGATCACGTCAACAGACATAATTGCACGTACTGGTATACAGAAAATCATCACATCACTTTTGAGAAACAACTTAACCACCTCGTGTCACTGTGTGGGGCGCTAAATCATGTCATGGAGTCCTGGGGCCTTGGTATTTTGATGGTACAGTAACAGGTGAAAATACCTAGAAATGTTGACTAACTATGTCGTTTCAGGATTACAAATGAATTAGAGCAATTTCAACTCAATTTACTTTCAGCATGATGATGCTTCAGCGCATTACGCTTCATGAGGTGATTGGTGGAAGAGTTATTGGAAGACAAGCGACAGCAAAAATACCTACCAGGTCACCAGAGCGCACTCCAATGGATTTTTTATTTTGAGAATTAATTAAATATATGATCTATGCTTCAAAACCAACCACAATCGAGGACTTAAAACGCCATTGATAATGCTTTTCAGATTATTGATTCAAATCCACAACTGTGAGAAGAAATATGTTGTGTCCCAAATCGTCTTCAGAGATGCGTCAATGCAGAGGGAAGACAATTTGAAAAAGTGTACTATAAACAACTCACATAAGTGTAAGTATTAAAATCATCGTAGAGTAGAAGTAGTAACGGGTAGTGACTTTTGCCCCATCTTGTATTTTCGCCTAGGGTCACTACACTTAACTTTTTTCAGCGAGTCCTTTATGTTTGATAATTATGTAAAGGGCTCTGTAAGCCTCCTTTCATTGCATAATGTTAGGTTAATTTTTGAAACTGCCTAATTTTAGTTCCGTCCGGTTTCTGTAGAAATGAAGAAATTTAGGAATGGTATACAGAATGAATTAGACGGACTAGTTAGCAAGTCAATTCACCAACCTAAAATGGATCAGCAATGGTCGAGGTGGTTAGGGCACCGATTGTCCACTCCTAAATCTAGTCTAGAATACGGGAGGTAGTTTATAACACTTATTTTCATGAGTTATCGTATAAAATACGTAGGATCAGAGAGAAGGAAAACAAACAGAAGACTTATTACTCTGTCTGGAAAATGGGATTCCATTTCAACAGAAATTTCGTATTAATTCGGAAAAAAGGTTGAGAAGGAAGATGAAGCGGAAATGTCTCATTGGACCGGAGTTCCGACTGTCCAGAGAGGGAAAAAATGCAACCCTCATGAGATGGGATATCCTGAATAAAGGCAAACAGGCGATGTAACCAGGTTTTCCTCCAAGCGAAAGTACACAATTTTCATATTCGGAACGCTCGCTCGCTTCTAGAACGATGCACCTGGAAGGGTTATACTTGGGCACCGTCATCGCAGGTGGTGGGAAGGGGAGGAGGAAGGAGTAAAATGTCATTTCCTGGAGAGATGAAGGCGGAACATCGTCCCAAGCAAGACGTATCAGCAGTATCGTCGAGATCGATAGGAAATATATATAGAAGGTGGGGGGGGGTCTGCCTGGATACTTGGGTCCCCTTCAAACCAACCCCACGTCTACCGTCTGACTATTGACTTTTTTTCATCCTTCGACCCCTTCTTCCTCTTTCCCTATCATTCGGGTTGTCAAGGAAGTCACCAGTAGTGACAGTTCGCCAGGAAGCGAGTCCGATACAAGAGCTTCTCCAAAGTTAACCATCCATCTCATTTTATTGGGAGTCCACGACTCTGTCGGAGCGTCGGCACTCTAAGGAGGACGTCCGCGGCTAAGCTATTTCCGGCTCTGTCATTTCCATCGGCTCATTACTCCCGGTCTCTCATTACTTTATTAGATATGAACCAAGTTCCTGCTGAGGTAACTCGAATTATACATCCTACAAGGGATTCAGAACCTGGCCGTTCTTGCCTCCGAGCCTTATAGGTATGCACGGACACAGTAGTGTTATCACGATTTGTCTATCTGTACCTAATAATATTATAAAGAGAAAAAAGTATGCACGTATGTATGTACAGAGCCTTCGTTTGAACGCGTGGCCGACCGAACCGGAATTTCCTTGGCACCGGGAAGGATGCGGTTTGGGTCGATATTCATAGACCCTAAGTTCAAGCGTATAGATTCCTCATGATTATAACTACAACAACCAATTATCCTCGTCATAGAAAATGATGGAAATGGTGTCCACATATCTCTCACAGCTTTTAAATAAATTTGCATTAACATTCGTTTAACTCTTCATGCTCATGAAAATAATACCATGCAGGTCAATAGAGCGATCATAAACATTATCCCACACCCAATTCTATAAATTAACTCTACTCACATTATCGCGTGGTTGCCATTCCTGAACTACAGTTATTTTATAGGGTTTTAATTTCAAAAGTTTAAAGACATTTGAAGGTGACATCTCTGAGAAAGCCAGCACAAGAATCAGGAATTTTAGAGGTTTATTTGGACTTTGTTATAACTTTGCAAGTGTCAGCAAGTTTATCCTCTGTAAGAACACGGCGATCTACTTTCGGTTTCTTATCAAGAATAGATCCTGTTTCCCGAAATCTATTCACAAAATTACGGACGTTCCTCTGTGAGACGCACGAACAGCAGGGAATCTGTCTAATTTTCTAGAAGAGTTTGTTGTCACATAGGAATCATACATGAACATTCTGTGTGCTGCAGTATACGGACTTTTTGATATTATAACAGCACTAAGACTCTATAATACTGAAGCACGTGATCTCACAACGTATCAACCTCGGTACATTACAGACTTTGCGTAGCTGGCACACGGAGAGGAGACAAGGTGGAAGCGGAACAGAACTGGTTAGAAACAGCGCCATGCAGGGCGAGCAAATCCCCGTAATATCGGCACGACTAGAAATGCCCCTGTATGTATGCATAGAAATCTCAAAACCCCTCAATCGAATTTGATAATTCTTTCACCATTGAAAGGACCCATAGTTTCTGACGGACAAGGTCTGTAAATATGTTCTACTTCCAATCACAAAATAATAAAAGACTGAAAAGGATTTCTAAAGCGTACCAAAGGCAATACCAACACATCTGAGATATAAAATAACATAATTGCGAAGAAGGTTTAGGAAAAGGTTTAACTGCTAGCTAGTTCAACAAATTTCCCAACTACTAAAACACATTAAATTCTAATTATTTAATAAGGTATTATCTTCCCATTTACAATCTGGAAATGGCAAAGCCGAAGAACGTGTTGAACATTTACAATCACTGCTGGTGGTATATCTCTGATTCTCACTCTTCCATATTAGCAGGTCTCGTAACAAAGACTCTACATTTCAAATATCAAGTGGAGAGAGATCTGTTCCCATAGCAACCAATCATTGCTGGTGGTATATCTCTGATTCTCACTCTTCCATATTAGCAGGTCTCGTAACGAAGACTCTACATTTCAAATATCAAGTGGAGAGAGATCTGTTCCCATAGCAACCAATCAGTGCTGGTCGTATATCTCTGATCCTCACTCTTCCATATTATCAGGTCTCGTAACGAAGACTCTACATTTCAAATATCAAGTGGAGAGAGATCTGTTCCCATAGCAACCAATCACTGCTGGTGGTATATCTCTGATTCTCACTCTTCCATATTAGCAGGTCTCGTAACGAAGACTCTACATTTCAAATCTCAAGTGGAGAGAGATCTGTTCCCATATCAACCAAATACTGCTGGTGGTATATCTCTGATTCTCACTCTTCCATATTAGCAGGTCTCGTAACGAAGACTCTACATTTCACATATCAAGTGGAGAGAGATCTGTTCCCATATCAACCAAATACTGCTGGTGGTATATCTCTGATTCTCACTCTTCCATATTAGCAGGTCTCGTAACGAAGACTCTACATTTCAAATCTCAAGTGGAGAGAGATCTGTTCCCATAGCAACCAATCACTGCTGGTGGTATATCTCTGATTCTCACTCTTCCATATTAGCAGGCCTCGTAACGAAGACTCTACATTTCACATATCAAGTGGAGAGAGATCTGTTCCCATAGCAACCAATCACTGCTGGTGGTATATCTCTGATCCTCACTCTTCCATATTAGCAGACCTCGTAACGAAGACTCTACATTTCACATATCAAGTGGAGAGAGATCTGTTCCCACAGCAACCAATCACTGCTGGTGGTATATCTCTGATCCTCACTCTTCCATATCCGTAGGCCTCGTACCAAGGACTCTACATTTCAAATGTCCCCATCATGTGGAGAGATCTGTTCCCATGGCAACCAAATAGTATGTGTGTGACAAATGAAAAAAATAATAAATTGTGATTTAAAAATGTTGTCAATGACGTCCCACCTTGTGCAATAATGGCTGAAGTTTTGTCCCTATTTTTAAAACTTGCTTTCAGAATATTAAATTTGACCTGCTGGTGCACTTTTAATAGTAATAACTTACTTTTATTTTATTTACATTATTTCTTATTTATAAACGACCCCACAGAAGAATAAGCTGTTGTAAGAATAGTTTGTAGAAGAGTGGTTAGAGAATGTCTTGTGAATGCAACACATGAGACTTTTCTCTCAAGTAACACTATCATAGTGAAACAGAAAGCCGTTGCTGCGGCAGGTCAGTGCAGACAAATACCACAGTATTTATTGAGCCCGAGCAAGGAATAACCGGTATTGCCGAACTGGATACCCTTGTCAGATAGGGAATTAATGCTCCCTCAACCGGTTCTAATGCAGCAAATTTCCACACGGGAGGTCTAGGTTCTTTTCTTATTCACAGCTTAAAACACTAAATCGCTGATTATCCCAGAAATTCTCTGTTAGTTGTTGGCAGACAACACAGCGATTTTACGACCCCTCGCAAATTGCATTCTTAAAAGGAAAGCAAGAGCAGGTGCCCAAGCAACATGAATAGCAACATGCAAAAATGAGCGGCAGATTTTTAAAAATAAAATAATCTGGAGATAAATACCACAGGGTGCCCAAACTCAGTCACTAAATTTCACGAAAAGCTGTATTTATGATTTTGGTTTGCAATAGTACGGATGTGAACAACACAATTATTTCCTGAATCTCTAAACAAAATTATTAAAAATTTCTAATATTCTATCTACTTCTTGTTAATCGAAATAAACTTTTATTACACATTCCGTAGAGGATGTATAAAGGAGGCCGATTTGACGTACATATAGCGGTTGTTGTTTCAAACAAATGACTATGGTAGAAAGTACCATCCTTATAAAGTTTGAAGTTTGCCGATGCTACGTTGTTTAGTAGTTGTTTGGAGCCATCAATATTGAACTCTCTCAGTGAATTTGTAAACATGGATAAATCTGGCCATCGTTATGTGATACAATACTTTTATTTGAAAGGTCTTAGGTCCAACTAATATTAAAGCTGAGCTAGATTCTACTCTGACGGAGTCTGCTCCTTTGTTTACAACAGTAAAATTTTGGGTGGCAGAGTTTAAACTAGGCCGTACGAGCTGCCAAGATGAACATCGCAGTGGTCGACCAAATGAGGTAACCACGCCAGAAATTGTGAAGAAAATCCGCAAAATGGAATTGGTTGGCCGTCGACTGAAAGTGCGTGAGCTAGCAGACATTGTAGGCATTTCAAAAAGTGCTGTCCAGCGGACACTAACTGAAAACTTAGACATGAGAAAGCTGTGCGCAAGATGGGTGCCCGTTTACTCACAATGGAACAAAAGCACCATCGTGAGGATGTTTCAATCGAAAGTTTGGCGATGTTTCGCTGCAATAAAGCCGAGCTTTTGCGTCGATTCATAACCATGGATGAAACATGGGTCCATCACTCCACGCCTGAGATGAAGGAACAGTCAAAACAGTGGATTGAAAGGGGAAAATCGGCTCCAAAGAAGCAGAAGACAGTTCCATCAGCAGGCAAGGTCAAGGCGTCAGTTTTTTGGGATGCGCGTGGGATAATTTTCATTGATTATCTTCAAAAAGGAAAGAAATCAATGGCGAGTATTATATAAAACTTATTGCAGAATTTAAATGATGAAATCAAGCAAAAAGGCCGCGTTTAGCGAAAAAGAAAGTTCTGCTTCATCAAGACAATGCACCAATTCACACATCCATTATCACCAGGGCCAAAATCAATGACTTGAAGTTCGAATTGCTTCCTCTTGCACCCTATTCGCCAGACTTAGCCCCCTCTGATTATTTTCTGTTTCCAAAGTTGAAGAGATACGTTGGTGGTAAAAGTTTTGCCAACAATGAAGAGGTGAAGTTTGCAGTTGATGGCTGTTTTGCAGAACTCGACGGTTCTCACTATAAACAGGGTATCGAAGGTATTGGACATGGCCTTATCGAGCTGAAGGAGACTAAGTAGAGAAATAAAGATGTTTTTTCCCAAAAATTTTTGTGTTCATTGTTAGGTCGGGTACCTCTGGGACAAACATCGTAGTTCAAGCGATAACCGAGCTTGGCTTAAACTGAAGTGTGGTTTAAGCTAAGGAGTCACGTGTTATCTGAAGAAGACGATATCAGTGATGAGTAGGCACAGGGGTCTTGGCAATCCTGTTACCGCACTGAGTATAGGTGACGTCAGGTACCTGCAACGACTGACATACTCCTCCCCTTCCCATAGCCGGTTTCGTTGCGACTGTTGCATTTATGCACTGCATCTATATCATTAGAGAACTGCGGCAATATGACTTAGTAAATGAGAGTTTATACATAAAAGTTCTGATGTGTTACACTCACATGACTTTCCCTACTCTTGTACAAACGCTTATTCTCCATCTACTTCATGTTAATGGAGATAAACATTTGTAGGTGCAAGGGGAATATGGTAGGCTTTAAGTGATAGTCAAATGTTTTAAGAGCTGGTTGCTATGTGGAGCATTCCATTCTCTTTGTATTACCAGGACAAAAAATGAATAACGAATTTGAGAAAAAGTATAAGTTTTGGAAAATTCAAGGGAATAACAAGCAATATCTCGAAAACGGTTCACCCAACAAAAAAGATGTATATAACATAAATTGTGTATTTAAACGCGATGTACATTTTTGTGTAGTAAAATTTTGTCTATCTCTTATGGTTTACCAGTTATGCAAAAGTCGTTCACAATGAAGAACACTTTTGGAGGCATTCCCAGAAAATTCGAGATATACATTTCATTTGTATGAAAATATCCTAAACATATGATACTTTAATCAATATAGTTAGAGCCATTTTTGAGAAAATTAAAATTTTCGAAAAATTTTCCATGTAAAGGGTAGTCTTGGGTGGGGGGATTTTCTTGAAAACCTTCGTGTCGCATCTCTGGAAGATATTGAAACTAAATACCAAGTTTGGTGTTTATCCGACTGTTCGTTTCTGAGTTATACTGTTCACAGACACACAGGTAGACACAAACACACACACGGACATGTTTTCAAAAATGTTTTTTTTTTTGGATTCAGGGGGTCTCAAAACATGTATTTCCGGTGAAATCTCGGTATCGAATTTTTGAGTGGAATACAATACTTCCCCTACTTACTATACGTAGTAGAGAAAGTAAAAATGTATATGACATAAATTGTGTGTTTTAACGAGATCTACATTTTTCTGTAGTAAAACTGTCTCTATCTTTTACGGTTTATCAGCTATGAAAAAGTCGTTTAGAATGAAGAGGACTTTTTGGGGCATTCCCAGAAAATTCATGATGTACATTTCATTTTCCATGAAAGTACCTTAAACATATGATGTTTTAATCAAGAACCACTTTTGAGAAAATCAAAATGTTCTAAAAATGTTCCCATATAAACGGTAGTCTGGGATGGAGGGATTTTCTTGAAAATGTTCGTGTCGCATCGTTGGAAGGTACTGGACCTAAATATAAAATTTGGTATTTATCCGGCTTTTCGTTTTTGAGTTATGCTGTTCATACACACACGCACGCACGCGGACCCTTTGCTAGAAATGCATTTCTTTATTGAGGGGGGCCTCAAAGCTTATATTTCCGGTGAAATCTCAGTGTCGTATGTTTAGAGGTGGAACGAAATACCTTCTATACCTACTAGGTACGTGGTAGAGAAAGTAAAAAAGAATAGCGTCTTGGGCTTAAGACAGGTTTGTCCTCTTTCATCCATCGTTTTTAATGCATATATGGACAATGTCATTAACGAATGGCGGAATATTTTAAATCGAAGTTTTAAAGCAGCACCTCTGGATTTGACCACGCTTCTCTTTCCACATGATCAAATAGTAATACCAGCAGACGTGGTAAAGCATGCGATACGCATTTGGGGGGTCCCGTGATCACCCACCTGACCCATGGGTTTTTTCGGGGGTTTTCCCGGGTGGTCAGGCGAATGCCTGGTTTCTTTCATCCCCCGAATTTCCTGTCCCACAATTTCGTTCCATTCACAATTTCACTCATCCTTCACCCCTTTGGTTGGAAGTATTGGCGATGGCGGGGATAAAGAATGCTATGGAACTTTCTCCGTCCTTCGGCTTTCTGCTGGTTGCCGGGGTAAATGGACCACCCCTTTGGAACGGGGTGTTAACCCTACGCGTCTCAATCTGGAAACTATAGAGACTTTATATTGCTGTGCCGCCATTCCTGGTTCCGGCCGCCCGGTGTCTATCTCCTCTCACCACCTTCTCCCTCCCAGGGGTACCTCTTTGTGGTGGCATAGGTAGAGTATCTTCACTGGAACAGTGTCGAGTCCCTCCGATCTTCAAGTAAAACCAAATGGCAGCAGATGAAAACAGTTTACAAAGGAATGTATTTAGTTTAAATAAAGCAGCCACAAAACATAATTTACCAATATCAGTAAGGAAAACTAAAGTCAGGCTTTCTACGGTAAAGAACCAACGAGAAATAAGATAATTATAAGTGATAAAACAGTGGAACAAGTAATGAATTTGAACTATTTGGGGTATGGATTGTCTTAATACAACAAATGAAATCAATAAAAAATTGGATTTATTTCAACAGATGTGTGGGACAATTAAAAGGTTATTAACAAGAGAAGTTCCAAAGTGTCAGCGGTACCAATGATGCTATATGGTCGGAATGCTGGAAAACAAAGTTCTCGAAAGAACATTAGAGGCAGCAAAGAACAATAGTTTAGATTTCTAAAGTATGTAGCAGGGTATACTTTGTTGAATAAAAATAGGACTCAAGCAATTCGAAATGAATTAAAAATGTTAAGCACAACTGACGGGATTGAAGAATATCGAAGATTTTGCTTAAAACATGTATTAAGAACAGAAAAAGAACCTATACCCCTGAATATTATAAGGTACAAAAGTTAAACGAATTCCTGGCCTATCTAATAAGGGATGGCTCGAGTACTTATTTAACTTAAATGGTGCCGGAACAGTCTAATCCTTGAAGGATGATGCTGACCATGATGACATTTGAAATCTAAACCAATAACAAAGAATATCTCGGAAAGCACTACAACATATTTTATTTGGCATATATTGTGTGTGTGTGTGCTTTAAGGATATCTATATTTTTATGTAATAAGATTTTATCTATTTGTTACGGTTCACACTTATACAAAAGTCATTCGGAATGAAAAGGTAAAGAAGCTGACGAAGGGAAGAGGCCCCCAAAACGAGAACAAATCACTGCCCTCAGACCATCCAGTCCCTTGTGCTTCTACCATGACCCTGAGAGGGAGAGATCCGATTGACGAACAGATCCAGATGACGACGGGTGCAAGCATGTACGGGTTCCCTAACGTTTGCAGTTCGAACGCATCCGATGCCGCCCACAAGCCTCCAGACCCCCGGCGGTCCCCTTCTTGTTAGGGTGGCGGGTCCTAACTGAGCATTCCTGCAACGACGTCAGGGAAGGAACCCCTACAAAGGGCCTATCCACTGCTCAGCCGCAACCCAACGAACATCATCGTCTGGTCCTGCAACCCTGAAACAGATGACAAGGAAGATGTTGGGTACAGGAAAGTCGTGACAGAAGAGCAACCGCCCCAGTATTCGTCTGCCGACCCGGGGAAACCACGAAAAACCCGTGGTTCAGAGCGGACGGTCGCCGGTGATCGAACCACAGACCTCCCGAATGGGAGTCGCACACGCTACAGCAGTGCCACCTCGCTCGGTATTACCGTCGTAAGTAAAATAATTTTAAATTGTTTCTTTTTATGAATTTATCGTATCTTCTGATTTTGAACTAAAGTTTATTATAATGCATCTCATTATAATTGTGCTAGTATTTGTCAGTTGTTTTAATAATGCTTATATACACATGTATATAAAATAAATAAGCTTTACATTCTCTGCTTCAAAGCTGTTAACAACTGTAGGGTTTTTTACGCCTCGCCTGCCAATCTGAGGTATTGTATGTTTACAGCTAATACGGAAGCTTTTAATTTATACGTAATGGAGTAGGCAGTCTTTTTCGGTTCTTTGTTCGCAGTGCTCTTTTGTAATGATGATGGCGTTGTATTTATTTACACTGTAATACCTTCTCTAAGAGTAACAGTGGCCAGATACGATTTTATATAATGAACATTTATCATATTTACTTTATGTTGATGTTATTTCTTTTACTGGTATGATTCCTCTCTGGAATAAACTACTGCATTGGCTAAGTATGTCGCTTGATTCATTTATCTGCTGTTGCTTGTATATGAGTCACTTCAGCGACTCCAGTTTTACCAAGCTTCTAGCAGCAGTATTCTAACAGATCCTGCAGATCTATCGTGTATTAAGAAGTCTTCTTAACTGTAATATGAGCCCCTCTCTGTGCTGTGGGGGTAGCGTGCTTGCCTCATATTCAAGAAGTCCAGAGTTCTAATCTCGGTAGGGCGAGTTGCCCATATGAGGTGTTTTTCTGCCGGTTTACTTATGCTGAAAACATGAATGTCAAGCAACTCTAAGGTCTAGAGTCCTCGGGCTCGTTTGAGCATCATTTCACTCATTTCGTTCATTCATTCATTCATTATCCGATACGACCTACAAGGTTAAAAAGTGATTTCCGTTTTATATATACATACATACATACATACATACATACATACATACACACATACCGCGGGATGGTTCGTGCGGTTAAAGATAGGTTTTGTTGTTTCACGTATGGAAAGTCAGTTTGAAGTAGGTTGTATTGAAAGAGTTGTATTATATTACGATTGTTGGGGAACCGAAATTGAATTAATTGCAACCGCACGTATGGTAAAAAGTTTCCGGTAGCCTTAGCCCCCGAAAAATGTACTTTCCGGTGGCCTTTGCCTCAAAATTGTTTAAAAATATTAACTTTGTAATTTGACTGTTCCTTTTGAATACTATATATTTATATTTGCCTCGGCTGCGTCAGTATTTATTTTTTAGAGACATGTTTCTCTTTGCAGGGTTGTGGTGCGACTGAAGAATGTAGGCTTACACAGATTATAATTTTACTTCACTCCTTTTATTAATGCTTGAGACTATTTAAATATCACTTCAGTGATATAGAGAGCTGTAAGATTTTTTTATTAATTACTTGCACTTTTTAAACACGTAAACTATTTTCTCACACAAAATACGTCTTAAATTTCTCGAGGACACATCTCGCGTCCGTATAGGAACGCTGTCTACAACCAACTGACTTGAATTCCACCGTCTAAATTTGTAAATTTCTGTATTTCAAGTCTCTGATTGGCTATTCCTAATCCAATAGAATACTTTTATTTAACTTAAGCTTTTTTCTGGTTGTTGATTGGCTATTTTATAAACTGTCTCAAAATTTACATTATTGTTACTCCAATAATGACTAGTAGCATTATTAAACTTTCCTACTCATTATTGCTTCAAGGTTACCTCATTGTTACCTCATTGTTAGCAACTTTTAACCTATTATTCTCACAGTTGCTACATTATTAAATTACGTAATACATTCACAAAACATTATTACTCATGCATACAATAATATAAACATATACAATGACTGTAATATACACATTTTATATTTTGTTACATACACATATTGCTTTAAGGCGGGCTGTTATTGAATTATATAATTAGACTGAAATTATTTAAGTGTAAAAAATACTGCCTCACGGTAACGTCTGTGGCCTGCATTCGGGAGGCCCTGAGTTTGATTCCCGCGGCCTATACCTTCCTGACCCATGGGATTTTTCAGGGTTTACCTGGTTCCTAGGCGAATGCTAGGAAAGATCATTACATTCTCCGAATTTCCTGTCCCTCCATTTCACCTCCATTCTCGGTTCACTTTCCCTTACACTCTGCTTGGTTTCTTTCAGGGTTGCAAGTGCCTACGAGAAGTCTGGGCGTGTGCATGGCAGAGAAAAAGGATGCCCTGAGTAAACCTTTGTCCCCCGGAATGAGGGAGGTTTCCGGGTCTCCCAGGGGATATGTAAGTAGAGGTCAAACAAACAATGAGCGCCTGGGCAGACTACTCAGCCCGCTACCCTTAACGCCCCGGGGTCAAGCCGTGGTGATTTCCATTAGCGAGTACCTATTTTATATCCCGGCTCCCCTGCTTTACTAGACGAAATGAGGACACCTGCCTCCTCTCGCTAGCTCCACAGGGTGGAAGCGCGTCAGTCCTAATAGGGAAACCTCTATAGGGGAAGACTACCAAGATCTCGGTGTTGGCAACAGGTCTAGCCACCAGCTACCAGCTCTCACTCATGGTTGGTGTCGGAGAACATCAGGGCGTCTCACAACCCCGCCTGGAATTTCCAGGCGTACCCAGTCACCCATACGTTCCAGGAACCACCGCCCCGCCGTGTCCAACCCAATCCGAACAACTCCCTTCAGGGAGCAGCTCGAATGTTCTTCTAGTGACAGTAGAAGTACCACGAGCGCTAGGGATCCGCAGCGTTCGCACCACAGTAGCTGAAGGGGGCGCAACTGCCTTCCTACGGGGAGGGGGTGTGGGAGCCGGCTGTATCAGCTGACATCTAGGGAGTTTAAATCTCTAAATGGTAGGGACCCTGCCCTCTGTCTGTCGTGCCTACTGGTCCGGCACTCCTCCACCTCCTCTTACCTCATCCCTCTCTCCCGGGGCGCCCAGTCAGGAGCCTAGGTACAAAAAATCTGCTTAGGTCGAGGTGCTAAGTCCCCCTCCGCTTATAATCCTATGATACACACGTATACATAAACATTGTAGGCATAATAGTTATACATATTCAAAATATATTTGTAACTGATTTGTGGTACTTACGACAATATATGGAAATTATTAAATATAAAATTATTGTAAAAGATGACTGAAGTGCAAATAAAAATTAAAGTGGAACCTTATTTGCTATAGATCGGAAATTGACATTCCCACATGCGATGTATTGCTACGAAACAAAAGAAATCCCAATGCCGAAAGAAACGACCAAAAGCACTATTGCGGGAAGTAAAACCATCACAATACAAACACTAACTTATTGAAAGTTCCAACATCAATTCCATCACTTAACTTTATCATAGTTTTCAACATGGACAACACATTTCCTGGACTCAACAATTTACTACTTCACCAATACATTGTACCTATTAATAACTACACCTTTTAACCATTTGCAGAATGAAGTACTTAGTATGATCAATAAAGACTGAGACTGATTCTATAAAAACATTATTATCAAGAATTCAAACAAAAAGATTTTTTCTCCTTCAATGTAGTCTCCATTAAGTGCAATATACTTATCCCACCTTCTCATCCTTAAATCTGTTGTTTGACAAGCGCTTCAAAGTCACCTCTAAAGCCTCGCTGTTTCATTCTCGTAGTCAAACTGTCGTCCTTTGAGATTCTTTTTGGCAGCTGCAAACAAAAATCTGATGTGTTACACTCACATGACTTTCTCTACTCTTGTACAAACAATTTTTACAAACGCTTATTCTCCATATGCTTCATGTTAATCGAGATGCTAATCCTAGTGCTAATTTTCTTGTAGATGCAAGGGGAATTGGTAGGCTTTAAGCGATAGTCAAATATTTTAAGAGATGGTTTCTAGGTGGCGCATTCCAATCTCTTTGTATGTCCAGGACGAATTCCCATTTGAGAAAAAGTATTGGAAAATTTAAGGGAATAACAAGCAATTTCTCGAAAACGGTTCACTCAATAAAAAAAATATATATGACATAAATTGTGTATTTTAACGCGATCTACATTTTGTGTGTAGTGAGGCAGTATTTTATATCACAACACTGTGAATGCCAGAGTAATTGTAGTGTAAATTAACATTATTGTATGACAATGATTTTGTATGTTTGTTAGCTATAAGCATTGTTAGGAAATAAGTTTACACGGCCGCACTGAAACTGACAATAGGAGCGGGTAACAATGAAGCGATGGGGTGAGTTGTTTATCAAATAGAAGAGACAAACAAATAACGTCAGGGTAGCGTGCCTTTCTTTAGAAATGGAGGGAATATCTTCCCTAGAGCATATGTGTTTGTAATTTTGATTGGCTTATAAAAGAGACGCTAATGGTGCGATTTATTAACCAATAACAGCTCTATTATAATGTCTAGGCATATCGCGGTGAGGGAGTATAAATTCTTAAGCCAACGGCAAGTATCACACTTCGCTTCGAGCTCTCTTCGAGGGAACATGGGGAAGAAGATCACCAGCTCCGCAGCCGTCAAGCTTCCTGCCCGTAAGGGAAAGGAAGAGATCATCGCAGCCGAACAAGATCTTCCCGCCACTGCGCCGCCACCAGCCGAAGCAACCAACACCAACTCACCGACCAGCACAGCCCGCCGCACACCGCCGCCACGATTCTCCGCTGTTGTTCGGGGTGTACACCGTCAACTCCCGGCAACCCTGCTCCTCAACACCGCGCAACGCTTCTGGCCGTCTGCGGCCAGGGCTACTAGGATCAGGAACGAACGAGGGCCTACACCGCTGGTCAGATTGGAGTTCTTGGAGGAGGGCGATTACTCGACTGCCTTGAGCGCGGGGCTGCCCTTGTTAGGGCAAAACCTGACGCTTGAGGTTAGCCGAAGTGTTCGTCATACGCCATGCCGACGCTGTTGCCAGTACGGGCATCTCGCCACCGCCTGTGATGCCGCTCCCCGCTGCCAATACTGCGGGAATGCATCATTCACCGCCGACTGCAGGGCACACGTCGCCGCCGCTTCTGCGCCTCTTGTGGAGGCCAGGGGCACTTCACCGGCCAGACCGCGTGCCCACTCCATCCGCACAGAGCTCTGCCATCGCAGAACCTCGCACCGCCAACGCAGAACTTCACACCTCCTCCTCAGGCTCCGGCTCGAGCATCACAACCGACGCTGCCCTGAAATACTCCAGAAGCTGGAGGACATTCGGGCGGAACTGCTGCACCTATCGGAGAAAATTGCAACCCTGGAGGAGAATATCACCGAACTCCGTTTGGACATCGACCCTAGTCCAGATCCTGAAGCACCTAGATTTCCACTGTCAACACATACATGCTAACAGACAAAGTAGTCTTCATAACCACTACTATCAGAAGGTACGTCAAGGAGGAGGTGGCAGCTCTTCAGACGATGCTGGACGAAAGACTTCCAACACCGACACTCAGCCAACTTCCGGCTTCAAAATCTCGCGGTGGCCGGTTTGGCCGCTAGCGCAGACATACCCATCGACTTTCTCTACATTCCATACACACTGAATTCCAAATAGCACAGCTGGGAACTGTGCCACACAATCACTCCTGACTTCCCTTCACACCTCACTCCTGAATTCCCAAGGGCGCAAGTAGGGCCTCGGTCATGCTTGCGTCCTGGCACCTCACCTTCACCTGACTTAGTCCTAGTGGCCGGCCAATATACCCCTACCTTGAATCCGCCGGTGGAACAGAGGTACGGCCGCATTATCACTCCGAATTCCTCTTTCTTACTTCTTCCTTTTTCCAATCCATTCCGGTGGAGGAGCTTTTAGTGGGTATGCCGACTATTGGGGAGTCCCACACTCTCAGTCCCGACTCCCATCGGGGCTGGGGTAAGTGATTAAATCATTTTCTCCTCCACTCGAAAAAAAAGAGTATCGCACAGTTCTACAGAATCATTCACAAGGCAAACGTCGCACAGTTCTAAGAAATCTCTCTCGCGAGTTACACGGAAGCATTCATGAGGTACACATTACACAATTCTACAGAATCTCTCGCGTCGTAAAGTTAGTTACAAAATGTGAAATACGCGAATTAATAGTGCGCGGCAAATAAGTGATTGTAGTTACATTCGAAAATATAACAGTTTCAGTCAGGCGTATATCAAGATTAAATATGTGAAATTAATTGAGTGTGGCGGCAATAAAAGTGTAAAAACAAATTCTTTTATCAGTGTTATCTTTTAGTAGCAACTCCTTTCCGTTTACACACCCTGTTCAAGAGATATTTGCTCGACTGAGTAATAATAGCTAGCCGGAGGACAAAGAACCCAAAATTCAAAATAGTAAAACAATAACAGGCGCTCAGCAAATAAGATAACACGAGAGATTACCGCGACAGTAGTAAAAGTTTGTCTCTCTTTTATGGTTTACCAGTTATGCAAAAGTCGTTCACAATGAAGAATACTTTTGGAGACATTCCCAGAAAATTCAACATATACATTTTATTTGTCATGACAGTATCTTAAATATATAATATTTTAATCAAAATCATTAGAGCCATTTTTGAGAAAATTTTCGGAAAATGTTGCATGTAAAGGGTAATCTGGGGTGGGGGACTTTCTTGAAAACCTTCGTGTCGCATCTCTGGAAGATATTAAACTTAAATACCAAGTTTGGTGTTTATCCGACTGTTCTTTTCTGAGTTATGCTGTTCACAGACACACACACAGACACACACACACGGATATGTTTCCAAAATGCTTTTTTTGGATTCAGGGGGCCTCAAAACATATATTTCCGGTGAAATCTCGATATCGAATTTTTGGGTGGAATACAATACTTCCCCTACTTATTATACGTAGTAGAGAAAGTAAAAAGTGGCAAGGTGCCAGATCTGGTCTATAAAGTGGGTGGGAAGCGTGGAGATGTCCTTCTTGGCCAGAAATGTTGTAACAGTTGTTGCTACGTGAGGACGTGTATTATTGTGATGAAGCTTCCACTTGTCAACCAGATGTCTCCGTTTTCTTTGGGATGTGATCCTTAATAGTTTGGCGAAGAACACTAGATAATCTGCAGTCACTGTCTGACCTCTGAGAACGTGATGTGTGTACACCATACCACGGTAATCAATGTGATTAGTAATGCCTTATTTACAGATTTGTGGACGCATGCTTTTATGGGGCGTGTTTGCCCGTTTTCAATTCATTTTGTGCTGTGTCTCTTCGTTTCTGGGAGTATGCCCATGGTTCATCGGCAGTTATAACGTTTTTCTACCAATCATCCTCTTCTTCATGGAAACACTGTTTCCATTGTTTGCACATTTCAACTCGAATCTGCTTCTGAACGGGAGTTAGCACTTTGGGAATCCAGCGAGCACATATCCCTGACACGTTGAAATGATCCCTTAAAATTGTGTGAGTGCTTCCCACCGATATGTCTAGCATTTTGCAAGTTCTCTGACAGTTACACGAGGATGCATGCGCACGATGATGGCAGCAGTGTTGATTGTGACTTCTGTGGGGGCTCCCTCTCCTTCTTCCAGCTCACCCATTTTAAATGCTTTGTGCCAACAGAAACATGCAACACTAGACATTGGTAACTCACCATAGGCTCCACAAAGACCTTCAAATGTTTCTGTACCATTCTTGCTTAACAAAACACAAAACTTTATTACATTGCGTTCATTCTTCTCACATTTCTGACATTTTGCAGTTTAGAGGCGCCTTCACTCCTTACCAACTTTAAACTGCTACGTTGGGGACTCAGAAAAATGAAACTAATACTAACAATTAAGGGATATTTTCCTCTAGATTACAGATTCCTGCGATTTATAAATGCCAGTCTCAGTCTTTATTGAACAAACTCGTAGATGTCAACTCGTACCTCTGTATTAACTGGTCACATCCACTATTACAAGCCTCTTCCATTTCCACATCATCGTCTGTTACTTTTTCCACAATGAAATAAAAGTAAATCAAATTCCTAACATACCCATAAACCTACAACATAATATGGCGACACGGACAACAACATTCAGTCATAACAACAAATATAGGCGAATCACATCTAAAATGTCACATCTATCTTACAAACTGCCGCTACCGAGTTACCTGGGCAGAATGTAGATTGTCACCGTACCTAGCGACTATTATGGCTTCACCTGTGAAATAAAATAGGTTTATGCAAGCTTTTGTGTGGTGTGCGTATTTGGGCGGAGTTTCGCTTCCCGTGCTGCCATTGGCCGGGTCTTGGCGAACCGCTCGAGCGTTCAAGTGGCGACCAAGACCAATGCTGCTTAACTTTTACAATCTCTTGCGAGGTTGAGAAATTAAGCAGGCCAGTTGTCAGCGAAGCAAGATAATATGTGAGTATAGTAGTTGGAGATAACCAAGTTAAAAAGTGGGCGGATCACCATTGAACGGTCACTCATCCGCTAGTGACCAGGCCCAATATTTGCTGAACTTGGGAATAATCAAGTTGGCTAATGGGCGTATCACCACTGAACGGTCACTCATCCAGCTAGTGACCAGGCCCAATATATGCTTAACTTGGAAGTAATCAAGTTGGCTAATGGGCGTATCACCACTGAACGGTCACTCATCCAGCTAGTGACCAGGCCCAATATTTGCTTAACTTGGGAGTAATCAGTTGGCTAATGGGCGTATCACCACTGAACGGTCACTCATCCAGCTAGTGACCAGGCCCAATAATTGCTTAACTTGGGAGTAATCAAGTTGGCTAATGGGCGTATCACCACTTAACGGTCACTCATCCAGCTAGTAACCAGGCCCAATATTTGCTTAACTTGGGAGTAATCAAGTTGGCTAATGGGCGTATCACCGCTGAACGGTCACTCATCCGCTAGTGACCAGGCCCAATATTTGCTTAACTTGGGAGTAATCAAGTTGGCTAATGGGAGTATCACCGCTGAACGGTCACTCATTCAGCTAGTGACCAGGCCCAATATTTGCTTAACTTGGGAGTAATCAAGTTGGCTAATGGGCGCATCACCGCTGAACGGTCACTCATCCGCTAGTGACCAGGCCCAATATTTGCTTAACTTGGGAGTAATCAAGTTGCCTAATGGACGTATCATCGCTCAACGGTCACTCATCTAGCTAGTGACCAAGCCCAATATTTGCTTAACTTGGGAGTAATCATGTTGGCTAATGGGAGTATCACCGCTGAACGGTCACTCATTCAGCTAGTGACCAGGCCCAATATTTGCTTAACTTGGGAGTAATCAAGTTGGCTAATGGGCGTATCACCGCTGAACGGTCACTCATCCGCTAGTGACCAGGCCCAATATTTGCTTAACTTGGGAGTAATCAAGTTGGCTAATGGACGTATCATCGCTCAACGGTCACTCATCTAGCTAGTGACCAAGCCCAATATTTGCTTAACTTGGGAGTAATCATGTTGGCTAATGGGCGTTATCACCGCTGAACGGTCACTCATCTAGCTAGTGACCAAGGCCAATATTTGTTTATCTTGGGAGTAATCATGTTGGCTAATGGGAGTATCACCGCTGAACGGTCACTCATTCAGCTAGTGACCAGGCCCAATATTTGCTTAACTTGGGAGTAATCAAGTTGGCTAATGGGCGTATCACCGCTCAACGGTCACTCATCTAGCTAGTGACCAAGTACAATATTTGCTTAACTTGGGAGTAATCATGTTGGCTAATGGGCGTATCACCGCTCAACGGTCACTCATCTAGCTAGTGACCAAGGCCAATATTTGTTTATCTTGGGAGTAATCATGTTGGCTAATGGGCGTATCACCGCTGAACGGTCACATCCGCTAGTGACCAGGCCCAATATTTGCTTAACTTGGGAGTAATCAAGTTGGCTAATGGGCGTATCACCGCTCAACGGTCACTCATCCGCTAGTGACCAGGCCCAATATTTGCTTAACTTGGGAGTAATCAAGTTGGCTAATGGACGTATCATCGCTCAATGGTCACTCATCTAGCTAGTGACCAAGCCCAATATTTGCTTAACTTGGGAGTAATCATGTTGGCTAATGGGCGTATCACCGCTCAACGGTCACTCATCTAGCTAGTGACCAAGGCCAATATTTGTTTATCTTGGGAGTAATCATGTTGGCTAATGGGAGTATCACCGCTAAACGGTCACTCATTCAGCTAGGGACCAGGCCCAATATTTGCTGAACTTGGGAGTAATCAAGTTGGCTAATGGGCGTATCACCGCTCAACGGTCACTCATCTAGCTAGTGACCAAGCCCAATATTTGCTTAACTTGGGAGTAATCATGTTGGCTAATGGGAGCATCACCGCTGAACGGTCACTCATTCAGCTAGTGACCAGGCCCAATATTTGCTTAACTTGGGAGTAATCAAGTTGGCTAATGGGCGTATCACCGCTGAACGGTCACTCATCCGCTAGTGACCAGGCCCAATATTTGCTTAACTTGGGAGTAATCAAGTTGGCTAATGGACGTATCATCGCTCAACGGTCACTCATCTAGCTAGTGACCAAGCCCAATATTTGCTTAACTTGGGAGTAATCATGTTGGCTAATGGGCGTTATCACCGCTGAACGGTCACTCATCTAGCTAGTGACCAAGGCCAATATTTGTTTATCTTGGGAGTAATCATGTTGGCTAATGGGAGTATCACCGCTGAACGGTCACTCATTCAGCTAGTGACCAGGCCCAATATTTGCTTAACTTGGGAGTAATCAAGTTGGCTAATGGGCGTATCACCGCTCAACGGTCACTCATCTAGCTAGTGACCAAGTACAATATTTGCTTAACTTGGGAGTAATCATGTTGGCTAATGGGCGTATCACCGCTCAACGGTCACTCATCTAGCTAGTGACCAAGGCCAATATTTGTTTATCTTGGGAGTAATCATGTTGGCTAATGGGCGTATCACCGCTGAACGGTCACATCCGCTAGTGACCAGGCCCAATATTTGCTTAACTTGGGAGTAATCAAGTTGGCTAATGGGCGTATCACCGCTCAACGGTCACTCATGCGCTAGTGACCAGGCCCAATATTTGCTTAACTTGGGAGTAATCAAGTTGGCTAATGGACGTATCATCGCTCAATGGTCACTCATCTAGCTAGTGACCAAGCCCAATATTTGCTTAACTTGGGAGTAATCATGTTGGCTAATGGGCGTATCACCGCTCAACGGTCACTCATCTAGCTAGTGACCAAGGCCAATATTTGTTTATCTTGGGAGTAATCATGTTGGCTAATGGGAGTATCACCGCTAAACGGTCACTCATTCAGCTAGTGACCAGGCCCAATATTTGCTGAACTTGGGAGTAATCAAGTTGGCTAATGGGCGTATCACCGCTCAACGGTCACTCATCTAGCTAGTGACCAAGCCCAATATTTGCTTAACTTGGGAGTAATCATGGGGGCTAATGGGCGTATCACCGCTCAACGGTCACTCATCTAGCTAGTGACCAAGGCCAATATTTGTTTATCTTGGGAGTAATCATGTTGGCTAATGGGCGTATCACCGCTGAACGGTCACTCATCCGCTAGTGACCAGGCCCAATATTTGCTTAACTTGGGAGTAATCAAGTTGGCTAATGGGCGTATCACCGCTCAACGGTCACTCATCTAGCTAGTGACCAAGCCCAATATTTGTTTATCTTGGGAGTAATCATGTTGGCTAATGGGCGTATCACCGCTGAACGGTCACTCATCCGCTAGTGACCGGGTCCAATATTTGCTTAACTTGGGAGTAATCAAGTTGGCTAATGGACGTATCATCGCTCAACGGTCACTCATCTAGCTAGTGACCAAGCCCAATATTTGCTTAACTTGGGAGTAATCATGTTGGCTAATGGGCGTATCACCGCTCAACGGTCACTCATCTAGCTAGTGACCAAGCCCAATATTTGCTTAACTTGGGAGTAATCAAGTTGGCTAATGGACGTATCATCGCTCAACGGTCACTCATCCGCTAGTGACCAGGCCCAGTATTTGCTTAACTTGGGAGTAATCAAGTTGGCTAATGGACGTATCATCGCTCAACGGTCACGCATCCGCTAGTGACCAGGTCCAATATTTGCTTAACTTGGGAGTAATCAAGTTGGCTAATGGACGTATCATCGCTCAACGGTCACTCATCTAGCTAGTGACCAAGCCCAATATTTGCTTAACTTGGGAGTAATCAAGTTGGCTAATGGACGTATCATCGCTCAACGGTCACTCATCCGCTAGTGACCAGGCCCAATATTTGCTTAACTTGGGAGTAATCAAGTTGGCTAATGGGCGTATCATCGCTCAACGGTCACGCATCCGCTAGTGACCAGGCCCAATATTTGCTTAACTTGGGAGTAATCAAGTTGGCTAATGGGCGTATCATCGCTCAACGGTCACTCATCCGCTAGTGACCAGGCCCAATATTTGCTTAACTTGGGAGTAATCATGTTGGCTAATGGGCGTATCATCGCTCAACGGTCACTCATCTAGCTAGTGACCAAGCCCAATATTTGTTTATCTTGGGAGTAATCATGTTGGCTAATGGGCGAATCACCGATGAACGGTCACTCATCCATCTAGTGACCATACCCAATACCGCTTAACTTGGGGAATGCGAGATGGAATAATAGCCATTACATCAGTGGTTCCATGGCATCCTTGAGTAGACGGTAGCCTTTCCGTCGTCTGGGGACCCTGTCATTGTAATGTCCCGGGATGTGTTGCAAGTTTCGTGTGCATCAGTAACATATATAAATGTTTCAGCTAATATCCCATTCAATATAACTGAACTGATATAAATGCCCATCATGCAATATATAATACGAGTATGTAATAGCTACATATTTACTATGCGTACAACGAGATCTAGGAAATTGAACAAACTCTTTCCTCGATATTTAACAAGCATTTACCAAACTAGAATCACAGTATACTGTTTAAACACGGTACTACATGTACCATTTTGTACCGGGAATCACTTTAAAGAAGAAAGTCTGGTGTGTTGTATTCATATCACTTTCTCTACGCATTCTTCTACAAATTATTATTACAAAAGTTTATTCTTCTATCTACTTCTTGTTAATCGAGATAAACCTTAGTTACATATCTCGTTTCCTATTTTTTCTACTACGTACAGTATGTAGGGGAAGTAGTGCATTCTAACCAAAAATTCGATATCGAGATTTTACTGGAAATAGATGTTTTAAGGTGTCCTGAATCCAAATTAAAACTTGTTTGAAAACATGTCCGTTTATGTGCCTGTCTGTGAACAGCATAATTAAACAACGAACATTCGGATAAATACCAAACTTAGTATTTGAATTTAGTATCTTCCAGGGATGCGCCACAAAGATTTTCAAGAAAATCCCCTCAGCCCATACCATCCTTTACATGGAACATTCTTCTAAAATTTAGATTTTCTCATAAATGGCTATAACGATTTTGATTAAAATATCATATTATGGCGTACTAGTAACTATTGTAATGCCAGACACATTATTGCATCGTATTGGCGACAGCATTGTTGTGATAATTCTTTCGGCTTTGTGTTTGAATTTCGTCCGGCATGACGCTCTCCACCTCTGCCCAGCGTTCCTAGCCAGAGTTGTAGAGGGCGGGGGGAATAGTTTAGCGTTACTTCTTTGTGTGTACGAGCGTCAGTCAGAGTCGAGTGTGCGAGTTTGTGTGTGAATGAGTGTAAATGTAGCTTGTGTGTGAGGCATCTCCCCTCAACTCTTTCTTTGTCTTTATGTATGCGATGTAGAGGCGCCGTCTATTTGTTAAATAAACCACAGGTAATGTAAATAATGTGAAATGTGTGTAATTTGTTATAAATATCCCACGCCTGCACCGGAATGTGATTATCAAGGTTCTGGGCTTACGCTGAATCTGTAGCTACGTTTCCCCATGTGCATGTTGGGGTGATTAAAATTTAATAGTTTTGTTGGAAACCTTTTGGCCCTCACCCCAGTATGTAACACTATGTTTAAGATATTTTCATGCAAATTAATTATATCTTGAATTTTCTGGGAATGCCCCCAAAAGTCTTCATTGTGAATGACTTAACTTATCTGGTAAACCGTAAGAGATAGACAAAATTTCACTACACAAAAATGTAGATCTCGTTACAACACAATTTATATTATATACTTTTTTGTTGAGTGAACTATTTCCGAGGTATTCCTTGTTATTTGATTGAATTTTCCAATACTTACCTTTTCACAAATGAGAATTCATTATTCGTTTTTTTATGTCCTGGACATACAAAGAGAATGGAATGCTCCACATGGCAACCAGCTCTTAAAACATTTGACTATCGCTTAAAGCCTACCATATTCCCCTTATACCTACAAGAAAATTAGCAATAAGATAGTTTCTACAAATGTTTATCTCGATTAACATGAAGTAGATGGAGAATAAGCGTTTGTAAAAATAGTTTGCATGAGAGTAGATGAAGTCATGTGAGTGTAACACACCAGGTTTTTTTAAGTTCCATTTAAGGCAGTCAACTACATTGGTCTTATCAGCGGCCTTTCCTTTGGAATATATTATTTATTGCCTATAGGCAATTGTGTTAAATCGTGTTCGCTTGTCGTTGGACTGTGCTAAACTGTGAGTTTTTAATCATCAGATTAGATCTATTTCATACTTCCAGATTCTGGGGAGGATAGGAAATACCTTTGGCTACAGATAAATTTACACTTCCCAGCCGGGAATCGAACTTGGGACCCTTCACACAACAGACATGTGCTCTACCGACCGAGCCAAGAGGCCAGCCTGCATTTCGTTGTAGGTATAGGAAGAACGAAATAGGACAAAACGAAAGTCAGATTTTTACACAGTGGATCGCTATATGATGCTTTGAAATTCTATATTCCTTGAGTGACCACGATAAAAACACGAATAGCGACTTACCATTTCAAAAAATCGTAAATGGTTCCGAATAGAGAGGACTTCGCAGTCTTTTCCCCAAAAAATGCAACATATACACAAAAACATTTTAATCATATGATACTTAAATCAAAATGTTCGAAATATTTTCCAATAAAGTTTGTGATGGAGGTGATTGTTTTGAAAATATTCGTGTCGCATCCTTGAACTTAATTAGCAAGTTTGCTGTCTAAGCGACTTTGGTTTTGTTTTACACACAAACACACACGCGCGATGGATCATAGACTTCGGATGGGTTAGAGGACACGCAGGTAGAAGGCAACAAAATGGCGGATCAACTCGCGAAAGAAGCTGCTCTAGAAGATGGTGATGTAGTGTACGATAAAATATCCAAAGAAGTGATTGTAACAAGAGAGAGTGGCCACAAATATGGGTAAATACAAATAAAGGAACTATAACAAAATCTTTCTCTACAAAAGTGAGTGCAGACTCCGACAGGACATTCCCATATTCCCAGAGTTCACATCGATGTTGACGGGACATAGAAAATTAAGACCACGCCGCAACAGATATAAATTTATAAACAACACGGTCTGTGTATGTAATGATGGGGAACAAACCTTTGACTACTTAATACATCGTTGTGAAAAGCTTAGTGCACAAAGAAACCGAATAATGAGCGGAGGATACTGGCCCACATCTAACCATCAACTCATCAGCAAGCATCTTCACGAGATTTATTACATCAATACATTTTACACAACTGGAATGACTATAGGAAAACTACAAATAAGGTAAATATAGTATGTATAGGGTCTTTCAACAAGAGTGTCCTATCTTTGAACTTAAATAAAACACGTTCTATAACTGATAAAGGTTTATTTCTTTTTTTTATTTTGGAACATAATTAATGTCATTACGTGTGTAAGAGAACTTCAGTTAAGTGACCGCCGCGACTGCGTTGGGTTGCGCATATACGGTTGACCCAATTTTCAATGACAGAAGAACGTAAATTAGGTCCAACTTCACGAATAACACGCGTGATGTTATTCATAAGATCATTTACTGTTTCTGGCTTGTTGACATAAACTCGAGATTTAACATAACCCCACAAGAAGTAAATCCAACGGCGTTAAATCACATGACCTTGGGGGCCAGTTAACATCACCACCACGGAAATGACGAAACCTCTAAACTTCTCCTTCAAAAGATCGATTTTTTTCGAGAGCAGTATGACATGTGGCACATCTTGCTGGAACCAGATGTTTCTGAAATCTATACCATCTGATTGAGACCAAAAATAGTCCCTTATAAGAGCCCAGTATCTTTCTCCATTGACAGTTAGAGCTTCTCCATCTTCATCTTGAAAAAAATATGGACCAATGATTCCACTATACCAAAATCCACACCACACAGTAACCTTTTGAGGATGAAGTGGTCGTTCTTGAATCTGCATTGGATTGTGATTACTCCAATAGCGGCAATTTTGTTTGTTAACACAACCATCCATCCAAAAGTGGGCTTCGTCGCTGAAGATGATTTTTCGACAAAAATCCGGCTCAGCTTCCAATTGCTCCATAGCCCAGTTCAGCGAATACACGGCGCAACCTATGGTCGTTGGGCTTCAGTTCTTGAGTTAACACCATTTTGTAACCTTAAACTTCAAGTCCAGATGCAGAATTCGCCAAGTTGTGGTCGGCGAAACCCAAAATTCTTGCGCTCGACGAGCAATTGATTTGTTTCCGTTCTCGCGTACCCTCTCACGAACGGCGCCTATGTTTTCGTTGGAGCGCTTAGGTCGATTACTACAGGCGTTCTTTGATCGCTGACAGAACCACTTCTTTCAAATTTATCGATCAAACGCCGAATCGTTCTCTCGCAGGGACGATTATGTACACCGTAAACTTCACGCAATACACGGAAGGCTTGGCGAACAGATGATCCATTTTGGTAATAAATTTTCACAATTTCTACGCGTTGCTGAATGCTGTAACGCTCCATGGCTATTTGTTAATAACAGCTGTAACCACATGAAAAAAATAACTGCTTGAACTCAATAACAACGCCAGCTCTCAAATGTTAAAGATAGGACACTCTTGTTGAAAGACCCTTTATTTGATAGGAAGAGAAATTAATATAAGGTGTTGTAAATTCTATATAAAGACAATTAAAGAGAATAATCTCAAAGGGAAAAGAATTATAATTACGTTACACATACTTCACATAGATAATTATTGTTAGCATTGTATAAATTAGGATAGACAAGAAGTTATGAAGCAGTAATATTACTATGTAAGATGACCTTCTCTACTGTTGTACAAACTATCTTTACAAACGCTTATTCTCCATCCACTTCATGTTAATCGAGATAAACATGTGTAGGTGCAAGGGGAATATGGTAGGCTTTAAGCGATAGTCAAATGTTTTAAGAGCTGGCTGCTATGTGGAGCATTCCATTCTCTTTGTATGTCCAGGACATAAAAAAGAATGAATGACGAATTTGAGAAAAAGTATAAGTAATGGAAAATTCAAACAAATAACAATAAATATCTCGGAGATGGGTCGCTCGACAAAAAAATTGTATATGACATAACTTGTGTGTTTTAACGAGATGTACATTTTTTGTGTACAAAAATTTTAACTATCTCTTCCAGTTTACCAATTATACGAGAGTCATTCAGGATGAAGACTTTTGGGGACAATCCCAGAAAATTCAGGATATACATTTCATTTGTCATGAAAGTATCCTAAACATATGGTATTTTAATCAAAATCGTTAGAGCCATTTTTGAGAATATAAAAAAATTTCGAAAAATCTTCCATGTGAAGGGTAGTGTGGGGTTGGGGGATTTTTTTAAAAAATCTTTGTGTCGCACCTTTGAAAGATACCGAATCTAAACACCCGTTTGGTATTTATCCGACTTTTCGTTTTTGAGTTATGCTGTTCGCAGACACAGGGGACCTGAAAGCATGTATTTCCTGTGAAATCTGGGTATCGAATTTTTGGGCGGAATGAAATACTTTACCTACTTACTATACGTAGTAGAGAAAAAATGCGTTTTTTCTATTTACGGAGTCTCAAAACGTACTTCCAGTGAAATTTCCGTAAGGAATGTTTGTGTGGAATACACAAATGTAGGATGTGAATACCGGAGGGGAACACCTCGCCACTACGACCAACTAAATGTATTGTGGCTACACTCCCCCCGGGAGGCAGGAGATCTCAGGGCCGTAGGCAGACGGGATCATAGAGACACACGGAGGTCCTTAGCATTTCCAGTACGAAACACCCGCTCTCGCCAGTAGAAGAAAAGAGTACCGCGAGAGGACGAAGAAACGGCCCTGGTTTTGGCGGGGAGAAATATTTCAGAAGCCCATCAACCATGCCATCTGTCCATCACCATAAAATCATAGGAAATGAGCGAAAGGAGAAATCCTGGTAGAATATACCACCTCAGCATTCGCCTACGCGACCAGAGGAAAACCACGAAAAACCCCACGGTCAGAGTTGGCGGCCACCAGGAATCGAACCCGGAACCTCCCGATTGCGTGCCACAGACGTTGCCGCCTGAGCTACTTACTATAGGTAAGTAGCAGAGTTGGTAAAAATTAACTAAAACAACATTTGTCCGCAAATTTAAGGTAGACACTGTCTACCTTGTCTCTACTGAAGCTATATGCACGTTTAGAGTACTTAGTTTACAAAATGAGCGACGTCCGCGTCGACGCTGCTCTCTCTCTCTCCCTATGCCCAGTAGCCTCCGCGCGATCTCGTAGTACACATAATTCTGGTAGCTCTGTATGCTGTGCGGTGCGCGGCTGTTTGTTCCGGCCTGCATTCACAGAAAGCCACCGTAACACTCAGTAAATTTATCGACAGATACAAACGGCACAAGAAATAAGAGTCTACAGTGCATATAAACGTGCGTAATTAGTGAAGATTTAAGGGGGAGATATATGTAGGTTGAAAATAAACAAATTTCACAAATTTCAAATAAAAATACATAGTGAAGTGTACAATCTTGGAGACATATCCACAAAATTTTATACTCAAATTATTAATCTAAATGGAGTTTTATGTTTAAATATTTCGAGCCCACCTACTGGCACGCCTCCTTTTACCTGCGATGTTTTCCAGGCCCTTTGCATTTGCTTTACATTTTTACAAATTTGTGCGTTCAAGCTGCAGGAGTGGTTTCCCTTTGTATGAGAAGGCTTACCAACAGTTTTTAAAGCGGTAAGTATTATTGTTTGGCTATTTTAGAGCTTAGAATCAAATGCTTGATCTAAATGTTATCATGTTGTGTGCAAAGTTTGGGACTAGTTTATATAGCCGTCCTTAGCTGAAGTTAGTTTATACCGGAGAACGCGGATGCCAGGTTTGCCTGAGAAGAACAATACAGGGGATTCCATACCGACATAGAAGAGACCGCTATGTGAAAGATTAGTGCTTCAAAACATACACTTTAAGTGCTATTACTGGTCCCAGAGTTCATTTGGCAGAGAAACTGCCTGCTATGTGACGTGTTCCGGGTTCGATCCCCGGCTGAGCTCTAGAAAGCTGTCTTTAAACAAAAACATTTCACGGTATGCCCAGAGTCTGGTATTTGAATTTGAGATTACTTTGCGTGTGGGGGTGTTATGGGTTATTTAATAAGCAATTCGCCCATTAACAAGAATTCAGGATTGCTGCTTGAGGCAAACCTGAGCACACGTGTAAATCATTTAGTTCCATGACAGTTAATCTACAATCAGTACAACTGCATGGTACCAAATGGTGCTGTAAAGTTAACAAGACTAAAAACATTTCTATTTTTATTATATTTATGTACCCTTAAAGTTGCGTTAGAAATAAATTATTTTCTATTAGTGCATTATTCATAATGAGCATGTGCAAAAACACGCTCGCCTTGGTGTAGGAATTCATGTAAGGGCATCTCAGGCCCACGATCTACCTGGAATGATTCTTCGTTTCTTAATATCATCTCTGTGCCCAAAAAAGAAAGAAAAAAAACACACACACACAGCCTTCCAGCCTCAATTGCGTTTTGGTGCGTCTCCGCACAGATAAAAACCACATCTGTGTGTTCGCTATTGATGAACGTAATCTTTTTGTCTGAGTGACCTGGCTCGAACTGCAAGTAGGAGACCACGCGACGCTTATCAGTACGAAACTACCACATAAACACCTGCAAACAATAGCACTACCTCAGTGATCTTTCGCTTTGTACCTGCACTGCCCCTTTGGACAGCAGTGATGCGGCAACTTCTTTTGCAGCTATGTATGCGAGTAACATAAAACTGTAAAGGACGGCTTGGGTAGGCTTGTGGGAACATTTTCTCAAAAAAACTATTAGATAGAACATAGTTAAATTTCCTACACTTATTATTTTATAATGAAAGATTTTCTGCAGACCATTTGTTTCTATAATATGTGATAATTTAAAAACATTAACAGTACCAATTTTATTATTTTCTTAAAAATAAATAATCAACATTTTAAAATATGTCTACAGGAATTTGCTAAACACAATATAAAGAAACTGTGTGCAAAACTCCAGTTTAACATCTATCACAGTTTTTGTGAAAATGTCCCTTATCTTCAGAAATGTGAGGTTAGGTTATAACAATATATAACTTGGCGTCAAGTAAAGAAAAAGTTCTGAAATAATTATGGAAGTTGCAGGCAATTATTAGAAACCACCCGAAACATTTCAAATTGTTACATAAATAACTTTGTAATTTACATCAAATTTAATATTTGCTGTCACTTGGAACTACATCTCCCATTCCAGAACAAGAGATATTGTCAGAAGGAAAAAAAAACAAGCAGATGAAGATCCGAAAGAAGACAACGCTCCGTTGAATACATGCGTCAGTTATGAAAATGTTAATAAAAAGAAACTTTAGAACGAATTTAAGAGAATAACGAAACGTTAGTCAGAGTTGGGGTAAACTTACAGAAAATATAAGTTATGCATTCATACTTGCCAAATTCCTGAAACCTAAAACAGTAAAACTTTCCCTCGTCCAGTAAAGCGTAATAATTTTGCGATGTCAAGCAATTAAGAATGCATAAAATGTTCAATGTACAAGCATTACAACATGAGAATTTAGTTTTAAAAAGACTCCTTGAAGATCTGGTAGTGCTGTCTCTTTCTGTCACACACATTGAAATTCTTCATAGTACCACAATAAACATGAACTAAAACAAAAAACACTATTTTCTAAGCTACACATGTTAGTCCATATTTTGCGCTTCATAATATCAACTATAAAAAAGAACTGTCACAAAAATGGGAAACGTATATCCCGCAGCCATGAAACGCGAATAAGATAAACGTTTACATGAGAGAGTTGACTTTACAGTGCACTGGTCCATTACTAAATGTTCGCGCCCTGGTTACCACAGGACAATAGTGTTGCAAATCCGCACACTATGCGTTGTTGCAGGGGAACCATGATCATGATGAAGGATGGACATACAGATAAGCTCTGATCTATCAAAGCACTGTATACCATTTACTAAAGGTGACTAGTGGCGATATACATTTTGTTGTGGCCCAGTGAAGGGAGGGGGGTGTGATCGTAACGAAGGATAAAAATACAGACAAGCTTCTTATCTATCATAGCACTGTATACCATTTACTAGAAGTTACTAGTGCTGCTATACTTTTGTTGCAGCCCAGTGAAGAGGGACCATGATCCTGACGAAGGATAAAAACACAGATAAGCTTCTTATCTATCATAGCACTGTATACCATTTACTAGAGGTTACTAGTGCTGCTATACATTTTGTTGCAGCCCAGTGAAGAGGGACCATGATCCTGACGAAGGATAAAAACACAGATAAGCTCTGGTCTATCATAACACTGTATACCACTCAGGACCGAGCAGGATGGCTCAAGCGGCGAAATCTGTGGTCCGTATTCGGGAGGTCGCAGGTTCGATCCCCGGCGAACGCCCACTCTGGCCCATTGGTTTTTCGTGGCTTCCTCTGGGTCTACAAGCGAATCCTGCGATGGCTCATCTTCTATCACAACTCTCCTTCCTCTCATCTTCCTTGTCATCTGTTTCAGGGTTACAGGAGTAGACGACGGTGTTCAGCGGTTTGCGTCTTGACGGTGGGCTGTGCGCTTTGTAAAGGTTTCTTCCCTGGCGTCGCTGCGGTACCACTTAGAGTGGGTTCCAGCCCCGGAGTTAGGCATCGGATGCGCAATGTCTGGAAACATTAGGTACCCCTCTTTTCTTGCGCCCGTCGTCATCCGGATCTGGTCGCCCTTTGGGTCTCTCCTCTCATCCATCCCCCCTCTCGTGGGGTCACTGGTAGACGCAGAAGGCCTGTGTGCGGTGCTCAGCCGCGGTTTCGGTGGGACCTCTGTTAGTTCGTACCAGTACCTCTGCTGTTGTACCATTCAGTTTGAAGACTTAAGTTAGAATAATGTCATGGAGTTTAAGGCTTTGTAAGGTTCGTGGTAAAAAAAACTGATGTGTTACACTCACATGACTTTCTCTACTCTTGTACTAACTATTTTACAAACGCTTATTCTCCATCTACTTCATGTTAATCGAGATAAACATTTGCAGACTCTATCTTATTGCTAATTTTCTTGTAGATGTAAGAGGAATATATATTTACAAGGACAATATAGAAATACAGTAGCCTTAAAGCATAGACATTACTCTTAATAGCTGGTTGCTATGTGCAGCACCATTCCCTTTGCCACAGATTAATACTCTTTGCATATCCAAGACAAAAAAATGAATAACGAATTCCCATTTGAGAAAATAAGTATTGAAAAATTTAAGGGAATAACAAGCAATATCTAGAAAATGGTTCACTCAACAACAAAAAGTGTATATGACATAAATTGTGTATTTTAACGCGATCTACGTTTTTTGTGTAGTAAAATTTTGTCTATCTCTTATGGTTTACCAGTTATGCAAAAGTTGTTCACAATGAAAAATACTTTTGGAGATATTCCCAGAAAATTCAAGATATACATTTTTTTTGCCATAAAATATCTTAAACATATGATATTTTAATCAAAATCGTTAGAGCCATTTTTGAGAAAATTAAACTTTTCGAAAAATGTTCCATGTAAAGGGTAATCTGGAGTGAGGGGATTTTCTTGAAAACCTTCGTGTCGCATCTCTGGAAGATACTGAACCTAAATACCAAGTTTGGTGTTTATCCGATTGTTCGTGTCTGAGTTAACCTGTTCACAGACACACAGACACACACACGGACATGTTTCCAAAAATGATTTTTTTTTGGATTCAGGGGGTCTCAAAACATTTATTTCCGGTGAAATCTCGGTATCGAATTTTTGGGTGGAATACAATACTTCCCCTACTTACTGTACATAGTAGAGAAAGTAAAAAGCACTTAATTTTTGTAAGATAAAATGTTTTGTTTTTTTTGAAGTTAACCTTATTATTGGTTTGATTTTGCAAATGCTTATACTCTCTAATTGGGAAGCTGCCCTTCATTTTTTCTCGTGGTCATGCAAAGAGCATGGCATTTTAAAGCCATCTCATAACGACACGCTGTTTACAGTAGTAGAGCGAGAGTCCGATTTTTAAAGGTGTTACATTCACATGAATTTATCTACCCTCAGTCGTTTATTAGTGGCAATAAAATTATTTTTATGAAAGCTTATTCTTCTTTCTTCTACATTTTAATCGAGATTAAGCTTTGCTACATTACTAGGGCCCGGATTTTTAGGTTTTAACCTATATTTTTTCTCGCTATTTAATTAACACATTTCAAGATATATATTCGTTTCACACTTCCTGGAGTAGAATATGCGAATTTCGTTACAGCTAAAAAAAACCTAAATGAGGGGTTGACACCTAAAATAATCTAAATAGCTATTTTCCCTTTATGGAGATGAAGAATGTTATTTTCGGATTGAAGCTCATTGTAAAATTATTTCCAGCACTTATAGCCAGGTGTTCAAATTACTACAGTTAAACGCAGCACATGAGACGTGGTGACACCTGGATGCAGCTGAAAGAAGGTCAGGTGGAGTGTAACCTGTGTAACGAGATCGCCTCCAATCGCTCACTGAGAGTACAACATGCAGAAAGTGTGGTGATTGATTGTTGCAATACTTTTCTAATGTAATTGTTGTATAGTGAAACAATGCCTAAATCACATTTATTGAAAAGGTGGATTGTTGCAGATCCACACTTCACTTTTGTTAGTGACAGATAGTGCTGCCTATCTACATGTTGATGGCCGGGGGGGGGGTTCTACAGTTCTTCCACCCGACCATGCTACATGTTACATGCTTGGCCCGCGGCCTCCACCGCCTTGCAGAGGAAATTAGAAGCCACTTCGATGACGTGAACAGCCTGATGTTTTCGGTCAAGAAGGTTTTCTTAAAAGCCCTAACACGTATACAATTGTTCAAAGAGAAAGTAGTGGCAAGGCCTCTTCCACCTGAGCAGATACTTGGTTGTCTGCTAGCATTCACTATGCCGAGCACTTAAAAGACATTAAAAATGTCGTCAATGAACTGCTTGAAACAGAAGCTTCCTGCATTGCCAAGGTTAAAGAAACCACTCGAGTGCCCCACTCTTGCGCTTCCCTTGCATATATTGACACACTTTTGTTTTATACAAGAAGCTATTTTCCGGTTGGAAAGTACAACTTTACCACTGAAAGATGCTCTAGATATCATTGGCAATGTTTCCAGCAAAGAAATACCTGGACAGTGGGAGTTGCATGTTCTTCGAAGTTGCTCAACGAATTCCTGGTTTTGAAGATGTGAAAATCATCAATTCAGTATTGCATGGAGAAAAGTATACAGGAAAACTATCCCTAGAATCTGCTGCACTGGCATCTATGTTGTACGCTCCAATGACGTCATGCTCCGTTGAAAGAAACTTTTCTTCCTACAAGGATGTGCTACGTGATAATAGGAACGCCAGAAAATTTGAAAATGTATGCAGCTATTTACAAGAAGCCAAAAAATAAATCTTGAAAATAAGTACCCAAAAAACAAAACTGATACCTGTGATTCACAAAGCAAATCGTATAAAAACCTATTTTAAGCATATAAGAAACCAAAAATGAAGGTTTATTCCGCCTGAGAATCCGGGGTCCATACATTACACATTTCGTCATAGATGCAAAAAGGAACAGCAATAGTCAAATGTTTAAGACCGAGCGGGTTGGCTCAGACGGTTGGTTACATCTGTGACCCGCAATCGTGAGGTTGTAGGTTTTATTCCCGTGGCCGAACTTCCTGACCCATATTTTTTTTTTGGGGGGGGGGGGTTTCCCGGGTCACCAGACGAATGCTGGGAAGGATTCTCTCATCCCCGGAATTTCCTGCCCCTCCATTCTCATTTCAATTCATGTTTCATCCGTTGGTCTCTTTCAGGGTTAGAAGAGTCGTCGATAGTGTTTCGGTGCAGTGTGGCAGAGGAAAAGGATGCTCTTTGTGACTCTCTACGTCCCAAGGCTCTCGGCTGGCTGCCGGGGTATCCGCACCCTTTTGACGGGCGTTGGACCCTTCTGTGCGAGTGGAGACCCCGGTCTGCTTGTCCGACTGCCGAGGAGTCTCTATCTGGAAACTTAAGGACCCTGCCATTGCTGCGCCATCACTCCTGGTTCCGGTCGCCCGGTGTCTCCTCTTGGGGACGCCCCCAATATCCCCTATGTGGATCAGTGCCGAGTCCACTCTGTGGCCAAGAACTGGACGCTGTATGCTGGCCTTAAAATTCGATACTGTTTCCATGATTCGCGAGAAACAACTGAATGTTGAAAGGACATGGAATGACGCATGTATTGAACAATTCCAGCCTAAATGACGGATATCTTGGAAATGGTTAATACTACAAAAATATTATTTGAAATAAATTGTGTTTTTAAAGAGATCTACACTTCTTGTCCAATTCGTTTTCGTTTATCGCTTAACGTTTACCAGTTACATATGTTGAATATATGGTGTTTTAATCAAAACCGTTACAGCCATTTTTTAGAAGAACAGAAATTTCGAAAAATGTTCCATGTAAATCTTCCGGTGGCATCTTTGGAAGCTACTAACATAAATTCCAAGTTTGGTATTTATGCCACTTTTCATTTTTGAGTTATGCTGTTCAGACACACACACACACACACACACACACACACACACACAAGGACCTTTTTCTAAAGATGCTTGTTTTTGGATTCAAGGGGTCTCAAAACATATATTTCCGGTGAAATCTCAATATCGAATTTTGGATGGAATGCAATACCTTCACTAACTGCTATGTATGTGGTAGAGGAAGTAACAAAAATCCTGATGCGTTGCACTCACATGACTTTCTCTACTCTTATTACTAATTTTCTTGTACGTGCAAGGGGGATATGGTTAGGCTTTAAGCGATAGTCAAATGTTTTAAGAGCTGGTTGCTATGTGGAGTATTCCATTCTCTTTGTATATACAGGATATAAAAAAACGAATAACGAATTCACATTTGAGAAAAAGTATAAGTATTAGAAAATTCAAACAGATGACAAGGAATATCTCGGAAATGGTTCAGTTGAAAAAAAAATGTATATGACATAAATTGTGTGTTTTAACAAGATCTACATTTTTTGTGCAGGAAACTTTTGTCCATCTCTAACGGTTTACCAGTTATGCGAAAGTATTTCAGAATGAAGAGGACTTTTGGGCACACTCCCAGAAAATTGAAGATATACATTTTATTTGACATAAAAATATCTTAAATATATGATATTTTAATCAAAATCGTTTAGTCATTTTTGAGAAAATAAAAATTTTCAAAAATGCCCATATAAAGGGTAGACTGGGGTGGGGGATTTTGTTGAAAATGTTTGTGTTGCATCCTTGGAACATAGTAAACTCAAATACCAAGTTTGGTATTTATCCGACGTTTCGTTTTTGAACTATGCTGTTCACAGACAGACGCATAGACACACATACGGACATGTTTACAAGAATGCTTTATTTGGATTCAGGGCACCTCAAAACATGTATTTGGTGTAAAATCTCGGTATCGAATTTTTGGGTGGAATACAATACTTCCCCTACTTACTAAACGTAGTAGAGAAGTACATGGGTAATAAGCTTGTAGAGGAAAGAGTGAAGAAATACATGAGATGTTTTGGGACGGTGTTCGGGTGGTGACAGATCGAGAAATAAATAATTGTGAATAGGGCGTTCAGTGTCACTTATCTGATCACCAGAACCGAACTTCTGTTTGCAGTTGGAGCTCGTGGGTAAATTTTAAAGAACGGACCATTTGCACCCTATCGTGTTTGTAACGATGAAGTTTTGGGATTATTAATGACCTCCACCCCACGCAGAGTTACATCTCAAAAGGAAATAGAGATCGGAGAATCGCTCGATCAGATAAGCCAACTTACCTGGGCTATATATTCTCTTTTAAAATCTCACGCTGGAAATAAAAACAAATGAAATATGGAGCCGCGGTGTCGCACATTTATGCCAAACTTTGGGAGTCGCTTATTAATTTCATCTCAACGACCCACTTAAGGAAATTGATTGCGGATAACAGCTGGCTTCTGAACTTGCATCAAAATCGATAAGGTGGCCCGCGCTAGCTTTGTCCCTAGGGTGGCGCCAGCACTCTCTTTTAAACTGCTGGATACCCAAAACTGACGTACTGTCTTCTAAAATATGTTCCTGCCCACCCGACGTTGCACCGTTACTTTTCAAACTAGAATGACACACCTCCCCCCTTTCTTTATGAAACTATTATACAAGATTTTTATGGTGAGTCCTCCTTCCCCCATATAACTGTAATGTTTTACAGCCACAGGCTATTCCAAATAATGGATGAAACACCCCGATATTCACAAAAAGGATGTGGAACATCGGCGGAACGTCTGACTTCCTTAACCTCCCCCCGACACTCTTCCAAGTTGTGTAAATACAGCACAGCCTATAATCATCGTTGGAGTAGTTTTTAGATATTTGCAGTAGCTTAAATTTAAAAAATGTGTACCTTTTATTTGTTCCTGTAATTATTTAAGAACATAAAAGAACCGAGCGGGATGGCTCAGGCGGCAACGTCCGTGGCCCGCATTTGAGAGGTCCCGGGTTCAAATCCTGTAGGCCGACCAATCTCACTGAGGTTTTTTCGTGGTTTCCCTCAGCCGCTAAGGTAACCAACCAAACCAAACCAAAATTCCACCTTAAGTCTAAAACAATAGTAAAAATGAAAAATAGGTGGTAATAGCGAATGTTGTGCCATCTATCCACAGACAAGGAAAGCAGACAGACTGTACGCCACACTAATGCCAACTGCACGGCACGAAGCCGAAGCTGCTATGCGCTAGGGTCTCTGTGGGCACGTGACGAAGCAAGATAGCATGGCTACAGGGATGAGACCTAGAAGGCTAACTGTCCGCCTTTCTATATGAAAGCGGCAGTTGGACTGAACGGCACCCTAATGTCATCTGCACGGCACGAAGAGGAAGCTGCTATGAACTACAGTCTCTGTGGACACGTGACGAAGCAAGATAGCATGGTTACACTCTGCTACACATCGATCTAAGAGTTATCCACTAACAGATCCGTCGCGACATGATCTTGTAGTTAAAGCGACGTAAAATAAATAGAATAATAAAAAGGCATAAAAGCTACATAGATTTCATATAATAAGAAACCCTTAACATATACAATAATATAGAGGTGAAGTTGGGGAATATTAAGATTCCCCACTCCCAGACCAAGTAAACCTCTTTGGAAAATGACAAAAGGTCTGCGACCATCGAGAAAAATAATCTTCTCAGTTGTCTATTATCAAATATGGGCTCATGATCTCTAGTGTTAGTAATTTTCTCTCTTTACGAAGGTCACTCTGAAAATTTCGAGAATGGGCAACAATGAGTTGTGGTATGCCAAAGCACTTTTCCTAGCTTCAGATTGAAGTTCAGATAGCAACATGTACAAGTCTGGGCGCGCTCCAACAATGTACGTCAGCATTGCATGTGTATGTATAGCATACACTGGGATGGATCTCATGCGAGAGCATTTCCGTGCAATGACTTTAAGCTCGCTTTAGGGGAGAGAGAATGCCTTGAAAGACTGCACGTGCATTTAGGGATCTTTACCCTTCGCAATCTACCATTTATCGATGGTATGCAGAGTTTAGAAGAGGAAGGGATTCCCTCGGGGATGAAGACCAAGCAGGACAGCAACAATGGACGAAAACGTGGTGAAAACAGAGCGCATGTTGCGGGAAGATCATCGTTGCACATATGGTCAAATTTAAGAAGCCCTAAATATTGGATCGGCAGCAGTGAAAACAATCCTGAAAGAAACACTTGACGCCAGGAAGCCCTGCAGTCGCTGGATCCTCCACCACCTCACAAATGAGCAGAAACAAGCACGTGTGAACGGGGCCAGGAAATGATTGAAAAAGTCAGCGAAGAAAGATCCAAAAATATATTTAACATTGAAACAGGTGACGAAAGCTGGATTTACCACTACGATCCAGAAACTAAACGACAGTCATAGGCCTGGGTCTTTCCAGGAGAAGATCCCCCAACAAAACTGAAGCGAACGAGAAGTGTTGGCAAGAAGATCTGTTCCTTCTTCTCAGCAAGTGGCCACATTGTGACGATTCCGCTTGAGGGACAAAAGACTGTTACTGCCAGATGGTACACCAGAAAGTGTCTGCCACAAGTATTCAATGAACTGAGGAAAAAGCGTCCTAAGACTGATTTGTGTGATATTTTGTTGCACCATGACAATGCTTCTGTGCACACTGCACAAGAAACAACTCAATTTCTGCACGAGTCAATAGTCAGATATTTGTCCCAAACTCCCTACAGTCCAGATTCGACCCAATGCGACTTTTTTCAATTTCCCAAAAAGAAACAAATACTCGAGGTCAACGATTTGAGTCACCTGAGGTTGCAGTAGCTACTTACGAAGAATGTATTTGTACTCTCTCCAAGAAAAATGGCGTTCAGCATTTGAAAAATGGCTTGAAAAGATGAGACGGTGTATAGAATGCAATGAAGAATATTTTGAAAAGATACAATGATCAGATCTAAATTTTTAATATTTTATTGTGCCCATTCTCAAAACATTTGGAATGACCCTATGTATACAATTATTTAGCATGTGCTGCTAATGAACTTGATTACAACATAAGTACTGAGCAAATAAAGCAAAAACTTCTTAGATAAGGTTTAAGTACTTTGATATTCGGTATCGAATGCTTACTGTATTGTTACAAGCAAATTCGCTTCTCTTTTGTTTTGCTGTATCTTAGTTTCTAAATCACGACCACCTATATACAGTGTTTCGAATGAAATATCCGCTTCATTTGTTTCTTTACACGTATTTTCTCTCTTTGTATTGGCATAGATTTCGTTGTAGGTAATGGGGAATATAACATGAAAGATGCATCTATGAAAGACAGGTATTTGTGGAACATTTCGTTTTTGTGTTATGCTGTTCAAATACACACACAGACACAGCAACACACACACCATAAAGACCTTTTTCTAAGAACACACTGCCACTAGTGAAAATTGCAACACCAAGAAGGAAACGCATGAATTTAATAGCACAGGTTAGGTACATGACAAGTAACATATGATAAACTTATACATGGCCTTTGAGCTCTAATATTCAGTACAAGGTGTGGCCTCCATGCGCTGCAATTAGAGCTGCTATACGCCGTGGCATTGAATCAAAAAGGTTCTGAATAAGTTCCTGAGAGATTTCCCTCCACGCAGTTTGTATTCGAGCCCACAAATCCGTGACACTGGTTACTGGAGGACTGTGACGCACCAACCATATCCCAGACATGTTCGATGGGCGAACGTGCAGGCCAGGTAAGCAATGGTACCCGTCCCTCTTCGACGAAGGCTTGTACATTCCTCGCAATATGTGACCGGGCATTGTCCTGTTAAAATGTGGCCTATGGAGATGCCTGAAGCAGGGGGAATACCTCAGGCTCTACAACTACCATTAGGTACCGGTTGCTTTCAAAGTGCCCTCAATTCGTAGGAGGTGAGATGGGTTGTTCTAACCAATGGCGACCCAAAACCATCACACCTGGTGTTGTCCTCTATGCTGCCCAACAATGCAGTCCTCCAGGTTGCGCTCACTGCGGTATCACCGGACACGTATGCGGTCATCACTGTAGGACACGGCGAAGCAGGACTCGTCCGAAAAGACTACATTTTTCCACTCAGCACACCAGTGACGATGTTCACGTGCCCATTGTAGTCAGAGGAACTTGTGGTTTCTGGACAATGGAAGCCGACGTAATGGCATTCATGCAACCAGTCCAACATGCAGCAGACGGCGACGAACCGTTGATGCAGACAAGTTCACACCTGTTGCAGTGCTCCAGCGTCGAGCCAACACTGTGGATGAAGCTGCACGGTCCGTTATGGCTCTGCGGACAAGATGATGATCATCCCGTGCTGTGGTCATGCTCCGTGGTCCAGTACCCGCTCTTCGCTGCGTACGACCTTCCATCTATCCACTGCCTCCACACACGCATCACTGTCGTAGCAGCATCCCCTGTACAAGCCGAAATGTAGCGATATGACAAACCCGATCATTCTGCTGCGTTCGAACTCACCTTCCGATATGGCTCCCTTTGACGACAACGAGACAAACTGGGCTTCCAACTTGTTTGACAGCTCTGCACTGTCTACACTGGGCGCAACACTGACCTTGTCGGACCGACACGAGAGGGCTCTGCTCGGCCTACGTGTACCGCATCTCTCAGCAAACCTAATCACTTATTGCTTGCACACTCTTCTACACTTCCACCAAGCTCGGAGTTATTCGGGAAATTCTTTCTTGGTGTTGCAATTTTCACAAACGGCAGTGTATTATATCAGACACACAAACACACAGTCATATTTCCAGACTCAGGGGAGGATAGCGAATAATCCTGGTTAGAAATACACCTCTGATATGTTCTATTCATATGACTTTCTCTATCCTATCGTTTATTAGAAGGCATACAAACTACTCTTATAAAAGTTTATGTTTCTCTCAACTTCATTTTAATCGACATAAACCTTGGTAGAAATAGCTACATTACACATTTCGTTATACATACAAACAGAACAGCAATAGTCAAATGTTTAACAACTGGACGCTATATGCTGGCCTTGAAACTCCATACTCTTTCCATGCAACAATGAGAAACAACTGAAAATCGACAGGACTTTAAAATAATGACAGTGTTGAACAATTTCGAACGACTAATAACGAATGTCTCAAAAATGACTTATGACTTCAAAAAAGTTAAATTGTATACTTTAAAGGGTACTGTAGTTTTTTTTTGTGTAGAACGTTTTCTCTGTCGCTTAACAATTACCAGTTATGCAAGAATATATAGATAGATAAGGTATCTTTATTGGTTTCCAATTATTGAAGTTTTTACACAAGTATTTAGTGCATGGGTCATTGACCGTACATGCATGTTTAAGATACAAGGTATGGTGACAAAATAAACAACAGAAAAAGAAAACAAAACAAAAAGAACAAGAAAAAGGAAAATAGAGATAAATTACCTTTGTCTAACTGAACAAATTTTACATAGCTTCGCGCACTTTAGCCAAGAAATTGCCTTGTTTTGCCAGTTCCTCTGGTCAGGCAGTAGCTCCCGACATGCCAATCTCTTTCCTGAGGGAATTAAGAATTTTTCTTTAAGTTTAATTGTTCGCTGGTTCTCCCACTATGCACATTCCGCCAAAATATGTACCCATTCCTCATCCAAATCACAGAATGGGCAGATTCTCCTGCCAGAATCATCAGTCATTTTCTGTGCCCTCCGGCCCCCCGGTCTAAACCGTGCCATTCCTGATCTTTCCTTTCTTCCTAAGTTAAGTATATATGCCTCTTTATCCAAATTCCATTTTATTTCATTTGCTTTCACTTAGAGAAGGTATAATTTTACAATCCGATTCTATTTCCTGTTGGTTGATGTCTCTTAGTCTTCTTTTGACACCTTTCCTTATGTTTTTGTCATTTGTTCCAGCTCTTTACCATACTGATCCCATTCCTATTCTCCTCAAACTTCTTCACAAATCAGCTGCCCAAAACTTAGGAGACAGGTTTTCTTACTGGTATTTATAACATTTGGATCGTAGTGTGGAGTTATCCCCCTGCATCAGCCTCGGCTTATAACATTGCTTTCGAATGAAGAGGACTTCCTAGGTAACTCCCAGAAAATTCAGGATATACATTCTGTGAAGTAGGTATAGCACAAATGGTATATTGTAAATTTATGTGTTGCCATTTCACGCGTATTAGCGAGAGAACTTGCTTTACGTAATGTCTTTTTGTTATCGAGCCCCACGTTGTGGAGCCAATTTGAGAGTAGTATTAGTGCAAATTTGTGTTCCCACGTGGTGGATAATGTTTCTCACGTAATGTCGTTTACCTCACGCGTGGAACCATCTTGTGTGACGTCATTCGTCGGTCGCCTGCTAACTCCATCTGGCGTAGCAATCTATATGAATTAGTTTTAAGGTTATGTATATTGTCTTCCGGCCAGCTATTTAGGTAGGCATTTAATTCTTGCAGGGTGTGAAGCGGAAAAGGAATCCTTTTATCCAAAAAAAATTACTAGTGAAGAAATGTGTTTTATAATGTTTTATTGTCGAACACGTGCACTAACACTTTCACAAATTTATCTTGATAATCGACATACTGAAACTGTTTCTAATAACTTCTCACTTTTAACTCACGTACTTCAATTTTTTTTTTATATAAGTAACTTTGTAATATTTTAGATCTTTAATGATTTTCACTGCGCGTAACTTGGTGAACTGAGCGGCCAACGTGTAATGTACGGAGAATTTTGTATAACTGCGGGAGACGATGTGTAGTGCTTCGTGAATCTTGCCGAACTGGAGGACGATGTGTACTGTGTCGAGAATCTTGCCGAACTGGAGAACGCTCGCTTTGAATCTACACTATTTATAGGCTTACCTCAAGATACACCTAAAGATTATAAATGAATTACCATTGGCTAATAAAACGCGCCAACATTAGCGTCTATTTTACTATCCAATGAAAACCACTAATACATATTACTTTTATAGAATGTTCTGGAAGCTTTTTTTACTGAAAAGGCGCGAAACATGACGTAACTTCCTGGTTCCCGGTAACGATAAACAACTCACTCCCTTGCTAAAGTATTGTGTTATTGTTAACAGTTTCAGTAGAGCCGAAAATTATTATTTACCATTAATAATTACAATTATTAAACCTCTGAAATCAATGTTACATAAAAATACATATTCATATAAAAATAATTATTTACATTAAAGTAATTTGTGATACAAATTACCGTCTCATATGCCCCACTAGAAACATAATTATAAATATTTATAACCTGTTTGGAAATTTTATAATTTTGTTTTTAGTCTCCTAAATCTTGTAACACACGCTATTCACTTTCACTTAACACTTCACACGCGTTTAACACACGACATATGTTTTATCTTGCCACTACTTACTGGCTTTGGTTTAATTTGTTTTGATATTAATCTGTCGTTACAATAAATTTTTTTTTTTTTATAGCAAATACTTTACCCTAAATTATTTAACTAGTGTTACAAAAAATGGTTTACTTTCTTATATTGTTACCAAAAATTTATCAATTCAAGAATTTTTTTGTAATTACCATACATATTTACCAAAATATTTACCCTCTACACAAATATTTACATCTCTTAAATCTAGATAATGCTTTACATTTTCTGTTTACTACATAAGTATTTGTTTCAATTATTTTTAATTATATTTACCAATTTTTGTTATTCTGAATTTTATTTTAACAATATTCTTTGAATTGTGTTTACGTACTTTTAATTTAATATCATATTAAGTTTCAATCTTTGCATTCTTAATTTTTAAATCTTGGAATTGTATTTACGTACCTTTAATTTAATACCATCTTAAATTTCAATCTTTGCATTCTTATTTTTCAAATGTTGTTACAGTTACTAAAATTTTATTTATTTATTTATTTAAATTTTTTTTTTTTTTTTTTTATATATAATTTATTTCTCTTTTCAAATGACATATATATATTTAGTTAACCCTCTTACGTTCCAATACATTTCTCTGCAAGTCGTCTTTAACTATCCAGCATTTACTTTACATCACATTGCTATTTACCCTCCTGGATCAAATTGTGTGTGGCTAAACATTACTCGTAGCCGTAACCTAACCTTCAAATTTTTGTTAATGAATAACCTCTTGTATTCATATGACATTTCGTTCCCTGATAACATTTGAAAACAATCTACAGCTTCTTGAACAATACATCTTTTAACAACTTTCATTTTCAATTCTTCTGCTATCTCTTTACTTTGAGAATACTCTGACAAATCTGTACTAAACTGTACTGGACTGGAGTTTTCAATTTGAACATCTTGGTACCATTTACTTCTTTGCATTACTGACTCATTCTGTATTTCTGATATCTCCCCTCTGAAATTAACTTGTGCCTCATTTACATCTACATTCCTAACCTCTTTTATCTCTCTTAACTCACTTGAAATACTACTCATTTGACTTCCTAACTCTGCGCCTTCTACATTAACCTCACTTTTAGTATTAACCTCACTTTCTTTGTTACCTATTTCCATACTCATGTCTAGCATTTTCTTTGAAACTTCACCTATTTCATTTGCTATCATCTCTTGATTTTCATTTTTCATTCTAATCATACTACTATCTAGCTCCATGAATTTCTTTTCAATCTCTTCCCTGTTTTGTTCTAAGCTTTTACCAATATCTTCCCTCAATTCTCTCTTATTCTGATCTAGTTTTTGTTCTAAACTCCTATCAATATCTTCTCTTAATTCCCTATTATTCTTTTGCATATCTTCCCTGTTTTGATCTATTTTCTTACTAAGATCTTCCCTATTTTGATCTATTTTCTTTTCTAATTTCTCATTACTCTGAGTTAATTTTTGTTCTAATTTCTCAATATTTTCCTTCATTTCCCTACTATTCTCATTATTCTTATCTAGTTTTTCACCTAATTTTCTAAACATTTCCATAATCATAATAGTATCAGGATTAACATTTCCTGCTATTCTATTCTCTCTTTCTGCACTAACATTTTCATCCTCAAATCCCAAAAAATCTGGGCTATTCCCTGTACTTTGTATTGGATCACAGCTAACTATTACACTATCTCCCTCCATAATTATTTCCTCCGTATTATTGGTAGCCATTGTTTTTATTATCCTACCACTTCTCAGTCTCATTTAATTACCTTTTTGATGCTGTCTGATGCTGCAGTTTTGATGTCCAGCGTTCTGCCCCATTCTCCTAGGTTTGTATGTCGCTTCTGCGTTGTATCGTGATGAATCTACGTCGTTTCGATGTTTTCTTGTAGCTGAATTACCCTTCTGTCTCGGAATCTGCGTCTATAGGTCGTTTCACTGCTGCTTTCGCCTCTCTGGTTATTCTTGTTCCTTTCCTAGTCGTCTAGCCTTCCTTTCCTAGTTGTCGCTCCACGTTGATGCGCCAATTTGAAGTAGGTATAGCACAAATGGTATATTGTAAATTTATGTGTTGCCATTTCACGCGTATTAGCGAGAGAACTTGCTTTACGTAATGTCTTTTTGTTATCGAGCCCCACGTTGTGGAGCCAATTTGAGAGTAGTATTAGTGCAAATTTGTGTTCCCACGTGGTGGATAATGTTTCTCACGTAATGTCGTTTACCTCACGCGTGGAACCATCTTGTGTGACGTCATTCGTCGGTCGCCTGCTGACTCCATCTGGCGTAGCAATCTATATGAATTAGTTTTAAGGTTATGTATATTGTCTTCCGGCCAGCTATTTAGGTAGGCATTTAATTCTTGCAGGGTGTGAAGCGGAAAAGGAATCCTTTTATCCAAAAAAAATTACTAGTGAAGAAATGTGTTTTATAATGTTTTATTGTCGAACACGTGCACTAACACTTTCACAAATTTATCTTGATAATCGACATACTGAAACTGTTTCTAATAACTTCTCACTTTTAACTCACGTACTTCAATTTTTTTTTATATAAGTAACTTTGTAATATTTTAGATCTTTAATGATTTTCACTGCGCGTAACTTGGTGAACTGAGCGGCCAACGTGTAATGTACGGAGAATTTTGTATAACTGCGGGAGACGATGTGTAGTGCTTCGTGAATCTTGCCGAACTGGAGGACGATGTGTACTGTGTCGAGAATCTTGCCGAACTGGAGAACGCTCGCTTTGAATCTACACTATTTATAGGCTTACCTCAAGATACACCTAAAGATTATAAATGAATTACCATTGGCTAATAAAACGCGCCAACATTAGCGTCTATTTTACTATCCAATGAAAACCACTAATACATATTACTTTTATAGAATGTTCTGGAAGCTTTTTTTACTGAAAAGGCGCGAAACATGACGTAACTTCCTGGTTCCCGGTAACGATAAACAACTCACTCCCTTGCTAAAGTATTGTGTTATTGTTAACAGTTTCAGTAGAGCCGAAAATTATTATTTACCATTAATAATTACAATTATTAAACCTCTGAAATCAATGTTACATAAAAATACATATTCATATAAAAATAATTATTTACATTAAAGTAATTTGTGATACAAATTACCGTCTCATCTGTCATGTAAACATATTTAATATATGGTATTATAGTCAAAGTCGTTAGAGTAATTTTTGAAAAAATAAAGGTTTTCAAAGAAATCTTCCACACAAATCGTAGTTTAGAGCTGGGAGATTTTCTTGAAAATCTTCGCCCGCATCTTTGGAAGATACTGTTTGGTATTTAACAGACATTTGCTTTCTGAGTTATTCTTGCACAGACCCACACACGGACCTTTTTCTAAAAAGCTGATGTGCTACATTCACATGATTTTCTCGCCTCTAAAAATAATTAGTGGGTAACCAAATTATTCTTGCAAAAGTTTATTTACCTATGTACTTGATTTTAATCGAGATAAACCTTTCAGGAAATAGCTACATTACACATTTCGTTATAGATATAAAGACAACAGCGATAGTCAAACTGGACGCTATATACTGGCCTTAAAATTCAATGCTGTTTGCATGTAATCGCGAGAAATAACTGAAAATCGGCGGGACTTAAAAAAGGCCGACAAAGTATTGAAAAATCGAAGCATTAAAAACGGATATATTGGAAATTATTTTTTCACAAAAAGGTTAGTTGAAATAAATTGTGTGTTTTAAAGAGATCTACATTTCTTGTGTAGTACGTTTTCGTCTATCGGTTAACGTTTATTAGTTACACAAGGTTACCAAGATTCCTTCCGAATGAAGAGAACTTCACAGGCTATTCCCAGAAAATTCGAGATATACAGTTTATTTGTCATGTAAATATCTTTAATATGTGGTATTTTAATCAAAAGCGCTAGAGACATTTTTTAAGAAATGAAACATTTCGGAAAACCTTCCTTGTAAAGGATAGCTTGGGTTAGGGCATTCTTTGGGGGGAGGTAAATATTTGTGTCGCATCTTTAGAAGTCGCTGAACATAAATGCCAAATTTGGTGTTCATCCAAGTTTTGGTTTTTAATTATGCTGTTCAGAAACACACACACGAACCGTTTTCTAAAAGTGCTTTTTTGGATTCGGGGGACTTCAAAACACGTAGTTCCGGTGATATCTCGACATTGAATTTTTGGGTGGAATACAATACTCTACGTATCAGAGAAAGTAGGACAACATAACCGAGCGGGATGGCTCAGGCGGTAAAGTCTGTGGCTCGCACTCGGGTAGTCCCGGGTTCAAATCCCGACGGCTGACCAATCTGTCTGAGGCTTTTTCTTGGTTGTCTTCAGTCGTCAAGGTAAATTCCAGATTGGATGTTTAATACCACGACCCAAAGTTCCACCCTAAGTCCAAAACAGTAGTAAAATGAAAAATAAGTGGTAATAAAGAATGCTATGCCATCTATCTACAGACAATGTAAGAGTTAGACTGGACGGCACCCTAACGCCATCTGCACGGCAAGAAGCATGCGCCATGCGCTGGGGGTCTCTATGGGCACGTGACGAATCAAGATGACATTTCCAGGGATGAGACCTAGAAGACTAACTGTCCGTTTTTCTGTGTGACGGCGGCGGTTGGACTGGACGGCACCCTAATGCCATCTGCACGGCATGAAGCAGGTGTTTACAGGGATGAGACCTAGAGGGCCAACTGTCCGCCTTTCTGTGTGGGGGCGTCGGTTGGACTGGACGGCACAGTAATGTCATCTGCACGACAAGAAGCAGGTGGTTACAGGGATGAGACCTAGAAGGCTAACTGTTCGCCTTTATATGGCGGTTTGACTGGTCGGCACCCTAATGCCGTCTGCACCTCACGAAGCAAAATATTCGGTCTTTGTGACACGTGACGGAGCGGGTGGTTACAGGAATGAGACCTAGAAGGCTAACTGTCCATCACATATCGTTCTAAGGGTTATCCACCAACAGATCCGTCGCGATATGACCAGGGAGTTAAAGGTTAAAGCGATGTAAAATAAAAGTAGGGTAAAAAATAAAAGACAAGATTGCCAGCTACATTTTAGTTACTACAACAATTTTCATTAATATCCCTATTACCTTAGTAGTAATAAAGGTAAATATTATGTTACCCAACATTGCGGCAAAACAAATGAGTGATGTGTTTGTTTTTAAACCTTATGCGAGAGTTTCAGAGTGACGCCCATGTAGCTTTGCTGATGAATCACAGCTGGGATCTGCTTGATGTGTTTTACAACGTGTTTAAATTATAAACGAAAGCCTTGGATTAGTGATAAAGGTGGATAGCAGGCTTACCATGTAAACATCACCACGAGTAATCCTAGTTCATATTTTTAAATTGACAACAAACTCACGTATCCAAAATATAGAGGTAATAAACCCATATTCTGGAATTCCTCGATTTGTTTATTTACGACCATTGTAATGCTTTTAAATGTAATGGTTCACCTGAATAAAATTTCTAGGTAGTATTTAACTAAGAATCTGACCCAAAATGGGTTTTCCATAAGGTCACAGAACAACATATAAAAATCATTGATAGAAAATATAAATTAAATTAATTTAATAAAGCAGAAAATGAAATGTGTACAGTAATTGTTTCTATTTATAAAAGAGTTATAACTTGAATATAATTTAAATACAAAAACATATACAGTAAATAGGAGTAGATATAAAAACTTGTAAATACATATAAATAAATGACAACAGGATGTTTTATAACGCATGTTAGTCTGTATTCACTTATCAAGTTTATAGGTGTCTCTCCCTTTAACAAAAATGTTTTGTTATGGTGCCATGTGATACTTTCCTCTATCGTTTCTAGCAGGTAGGCATACACATTACTTTTACGAAAACTTATTTTCCTATCTACTTCATTTTAAACGAGACAAATCTTTACAGAAACACTTACATTACTCATTTCGTTATAAATACGAAGAGAACAGCGACAGTCAAATGTTTAACAACTGGACGCTATATGCTGACCTAACATTTCATACTGTTCCATGACATCGCCAGAAACAACTGAATCTTGCAAGGACTTTAAAGAATGACTATTGAACAATTCGAACTATTAATAACAGATATCTCGAAAATGGTTTATGACATAAAAAGGTTATTTGAAATAAACTGTTTGCTTTAAAGAGATCAACATTTCTTGTGTAGTACGTTCTCGTCTGTCGTTTAACATTTACCAGCCATGCAAGATTATACAAAATTCCTTTCGAATGAAAAGGATTTCATGCTATCCGTCGCAGAAAATTCAACATGTACATTTAATTACCATGCAAATTTCTTTAATATATGGTATTTTAATCAAAATGGTTAGAGCTATTTTTGAGAAAATAAGAAGGTTCGAAAAAATTCTATGTAAAGGGTAGCTGGGAATGGGGGGGGGTTTCTTGAAAAGCTTAATGGCGTATCTTTGGGATATACTGAATTTAAATACCGAGTTTGGCATTTATCCGACTTTTGTTTTTGAGTTACGATGTTCACAGACACACAAACATACGGGGCTTTTACTAAATTTTTACTTTCTCTACTACGTACAGTAAGTAGGGGAAGTATTGTATTCCACCCAAAAATTCCATACCGAGATTTCACCGGAAATACATGTTTTGAGGCACCCTGAATCAAAAAACAGCATTTTTGGAAACATGTCCGTGTGTGTGTCTGTGAACAGCATAACTCAGAAACAAACAGTCGGATAAACACCAAACTTGGTATTTAGGTTCAGTATCTTCCAGAGATGCGACACGAAGGTTTTCAAGAAAATCCCCCCACCCCAGATTACTCTTCACATGGAACATTTTTCGAAAATTTTAATTTTCTCAAAAACGGCTCCAAAGAGTTTGATTAAAATATTATATGTTTAAGATATTTTCATGAGAAATGAAATGTATACCTCGAATTTTCTGGAAATGTCTCCAAAAGTATTCTTCATTGTGAACGACTTTTGCATAACTGGTAAACCATAAGAGATAGACAAAATTTTGCTACACAAAATATGTAGATCGCGTTAAAATACACAATTTATGTCATATACATTTTTGTTGTTGAGTGAACCATTTTCGAGATATTGCTTGTTACTCTCTTAAATTTTCCAATACTTACACTTTTTCTCAAATTCGTTATTCATTTTTTTTGTACTGGACATACAAAGAGAATGGAATACTGCACATAGCAACCAGCTCTTAAAATATTTGACTATCGCTTAAAGCCTACCATATTCCCCTTGCATCTACAAGAAAATTGGCAATAAGGTTAACAACTCGATTAACATGAAGCATATGGAGAATAAGCGTTTGTAAAAATAGTTTGTACAAGAGTAGAGAAAGTCATGTGAGTTTAACACATCAGAATTTTTTTTTTTAGATCCATAACGAATTTTTTGGTGGAATGCAATACCTTCTCTATCTACTATGTACGTGGTAGAGAAAGTAAAGGGTATCGTGGACTCATATATGTTTTTTGTTTTCTTTAACAGCTCCATAGACTGGGTATTTGATATTCCGAATTGTATAGCTAGTTTTTTATTTTGCCAGGTAACCAATGTTAAGCTGTTTGTTATACAGAAGCCAAAGTTCATATTATGAACGCGTTTCCATGTGTGTACGTTATATTTTCACTCTAGCATGTCTGAGCTGGTTATAATGAAATTGTGTGTATTATCTTATATTTAAAACACTTAATCCGGCCCTGTGTATTTCAAATGGAGATTCTTGAGACCCTTGGCTACGACGCTCTCCTGAAATATATAACACGCTTTTGGCTTATTTTGAAAGTTAAAGGTAAAGAAAGGTACCGACGAACGAAGGGGCCCCTGTAACTAGGGTAGAGCACCGCCAGTGGGCGCAACGGCTTTTTTTCGCTGCTACCATGATCCTCTGGGAAGGAAAGATGAGGGCAGAGAACCGATGGGCGACCAGATCTGGATGACGACGATGGCAACCATGGAGACGGGATCGCTAAAGTTCCCAGACCGAACACATCCTACGTCGCCCGGACCCAACCATTAGTCTTGGGGAAGATCCCGGGGATCTTCTCCTGATGGCAACGACGCCAAGGAGGTAACCTCTACAAACCAGCACCGCCCAACCGCAACCCGCTTAACACCATCACTTGGTCCTACAACCCTAAAACAGGTGTCAGTGGGGCAGATGGTGGGTACAGGAAAGTCGTGGTGGAAGAGGAAATCACTTCAGGATTCGCCTACCGACCCGGGAAACCAAAAAACCAAAGAGTCAGAATGGCCGGGGATTGAACCCGGGACTTCCCGAAACGTTACCCCGGCACCATATCCTTCGGTGCTTATTTTAAAAGAGTTTTTATTGCAGATTGTACAAAAATAAAATAAAATAATTTGCATTTAAGGTTATAAAATCGAATTTAAAATCTGTAATTTATCTATAGCCGAGTGATTACGAAAGGTTTGTTAGCTAGAAGTAAATCACAGTGAGATCAAATATATAAACGTAACTGACTGCTATTTTATGTATTATTACCATCATTAGAGGTAAAATACAAGAAGAATACAATCCTGTGCAGTAAATGAAAGTCACCAGCTGGCTAACCAATTTTGCCCGGGTTGCTTTTTAAACTGGAATGCGAATTTATTTCATTTACCTATCCCCTTCTTTATGTAACCATGGTGAATCCTCACTTTTACCCCATATAACTGTAATTTCATACAGTCCGGGCTATTCCTAATAATGTATGAAAAATCCCCTGATATTCACACAAAACGATGTGAAACATGGACGGAGCGTCTTAACACACCAGACAGTCTTCCAAGTTCTGGTATTGCTGCATAGTCTGTAAGTACCCTTTGCTGGTGGAACAATCATCAGTCCAAATGGTCCAGTATCTTATTAGATAATTATAATTATAAATAATATAAATAAAGTATATTTATAATTGTAAATATGGATTAAATTTTAAACCACTGCACTTCCTTTTGGTACCATAGTTATTTAAAAAGAGAAAAGGTACACTGCCGTTTGTGAAAATTGCAACACGAAGCAGGAAACGCATGGATTTAATACCACAGGTTAGGTACATGACAAGTAACATATGATAAACTTATACATGACCTTTGAGCCCTAATATTCAGTATTGGTGTGGCCTCCATGCGCTGCAATTAGAGCTGCTATACGCCGTGGCATTGAATCAAAAAGGTTCTGAATAAGTTCCTGAGGGATTTCCCTCCATGCGGTTTGTATTCGAGCCGACAAATCCGTGGCACTGGTTACTGGAGGACCGTGACGCACCAGGTGCCGACCAACCATATCCCAGACATGTCAGGCGAACGTAGAGGCCAGGGAAGCTATGGTACCTGTCGCTCTTCGAAGAAGGCTTGTATATTCCTCGGCATACGTGGCCGGGCATTGTCCTGTTGAAATATGGCTTGTGGGGATGCCTGAAACAGGCTCTACAATCATCGTTAGGTACCGGTTGCTGTTCAAAGTGCCCTCAATTCGTAGGAGGCGAGATTGGTTGTTGTAACCAATGGCGCCCCAAACCATCACATCTGGTGTTTGTCCGCTATGCCGCCCAACAATGCAGCCCTCCAGGTTGGGCTCGCCATGGTATCACCGGACACATATGCGGCCATCACTGTAGGACACGTTGAAGCGGGATTCGTCCGGAAAGACTACACTTTGCCCCCAGTGGCGGTGTTCATGTGCCCATTGCAGTCGGAGGAGCTTGTGGTTTCTGGACAACGGAAGCCGACGTAGTGGCATGCATGCAACCAGCTCAACCTGGAGCAGACAGCGACGAATCGTTGATGCAGACACGTTCACACCTGTTGCAGTGCTCCAGCGTCGAGAAAACACTGTTGTACGGTCCATTATGGCCATGCGGACAAGATGGCTGTCATCCTGTGTTGTGGTCCAGTACCCGCTCTTCGCTGCGTACGACCTGCATCTATCCGCTGCTTCCACAAACGCATTACTGTCGTAGCAGCATGCCCTGTACGAGCCGAAATGTCACGGTATGACAAACCCGATCATTCTGGCCCGTTCGAACTCACATATCGATATGGCTTCCTTTGACGTCAACGAGGCATACTGGCACACTCTTTTTTGTTTCCAACTTGTTTGACAGCTCTGCACTGACTACACTGGACGCAACACTGACCTTGTAGAACCGACACGAGAGGGCTCTGCTAGGCCTACGTGTACCCCATCTCTCTACAAACCTAATCACTTATTGCTTGCACACTCTTCTATACTTCCACCAAGTTTGGAGTTTTCGGGAAATTCTTCCTTAGTGTTGCAATTTTCACAAACGGCAGTGTATATAAATTTCACATTATGCAGAAAACTTTAGCATATACAGCGAAATAAGATTGCGCACTCCCAGGCCACCAAGTTAACCTCTTTGGAAAATACACATAGTCTACGATCATGGAGAAAAATAATCTTCTAGGTTATTAATTATGAAATATCGGCTCACTGATTTCTAATGTTATACAATTATTTAGTGTGCCCTGCTAACGAACTTGATGACAACTTAAATACAAAGAAAATAAAGAAAAACTATCCTGCTTGAGGCTTATTAGAAGGTTTTGGCATCCAGAAACTTCAGTACACACATCTATAGAATTGGAATAAGGGTTATTCAGAGGATTTGACACTGTTTCATTACACACACATCTGCAGTATTTAATAAATAGCAATTAAAGAAACAATTTGTAACACAGGATCGACTGTCAGTTTTTAAACTCTTGTCTTCTGTTTGTTGAAGTGTTACATCATGGCCATCTATGTGTATTCCTTGCAATAACATGTGACTGTCTTTTGTTTTTATACTCTGCGGAGTTAAGCAGTATTTATATTCTGTGGAATAACAACTAGTTTTTCTACTCCATGGTATTCTCAACTAAAAGTCTGCTTCAACATCTGTTCGGAATCCATGTTGAACGCGAAACGAAAACGTTATGCTACACAAAAACTACAGCTAACTACATTATACACTACAATAAAAGAGAAATCAAACACAGTGCGTCTCAGTTGCACATACGAGGGGAGTCCCAGAACTACCCGACCTGACGTACCTGAAAGTACCTACCTTAAAAAGCTTAAGTTTGAACTTTGACGATGCTAGGTTGTTTAGTAATTGTTTGACAGCCATTAATAGTGAACTCTCTCAGCGAATTTGTAAGCATGGATAAAACTGACCATCGTCATGTGATATAATACTTTCATTTGAAAGGTCTTAGTCCAACTAATATTAATGCTGAGCTAGATTCTACTCTGGGGGAGTCTGCTCCTTCGTTTACAACAGTAAAATATTGGTTGTCAGAGTTTAAGCGAGGCCGTACGAGCAGCCAAGACGAACATCGCAGCGGTCGACCAAATGAGGTGACCACGCCAGAAATTGTGAAGAAAGTCCACAAAATGGTATTGGATGACCGTCGACTGAAAGTGCGCGAGCTAGCAGACATCGTAGGCATTTCAAAAAGTGCTGTACATAGCACACTAGCTGAAAATTTAGACATGAGAAAGCTGTGCGCAAGATGGGTGCCACGTTTACTCAGTTGAAGAAATGGCTTGGTGGTAAAAGATTTGCCAACAATGAAGAGGTGGAGTCTGCAGTTGATGGCATTTTACAGAACTCGACGGTTCTCACTATAAACAGGGATCGAAGATGTTGAACATCGCTGGGAAAAGTATATCGAGCTGAAAGGAGACTATGTAGAGAAATGAAGATCTTTTTTCCCAAAATTTTTGTTTTCTCTTTGTTACATCGGGTACTTCTGGGACAGCCCTCGTAGCACAGCCTGTTGTTATTCTTTCTGCTAGTAGCGCTAACATAGTGACGTCAGACCAGTAAGAATGCGTTATTGCCTTACATTGCCTAGGGGAAGTATTGAGTTCCACTCAAAAATTCGATATCTAGATTTTACCGGAAGTACACGTTTTGGGGCCCCCTGAATCCAAAAAAGTCATTTTTAGAATAAGGTCCGTGTGTGTCTGTGTGCCTCTCGACAGCATAACTCAAAAACGAAAAGTCAGATAAATACCAAACTTGGTATTTAGGTTCAGTATCTTTCAAACACGCGACACAAAGATTTTCAAGAAAATGCCCCACCCCAGACTATCCATTACATGGAACATTTTAAAAACATTTTGATTTTTTGAAAAATGGCTCTAATGATTTGGATTAAAATATCATATGTTTAAGATACTTTCATGACAAATGAAATGTATATCTTGAATTTTCTGTGAATGTACCCAAAAGTCTTCTTCCTTCTGAATGACTTTCGCGTAACTGTTAACGGTTGGCGACTCCGGGTGGACCTTTGCCCTGAACATTCCAACTTACCGTGGCTTGTAGAGAGAAGATGAAACCATTTTGTGATATTCTTTTCTTTGAGTAACGGAGATGCAAAATCATCTGTGCATTATTGCATATAGAATAGTTATTTAGATCTAAATTTCTTGCTTTAGAATGAAGGGAATGTCTTGCTTATCGGTTCAACATGCCAAGTAATGATAAATGAAATGCAGAGAGAAACGTTAACGTCTCATAACGTATGAAGACTCATTTATGACAGCTATGGATGCCGAATTATTTCATGATTTATTTCATAGATTGTATAAAATGTATTTAACGCGTGGATAAATTACTTTCTTGCATGTTCAAATTAACGAGATGAGGGAATTTCAGTTAGTCTATCTGAATAAATAATTTAAGACTTAAGAAATATTAAGCGAACCATCACGTGGCTGAATTTAGGAAACAAAGCTGATGACGAAACTGTTACGGTATGCAGTTTTTGCCTTTGTGTACTGAGAACTATAAGCTTTTAATCATTTTTGTATAGTAACTTAACAAATGAACCACGATTATGCCCGGAGTGGGCAATTGGGTTAATTGACTACTTTGACGCTTCTAATTTGTATTCGTCATTCCAATAGTTTTTTGCATGCCCAAGTCCGAATTTCGCTTAAACAAGTTAATTAAGGTGATCCTATCCTGAGGACGACTTTTCCCGGAGCAACAATTTAAAACGGACGAGAGGTCTTTTAGTTGACAGCATCCTCCGCATTTCAATGACGTGAAGCCCAGAGATTTCGAAAGTCTCAGTAATGACCAATTAATAAAAAGTTTTGGCTATTAATATGGGACATACAAGCCGAAAATGATGCGCCTTTCTTCGGCCTCAAGGCTAAATGTTTAACGCATAGCTTACAGGAGCTAATGTTCCGAGCTCAAAACAACCAGTGAACTTTATAAAACTAACAAACTTTACTGGAGAGCTTCACTTTGTCTACTACTTACGTATAGTAGATAGAGGAAGTATTGTATTCCACCCAAAAGTTCAATACTGAGATGCATAATAATACAAGTTTTGTAGTTAATAATATTTTTAAAAAAAAGGCTTAGATAAAGGTCCACGTCTGTGAATATCATAACTCAAAAACGAACAGTCGGTTAAATGCTAAACTTTACATTTTGGTTCAGCATCTTCAAGGATGCAACACGAAGATTTTCATGAGAATTCTCCATTTACATGGAAAATTTTGATTTTCTCAAAAACGGCAGTAAAGATTTTCATTAAAATATCATACGATTTTAGATATTTTCACGGAAAATGAAATGTATACCTTGAATTTTCTGCTAATTTTTCCAAAAGTCCTCTTCATTCTGAATGACTTTCGCGTAACTGGTAAACCGTAAGAGATAGACAAAATGTTACTGCACAAAAAATGTAGGTCTCGTTAACACACACAATTTTCATATACATTTGTTTTGTCGACTGAAGCATTTCCGAGATATTCCATCTTAATTGTTTGAATTTTTAAATACTTCAATATGATTTCTTATGTGTAAGTACATTTATTAAAAAACGAATTAATTTGAGTTCTGTTTGCATTATTTATGAACAGCTGTAGAATCGGTATGATGTTGTATTTTCTAAGGAATATTTCTTACGTTTAAAGAAGTACTTTTGCCTGACACTCGATGAAGACTTCAGCAACATTTTACAGTCAGTTCTGGTATGAAAGGGTCGACATTACAGCAAGATCCCTCTGCTCAAAGTCTGTCTCTTTTGTACACAGTGAGCCAACTTTTCAATTACATGGACAGTGACACGGTTAACTTTGAAAATCTCCTGCTCCAAGTTACGAATGACCGTCCCGTTATTGTGCTCGAGGGACTCAGTCGAAAGAGTTCGTTCACAAAAGTCACTTTTAAAAGAAACCAACGACTGAGTTACGGAATCTTTCTGTGATAAGGCAGCTGTAATACTAACTGTGCTTTGTCGTAATAATATGTGTTACATTCATATAACTTTCTCTATTCACTATAGTTAATTTTATACAGAGTTTACAAGTTATTCTTACAAAAGCTTTTCTGTCTACTTTATGTGAATCAAGATAAACCTTTGTAGAAACAGTTCCATATGGAGCGAGAGAGCTCAGGTGGTAACATCTGGGACCCGCATTGGTGAGGTCCTAGATTCAAACCCCCGGGTTTGAGTCATCTTTCCGAAGATTTTTTGCGGTTTTCCTCAGTCGCTAGGCGAATGCTGGGTTGGATAAATTGATCCGCGAATTTTCCTATCAGCCCTTTCATCACTGCATTGCATTTCCCTCTTCTGCATTGCCTGATCATACATCCTGGATATGCTATGATCCAGAGTTTGCTTGCTCCTCGACAGACTACTGACACAAGGCATTGGACTGATCATACATCCTGGATATGCTATGATCCAGAGTTTGCTTGCTCCTTGTCAGGCTACTGACACAAAACATTGGGCTGATCACTCACCCTGGATATGCTATGATCCAGAGTTTGCTTGCTCCTCGTCAGGCTACTGACACAAAACATTGGGCTGATCACTCACCCTGGATATGCTATGATCCAGAGTTTGCTTGCTCCTCGACAGACTACTGACACAAGACATTGTGCTGATCACACATCCTGGATATGCTATGATCCACAGTTTGCTTGCTCCTCGACAGGCTACTGACACAAGACATTGGACTGATCATACATCCTGGATATGCTATGATCCAGCGTTTGCTTGCTCCTCGACAGGCTACTGACACAAGACATTGGGCTGATCATACATCCTGGATATGCTATGATCCAGAGTTTGCTTCCTCCTCGACAGGCTACTGACACAAGACATTGGACTGATCACTCATCCTGGATATGCTATGATCCAGAGTTTGCTTGCTCCTCGTCAGCCTACTGACACAAGACATTGGATTGATCACCCATCCTGGATATGCTATGATCCAGAGTTTGCTTGCTCCTCGACAGGCTACTGACACAAGACATTGGACTGCTCACACATTCCGGATATGCTATGATCCAGAGTTTGCTTGCTCCTCGACAGGCTACTGACACAGGACATTGGACTGATCACACATTCCGGATATGCTATGATCCAGAGTTTGCTTGCTCCTCGTCAGTCTACTGACACAAGACACTGGACTGATCACACATTCCGGATATGCTATGATCCAGAGTTTGCTTGCTCCTCGACAGGCTACTGACACAAGACATTGGACTGATCACTCATCCTGGATATGCTATGATCCAGAGTTTGCTTGCTCCTCGTCAGTCTACTGACACAAGACATTGGACTGATCACTCACCCTGGATATGCTATGATCCAGAGTTTGCTTGCTCCTCGTCAGTCTACTGACACAAGACATTGAACTGATCACTCACCCTGGATATGCTATGATTCAGAGTTTGCTTGCTCCTCGTCAGTCTACTGACGCAAGACATTGGACTGATCACCCATCCTGGATATGCTATGATCCAGAGTTTGCTTGCTCCTCGACAGGCTACTGACACAAGACATTGGACTGATCACACATTCCGGATATGCTATGATCCAGAGTTTGCTTGCTCCTCGACAGGCTACTGACACAGGGCATTGGACTGATCACACATTCCGGATATGCTATGATCCAGAGTTTGCTTGCTCCTCGTCAGTCTACTGACACAAGACACTGGACTGATCACACATTCCGGATATGCTATGATCCAGAGTTTGCTTGCTCCTCGACAGGCTACTGATACAAGACATTGGACTGATCACTCACCCTGGATATGCTATAATCCAGAGTTTGCTTGCTCCTCGTCAGTCTACTGACACAAGATATTGGACTGATCACTCACCCTGGATATGCTATGATCCAGAGTTTGCTTGCTCCTCGTCAGTCTACTGACACAAGACATTGAACTGATCACTCACCCTGGATATGCTATGATTCAGAGTTTGCGTGCTCCTCGTCAGTCTACTGACGCAAGACATTGGACTGATCACCCATCCTGGATATGCTATGATCCAGAGTTTGCTTGCTCCTCGACAGGCTACTGACACAAGACATTGGACTGATCACACATTCCGGATATGCTATGATCCAGAGTTTGCTTGCTCCTCGACAGGCTACTGACACAGGGCATTGGACTGATCACACATTCCGGATATGCTATGATCCAGAGTTTGCTTGCTCCTCGTCAGTCTACTGACACAAGACACTGGACTGATCACACATTCCGGATATGCTATGATCCAGAGTTTGCTTGCTCCTCGACAGGCTACTGATACAAGACATTGGACTGATCACTCACCCTGGATATGCTATAATCCAGAGTTTGCTTGCTCCTCGTCAGTCTACTGACACAAGACATTGGACTGATCACTCACCCTGGATATGCTATGATCCAGAGTTTGCTTGCTCCTCGTCAGTCTACTGACACAAGACATTGGACTGATCACTCACCCTGGATATGCTATGATCCAGAGTTTGCTTGCTCCTCGTCAGTCTACTGACACAAGACACTGGACTGATCACACATTCCGGATATGCAATGACCCAGAGTTTGCTTGCTCCTCGTCAGTCTACTGACCCAAGACATTGGCTTGTAAGTCCTTGGGGGAGAAGGGTAATCAGAACAACAAGAAGAAATAGTTTAATTACTAGAGCCGGATTTGTATGCATAATAGAAAAGTAAAGCATGCATGCAAATATGCATAGAAAATGTAAACCAATATGCACCATAATATTGTGGTGGTTGTAGTTATATTTCTTAAAATTATGGTTAGATATGATCTTATAATGTTCGACAAACATTACTTGAGATCTGCTCATGTCTGATACGCAGGTGAGTTATGTATTTTCTGCTGACATTCGCTTACGTCAGTTACTAACCAGGAACTAATCAGCATTCTACCGGGTATTTCAATTTAGAATGTTTAACGGATGGCGGATGACTCAGTCGAACACTTGCCTGTGATGGTCAGCTCCGTGGTTACTTGCAATATCGAAGTAGGTTCCAGGCACGACGAAGATAGAACGCCGGACTTCTGTAAACCAGAAAAACCTACAAGCTGTCTAATTCTCTCCTTCTGAAATGTAGTTTAGTTTGTTATGAGAAAGGTTAACGTTTCTATTGGGCACAGAAATTACATCTCTGATAGTGTCACGCTTTCACCACCCTTCCGGCTACCGCAACCTGTAACCCTCTCGATGTCATCCCTATCGTTTACCTGACGTCTCGTGAAGGCGCTGCTGGCGTTGATTCCCACCCTTACGACACAATATGCAAAAACTAATGAAGAAAAATCAAATTAACCATTTGTTTTGTGAGTAATTTCTCATATCTTCCGTGTTGTCCTCCGTGGTGTAGTGGTTAGCATGCTAGCCTCTAGTTCCCGAGGTCGCGGGTTCAAACCCGGCGGAGGGCGATGTACCTTTTCGGGCGTAAAAATCCTTAGCATGGCTTCCTCCGGAAGGGAAGTAAAGCCGGTGGTCCCGTGTAGTAGATTTACGGCACGTAAAGAGAACCTCAAGCCTGATAAAGAGGTTTCTGAGCACAATTACCACTCTTTTACGTCCAATATAGAATGGTACGCTAAGGACCACAGCAGTTAAAGAGCGTCCATAAGTAAAACTCAATTTAATTTCGTATCTTCCTATTCACCGTATTAAGCACTTTTAACACCGATGATGAAGTCAAATAGTGAGCAGCTGGTGGCGAGCTCAGTACCCGACCTGGTACAACACTGGCTTGGAAAAAGTTGTGTCACGTTCCCAAAAATGCTTGGAAAAACATGTTTGCTGTGTAGAGAAGTAACAAAAGGATTGTACAATATAAATAAAATTATTTCAATATGATCAGTTGTGTGTAATGTTTTTTTATAAAATAGGGAAACTTATTTATTGGACGCCCCTCGTATTTGTGTAGACACTTTCTTAATCAAATGGCTAGTGAGAGCACTTTGTTCGCTTGAACAGATCACAATCACAGAATTGATCTGATTTTTTGATCCCGAGGCTTGACAGATATCAAGTCCATGGTGATGAGGATGGCTGACTGTGATCAGTGTGTGGCGACTTTAACTGGCAAGCAGTTTGTTACTGGCGAGAGTGAAACAGAGAAGTGGTTGGATTGTCATTTTTTGATGAAGACGACGTTATTGAAAACTGTAACTTGACATATCTACTTAAAACGTTTTTAAGCAAGCGGTGTGGCAATGTTAAACCAACCGGATGAGATGGTGCCGTGGTACCATTAACATTTTGGTTAGATTCCCGGCGAACGCCCACCACTTAAACCTGGGATCTTTTTGGTTTTTTTCTCAGGGTCATTAGGCGAATGTTGGGGTAGTTTGTCACAGTCCCCGAATTTGCTGTCCCTCTACTTCGTTCCATTCCACATTTCATTCATCCTTCACTACGTTATGTCTGTTTCAGGATTGGAAGTGTCGGCATTGCTGTTTTGCGGCGGCACGGCGGGGAAAAGGGGTGCTCTCTGAGTAACGTCCCTCGGCTTTCGGCTGGTTGCCAGTGCAAACTGACCACCCCCTCGAAGCGGGACGTTGGACACTCTATGGGGCAGAGGTCCCCGGTCTGCCTCTCCGACTGTCGGGGTCTCTCAAGCTGGCGTGTCTGAGTGTGTTTTTCTGTCTGTGCGTGTATCTACCTGTGCATGCATGTCGCTCTGTGTTTGTATGCCTGTGTGTGCGTGTCTATGTATATCTGTCTGTATGCGTATCGCTCTGTGTTTGTCCGTCTGTGTGCGCGTGTCGGTCTTTGTATGTCTGTATCTGCATGTGCGTGTGTGGATCTGTCTATCTGTGCGTGTGTGTGCCTCTATATGTCTGACTTGGAATGCGTGCCTGTCTATGTATGCGTGTTTGTGCGTGTGTATATGTCTGCATGTATATGTCTGTCTGTGCGTGTGTAGATCTGTCTATGTGTGCGTTCTGTCTGTATATATGTCTGTCTGTGCGTCTGTGAATATGCCTGATTGTCCGTGTGTGAATATGCCTGTGTGTGCCTTGCCTGCCTGTCTATCTGTGCGTGTGTGTGTAGTGTGCGCCCGCGTGTGTGTCTGTCTGATGTGCGGGTCTGCCTGTATACGTCTGCCCCTACGTGTCTGCCTGTGAGTGCGTTTTCGTCTCTGGTTGTGTATTTGTGCGTGTATGTGCGTGCCTGCCTGTAAAAATTAAAAATTGAGTTTTATTTATGGACGCTCTTAAACTGCTGTGGCCCTTAGCGTCCCATTCTATATTGGGGGTGAAAGACCGGTAATTTTGCTCAGAGGTCTCATTATCAGGCTTCAGGTTCTTTTACGTGTCGTAAATATACGACACGGGACCACCGGCTTTACTTCCCTTCCGAAGAAAGTCATGCTAAGGAATTTTGCGCCCGAAAACACACATCGCCCTCCGCCGGGTTTGAACCCAGACCTCGGGAACTAGAGGCTAGCATGGTATCACATGTCTGTGTTTGTGCGTATTACGGACAGCGTACGTAAATCTCTCTGTATGCTACGAAACTTTGTATACCACTATTTCATCTTCGCTATAAAAAAGTACGAGATGGTTGCACGGTAATGTGCGAGGCTCGCATTCGGGAGTCCTGGGTTCGGCCACTCTGTGGTTTTCCCTGATTGGCCAGACGAATGCTGGGGTGGTTTCTTTTCTGCAACGAATTTCCTGTCATTTCGCTTCCCCTTTCATGTTTCAGATGGGCTTAGGGGCTGTGCAGTGTCGGACAGTTGGCGCAGATACTTCCACATAAGAAAGTTCTTCTCCGAGCTACCTCTGGTGGGTCGAGTTCTCCCCGATTCTGCCGGAGGGGAGCCTCTCTGAGTAACCCGTGGCGTGACCGGATCATCAAGCTTGGAATCTTTAGGGACCTGTGCGAGTCTCTGTCGGCCGACCTATAACCTCCTGAGGTTCCTTCACCTTATCCGTTCCTCCTGTGGGAGGAAGATCCTCATTGGGTGCAGGTGCGACGTGTCTCCTCCGTTCCCTGTTCATAGGAAATACGTCATTGATATTAATAGCCAGCGTGTCATAACGAGCAAATTATACAGTAACGACCTGTTTATAATGCTAGAGTTGCATAAACTATTGTATCCAAGTAGTGGGGTATAAGCATAATTAGCGCTCTCATGTAATTACAGTGCTCGGCTTACGCCTCGTTCTTACAAACCTCACCCCAAGTTCCCAGCAATGGGACTGCTTTAGTGCAGCAAATACCAACATCTCTTATTCTTTCCATTCGACAAATACCCAATCCCTCCTTGCATTTTCTTTCTCTTTGATTTCCATAAATTTTTCTTGTGGGTTTACAAGGCAGAAGGAGCTAAACCCCCTCCCCCGCGCTCCATCTTGCCTCAAAGCTAGACATAATTTACCCAACTTTAGCCTAGAAGCATAAAGATTTCCAAAGAGAAATAAAAGTGCGGAGAGATTATATTCAAGTCAGCAGCATCCCAGATCTTGCTGATCTCGCGACTCCAGAATCGCAATATCCGCTGAAGAAAAACAAATTTACCTATCTCTGGAGTCATCTCTTCTGGACAGCTGCCAATGATGCACGAGAACAATAAAAATCGCTTTCCGAATACCTGAACAACGGCAGATCTGCACTACAAAGTGTCAATTGAGTTTCGGTCGATAGAACCTCATGGAAACAAATGGAGACGTAGTCGTGACCTGCCGCAACGTGAGGTAAACTACGTCTAACGACACCTTTTGTGCTGGACAGGAGTATACTTTATTACATGTGAGTGGTAAGTCCGTAACAGTAGATCAGGAGAACTTGAAGAAAACAACGTTTGGCCTCGCTTTTCTTCCCATTTCCTAGGTCCTATTATCTCCAATATCGCGTTAGTCTTTTGTGCGACTGTTTTGTTATTGCCAATATTTAAGGTCTTGTGCTCAATCATGGGAAACATTTTTACTTTCTCTACTACTTACCTATAGTACACAGAGGAAGTATTGTATTCCACCCAAAAATTCGATACCGAGATTTCACCGGAAATACACATTTTGAAGCCCCTCAATCCTGTATGTCTGTGTGTCTATGAACAGCATAACTCAAAAAATATTTAGGGGTCTCAAAACATGTATTTCTGCTGAAATTTCGGTATAGAATTTTTTGGTGAAATGCAATACCTTCTGTACGTACTAGATACGTGGAAGAGAAAGTATAGGCTGATTTATGAAGAAGTGACACACTTATTTCTTTAATTGCTTAAAAACGAGTTATGCTAGCGACAACTTACTATATCTAAAATGCAGAGGAATTTTGGGGGATTATTTACCTCTATAGCAAATATTGAAAATGCCCTCCATCCTGCATAACGCATAACTCAACACGTGGTTCCATGTTACTGGCCACTAGTTGGAGGACTCTGTTGTCAATAGCTTGAATCTCCTGTGTAATGTTGTGTTTCAGATCGTCCAATGTCTGCGGACATGTGGCATAAACCCTGTCTTTTAAGTAACTTCATAGAAAGAAGTCCTGCGATGTCAATTCCCGAGATCTCGCTGGCCACAAGTTCTTGGAAATTATTCGATCGTCAAAGAAACTTGCAATTAGTGCCATGGATTCATTTGATGTATGGCATGTAGCGCCATCCTGCTGAGAATATCTTTGACTCAGCTCTACATCTTCTAGTTGCTCAGCAAACTCCATGAAAATCCGTCGGTACTCTGCAGTATTCACATTGTTAAAAAAAAATTAGTCCCACTATTCTCTGTGCGGATATTGTGCACCAAACTCCGATTTTAACCGAGTGCATAGGTGCTTTATGAATAACATGTGGATTTTCGCTGGCCCAATAGCGTGAGTTATTTGTGTTCACATAGCCAGATAAATGTAACCATGCTTCATCTGTGAACCATGTGATGGACAATATGGCAGAATTTTGCACAATGAACGCCTGAAACCAACGACAATAATTCAGTCGTCTATAGTTATCTGGTTCCTGTAACTGATGGACAACCGTAATCCTATACTACTTTAGGCCTGCACTTTTCACAGCTCTGACACATAGAATAGCTGTACCCTGTCTCCTGCGACAAACGCCTTAATGATTTTTTGGGTGACTGATCCAGTCGTGCTCTTACGTCAACAACAACCGCAGGAAGCCTAGATGAACGAGTTTTGCATTTTTCACTCACGAGATCCAGCCGCTTCCAATTTGTTTACCAGTCCCAGTATTGTGTTTCTTTGGGGAGGATTTCAAACACCAAATTCTCTCTGGTATGCCCTTTGAGTAGTTATAATTGAATTCGTAACCCAGTATTGCTTTACAAGGAAGAGTCGTTCATTTAATATATACTCCATTTTCACGTTGACCAGAACAAAATCTCAAAAACAGTTGCCGACAATAAAATTAACAATTACGAATAAAACATGAACATCTGCGCATCTAGTGACAGACAATCAAACTCCAGAATTTCGCTTAATTTGGTGCTAAAATTGGAGCAATGAGTGAATTTCGAACGGAATAATTGAAGAAATGAATGTGTCAGTTCCTCATAAATCACCGTGTATAAATCAACTCATTTCGTCAGCTTTTGGCGTTACGCACTAAGCAGTTAAACGTCTCTAGAGTAGGTTGCTTAACGCAAGAAGGCAGTTAATCGATGTGGAGTGACGCACTGTCAAGTCATTAGCTTGAGATTTATGTGACGTTAAATCCTGAGAATGCTGAAAATCGATATTTCTTGTACTCGTGCAGCGGTTATAAAGACATTCTAGGCCACGCTTTGCTTTAGCACTGACTTATCAGCATTTGACACCAATATGTTTAACAAGTTATAATTAGGTTATGCTCAGCAGTTGACCACGCATCACCTATCTCAAATCGCTTATATTAGACACGTCTACAATCTCCGAAAGTATTTCGGGTAGTTCGTCATATCCTGAACATACTAAATATTTTTCGGCTCGTTAACAGTCCAACAAGCAAGTATTTGAAAGTGGATCTACAGAAAAATCTGTTTTTTATATAATTTTCGGCCTATAATATATGATAATATGTTATTGTTGTAATTATTACATAAAATTTTGTTTTCCCAATGTTCGCTAACGAGGCAATTTTCTCCTAACAGTACAACAAAGCAATCAGCATCAACGAATTACGAGATAAATAATTGGAGAAATAATTGCAAGCTAGTAATTATTTCTCTAATTATTTATCTATGTTGATTTAGCCATTTGAACAACGTTCATAATTTATTCATAATATGGGCAATCATTGATGACTTATTCAAGTTTACAATATTATTACTTATGCAAATAGTTATTGGAGGTTATAATGACACTTATGTTTAGTGTTAGTAAGAAACTAATACTGTCTGTAAAATTATTAACTTCATATTGCAAATAGTTTCTATTCAAAGTTTATTGCACTAAGACTCCACGGATTTGTTAGTGATTATATGCAACTTTTCATGGAATTGCCACTGCAAAATTTATAAGTAGTGCTAATGACGGCAAGAAAAATACTTAGTATTAAACAAATCTGATATGTTGTATTCATATCACTTTCTCTACACATTTTTCTACAAACTATTCTTACCAAAGCTTATTTCTCTAACTACGTATTTTTAATAGAGATACATTTTCATTACACGTTTCGTTTAGGTATAAGAATAAAGTAGGATAAAAAGCGTGTCGCTATGTGATGGCATTAATTATGCTCTTTGCATGACTACGAACAAAAACAAATGCCGACTTATCACTTTGAAAATATATTAATATTTAAAAATTAAAAAAAAATTATCTCGGAAATGATTAATGCCCATACAATTTTGATTTTACTACTATATTTATTTTAGTATCTTTAACCACATGGTCATATCGCGACGGTTCTCTTGGTGGATAACTCTTAGATCGATGTGTGGCGGACAGTTAGTCTTCTAGGTCTCATCCCTGTAACCACCCGCTTCGTCGTGTCCACAGAGATCCTAGCGCAGAGCAACTGAATGTTCTGCTTCGTGCCGTGCGGATGGCAGTCGGGTGCCGTCCAGTCTAACTGCCGCTTTCAAATAGAAAGGCGGACAGTTAGCCTTCTAGGTCTTATCCCTGTAACCATGCCATCTTGCTTCGTCACGTGTCCACAGAGACCCTAGCGTAGCACAGCATTCGCTACTACCACCAATTTTTCAGTTTTACAATTGTTTTAGACTTAAGATGGAACTCTGGGTCGTGGTTTTAAATATCCAATCCGCATTTACCTTAGCGGCTGAGGGAAACGACTGAAAACCTCAGTCAGATTGGCCGGTCCACGGGATTTGAACCCGGGACCTCCCTAATGCGGGCTACAGACGTTACCGCCAGAGCCATCCCGCTCGGTAAAAATGTTTTATTTCACATAAATGATGTACTTTAACGAGATTTGTTTTAATGTGTTGTAAGAATTTGTCTATCTCTTACGGTTTACCAATTATTCGAAATTCATTAAGAATGAAGAGGAATTCACAGGCTTTGATTGGTACCCTGCTGTTACTCTCTCTACCACGTAGAGAAGCTATTGCATTTCACACAAAAATTGTATATCGAGGTTTCACCGGAAATACATGTTTTGAGGTCCACCGAAACAGAAACAGCGCATTTTTAGAATAAGGTCCGTGTGGTGTGTGAACAGCATACGTAACCCAAAACCGAAAAGTCGGATTAACACCAAACTTGGTACTTAAGTTCAGCACCATCCAAATGCAACATGAAGATTTTCAAGAAAATCCTCCCAAAACTACCCTTTAGATGGAACATTTTTAAAATCTTTTATTTTCTATGAATGGCTCTGACGATTTTGATTAAAATACCATATATTAAAGGTATTTACATAACAAATAAAATTTATATCTTGATTTTTCTGGAAATAGCCTTTACAGACCTCTTCACATAGAAGGAATTTTGATCATATTGTATAACTGCTAAGTGTTAAGCGACAGATGAAAACGTACTACACAAGAATTGTAGATCTCTTTAAAACACTCAGTTTATTTCGAGTAACTTTTTGTGGCGTCAGCTATTTCCAAGATATCGCTATTAATCTTTCGAAGTGTTCAATAATCTGTCGATTTCAGTTGTTTCTCGCGATGTCATGGAAACAGTATGGAATTTTAAGGCCAGCATATAACGTCCAGTTGTTAAACATTTGACTATCACTGTTGTCTTTGTATCTATAACGAAATGTGTAATGTAGCTATTTCTGTAAAGATTTATCTCGTAAATGTAGTAGATAGGAAAATAAATTTTCGTAAGAATAATTTGTATAGCTACTAATAAGCGATAGAGCGTAGAGAAAGTCATGTAGCGGATCAGTTTTTAGTTATGCTGCCCACACACCACACACCCTCACACGTACTTTTTTAAAAAATATTTTATTTCGTGGGCCTCAAAATATGTATTGATGAAATCTGCACATACAATTTTTGGGTAGAATGTAATACTTTCTCCACCTCGACTGCCGAAAAGATGCCGTTGCGATATATTATCGTACTCCAAGGACGCAAGAAAATATATGATACAAGGGGTAAAAGACGACCTTCGTTTGGCAATCCTATGAACAAAATAAAACCACTTTTAACACGTATGGCATATACTGTTTTATATATCAATAATGTTATATTGATTCCTGAAACTAACACAGCTCACGTATAGAACGTGTTCTAGAAACAAGACGACTGAAGTTAAAAAAGCGAGATGTCAGATGTTTTGTTGATTCGTTAGTAGTCATTTTCAGTGAAACTATTTTCAATATGTTTTGTCTTACACCAGGCAATGGAGCGATTAAGTGCTACAGCATATTGCTTTCCGGAGTTTTTGGGTAAGTACTTCTAGTGTTATTCTTTCTGCTGCTTCTGTAATTTCACCTTCATTTCAGTTTCTTCTGAATTCATAATTTCTACCATTTAATATTTATGTAGGTTAGATAAAAGAATAACGTTTTAGATAAGAAAGCTGCCAATATAACGTATAGATTAGCTCTACAACGAATTGCGGTATATAGTATGGCGGTTTGTATTGTGAACAGATAATGGGAGCGTCATGAGAAATTAGTCATGTAAACATCTATGTGTTACACTCAGATGACTTTCTCTACTCTTGTACAAACTATTTTTACAAACGCTTATTCTGCATATACTTCATGTTAATCGAGATAAACATTTGTAGGTGCAAGGGGACTATGGTAGACGTTAAGCGATAGTCAAACGTTTTAAGAGCTGGTTGCTATGTGGAGCATTCCATTCTCTTTGTATGTCCAGGACATAAAAAATGAATAACGAATTCCCATTTGAAAAAAAATATTGGAAAATTCAAACAAATAACAAGGAATATCTCGGAAATGGTTCACCACACAAAAAAATAGTATATGGTAAATTGTCTGTTTTAACTACATCTATATTTTCTGTGTATAAAGTTTTTATTATCTCTTACGGTTTACCAGTTATGCGAAAGTCTTTCAGAATGAAGAGGATTTTGGGAACATTCCCAATACAAGAATATATTTTATTTACCATGAAGATATCTTAAACATATGATATTTTATTCAAAATCGTTAGAGCCATTTTTGAGAAAATCATAATTTTCGATTAATGTGCTATGTAAAGGGTACCTGGAGTGGGGGGGGATGTTCTCGAAAATATTTGTGTTGCATTCTTGGAAGACACTAAACTCAAGTATTTATCCGACTTTTCGTTTTTGAGTTATGCTGTTCACAGACAGACATACACGGAGATATTTCCAAGAATGTTTTTTTGGATTCAGGGGGCCTCAAAACATGTATTTCCAGTGAAATCCCGGTATAAAATTTTTGGTGGAAGGCAATACTTCCCCTAGTTAATATACGTAGTAGAGAAAGTAAAAAAAAAAAAAAAAACGTAATGAAAAACAAAACCTAATCAAACCAATTTGAATTATTAAACATGTGCAAATACAAAGGGTAACTGTCATGTGATTGGACTTGAAACCAAAGTTGGTCACAATGAAGATTAAAGCTTTTAGCTCGTTTGCACTGCGTTAGAAGCTCTTCTTTTAGACCTTTCTGTCTAAAAAGCTTTTTAAGGGCTTGTGTACATAATATTATGTCATTTGTTTTTTTAAATGAAGTCTCCTTAACACTATACTATTATTCAAAACGACAGTAACTTCGACTTGGCCTTTCTTCCAAATGGGATAGTAGGTGTTAGAGAAATTAAAAATCTTAAGTGTTTCATTCACTTAACTTTCTCTATTCACTCTTCTACTAACTGTTCTTTCAAAGCCTTATTATTCTACTTACTTCTTGTTAATTCAGTAGAACTTTCAGTACACATTTACACATTTCGTTGTCCGATTCAGTAGGTAAAGAGATAGTCAGATTTTTAAAGAGTGCGTCGCTATATGTGATGATTATATTCTTTCCATGGCCAGGAGAAAAAAGAAATCCATAACGACCTCCCATTTCAGAATAGCTTAAGTATTTGAAAATTGATATAAGGAATATCTCAGAAATAGCTAACCGCACAAATAATGTATTGTGTGCTTCACGATATCTATTGATGAGTGAGATAGTTCGGGAGTAACGAGTGGATCGCATTCATGAAGTCGGCGGTTTAACTCCCGCCAGGACTGGGGTTGTTTTCCAGGTTTTCCACAGTCCTCACACCTGGAAGTTGCCGGGTGATGCCCTAAACTTAGATCTGGAACGTTTCCTTTCCTTTCTCAACATCACTTCATTACATGTACGAAGGCTGTCCCAGAAGTACCCGATCTATCAAGGAAAACAGAAAAAATTTAGGAAAAGCAAATTTATTTCTCTACATAGTCTCCTTTCAGCTCGATAAACTTTTCCCAGCGATGTTCAATAGCTTCGATACCCTGTTTATAGCGAGAACCGCCGAGTTCTGCAAAACAGCCATCAACTGCAGACTCCACCTCTTCATTGTTGGCAAATCTTTTACTACCAAGCCATTTCTTCAACTTTGGAAACAGAAAATAATTAGAGGGGGCTAGGTCTGGCGAATAGGGTGCATGAGGAGACAATTCGAACTTTAACTAACTGACTTTGGCCATGGCGATAATGGATGTGTGAACTGGTGTATTGTCTTGATGAAACAGAACTTTCATTTTCGCTAAATGCTTGTTTCATCATTTAAACGCTGCAACAAGTTAGCATAATACTCGTCATTCATTGCTTTTCCTTTTCGAAGATAATCAATGAAAATTATCCCACACGCATCTCAGAAAACTGACACCATGACCTTTCCTGCAGATGGAAGTGACTTCGCCTTCTTTGGAACCGATTCTCCTCTTTCAATCCACTACATTGACTGTTCCTTCGTCTCAGGTGTGAAGTGATGGACCCATGTTTCATCCATGGTTATGAATCGACGCAAGAGCTCGGCTTTATTGCAGCGAAACATCGCCAAATACTCGACTGAAACATCCTCACAACGCTGCTTTTGTTCCATTGTGAGTAAACGTGGCATCCGTCTTGCGCACAGCTTTCTCAAGTTTAAATATTCAGTCAGTGTGCGATGTGCAGCACTTTTTGAAATACCTACCAAGTCTGCTAGCCCGCGCACTTTCAGTCGACGGCCATCCAATACCATTTTGTGGATTTTCTTCACAATTTCCGGCGTGGTCAGTTCATTTGGTTGACCACTGCGATGTTCGTCTTGGCAGCTCGTACGGCCTCGCTTAAACTCTGCCACCTAATATTTTACTGTTGTAAACGAAGGAGCAGACTCCCCCAGAGTAGAATCTAGCTCAGCTTTAATATTAGTTGAACTAAGACCTTTCAAATGAGAGTATTGTATCATATAACGATTACCCATTTTATCCATGTTTACAAATTCGCTGAGAGAGTTCACTATTAATGGCTGCCAAACAATTACTAAACAACGTAGTATTGTCAAAGTTCAAACTTAAACTTTATAAGGTTGGTACTTTCTACCATAGTCATTTGTTTGAAACAACAACCGCTATCTATACATCAGGTCGGGTACTTCAGGTCTGCCCTCGTATCGCCAGTGTCCGCCGTCTGTGGTGCCGCATGTAGGAAGAACAGGTGATAAACGGTACTAAAACATAATAAAAACTCATTTGTCGTGTAGTAAGGTTTCCTTATCTTACAAGTCATTCAGAATGAAGAGGACTTAAAAGGTTATTCCCAGAAAATTTGATATATGCACACCATTTATCATGAAAATATATTAAACATACAAGTATGGAATTTTAATCAAAACCGTTAGAGTATTTTTTGATAAAATAAAAGTTTTCAAAAAAGTCCTGCACTAAAGGGTAGTTTGGGATGGTAAAATTTGTTGGAAGTCTTTGTGTCGCATTCTTAAAAGATTCTGAACTTATCCCCTTTTAGCCTGAAGTACCATATTTGATACAAATGTGTTTTCTTAAGGTTTGTTGAGTTTTAATGTCCTTCTTTCTAATTGCTTTCTCTACTACGTGTAGTAACAAAAATTCGATACCAAGATTTCTCCGGAAATACATGTTTTGGGGTGCCCTGAAACCAAATAAATCATTTTTGTAAACATGTTAGTGGGAGTGTTTGCGTGTGAATAGCATAACTCAAAACGAAACGTCGGATAATTACCAAATTTGGTATTTGAGTTTAGTATCTTCCAAGGATGCGACATGAAGATTTTCATCAAAATTCTCCCGCTCAGACTACCCTTTAAGTAGAACATTTATAAAAAGTCTTGATTTTCTCAAAAATGACTAACGATTTTGATTAAAATATCATATGTTTAAGATACTTTCATGGCAAATGTAATACATATCTTGAATTTTCTGGGAATGTCTCCAAAGGTCCTCTTCATTATGAATGACTTTCGTATAACTGGTAAACCTAAGAGATAGATAAAATGTTACTATACAAAAATGTAGATTTCTTAAAGCACACAATTTGGTGTTATATATACATTGGAGTGAACCATTTCCGAGATTTTGCTTGTTATTTGTTTGAATTTTTCAATAGTTTTTATAAGTGGTTCGCCTTAAACGTTCCACTTTTAGAACCATCTATCTAGAAAACATACTTAAAATATAAGAATTGCGTCTACGAGGGCAGTCCAGAAAGTCCTAGACGTTTTGCCTATCTTGGCGATGAGTAGGGCTAGGGCCGCCATCTTGGTGTCAGAACGTTCCTACATTCAGTACGCATCCAGCTGTGGTAGCGTGAGGACTGTACCTTCCTTACTGTGCTCTCTGTGAGTTGTTAAAATCCGCGCTGCAATAGAAAATCCCGCCACTTGTGAAGTGCGTTTGGCTAAAAAAAAAAAAACAAACCAATTGAAATTTATCGTCAACTTTGTGATGTTTGCGGGCAAGGAATAATGAATGAAAGTCGAGTCAGGCAATGGTGCATTGATTTTAAAAAATGGCCGTACCAATGTTCACGACGAGGATCGCAGTGGTAGGCCTAGCCTTCTGAGTGATGAACTGTCAATGCAAATCAATGACAAAATTCGTGAAAATCGTCGGTTCACGATTACAGAAGTTTCGGAACATTGTCCCCAAATTTCACGGAGTTTGGTGCATCAAATTGATTCTTTGATACTGACGCTGAACTGCATGGTGGTGTAAACCAGTGGTTGAAGTCGCAGGCGGCAGATTTCTACAGAGAGGGTTTTGAAAAACTTGTGCCACGGTATGATAAATGCCTCAATTTGAATGGCGATTATGTAGCAAAATAGCTTAAGAGTGTACCTTTCAAATGTAGATAATAAACGTTAATATTTGCATTTTATTAATTGTTTATTTCAAAACGTCTGGGACTTCCTGGATTATCTTCGTACACTAATAAAATGTATACGAAATTAAAGAGAAATTTTCAATTACCTAATAAAACTGTACAAAAACTCAAAATATTATTTTTTGGTAATTTTCACTCTTTAGGCTGCCCTAAAGAGAAAAAAGCATTCAATTGTTTAATTAAAGTATAGTTTGCAGAAGAGGCAGATGTTGCAACTGTTTGGAATGCCAAAGGAGTAAAGCAGCTATTGTTTTGCGTATAACCGTATAAGGTCTCATATTGCAGTTTTCGGTTTCGCTCTTCCATTGTTCGGCTGCACACGCGCCCGTTCGTCACTTGTTCAGGGACGTGCCCAACAAAATAATAGCGAGAAGGGTGAACAAGTATCGCATCCCCTTTGTTGCTCAGCTCCCCTCGAGATTCACGTCAGGCGCCGCGGATAGGGATAGGGTAGGGCTATTCTGCTTACGTCCGTCCCTTTTTGTGCGAGGTGTTTCAATTACACCGCAATTCTATTGTGATAGTGAACAAGAGTTGTCTATTACAAGATGACTTTCAAACATCATTAGCCGGCCATAGCTTCACAAGACCAACTCCTTGTTTTCAACACTGTTCTAAACAGAATTTTGTAAAAGTTCACTGGTCTTTTTGCGCTGTGTTCTTGGCTACTAGCAATAGAATTCTTAGAACAGCTTACTCTTCTAAAGCTTCGTGTTAATCAAGATGAACATTCACATATACGCAGTAGCGGCTCGTGAGTATATATTCTGGGTGTTCAACAAAATTTTAGTCAGAGACCACAGAAAATATGCAATAGCATCTACTGCATAACTGTTATGATTATGAAAAAATCTTATTACAATTACACATTTGAATTGATTTTAAGTGCAAATCATTGCCTAAATGAAGAATTTTATCAATTACTTCAGAACTCCAAGCATCAATATTTATTACAGTTGAAAAACATAACGCCATCACTGAGTTGCTTGTGCACTGTGTGTTTTTAACCTCACCAAATATGTCGTTATTTTCGCTCAAGGTGCCAGCAATCACTTTGGCTACCTTCACAGAAAACAACTTCTTAACATTAAGATTAAAACAGGTTCGCTTCTTACTAGGCATTATGAAAAGTCTTAAAACGTAAACCAGTAAACAAAGAACAGAAACCAAAACAGAAAACCTGAAAATGGTACTATAACAAATAATATACGAATGAATAAAATTAAATACACTTAAATCGTGGAAACAAAAAATATAAACTAAAATAGGAACATTCAAAATGCTACTATAACGAACAATAGGATATGATTTAATAAAATGAAACAATCTTACGAAATTTGTTCAAATCAGCATTCCTTTGAAGCAAAAGCCGATAGAAGATTCACAAAATCATAGCAATTCCTTTATTTCTCAGTATAAAATATTTTACTATCGCTACTATGTTCCCCTTGTTTGGTAATTGCAAGGGCAATATAGAAATACAGTAGCCTTTAAGCATATACAAATCTCTTAATAGCTGGTTGCTATGTGCAGCACCATTCTCTTTGCCACAGATTAATACTCTTTGCATATCCAAGACGAAAAAATGAATAACGAATTCTCATTTGTGAAAAAGTATAAAAATTGGAAAATTTAAGGGAGTAACAAGCAATATCTCGAAAATGGTTCCCTCAACAAAAATGTGTATATGACATACATTGTGTATTTTAACTCGATCTACATTTTTATGTAGTAAAATTTTGTCTATCTCTTATGGTTTACCGGTTATGCAAAAGTCGTTCACAATGAAGAATACTTTTGGAGACATAACCAGAAGATTCGAGATATACATTTCATTTGTCATGAAAATATCTTAAGGATATGATATTTTAATCAAAATCGTTAAACATATCGTTCGAAAAATGTTCCATGTAAAGCGTAATCTGGGGTGGGGGAATTTTCTTGAAAACCTTCGTGTCGCATCTCTGGAAGATACTGAACCTAAATACCATGTTTGGTGTTTATCCGACTGTTCGTTTCTGAGTTATGCTGTTCACAGACACATAGACACAGACACACACACGGATATGTTACCAAAAAAGTTTTTTTTTTTGGATTCAGGGGGTCTCAAAACATATATTTCCGGTGAAATCTCGGTATCGAATTTTTGGGTGGAATACAATACTTCCGCTACTTACTATACGTAGTAGAGAAAGTAAAAATTAATACAGCTGCTCCTAATAATAATAGTAATAATATAATTCATAACTCGTCTGAGAAAGAAAGGTTTTTTATCGTGTGTATCATTAAATCACTCGTCAAGGCAAGAAGGAAGTGCTCTATAAATGAAATTGTAAAGGGTTAGGCAGATAAAACCGGCTCCATCTAATTTTTGGAAAGAAACTATGTTGATTATCCTTTCTTCAGCGTGTTTAGTTTCATTGTTGTGGTACTTATGTTGGCTGTCCTTCCTTCCGGTGTTTACTTTAATTGTTGTTGTACTTATGTTGACTATTCTATCTTCAATGTTTAGTTTCATTATTATTGTAATCATGTTGACTAGCCTTTCTTCCGCGTGTTTAGTTTCATTGTCGTAATTATGTTGGCTATCCTTCCTTCCGCGTGTTTAGTTTCATTGTCGTAATTATGTTGGCTATCCTTCCTTCCGCGTGTTTAGTTTCATTGTCGTAATTATGTTGGCTATCCTTCCTTCCGCGTGTTTAGTTTCATTGTCGTAATTATGTTGGCTATCCTTCCTTCCGCGTGTTTAGTTTCATTGTCGTAATTATGTTGGCTATCCTTCCTTCCGCGTGTTTAGTTTCATTGTCGTAATTATGTTGGCTATCCTTCCTTCCGCGTGTTTAGTTTCATTGTCGTAATTATGTTGGCTATCCTTCCTTCCGCGTGTTTAGTTTCATTGTCGTAATTATGTTGGCTATCCTTCCTTCCGCGTGTTTAGTTTCATTGTCGTAATTATGTTGGCTATCCTTCCTTCCGCGTGTTTAGTTTCATTGTCGTAATTATGTTGACTATTCTATCTTCAGCGTTTAGTTTCATTGTCGTAATCATGTTGGCTAGCCTTTCTTCCGCGTGTTTAGTTTCATTGTCGTAATCATGTTGGCTAGCCTTTCTTCCGCGTGTTTAGTTTCATTGGCGTAATTATGTTGACTATTCTATCTTCAGCGTTTAGTTTCATTATTATTGTAATCATGTTGGCTACCTTTGTTCAGCGTGTTGAGTTTCATTGTTGTGGTACTTATGTTGCCTATCCTTCCTTCCGGTGTTTACTTTAATTGTTGCTGTAATTATGTTGACTATTCTATCTTCAGCGTTAGTTTCATTATTATTGTAATCATGTTGACTATCCTTTTTTCAGTGTGTTTAGTTTCATTTTTGTAATTATGTTGGATATCCTTTCTTCCGCGTGTTTAGTTTCATTGTTGTAATTATGTTGGATATCCTTTCTTCCGCGTGTTTAGTTTCATTCTTGTGAATATGTTGCCTATCCTTCCTTCCGGTGTTTACTTTAATTGTTGTTGTAATTATGTTGACTATTCTATCTTCAGCGTTTACTTTCATTATTATTGTAATTATGTTGGTAATCCTTTCTTCCGCGTGTTTAGTTTCATTATTGTAATGATGTTGGATAGCCTTCCTTCCGCGTGTTTAGTTTAATTGTTGTAATGATGTTGGCTATCCTTTCTTCCGCGTGTTTAGTTTCATTGTTGTAATTATGTTGGCTATCCTTTGTTGCGTGTGTTTAGTTTCATTGTCGTAATTATGTTGGCTATCCGTTCTTCAGCGTGTTTAGTTTCATTGTTGCTGTAATTGTGTTGGCTAACCTTTCTTCCACGTTTTAGTTTCATTGTTGTAATTGTGTTGGCTATCCTTTCTTCAGCATGTTTAGTTTCATTGTAGTTATGTTGGCTATCCTTTCATCAGCGTGTTTAGTTTCATTTTTGTTGTAATTTTACTATGTTGGTTATCATTTCTTCAGCGTTTTTAGTTCATTGTAATTATTTTAGCTATCCTTTCTTCCGCGTGTTTAGCTTCATTGTAATTATGTTGGCTATCCCTTCATCAGCGTGTTTAGCTTCATTGTTGTAATTATGTTAGCTATCCTATCTTTCGCGTGTTTAGCTTCATTTTTGTAATTATGTTGGCTATCCTTTCTTCCGCGTGTTTAGTTTCATTGTTGTTACCTCATACAAATGATTCACAATGATTTATAAACTGTTACGTTTGCTGCAATAAAGACTTGTTTTGTACAATAAATAAGCGTGGCTTATTCAATAGCGGAGCGAATATTCACGGTAGAGGCGTAGATACAGACCAGCGCTATCAAAGGATTCACGACAATTGTTTAAAGACAAACAAACATCCGCTTCGCCCAGTACCAGCGAAAAGCAGCATTCAAGATTTGGTGCAACAATGGCGTACGGCTGGATCCATTACAAGTACAACAAGGAACAGAACGCCTTCTGTCCGGCTACCGCAGTTTAATTAACGAAATGATGACTACGAGTCCTTGAAAGTCTACCACGAGATTGACTCATGAGAGTGTCTTTGAAATTAAAACCGTACCGAGCGACAGCTGTACAACTGAAGGAGCCCGATAGGAATAAACGTGTAAGCTTCTGCCACTGGTTGTTGAACGTGGTTATATATGGACCCCCTGATGTTTATCATGAGTCATGTGGCTTGGGTTTATTTTTTTAATTATACAATACACAAAGTAGAACATTGTTATTGTAGATCACGTCAAATTGTTAATTACAATAACACAGTAATAATAATAAATAATATACACAAGCTAATAGTAGCCATCATAACTAGTACAATGCCAATGGTAAAAATAAATTATATACACAGAACACTTATTACTTATAAAATTTATAAATATTAACACACAAGAATAACAAGAGCTATAGCATATATGTAGATACAACCAAGTTAGCATATTAAAGAATATTTGTTCTGTGATTTAAAAGCTCTTGCGAGTTATAAAAGCAGTGCGTTAATAAATGCTTTTTGAGTGCCTTTTTAAAATGATTTATATCATATATTCTCTTTAAATCCGTTGGCAGTGAGTTAAAGAATTTAGAACCTGCATGGATGATATTTTTATTTACAAAAGTACCCCTGTATGAATTCTATTTATTCTGACTAGAACTCTTACTGTTCTTTTCTGTAGTAGAAAGATCCGTATGAAGCATGTTTTTGACAAAGAACCCCATAACCTTGCCCCGTATTCTAAATGTGAGTGAAATAATGCAAGGTACACTGTACGAACCATTTGTAGAGGTAACATGTTGATGAGGTGATGTAGCAAAAATATGGTCTTATTAAGTTTAGAATAAATTACACTAATATGGTTTTGACATGAAAGATTATCCCTAATCTGCATGATATCGGATGACTGAAAACTAATAAGTGAATCTCACACACTTTTTATGCTGATTTCAGAACTGCTTTTAGTTTTTTTCTATCACGTACAGTTTTTTTCAGAATTTCACTTCAAAAACATAGAGTTGAGCCAGTAGATGATGAGTATTGTTGAAGGGAAATTTATCGCTTCTTGGAGAGAAATTTCTCAATACAGATTTATAAGTCTTTAGGTTGTTGCACCTGTAGATGATGGTTGCTATTTATAATTTAGGCATTGTTGTTAATATCAGAGGCTTGCATTACCAGTGCTATATCGTGATTGAAGTTATAAATACATTATGTCTACACGCAAGCGTGTGAACAATCCAAACGTTTTCTGCTACATTTGTGGAAATTATACATTGCTTCAGCAGAGAACTGATATAACAGACTTTGTGAAAAAAGTGCACCATGCTTATTTTAAAATGAAACTTGGTGACCAAGACAAGGCCTGGGCTCCAAAGACAGCTGCAACTATTGTGTTGAGAGGTTAAGATTGTGGATAAAAGGAAAGAAATCATGCATGCCATTTGCAATTCCTATGATGTGGAGAGAGCCTAAAGACCACCTTAAAGACTTATTTCTGCTCAATTAATGTTGGGTGCAATTCGAAAAATAAGAAACACGTTGTGTATCCAAGTATTCCTTCACCCATCAGGCCAGTTCCACATGGAGAAGATCTGCCTGCTCATCTTCCTCCAGCTGTTTTAGAGAACTTGGAAGAAGATGGGGTTGAAAGTGAACCTCATGCAATCACCGAAGACGATTCTGATGATGTCTACCGCCCTGAATACGACGTGACTCCACAACTGTTCTCTCAGAGTGAACTAAATGATCTAGTACGTGATTTGAATTTCTCAAAGGAATCTGCAGAGTTACTAGGCTCCCATCTTAAAAATAAGAATCTTCTGGAACCAGGAACACATTACTCATGGTACAGACACAGAGAACAAGAGTTGGTTCCTTTTTTCTCATAGATCGAGTCCTTGGTTTACTGGAATAACATAAACGAGTTAATGCACTTTTATGACATTGAACATGACCCTACTCAGTGGAGACTTTTTATAGATTCATCAAAGAGGAGCCTGAAAGGCGTGTTTCTGCATAATGGGAATGTGTATGGGTCCATTCCTGTCGCACATTCAGTTCAAATGAAAGAGACAGTTAAAAACATGAAGATACAAGTATCCAATACGAGGAACACAAATGACGTATCTGCGGTGATTTCAAAGTTATTGGAATACTATTAGGACAACAAGCTGGGTTCACAAAAATGCCTTGTTTTCTGTGTGAATGGGACAGTCGGGCACAGCAAAGACATTGGAGTGTGAAAGTATGGCCACAGCGGAGAAACTTGTTGCCTGGAACTAAAAACATCCTGCACGAACCGCTTGTAGAGAGACAAAAGATATTGCTTCCGCCACTACATATAAAATTGGTCTTGATGTAAGGGCTCTACCATAGGATGGACCCTGTTTCAAGTACATTTCCAGAAATTTCCCTTTATTACACAAAACAAATTAAAGGCTGGAATTTTTGTTGGTCCTCAAATAAAGAAATTGATGAAGGATGAAGATTTTGAGAAGACAATGAATGAGAGAAATAGAAGCATGGACCGCCTTCCGACCACTTACTAAAAACTTCTTAGGCAATAACAAAGATCCTAATTACAAGGTCATTGTCGAAACAATGTTGCAAAATTTCAAGAAGATGGGTTGTAACATGAGTGTAAAGGTGCATTTTCTGCATTCACATATCGACTACTTTCCAGAAAATCTGGTACATTCTAGTAAAGAGCAGAGTGAAAGTTTTCACCAAGATATTAAGGAAATGGAGAGGAGGTACCAGGGGAGATAGAATGAAACTATGATGGTGGCCGATTATTGTTGGATGTTGAGGAGGGACAGCCATCTTCAAGGATCTGCAAGGAAGGCAAAGAAGAGAAAGTTTGAAAAAAATTAAATGAAACACTTTGGCTTCTTGTTTTGTTAAAATGTAGTCATGAAATAAATTAGGAGAGTTCTTGAGAGTATTCTTAAAATGTTTCTTGAATAAAAACCTACCTTGTGTGAAATGGTGTTTGAAGTCCTTTCTACGCTCATTAGTAAAATTGTCAAAAACATTACTTATTTTGTGTAAAAACCTGACGTGATAGAAAAAAACAGAAGTTATTTCTGGAATCAGCATAAAAACTTGATTCAAGAACACCTAATTTTAAGAAATCATCTGAATAAAAGTTTTAAAATGCAGACTAGTATTATCGTAAATATAAATGCCCAAAAACGTTGTATTTTGAACTCTGGATATAGTTTGACTTCTATAAACCAGTTTTAGATCTTCACTGCGACAGTTTGTTTCAAATCAATGTGATAACACGGGCCGGTTTTATCAGCCACACCCTGTAGTTGTGCTTATGGATGGCTTGCAGAACCCAGGAGAAGTTTCCGCGCTTGTACACGTTACATACTTCTGCTACAGTGAGCTACTATCTTGTGGCATTGACGTAAAGTTGTAGTGATTGTGAGGAAACAGAGTGCGGGAAAAAAGTTGCCCGCTAGTGCACTTCAAGTGTGCACGATCCGTTCCATAGGGTGATCACGTCATGCCAATTGCACATGCGCAGAAGCTCCTTAAAACTTGCACAAGGCAGATGTGCTAGCGGTCCTCGTGCCACGTTTCATCAAGTTTAGAGAGTACGGCGGGAGATTTAAACGGCGTAGATTGTAAAGTACCGCATATAAAGAGTGCATCTTTATTGGTGTCATATATTTGGGGGACGTGTTCCTGACATCAAAACAGTAAAAAAAAGTTCATATGAACATGGGTCTGAAAATCATTTATTTCAGAGTTACAACACAAAATCGAAAGTTACAAAAATTGCTCGAAGTGGCTTCCTCTTGTTTCGATGCATGCAGTAAGCCTGCGTCCCATACTCTGGCGTACTCTGTTGAAAATTTCTGGTGTGTTTCGCATTTGGTCAAATCCAATTTGGATACGTCCTCTCAAAATGTCAATATCAGGTTCAGGAGTCGCATAAACCAAGGACTTCAAATGTCCCCAGACGAAGAAATCCATTGGATTCAAATCAGGCAATCGAGTAGGCCATGCAATGGGTCCCCCTCGGCCAATCCATCTTTGCGGAAATCGATCATACAAAACTTACGAACTATCATACTGAAATAAGCTGGAGTACCATCGTGTAAAAACCACATTTGTTGGATGATGGCCAGAGGCACATTATCAGTTAAGTGATGCAACTCATTTCTGAGAAACTGGAGATAGGTTTGTCCATTCAGACGCGGCGGGAAGAAGTACGGACCAATAAGGTGATCATGAATGATTCCACCCCAAACGTTGAGAGAGAACCTCTGTTGATGGTTGTCCTGTCGTACTTCAAATGCCCAGTTATAAAAATTGAAGATGCCGTCGCGAGTAAAACCACCCTCATCCGTGAATAAGATACAGGCTAGGAAACTGATGAACACGCGCACATGTGTTGACAGAAACGTCTTCTTGGCTCAAAGTCCGCCTCATTTAATCCTTGCACACGTTGAAGGTGATACGGGTACAGAAGATTTTCATGCAGAATTCTCCAGATAGTCATATGACTAATTCTTTCCCCTACAGCCAGACGTCTTGTGCTTTGTGATGGGTCTGCATCCATAGCACGAAGAACTCGTTCTTCAAGCTCAATGCCAAGTACCGCTCTTGGTCTCCCACATCCCTAGTACTCCTCTCAAATGCGCCATTCTCTCTCAAGCGTTGGTGAATTCGTGCGAATGCTCTTGCACACGGTAACTGCCTGTCAGGGTACCTTTCTGCATGAAGTTCACATGCTCGTGCTGCATTGCCGTCTGCACGGCAACACGTGTAGTGCATATCTCTGTTCACTCAAGGAGTACATCTTCTTTGACCTATAACAACGAAACGGTTGATTTTCAGACCCATGTACATATGAACTTTGTTTACTGTTTTGATGTCAGGAACACGGCCCCCAAATATATGACACCAATAAAGATAATTCTGTATTTTACGTTTAATAGAATTCAAAGAAAAATAACCAATAAATCCGCAAGGAGTCAAAAGTTGGAGTCTTCACGTGCTCTTGTGCAGCATGAACGGTTTATTACACACTAGCTGGCTTTCCCGACTTTGCGCGACTAGCTTTTAAGCTCCAGTGACAAATTAATTGCATTTACCTCCCCTTCTTTGTGAAATTATTGCATAATAATCTTGAAGATATTTATTGCGAATCCTCCCCCTTTACCACTTATAATTGTAATTTCATAAGACCCGGCTATTCCTAATGACGGATGAAAAATCCACTGAAATTCACACAAAAGTTGAAACATCGGCGGAACCTCTGACTTCTTTAACATCCCCCCGACACTCTTCCAAGTTCTGGTAATACTGCAGACAAACGTGCCGATATGAGGAACCGCGGTTTAAGTTGACAATCAATAATTGCCAATCTAAACTTTTGTATAACAGATAGACGAAATCTTATTACACAAAAATGTATATCTCGTTAAAGCACACAAGTTATGTCAAATAGAAGGTTTCGTGGCGTTAACCACTTCTGAGATACTCCTTTTTGTTGGTTTGAATTTTGAAAGACATACCGTATTTATGCGAATATAATGCGCACCTTGTTTGACCAAATGTAATACTCTTAACCGTGGTGTGCATTAAATTAGAGTTCAAATCCGTTCCGTAGGATGGCAGTAACTTCATTCAAAATTTTCGTTTATTACGTCACAATGAATTGCTGGAGTTACATGTATCCGGAAACTCGCGACAAGCTAGCCGTTCATTTATCGTTGGCCTATTATTGAGTTACGATGTGGAGGGCAAGGGCAAACACAGAAGAACGTCTTACATGCTTCTTTAAAGCGTAAAGTAATCCTTTATGCTGAAAAAATGGTAACAGAAAGGCAGGAAGGAAGTTCAATGTATCAGAGAGCAATGTTCGCTTGTGGCGAAAATAGAAATTGGCATTACTTGGGACATTATTCCTTATCCGGGTCAGAGCTTCGAAGGGCTATGAAAATTATCGAACATTGGTGTTTTGACGTTATCGTGGAATTGCGAGGTATGCGGTGTTCAAAAATCTTTCTGAAATACCTTTTTTTGGTAAAATGAAAAAAAAAACTCCCGTCGTCTGCTATGCGATAGCGGACATGTTATAAGTGGTGATTGCCAACTTCAGGAAAAGAAAAGTGGCCAATGGAATGTCGCGAGGCAATGCAGAAGTAGCTAAATGGGCATGAGACAAAAACCGTGAGTAAGGTTTGTTGGTGTACCTCATTACGTAATCAGTAAGGAATAAGATGGCGTGTCAGAAATGTGACTTACCACATTCCCGTTGCAACTACAAGACAGTTAGTAGTAATTATCTCGATTAACATTAAGTAGATGGAGAATAAGCGTTTGTAAAAATAGTTTGTACAAGAGTAGGGAAAGTCATGTGAGTGCAATACATCAGACCTTTTTTATTCCGCATCCCATTAAAATCGCTGTTAAAATGCTATTTTTAGGTGCAGGGTAGGGTATTACATACGTTAGTACCGACTATTACTCCCAAATGTAAAAGTAACCATAGATTTTATTGTAATTGCGAACTACCAGACTAAAATCACTTCCATGTTTACACGCTTCTTACAGGAGTACTAGGTAGTAGTAAACTCACGCTAGTGTGGAACACTGCTATGTGGTTAAGTGTATTTTCTCTTGGTGGAAGTGCTAAACAGGTTCATTGTTTGTAGAGCCTTATTCCTCTTTCAGATGTTGGCAGCACAATGTTGGCAGTAAAATCACGACTGCAACACCACCATCATTGTCACGTCTGAGATTCGTGTTCTCTATATACTCTGTACCGTGCGATAAGTGAACAAAGTTGGCAATATATTTCATAAATGATCTTAAACACCTTCAGTAATTACCTGATTATGATTCTTAATTACTTATGAGTGCTTCATAAGGGACCAGTGATTGCCAGGAGGCGTATATTCAGGTTATAGTAATTTATTAAGTATCCGAGGTGCTACCTGGATAAGGAGTAATGTCCATTACTTGCTACTAAAGCTAGTAGGAAGAAATTTACGGGTCCTCGTAAAGGAAGACATCCAGAAATTGAAGAAAAAGTGTTGGAATTGGTGACTGAAATGAACAAGAAAGCTGAAGTTCCCTGTATTCTGAAACAAGAGTTTAGGGCCAGCGGTGGATGGGTGGATCGTTTCATGCAGAGGACGGGTTTATCTCTAAGACGCCGTACAACAATGTGCAAGAAGCTTCCTGCAGATTTTGAGGACCAATTACAAACGTTTCTGCGGTATGTCATATCACTTCGGAAGGAAATATTTCCATGCGACAAACAGGCAACGCTGATGAGACGCCAATTTGGTTTGATGTGGCGTGGAACTACACTATTACCGAGAAGGGGACATAGGAGGTTATCAAAATAACAGGGTGCGAAAAACAGCGCGTAACACTAATTTTGTTCTTTAACAATGGGTCACCTAACAATAGGGCACTTTAAATTCTATAATCTGATGGTTTATATACACGACTTATCCATTGTTGTATTAAATAAATTTAAATAAAGCACCTATCACCTATTTTCTGTCATTGATGCACTTTACATTTGATACAACCCCTTTTTCACAATTTTAAATTTGAAATTGGGGTGCCCATTAGATTCGTAAATATGGCATATTTTTCAACTTTCAACTTTGCGGTCATGCAAAGAATGTGGAATTTCAAACCCATCACATAGTGGCCCGCTTAGCCTATTGTATTCATCTTCTACCTCAACGTCTCCATTAAGAAGTACTTGTAGAAAAGGAGCAGCGAAAGCCATGTGAATGCAGCACATGATCAGGTTATACATAGGCGGGGAAAACATTCGACAGTGGAGAACAAAGCGAGATGCGAGCTGGTTTTTCCTGCTAATTTCCACATGAGCGCTTCTCAAACTCGTTCGAGAATATAATATCTGGTAAAATTCTGTGAAAATCAGGACACGAATCACCGATTTTCCTTAATGATAGGCTTCAACAGTTTTAAACCAACAACAGCGCTACTGAGGCGAGTACAACAGCAAGGCCACTATGCCTTGTGCATAATAATGCTTTAATTTCACCTGCATACAACGTTAGCGTGCAGCAAATAAAAAATCTGAATTGTTACACTCACATGACTTTCTCTACTCTTGTACAAATTATTTTTATAAACCTTATTCTCCATCAACTTCATGTTAATCCAGATAAACATCTGCAGAAACTATCATATAACGAATTCCCCTTTGAGAAAAAGTATAAGTAATACAAAATTCAAACAAATAATAAGGAATATCTCGGAAATGGTTCACTCCACAGAAAAAAAATTATATGACAAATTGTGTGTTTTAACAGTTTTACATTTTTTGTGTAGCAAAAATTTTGTCTTATCTCTTACGGTTTACCAGTTATGCAAAAGTCATTCAGCAAGAAGAAGACTTTTAGGGACATTCTCAGAAAGTTCAAGAAATACATTTATTTGTCATGAAAATATCTTAAAATATGATATTTTAATCAAAATCGTTAGAGCTATTTTTAAAAAATTCAGAGTTTTCGAAAAATGTTCCATTTAAAGGGTAGTATGGGGTGGGGGATTTTCTTGAAAATTTTCGTGTCGCATCTTTGGAAGATACTGAATCTAAATACCAAGTTTGGTATTTATCCAACTTTTCGTTTTTGAGTTATGCTGTTCACAGGCGCACACATAGACAGACACACGGACCTTTTCATAAAAATGCCTTTTTTGGATTCGGGGGGCCTTGAAACATGTATTTCTGGTAAAATATGGATATCGAATTTTTGGGTGGAATGCAATACTTCCCCTAGTCACTACCTATACGTAGTAGAGAAAGTAAAAAACAAAATTAAAACTGTTAAATGAATGCATAGCGTTACATTTTTGGCGTGTTCAATTCTGCTAATTATATTGCACCATACAGCATGTAATATATATGTATATATATATATATATTAATAGTATACGTAAATTGCGAAATTTTGTGTGTATGTGCGCGCGCGTGTTCATATACGTAGGGTAATCTCAAAAACCACTCAACCGATTTTGCTAATTCGTTACCATTGAGAAGCCCTATTGGTTCTGACGGACCTGGAGCCCTACACCTGATTTAATTTCATAAATTACTAAAAGAGTAAAAAAGATTTATAAAGCCCTTATAATTGATTACGAGCACATTGGAGTTATAAAACAACATGGCTCGACTTTTTTGAGAATGCCATGGAGTAGAAAATAGTTGTTACTGCACAGAATATGCACGTAAAATAAGACAAATGCCGCGAATATTAATTCATTCTAACAAGCTATATACACTGTGTAACAAAACTGTACTGCACAAATTGCAGGACACATTCCCCACACGTAGATGAAGAAATTATGTTATATGAACGTGGGTCTAAACACTTTGTTTCCATGTTACAACTCATGTTCTCCAACTCATTAATCATGGGAAACCACACGGACAGAACGTTAGAATCATGGGGAACAGGCACTCTTGATTACGTCTGGTTACGTTGTCATGATCGTAGGTGCACCGCCAGTGTTTTGTTTTACATGTCTGTGTTGCCATGCGACTTATGTGATTGCTTGTTTACAGGTAACATCAACTGTTCCAGTGAGCAGTACAACTCTGGCAAGCACACGAGTTACTACGTACTAGTAGAGTTGATCACAAACTTGGCTCGTGCAAATGCGGAGATGGCAGATGTCCATTTGATGTATGGATTAGTAGACGGCAATGGCGTTCGCGCTCAACGTTTGTACCGGGAGAGATTTCCAGGACGAAGGTGCCCCGACAGGATAACGTTTGAAGCCATTGATCGTCGTCTTAGGGAACGTGGGGCATGAGGCAAGTTACCATAATTTCGTATAGAATATTCTACCTGATTTGATAGCATATTACCTTTAGCTGTGTGACAAAATATGTACTTCATGCACGATGGAGCACCTCCTCATTTTAGTGTTAATGTCCGTCGGCTTCTAAATAACCGATTCGGTGACAGATGAATAGGTAGAGGTAGACCAATTGCCTGGCCTCCACACTCCCCGGACCTAAACTCCAGGACTTTTATTTGTGGGGGCATTTGAAAGCTCGTGTGTAACGAACACCAGTACTAGATGTTCAGAGTCTCCGTGCCCGTATTATGGAAGGCTGAGAAACCATACGCAATACTCCAGGGATACATCAGCGCATCCGGGATTTATTACGACGGCGGGTTGATGCATGTATCAATGCTCACGGAGGGCATATTGAACATCTCCTGTGAAAAAGAGTTGCATGTGATATGCTGGTACGTTCTGTTCGTGTGTGTTTCCAATGATTCATGAGTTGGAGAAAATGAGCTGTAACATGTTAACAAAGCGTTTCTAGACACATATTCATATAACATAATTTCTTTATCTACGTGTGAGAAATGTGTCCTGCAATTTCTGCCGTACATTTTTGTTACACTCTGTGTATGCAGATGGTCACAGGTATTGGAAATCAGTGAACCATATTTTTTAATTAACAGCTGAGTAGATTTTTTTATCGAACCTTGCAGACTGTCTTTTCCGAAGAGGTTAACTTGCTAGCCTAGGAGAGTCGAATCTAATATTCACAAAGTTCACCTCCATTTGGTAGTATGTGTTAAGGGTTTCTATATTACGTAAAAACCTTTATATTATTAAATAGCTACGGGACCAAGAGAAGGCACAAAGGCTTAAAAAGTATTCTACTGTGATTATCTCAAAACAATTACTCTACCATGCCGACCTTTTCGTTATAGATACAAAGAGAACAGCGATAGTCAAATGTTTAACAACTGGACGCTATATGCTGGCATTAAAATTCCATACTGTTTCCATGACATCGCGAGAAACAACTAAATGTTGAGAGGACTTTAAAAGAATGACAACTATTGAACAATTCGAAGCTTTAATAACGGAAATGGCTGATGCCACAAAAAACTTATTTTTAATAAATTGTGTATTTTAAAGATATCTGCTTTTTTGGTAGTACGTTTTCTTCTGTCGCTTAAAGTTAAACATTATACAAACCGAGCAGGATGGCTCAGAGGGGTGCGTCTGTGGCCCGCATTCAGGAACTCCCAGGATCGACCCCTGGCGTCCGTCCACTCTGGCCCATGGGTTTTTCCTAGTTTCCCCGGCTCGCCAGGCGAATGTTGGGGTGGTTCATCTTCTACCACGACTCTCCTCCCTCCCATTTCCTGTATCCAACATCTGTTTCAGGGTTGCAGTCCAGGTGACGGTGTTCGGCGTGTTGCGGCTTGCGCTCTGTAAAGCTTCTCCTCAACGTGGGGCTTCGCTCCGGGGGACGCCGGAGGTTGGTGGCTTGTGGGCAGGGACCGTACGGCGTTGGATGCCTCTATCTGGAAACGTTAGGGATCCCGTCCATTCTTGCGCCTGTCGGCATCTGGTCGCTCCTCGGGTCTCTCCCCTCATCCTTCCCTCTCAGAGATCACGTTGGAAGCACAATGGCCCAAATAGCCTGCGTGCGGTGCTCTGCCCCGGTTCCGGAGCTCCCGTACCTTACCTCACCAGTTATGCAAGATTCTACAAAATTCTTCCGAATGAAGAGGACTTCACAGACTATTCCCAGACAATTCAAGATAAACATGTTAATTGCCATCTATATATCTTTAATATATGGTATTTTAATCAAAATGTTCGCGGAGGATGATACTTAAATATCAGTTTTGGTAGTTAACCAATTTCTCGTTTCCAGTTATGCTGTTGACACACACGGGCCGTTTGCTAAAATTATTGCTTTATTCAAGAGGCGTCAAAACGTGTGTTTCCAATGAAATCTCGGTATCCAATTTTTGGGTGGAACGCAATTGCTTACTATAGGAAATAAATGATAGAAGGTGGAGGAAGCCATATGGATCTAACACATCAGATTTTTAAATACAGGTTGACACATTTCTTTCTTTAATTATTCTGTTCGAAGCCCACTCAAGCCCCAATTTTAGCAGCAAATTAGGCAGAATGTTCTGGAGTTTCGATTGCCTGTCACTGGATGCACAGATGTTCATGTTTTATTCATAATTGTTGGGTTTATTGTCGGCAACTGTTTTTGAGACTTTGTTCTAGTCAACGTGAAAATGGAGTACACATTAAATGAACGAATTTTCCTTATAAAGCAATACTGGATTACGAATTCAATTACAGCTACTCAAAGGGCATACCAGAGAGAATTTGGTGCAAACTCCTCCACAAAGAAACACAATACTGGGGATAGTAAACAAATTGGAAACAACTGGATTTCTGGTGAGTGAAAAAGGCAAAACTCGTTCATCTAGGCTTCCCACGGTTGTTGTTGGCGTAAGCGCACGACTGCATCAGACACCCCAAAAAATCATTAAGACGTTTATCGCAGAACACAGGGTACCGCTATTCAATGTGTCAGAGAGCTGTGAAAAGTGCAGGCCTAAAGCCGTATAGGATTACGGTTGTCCATCACTTAGAGGAACCAGATAAGGATAGATGACTGAATTATTGTCGTTGGTTTCACGCGTTCAGTGTGCAAAATCCTGCCATATTGTCCATCGCATGGTTCACAGATGAAGCATGATTCCATTTATCCGGCTATGTGAACTCAAATAGCTCACGCTATTGGGCCAGCGAAAATTCGCATGTTATTCATGAAGCACCTATGTACCCGGTTAAAATCGGAGTTTGGTGCGCAATATCCACACAGAGAATAGTGGGACCAATTTTTTTTAAACAATGTGAACACTGCAGATTACCGACGTAGTTTCATGGAGTTTGCTGAGCAACTAGACGATGTAGAGCTGAGTCAAGGATATTTTCAGCAGGACGGCGCTACATGCCATACATCAAATGAATCCATGGCACTAATTCCAAGTTTCTTTGAAGACCGGATAATTTCCAAGAACCTGTCGCCACCGAGATCTCCGGATTTGGCATCGCTGGACTTCTTTCTATGGGGTTACTTAAAAGACAGGGTTTATGCCACACGTCCCCAGACATTGGACGATCTGAAGCAGAACATTACACAGTAGATTCAAGCTATTGACAACAGAGTCCTCCAACGAGTGGCCAGTAACGACGTGTTGAGTTGTGCCTTATGCAGGGTAGAGGACATTTTCAACATTTCCTATAGAGTTAAATAATCTCCCAAAATTCCACTGCATTTGAGGTATAATAAGTTGTCGGTAGCATAACTGTTTTGAAACAATTAAAGAAATAAGCGCGTCAGTTCTTCATAAATTATGCTGTATATAAAGACGAGGTGTAACGTTAATCTGCGACGCCAGTACATGAAAAGCCGTTACACGTTTATACGCTCTGTACACCACACATTTTCCCAGCAGCGCACGTGTTTTTATGCTTGTTTAGAAATGGTGAAGAAGAACGAGTAGATACTTCAGTTTTTATGTCCTTGTTTTATGCCCGCGTCAAATAAATTGTGAAACATTGGCAAATCACAGCAATAACACTCCCACCTGCAAATTTATTGCCTAGAAACTTATTTTACAAAAAATGTCTAATGTGTTACACTCACATGACCTTCTCGATCCACTGCTCTTTATTTGTTGGGTACCTTCTGTAGACTATTCTTAAAACACTGCTTCATGTTAATCGACATAAACATTTGCAGAATTGTGTATACAACAGAAAATCAAATGGATAGTCGGATGTTTAAAATCTGGATCGCAATGTTATGACTTTGATAATCAATGCTATCTGCATGCCTACGAGAAAAGACGAAGAGCGAGTTACCACTTGATAACCGTTTTGCCCGCTACTTCGTTGTGGGTATCTCACCTGCGTCGTTGTATGTGTAGTCTTCAGGACTCGTAATCGCCGATGACAGTCAGGAAGCATTTCTCGTCGATCTCAGGGTCAACTGTTGGCGAATTGGCCTGAAATTCCCTACTGTTATTGTCAGGGTAGGATTGCGGGAGTGCTGACATCAGAATATTGTCTTGAAAGAAACACTGTGAAGCCGAAATTATAAAGGCAATAATTATCATAATAATCTGAGAAGGGTAGTGATATAAAATAAGTAATAAAATATTTAAAATCAGTGTATGTATAAAAAGGAGAAGCATTGTGAAAATTGTTGGCCGTAAAAGCGACAGAAAGAACAGATAGGCACAGTTTTGTTAATTAGGGACCAGCCTCAGGTAGAAAGGGTAAATACCATTGAAGCAAGTTTTTCCTGGTACCAGCCGAGTACAGCTGCACTTAGCCTGATGACGCTAAGTTTGAGGGGAGAGAGGGGAAGTTTAGGCGTTGGTTTTTCCTTGTAGTAGCGTGGGTAGGTCAGTCTACCTGAGAGCCTGGGGAGTGCAGGACGACTTTCTCGTCGTGTGGAGAAGAATGGTGGCGAACATGCTAGAGGGTAGAACGCTTAGCTGTAGTTAATATTCTTCGGTATTGGTAAAGACAAAGTATCATCGTATGCATTTAATAGTGATCGGCAAACCTAAAGTATTATTTTAAATAGTGAATAAAAGTGTTCCAAGACAGCGTTTGTGTGTTTCTCTGTACACACCCACGCATATCCTGAGGTTAAGGTTTCATGCTGGAGCAGCCGTGGCAAAAGAAGAACCAACTGGGAGGAGACAAGCAGTAACCGTGAGGCAAAGGTATTGCTTCATTGTTGGAGGACGGAGCGTGCCTGCGTCATATTGCGTCTAATATGGGGCCGAAAGAATTACCTGCGTCAACTGTTTCCACTTTTCTAACTCTTTATGCTATAAATCCTGCAAGATTCACTGGTACTCACTAACACGAGTGATTCTTTTAGCACTGTCTTCCCACTATTGTCTCTTGGAACACTAAAGTTTGCTCCGGCTAGTTATTTAATATCTCGGTGCTCTATCACCGTTCTTTAGCTTCGCGCGAACTTGAAATAATCACTTGACTAACATTAACTCGTTTATGAGCTTGGATATAATTATATCAAAGAATACCGTTAGCACATTATATAAATATTTCACCTACCTAGCTGCGTCTTTCTATTTTTCCATTGGTGCTAATACTTATCCTCCACGTTTATTGGTTCCTTGGTTGAAAATTCAAGGTCTAACTGTAAAAAAATTCCGTTGCCTCATAGCGTCTGCTTACTCTTAAAACTTGCCTCATCCCCACGAAGTACAAAAGAAGGTTTCGATTTTTATGGCCTCACGCCATAAACGCTCGAAAAACATAATGGACAGTCTGAAACGAAAATACTCTTGTTTTGCTTAAATTTTGCAATTTTTCTTAGGCAATTACGCCTTTATTTACTTAACAATATTATTGAAACTTAAAACAAATTTATTTTTTCTGAAGGGCTTTCGATTGATATAGATTTGAATCATATTGCTTTAAAATTATGGAAAACTATTAACTTGTATGTTAATTAATGATCAATAATTTCTAAATTATAATTATTACAGAGTGCCTTTTTTGTATTCTTAATCAGGCGGAAATATCGCTACATAACGCAGTTTAAAAATGAAGAAATATTGAACAATTCAAACCAATAACAAAGAATATCTCAGAAATGGTTAACGCCACAAAAATGTTGTCATAAATAGTGCGCTTTAACGAAAAATACAAATTTTATGTAGTAAACTTTTGTCTATCTCTTACGGTATACCAAAGTAATTTAGAATGAAAAGGACTTCACATCCTATTCCGCCCAAAAAAATTGAGGATATACATTTTAGTATCATGCAAATTCATAAATATGTAGAATTTTAAATAAAAATCATTAGAGCCATTTTTGAGAAAATCCAAAATTTTGAAAAATGTCCCATAAAAAGGATAGTTTCAAATGGATTCCTTTTAAATCTTGCTATCCCATCCTTGGAAGATGCTGAACTTAAATTCCAAGATTGGCATTTATCCAAGATTTCGTTTTGGAGTTTTGCTGTTCACGCACACACACAACGATGAAAGTGCTTTTTCTGGTACAGAAAGCCTCACAATATGTATTTCCTATGAAATGTCTATATCGAATTTTTAGTGAAATATAATTCCTCCTCTACCTTCTAGTTGTACCAGGCGAGGTGGCGCGGCAGGCAAACGCTGGGGTGGTTCATCTTCTATCACCACCTTATCTTTGTTGTCACCTGTTTTCAGGGCTGTAGGACCAGACGACAGTGTTTGGCGGATTGCAGTTGAGTGATGGCTTTGTGCTCTATAGTGGTTAGGATCTGCCTCCATGTGATCTCGTGCGGACCCCTAAGGTTTAGAGGCTTCTGAGTGGGCCCGGCCGGCGTCGGATGCTTTCGATTTGGAAACGTTAGGGAACCTGTCCATGCTTCTGCCCGTCACCCTCTGGATCCCTTCCCCCCCTTCCCGCTTTCAGGAGTCGGGGTAGATGCAAAAAGGGCCGTTTTGGCCTCCTTCCGGTGCTCTGCCCCGGTTTCGGCGGCACCTCCGTACTTCCGTACTTTACCTTTTACCTTATAGGTGTGTAATAGAGAAAGTAACCTAAGGAACACTGCCGTTTTTGAAATGGCAACACCAAGAAGGAAACGCATGAATTTAATACCACAGGTTAGGTGCAAGACAAGTAACAAATGATAAGCTTTTCAAACCTATACATGACCTTTGAGCCCTAATATACAGTATTTGGCGTGGCCCCCATGCGCTGCAATTAGAGCTGCTATACGCCGTGACATTGAATCAAAAAGGTTCTGAATAAGTTCCTGAGGAATTTCCCTCCACGGACTTTGTATTCGAGCCCACAAATCCGTGACACTGGTTACTGGAGAACCGTGACGCACCAACCATATCCCAGACATGTTCAATGGGCGACATGTGAGGCAGTATTTTTAACACTTAAATGATTTTAGTCAAATTATATAATAAAAAAATATAATAGCAGCTCGCCTTAAAGCAATATGTGTATGTAACAATATATAAAAAGTGTATATTACAGTCATTGTATATGTTTATATTATTGTATACATGTTCAATAATGTTATCTGGATGTAGTATGTAATTTAATAATGGAGGAGCTGTGAGAATAATAGGTTAAAAGTTGCTAGCAATCAGGTAACCTTCAGGGAATAATGAGTAAGAAAGTGTAATAATGCTACCAGTCATTCTTGGAGCAACAATAGTGTAAATTTTGTGACAGTTTATAAAATAGCCAATCAACAACCAAAAAACAGCTTAAGTTAAATAAAAGTATACTGTTGGATTAGGAATAGCCAATAGGAGACTTGAAATACAGAAATTTACAAGTTTAGGCGGTGGATATCAAGTCAGTTGCTTGTAGACAGCGCTCCTAACCGGACGCGTTGGTTGTAGACAGTGTTCCTAACCGGACGCGAGATGCGTCCTCGAGAAATTTAATACGTATTCGTGTGAGACGAAAATAGTTTACGTGTTAAAAAATGCAAGTAATTAATAAAAGAATCTCACGACTCTCTATATCAGTGAAGTGTTATTTAAATTGTGTCAAGGATTAATAAATGTAACGAAGTAAAAATTATAATCTGTGTAAACCTACATTCTTCAGCCGCACCACGCCCTGCAAAGAAAACCATGCCTCTAATAATAATTCTGACGCAGCCGAGGCAAACATAAATATATAATATTTAAAGAAACAGTCAAATTACAAAGATAATATTTTTAAATTTTTGGACGAAGGTTACGGGTACCATATGTGCGGTTGCAACTACTTCACGTTTGGCTCCCCAACAGTCGAAATATAGTACATCTTCAAACTGACTTTCCATACGTAGCAGCAACAAACCTTCTTCAAATTGGCTCCCAAAACGTAGGGCAAATAACAGTTACAACAAACCTTCTATTTCACATGTCAGGCGAACGTGCAGGCCAGGGAAGCAATGGCACATGTCGCTCTTCGTAGAAGGCTTGTACATTCCTCGCAATATGTGGCCGTGCATTGTCCTGTTGAAATGTGGTCTGTGGAAATGCCTGAAGCAGGGGGAGTACCTCAGGCTCTACAACCACCGTTAGGAACCGGTTGCTGTTCAAAGTGCCCTCAATTCGTAGGAGGTGAATCGGTTGTTGTAACCAATGGCGTCCCAAACCATCACACCTGGTGTTTGTCCGCTATGTCGCTCAACAATGCAGTCCTCCAGGTTGCGCTCACCATAGTACCGCCGGACACGTTTGCGGCCATCACTGTAGATCACGCTGAAGCGGGACTCGCCCGAAAAGACCACATGTTGCCACTCAGCACCCAGTGACGGTGTTCACGTGCCCATTGCAGTCGGAAGAGCTTGCGACAACGGAAGCCGACGTAATGGCATGCATGCAACCAGTCCAACCTGCAGCAGACGGCGACGAACCGTGGATGCAGACAAATTCACACCTGTTGCAGTGCTCCAGCGTCGAGCCAACACTGGATGAAGCTGTACGGTCCGTTATGGCCATGCGGACAAGATGACGGTCATGTTCCGTGGTCCAGTACCCGCTTTTCGCTGCGTAGGATCTTCATCTATCCACTGCTTCCATACACGCATCACTGTCGTAGCAGCATGCCTGTACGAGCCGAAATGTCTCGGTATGACATTATCCGCTTCCCGGTGACCGATCATTCTGCCCCGTTCGAACTCACTCACATGCCGATATGGCTCCCTTTGACGTCGACGAGGCATAATGGCAGTCTCTTTATTGTTCCCACCTTGTTTGACAGCTCTGCACTGACTACACTGGACGCAACACTGGCCTTGTCGGACCGACAGGAGAGGGCTCTGTTCGCCCTACGTGTACTCTCTGCAAACCTAATAACTTATTGCTTACACACTCTTCTACACTTCCACCAAGTTTGGAGTTATTCGGGAAATTCTATGTTGGTGGTGCAAATTTTCACAAACGGCAGTGTGTATAATTTATTCTGCATCTTGAGGAGCCAAATCTGAAAAATCCTTTTCAGCATGCAATAACAAAATATGTCTAAAACTCTATTACAATACGCACCCTAAAGACCCACTGATACGACCCAGTGATACATTCACACGACTTTCTCTGCCAGCGACAAATTCACATGTATGCGTCATACAGTCTTTCTTAAGTATGGAATAATGCAAATAAAATCACAATTAAGTCATTTTTAAACATTGCTCGGATACGTCAAATATAACATTTTGAAGGGAAACTTTTACAAAACAGAAACAACATTTCAGCTGCTTTTGTACAGGGTGTGATCACCCCGAAAAACATTTTTGTGACATCAAAAAAGTAGAAGAATAAGGCTATGCTATTTAATTAGTTTGGGTACTATCGGAACAGATCTCTCTCCACTTGATATTTGAAATGTAGAGTCTTTGTTACGAGCCTGCTAATATGGAAGAGTGAGGATCAGAGATATACTACCAGCAGTGATTGAAAATGCTCAACACGCTTCTTTGACTTAGCCACTACCAGACTGTAAATGGAGTGCATTTAGAACACTTTATTAAATAATTATAAATTTATTTGTATTGTAAAATGTGGAGAAAATTGTTAAACAAGCCAAGAATTAAACTGTTCCCATAGCAACCAAACCTTCTGTATGAAACAAATGAAAAATGTAATATTTTAAAGTTTTTGCCAATGATGCAATAGCAATGAGTGAAAATTTTGTTTCCGTTTTGTAAAATTTTATTCTCGAAATATTAAATTTAATGTGTCCATACACTTTTTTTTAAATATGTTGGTTTTCGTTTTATTTGCAGTTCTCCGTACCAGTGAAAGACCCTTACGGAAACAGTATCCAAATGTTTATTAGTGGTAATAAGCTCTTCCAGTACGCAAAAAACGTTATCGTTTTCAAAGTACGCAATGTCGTGTAAACGTTTTTGTAGTGTGCACCACTTCCAAGATATTCATTGTTATTAGTTTGAATATCCTATTGTTTCTGTTAGTGGCAAGTCGCTATTCGTTTTTTCTCGCGGTCACTCAAAGAGCATGGAATTTCAAAGCTGTCGTATGGCGATCCAGTTTTTAGTTTCTCTACTACGTATAGTAAGTTGGGAAGGTGTTCGACATCGAGATTTCCCCGGATGTATGTCTTGAGGTCACCTGAACCCAAAAAAATCTGATGTGTTACACTCACATGACTTTCTCTACTCTTGTACAATCTATTTTTACAAACGCTTATTCTCCATATGCTTCATGTTAATCGAGATATCGAGATGTCGATCTTATTGGTAATTTTCTTATAGATGCAAGGGGAATATGGTAGCTTTTAAGCGATAGTCAAATATTTTATCGCTGGTTGCTATGTGGAGCATTCCATTCTCTTTGCATGTCTAGGACACAAAAAAATGAATAACGAATTTGAGAAAAAGTATAAGTATTGGAAAATTTAAGGAAATAACAAGCAATATCTCGAAAACGGTTCACTCAACAAAAGAAATGTATATGATATAAGTTGTGTATTTTAACGCGATCTACATTTTTTGTGTAGTAAAATTTTGTCTATCTCTTATGGTTTACCAGTTATGCAAAAGTCGTTCACAATGAAGAATACTTTTGGAGACATTCCCAGAAATTTCGAGATATACATTTCATTTCTCATGACATTATCTTAAACATATGATATTTTCATCAAAATCGTCAGAGCCATTTTTGAGAAAATTAAAATTTTCGAAAAATCTTCCATGTAAAGGGTAGTCTGGGGTGGGGGGATTTTCTTGAAAACCTTCGTGTCGCATCTCTGGAAGATACTGAACCTAAATACCAAGTTTGGTGCTTATCCGACTGTTCGTTTTTGAGTTATGCTGTTCACAGACACACAGACACATACACACAGACACACACACACACACAGACACACTCACGGACATGTTTCCAAAAATGCTTTTTTTGGATTCAGGAGGTCTCAAAACATGTATTTCCGGTGAAATCTCGGTATCGAATTTTTGGGTGGAATGCAATACTTCCCCTACTTACTATACGTAGTAGAGAAAGTAAAAATTTAGAAAAAGGCACCCGCGCGCCCATGTCTGTCTGTGAACAGCATGACTCAAAAACTACAATTCGGATAGTACAAAATTTGGTACTTAAGTACAGTGTCTTCCAAAGCTGCAACCTAAGATATTCAAGAAAATCCCACACCAACTACCGTTTATATGCTACATTTTTCGACGTTTTTAATTTTCTAAGAATAGCTCAACGATTTTAATTAAAATACTATATATTGAAGATGTTTACATGACAAATGAAATTATTGTCTTGGATTTTATGGAAATACTTTGTAAAGTTCTCTTCATTCGGAAGGAATTTTTGTCGCGGTATCGTCGTGTTAGTGTTATTTGCTGAGCGCCTGTTATTGTATTACTAGTTTGAATTTTGGGTTCTTTGTCCTCCGGCTAGCTATTATTATAGATCGAGCAAATCTCTTAAACAGGGTGTGTAAACGCAAAGGAGTTGTTACTAAAATATAACACTAATAAAAGAATTTGTTTTTACACTTTTATTGCCGTCACACTTCATTAATTTCACATGTTTACTTTTGATACATGCCCGACTGAAACTGTTACATTTTCGAATGTAACTATTATCACTTATTTGCCGCACATTATTAATTCGCGTATTTCACATCTTTTAACTAACTTTACGACGCGAGAGATTCTGTAGAATTGCGCGACGTTTGCCTTGTGAATGATTCTGTAAAACTGCGCGTTACCCGTCTGTGGCTTCATATATTTATACTCCCTCACCCCGATATGCCTAAAGATTATAACAGAGCTGCTATCGGTTAATAAAGCGCGCCATCATTAGCGTCTATTTTTATATCCAATCAAAATTACGAGCACATATGCTCTAGGGAAGATATTCCCTCCATTTCTAAAGAAAGGCACGCTACTCTGACGTCATTTGTTTGTCTCATCTAATTGATAAACAACTCACCCCATCATTTCATTGTTACCGGTTCCTATTGTCAGTTTCAGTGAGGCCGTGTAAACTTATTTCCTAACAATGCTTATAATTAACAAACATCTCAAATCATTGTCATACAATAATGTTAATTTACATTACAATCACTCTGGCATTCACAGTGTTGTGATATAAAATACTGCCTCATTTTGTATAATCTTGTATAACTGGTAAACGTTAAGTGATAGACCAAAACGTACTACACAAAAAATGTAGATCTCTCTAAAACGCACCTTTTATTTCAAATAGGTTCTTTGTGGCATCAGACATTTCCTAGATATCCGTTATTAATGGTCCGAATTGTTCAATAGTTGGTCATTCTCTTAAAGCCCTGTAGATGTTTAGTTGTTTCTATCTATTCCCAGTAAGGTGAGGGATCCGACCGCTTCAGCTACTAGGGTGCGAGCGCTGCGGACCCTGAGCACTCGTGCTGCTACTGACGTTACTAGAAGTGCGCTGGGCCAAACATCCGAGCTCCTCCCGTAGGGGTGTCGTTTGAATTGGGTTGGACTCGGCGGGGCAGGTTCCCGATACACATGGGAGATTGGGTACTTCTGGACAGTTTCCCGTCCAGACGGGATTGTGAGACGCTTGAAGGTCCTGCGTTATCGCTCTGGACAGCCGGTACGCGATCCGCTATTGCGCTGACGGGCCAACCGAGGTTGTTCGGTAGTCTTCCCCTTTGGGAGTTGATGCGCGTAAGTGGCGTATCCCCTACCTCCCTGTAATAGGGGGGTGGGAGATTTAAGTTTTCAGGTGTCGGCCTACTGGAAAAGCCCTCGGGGCGGTGGGAAAACCATTCGGATGGCGCGCTCCTCCCTGGGTACAGCGGGGGCTTTTGCCTCTGGGTCTTACTGTTTCTATGACTGCACAGAAATAGTAAAGCGTGTGTATAGCGTCCAGTTCCTAAACATTTGAATAACGCAGTATCCTTTGCATTTATAACAGAATGTTAATGTAGCTATTTCTGCAAAGGGTTCTCTCGATTAAAATGAAGTGGACAGTAAAATAAGCTTTCGGAAGAATAGATTTTATACCCATTAATACATAAAACAGGGTAGAGAAAGCCGTGTGAATGTAACACAACAGATTTTAAAAGTCTAACTATCGCTTATCTTACTCTATCCTCCGTATACCTACAACGATATGCGTAATGAAAGTTATCTGGATGAACAAGAGGTAGACAACTTTTATAAGAATAGTTTGTACAAGAGTGACAAGAGAAGTGCATCTGAATGTAACACATCAGATTTTTCTAAATGCACTATGTTATTTATCTTAGATGCCTTAATAAGTTTATTTCTTTCTTTCTTTCTTTCTTTCTTTCTTTCTTTGTTTTTTTCTTTGTTTTGTTTATGAATGCTCTTCAACTGCTATGGTCCTTAGCGTCCCATTCTATATTGGCCGTGAAAGACCGGTAATTTTGCTCAGAAGCCTCTTTATCAGGCTTGAGGTTCTTTTACGTGCCGTAAATCTACGACACGGGAACACCGGCTTTACTTCCCTTCCGAAGGAAGCCGTGCTAAGGATTTTTACGCCCGAAAAAATCTATAGCCCTACGGCGTGCTTCAACCCACGACCTCAGGAACTAGAGGCTACCATGGTAACCACTAAAAAACGGAGGACGTAACAGAGAAGCATAGTCATTTTTAGACAGCTGACACTAAAAATAGGGATTTTAACACAAGACAAGAATTAAGAGTTGTATTGTATCAAATTAGTGCAATAAAATGTTTGTCATCCCATTGTTACCAACTTTGTTTTGAAGTACAATCATATTTCAGTTACCCTTTGTATTTGCATATTTTTAATAAATCGACTTGGTTTGATTAGGTTTTACTTTTCATTATGTCTTTTTACATGATTAATTTCTATGACGTTGCACTATCTGTTCACAGTACACATCGTCATGCTTCAATTTACCGCAATACGTTGTCCTTGTTGTTGGCAGCCTTGTACTTTCTTTGACTAAATCGTTATTCTTTTACCTGTGCAGATACGAATATGTGTGCAATTGAAATGCAGGAAGCGGGACAAAGCTGTCGAAAGGGTGACACTGGAATTGCTAGCAGAAAACAGTATGATATAATCGCTGGTGTAATGTAAGCACTGCTCTGTTGATCCCGCTCTAGGCGTCATCCCTTAGTTGCCTGGATCAATATAGTATTATTTTGTTGTTATTTTACAAATATCACGCTGTGTACGCCACAAAGGTAATTTTATATTTTGGCAGGATTTCTACTTGCAAACATTCCTACTCGCAAAATAAAATCTGAGTTTTAACACCTGTAGGTGTTAAAGTTGGCCTAAATAAGTGATTTGAATAGTAGATTATATTAATTAAAAAGAAACAATTATACTAGTGAATGGTATAAAATTATACGACTCCAGGGTTACCAACTTTGATTTCCTGGAAGACGTAAAGATTATTATCCAAGTGGCTTGTATTCTTGATGTAATGGTGAATAATTTGAACGCAGTAATTATGGAATCCGTAGAACCAACCGAACATTAGAAAGTAAATGAAACAACACGAAACGCCATACCTATAAGACGCTTCTTCAGTGATGCAAGGAAAGAAACGTACAAACTATAATGAAAGGCCAAAAGTCATGAGAAGTTTCTGGATGTGAATTAATGAGTCACTCCTCTGCGAGCCCTAAAAGTGTAATAACACGTCGGGGCATGGACTGGAGCGATACTGACCCACGCATCTTGCAATACTTCCCACAATTCTTCTTGTACACTTGGTGTTAGGTTCATTGAGCCTAAACTGTATCAACAGCATTCCATAAATGCTCGATTGGATTAAGATCGGGTGATCTGGAGTGTCAACCCATGGTCGTGAATCCACTGGAGACTTCACCAAATCACCTGCGCGCAACCAAAGAGCGGTTACATGTTGCAATGTCCTGTTGAAAAACGCAATCTCCATCTGGGTACTCTGATGCTAGAAAGGGATGTACCTGGGTTGATCGTAAGGAATGTCCACATAACGTGCACCTGTCATTGATCCCAGCAGCTGGACAATAGGGTCTAAGTGTGACCGCGAGAACACAGCCCAGACCACAACCGAGTCACCTTCTGCCTGGACACAACGTGGTTGACAAGAAGAAACCATAGATTCATGGAATACACGCGACACTCTTACGCGCCCATCAGGTCAATACAATTGGAACCGGCATTCATCGAACCATGCTACACGTCGACACTGTTCCATGGTCAAGTGACCATGTTCGCGGGCACATGCCAGTCGTTGAGCACACGAGTCGGTTGTCGACTGTTGAATCCTGTGAGTGCATTTATCTCCTTACAGTCGTGATAGAAATGGGTTTCTGATGCCCCACATTCAAATGGTCGATGGTGTGACTCACGGTAGCTATTCGAGCACCCCGTATGGCTCTGCTGAGGCGACGTGACGTCCGTTCGTCAAACACCTGTGGTCTCCCTGTGAGGCGGCTTACGCGTGTGGAAACATTGCCTCTCGATACTGAAGATTCATCCTAGACACTGTTGATCTCGGAAACCCGAATTCCTGCGTAATCTCCGATATGCTATACCCCATGCGTCTGGGACCGATTACCATCCCACGTTCTAAGTTGGTGAAGACGCGACGTGCTACCATATTCACTACACACCTGTTTGTAACGCACTGCTCAGATATCGTACATACACTCGCGCAATACGCCGCAGCTAGCCACAACACTCGGGGGCTATACACGGCGTATTTACAAATGGAACAACCCTTCCCGTGACTTTTGGTAAATGAGTTTAATTACAGTGAAAATGTGCCGTGAGCATATTTGAAGATAAAGTCAAAAAATGGATATCTTCAGCATTGTATCACGTCTCAATGTCAAGAACAGCAAAGATATTAGTAAATACCACAAACTAATAGCACTCTTGAAACGGATTTATGAAGGTTACAACCGAATTACTGTCATGGCACCTTCTTTATGTATAACGTTTTTCTTTATCTGTTGTCAGCACTGATGCTAAAAAGAAACAAATAATCACAGCCGAGTTGAGCATCACAGATGCGAAATAGGTAAAAGAATCTAATTCATAATCTATAATTTGTCTATAAATAATGAGAACTGTCCAAAAATTTGATGTGTTACATCCACATGACTTTCTCTAACCTAGATTGCTTATTACTCGGTATACAGATTATTTTTATGAAAGGGCGCTTTTCTATCTACTTCATTTTAATCAAGATAAACATTTACAGAAATAGCTACACTACACATTTCGTTATAGATACAAAGGAAACAGCGATAGTCAAATGTTTAGCAACTGGACGCTATATGCTAGCCTTAAAATTCCAGAATCTATTTCCATGACGTGAGAAACAGCTGAAAATCGTCAGGACCTCAAAGGAATAACAAATATTGAACAATTGGAATAATTAATAACGGATATCTCGGAAAGCCTTATGCCATAAAAAAATGTTTTAAAGAGATGTACATTTTTTGTGTAGTACGTTTTTGTTTATTCCTTAACGTTTACCAGTTATACAAGACTACGCTCTTGCGAATGAAGAGGATTTCACAGGCTATTTTTTAGAAAATTCAAGACATACATGTTATTTGTTATGTAAATATTTTTAATATATGGCATTTTAGTCGAAATCGTTGGAGCCATTTAAAAAAACAGTTTTTCGAAAAATGTTCCATGTAAAAGGTAGTTTGGAGATTTTCTTGAAAATCTTCGTGCCGCATCTTTGGAAGGCCCTGACTTTAAGTACCAAGTTTGGTGTTTATGCGAAATTTCGTTTTTGAGTTATCTATTCATACACAAACGACCTTTTTTGGATTCAGGTGGCCGGTATTTCCTGTGAAATGTTGGTATCGAATTTGTGGTTGGAATGCAATAACTACTATGTACACAGTAATAGTGCATGTTCAAAGCAATTTTATTCTGCTCGGTTTTAACTCTCGTATCGTAAATAAACATTAAAAAACATATACCTGTGTGTGTCCACGGTGTATTATGACTGAGAGAATGCTGATATCTTGTGCAGTGTCCTCAATTATCGAGCATAAAAACTGCAGTCCTGGGAAGCATATTTAAAGATTGATGTGATCTTTTCCAATGGGAAATCATATACACGTTGATAACGTATGCGCTACAATCAGAAGCTAATGGGAATCCTTGAAGCTATTCATTATATAAGGTCCCTTCATCCATCTCAGCGACTCGTTCTCAACAACAGTTCGTTTATTCACCTCTAACGGGAACATTTTTATTGTCTCTGGGATCACAAAAACAAAGCAATAATCTGAACGTATTTATAATTTCTCTACTCGTACTTACCTACACAAATACACGTTCTGAGGCTTCCTGAACCCCAAACTTTTAGAGAGTCTGCGAACAGCATAACTCAAAAATAAAAATTTGATACGGTATATTCACTACGCTCTCTCTACCCTCTATCTTCATTAGTAAGTACACCAATTATTATTACGAAAATTTACTTTCGTATCTACTTCATTTTAATCTAGACAAACCTTTGCAGAAATAGCTACATTACACAGTCTGTTATAGATACAAAGAGAACAGCGATAGTCAAATGTTTAACAACTGGACGCTATATGCTGGCCTTAAAATTCCATACTGTTTCCATGACATCGCGAGAAACAACTACTATTCAACCAAGCACTGAACAATTCTAACCATTAATAAGGTATATTTCGGAAATGACCGATGACACAAAAAAGTTATTCGAAATAAATTGTGTATTTTAAAGAGATCTACATTTCCAATGTAGTACGTTTTCCTCTATCGCTTAACGTTTATCAGTCATCCAACATTATAGAACATTACTTCTAAATGAAGAGCACTTTATAAGCTATTACCAGAAAATGCAAGATAGTTATTGTGCCGTTTTCCGCTTCCCTTTGATCATGGCTTATGCAACCAGCTCAAGAATGCCCCAATGCTTCGGAAATGATGACGTGGCTCATCGAGAGAAACAGTTAACATCCGAAGTTTCGAGAAAGATGTCATACTTTACGTAATTTCACAACTTAAAGCGTCGCATAGAGTTACCATTGGCTGGTTTGCTTCACGCCATTGACGCCAGCGCCATCACGCTCGTGGACAACTCCAGCAACTCTTGGGCAGTCAGCAGACCCCTCTTCAGCAAGGAACCGAGTGGCTAGCACCCAGATATGTGTTCTGGTTTTGTGACAGAGAGATTTGACGTAAACCACCAAGAGTAACCTTTTCGCTTTTTCTAAATTATTTTCAAATGTTTGGTAAGCTACAAAATTTAACCTTTTTACTCTTGGTGTTTCTAAATTTACATTTACGGGAGAAGCATTTATATTTTTCACTTCGTTTAACATTGCATTGTATTAGTCGCTGTTTGAGAAATATTCTCGATTTGTAGGACAAGTTAAATTGTAAAAAGGTGAAAGAGTACATTGCATTGTCAACTCCGAACATATTATTTGTGAATCACATAACTTTTAAAATGTTCAAGGAAGCTAATGATGGAATTGTTAACAAATGCAACACTTGATAATAAATTGTTAACATATGTGGCGTGATTCTTTTCATTTCCTAGCCTCTACGCAATTGTCCTTTCCACAATATTTAACACCTCTGTGTGTGTGTGGGAAAAACCCAATGGTGCAACACTTTATTTGTCAAGTAAATATCTTCAATATATTATGTTTTAATAAAAATCGTTACTGCCATGTTTTAGAGAACAAAAAAAAATCGAAAAATGTTCTATGTAAAGAGTAGTTTGGGGTGGGGAAATTTTCCTGAAAAAACTACGTGTCGCATCTTGGAAAGGTGTGAACTTAAATAACAATTTGGTACGAGTATTTATCTTGTATTTCTCCGACTTTCCGTTTTTGACTTATACTGTACACAGACACACAGATCTTGTTCTAAAAATGCCTTCTCTTTTCTTTCTTTTGGATTCAGGGCGCCTAAAATATAATTTTATTTCCGGTGTGATCTCGATATCGAATTTTGGTGTAATGCAAAACCTTCCCTACCCGCTAGGTACGTGGTAGAGAAAGTAAGAAGTCGGTTAAGTACAAACTTAGTATTTGTGAAAGTTGGGCGACTTTCAAGTATGAGATACCCTCATACCCAAACTTCTCTTTACATGCAAAACATTCATTAATTTTTATTTCCTCAGAAATGGTTTAACGATTATGATTAAAATGTCATATATTAAATCTATTTACATGACAAATAAAATATATATCTTAATTTTCTGGGAGTAGCCGGTGAAGTCCTCTTCATTATGAAGGAATTGTAGATAATTGTCATAACTGCTAAAACACAAGAGACAAACAAAAACATACTACACAAAAACAAAAATAAATAAATAAAATAAACCGTACCAGTGAGATGGCTCCGCAGTAAGTGTGAAAGTCGCATTCGAAAGGTCCCGGGTTCGATCCCGTCCACCGCCCACTCAGACCTGGGGTTTTACGTGGTTTATCCAGGCCGGTATACGAATGCAGAGTTTCTAATCAACCATTTATCCTTTCCATAATTTCTCTTTCATTTCGTTTCCTTCTCATGTTTCAGGTATGAGAGATATTTTTTTTAACTTCCGATGGGTCATAGTTAAAAGACAAGAGTATATAATCAGATAACTTTATTATTAAATATTAGGTACAAATGTGTTTACTTTTCAACATAATCACCATTAAGGTTGAGGCATTTGCCTTATCTGTGGACAGGCTTTTCGATACCCTCTCCACAGTATGTTGCAGCCAGTGAGTTACGATAGGTACGGACATTGGTTTGAAGGACTTCATCGTTCTCGAACTTCCGCCCTCCCAGCCACTTTTACAGTGCAGGGAAGAGGTGAAGATCACTCGGTGCCAAATCAGGGCTGTACGGCGGGTGGTCGAAAACGTCCCATCGAAATTCCAGAAGAATTTACTAGGTGATACGAGAACTGTGAGGGCGGGCATCGTCATGAATCAAGACAACCCCAGACGTCAGCTTGCCTCTTCGTTTGTTCTGTATGGCTCTCCGCAGTCGTCGTAATGTCTCGCAATAAACAGTTGCATTGATCGTAGACCCCCGTTTCAGGAATTCCACCAGCAACACACCTTTTTGGTTCCAAAAAACTGTAGTCGTCATCTTCTTGTCGTTAAAGGTTTTTTAAAACTTTCTGGGTTTGTTTGATGAGTGTGTGTGCACTCATTGACGAGATTGTTCTTTTGTTTTAGGAGTTGCATAATGAACCCAGGTCTCATCACCAGTCACAATTTTCATTAAGACATCGCCACCTTGAGCCTCATAACGGGTGAGCAACGTCAACGCTGCTGCCATCCAGCGACTTTTGTGGTCCTCACACATCTTTGGAACCCATCGTGCGCACTATTTCCTATAGTGCAGGTGCTCTGTTACGATCTTGTAAACAGATGATCTTGAAAGTGCAGGAAATTTTTCTCAACACGCTTATGGTAAACCTTCGGTCGTTCCGAACTTCTTGGTCAATTTTCTGAGCAATGTCATCTGTAGCGACAAACTTGCGTCCTTGACCTCCATCGTGAACATCGGTCCGGCCTTCTTGCACCATTCACGCACAACACCATCACCCATACTGTTCGGACCGTCTACCCGACTCATTCGTTGATGAATATCAGCTGCACTATTCCCTTCTGCTTGAAGGAACCGAATCACACCACGCAACTCACATTTTGCGGTAGTCAATCGTAGCGGCCATGTTTCCGTGCCAAGAACTAGGCTCACAAAGCCATGGTGAAGTTGGCTGTGGCTGAGGGTAGAGTGAGGGACATGCGCAGTCGCCCTCCACGCACAAACAGTTTCCACCACTCGTGTGTTTGCGCTTCTACGTGATCGGAGGTTGAAAAAAAAGCCCTCGTTTTTAGTACTCCCCGTGGACAACAAAACGCTACTTGGTTCACAGGTTGCTCATCGCCCTTTCTAGCCAGCTCCAGCAGTGGTACAGGCCTTTGAGCCAAGAACTGTCAGGGACTTCCTCGCGTCTCTGTGGCCTGAAGCCTCCTGTGGTTCCTCCACTTCGTGCCTTCCTCCTGGGAATGTTAACCACAATAGATCTATATAGGTCGCAGAGTGCGAGACGTCCCCCTCCGTTTATAATCTATACCTATACAAAAAATGTAGATCTCGTCCATCTTATTTTTCTTTAACTGATTACCCACTTGTTTGTAGAGCTTACGAACCAATGCCTTAGTTCAGTAGTCTGTCGAGGAGCAAGCAAACTCTGGATAATAGCATATCCAGGATGGTTGATCAGCCCAATGTCTTGGGCCAGTAGCTTGTCGAGGAGCAAGCAAACTCTGGATCATAGCATATCCAGGATGGTTGATCAGCCCAATGTCTTGGGCCAGTAGCTTGTCGAGGAGCAAGCAAACTCTGGTCATCGCATATCCAGGATGAGTGATCAGCCCAATATCGTGAGCCAGTAGCTTGTCGAGGAGCAAGCAAGCTCTGATCATAACATATCCAGGATGGGTGATCAGCCCAATGTCTTGGGCCAGTAGCTTGTGGAGGAGCAGGCAAGCTCTGATCATAACATATCCAGGATGGTTGATCAGCCCAATGTCTTGGGTCAGTAGCTTGTGGAGGAGCAAGCAAGCTCTGGATCACAGCATATCCAGGTTGGGTGATCAGTCCAATGGCTTGGGTCAGTAGTCTGTCGAGGAGCAAGCAGACTCTGGATCATAGCATATCCAGAATGAGTGATCAGCCCAATGTCTCGATCAGTAATCCGTCGAGGAGCAAGCAAGCTCTGATCATAGCATATCTAGGATGGGTGATCAGCCCAATGTCTTGGGTCAGTAGTCTGTCGAGGAGCAAGCAAGCTCTGATCATAGCATATCTAGGATGGGTGATCAGCCCAATGTCTTGGGTCAGTAGTCTGTCGAGGAGCAAGCAAGCTCTGATCATAGCATATCTAGGATGGGTGATCAGCCCAATGTCTTGGGTCAGTAGTCTGTCGAGGAGCAAGCAAGCTCTGATCATAGCATATCTAGGATGGGTGATCAGCCCAATGTCTTGGTTCAGTAGTCTGTCGAGGAACAAGCAAGCTCTGATCATAGCATATCTAGGATGGGTGATCAGCCCAATGTCTTGAGTCAGTAGTCTGTCGAGGAGCAAGCAAACTCTGATCATAGCATATCTAGGATGGGTGATCAGCCCAATGTCTTGGGTCAGTTGTCTTTCGAGGAGCAAGCAAACTCTGATCATAGCATATCTAGGATGGGTGATCAGCCCAATATCTTGGGTCAATAGTCTGTCGAGGAGCAAGCAAACTCTGATCATAGCATATCTAGGATGGGTGATCAGCCCAATGTCTTGGGTCAGTAGCTTGTGGAGGAGCAAGCAAGCTCTGGATCACAGCATATCCAGGTTGGGTGATCAGTCCAATGGCTTGGGTCAGTAGTCTGTCGAGGAGCAAGCAGACTCTGGATCATAGCATATCCAGAATGAGTGATCAGCCCAATGTCTCGATCAGTAATCCGTCGAGGAGCAAACAAGCTCTGATCATAGCATATCTAGGATGGGTGATCAGCCCAATGTCTTGGGTCAGTAGTCTGTCGAGGAGCAAGCAAGCTCTGATCATAGCATATCTAGGATGGGTGATCATCCCAATGTCTTGGGCCAGTAGCTTGTGGAGGAGCAGGCAAGCTCTGATCATAACATATCCAGGATGGTTGATCAGCCCAATGTCTTGGGTCAGTAGCTTGTGGAGGAGCAATCAAGCTCTGGATCACAGCATATCCAGGTTGGGTGATCAGTCCAATGGCTTGGGTCAGTAGTCTGTCGAGGAGCAAGCAGACTCTGGATCATAGCATATCCAGAATGAGTGATCAGCCCAATGTCTCGATCAGTAATCCGTCGAGGAGCAAGCAAGCTCTGATCATAGCATATCTAGGATGGGTGATCAGCCCAATGTCTTGGGTCAGTAGTCTGTCGAGGAGCAAGCAAGCTCTGATCATAGCATATCTAGGATGGGTGATCAGCCCAATGTCTTGGGTCAGTAGTCTGTCGAGGAGCAAGCAAGCTCTGATCATAGCATATCTAGGATGGGTGATCAGCCCAATGTCTTGGTTCAGTAGTCTGTCGAGGAACAAGCAAGCTCTGATCATAGCATATCTAGGATGGGTGATCAGCCCAATGTCTTGGGTCAGTAGTCTGTCGAGGAGCAAGCAAACTCTGATCATAGCATATCTAGGATGGGTGATCAGCCCAATGTCTTGGGTCAGTAGTCTGTCGAGGAGCAAGCAAACTCTGATCATAGCATATCTAGGATGGGTGATCAGCCCAATGTCTTGGGTCAGTTGTCTTTCGAGGAGCAAGCAAACTCTGATCATAGCATATCTAGGATGGGTGATCAGCCCAATGTCTTGGGTCAATAGTCTGTCGAGGAGCAAGCAAACTCTGATCATAGCATATCTAGGATGGGTGATCAGCAAAATGTCTTGGGTCAGTAGCTTGTCGAGGAGCAAGCAAACTCTGATCATAGTATATCCAGGATGGTTGATCAGCCCAATATCTTGGGTCAGTAGCTTGTTGAGGAGAAGGCAAACTCTGGATCATAGCATATCTAGGATGAGTGATCAGCCCAATGTCTTGGGCCAGTAGTCTGTCGAGGAGCAAGCAAACTCTGATCATAGCATATCTAGGATGGGTGATCAGCCCAATGTCTTGGGTCAGTTGTCTTTCGAGGAGCAAGCAAACTCTGATCATAGTATATCCAGGATGGTTGATCAGCCCAATGTCTTGGTTCAGTAGTCTGTCGAGGAACAAGCAAGCTCTGATCATAGCATATCTAGGATGGGTGATCAGCCCAATGTCTTGGGTCAGTAGTCTGTCGAGGAGCAAGCAAACTCTGATCATAGCATATCTAGGATGGGTGATCAGCCCAATGTCTTGGGTCAGTAGTCTGTCGAGGAGCAAGCAAACTCTGATCATAGCATATCTAGGATGGGTGATCAGCCCAATGTCTTGGGTCAGTTGTCTTTCGAGGAGCAAGCAAACTCTGATCATAGCATATCTAGGATGGGTGATCAGCCCAATGCCTTGGGTCAATAGTCTGTCGAGGAGCAAGCAAACTCTGATCATAGCATATCTAGGATGGGTGATCAGCCCAATGTCTTGGGTCAGTAGCTTGTCGAGGAGCAAGCAAACTCTGATCATAGTATATCCAGGATGGTTGATCAGCCCAATATCTTGGGTCAGTAGCTTGTTGAGGAGAAGGCAAACTCTGGATCATAGCATATCTAGGATGAGTGATCAGCCCAATGTCTTGGGCCAGTAGTCTGTCGAGGAGCAAGCAAACTCTGATCATAGCATATCTAGGATGGGTGATCAGCCCAATGTCTTGGGTCAGTTGTCTTTCGAGGAGCAAGCAAACTCTGATCATAGTATATCCAGGATGGTTGATCAGCCCAATATCTTGGGTCAGTAGCTTGTTGAGGAGAAGGCAAACTCTGGATCATAGCATATCTAGGATGAGTGATCAGCCCAATGTCTTGGGCCAGTAGTCTGTCGAGGAGCAAGCAAACTCTGATCATAGCATATCTAGGATGGGTGATCAGCCCAATGTCTTGGGCCAGTAGCTTGTGGAGGAGCAAGCAAGCTCTGGACCATAACATATCTAGGATAGGTGATCAGTTCAATGTCTGGTATGGCGGTGAAGAAGAAGGGAATGAAATGTAGTGATGAAAGAGATGAGAGGAAAATTCAGGGATCAAATTATCCCACCCAGCATTTGATGAGGAAAACCACGAAAAAACCTACATCTCTTTAACACTCATAATTCATATTAAATAGCGTTTTAGTAGCATAACATATTTCCGAGACATCCGTTCTTATTGGTTTTAATTTTTCAATATCTTAGTCTTTTAAAGTGCCGTCGCTACTCAATTTTCTTGCGATGTCATGGAAACAGTATGGACTTTTATGGTCAACATATAGCTTCCAGTTCTTAAACATCTGACTGTCGCTATTTTCTTTGTAAATAGAAAAGTAGAAGTAGATAGAAAAATAACCATTTTCAAGAGTGTTTTGTAGGCCCTATATATAAATATTAGTAGGTAGAGAAAGGCATATGCATTCACACAGATCAGAATTTTTTTGCTTTAATCGTGCGGTGGCTCAGAAGTTTTAAGGTTTTGCTATGTAATAGCATGAGCATATCTTGTCAGAGTTCCTTTTATGTTAACCTTTAAGCGCCTGTAAAGGAGAGGTGATGTGTAAATTAAGTATATACTGACTTGTGTAGTAAAGACTAGACATATTGCTGTAATAAACATTCGGGTCTCGCTTCATTCCCTTTGTGAGCAAGGCTGGGACTTTAGTAATGTTGATCTGGGGCCAGATATCTTGAGGTACATGGCACATTATTTAACATATTTATTTACTACTGGTTGGCTGACAAACATTGCACTCCTAGCTTTTTAATTTGCAATGACGAATTAATAAGCTTCATTTACCTCCCCCATTCTTTGTGAAATAATTGTACAACTACCTATGGGATTATAATTGTAATTTTGTAGAGCTATTGTGTAATAACGGATGAAAATCCCCTGAGATTCACGCAAAAGGAGGTGAAACATCAGCGGAACATCTGACTTCCTTAACTCCCCCTACAGCTTTCCAACTTCTACATAGTTCACAAATACTTTTTGGTGGTGGAACAATCATCGGTCAAGTAATTTTTGCATAATCACAATAGGTTAAATTTTCTATCTTCTTTTGGTCCCATAGTTATGTAATGACATAAAAGCTACACAGTTTTCACATAATACAGACGTATACGTACAATGAGATAGAGGTGAAGCTGGTAAATGTGAAGATTCCCGCTCCCAGGCCAACAAATTAGTCTCTTGGGAAAAATAACCTTGTCGATTGTTATTAAGAAATATCTGTTCACTGATTTCTAATGTTGGCAGTTTTCTCTCTTTATACAATTATTGAACATGACCTGCTAACGAACTTGATTGCAACATAAATACAAAGGAAACAAAGGAAAAACGTCCTACATGAGGATTATTAGAAGGTTTTGTCATCCAGAAACTTCAATACATACACCTATAGAATTAGAGTAAAGGTTATTCAGATGTTTCGACACTGTTTCATTACATCTGCAGTGTTTGATAAATGACAATTAAGGAAATAAGTATAATACATGATTTGTACGGTTGTAAACAGGATAAAGTTTCTCTTTTTAAGCTCTGTCTTCTGTTTGCTTAAGTGTTACACAGTGACCATCTATGGATCTTGCTTGGAATAAAATGTGACTGGTTTTTGTTTTTATACTCTACGGAGGACAGCAACTACTTCTACTCCATGACAATCTCAACGAAGGCTTTGTAAGTCCTTTTTTAGTATTTTAGTAATCTATGAATTAAAATTAGGTGTTTTATAGCCCATGTCCGTCAGTAAGAATACTGCTTCTCAATGGTGAAAGAATTATCAAAATAGGTTTGGTGGTTTTTGGAATTACGCTACATACACACGTTCTCCCTTTATAATATTTTAAATATCGTAATATTCTTCATGTAAACACCAGCTGGTTATCATGCAGGATTTGTGCAATCTAATAGTATGTTGTTCTTTTTTAGCTAATGGTCTTATCGGCGGCCTTTCCTTTGGAACATACTATATTGCCTATAGGCAATGGTGCTCTCGTATTCGCTTGTCGTTGAGTTTCTGGTGAACTTTAGGTTGTATTCATTAGATTACATATACACATTCGCACACTCTTTCATACTTCCAGACTCTGAGGAGGATAGGAAGTAATCTTGGCTAGCGAAAACTTTCCACTCTAGCGGGGAACTGAACCCGGGATCCCTCGCACAGCAGGCAGATGCTCCACCGAATGAGCTACGAAGTCAGCTTTGGAAATATTGTAACAACCATAAGGAAAAGCAAAATATGCAGATAAATGCAGGGTGACTAATGAAGAACTGACACATTTATTTCTTTAATTGTTTCAAAACGAGTTATGCTAGCGACAACTTATTATACGAGAAATGCAAAGGAATTTTGGTAGATTATTTTCCTCTATAGCAAATGTTGAAAATGTCCTCCATCCTGCATAAGGCACAACTCAACACGTCGTTCCATGTTACTGGCCACTCGTTGGAGGACTCTGTTGTCAATAGTTTGAATCTCCTGTGTGATGTTGTGCTTCAGATCGTCCAATGTGGCATAAACCCTGTTTTTTAAGTAACCCCATAGAAAGAAGTCCGGCGATGTCAAATCCGGAGATCTCGGTGGCCACAGGTTCTTGGAAATTATCCGGTCGTCAAAGAAACTTGCAATTAGTGCCATGGATTCATTTGATGTATGGCATGTAGCGCCGTCCTGCTGAAAATATCCTTGACTCAGCTCTACATCATCTAGTTGCTCAGCACACCAAACTCCGATTATAACCGGATCCATAGGTACATAGCCGCATAAATGGAACCATGCTTCACCTGTGGACCAATATGGCAGGATTTTGCACAGTGAACGCCTGAAACCAACGACAATAATTCAATCGTCTATCCTTATCTGGTTCCTGTAACTGATGGACAACCGTAATCCTATACGGCTTTAGACCTGCACTTTTCACAGCTCTCTGACACATTGAGTAGCTGTACCCTGTCTCCTGCGACAAACGTCTTAATGATTTTTTGGGTGACTGATCCAGTCGTGCTCTTACATCAACAACAACAACCGTGGGAAGCCTAGATGAACGAGTTTTGCCTTTTTCACTCACAGAGATCCAGTTGTTCCCAATTTGTTTACCAGTCCCAGTATTGTGTTTCTTTGGGGAGGATTCCGAACACCAAATTCTCTCTGGTATGCCCTTTGAGTAGCAGTAATTGAATTCGCAGTCCAGTATTGCTTTACAAGGAAGAGTCGTTCATTTAATGTGTACTCCATTTTCACGTTGACTAGAACAAAATATCAAAAACAGTTGCCCACAATAAAACTAACAATTACCAATAAAACATAAACATTTGCGCATCTAGTGACAGGCAATCGAAACTCCAAAACATTCTTCTTAAGTTAGTGCTATAATTGGGGCAATTAGTGAATTTAGAACAGAATAAGTAAAGAAGGAAATGTGTCGGTTCTTCATAAATCACTCTGTATAATAATAATAATAATAATAATAATAATAATAATAATAATAAGCTTAAAATGAATTCATGGTAAACAATTGGATTTGAGTTAGAAAGTCGTTGAAATCAATTACAAGCAAAATGGGACACAGATAATTCGCATTTCTAAGAAAATAAACTCTATTATAAAGCCCAGACAAACAAGATGCAATGTTCTGAAGGTACACAGATGGCTCTAAAATAGACAAGGATCTAGAGCTGTAGCTGGAATACACCGGGAAGTGTGATATTTATGTTGCTCTTGGTTGCAATACCACTGTATTTCAAGTGAAGTTTATGCAATTTGAAATGTGTATCAGGGAGAATCTAATAAGGTGACACAAAGGAAGCAACATTTGCATTATCTCTAACTGACTGTGAGCTGCGCTAAAAGCAATTGCAAGTTATCAACATAACATCTAATTTGGGTGGATCCCTTGACATATTCGAATTCTAGGCAATGAAAAAGCAGGTATCTGGAAAAGTGAAGGATCTGCTCAAACATTTACTGGACCTGAACCAGTTTTCGGCATACCCTTAAACTCTGAAGAAACATTGCTGAGTGAATTAATCATAACCACCAATTGCGAGGGTTGCAGCAGAGGGATGTAAGCACAGGGGCAGTATATCCCCCTCACTCACCGAAGATGTGAAATAACCTGATAACTGTGCTCTTGAGAGGACATTGTAGATTACGGATACACCTCATGCAATGGGAATCTTTAGAGGCAGGCTGTGTAACAAAAACGATGAAACTGCCTCTCACATGTGAGCCACTGGGTAGGAAAAGATATGACCTTTTAGGTCTCATAAACCCAAATTATGACTTTGCTAAAGAAAAGTTGGTTAATAAGGACTAAGAATAGGAGCAGGACTTAGGACCTCCAACTACAATATCCTTAGTGTCTGAATACCTTCGGGGAGGCGCGAGTGAGGGGACACACCATAGGGCAGGGGGCAGGGTCCCACTGTTTACAGATTGAAACTCCCCGGATGGCAGCTGGTGCAACCGGCTCACATCTCCCCTACAGGCTTACACCGGGCCCGGGACTCGGAGACCGCCCCCAATCCGGCGGACAAAGGGTTACAGAGAGCATCCTTTTCCCCTGCCATGCAATGCTGAGACTAGTTAATAACCCACTGTCACTAATTAAAGGGACTAAAATAATAGTGATCGGGGTAATAGAACAAACACTTAGTTTTCAGCGTTAAGGGCAATTACAACCCGACTCCATCACAATGATAGTAAAGTCAAGTAATGGAATACTTCCATCAGTCCTTTTAAAATACTTGTCCAATTTAACCTTTTCGTAAAACCATGCCCATAGCCTAATTCCTGTCTCACTCAACAATTTACCGTTCCGCGAAATACATTTGTAATTTTGAAAATGACACTGCTAGAACTTATGTGATATGTTACATTCACGCAACTTTCTCTACTCACTCTTCTACAAACTATTCTTACAAAATCTATCTACTTTTTGTAAATAGAAATAAACTTTGAATTCACGTTTACACGTTTTGTTGCATGATGCAGTAGGTAAAGCGATAGTCAGATTTTTAAAGAGCGTGTCGCTATGCCATTAGCGTTTGCATAGCAACTTACTACAGAGTGAGCCAAAAGACTCCGAACCGCCTGCGCGGTGTTTTTCCTGTCCGCGTCCTCGGCGCTCGCTGCCGTCTGCTGCTATCGTAGAAAGGCGCGGATGAAACCGTGCAACATTTTTAAAACTACTTTTAAAGGCTTTACTTACCAACTTTACGAAAGGAAATGTTGAAACTGGCCAGCGTCATTGTCCATACATTTTTGGTTTCCTGGTTTCTAGGAATCGAAATCGGGACCTTCTAAATGCGAGTCACACGTGTTGCCACCTCGTTCGGCGTAAGTCCTGCCTTAATGACCTCGGCTACCAGTGTAGGTATGTATTTTATCAAAATCGTTAGAGACGTTGAGAAAATTAAAAATAACGAGAGATTTTCCTCATAAAAGCAGTTAGCAGGGGGGGGGGGATTTTCTTGAAAATCATTCGTGTCTCATTCTTGGAAGAAAAATTTAGTATTGCACCACTGGGTTTTTCCCATACCCAGAAGTGTTAAATATTGTGGAAAGGACTATTGCGTAGGAGCTAGGAATTGAAAAGAAACACCTGCACATATGTTAACAATTTATTATAAAGTGTTACATTTGTTAACAATTCCATCATTAGCTTGCTTTAACATTTTAAAAGTTATGTGATTTACAAATAATATGCTCGGAGTTGACAATGTAATGCAGTATTTTACCTTTTTACAATTTAAGTCGCCCTAAAAATCAAGAATATTTTTGAAACAGCGAATAACTTAATGCAATGTTCCACGAAGTGAAAAATATAAATGCTTCTCCCATAAATGTGAATTTAGAAACACCAAGAGTAAAAAGGTTAATTTTGTAGCTTACGAAATAGTTGAAAATAATTTAGAAAAAACCAAAAAAAAAAAAAAAAAAAAAAGGGTACTCTTGGTGGTTTACGCCAAATCTCGCCGTCATAAAACCAGAACACAAGTCTGGTGCTAGGCACTCGGTCGCTGACCGAAGAGTCCTCTGTTGCCTGCTCAGAAGTTGCTGGACTTGTCCACGAGCGTGATGGCGCTGGCGTCAGTGGCATGAAGAAAACCAGCCAATGGTAACTCTGCACGACGCTTTGAGTTGTGGAATGATGAATTACATCATGCATAACAACATCTTTCTCGAAGCTTCGGATGTTAACTGTTTCTCTCGATGAGCCACGTCATTATTTCCGAAGCATTGGACCGTTCTTGAGCTGGTTGCATAAGCCATGACCAAGGGGGAGGATGAAAACGGCACAGTATTTAACAGACTTTTGCTTTTGTGTTAAGCTGTTTAGACACACGCGCGCGCGCGATCTAGGACATTTTCTTAAAATGCTTTATTACGATTCGGGGACCTCAAAATGTGTATTTCCCTTGATAGGTTCATATAGAATTTTTGGGTAGAATGCAATACTTGCTCGACTTACTATAGGCAAGCAGTAATAGCAGCGTTGATCGACTCTGGTTTTTGGCAGGGGGTGGGTGGGTGGCTTTGTTGAAACCGCTAAGTAATTAATGTGAAGCTGAGAATGCAACCTTAGAAAGAACTCACAATGGTTTTATTGCAGTAATCTGTTAATTGCAGAACACTTCCATGGCGGCGTGTACACTTGCCATGTGTTGTACAAACACTTGATCAACGCGTGTTTACTTATTTAGTTGATTAACATTGCGCGCGCGCCGACGGAACTTGCAGGTGCTGCCTGTAAAGAGATTCACAAACAAATGGAACTTTGAGAATGGTCTCATCAGTTTGCAGGCGTCACCAGATCGAAGTGGTGTGGGGTAAACCGGCACAGCCAACTCTAAAAACTTTTGATTACGAGTCTGTCGGAGCGATAAATTCTGCAAGAGAATTTAAAAGAGCCGGTTTTTATCGCTGGCTGGGTTAATGGCCAACTCAAAAGTATTTCGGAAAAACCGAAGAGCATGAAATTACTCCTATATAAGTGTATAAAGCGGAAGTACAGGTTACGTTAAAGAAAAAATCGTATGTGTTACAAGGGGTGTCCAATAAGTAAGTTTCCCTATTTTGTAAAAAGAATATTACACACGATTGATTATGTTGAATTAATTTTATTTGTATTGTACAATCCTTCTGTTACTTTTCTACCTAGTCAACATGATTTTCCAAGCATATTTGGGGACGTGACACAAGTTTTTCCAAGACAGTGTTATACCAGAAGTCGGGTCCTGTGCTCGCAACCGGCTGTTCACTTCTGATTCATCTTCGTCACGGTGTTAAAGTGCTTACCTTGATGACCTAAAGATCTGGTGAATATGGAGGATGCGAGAAAACTTCCCAGTTGAATCTTCCGAGCTGCGCCTGGGTCAAGATTCAACTTGGAAGTTTTCTCGTATCCTCCGTATTCACCGGAGTTTGCCCCAAGTGATTTTCACATGTTCCTCCAACTCAAAAGTAAGCATTTTTAACACCGACGAACACCAAAACTGCTTGGAAAATCATGTTGATTATGGAAAATAAACAAAGGTTGTACAATATAAATAAAATTAATTCAATATGAGCAATTGTGTGTAATGTTTTTTTTTTTTGTAAAAAAGGGAAACTTACTTATTGGACGCCCCTCGTACTTTCACATGACTATCTCTACCCCCTATTATTTATTAAAAGCATTCTACTTCATTTTAATAGAGAAAAACCTTTGCAGAAATAGTTACATTACACATTTCGTTATAGATACAAAGGGAACAACGATAGTCAAATGTTTAAGAACTGGACGCTATATGCTGGCCTTATAAATTCCATACCGTTTCCATGACATCGCGAGAAACAAATGAAAATCTACAAAATTTTAAAAGAATGACGAAGAATTCATACCATTAATAACGATATCTGGGAAATGCGTGATACTACAATAAAACATTCGTTATCGTTTGTGTGTTTCAAAGAGCCTAAAATTTGTTGTGTAGTATGTTTTCGTCTATCGCTTAACGTTTACCAGTTATACAAGATTGTACAAAATTCCTTCCGAATGAAGAGGATTTCACAGGCTATTCTCAGAAAATTCAAGGTATACATTTTATTCGTCATGTAAGTAACTGTAATATATGGTATTTTAATGAAAACGTTAGAGCCATTTTTTAGAAAAATAAACAACTTTGAAAAATGTTCAATGCAAACGTAGTTGGGGTAGAGGATTTTCATTAAAATCTTTCGCGTCGCATCTTTGGAGGATACTGAACCTAAATGCCAAATTTGGTACTTATCAGACTTTTAGTTTTTTGGTTATGCTGTTCACAAACACGCACACACGAACATTTTTCAAAAACAATTTTTTTTTATTCAGGATGCCTCAAAGCATGTATTTCCGGTAAAATCTCGGTATTGAAATTTGGATGGAGTGCAATACCTTTTCTACCTAGTATGTACTGGTGGAGAAAGTAAAATATCTGAAAGGCTGCATTCACATGACTTTCGCTACTCACTATTCTTACAAAATCTCAGTTACCAGTTCTTGTTATTTTGTTAATAGTTATTTATGATATAAGAGTTAAAACAGAGATTTTATCCTGCGAGCGGTATAAAATTGCTTCGAACACCCTTGTCATATACTGGTCGTCACTATTTATTGACAAATTCTGGATTATGAATTAGTTTCCTTTTAGCTATTTGGTATCTGTGTGCTCAGCTCGTTTGTGATGGTCACTTGCTTCTTTTTAATGCTGACAACATGATGAGATAGAAAAAACTCTTATGTATTACACTCACATGACTTTCTATATTCTTGTACAAACTATATTTACAAACGTTTATTCTCCAGCTACTTCATGTTAATCGAGAAACATTTGAAGGTGCAAGAGGAATATGGTAGACTTTAAGTGATAGTCAAATGTTTTAAGAGCGCTTGCTATGTGGAGAATTCCACTCTCCTTGTATAAAAAAATCTGATGTGTTACACTCACATGACTTTCTCACTCTTGTACAATCTATTTTTACAAACGCTTATTCTCCATCTACTTCATGTTAATCGAGATAAACATTTGCAGAGTCTATCTTATTGCTAAGTTTCCTGTAGATGTAAGAGGATAATATATACAAGGGCAATTTGGAAATACAGTAGCCTTTAAGCACATACATATCTCTTAATAGCTGGTTGCTAGGTGCAACACCATTCCATTTCCCACAGAATAATACTCTTTGCATATCCAAGACAAAAAAAATGAATAACGAATTCCCATTTGAGAAAAGTATTAAAAAATTTAAGGGAATAACAAGCAATATCTCGAAAATGGTTCACTCAACAAAAAAAGGTATATGACATAAGTTGTGTATTTTAACGCGATATACATTTTTTGTGTAGTAAAATTTTGTCTATCTCGTATGGTTTACCAGTTATGGAAAAGTCCTTCACAAAGAAGAATACTTTTGGAGACATTCCCAGAAAATTCAAGATATACATTTTATTTGTCATAAAAATATCTTAAACATATGATATTTTAATCAAAATCGTTAGAGCCACTTTTGAGAAAATTAAAATTTTCGAAAAATCTTCCATGTAAAGGGTAATCTGGGGTGAGGGGATTTTCTCGAAAACCATCGTGTCACATCCTTGGAAGATACTAAACCTAAATACCAAGTTTGGTGTTTGTCCGACTGTTCGTTTCTGAGTTATGCTGTTCACAGACACACACACACGGACATGTTTACAAAAATGCTTTTTTTGGATTCAGGGCATCTCAGAACATGTATTTCCGATGAAATCTCGGTATCGAGTTTTTGGATGGAATACAATACTTCCCCTACTTACTATACGTAGTAGAGAAAGTAAAAACGAATATCAAATTCCCAGTTAGAAAAACTATAAATATCGGAAAATTCAAACGAATAACAAGGAATATCTCGGAAATGGTTCACTCCAAAAACGAGCTTTACATTTTCTGTGTAGAAAAATTTTGTCTATCTCTTACGGTTTACTCTTTATGCAAACGTCATTCAGCATGAAGAGAAGTTTTGGAAACATCCTCAGAAAATTCAAGAGATACAGTTTATTTGTTATAAAAATATCTTATATATGACATTTTAATCAAAATCGTTACAGCCATTTTTGAGAAAATCGATTTTTTTTAAAAAATTTCTTTGTATAGGATAGCCTGGAGTGGGGAGATTTTTCTGAAAATCTTCGTGTTGAATGTTTGAAAGATACTGAACCTAAATACCAAGTTTGGTATTTCTCCAAATTTTCGTTTTTGAGTTATACTGTTCACAGAACACACACGGACCTTTTTCAAAAAATGCTTTTTACTTTCTCTACTACGTATAGTAAGTAGGGGAAGTATTGTATTCTACCCAAAAATTCGATACCGAGATTTCACCGGAAATATATGTTTTGAGGCCCCCTGAATCCAAAAAAGCATTTCTGGAAACATGCCCGTGTGTGTGTGTGTGTGTGTGTGTGTGTGTCTGTGTGTCTGTCTGTCTGTCTGTCTGTCTGTGAACAGCATAACTCAGAAACGAACAGTCGGGTAAACACCAAACTTGGTATTTAGGTTCAGTATCTTCCAGAGATGCTACACGAAGGTTTTCAAGAAAATACCCCCACCCCAGATTACCCTTTAAATGTAACATTTTTCGAAAATTTTAATTTTCTCAGAAATGGCTCGAACGATTTTGATTAAAATATCATATATTTAAGATACTTTCATGACAAATAAAATGTATATCTTGAATTTCTTGGGAATGTCTCCAAAAGTATTCTTCATTGTGAACGACTTTTGCATAATTGGTAAACCATAAGAGATAGACAAAATTTTACGACACAAAAAATGTAGAGCGCGTTAAAATACACAATTTATCTCATATACATGTTTTTTATTGAGTGAACCATTTTCGAGATATTGCTTTTTATTCCCATAAATTTTCCAATACTTATACTTTTTCTCGAATGGGAATTCGTTATTCATTTTTTTGTCCTGGTAATGCTAAGAGAATGGAATTCTCCACATAGCAACCACGTCTTAAAATATTTGACTATCGCTTAAAGTCTACCATATTTCCCTTGCACCTACAAGAAAATTAGCAATAATATTAACATCTCGATTAACATGAAGCATATGGAGAATAAGCGTTTGTAAAAATAGATTGTACAAGAGTAGAGAAAGTCATGTGAGTATAACACATCCGATTTTTTATTCAGGGCACCTCAAAACATGTATTTTCGATGAAATCTGGATATCGAATGTTTGGGTGGAATGCAAAACTTCCCCTACATACTATACGTAGTAGAAAAAGTAAAAAGCATTATACATAAAAATGGCTATGAGAATAATTCGGCTTCTAACATTTTGACATTTGTTTCAAGAATGCTAATTGTATATTATTTGCTACTGTCTTTGTTGTCCTTGACATTGAGGCAGAGAATCTGTCCACAGCGTTTGCTGGGTTTATCTTCAAAAATGCTAAAATCACGTTTTCATTATAATTAGTTTGTGCGTTTCTTGCTTGCACCATTGAAGAAACCTGTTACATGCTATTTCCCACTGTTTCCTTCAGTTTCTTATGTTACCACCCTCTCCGCTGCTTGTAAACTTTCGGTTGGTGCTACAGAATCCACAATTACTGCATTCAAATTAGCCGCTGCGTAACTCAGTCGGTAGAGCACCTGCCTGCTGTTCGACGGGTCCCGGGTTCGATTCCCGGCTGGGTGTGGGGAATTTTTCTCTAGCTAAGATCATTCGCTATCCTCCCTAAAGTCTGGAAGTATGAATGAGGATGTGAAAGCTTGTATAATGTAATGATTAAAATACCAAAAGTGCAAGAAACCCAATGACAAGAGTTACACGAGTTAACACCATTGCTAATAGGCAATAAGTTCCAAAGGAAAGGCCGCCGGTAAGACCAGTGTATAGGGTTGTCTCATAAGTTCGTTCGCTTTTCGTTGAGTTTCAATCACTTAAAACGCCTGAGAGCAAATCTTACCCGCAGCACAGCCACGACAGCGTAGTTGCCGAACTTTCCGTTTACAAATTGTTAACATAAGGTAGTTCAAAAGATAAAGAATTACGGCAGTTATGTTTTGTAAACAAACTACTTATTTCCTGCAGTATACACCATTATTGTGGACAATATATTGCCAAGTTCCTGGCTATAGTATCACGAGCTGTAATTCGTAGATTGTTGAATATTGTTTCGTGAATTATTTCCACGTCCGTAACCATTGTCCGTCCAGACCGAGGTTTGTTTTTTGGGGAGCAATTCCCAGCTCGAAATCGACTAAAACACTTTTGACATGCTCGCTTCATTACTGCATCTTCCCCGTAGACAGCACAAATTTTCTTTTCTGCCGGCATTGTGAGGCACTTTTACCCTTACGATAGTAAAACAGCATAAGATGTTGGAAATGCTTCTTCCATAGTTTGTAAACACAAGTTCACTCTGTTCTATCCAACGTCATTCACAAATACACACTGACATATCTAATAGCGTGTCTGGTTGTTGTTCTCTAACTCGTGGGAGTGGTTAGACAACTGGGATAACTTGAGTGTACAGAGGGTTCAGGGTTTTCAGGCGTTATAGATGGAACTTGCGAGCAAAACGAATGAACATATGAGACAACCTAATAGTTAAAAGGCGGGATATAAATGGAACTAAAAAAAATAGCCGCCATTGCATCAACAATACAAGCATCTCGGATAATAATCTTCGCATCTTCCAGGAAATTAAAGTTTGTAAACTATTCAATGGCATAATCATCTGCTTTTAATTGCTCATAAGCAGCGTCGTGGCCGAGTAGTTAGACCGCTCGCCTCTCACCAAGCGGCCGGGTTCGATCCCAGGGAACCGTATCTGGGATTTGTGTTGGACAAAGCAGCGTCTGGAGGAATTTTGTCCGGGTTCTTCGGTTTCCCCCGTCATTCATTCCACCAACTGCCCCATAATCGCGTTTCCTTTCATCCATTTCACCATTATTTCATATCATCTCCTCCTTCGCTCTCATACTAGGCTTCTGGCTGTTCTATCAAACGATCCAAATAGTCTAATAATATCTGGAGGGAATTAATAATTGGAAAAGGGAATTTTGGAAAGAAACGTTCCAGGCGCAATTTTAGGGTATCTCCCTGGCATTTGTCCAGGAAAACCAGGAGTCAGGGAGGACGATCGTGACCAGATCTGAGCCGCCTTAACGACCTCGGTGTCAACCTGTAAAACGACACCAATTCCTGACCTAATGGAAACAGAAGGAGGAGTATTGTCACTTTTGGCGCTGAAGACAGAGATTGGGGAACACCTTATGCAATACCAGTAAAAGCTCTCGTCACCATGGTGATGAACACTATCGCTGTCTATATTCCGCGGGTCATAAAGAAACAAGGTCAGAACCTGATGGGTGGGGCCGCGGAAGAGGTACATCACTCCCAAACCATTTTCCGAATTAATAAAAAGAATGGCGAGTTGGGGTGGAGTATGGAAACGAAAGATAAACTACTCGCACTGCGATTTTATGGGCTTTAGAAACTGCCTCGCTCTCTGATTGTGACTTAAATCCGTCCATTTACTATCAGTTTGTAGTGTTATTTGCTATCTCTGCCTTACCCAACCAACGAGTAAAAAGTACTTCAGTCACATTCAAATGACTATCGCTGATTTTTATACAGGCTTATTCAAAAAGAAGGAACAGATTTTAAATATTTATTTCTAATGAACGACAATAGATAGCGACACATCATTGAACAGAGGAAAGTCCAAAGTTTTAAGCCCCACCTATTAGTTCCATTCACTGCCTACAGGGGCGCTGTGCTTGTTTACGAGAAAATGGCGACGCCACAGGAAAAGTCGTTTTGTGTGCTGCATTATGCAGAGAGTGAATCCATTGTTTCCTTGCAGCGTGCATTTCATTGTAATTCAACAACGAGCCGCCTCGTTATAAACAAATTACAATTTATTCAACAAATTCGTAGAAGGTGGTTGCGTATGCAAACGAAAAAGCACTCCCCGCATAAAAATGAAGCTCATTTTGAACACATAAAATAAACCTTTGAGCTTTCCTCTATTCAGTGATGTATCGCATATGTCCTCATCTATTGTCGTTCATTAGAAATAAATATTTAAAGTCTGTTCCTCCTTTTTGAATAACCCTGTATATACAGTTTGGGCCAGAAGTCCCCATACCCCTGTGAGTATCAAATGTTATTATGCTATGTAGCTATGTTACTTATCAATTGTGGGATTCATGGTTACATGTTTTCGCAGTCGAGTTTTAATTTGTAGCCATGGCAGATGTGAGGTCATAGTTTCACTATTGAGGAGCACTTAGTGACAAGTGTGCGGGTGCACGAACAACAATGAGGCAGATTATGGGAGTGTTCCAGAAAATATTTAATAAGGCTCCACCGCGAAAAGTAACACATCTGGATTGGGAAAGATGTTCCTTTGCTTTTGGTATTGTTAAAGTCAGGCCGCGGAGTGAAAGGAAGAAGACACGAGAAGATACATATGCCGGAATCTCTGCTTCGATTGAAGTCGACACGTAAACGTGCATCGGAACTCGGTAAATCGAGGACACGATGCGAGATCACATGAAAAAGACCTTAAGCTCAGACCTTTTCGACCGACATTCGTAAACGAATTATGGGAATGAGCGCGTTCTGGTATGCCGTGCTTTGTTAACTTCCAAATGCAGTGAACCGTGCCAAGGTTGATGAATGTCGCAGCTCATGTGCTAGAAACATTGTCCTTTGGGCCAAAGAGAATCCTCACTACACAGTCGAGTTAGAAACAATGATATGGACAGCGATGACATCACAACATCTACTTGGACCATACCTTTTTGAAGGGACTGTGAATGGCGCAAGTTATTTACATATGTTGCAACCATGGCTAATACCTCAGCTTGAGGAAAGGGGTCTCACAAAACGCATATAGTTGCAGCAAGATGGAGCACCTCCTCACTCTGCTCTTACAGTGCGCGAGTTCCTAAATGAAAATTTCCAGCACAGTGGATAGGTCATGGCTCATCAGCAATACAGCTCCCTTGAAATGGCCACCAAGAAGTCCTGACCTCACCACACCTGACAACTCTTTCTGGGGAGTCATTAAGGCGCATGTATCTGCACGTCGTTATACTGCAAACGAAGAAATGTTGATACATTTCGTACTATAGCACCGGACATGCTCAAGAATATGTCAAGAAGAACATGGAACTGTGTTTACAGCATGATGGGGAACATACAGATATATTGGACACGTAACTATCTCCTTCAGCGTCATCTGTAGGACCAGGGGACGGTGTTCGGCGGGTTGCGGCTGGGAGGTGGATGTGCGCTTTGTGGATGTTTCTTCCTTGCGTCGGTCGGGACCCGCCTCTGAAGTTGGCCCCACCAGAACCACCGTCGGCAGGACTCTGTACTATCTTAAGCTTATGGGGTGCGGCCGCGATTCGTTCTCTGACGGTTCATGTGGTCCCCCTGGCAATTTGGCTACCCCTGGACTAGATATATCAAATATATGGCATTTTAATCAAAATCGTTAGAACATTTTTGAGAAAATCAAAACTTTCGAAAAAGTATTGCATGTAAAGGGTAATTTGGGGGTGGGGATGCTTTTTTGAAAATCTTCGTGTTACTTTTTGGAGCGTACTGAACGTGAACACCAAGTTTGGTATTTATCCGTCATTTCGTTTTTGAGTTAAGCTTTTCACACACACACACACACACACACACACACACACACACACAGGTGGGACCCGCTTTCTAAAATGCTTCTTGTGGATTCAGGAAGCTTCAAAACGTGTATTTCCGGTGAAATCTGGTATCAAACATTTGGTTAGAAATAATGCTTCCTCTACTTACTATAGGTAAGTAGTAGAGAAAGTAAACTTTACTACAGTTTCATGCGAGCGATTCCGTCCTCGATTTCCATCGGGTTGGCTAATCTGACCGTCGGTTTTTGTGGTTTTCCCAGGTCGGTAGGCAAATGCTGGAATAGTTGCTCTTCTACCACGAATTTCTTGTCCCATATTTTCTTTCAACTGTTTCATCTTCATATGTTTCAGGGTTATAGGCCGGGTGACGGCGTTTTGTGCGCTGTGGCGGGACGGTGCAGTTTGCGCTGTAAAAAAGATTTTTCCCTGACGCTTGGATGGCAGGTTATTTCCGGAGGGTGGCAGGTGGTTCCCGGGAACCCCAGGGTTGATGATGGCGCAGCCAGAGAGGATTGTTGTCATTCTAGAATCCTTAGGTACCCTGTCCTTGCTGGTGCGCATCGTCGTCCGGATGTGGTCGCTCTCGGGTCTTCCTTTCATCCTTTCCTCTCAGGCGTCGCGTATGACACAATGGACTATTGAAATGTCCTAAGGTGCTGTGCCCCAGTGGCAGGGGGACACCCTGCACCATTATCGCAGAACAGGTAATGACCGACCGAACGACTGCCCGGTTGGAAGGATACCCAGCCAAACACCAGAAGCGTTATAAAGAGATAACGGGATTGTTCCGGAACCTTCCTAGAACTCTGATCGCGAGTGCGTTTCTGTTGCGACATAAAGTGTTGGTTATTCAGTGCGTTCTCCAAGTGAGGTTTTCGACGATCTTTGGGAGGATGTGCAGTGACTGTTGCGACTGCGAGAGATTAGAGAGGTATTATGTTCGACTCCCCAGGGAGTGAATCGTCCGTAAAAGAGACTGCTTCGCGCGTATTTCACTGCGTCTTTACGTCGCGAAGAAAAGTGAAGCGACAGATAAAACTGGATAAAGCCACAATATCCTACCACATTTAATATCGACATTTATGTGTCCTGCAAATATAAATAAAGGAGTGTTCTCCGAAATACGTTGTTAGAGGGAGAGACGCCCCTGAACTGTCTGTCCTATGGGAATAACCAATACACTCAGTGGTAGTAATGAACTCTGTTGTGATAAAGTAAAACTAATGGAAATTATGCGAGCGAGCTAATTGGATTAAATGCACGTCGATTTCGCTACAGCCAGCGCTTTGTGATCAACTTTTAGATTCAATAATGAAATGCAGCCGGTCTGTCCTGATATCGATTTCAAATCGTCGGTCGGTCCAATTCTACAAGGAGAATACCAATTTGTACTTTCCGAAATACTGCGCTCGCGACCGACGTTTCTGTTGCCCTAAATATAAGCTCATTAATTGGAGCCCGGATTTAGTAGTACATTGCCACAAAACTCACTTCTAATGTTATAGCATTATACATTTTGTAATATTTGGGAAAACGAGAAAATCCTTACCTGACGCAGTAGTGAGGTAGGTATTGGGTTCGATTCCTGGGGCCGACCTCTCTGAGTTTGGCATTTCGTGGCTTTTCCTGGTTGGCTAAGGCGAATACTGTGGTTAGTTGCTCTTTTCGTTTCCTTCATTCCCTACCACGTTTCAGATAGGCTTAGGGGCTGTGCCTGTTCTTCTCAGAGTTCTTTCCGAGCAGCCTACAGGAAAGACCGTGTCATCAAGCTTGGAATCGTTACGAACATCATTACGTTGGACTCCGCCGGCCTGGCTGTCGACTATAACCTCGTTCGTTTTATTGAGGAGTTGGCGCTGCGGTAACTTGTGCAACTCGCATTCGGGAGGTCCGGAATTCAATCCCCGGCGACCGTCTAATCTGACCCATGGGTTTTTCGTGGTTTTCTCGGGTGGGCAGGTGAATCCTGGCGTGGTTCATCTTCTACCACCACACTCTTGCACCCATTTCCTGACTCATCATCTTCTTTGTCATCTGTTTTAGGGTTGTAGGACCAGGTGATCAGCCTGGACGGTGGCTGTGCGCTTTGTGGAAGCTTTATCCTGACGTTGTCCAGGGACTGCTCGGCTGGAACCACCTCTGGGTGCTTTTAGGCAGGAACTCCTTCGGGAGCCACCTGGAGGCTCGGGCGGCGATGCTGGTGTCAAATCTGGAAACATTAGAGACACCGTCTATAATTGTACACGTCGTCATCTGGATCTGGTAGCCATTCGGGTCTCTCCCATCGTCCCTCCCCCTCCTGGGTTGACTGGCAGAAGCAAAATGGACGGATTGGCCTGCGTGCAGTGCTCTGCCCCGGTTTCGGGTGCGCCCCCTTCGTTAATCCGTACCTTCGGTTTGTTCACACCAACCGTTCCTCCTAGGGTTGGTAAACAATAAATACGAGGGCTGTCCCAGAAGCACCTGACCTAACAAAGAAAACACAAAAATTTTGGGGAAAAATATCTTTATTTCTCTACATAGTCTCCTTTCAGCTCGATACATTTTTCCCAGCGCTGTTCAATAGCTTCGATACTCTGTTTATAGTGAGAACCGTCGAGTTCTGTAAAATAGCCATCAACAGCAAACTCAACCTCTTCATTGTTGGCAAATATTTAGGCACCATACTATTTCTTCAACTTTGGAAACAGAAAATAATCAGAGGGGACTAAGTGTGGCGAATAGGGTGCATGAGGAAGCAATTCGAAATTTAACTCATTGATTTTGGCCATGGAGATAATGGATGTGTAAACTGGTGCATTGTCTTGATGAAACAGAACCTTCTTTTTTGCTAAATGCGGCCGTTTTTGCTTGATTTCATCATTCAAACACTGCAACAAGTTTGCATAATACTCGCCATAATTGCTTTTCCTTTTAGAAGATAATCAATGAAAATTAACCCACGAGCATCCCAAAAAACTGACGCCATGACCTTGCCTACAGATGGAGCCGATTCTCCCCTTTCAATTCACCGTATTGACTGTTCCTTCGTCCCAGGTGTGAAGCGATTGACCCATGTTTCATCCATGGTTATGAATCAACACAAAAACTCGGCTTTATTGCAGCGAAACATCGCCAAACACTCGACTGAAACATCCTCACAACGCTCTTTTTGTTCCATTGTGAGTAAACGTGGCACCCATCTTGCGCACAACTTTCTAATGTCAAAAGTTTTAGTTACTATGCGATGTACAGCACTTTTTGAAATGCCTACGATGTCTGCTAGCTCGCGCACTTTCAGTCGACGGTCATCCAAATCTTGTTTCTGGATTTTCTTCACAGTTTCTGGCGTGGTCACCTCATTTGGTCGACCACTGCGATGTTCGTCTTGGCAGCTCGTACGGCCTCGCTTAAACTCTGCCACCCAATATTTTACTGTTGTAAACGAAGGAGCAGACTCCCCCAGAGTAGAATCTAGCTCAGCATTAATATTAGTTGGACTAAGACCTTTCAAATGAAAGTATTGTATCACATAACGATGAGCAGAGAGAGTTCACTATTGATAGCTGCCAAACAATTACTAAACTAGGTAGCATCGTCAAACTTCAAACTTAAGCTTTATAAGGGTGGTGCTTTCTACCACAATCAATTGTTTGAAACAACAACCGCTAAATATAGGTCAGGTCGGGTACTTCTGTGACTGCCCTTGTATATGCGTTGGGTAAGTCCTCCGTTCCCTGGTCATTCATTCATACCTTGTTGGTCAAACAGTGAGATTACGTTTTCTTATAGTAATCAGAATGTCTAGGAATTACTGTTATCGAATTTCACCAGTTTTATGGGAGCAATTTGCAGCCACGGTTTTGGAATTTTTAGTTTCAGGAAATATGTAGCTGAGTGGGGTTGTTGTATAAGCCACAAAAAATATAACCAAGTACCCAAAGAACGGGATAATTGAGAGCGGTATATTTTTACTTACTCTACCCCTAATATCAGGTAGAGGAAGTATTAGATTCCACCCAAAAACTCGATATTCCCAAACATTTGGAACTGGGTAGTTTCACACATGATTGATTTTCCTGTTTTTAAGAAATTGTTTGCTTGGATCTGAGGTATGGGATCAAGTAAATTAATTATTCAGAAAAACATTATGATAAAAATTGCAACTACATTGTTTAACATTTGTGGAAGCTGTAATTACAGTATGGAGTGCCCTTTAAACAAAATAGTGGCATGCTTGACCAAATCTTAACGCTACCATCTTGTTTTGAATCGCCTACTGTTGGAAACAGCTGAGGCGCGATATTCAGCACATAATTATGCTTTCAAATCGGACAGATCATATACTACTCGCTTGCAATAATTATTATCCTGTAATCAAGCACCAGTTGGCTGATATCCAATGCATTCTTAAACATACAAATATACAACTTTGTGTCTTAGACAACCAAACTCAAATTTGGTATTTAAGTTCAGTATCTTTTAAAGATACGACGCGAGGATTATCAAGTAAATCCTCCACCCCGATCCACCGCTTTTCGTTATTTTTTATTTTCTCAAAAATGACTCTAACGTTTTGATTAAACTCCGTTTAAGATATTTGCATAATAAACAAAATGCATATACTCAATTTTGTGTGAATATCCTATGAAGTCCTCTTCATTCGGAGGAATTTTGTATAACTGCTACATTATAAGAGAAGACAAAATCTTATACACAGATGACAACCTGACGTGTTGCATTCACATAAGTTTCTCTACCCACTCTTCTAGAAATTAATTTCTAAAAAGCTATTTCTTCCATACTTCTTCACAATTGACATAAACTCCCATTAGACATTTTGTTGCAGTATAACAAGAATAAAGTAGGTTAGTCAGATTTTTAAAAAGCGGACAGCTAAGTGATTACTTTGGAATTCCATGTTTCTTGCATTAACAGGAGAAAAATATTCCGATATGTTGCACTCACATGAATTTCTCCACTCTTGTACAAACTATTTTTACAAACTTTTGCTAATTTTCTTGTAGATACAAGGGGAATATGGTAGCCTTTAAGCCATAGTCAAATCTTTTAAGAGCTGGTTGCTATGTGGCGCATTACATTCTCTTTGTATGTCCAAGACATAAAAAAAAATAACGAATTCCCATTTGAGAAAAAGTATAAGTATTGCAAAATTCAAACAAATAACAAGGAATATCTCGGAAATGGTTCACTCTACACAAAAGGTATATGACGTAAATTGTGGTTTTAACGAGAATTTAAAATTTTGTCTATCCCTTACGGTTTTCCATTGATGCAAAAGTCATTCAGTATATAGAGAAATTTTGGGGACATTACCAGAAAATTCGAGATGTGTATTTCATTTCCATATAAATATGTTAAACATACATTTTAATTAAAATCGTTAGAGCAATTTTTGAGGAAATCAAAATTCATGTAAAGGGTAGTATGGGGTAGGAGATTTTCTTGAAAATCTTCGTGTCGCATATTTGAAAGATACTGAACCTAAATGCCAAGTTTGGTATTTATCCGACTTTTCGAACTTGAGTTATGCTGTTCAGACAGACAGACATACATCCACACACACACACGTACGTTTTTCTAAAAATGACTTTTGGATTCAGGTTGCCTCCAAACATGTATTTCCGGTGAAATCTCGGTATCGAATTTTTGGGTGGAATATAATACTTCCCCTACTTACTATACGTAGTAGAGAAAGTAAAAATATGATGTGATTTTGCAGTTCTGAAGGTATAAATTACTTGGCAATTGAAATCAGTAGTAAAGAATACCTTTGAAATTGTGAATGTTTGACATCAATTGTGTGCTTCAATGACGTCAACACTGTTTTGTGCGTATCTCTTACGGTTTACAAGCCATAAATAATGCATTCCGAATTAAGAGAACTTCACAGGCTACTCCCAGAAAAGTGAAGATATACAGTCTATTTGTCATGCAAATATCTTAAACATGTGTATTTTTGAGTAAAAAATAAAAAATAACGAAAAATGTTTCATGTAAAGGATAGTTTGTGGTGGCAGGGTTTTCTTGAAATTCTTCGTGTCGTATCTTTGGAAAATCTGAAATTTAACAGCAAGTTTTGTATTTATCCCACTTTAGTTTTAAACACACGGACACACTCATACACGAAATATTCTTCTAAAAATACTTTTACTGGTTTCAGAGCACCTCAAAACGTGTATTTCCAGTGAAATATCCATATAGATTTTTTTGGTGGAATAAATTACTTATTCTACTTGTATAGATAAGTAGTATAAATAGTAAAAATATAAATTTAAGTCTTGGAAAAAATTTAAATAAATAAAAATCAAGGAAGACTGAATTAGGGTTCATTATATTACGCTTAGCTTATTGGAAAGTTAAAATAAGATTTAAAAAATCACTTATCGAGGAGTAAGTAAGAATTTCTATAATACCTGTCTCCTGAATTAAAAATTAATACATTACTTGATAGCTTCATAGGGACCGCCGCCTTAGAATTAATCGACATAATAATGCATTAATACGCAATCACTTTATAACCGTATACTTAATGTGGTATATATAATAACCTCGGGTGAAATATAAACTCAGATATTCAACCGGTTTTATCGAAAGCAGTTGCCGAAAACATCAAATAAGGTCAGCAGGTATTTGCAAGATGTGAGGAGGGGACAAAACGGACACCTTTCGGGATAAATACTATGCTACAATAGAAACGTCAAATTATTAGGTTTCCACCTTTAGGTAAACAACCTTTGACTCCACCCAAACGGTTCAGTTCTCTATATGACTGGCCTGAAAAACAATCCAGAGAAACACACACAAAAAAGAAGGAAACCAATGTTATAATCAATGTGAAATGAAGGAGTGGTTCAGATACCGCCTTTATGAAAGTTTCGCTACAACTGGTAAACGAGGAAACGATAAACTAATACGTCATAATCGGGCCTTCTAGAGGAAGTGTTTAAGTACTATTTGTATGTGTCGTCAAAGTGGACGACGTTTATATGAGAGCTTTCATCAGCGACATGGAGCGGGCCTGCCCTTATTAGGGCGGTGCTTACGCATCGAGGTTAGCCGAGTGGAACGCCAGGTGCCCTGCTGACGCTGCTGTGCCTACGGGCAAGACGAGGCATCCTGCTCAGCTCAACCAAGGTGCCACTATTGTGGTGCCACCAGCATAACAGCATTGTGCCGCCGCTACTGTGCAACCTGTGAAGGATCAACGCACTACACCGGCCAAGCGCTCTGCCCCCTGCATCCTCGCAGGAAGGCACCGCTGAAGCCACCAGCACCAACATCGCAGCCAGTGACCACTGCACATCCGCCGACACCAGCACCATCTCCAACGCCAATCATCACCGAGGAAGTCCAGAGCCTACGTGACGCCGTTTAGGATCTCCACGCGGAGTTCCTGAACATGTCGGCGAAGCTGACAGCCCTGGAGGAATTCATCAGGGAACTTCAAGTCACGTCAGCTGCTCAGCAAGTTTTTCTAGCTGGGCAGTTCGACATCATCTCACCTAGAATCAACACCATCGATGACTCAATCAAGAATTCATCTTCAGCTTCAGACACGACCAAGCAATAGACCAGAATCTCAGATTTCTGGCAGTACTTCGGCAGCAATTCAGAGCCTACTCTCAGCAGCCGGACACCTCCAGTAATCACCGAAGGCCTCCGGCCAGATCCAAGTTCGTCGAAGAGTACCTGAACCGGGAAATTCACTGATAACGCTCAAGTAAGTTCAACTTCAACCTTCCTATCCTACACAATTACCACATAAATTTCCTTCTAAATGCTCGCTATTCCCACTAGCGTTGCAGTCAGGTTTCATGGCTGCACCCTAGTTACTAGGTTTACCATCTCCCGTCCATAGGGCGGCAGCCAATAGCTTTCGAGTACTAACGCGGGTGCTATGCGGGACCGCACAACCTGCACGTTCTATTTCACTTTTCCTTCTACTGTCCATTTTCCTTCCGGTGGAGGAGTTTCTAGTGGGTATGCCGACGCTCAGAGAGTCCCACACTCTCAGTCCCGACTCCCATCGGGGCTGGGATTAGTGATTAAATCATTTTCTCCTCCACTCGGGGGGGGGGGACATGCAGACGAAGACAAAACGTTTTTCGTGTTGATTTCTACGTTTTTATTATTTTTATTTTTACGTCTAAATTCAACTACCGTGACAGTGTAGCATTCGGCCGAATTTTGGGGGAGTCACTACTTGCCAATCCAGTAGCTAGAATTTATGTTGGAGGAAAAAAGCAGCTCACGCTGGCAGAGGCTGGAACTACATTTGAATAAACTGAAGTGTGAATATTTGTATTGTGACGGATAATGCGAGCGCCATGAGGAATTAATCATGTAAAAAGATATAATGAAAAGTAAAACCTAATCAATCCAAGTCGAGTTATTAAACATGTACAAATACAAAGAGTAATGCGATTGGACTTGAAACCGAAGTTAGTTACAATGAAGATTATCGCACTAGTGTGGTAATTTAAAGCTTTTAGCACACTTCTGTGTTAGAAGTTATACTTTCAGGCCTTGCTGTTTAAAAAGACATTTACATGACAAATAAAAAAAAATATATATAATATAATTTTATGGGAATATCCTGTGAAGTCCTGTTCATTCGAAAGGACGAAATTGTGTACAAATAATCTGAGAAAATCTCATCCACAGAAGGCAGAATGGAGAAAAATTCGTGCATATTTGTAAGGAAGCAAATCACATATGTTGAGCACACAGAAATGCCACACTTAATAGTAGTACCAATTTTTATTGAAATACTTTCCCTAAATGATGCTTCACCTAAGTGTATAGGGGACTGGTTTTTCACTACGAAATTGTGTAGAATTCACAGTAGATAATGGCAAATTTCATAACATTTTATAAAGTACGTACAGGGTTATTACAAAAGAAGTAGACAACTAATGAAGTCGTATGGAACATAAAGTAAGTGTGATACCAACATAAATTTTCTAGTGTTGTGTTGGGAAACTCTGGAAGTTTGCACGGGTAGTGTTGTAGTTGGTAATCATTGCAGATGCAGAAATGGCGAATCCTGTGAATAAAGCATATAGTGTTCTAGAACTTGCTAAAACAAATTCCGTAACGACATTTCAGAACACGTTTCCAAAAGCACCACTGACTAGACAATCGATCTTCGATTGACACAGAAAATTTGAGACAACAGGCTGTGTGTGCAAAGGAAAGAGCCCAGGAAGACCATCATATCAGAAGAGGCTGATGAGTCGTTCTTCGTGGTGTGGTTATTACCATGTTCCCGAGTTCTCTAGTTCCCGAAGTCGCGGGTTCAAACCCGGTGGAGGGCGATAGACTTTTTCGGGGTCAAAATCCTTAGCATGGCTTCATTCGGAAGTAAAGTAAAGCCGGTGGTCCCGTGTCGTAGATTTACGGCACGTAAAAAAACCTCAAGCCTGATACAGAGGCCTCTGAGCAAAATTACCAGTCTTTCACGTCCAGTATAGAATGGAACGCTAAGGACCACAGCCGTCAAAGGGCGTCCATAAATAAACTGAATTTAATTTAATTTAAGAGGCTGTTGAACATGTTCGTGGTGTTTTTGCAAGAAGTTTGCAGAAATCGGCAACAAGGGCAAGCTTGGCGTTACAAATTTCATAACCAACCGTATGGAAAATTTTGCAAAAGTGACTAAAACTGACTGCTTACAGATAGTAGTTCTTGCAGCAGCTACATGAAGATGACAAGGTCAAACGTTTTTCCAGAACAAATATTATCAGAACTACATATCTCAATATGTTACAGATTTGGTTGATGCCCCAACTGTATGAGGAAATGGAAAGGGAAGCCTGTATCTTCCAACAAGATGGAGCACCGCCTCACTGGCACACAGATGTTGTACTGTACTTGGATGAAATTCTACCACAGCGTTGGATTGACCATGCTACAGATGACAATGCTCTGCTCTGTTGGCCACTGAGGAGTCCCGATCTCACACCGTGTGACTTTTTACTTTGGGGATTTATCAAAATAAGAGTTTTCGTTCCTCCGCTTCTACACGATTTAGATGACATGGAGAAACGTATCAGAAGAGCCATGGCAAGTGTTGATGCAGATATGTGGCATCGGGTTTGGGATGAACTTGATGTATGGCGCAGGGATCACACATTCAACATTTGTGAGTTCACAAACTAAATTCAAGACTTCCTCTAATACTGCAACCAGATCCATTATATCATTACTAGTTATGAATTTATAACATATTGAAATGTCTATTTCTTTTGTAATAGCCCTTTATATTTAACATATAAGCGTTGTGCCTGCAATGATAATGTGTCTCAAATTAAAAATGAAATTCCAATTAATAAGACTGCACAGAAAACTAGTAATGTCATCTTGGCAGTTCAGACAGTAGAGTACCCTGAAGGTTGCTGTTTGAAAATTGCTCACAAAGTTCACTACCACATTGTTGTCCCAAAGAAATGGAGCGTATCAAAGAAAAATCTATACGCTACGCTAACATTTCAAGTTGCTCTTTCAAGTTCACAGAAGACGCAAAGATTTTCTTTCGCGCATCTTTATGCATATTCCCTTCCCGACTGACAAGAAAACTCGCTTCATCTCTGAAAGGCTATTTCCTTAAAAAGGTTCCTTCTTCCTGCATATGCCAACATATTCGAAATCTGTTTGCATGCTGGTGTAAATATGCGGAAAGCAAGCTGCAGTGTCATTGGTGTTGAATTCCCATCCTACTTCATGCGAGTCTAAACCGTCGCCGTGTCTTTCAGCTTTGTGAGTGTGGACACTGAATATTTCTGGGTTATCTCTTACCAAAATACTTATTTCCAAACCTGCTCATCTTCCTTCTCTCTCTATCATATATATACACACTCTGTATAGTTTTCTCATTAGAAAACGGTTTCTAAAGAGATGTTTATTTTGGGATGAATAAGGAAACAAAATAAAAAATGTTGGTTCCCAATTACGAAACGTAACTTGACGTATCTGAGAATACATTCAAAACTGAAATAGATAACCTAGAATTTTTACTTTCTCTACTACGTATAGTAAGTAGGGGAAGTATTGTATTCCACCCAAAAATTCGATACCGGGATTTCACTGGAAATACATGTTTTGAGACCCCCTGAATCCAAAAAAAGCATTTTTGGAAACATGTCCGTGTGTGTGTGTTTCTGTGAAAAGCATAACTCAGAAACGAACAATCAGATAAACACCAAACTTGGTATTTAGGTTCAGTATCTTCCAGAGATGCGACACGAAGGTTTTCAAGAAAATCCCCCACCCCAGATTACCCTTTACATGGAACATTTTTCGAAAAGTTTAATTTTCTCAAAAATGGCTCCAACGATTTTGATTAAAATATCATATGTTTAAGATATTTTCATGACAAATAAAATGTTTATCTTGAATTTTCTGGGAATATGTCCAAAAGTATGCTTCATTGTGAACGACTTTTGCATAACTGGCAAACCATAAGAGATGGACAAAAGTTTACTACACAAAAAATGTAGATCGCGTTAAAATACACAATTTATGTCATATACATTTTTGTTGTTGAGTGAAGCATTTTCGAGTAATTGCTTGTTATTCCCTTAAATTTTTCAATACTTATTTTCTCAGATGGGAATTCGTTATTCATTTTTTTGTCTTGTATATGCAAAGAGTATTAATCTGTGGCAAAGAGAATGGTGCTACACCTAGCAATCAGCTATTAAGAGATCTGTATGTGCTTAAAGGCTACTGTATTTCTATATTGCCCTTGTAAATATATATTCCCCTTACATCTACAAGAAACGTAGCAATAAGATAGAGTCTGCAAATGTTTATCTCGATTAACATGAAGTAGATGGAGAATAAGAGTTGTAAAAATAGTTTGTACAAGAGTAGAGAAAGTCATGTGAGTGTAGCAGATAAGATTTTGTTTAATTAGAACAAGCCATAAATGATTCAAACAGTAAAAAAGCCCCAGGACCAGATGGAATAAATACAGAATTATTGAAATACTTACCTAAAGGAATGAAATATAGATTACTAAATATTTTATATCAATGCTGGCAACAAACGAAAATACCAGAAGAATGGAAAATTTCATCAATTGTGCCGATATTTAAAAAAGGGGGAAAAAACCAACCCGGAAAACTATAGAAGAATTGGCTGCTTGAAACAGTGCTTACAAATTATATGCCAAAATTTTAAATCAAAGGCTTCGTAACATTATTGAAACCATACTTTAAGAAGAACAGACAGGATTTAGGTTAGGAAGATCATGCACCAATACTATTTGTATAATTAAACTAATAATATAAAAGAGGAGAGAGTTTATTTGCCAATGTATACAATATTTATAGATTTTATAAAGGCATTTGATAGAGTAAAAAGAAGAAAATTATGGGAGATAATGACTAATAGAGGAATACCAAATGATATTGTGGAGATATTTAATGAAATATATAACGGTTTAAAGATATGTATTAAACAAAAACAAATGGAAATTTAAGACAGCAGATATTAACATCGGTGTAAGACAAGGGTGCATCACATCGCCCACTTTAATTTATATTTAGACAACGCAATTCGTGAATGGGAACGGCGGCCAAATATTTTAAATATAATTCCTGATTATGATAGGACAAATGTTGTAATAACACTCCTGTATGCTCATGATCAAGTAATCATTTCTGATAAAGAAGATACGCTACAAAGAGCACTGTATGAACTACATAAATAGTCTTTAATTATAATTTAGACATATTAAATAATAAAACTAAATCCATGGCTTTTCACGGAACCCTTCCGTTGAGATGTAGACTTGTATTAGATAATAACATAATTGAGCAAGTAAACACATTTAAATATTTAGGATCTTCAGTATCATATATTAAAAAAGCAGATATTGGAAGTAATATACAAAAATTTTCAAAAATATGTGGAACAATTAAAAGAACTTTAAAAAATAAAGTGAGAAAAGATACGATGATGAAGTTCTATAACACCATGGCAGTTCAAGTTGCTCTATATAGTAGTGAAACTTGGACAATGAAAAATAGAGATAAAAGCAGATTACAGGCAGCGGAAATGAGATCTTTAAGAACAGTATCAGGAAGAGATAGAATAAACAATGATGACATAAGAAAACAATTAAAAATCTTTAACCTAAATGAAGAAATACAGCAGAACAGACAAAAGTGGCTCGAACATGTATAGAGAATGAATGATGAACGCTACCCAAGGAAAATACCCTACTACATACCTAAAGGAAAACGAAATGTCGGAAGACCCAGGAAACGATGGATAAATCAATAAATTAAACGTTTGGAGCGCGCAGCTAGACTTAGGAAAGGTTTAATGCTTGGTGAAGAAGAAGAACTTGACCCTCAAATGATCATCCATGGATGGTTCAACCATTCATTGCGCTCTTCGTACATAGCCATTCAGAATTTTCCTTGTTATTTACGTTACTGTAAGAACAATTGCAAAGTGCTTTATACAAATGTTGTTTAGTTTTTTATGAGGAGTGAGAAAACAACATAAAAAGGTAGGTTACCATTTAAAAAATTACATTGACCCTAAAATGACCACTATAATGTCCTCCAAATAAAATACGATTAATGGCATTTACTTTCCCCCATAATATTAAATGAAGTTTATTTCAAGGCATTTCTTTCTGCACACAAGCCTTCCTTAGTTGGAGTTAGTTTATCCCGGATAGTGCGGATGCCAAAAGTTCGCCTAAGGAGAACTGCCAAGGGGGCTCCATACCGACAGGGTGGAGACCGCTAAATGAAAGACCAATGCTTCAAAGCGAACACTTTGGTTGCTGTTACTGGTCCCAGCTCCTTCGGTAGAGAAACTGGCTGTTATATGAGGTGTTCCGGGTTCGATTCTTGGATGGGCTCCACTTCACGGTATGTCCAGAGTCTGGTGTGTGAATGTGATAGTACGTATATGTGGGGGAGGGGGTTATAGGTTATTTAATAACCAATTTGTGCATTGACAAGAATTCAGAATTGTCGCAAACCTGAGCACACGTGTTAACTCATTTAGTTCTATGACAGTTAATCTACAATCAGTACAACTATATTGCACCAATTGGAGCCGCAAAGGTAACAAGGTTAAACAAAATTATGTTTTTATTATATGTATGAAATTTTAAAAGTGCCTTAAAATTAAGTTCTTTCTATTCATTATTCATAAAAAGCATGTGCAAAAACTTGCCCTCCTTGATGGACGAATTGATATAAATGCCTCTCTGGCCCACGTTCTACCTGGAATGATCCATCGTTTCTTAATATTATTCCTGTACGTCCCAAAGGAAAATGCGCAGAAGACAAATGCATTGTCTGAAAATGTTCAGAAAACAGCCTTCGAGCCTCAGCTCCATTTTGGTCCGTCTCCGCACAGATCGTAAGCATAAGCATGTGTTCGCTTTTGGTGAACGTTAGCTTTTTATCTGAATGAGCTGGCTCGGACTGCACGCAGGCGACCTCGCGGCGCTTATCAGTACGAAACTACCACGTAAACACCTGCAGACAGCAGCACTACCTCAGTGACCTTTCGCACTGTATCTGCACTGCCCCTTAGAACAGCAGTGATGCGGCAACTTCTTTTCTACCTATGTATGCGAGAAACATAAAACTACTAAGAGGGTTTGTTTGAGCCACCTGGTGTATATATATGCAATTATTTAGAACACCACTATGTACTCGTACTATAATGTATATCATGCTGTGAAGACAAGGTTTAAACCTAAACACTGTGTAAAACCGATCTTCAACATTCGAATAGGATACTGCTTAAGATCAGTGAAAAAATCCGATAAGATACATTCATATGACTTTCTCTACGTACTGTCGTTTATTTTTATATAGTTTACTTCACGTTATCGAGATAGTTTTTGCAGAAATAGTTTGAGTATACACTTCATTGCAGTTACAAGGGGGATAGAGGGAATCGAATGGGTAGTTAGATGTTTAAAGATCAGATCTCTAAACCCTGGCCTGGAAATTGCGTACTTTTTCTGTCACATCGTGAGAAACAACTGAACAGCGAAAACACTTTAAATAAATATAAAAGTATTGAAAATTCAAAGTCACAAAAGCGGATATCTTGGAAATGGCTAATGCTTCAATTAAAGAAATTGTATGTTTTAAAGAGGTGTTTTGCGTAGTAATTTACTATCTCTTATGGTTTATCAGTTATACAAAGTCATTCCGAATGAAGAGGACTTCACAGGTTGTTCCCAGAAAATTCAAGACATACATATTATTTGTTATGTAATAGTATCCGCCTTGCGATACTAGCATCAATATTGGTAAATACCACAAATTAGTTACTTAGTGTAAAAATCTTGTGTTACACTCACATGACTTTCTCTACTCTTGTACAAACTATTTTTACAAACTTTTATTCTCCATCTATTTCATATTAATCGAGATAAACATTTGCAGAAACGATCCTTTGACATGCAAAGAGAATTACATTTAACATATAGCGACCAGTTCTAAAAATATTTGACTATCGCGTAAGGCGTACTATGTTCCCCTTGTTTAGTAATTACAAGGGCAATATAGAAATACAGTAGCCTTTAAGCATTGACATAAATCTTAATAGCTGGTTGCTAGGTGCAGCACCATTCTATTTTCCACAGATTGATACTCTTTGCATATCCAAGGCAAAAAAAATGAATAACGAATTCCTATTTGAGAAAATAAGTATTGGAAAATTTAAGGGAATAACAAGCAATATCTCGAAAATGGTTCACTCAACAACAAAATGTATATGAAATAAATTGTGTATTCTAACGCGCTCTGCATTTTGTGTGTAGTAAAATTTTGTCTATCTCTTATGGTTTACCAGTTATGCAAAATTCGTTCACATTGAAGAATACTTTTGGAGACATTTCCAGAAAATTCAAGATATACATTTCATTTGTCATGAAAATATCTTAAACATATGATATTGTAATAAAAATCGTTAGAGCCATTTTTGAGAAAATTAAAATTTTCGAAAAATGTTCCATGTAAAGGGTAATCTGGAGTGAGGGGATTTTCTTGAAAACCTTCGTGTCGCATCTCTGGAAGATACTGAACCTAAATACCAAGTTTGGTGTTTATCCGACTGTTCGTTTCTGAGTTATGCTGTTCACAGACACACACACACACACACACACACGGACATGTTTCCAAAAATGCTTTTTTTGGATTCAGGGGGTTCAAAACATGTATTTCCGGTGAAATCTCGATATCGAATTTTTGGGTGGAATACAATACTTCCGCTATGTAGTATGTAGTAGAGAAAGTAAAATTTTTCTTAAACATGTGGTATTTTAATCCAGATCGTTACAGCTCTTTTTAGAAAATAAAAATCATCGAAAATTGTTAAGGCTTGGAGTGGGCGGGGGTTTCTTGAAAATCTTTGTAAGACGCTGGACTTAAATACCAAGATTAGTATTTATCGAACACTTCGTTTTTGAGTTATTCTGTTTACAGATGCAAACATGGAACTTCTTCTAAAACCGCGTTGTTTGATTTCAGTGGGCCTTAAAACCTGTATTTGCAGTGAAATCTCCATATGGAAATTCTGTATAGTATGTGCACTAGGTATGTGTTGGTGATTCGCCTAAATGACGTTTTAAAGGTTTTCCCTAGCCCAGAGAAGACAAAGATCTCATCTCGATGAAGCTCGGGCTCATTTGACGTATGTCGCTGAGTAGCAGCAGCTGATACAGAGGATGCTTCTGAATCTGAAAAATATAAATTCTCTAGAGCTAATTAAGATTCCAATACTTTATATTTCTGGACACGAAAATGTATACTAGTATTATAAATAGAGATAATTTAGAGTAATCTCATAAATCATTCATCCGCTTTTGATAATTGTTTCACCACTGAAAAGCCCAGTTGGTTCTATGGACATGGGACTATAAAACACCTTCTAATTTCATTTCATAAGTTACTAAAATAGGATTTACAAAGCCCTTGTACTTGAATACGAATACAGTGGAGTTATAAAACAACATGTCCACAAAGAAGGCCTTTAATTTCAGTTGAGAATACCATGGAGTAGAAACAATAGTTATTACTCCACAGAATATTAATAGTTACTTATGGTTATGCGGAATTTCAATGAAGAAAATCTCCTTTAATTATATAAAATAATTCTCTTATTCGTCAATTTCTATTAATTCCTATTCTAAGAAAGAAATTATGGATTTATGATAGCTGAAGTATGATACAGATAAATAACGAGAGAATACTGCGACGATGGTAGAGCCTGATATGGTTGTAATTGAAATTTGTCAGTGCCCAATTTTAACTTGAATTTTTAATCCAAAAATCCTATCAATGGTTGAGCTTCGTCTGAGTTGAAGTTGATATTGAAATCACCACTCGTAATCCTTGGCATTTTGTCCAGATCTTTTACTGGAAGAAATGTAACTGTGGAGAGATCGTTATACGGTACGGAATAATAGTCTAAAAGGCACCAATATACGATCAGTTTAAATCTTTATTAAAAACAGGAAGCTAGCTAATACAATAATAATTTTACAACGTGTTCAGCTAATGTACAGTACAATACACAAGCGTCGATACGTTCCCTATGCTACGTATTAACACAGTACATGTGGCGCAGTCGCGTAGACTATGACGTATGCGATGGAGATAGTCTTTGTTCTCTACTGCCGGTTGGAGTCTCTCGATCAGGTGAACTCATGCGTTTCACTTTTCGTCTGATCCAGGCCAATCTGTCCTACCGTGCCTAAAGAAATTTCACTTCGAAAACAAAAGCCAGTTACATTTTATTGTAAGGAATATATATAGATGGTCATGGTGCAACACTTCAGCAAACAGAAGACAGAGTGTAAAAAGTGACAATCGACCCTGTGTTATATTTGTTTCTTTAACTGCCATTTATCAAATACTGCAGATGGGTGTGTAATGAAACAGTGTCAGAATCTCTGGATAACATTTAACCGACGTTTTTGGATGGCAAAACCTAATAACCCTCATGTGAGAAGATTTTGCTTTATTTCCTCTGTATTTTTGTTGTTAGCAGGGCATGCTAAATAAAGAGAGAAGCTGCTAACATTACAAATCAGTGAACCAATATTTTTGTATTAGATGAAAAGATTATTTTTCTTGATGATAGCAGACCATGTGGCCTGGGAGTGCGCAATCTTATCTCGTTGTGTATGTTTAGGGTTTTTTTTTGTATTTTGTCAAAACTGTGTAGCTTTTGTTACTAAATAATTATAGGACCACAAAGAAAGTACAACGGTTTCAAATTGAAACTACTATAATTATCTAACAAGTTGCGACCATTGCGACCGATGACTGCCCACCACCAAAAGGCTGTGCAACATTTCTAGAACTTGTAAGACTGTCGGGAGGAGGTCAGACGTTTCGTCGATGTTTGATATTGTTTTTGTGTGAATATCAAGGGACTTTTTATCCGTTATTAGGAATACCCCGGGCTGTACGAAATTACAATTATAAGACGTAAAGGGAAGGATTTACCGTAAAAATCTTATAGCTCATTGTACAATAATTTCATAAAGGACGGGGGGATTGGACTGAGTTGGCACTCGGCACTAATCCACATAGGGTGATATTGTACCTACGCCTCACAAGGGAGCGTACCCGAGAGGAAGGATGAGTTGAGAGAAACACCGGGCGACCGGAACCAAGAGTGACGGCACAGGAATGCCAGGGTCCCTAAGTTTTCCAGATAGAAACTCCCCGTCAACCGAAAACCAAGGGGCGGAGAGAGTCACAAAGAGCATCATTTTCCTCTACCACACTGTACCGAAACACCACAGCCGACACTTCCAACCCGGAAAGAAACCAACGGATGAAGTGAAATGAGAATGGAGATGAAATGGAGGAGCAGGAAATTCGGGGATCTAATGATCTTTCCCAGCATTCCCTGGCGATCCGGGAAAGCCCCCGAAATAACCCATGGGTCAGGAAGTTCGGCCACGGGAATCGAACCCAGGACCTTCCGAATGCGAGGTACAGTCGAAACTGCCTGATCCATCCCTCGGTAAAGGAGGTAAATAAAATTAATTAATTTGTCGTTCGAAATTAAAAGATTTTCCGTGCAACGTCACGCAGCCAGCTAGTGACGTACAAATCTCACTTCTACTTCACAGTATTCCCAAACCAAGACACGTTTACAAAACACAAGTGAAGCTGATGCATTGGCTAAAAGATCTTTGTTCTATCAGAGGGTCTTCCTCAAATCGTTAACGTGTGAACAAGGCAATGTATTCATCGCCCCACAAACTGGAGCCTTTGATTATTTCTGTGTGGGGATACAGGCTCATATACGTAATTGTGTCATGCGATTTCTCCTTTTTCTGAGCCCTTAATGGGGGGGATGAGAACTACTATAGCTTCAACGAAGCCTTCCAGAAGCTAATATCCGAAGTGCAGTTCTTTGACGACCGACTTCAGCAAATGCAAACATCACACGACTTTCTCTACTCACTCTTCTACAAGCTATCCTTACAATACCTTATTCTTGTTAATAGAAGAAGCATTCAGTAGGCTAAAGTGACAGTCACATTTTTAAAATGTGAATCGCTTTGAAATTTCTGCTTGTATGACTACGAGAAAAAAAACGAATAGTGACTTACCAGTTAAAGAAAGCATAACTTATCTAAAAATTAAAAACCAATAACAAAGAATATCTCGTAAATGGTTAATGACACGAACAATTTTATGTTGCATAAGTTCTGGGCTTTAATGAGATCTGCATTTTTGTGTAGTATGATGCGATCTCCTACGGTTTGCAAGTTCTGCAAAATTCGTTTAGAATGAAGGGGTCTTCAGAAAATTCATGATATACATTTTATTTGTCAAACAAATATATTATTTCAGAAGGCGAAAAATAACGAGAATTTTTTCCATGTAGTGCATAGTTTGGCATAGGGAGATCTTGTAAATCTTAGTGTCGCATCCTTGAATGATGCTGAATTTAAATTCTAAGCTTGGTATTAGACCAGTTTTCGTTTTAGATTTATGTTGTTCATAGACACACACATACACGGATATACGGACTTCTTTTTTCTAAAAGTGCTACATTTTTGGATTTGGGGACCTCAAAACGTGAATTTGCGGAGAAATCTCCGTATCAATTTTTTTTGTTGGAATACAATACTTCCTCTACTTATTATAGGTTATGCCACGGAGGGGGACACCTCGCGCACTGCGAACTACGTAGATGTATTGTGACTACCACACCCAGGAGGAAGGGATGAAGTGAAGGAACCACAGGAGGCCACAGCCGCAGACAGACAGACAGACAGACAGACAGACCGCAGAGACGTGCGGAAGGCCTAACGGTTCCAGACTCGAAGATCCTGCTGAGCTGCCTAGAGAGAGAGAGCGATCAGCGACCCGTCGACCAGGCAGCCTTCTAGTGTCCATGAGAACGTTCTTTCCTTGGAGCAAGCATCCAGTACGCCAATCGCCACGAAACCTAGAAGCACATCTAAAGCATGAGGAGGAGAGGGAATGAAAGGATCTGGTAGATGAGAAATCGCATACCGACCAGGGAAAACCACGAAAAACCCAAAGTTGCCGCGGAGCCATTATACCTAAGTAGTACAGAAACTAATAAATTCTACAACGAAGATGGATGGGATGCAACATTAGAATAATTATTTTGATATCGATTTAGCCTTTTCGTATTTATTTTCAACAAACAATGCGTTTACTGTACCCTTAAAGGGCCTGTAGATGCATTTTCGATATACAGGAAGTACTGGAGGCTGGGGTTCTGGAATGAACTTTTGGAGAATGAATGGTGAGAATGGCCTGCAGGTCGAGCTGTTGTACATGTGCGGATTTCCCGTGCGGTACACACACACATGCGAGACGGAACATTGTTAGTCGATCCGGCCGATCATGAAATTCTAATGAGCAGGGCTCGGTGGCGGAATGCTACGATACGATACTCGCACATATTTCCAGCAATTTCACCATCTGCCCGAGACACTTCCTTATAAAAAAGAGAAAATGTACTTTTTGCCTTCTTGTTTCCTAACCTGATCAGAATCACTAAAAAAGATTCGCATCGTGGGTCACTGTAAGAATATACACAGGGTGGGAGAAAGTACAGTACACTCCCTTTAAAGGCTTATATGTACACTGACGCGCATAAAAAGTAGCCCATTCCCCTAGATCGCAATAACGCTTTCCTTCAACGTTGGACTCCACCCAGGTGGTGTCAGTTTTCTATGCGACTGGCATGAACAAAATTCAGGGACACAGAAACGAACCAATGAACAAGGTTCTAATAGATAAGAAATGAAGGGGTAGTTTGGATACCCTTCTATGAAAGGTTTCACTAAAATTGGCACACAAGGAAAGGATAAACCAATACAACATAATTCTATCTTCTAAAGGAAGGTAGAAGAATTGTTTACACGTGACATTGAACTGGACGATGTTTACATAAGGGCTTTCATCAGCGACAACGGAGATTAAAGTTTTTTGTTTTGTTAGTTTTTTTCATTTATATACCACTTTTAACATCTAAGGTCATGTTGGCGATCTTTGCCTTTGGAACAATTGTCATTTTCACCGGCTTTACTGTTGTATTAATCTTTGGGTTTGTGTACCTTGGGTTTTTCTTTGTAGCATTAAATTCACACATATACACATTTACTCTCACTCATACTTCCAAACTCTAGGGAGGATGGGGAATAATCCTAGCTAAAGTAAAATTCTCATCCTCCAGCCGGGAATCGAACCGGGGACCTCTGGATGTTGTAGCTATCATGCTAACCATCAGACCACGAGGCAGTCCAGATTAAAGTTGTTGCCGCCATCGAACGGCAATAAGAAAACCGTATTGTAGCAGGAAAATGCAAGGTTTGAGTATATTAAAAGAAGAAAAAAAATGTTCTTAACCTTGGTCTTTATTTCTAAATTTATATTACATTTTATTTTTGTACCCAAATTCAAGGAGACATTGCTTTAACGGTACTCCACATGGGCAACTAGCTTGTAATGCTACATTTCAACAGTTCGGTCATACTTTGGGGGAGGTAAAGTACCGTGACAGTCCATTAGAATTATACTCAAGGAACAGAGGAGGTCGCGCTGGAAGAGGGTGGGGCTAGATTTGTCAGTACCAACATAGACAGCTGGTTTCCATTATGGGCCACTTTTTATATTTCAGTATACAAATCATTTAGAAGAATAAACATTGTTATCAATTTTATTCTATTAGTCTCTCTGAAACCTGGCTATAGTAAATAAGAGAAGTATTGTATTTCAACCACAAAGTGGATGTCGAGATTTCACTGGAAATACATGAATTCAAAAAAGCATCGCGTGTGACTATAAACAGCATTAGCCAAAAATGGAATATGCGATAAATACCAAACCTGACATTTAGGTTTTAACATTTTCCAAAGGTATGACACGATGATTTTCAAGAAAATTCCCAACACCAAAATGCCCTTTGCATGGAAGATTTTTCGTAATTTTCCATTTTCTCGTAAATTGCTTTAACAATTTTAATTATAACACCGTATATTAAAGATATTTACATAACAAATAAAGTATATATCTTGAATTTTCTAGGAATAGTCCGTGAAGTCCTCATCATTCTGAAGGGATTTTGAATGACTATCTAGATAGATGAGGATTTTTTTTTGTTAAGAGTTTTATCGACTTCGCGCACTTCAGCCTAAAAGGCGTTTTGTGCAACTCCATTGGAAATAAACATCTATAAGGGTATACCATAAGAGATAGACAAAAATGTAGATCTCTTTAAAACACACAATTTTTTCTGGCATTAATAATTTCCGAGATATCCGTTAAAGGTTTGAATTTTTCAATACTTCATTTTTGGTTTTTCTACTACTTGCCTATAAATCGCTCCCTATGGGGTTTGTTGCATACAATTTATTTTTTATGTGACGTCAAGAGTCGGCTAGATTTCTAAAATTGGATTTTGTGAAATGATAAATTGACCCACGCTTAATATTCTTCTCTGACGAAGCATGGTTGCGTTTATATGATTATGTTTATTCGCAACATAACAGATGTTGGAGTACAGAGAAACCCGATCTTACACAAGAGATTCCCTTGCATGATGCGAGAATTGGTGCGCCGTAAATGCATACAACATAATAGAACCTATATTTTCTGAAAAAAAAATAACTGGAGAGAGGTACAGCTTTTTTTTAATAGCTAGCCGACGTTGAATGTCAGTCTGGATTTTTCCAACAAGACTTTGCTACCGCACATACAGCTGACGAGTCATTAAATCTAATTTAGGATTTAATTGCCTGTGATTTTCATGTATACTTGGGGAATTTGAAAAATAAGGTGTAAGCAAAGAAAAAACGACCCATACACTGTAAGAACTAAAGGAAAGCAACATGCGATAAATTAACTCAATAAGGGTGTGAATAAACTCTCCGGTGTGAAGTAAAATTTCCTGAGAAAATGCCACAGATGTGTGGATAGAGAAGGACAACATCTCTTATGATAAAGTATATGCTTATTATCATTGTAATTGTAACTATGGGAACGTGAGACGGTTGCGGGGATGATGTAAGTGTTTCGGCGAGAGTCCGAACTTTGGCGACCGGCGCGCGGGTAGCCATGCAGTGGCCTTGTGAAGGAGGAGGACTTCACAGGCTATTTCCAGAAAATTCACAACACACGTTTCATTTGTCGTGTAAATATCTTTCATATATGATCTTTTAATGAAAACCGTGGAGCCATTTTTCAGGAAATCAAAAATTTAGAAAAGTGTTCCAAATAAGGGTAGATTGTGGTTGGTTGTTTTTCACGAAAATCCTACACGTTCCAACTTTGTAACTGAAATGAAATACCAAGCTTTGTATTAGACACACGCACACGGACCTTTTTCTCTTTTTTTTATTGGGGGCCTCAAAATATGTACTTTCGGCGAAATGGATATCAAGTATTTTGGGTGGAATACAGTACTACCATGTACGTGGTAGAGAAAGTACAATCACATAACTTCTACACACTATGGAGTAGAGGGATAAAGTTTTCCCCATCTTTTAGTGGAAAGACTACGGCTGTTAAAGTATGACAGTTTCTATGTGCTCAAGCCATGTGGTTTCCTTATTTGAAAATATATTCAAATTTGTTTTCTCCATTTTTGCATTGAATAGTTTTTTCTGAGTGACAATTTCTGGTGTAAATGACCCACTTTGGGCAGCCGGATCCAGGAGCGACGGTACAGCAATGACATGGTCCCTAACTTTCCAGAAGTAGACACTCCGGCAGATCGGGGACCCCTCCCCACACAGAGGGGATCCAACGCCCCTCAAGGGGGTTCGGATACCCCAGCGGAAAGCCGAGGGACCAATAGAGTTTCAGAGAGCATCCTTTCCCCGACACGCTGCACCGAATCACAATGGCCGACACTTCCGAACCTGAAAATGAACAGCGGATGAAGGATAAATGAAATCATTATGGAACGAACTGGAGGGAAAGGAAATTCGGGGGATGAAAGAAACAACTCCAGCATTCGCTTGACGACGCGGGAAAACCCCGAAAAAACCCAGGCAATAGAGTGAGCGGTCGCCGGGAATCGAACCTTGCTTTAGTTTAGATGGATACTTAGTATTGTTTTGGGACGCTATGTTTGTAGGTAATTGGAATGGACTTTTAGTGTATTCTGGAGTAGTTTCTTTTTTTATTTTATTTTTATATATTCTTTCTTTCTTTTGTAGTTTTGAGATATCTAAACAATGTTGTTGGCTTTGGGTGCATTTTATTTGTTAGCTAATAAATATAAGCATTTGGAAAACACGTTCGGGTGTAAGAAATTAGGTACCGAAACGGAGTTTTTTTCAGATTTTATTTATTTATTTTATGTCATAAACTAAAGAACAACTATGAATGAAACTTCAGCGTGATAAAAATATTTCTAAGTAGCGTTATGGATATACTAGGTGTTAATACCATTTCTGTAGTTTAAAGAAATAATTGCCGATACGATTCTTATTCAAATGTGATATAATTGAGAAAGTAGTCCTAACGTCCTTATTATATACAAACTATTGTATAAAAACAGATCAGTGAGTCTAGAAGGCATTCATGTGCATCCTGTAAAAATGTCAGTCTCATGTAAATACTTTGAGATAATGGATCGTCAATTCAATTGGTGGGATAGGACGTTTATGCTTCGCGATTTAGTGCTAATTTCTTATCACAAGTTTAGCACAGCGCTGATATGAATATCTTTTTGCCGGGTGACAGATTTTTGCAACTGTATCCACAGTCTGTATTTCTTGTCTGAAATATTGTAGAATTTTGGTGATTTTTCATTTTAAATCATATTTACGCGACAGTTGTATTCATTTGTTGCTATTACCCTAATATCAGGAAAACACCAAATTATTTTATAGCAGATGGTTTACTCTCGTTTTTTAAAGGCAGGTAATGCATTTTCATCAGGCGGAAAAAAACAAAGCAAAACATGTGATCCATGGTGGTTTTCATAATTGTGTTCTGATGCTGCGTTTGTTTTTTTGAGAAAAACGCCACCACAATGACACCATATGGGGACCAGTGACACATATATGCTGCTGTACCCATAAATCAATATTCCCCAGAGTATCTGCAAAACGTTTTGCCAGTTATTCATCACTTTGTGGTTCTTTTAACAGCAGGCAATAATACGTTTAAAGGTAACCTCTTTATACCAGGCTTCGAGTCCCTGCTCCCTAAAATCGTATAATGTTACCTGAATTTAATATACAGGGTTTTTCATAACTAAAAAATGAAATGATGCAAATAAAACTAAGATAACTCATTTAAAAAAATGCTTGGACACGCCAAATTTAATATTTTGAAAGGAAAAATGTAAAAGAACAATAATAAGAAGAGGAACAACAACAAATATTCAGCTATCATTGTACATTGACAACAACTTTAAATGACAGCATACCATTTTTTCATTTTGCTGGTTACTATGTAAACAGCTTTAATTTTGGCTTGTTTAACAATTTTCTCCACAATTTACAAACTACTGTAACAAATGTAAATGTTAAAAAAACAGCAAGCAGAGGAAGTATTGTTATATACTGGGGTGAGGCCAAAAGGTTTGCAGCTAGATATTAAATTTTAGTTACCCCAGCATATATATATATATATATATATATATATATATATATATATATATATATATATATATATATATACATTGGGAGGCATAGCTGCAGAGGTAGCAAGAGGACAAGAATCTTAAACTACACACTCCAGAGCAGGGGTGGGATAATTATAACAAAATACAGAGAATTTCACATTAATCACATTAGAGTTGGTTTATTCAGTATAAACACGGTGCCCCTACATCACACACAAAAGATAAAAAAGGAAGAAACTGAGGGGAGATGCTACACACACGATTCCACATACAACCTTACAGAACCAACATTAGACCAAAAGTAACGCTCACTTTCCCCACTCTCCACCGCTAGCTAGGATCATCAGCCGCCAGCCGAAAGAATTGCCCCAACAACACTGTCGCCAACGATGCAATAATGTGTCTGGCGTTACAATACACACACACATATAAGTCACATTATTACATTCCATCCAAAAATTCAATACTGAGATTTCACCCGAAATACACGATTTGAGACACCCTGAATCAAAAAGTTTTCGGAAAAAGGTCCCTGTGTGTGTCTATGAAGAGCATAACTCAAAAACAAAAAATAATTTAAATATTAAACTTGGGTACAGAAAGTCATGTGAATGTGACATAAGATTTTTTAATCACAACAGTTGAAATTTTAAATATTTGTACCCTCTCCTTGGCCCCATTATTTTTGAACAACATAAAAGCTACATATAACTTATACAAAGGAAACAAGGAGAAGCTGGTGAATATGAAGATTTCGCACTCCCAGGTCACCAGGATAACCTCTTTGGAAAAGACGCACAGTCTGTGACCATCGAGAAAAATAACATTCTAAGTTGTTATTGATTTACTGATTTCTAATGTTAGCAGTTTTCTCTCTTTATTCAGTTATTTGGCATGTCCTGCTATTTTTAATTGTTTGCCTCCTGCTTTTACTACATACAGCCACCAGTGATACATGAAATAAAATGATAATTGGGGAAGGAAATTTGGTAATAAAACGTTCCGGCGTAAGTTTAGGGTACTTCCCCGAAGATTTCCAGATAGGACTGAGGAAGACCTGGAAAACAACTCATCTAGGAAGGAAGATCCTGTTGGGATCTGAACACCAGACCTCCCGTTCACGATTCCATGACATAAACATAACGTTCTTACGTGGAAATTATGAAACTATTTTGGTACTCGTATCGCATGCGCATTGTGCTATTATAAACAGATTCACTGTCTTTTGTTTTGCTGTGTCTTAGTTGCTAAATCGTGGCTATCTATATGTTTACTGCTTGGAAGGAAATATCCGCGGCATGTCTTATTTTACATGCATTTGCTGTGGAGCAACTATTTCCTACTCCATGGCATTCTCAAGTAAAGCGAGTCTTGTTTGCAAGCATGTTCGTTTACAACTACAATGTGTTCGTAATGTGACTTAGTCCACTTTTTCAATTGTCACCTTTTCTCACTGTCTCTGTTTTTCAACGTCAGTGATTCGTGTTTATGTACTTCACGCCGGACGGTTCACCACACTCGGAGTCGAAAACAAGACCTTCGCAACCATCACTCCGCCGTAGCACTCGTTCCACGACACAGAAGCCGTCACCGACTCGCTCGTTCACCGACTGACTGACGCGACTCACTCTTCTGTCGCACTAGACTCGCTTTCAACTCGCGACTGCCGGACTGCCCGCGAGAGCGCTGGCTTATATTGTTACATGTTGGGGTGAAGGCCAAAAAGGTTACCAGTAAATGATTAATTCAGGTCACCCCAACACGCACATGGCAACTTTCTGGCAGCAAACAGTCCGGAGCCTTAGTGTGTAGATTTAAGGGAAGGCGTGGGTTTTATATTACATTGACGAATTACATAATACACATTGTCTTCACATACCTGAGATTTATTAATAAACGTTTGGTGACTCTACATAATGAATAAAAGAAACAGGATGGAGGGAGGTGTCACAAGACCGTAGACGGGCCACACACACGTCTGACTTCAACGTCCACTTCCACTCGAGTAACGCTTTCTTACTCCCACCAACTGTGTCTAGCTAAGGCCAGACAGGCTGACGTCATACCAGACCGTTTCGAACAGATCTTTCCATTTGGCGTGATCCTCACCGAAAGGAAAGACCGTTAACCCGAAATATAACTAAGGAGACACAATAATGCTACATCTGGTAACAACAATACAACACAACAGTGCATCTGGTAATGACAATAAGAGGCAGAGGCAGAGGAATCTTCCACAAAATATTCTCGAACCTTCTACAACTGTTTCGATACACCTTAAGTAGGGGGTTCCAGAAATCTCTAGTTATCTCCCAATAGCGCTCCCGGTGTTTACGCTGGCAAGCAGTGTTATCGTTGTTTACTCCGACGGCTCGGTGCTGACCTCCCGATAACCTTGGGCCATAGCCGGTGCGTCACAGTATCCTAGTACATAGACTTAGTAAATCCTTCTTTTAACTTTTCAATGGTAAAAGAATTATCAAAATCGGCTGAGGGTTTCTGAGATTAGCATACACACATCAACTCTTACTTGCTCTAGTAGGAAGATAAGGTAGTGCATTCCACCCTCTCACTCCAAATAAGAAAAACTAAATATATCGAAATTCCGCGGGAATAAAAAAAGAACAAAATTAGGAAAAGTTTCATGTGTGTGTGTGTGCGTGTGTGTGTGCGCGCCTGTGAAAAACATACCACCTCAAAACTAACGTTTACTTGGAAGATTTTTCAAATGTTTTGATTTCCTCAAAAAGTGCGCTAACGATTTCGATTAAAACGAAATATTGTGGCGTTTATGTGTGTGTATTGTCACGCCAGACACATTATTGCGTCGTTGGCGACAGTATTGTTCTTTCGGCTGGGGTTTAGAAGTTTCGTCTGGCGTGGCCATCTTCTAGCTGGTGATCCTAGCTAGCTGTGCAGAGTGGGTGAAGTGAGCGTTACATTGTGTTGTGTGGTTAGCGTCACTTTGGTCTGAGTGTCTGGTATGAAAGGTTGTATGTGAAATTCTGTGAATGTAGCCTCGTGTGTGTAGCATCTCCCTTCAATTTCTTCCTTTTATCTTTTGTGTGTGATGTAGTGGCACAGTGTTTATACCGAATAAACCACAGGTAATGTGATTAATGTGAAATTCGGTGTATTTTGTTATAACTATCCCACGCCTGCTCTGGAAAGTGTAGTTTAAGATTCTGGTCCTCTTGCTATCTCTGCAGCTATGCCCCCAATGTATATGCTGGGGTAACTAAAATTTAATATCTAACTGCTAACCTTTTGGCCTCGCCCCGGTATACAACAATATAATGAAGATATTTACAAAAAAAAAGTGTACATCTTGAATTTTCTAGTAATAGCCTGTGAAGGAACTTAAGAGATACACTATTATACAAACGATTTAAAAAAACACAGTTTGTTTCAGATAAGCTTTTTTTTGTGATATCAGCCATTTCGGAGATATCCATTAAGAATGGCTTCAATTGTCCAAGACTTTGAGATTTTTTTAAACAGCTATGGCTGTTTACTTTTTTCTCGTCATGTCACGGAAAGAGCATGGAGTTTTAAAGCCATAACGAGCCGCGTTTAAACACCCGACTTACGATTGGGCTTCCTCTATCCCTCTTCAATGAAATCTGCAAGGAAATTATAACTGCAAATGTTTATCTCGTTGAAGATGAAACAGATGTCCGCGCAAGAATAGTCTGAAGGACCTACATAAAAACATTTCTCATGTCATACATTCACATGACTTTCTCTATCCTCTATCTTTATTAGTGGGTATACAAACTATTCTTACTAAAGTTTATTTTTATCTACTACATTTTAATCTAAATAAACGCCTGCAGAAACAGCTACATTACACATTTCGTTATAGATACAAAGGGAACAACGATAGTCAAATGTTTAAGTACTGAACGCTATATGCTGGCCTTAAAATTCCATACTGTTTCCATAACATCACGAGAAGCAACTGAAAATCGATGGTACTTTAAAAGAATAAGTATTGAACAATTCGAACCATCAATAAGGAATATCTCAGAATTGGTTTATGCCAAAAAAGTTATAAAAATAAACTTATGTTTTAAGCGGACAAGGTACTCTGAAATGTTAAAAAATCACATTTTTTGTTTTAGGCATTAATAAAATGTCTATTATTTCAGTTTCTGAAAATATATACTTTTTGGGGGTTAAGAGGTTTTTAAGATATTTAAATACCACTTAAATGTTAGTCTGCATTCCTTTAAAGCTGTCATGCAACGCCCTTTTTAGAACATTTTTGTATGTTTCAACAACGAACGGCTATGTCATACCCAACGAGCAGTTCAGAAATTAACGAAAGAGCCCAGGGCCAAGAGAAGGCAATCAGAAAAGCTGAAACAATCCAGGGATGAAGGTCCAGATGATTATGATCCTGGAATGTACTGAAGTGTGTCAGAATTTTAATGTTCAAACTTTAAATTCAGTTTTCTCAAAACAAAATTTTTGGATACTTATGCATTTTTTCTCAGAAATTATGAGAAGTAGAGAGCTAAAATTTTCAGAACGTGTAGAAAATACAGAGCTAAACTTTCTTAACCACAACCATAATTTTATAAAGTATATTAGTGATATTAAGAAAGCAACAACATTGTAAATTTTGCACATTTTTAATTTTTTGACTTTGCAAATAACTTTTTTTTCAATTTCTACTGAACTTACATACATAACTAAATAATTAAGGTTCAGAATATAGCTGATTATACTAAGAACAAGCATGCAAAAGAGTGATTCTGTATTGCAAGTAGTATCAGAGATAAAGGTACATGAATTCACATGTTTTAGAAGTAAATTGTATTATTTTTCTGCTGAATGAAATACATTTTATGGATTCAACTACATAAGCTATCAATGCAAACAACCACTTGAAATAATTGTCCCGGTTTATAGAATAATTCATAAAAATTTCACGAAAAACCATTGAGAACTTTAATAACAGTGGTAATTTAACACACTTAATAGGAACACGTATTAGCTAAGATGGAGTCCTATGCAGCTTAAATCCCGAGAGAAAGGAAATCTAGAGAACCGCCAGAGGATATTAGAACCCCCTGTGAAGCTACCAGCAGCTGCAAGAATGAGTAAAGAAATTCAAGAGGTTTGATTTCGCGGAGCTTTCTATTGGTCCTTCCAGCTCTCAAAACCTCCATTAGTCTTGGATGTTGGGGATGATGAAGTAGAGCGAGAGGAAGATATGAAGGAAAAGGAAGAAGGACAAACATCGCCGACGCAGATATCCCACATCGGTCAGCATGAAAGAGCATTTTCAGATACCAACTTGGCGAGTAAATCACTTATTCCCACCCCAAGGTACGCAGAATTTCAAGTCTCCTGATTTCCACATCCCCTGCAGGCAAACCAAGCCCAATCCCTGGCCGAGTGTATCACAGTAATCTCACGTCATTTGGGCTATAGTTCCCAAATCGCTCGCTTTGTCGCGTGTGTTGCCTTTTATAGTACTTGAAACTGTTAGGGGGTGGATTAGATTGTAGGAACCGTAGTGTAGTGGTAAATATGTAGCACATTATCTTGAACTTATTTGGATGTTTTTAAGAGGACAAGAAAGTCTGAACACATGGAAATTACACCTTAAGTGTGTTAAATTGTCACTACTCTTAAAGTTCTCAATGGTTTCTCCTGAAATTTTTATGAGTTATTCTATAAATCATGACAATTACTTCAAGTGGTTGTTTGCATTGATAGCTTATGTAGTTGAGTCCATAAAAAGTATTTCATTCAGCATTAAAATAATACAATTTACTCCTAAAACATGTGAATTTATGTATCTTTTCCATGATACTACTTGCAATACAGAATCACACTTTTGCATACTTGTTCTTAGTATAATCAGTTATCTTCTGAACCTCAATTATTTAGTTATTTTATCAGTTCACTAGAAAAAAAATTATTTGCAAAATCAAAAAAGTAAAAATGTGGAAAATTTGCAATGTTGTTGCTTTCTTAATATCACTAATATACATCATAAAATTATGATTGTGGTTCAGAAGTTTAACTATGTGTTGTATATATGTACCTACTGAAAATTTCAGCTCTCTATCTCTCATTCTTTCTGAGAAAAAGGTACATAAGTATCCAAAAATGTTGTTTTGAGAAAAGTGAACTTACGGTTTGAACAATAAAATTCTGACACACTTCAGTACATTCCAGGGTCATAATTATCTGCACCTTCATTCCTGTATTGCTTCAGCATTTATGGTTGCCTTCTCCTGGTCCTGGCCTCTTTTGTTAATTGCTGAACTGCTCGCTGGGCATCATATAGTCGTTCGTTGTTGAAAGATATAGAAATGTTTTAAAGAGGGGCGTTGCATGACACTTTTAAAGGAATGTAGATTAGCATTTAGGCGGCATTTAAATATCTTAAAAACCTCTTAACCCCAAAAAGTATATACTTGTATTTTCTGAAGCTGGAAGTAATAGAGATTTTATTAGTGCCTGAAACAAAATAAATTGTGAGTTTATGACCATTTCAGAGTACCTTGTCCTCTTTAGGGGAAATTACATTGCGAAAGTTGCCAATAGATTATCTTTAGATTTTTTTTGTGTGGATTCTCTTTCTAGTTTGATATTACTTTACCGTGCAACAAAACTATAAGGGTAGTAATTAAGACGCGAGAAACGAGTTGTAGCGAGGTTCACAATTTTAATACGAGAGCCTCAATTTCCATTACAGTCGATGCGCAAAGGCTGTGTTTGATCGATCACACTATAATTTCAAAGCTTTGAGTTTTTTACAAAAAAGTCTTACCCTGTTAATTGTGCTGATCGGATGACAAGACCTTGGGCGTGTTTGGAGTTGTGCTACAGATGGCAGTAATGTTGAGTCCACGCTGTATTTATCAATTTTCTGTGGGTAACATGAAGGTAACACAGATTGTAGCAAGGAAATGAACTCAATATATCAGAATATTAAAATTACAATGAACAGAATTTATTTTATTTTAGACACATATGTTATGTTGTCTTATAAGTAATGTCAGTTTTTTAACTGGGTTTGTATCGTACGTAACATATGACCAATATGTTTTTAGTATTGCTGTATCTCGACTGACTCGTGGAGAAGTTTAATTCAGAACGAAGGGAATGCAATGAGAGTCAAATTGTAGTGAATTTGTTTAAGAAGTGATGCGAGAAATTATTGTGACCGCGCGCTTGAAGTTGCCCACGGATCGGCAGTGCGAGCGCCTCCCGGCTCACTTACCTGGCCGCGGGCGGGGCTAATGGCTGGTTCCCTTTAGAACAATAGCTGTGAGAAACAATAGCCCATTATGTGCCGCTTCCCCGCTCCTTTGGTCGTTTCGAGTAGATTCCCTTTCTGGAAAGTTTTGCCATGTAAGGGGCTGCTTTGCCCGGTAAGCACAGTTCAGTTGAGATAGTTAACAAGTTTCGAGGTTAAGTACAGTCAAGAAGTCGAAAAGTCTGGACAGTGCCGAGTGCACTTCAGTTGAGAGCTGTGATTCGATTCGACGAATCAGTTGTTTTGAGTGTGGGTGCAATGTGTAGAGTTTGTGCTACACTAAGCACACTTAATTTAAAAAAGAGTGTCACATTCACATTAGTTTCTCCACTCATTCTTTAATAAACCATTCTTAATAAAGCGCATTCTTCTAATGGCTTTTTTGCACATTTCGATGCGGGTACAAGGAATACAGAAGCCTACACCGATAGTCAGATCTATTGCTATGTAATGGCTTTGAAATTCCGTGCCCACGAGAAAAAAAAACGAATAGAGACTTGTCCCTTGAAAAAGTATTTGAAAACTCATACCTATAACAAAGAATATCTCGGAAATGGTTAGAGCCACAAAAATGTTTAACATACATTATCTTCTTTAACCAGAACTACATATTTTGTGTAGTAGCATTTGCGGTTTAAAAATCATATCTACAGACATTCAGAAGAGCATTCGCAGACTTTTCGCAGTAAATTGCAGATATACATTATATTTGTCATGAAAATATCTTAAACATACTGTATTTTAATAAAAATCCTTAAAGTTTTTTTGAGAAAATAAAAAAATATAGAAATTTTACCATGTGAAGTGTAACTTTGAAGCGTAGATATTTTCTTGAAAATCTTTGTCGCATCTTTGGAAGATGCTGAAATTAAAAAGCCAAATCTGGTGTTTAACCCACTTTTTGTCTTTGCGTTGTGCTCAGACACACACACACACACACACACACACACACACACACACACACACACACACATAGCCCGGATTTCTTTTCTAAAGAATACGTTTCTTTTTTATTCAGGCAGTCTCAAAACGTGTATTTTTGGTAAAACTCAATATCGAATTGTTGGGGGGAATGCAATGCAAAAACTAACGAATAGTGACATCACTTCAGACAAACTGATGTGATAGATTTACACGACTTTCCCCACTCATTAAGGTTTATATTTGTTCATGCAAGAGCTTTTTGTTTTCTACCTACCTTATCTTAATTGAGATATACACTATGTGATCAAAAGTATCCGGACACCCCCACAAACATACGTTTTTCATCTTAGGTGCATTGTGCTGCCGCCTACTTCCTGGTACTTATTATCCGCGACCCCATTGTAGACATCGTGGAACAGCAGAATGGGACGCTCTGTGGAACTCACGGACTTCGAACGTGGTCAGGTGATTGGGTGTCACTTGTGTCAGAAGTCTGTACGCGAGATTTCCACACTCCTAAACATCCCTAGGTCCACTGTTTCTGATGTGATAATGAAGTGGAAACGTGAAGGGACATGTACAGCACAAAAGCGTACAGGCCAACCTCGTCTGTTGACTGACAGAGACCGCCGACATTTGAAGGGGGTCGTAAAGAGTAATAGGCAGACATCTATCCAGACCGTCACACAGGAATTCCAAACTGCATCAGGATCCACTCCAAGTACTATGACAGCTAGGCGTGAGGTAAGAAACCTTGGATTCCATGGTCGAGCGGCTGCACATCACGCAGGAAAATGCCAAAAGACACCTCGCTTGATGTAAGGAGAGTCAACATTACACGATTGAACAGTGGCAAAACGTTTTGTGGAGTGACGAATCACGGTACACAATGTGAAGATCTGATGACAGGGTGTGGGTATGGCGAATGCCCGGTGAACGTCATCTGCCAGCGTGTGTAGTGCCAACAGTGAAATTCGGAGGTGGTGGTGTTATGGTGTGGTCGTGTTTTTCCTGGAGGGGGTTTGCACCCCTTGTTGTTTTGCGTGGCACGATCACAGCGCAGACCTACATTGATATTTTAAGCACCTTCTTGCTTCCCACTGTTGAAGAGCAATTCGGGATGGCGATTGCATCTTTCAACACAATCGAGCACCAGTTCATACAGTAAGGGCTGTGGCGGAGTGGTTACACGACAGTAACATCCCTGTAATGGACTAGCCTGCACAGAGTCCTGATTTGAATCTTATAGAACACCTTTGGGATGTTTTGGAATGCCGACTTTGTGCAAGGCCTCACCGACCTACATCGATACCTCTCCTCAGTTCCGCACTCCGTGAAGAATGGGCTGCCATTCCCCAAGAAACCTTCCAGCACCTGATTGAAAGTATGCCTGCGAGAGCGAACGCTGTCATCAAGGCTAAGGGTGGGCCAACACCATATTGACTTCCAGCATTACCGATGGAGGGCGCCACGAACTTGTACGTCATTTTCAGACAGGTGCCCGGATACTTTTGATCACATAGTGCATGTTTGCATACGTTTCGTTATAGATAGAAAGAGAACAGCGATAGTCAAATGTTTAAGAACTGGACCCTATATGCTGCCTTAAAATTCCACACAGTTTCTATGCAGGAAGAACTGACAAAGTATTGATAAATTCAAAGCAATAACAACGGATACTCGGAAATGGCTGATGCCACAAACATTTACCTTAATAATTTGTGTGTTTCAAAGAGAGTTACATTTTTACTTTCTCTACCACGTACATATAGATAGATAATGTTTTGCATTCCACCCAAAACTTCGATACCGAGATTTCACCCGAAATACACGTCTTGAGGCCCCACGAATAAAAAAAAAAGCATTTTTAGAAAAACTACCCTATATAGAAGACTTTTCGAAATCTTTGATCTTCTAAAACATGGTTCTAATGATTTTTATTAAAAGACCGAATATTAAAGATATTTACATGGCAAATAAAATGTATATATTGAATTTTCTGGGAATAGCCTTTAAAGTCCTCTTCATTCGGAAGGAATTCTTAATAGTCTTGTATAACTGGTAAATGTTAATAATTTTTATTTGTATTTGCGAGATATGTGCCGTTTTTCCCACCCCTCATGGCTTATGTGACCAGCATAAAGTACGTCACAATGCTTCAGAAATGATGACGTCGTTCATCGACAGTTAACATGTGAAGCTTCGAAGAACATATCGTCATGCATGACATAAGTCATCACTCCACAACGTAAAGCATCATGTACAATCATCATTGGCTGGTTCGCTACACGTCACTGACGCCAGCGCCATCATGCTCGTGGACGACTCCAGCAACTCCTGGGCAGGCACGAGCAGTACTCTTTGGCCAAGGACCGAGCCGTTAACAACTAGACACGGTGACAGCGAGATTTTTGCCGTAAATCACCAAGATTGATTCTTTTGGCCTTTTCCAAATTATTTTCAACCTGTTTAGTAAGCTTTGAAATTCAACCTTTTAACTCTTGGTGTTTTCTAAATTCTTTTATACGAGAAGCATTTATAATTTCGCACTTCATGTAACTTTCCACTGTGTTCGTTGCTCTTTCATAAAAATTCTAAATTGCTATGGCAACTATAAATGTAGAAAGGTGAAAGGGTACATTATATTGCATCTGAGCGTATTGTTTTGTAAAATGTTAAAGCAAGCTGATCAAAGAATTGTTAACGAATACAACAGTTCAAAATAAACTGTTAACATATGTGCCGGTGAGTGTTGGCAATTTCCTAGCTCCTACATAATAGTTCCTTTCCACTGTAATTAATATCTCCGGGTATGAAAAAGCCCAGTGGTGCAGATATACTTTATTAATGCTTCGAATTGTTATTACTTGATCATTCTTTAAACTCCTGTCAACATTCAGCTGTTTCTCGCGATGTCATGGAAACAGTATGTAATTTTAAGACCAGCATATAGCGTCCAGCTCTTAAACATTTGACTATCGCTGTTCCCTTTGTTTCTATAACGAAATGTGTAATGTAGCTATTTCTGTAAAGGTTTATTTGAATTAAAATGAAGTAGATATAGAAATAAGCTTTAGTAAGAATAGTTTATATACCCATTAATAAGCGATAGAGGGTAGAGAAAGTCATGTGAATGTAACACAGATTTTTATATAGGACATTTTTGGTTCACTCTTCTGTTTACCGGTTATAATACAAAATTATACAAAATTCATTCCAAATAAAGAGACTTCACAGGCTATTCTCAAAAATATTCGGGATACACATTTTATTTGTTATTTAAAAATATAAAATATATTAACACTGGAATAAAAAGTGTAAGAACCATTTTTGAGAGAATTAAAAATAATGGAAATATTTGGGTTTAAAAGGTAGTTTGGGATTTTCTTGAAAATCTTACTGTTGCACCTTTGGAAAACACTGAAATTAATTACATAAAAACACGGTTTTCTTGTACTCAAGGGGCTTCAAAACATGTATTTGCGAGTAATCTCGATATAGATTTCTGGGGTGGAATGCAATATTTCCTTTGCTTACTCCAGCAGGTACGTGTACAGAAAGTAAACCTACTGTAAACAATGCTTTTTTGTCTCGCCTGACTCTTTGCAGCCCCGTCAAGGACGTGTAGAGAGAGAGAAAGCAACAGCAACATTTAGGGAAACGTTGCCACTTTAATGATCTCGACGTCCGACAAGTCCCCATTACTGTCCACATCGGCAATGTCCCTTATCTCCAAGTTTGAACAGTTAGCGCCGTGGACTGGACATATTCCTCCGGCAGAGCGCAGTAGCCTGGAGGAAACGTCCTTCATGTTCAACGCTAACCGTATCAAAAAATATTTATCATGCATTTGCTGTATGTTATTTCAGGCAGTACTCCCTGGGGTAAAGAAAATTATAGGGAACTTCGTTTGTAAGAATAACATTCAAGTTTTCATTTCCCATCAAAGTAACTTACAAGCTCCAAAAAAGAATCTATATTAAATAAAATCTGAACAAAAATATTGTGTGTTTCCAACAATTTGTCCTAATATTACATCAATGGTGAATAAATACTCTGCAATTCTAATGATTAACTGGAAAAGTTTAATGTGTTACATTCACATGACTTCTTACAAAAACCTTATTACTTTTCTCCCGCGAACACGGTAGGTAGAGAAGGAATTGCATTCCACGTAAAAATTCGTTATTGAGATTTCGCCGGAAATACATGTTTTGAGGACACCTGAATAAAAAAAACGTTTTTCTGAAAGGTCCGTGTGTCGAATTAATACCAAACTTAGCATTTAGTTTCGGTACCTTCCAAAGATGTGACATGGAGATCTTCAAAAATATCCCCCACACCAAACTACAATTTATATTGACCATTTTTCGAAAGTTTTGATTTTCTAAAATGTTACTATAACTTTTGATTAAAATACCATATACTAAAAATATTTATATGACAAATGGAATGTGTATGTTGAATTTTCTGGGAATAGCCTGTGAAGTCCATTTCATTCGTAAGGAATTTTGTGTAAACTTGCATATGTGAAATAATAGACGAAAACGTACTATACAGAAAATGTAGAGCTCTTTAAAATACACAATTTATTTCAAATAACTTCCTTGTGGTACAAACCATTTCCGAGATATGAGCTATTAATGGTTCGAATTTTTCAATACTTTTATGATTCTTTTCAAATGTCCTTTTTTTTTAGTCTTCCTCCGTGATCCAGGGGTGCCGTAATAGCTTCTAGTAAAAATTCTTATATGCCTTCATTCGGGAAGGAAGTAAAGCCGGTGTCGTAGTTTACGGCACGTAAAAGAACCTCAAACCTCTCTAAGCAAAATTTACGGTCTTTCACGCCCAATATAGAATGCTACGCTAAGATCCACAGTAATTAAAGAGTGTCCATAAACAAAATTAAAAATACAACTCAATTATCGATATTATTTGTTTTTCGAATTGCACGTAAAGAGCATCGAATTTTAAGGCCAGCTCATAGTGTGCAGTTCTTAAACATTGGAATATCACTGTTCCCTTTGTATCTGTAACGAAATATTTAATGTAGCTATTTCTACAAAGGTTTGTCTCGATTAAAATGAAGAACATAGGAAAATAAACTTTCGTAAGAATAATCTTTATGCCCACTAATAAGGCGAAAGAAGAGAGAAAGTGAGGCAGTATTTTTAAATGATATCAGTCTAATTATACAATATAAAATATAACAACAGCCCAACTTAAAGCAATATGTGTATACTATAATATATAAAGTGTATATTAAAGTCATTGTATAATGTTTATATTATAATAATGTTATGTGAATGTATTATGTAGTTTAACAATGTAGGAACTGTGAGAATAGAAGCAAGGTGCTTTCCGTAGCAAACAGAATTATAAAGTAGAAGCCGAAAATTGCTAACAATCAGAAATCTTGAGACAACAATAAATTAGAAAGTTTAATAAAGGCTACTAATAATTCTTGGATAATAATGTAATATTTAAAATAGTTTATAAATAGCCAATCAAAAGCTAGATAAAGCTTAACTTAAATAAAAGTATTCTATTGGAGTAGGCTTAGCCAATCAGAGACTTGAAATACAGAAAAAGTACAAATTCAGACGGGAGACGCTACAAGACAGCGTTTCCAACCAGTCCAGTTTAGATTTGGTTCGTGTTCAGTGTGGGACATAAAAATTCATTGCGGTGAGAATAATATAAAGTTTACGTGTTAAAAAGAGCAAATAACTAAATCTCACAGCTCTATGGTTGGATAGTCAGTGAAGTGTTGTTTAATCGTGTGAAGGATTAATAAAAAAAAGTACAATACAATTATTTGTATAAGCCTTGTTCTTTAGCTGTACCAGTCCTGCTAAGAGATACGTGTTCTGAAAAATACTACTGACGCAGCCGAGGCATACATATATAATATTTAAAGAAACATTGAAATACAAAGTTGAATTTTTAAATGTGGGGCGAAGGCCACCGGAAAAGTGAACGTGGGGCGAAGACCACCGGAAACTTTGTACTGTACGTGCGTGATGTAACCACGGCAATATAAACCACTTCAAGTTGGGCTCTCCAACAGCATGTTTGACTTCCATACGTGGGGTTAAAACAACTTCAAATTTGGCGCCCAAAGCGTGGTGCTAATAACGTAAAGATAACCAACATCAAAAGTCAGGTGAATGTAGCACATTAGATTTTTGAAAGTTAGTATAAAAGTAAACACATCGAATTATAACAAAAATACTCCTTAATGCAGTATCAAATAAAAACATTGCGATGAATTTTGAAGACCTGTAATGTTAATGTGAGTTTTGATCTTGTTTTTCATTTAGCAATTTCACAATATTAATTGTAATTTTTTATGTGCACAGAACAAGTATACGTAATTTTTGAATGTAATTTATTGTTAATAAGATTCATAAAGTTTGTTCAGAAATGTACTATGTGAAGCGTTAAGAGCCACTGAATTTCAGATGAATTTCTGGAAACAGGTCAAAAGGGACATATTTCCAAAATCCAGTTAAAAATTTAGCACAAGGTGCTAAAGCACTGAGTGGTTTTGCAATTCTACTATTTGCATTTGCAAGGAAGGGAGTATTTGTGAATCTTAGACTCTGAAATAGAAAACTGATTTATGAATAAATGTATGTTACCCTTTTCGAAAGAGGAAGAGTATGTGTTCACATCGGATCTTGTAGTACTGGCGGGCCTGTCGTAACAAACCATTACTTGACCCGCGAGCCTCGGATTGTGCCCCCAGATTTAGAGTCGCGAAATTATAAGCCGTTAAGTTATTTTTAATGAACGATCTTTTCTCTCCTTAACAAAATACCACATTAATATGCTCAAATCGGCCACTTTTACGGTTAACCAACATTTTAATCGTTATTCTATTCTTGATTAATTTATACTCTTACGAATTATGCAACTGCATACGTGACATGTGCTTCGTATATTTTTATCGCGGCTTTTCTCTGTATGAAGATTCTGTTCTAAAAGACTTTGTACACGCGTCTCCTTCCCCTAGATAAAAATACTTCATATCTTCTCTCTGATTGGTCATTATATCAGTTAAAGAACAACCAAATGTTACAGTACACCCTATTGTCGTAGTACAGGGTAAACTCGTGACAGTGATTTATTTAGGAAAATCCCACATTACAATTTTCGTGACAAAGTATTTATAAAACGACATGTGAGCTTTCACTTGAGCTTAATCTTCTGAAATCAGTCATAACCGAGAGTGAGGTCAGTGGTGTATCACTTTACATTTCAAATGGAAGTGGAGTCAATTAGGAATACCAGCTCTTCAAAACAAACAACTTTCATACGAAACATTTTTATTAACCGATACTGTTTCAAGGAGGGCAGCATGTATCCAGTTGAACGTATTGGGTCTTTCAACAAGAGTGTCCTATGTTTGAACTTAAATAAAACACGTTTTATAAATGATAGCGGTTTATTTCTTTTTTTATTTTGGAACATAATTAATGTCATTACGTGTGGAAGAGAACATCAGTTAAGGGACCGCCGCGACTTCGTTGGGTTGCGCGTATACGGTTGACCCAATTTTCAATGACAGAAGAACGTAAATTAGGTCCAACTTCACGAATAACACGCGTGATGTTATTCATAAGATTATTTGCTGTTTCTGGCTTGTTGACATAAACTCGAGATTTAACATAAGAAGAAAATCCAACGGCGTTAAATCACATGACCTCGGGTGCCAGTTAACATCACCACCACGGGAAATGATGAAACCTCTGAACTTCTCCTTCAAAAGATCGACTGTCTCGAGAGCAGTATGATATGTGGCATATCTTGCTGGAACCAGATGTTTCTGAAATCTGTACCAACCAGTTGAGGCCAAAAATAGTCCCTTATAAGAGCCCGGTATCTTTCTCCATTGGCAGTTAGAGCTTCTCCATCTTCATCTTGGAAAAAATATGGACCAATGATTCCACCATACCAAAATACACACCACACAGTAACCTTTTGGGGATGAAGTGGTCGTTCTTGAATCTGCATTGGGTTGTGATTTCTCCATTAGCGGAAATTCTGTTTGTTAACACAACCATCCATCCAAAAGTGGGCTTCGTCGCTGAATACGATTTTTCGACAAAAATCCGGGTCAGCTTCCAATTGCTCTATAGCCCAGTCAGCGAATACACGGCGCAACCTATGGTCGTTGGGCTTTAGTTCTTGAGTTAATTCCATTTTGTAAGCGTGAAAAAGTCCAGATGCAGAATTCGCCAAGTTGTGGTCGGCGAAAGCCCCAATTCTTGCGTTTGACGAGCAATTGCTTTGTTTCCGTTCTCGCGTACACTCTCATGAACGGCGCCTATGTTTCCGTTGGATCGCTTACGTCGATTACATACAGGCGTTCTTTGAACGCTGACAGAACCACTTCTTTCAAATTTATCGATCACACGCCGAATCGTTCACTCTCAGGGACGATTATGCACACCGTAAGCTTCACGCAGTACACGGAAGGTTTGGCGAACAGATGATCAATTTTGATAATGAATGTTCACAATTTCTACGCGTTGATGAATGCTGTAACGTTCCATGGCTATTTGTCAATAACAAATGTAACCACATGAAAAAAATGACTGCTGTAACACAATAACAACGGCAGCTATCACATGTTAAAAATAGGACACTCTTGTTGAAAGACCCTTTACAAAGCTCTGCAGCCATGTACCTTCAACACATCAAAACCATCACTATTTGTAGTAGAAGTAAGGTATTGCTGTTAACTTTTACACTTAATTCATTAGCCTCAAAAGAAAACACTCGATTATCAATGACATCTCAGCTTCCCTTGCCAAAATTAATTCTAATTTCCTTCTAGTAACGTCTCAATATGAATGGCATTGTTGTCTGCATATCTGGGGTTCGGTTGCGCTGTCTTTTCGTGTGCTTTTGTCCTTTTGATTACTTTCTCTACCACGTACATAGTAGGTAGAGAAAGTATTGCATTCCATCCAAAAATTCTATGTCAAGATTTCTCCGAATACACATGCTTTGAGGCCCCCTGAATAAAAAAAGAACAATTTTTAGAAAAAAGTACATATGTCAGTGTGTCTGTGAACAGCATAACTCAAAAAGGTTCAGTATCTTCCAAAGATGCGACACGGAGATTTTAAATAATTTCACCCACCCCAAGCTACCCCTTACATGGAATATGTTTGAAAATTTTTATTTTCCATAAGATGGCTCTAACGATTTAGATTAAAATAGCTTATATTAAAGATATTTACATGATAAATAAAATGAATATGTTGAATTTTCTAGGAATAGCTTGTGAAATCCTCTTCATTCGGAAGGAATTCTGTATAATCTTGTATAACTGGTAAACGCTAAACAACAGACCAAAACGTACCACAAAAATGTAGATCTCTCTAAAACACAAATTCATTTTAAATAAGTATTTTGTGACATAAGCCACTTCTGAAATATACGTTATTAAAAGGTTCGCATTGTTCATTTCTTAGTCATTCTCTTAACTCCTGTCACCATTCAGTTGTTTCTCGTGATGTCATGGAAACAGTATGGAATTTTAAGGACAGCATATAGCATCCAGTTGTTAAACATTTGACTATCGCTGTTCTCTTTGTATCTATAACGAAATGTGTAATGTAGCTATTTCTGCAACGGTTTATTTCGATGAAAATGTAGCAGAACGAAAAGCAAGCTTTAGTAATATTAGTTTGTATACCCACTAATAAAGATAGAGTGTAGAGAAAAGTATGTGAATGTAACATAAGATTCTTATACAATAATATAAATAATAATACAAAATTAAAACAGTATAACACTACAATTAAGCCACAGTAACTCTACGAAGTACAAACATTAATTTTGATAAGGAAAGCAGATATAGAAAATATTGCGAAAAAGAAGAAAAATTATAAAAACAATTTTAAGTCCACAAATCACTGGTGAAGAATACAGGCTCAGAAGTAAAAATGGATAAAAATTATATACAGACATTCGCAGTGACATTAGAAAACGAAGGTTAACATTTTATGGAGATATGTATTAAACGAATGAAGTCAAACAGGCTGACAGAATAAATAATGGAATTCTGTGAAAATAAAAGTAAAGCACAAGTATGAAGTGGATTGGTGAGTAAAAAGGACTTTAAACTGACAGGAATTACGCGAGAAGATATACTAAACAGGGATAAATGGCAAGTTGACGAAGAGGACAAACCTAAGAATAAAACAGGAACAACATGGAGGGACGAGAGAAAGAGAGCCAGCCAAAGAATGACAGAACTGTCGATTCAAAGTAAAACACAGAAACATCTCTAAGTACTTTATGTAAACCTACATGGGCTAATTCGCATTTAATAATAATTAAAATCTAATGTGTTGCACTCACATGACTTTCCCTATTCTTGTATAATCTACTTTTACAAACGCTTTTCTTCATCTACTTCATGTTAATCGAGATAAACATTTGTAGATGCAAGGGGAACATGGTAGACTTTAAGCGATAGTCAAATGTTTTAAGAGCTGGTTGCTATGTGGAGCATTCCATTCTCTTTGTATGTCCAGGACATAAAAAAACGAAAAACGAATTCCCATTTGAGAAAAAGTATAAGTATTGGGAAATTCAAACAAATAAGAAGGAATATCTCGAAATGGTTTGCTCCGCAAAAAAAACTGTCTATCTCTTACATTTTACCAGTTATGCAAACGTCATTCAGAATGAAGACGACTTTTGGGGACATTCCAAGAACATTCAAGATATAGGGGAAGGAGGGGCAAGTGAGTCAGGTGGGGCAAGAGCGTCACCTTTTTCTTCCACAATACACATTTTTTGGGACCTAGTAGGAGGCTATCAGTAAGAGCTTGGCTGCCCGGAAGTGTGACAATAGAGAAAGTGACGCTCCAGGAAAAACTACAGTTTTGGCAGGTAAATATTGTTTTTGGTGATTTTGATGTAAGAACTGCTGTTTCTAAGAGCAGGTGTATTGTATTCTAACAAGTTAATTTCATGGCAGATTTTAATGCCTCTTAAATGGCATTGTTTGAAGCATATTCTGGTGCAGTGGCGTCAGAATACCTAAGATACCCTCTATGACAGGTACCAATTTATTCCGAGTAGTAGTAGCGGGGCAAGTGAGTCCACCAGAATACTGGCAGTGACGCACTTGCCCCACCATTCGTGTGTGCAAAAGTACAAGTCTATATTAAACTTATTTAGAAAATTTAGTAGCTACTGCCACGTTTTGACAATATAATGAAGTTATGTCTAAAGCATAGTTTAATTATATTGAAACTCGTATTGCAGGTATGGTCCGGAACTATAAAAGGAAAACTGATAGAGGGAAAGGTTGGACAGAAGATGATGCTCAAGTGGCATTAAACTAGATCAGCTCTGATTTAATACCAAGTTTCGAAGAGTGAATGCATGAGGAATTCACAGATAATGAAACTGGCAGTAACAGTTTTGTATGTGATACCTGCCGCTAAAACAAGTGACTATTCTTTTACTTGTCTTTCTTTCCGTGGTTAATGTTATTTTATGCAATGTTTACAACTAAGAACATCAGCAGTCTTTCGAAGTTAATCCAAGTGAATATCCACTGAGCTTAAGATGTGACAATAGTAGTTGAACTATGGACCTCAGTGAATATTTTATTTATAAGTGATCAGTACATGTTATATTTTATTGGATTAGACTTGCCATGTGTTATAGCTTCAGAAAAAAATGTTTTAAATAAAAGTCGTTGCATTTCTTTGCTAAAGTTGTTTAACATGTTTAAAGACTCACTTGCCCCACTCATTTCTACACTTATTTTTCTATTTTAGGAAATTGTAAACAAGAACAAAACATTTTAACATAGGTATTTAAGATGCTGAATGTATTAACTGTAATTTAACGTATTCCTAAAAGTTAAACTTAAATACCATGTACATTAGAAATAAAAAACGAAAGGTGGGACTCACTTGCCCCACCCTCCCCTACATTTCATTTGCCATGAAAAATCTTAAAGATACTCCTTACAGCTATTTTTGAGAAAAACAAAATTTTCTAAAAATGTTCCATGTAAAGGGTAGTCTAGGGTGGGGGAATTTTCTTGAAAATCTTCGTTTCGCATGGAATATACTAAACTCAATCACCAAGTTTGGTTATTTATGCGACTTTTCGTTATTGAGTTATGTTGTCACAGTTACACACACGGACATAATTCCAAAAATCTAATGTTTTGCGCTCACATGACTTTCTCTACTCATGTACAAGTTATTTTTACAAACGCTTATTCTCCATCTACTTCACGTTAATCGAGATAAACATTTGCAGGACCTATCATATTTTCTTGTAGGTGCAAGGGAATATGGTAGACTTTAAGAGATAGTCAAATGTTTTAAGAGTTGGTTGCTATGTGGAGCATTCCATTCTCTTTGAATGTCCACAACATAAAAAACGAATAACGAATTCCCATTTGGGAAAAAGCATAAGTATTCGAAAATTCAACGAAAGAACAAGGAATATCTCGGAAATGGTTCACTCCGCAAACAAAACAAAAACGAAAAGAAAAGAAAGTAATGACATAAACTGTGTGTTTTAACGAGATCCACATTTTTTCTGTAGTAAAATTTTATCCATCTCTTACGGTTTTCCAGTTATTCAAAAGTCATTCAAAATAGAGGACGTTTGGGGACATACTCAGAAAATTAATGATATACATTTAATTTGTAATAAAAATATTTTAAACATATGGTATTTTAATCCAAATCGTTACAACCATTTTTGATTCATTCATTCATTATCTGTTTACCCTCCCCTTATGTAGGACTTACACCCTCCAGGACTTACAAGTGGGTGCCTGGGGTCAGAGGCCCGTCGAGGAGCAGAAACTCATGGATCAGACAGAATGTCCAGGATGGGTGATCACCCGATACCTGGTATGGGATGAAGGAAGTAGATAAAACGAAATGTTGGTGAAATGGATGAAAGGAAAGGTGGTGATGGAGCAGTTAGTGGAATGAATGACGGGGGAAACCGGAGAACCCGGAGAAAACCCGCCCAGACGCCGCTTCGTCCACCACAAATCCCACATGCAGGACCCTGGGATTGAACCCGGGCCGCCTCGGTGGGAGGAGAGCGGTCTAACCATTTTTGAGAAAATCAAAAATTTCCAAAAATGTTCTATGTAAAGGGTAGTCTGGGTTGAGGGATTTTCTTGGAAATCTTCGTGTCGCATCGTGTAGTTTCTGCGAATGTTTATCTCGATGAACATGTGAGTGGATGGAGAATAAGCGTTTGTAAAAATAATTTGTGCAAGAGTAGAGAAAGTCATGTGAGTGTAACACATCAGGTCTTGTTTTAAATGCTTCCGAAGTAACGCAATATCTTAGGCAAGTGCAAGCTGAGGCAAAATGTTGTAGGGATAAACCGTCAAACCACAGGCAGCCCCGGGTATTTCAGCTAGTTGTACATTAATGTTCTTTAATGCCGTAGTACGGACACGAAATGTTTGTCCTTTTGGACCCGACTGAGAAGACACCTAGCATTGTTAGAGTAGGTGTTAACATTAGCAGGTTTATTGCTACCTGGAAGTATGAACTTGAAATAGTATCCATTTCCGGGCGAGGTTTTTGGCTAGGACACAGGATGGAATAATTCATCAGACGCCGTGCCAAAGCGTTGCATATTCATGAGGCTGGCGACGTTTGCTAGCACAGAGATACATGACCAGCGCTAGTCTCTTTTACTATTCTGTGCAAAAGCACTGAGCTAAGTAATAAACGTCTATTTACAGAATGGAGCTCAAATCAAGGAGCAGCTTTCTGAGGAAAATTTCCTGTTTTTTTACCTTCTCTTCCACGTATAGTAAGTAGGGGAAGTATTGTATTCCACCCAAAAATTCGATATCGAGATTTCTCCGGAAATATATGTTTTAAGTTTCCTGAACCCACAAAAAGAATTTTTAGAAAAAGTCTGATAAATACTAAACTTAGTATTTAAGTTAAATATCTTCTAAATATGCGACCCGAAGGTCTAAAAAATAGTTCATAACGATTTTGTTTAACATACTATATATTAAAGATATTTACGTGACAAATAAAATGCGTATCTTGAATTTTCTGGAAATACCCTGTGAAATCCTCTTTATTTGGAAGGAATTTTGTATAATCTTGTATAACTGGTAATCCTTAAGCGATAGACGAAAACGTACTACACAAAATGTAGATCTCTTTAAACACAGAATTTATTTAAAATAACTTTTTTGTGGCATCTGGCATTTCCAAAATATCCGTTCTTATTGGTTCAAATTTTTCAATGCTTAGCCATTCTCTTAAAGTTCTGTCAACATTCAGTTGTTTCTTGCGATGTCATGGAAACAGTATGGAATTTTAAGGCAAGCATATAGCGTCCAGTTCTTAAACATTTCACTATCGCTCTGTATGAAAAGTGTAATGCAATTATTTCTGCAAAATTTTATCTCGATTAACATGAAGTAGATAGAAAAATAAGCTTTTGTAATACTATTTTTTTTGTTCACATACAAGGATAGAGGTTAGAGAAAGTCATGTAAATATAACATATCAGAGTTTTTACGTTCTTTATTTATGATGGTTTTGCTTTTTCCCGATTTAAGGAGAGTAATATAGTAAAACTGGTTAAAAAATCTAATGTCGTACGTTCACATGACTTTCTGTGCAAGATCTTCTAAAAACTCTTCTTACAAAGGCTTGTTCTTTTATCTGATTCGTGTTAGTCCAGATAAACATTCCTAGAAATGGTTTTCTTGTAGGTACAAGGGGATACAGTACCCTCAACCATTAGTCAAATATATCGCTATGTGATGACTTTCAAATTCCCTTCTCTTTGGATGACCACGAGAAAAAAAGAATAGCGACTTAGCAGTTGAGAAAAGCATAAGGATTTGTAAAATAAGTAGTATCTCAGAAATGGTTAATTCTACATAAATAATGTGTTTTAAGGAGATCTACATTTTTTCTGCATTATAGTTTACGTATAATACAACAGTCAAAAGTCATTCCCGAAAGTTCAAGATACACATTTTATTTATCAGGCAAATATCCTTAATATATGGTATTTCAATCAAAATTACTATAGGCATTTTTGAAGAAATAATATATTTTAAAAATTTTTCAATGTAAAGGGTAGTTTAACGTGATACGGTTTCTTTAAAGTCTTCGTGTTGCATTTGAAATATACTGAACTAAAATAACAAGTGCACCGAGCGAAGTAGCGCCGTGGTAGCGTGTGCGATCGCATTCGGCGGATTCCAGGTTCGGTCCCCGGCGACCGACCACTCTGACACATGTGTTTATCGTGGTTTTCCTGGTTCGGTAAGCAAATGCTCCAATGGTTCATCTTCTATCACGACTCTTGTACCTTGATCAGAGGACGGCGGATTGCGGCTGGGCGGTAGCTTTGCGCTTTTGGAGGTTTCTTTCTTGGCGTCGCTGCTGGACTGCTCAGTTGGGTTTCTCCTCCGAGTGAGCCAAGCTCTGGGAGATCGCGGTGGGTTCTCTGGCTTGTGGGTTGGCGAAAGCGTTCAATCTGGAAACATTAGGGACCACGTTCAGGCTCGCGCCCGTCGTCATCCGCAACTGGTTGCTCTTCGGGTCTCTCCACTCATCCCTCCCTCCCAGAGGTCACGGTAGAAGCAAAAAGGGCAGTTGCGGCCTACTTGCGGTGGTCTGCCCCGGTTGCGGGAGACCCTCTTTTGGTCCGTATCCTTACCTTTTAAATAGCAAGTTTAGTACTTATACGATTTGTTGTAAGTTATTCTGTTCACATACACCCATGGACCTTTTCCTAAAGATGTATTTTGGGGTGTTCATTTGGGCCTCAAAACGTGTATTTCCGGTGAAATCACGTCGTCGAATACAATACCTACTTTCTCTACTACCTACTATAGGTAATTAGTCAAGAAAGTACAAACATATCGAGGAAAGCGTGATTCTACCAGATGAATGAAACCTTGTGTTTATGGTGATAATCATCTCGTTGAGCACACACGCTTCCTTATGCTAGCTCTGGTACAATGGATAAAGCAGTGGACAGTTTGCTTTTCCATGGGCCTTTTGTCTCATTTTCAAGTTCTCTATGTTTTGCGAAATATCTCCGTACAGCCGAGATTCTTGCTTAAGCGGCAAACATTAGTTCCCGCAAGTTTCTATGTACCTGTCGAATTAACTTCCAACTTCACTGATAACGTCCATAGTGAATTTAAGGTGTACGCTTTAAGACTATACAGAATGTTTCAAAAATAGAGGGCATAAATTCAGGTCTGCATTCCCCATATGTAGACGACAAAAAGTCCAATAAAGCATGTATTGGAAATGCTTCGTTTCTGAGTTATGGCCTTAAAACAATGATATTCACCGCAATTTATTTCTTCCCGCTGGTAGTTTTCTTTACAGAAAATGTTCAAAGTGTCCACCTCCTGCTTGATTACAGGCCTCACATCGACGTCTCATGGCACAGACCCCAAATTCCAGGAACGTTGCGTATTTCCTCAGGACAGCCACAATTCGATTCTGAAGGGATTCCATGTCAAGCACACAAATACACCAATGCTCTTACATGGCCTCACAAGTAGAAATCGACAGGGTTCAATTCAGGTGAGCGTGGTCGCCGAGCAAATGGGCCACCTCTACCTATCCATCGATTAGGAAACCTTCGATCCATGTACCGGCGACTGAAGTGTGCAGGACGCCCTCATGCAAGAAGTGAGCTTGTGATGAATGCTCAGTAGAGTGTCTTCATACACATGGTGTATGGTGCTTTCTAGGAAGTTTGTGTACGCCTATTCCGTAAGTAGAGCTTGCTAAAGAAGCCTCTGAGCAAAATTACCGATCTTTCACGCCCAATATAGAATGGGACGCTAAGAACCATAGTAGATAAAGAGCGTCCATACATAAAACTCAATTTAATTTAACATGGGTTCCAACCGATCAACAATGATACCAGCCCACATGTTGAGTGTGAGCCGCACTTGGTGATGAGATGGAACAATTGCATGTGGGTTTTCATGTGCCCAATACATGCTGATTGTGGAAATTTGTAATGCCATGTCGTGTGACCTGTGCTTCATCTGTAAATAATACTAAGACAGGAAAGTTCGGATTTGCAGTACACTGCTGCACAAACCACTGGCATAGCATCATTCGAGCAGGGTAATCTGCTGGTGACAGGTCCTGTACACGTTGTAAATGATAAAGATACAACTGTTGCGAGTCTCCAGACAGTCGCATTAGGAACATTCACCTGCAACGCTAACCTTCGTGTACTGATAGAAGAAATCTGTGCACAGAATCCAGAATCCCCTCCTCTAAATCTGGAGTTATAGATGGTCATGCCCTCTACAAACCAGAAGATGTAATCCTTCTATGAACGCACAGACGGCGATGAAGACGTTCAAGTGTCTTTCGATCTGGACATCTTCGCCGTGGGTACCTCTCTTGTACAAACGACGAGTCAGCGCAGCATTGCCGTCCGGCTTACCGCTCATGAAATGCATTTCTGCCAGCTCGTGATTCGAGTACATGTCGCTCAGTCGAACGCCAAATACAACAATCAATGTACCCTTCGCCTCGGAATGAAAGTTAACATCTTCTCTCACGGCAACTACCTGCGGGAAGAAAACCTTTACGGTGAACATTGCTGTTTTGAAGACCATAATTCAGAAACCAAGCATTTACGGACATATGTTGTAATGACTATTTTATTGTTTACATATGGGGAATACATACCTGAATTTATGCCCTCTATTTTTGAAACATCCTGTATATATTTCAGTAAAGGCTGCACTATTTTATATTTTCGGACCTTATTGCGATACTAAACGGATTTTGAGATAACTATTACTAGATTTAGGTGAGCCGAGCGAGATGGCTTCGCGGTAAGGCTCGCAATATGCTCCTAGTTAGGACCTAAATGAGATCCTAGTTTGATTTCCGCCGGACCGTGTCGGTAGGCGAATGGTGGATTGGTTCCCCTTCTGCCACGAACATCCTGTCTCACCTCATCTGTTTTACGGTTGCGGCAAGACGATGGAATTTGCGCTCCCTGGACTGCTTGGGTTCCCTTCCTTCCTGGGAGCTGTCTCGTCTATTCTCGAGATGGCTAAGGCAGGTAACAGTTAAGGTACTGACAAACCGAGCGGCCCCGAAACCGGGACAAGGTTCCTACCGATGCCCCTGGATAAGGGCGGAGACCCGTAAGGTGATCAGATCCGGATGATGACGTGCACAGGCATTGAACACATCCAGCGCCGCCCGGACCAACCCAAAGACCCCAGCTTGCGGGAGGTTCCCAAAGAAGCGCCAGAGGAGGGTGTTAACCGAGCTGTACCTGGAAAGAAGGCAGCGAGAAACCTCCACGCAGCACACAGCCACCCTCAGACCAACGCGCCGAACACCGTCGCCTGGTCCTACAACCCTGAAACAGATGACAAGGAAGCATGATGGTATAGCAAATGAGAGAAAGGAGAGTTGTGGTAGAAGATGAACAACCCCAGCATTCACCTGCCGACCTGGAGAAACCATTTAAAATCCATGGGCCAGAGTGGGCGGTCGCTGGGCATCGAACCCGGGACCTCCAGAATGCGAGTTGCACCGTTACAGCAGCGCCACCCCATCCCTGACAGCACATATCTTGGGGTGCTGTGCTCCAGTTCTGGAGACCTGACTACTACTAACTCGATTCAGGTCATATGTTATGTATTACATTTGTCTGCAGGGTAGATATAATTAATGACTGCAGCAGTTTATTTGTATCGGCTGCTGTAGAGTCAGTACCATTGCTGTGCAAGTCCGATACTTCTGAGACAAACATAAACTACAATAAGACGTCCGGACCAGTTTCTATCTCAGTCAGCGACCACAAGTCGTCATTAAAAGTTTACATCATCGCCAACTTCAGTAATAATGCTATACTTCAGTGGGGGAAAAGAACAGGGGTCCAACCGCAAATCCACGTGCCCAGAGCACAAAACGTCTGCATTTTACTGCTCAAGAATGCACTAAATCAATATAAAACGTATCAACACAGGTAAAAGAATAGAAAAAATCTGATGTGTTACACTCACATGACTTTCTCTACTCTTGTACAAACTATTTTTACAAACGCTTATTCTCCATATGCTTCATGTTAATTGAGATATCGAGATGTCAATCTTATTGGTAATTTTCTTCTAGGTGCAAGGTGAATATGGTAGGATTCAAGCGAAAGTCAAATATTTTAAGAGCTGGTTGCTATGTGGCGCATTCCAATCTCCTTGCATGTCCAGGACATAAAAAAAATGAATAACGAATAACGAAAAGCAAATTTAAGGGAAAATGGAAAATTTAAGGGAATAACAAGCAATAACTCGAAAATGGTTCACTCAACCAAACAATGTATATGACATAAATTGTGTATTTTAACGCGATCCACATTTTTTGTGTAATAAACTTTTATCTATCTCTTATGGTTTACCAGTTATGCAAAAGTCTTTCACAATGAAGATTTTTTTGGAGACATTCCCAGAAAATTCAAGATATACATGTTATTTGTCATGAAAATATTTTAAGCATATGATACTTTAATCAAAATCGTTATGGCCATTTTTGAGAAAATTAAAATTTTCGAATAATGTACCATGTAAAGGATAATCTGGGGTGGCAGGATTTTCTTGAAAACCTTCGTGTCGCATGTCTGGAAGATACTGAACCTAAAGACCAAGTTTGGTGTTTATCCGACTGTTCGTTTCTGAGTTATGCTGTTCACAGACACACAGACGCACACACAGACATGTTTCCAAAAATATTTTTTTGGGATTCAGTGGGACTCAAAACCTGTATTTCCGGTGAAATCTCGGTATCGATTTTTGGATGGAACACAATACTTCCCCTACTCACTATACGTAGTAGAGAAAGTAAAAAAAAAATATGTGATGTGTTACACTCACATGACTTTCTCTACTCTTGTTCAAACCATTTTTACAAACGCTTATTCTCCATCTACTTCATGTTAATCGAGATAAACATTTGCAGAATCTATCTTATTGTTAATTTTCTTGTAGATGTAAGGGGAATATATATTTACAAGGGCAATATAGAAATACAGTAGCATTTAAGCATAGACATTACTCTTAATAGCTAGTTGCTATGTGCAGTACCATTCTCTTTGCCACAGATTAATGCTCATTGCATATCCAAGAAAAAAAATGAATAACGAATTCCCATTTGGGAAATAAGTATTGAAAAATTTAAGGGAATAACTAGCAATATCTCGAGAATGGTACACTCAAAAAAAAATCTGATGTGTTACACTCACATGACTTTCCCTAATCTTGTACAAACTATTTTTACAAACGCTTATTCTCCATCTACTTCATGTTAATCGAGTTCAACATTTGCAGACTCTACCTTATTGCTAAGTTTCTTGTAGATGTAAGGGGAATATATATTTACAAGGCAATATAGAAATACAGTAGCCTTTAAGCATATATATCTCTTAATAGCTGGTTGCTAGGTGCAGCACTATTCTCTTTGCCACAGATTAATACTCTTTGCATATAAAAGACAAAAAAATGTATAACGAATTCCCATTTGAGAAAATAAGTATTAAAAATTTAAGGGAATAACAAGCAATATCTGGGAAACGCTTCACTCAACAACAAAAAATGTATATGAAAAATTGTGTATTTTAACGCGATCGTCATTTTTTGTGTAGTAAAATTTAGTCTATCTCTTATGGTTTACCAGTTATGCAAAAGTCGTTCACAATGAAGAATACTTTTGGAGACATTCCCAAAAACTTCAAGATATACATTTTATTTGTCATTAAAATATCTTAAACATATGATATTTTAATCAAAATCGTTAGAGCCATTTTTGAGAAAATTAAAGTTTTCGAAAAATGTTCCATGTAAAGGGTTATCTGGGGTGGGGGATTTTCTTGAAAACTTTCGAGTCGCATCTCTGGAAGATACTGAACCTAAATACCAAGTTTGGTGTTTATCCGACTGTTCGTTTCTGAGTTATGCTGTTCACAGACACACAGACGCACACACGGACATGTTTCAAAAAATACTTTTTTTGGATTCAGGGGGGTCTCAAAACCTGTATTTCCGGTGAAATATTGGTATCGCATTTTTGGGTGGAATACAATACTTTCCCTACTTACTATACGTAGCAGAGAAAGTAAAAAAAAATATATCTGATGTGTTACACTCACATGACTTTCCCTACTCCTGTACAAACTATTTTTACAAACGCTTATTCTCCATTTACTTCATGTTAATCGAGATAAACATTTGTAGACTGTATCTTATAACTAATTTTCTTGTAGATGTAAGGGGAATATATATTTACAAGGACAATATAGAAATACAGTAGCCTTTAAGCATATATATATGTATATATGTATGTATATATATATATATATATATATATATATATCTTAACACCTGGTTGCTAGGTGCAGCACCATTCTCTTTGCCACATATTAATACTCTTTGCGTATCCACGAAAAATGAATAACGAATTCCCATTTGAGAAAATAAATATTGAAAAATTTAAGGTAATAACAAGCAATATCTCGAAAATGCTTTACTCAACAAAAAAAATAGATATGAAATAAATTGTGTATTTTAACGCGATCTACATTTGTTGTGTAGGAAAATTTTGTCCATCTCTTATAGCTTACCAGTTATGCAAAAGTAGTTCACAATGAAGACTACTATTAGAAACATTCCCAGAAAAATCAAGATATACATTTCATTTGTCATGAAAATATCTTAAAGATATGATATTTTAATCAAAATCGTTAGAGCCATTTTGAGAAAATCCAAATTTTCGAAAAATGTTCCATGTAAAGGGTTATCTGGGGTGGGGGATTTTCTTGAAAACCTTCGTGTCGATTCTCTGGAAGATACTGAAACTAAATACCAAGTTTGGTGTTTATCTGACTCTTCATTTCTGAGTTATGCTGTTCACAGACACACACACACACACACACACACACACACAGAGACACGTTTCCAAATATGATTTTTTTTTGGATTCAGGGGCTCTCGAAACCTGTATTTCCGGTGAAATCTCGGTATCGAATTTTTGGCTGGAATACAATACTTCCCCTACTTACTAACGTAGTAGAGAAGGTAAAAAAATCTGTTGTGTTACACTCACATGACTTTCTCCACTCTTGTACAAACTATTTTTACAAACTCTTATTCTCCATCTATTTCATATTAACCGAGATAAACATTTGCAGAAATGATCTTTTGACATGCAAAGAGAATTACATTTTACACATAGCGACCAATTCTAAAAATATTTGGTTATAGCTTAAGGCGTACTATGTTCCCCTTGTTTTGTAATTGCAAGGGCAATATAGAAATACAGTAGCCTTTAAGCATATACATTACTCTTAATTGCTGGTTGCTAGGTGCAGCACCATGCTCTTTGCCACGGATTAATACTCTTTGCATATTCATGTCAAAAAAAATGAATAGCGAAATCCAATTTGAGAAAAGTATTGAAAAATTTAAGGGAATAACAGGCAATAACTCGAAAATGGTTCACTCAACCAAAAAATGTATATGACATAAATTGTGTATTTTAACGCGATCTACATTTTTTGTTTAGTAAAATTTTGTCAATCTCTTATGGTTTACGAGTTATGCAAAAGTCTTTCACAATGAAGAAATTTTTGGAGACAATCCCAGAAAATTCAAGATATACATTTTATTTGTCATGAAAATATTTTAAGCATATGATATTTTAATCAAAATCGTTAGAGCCATTTTTGAGAAAATTAAAATTTTCGATAAAAGTTCCATGTAAAGGGTAATCTGGGATGGGGGGATTTTCTTGAAAAACTTCGTGTCACAACTCTGAACGGTACTGAACCTAAATACCAAGTTTGGTGTTTATCGGACTGTTCGTTTCTATGATATGCTTTTCACAGACACACACACGGACATGTTTCCAAAAATCCTTTTTTTTGATTCAGGGAGTATCAAAACATGTATTTGCGGTGAAATCTCGGTATCGAATTTTTTGGTGGAATTCAATACTTCCCCTACTTACTATATGCAGTAGAGAAAGTAAAAAGGAGGCATAACTCAGGAATAATGTAGATATAACTAAAATTAAATCATTTCTAATAAATGCTAGGACACGTCATATTTAATATTTTGAAGGGAAAGTTTACATATAAGAAAGTTTTCATCCATTATTGTGTAATATCATCGACAAACATTTTAAATTGTAACATGTTATTACTTCCTCTACTACGTATAGTAAGTAGGGGATGTATTGTATTCCACCAAAAAATTCGATACCGAGATTTCACCGGAAATACATGTTTTGAGGCCCCCTGAATCCAAAAAAAGCATTTTTGGAAACATGTCCGTGTGTGTCTGTGTGTGCGTGTCTGTGTCTGTGAACAGCATACCTCAGAAACGAACTGTCGGATAAACACCAAACTTGGCATTTAGGTTCAGTATCTTCCAGAGATGCGACCTGAAGGTTTTCAAGAAAATCCCCCCACCCCAGACTACCCTTTACATGGAACATTTTTCGAAAATTTTAATTTTCTCAAAAATGGCTCTAACGATTTTGATTAAAATATCGTATGTTTAAGATATTGTCATGAGAAATGAAATGTATATCTCGAATTTTCTGGGAATGTCTCCAAAAGTATTCTTCATTGTGAACGACTTTTGCATAACTGGTAAACCATAAGAGATAGACAAACTTTTAGTACACACAAAATGTAGATCGCGTTAAAATACACAATTTATATCATATACATTTTTGTTGTTGGGTGAACCGTTTTCGAGATATTGCTTGCTATTCCCTTAAATTTTCCAATACTTACACTTTTTCTCAAATTCGTTGTTCATTTTTTTATGTCCTGGACATGCAAAGAGAATGGAATGCGCCACATAGCAACCAGCGCTTAAAATATTCGTATATCGCTTAAAACCTACCATATTCTTCTTGCATATTCAAGAAAATTAGCAATAAGATTGACATTTTGCTATCCCGATTAGTATGAAGCATATGGAGAATAGGCGTTTGTAAAAATAGTTTGCACAAGAGTAGAGAAAGTCATGTGAGTGTAACATATCAGATTTTGTTTAGTTCCATTTATACCTCGCATTTAACTACATTGATCTTATTGGCGGGTTTTCCTTTGGAACCTATTGCCTATTGGCAATGGTGTGAACTCGTGTAACTCGTCGTTGGGTTTCTTGCACTTTTGGTTTTTTCTAATCATTATATCATGCACATATTCACACTATCATTCATACTTCCAGACTTTGGGGAGGATAGGGTATAATCTTAGCTGGAGAAAAATTCCCATCCCCAGCCGGGAATCGGAACCAGCACACCTCGCACAGCAAGCAGGTGCTCTACCGGCAGCCGTAAATTTCTTATTTGGGTACATAATTTCATTTCTCTCTTACAAAAGTTTGGTTTTGATATCGGAACCGTTTAATTGCAATTGGGGAGCATTTTGAAGACGAGGTTTAAATAATTAGAGTTCATTTGTTATAGTAGAAGTATAAATTATGGAGAAAAATGTTAAACAGGCCAACAATTAAATTTTCAGAAAAAAAATAAAAAGAATAGTATAATGCCCTTTAAAAAAATTTTTCGATGGGTCACACCTGTACTAGTTCAAAATTTGGTTTCTTCTTTTTTGTAAAAGTTACCTTTTAAAATATTAAACTTCATGCCTCCGAACATTTCTTAAAAAGTAAGTTAATTTCAGCTTTATTTGCATTATTCCCTTTTTATGAAAGTATATATATGAAGTAAATTATAGTCTACCGAAAGTGTGTATGGAAGAAACAAAATTATTCATGTATAGCCAGACGTTATTATATAGGTCGCGCATACAAAGCGGAACGTTCTCGATGGGGAAGCTACGGGAACCTGCCCGAAAGGGATCTTCTAGAGCAGTAATTACCCAAACTCCTGGGAAGCAGTACATAATGGGTTTCTTCCGCGGGCTGGCCGGATTCCCCACCGAGGCGCAGGGGCGCGACAGCTCACCGGTAGCTCGCAGGTAACTTCTCTTCCTCATTCACCAGAACTTTTTTTATAGAAGCACCGAAATGTACATTTCAAGATGTTTCATACAATACCAGTTTCTTACTATACTAATCTGTATACTAATTGCGCCAATATCACATATTGCTACCATCGAACACTTAAAACGTTAACTTATATCGTTTCTTAAAAACCTTCCTTTGGGTTCAAAGGGACTAGCTTCTTATTGTTTTGAATTTATGAGCTGATACTGCTGCTGCTGATAATGATGATATGAGTGTGCTGTTATTAGAAGCCTGCACGTGGACTCATAATCCCTTTGTACTTCTAAGCCTGAGCTTCAATCAAATCCAATAGTCCGATAAAACGGGCCACGTCTTTGATATTTACCCTCCTTACACCACATTCATATTTCAAGAATAAGGAGCCTAAGGATACATGTGTTTATATATGACAAAAGCTTCGCACTCGATAGTACAAGGGCGACACTGAAAATTTTCAGAAAATCAAACAAGGATTAGTTTCAAAAAATTTAAATGGTTTTAGTGTTAAAAATATTCCCCTCTAACACCAATGCTTTTTTGCATTCGAAGAAACAGTCCTTCAAGCACTTAATTTTGGATACTGAACTCTCGAGTGTGAATGAAAATTTCTTGAGAAGACGCAGAAAATGTGTGGATAGAGAAGGACATGTCTCTTATGACGAGGCATGTGCTTATTATCATTGTAATGAACTATGAGAACGTGAGACGCTTGGGGGGATATAATTGTTTCGGCAGGGCTCCGAGATGCGGCGGTCGGCGCGTGAGCAGCTTGTGGTAGCCACGGTCTGAAGGAAAAGCGCTGTATAAGTATTTGAAAATTCAAATCAATAACAAAGAATATCTTGGAAACGGTTAATGCCAAAAAATTGGCATAAATTTTGTGCCTAAACGAGATCTACCTCTTTTTGTGTTTACAAATCATACAAAATTTATTCAGAATGAAGAGGACCTCACAGGATACTCCCAGAAAATTCAAGATATAAATACATATGCTATTTTAATCAAAGTGGTTTGTGCCATTTTTGAGAAAATTAAGCATTTCGAAAAAATTTCCATGTAAATGATAGCTTGGGGAGTGATTTTCTTAATAATCTTCGTGTCGCATACTTTAAAGATGCTGAACTTAAATATCATGTTTGGTATTTAATCGACTTTTCATTTTTAGATTCTTTTAATTCGTCACATGTATTTGTTTTCCTTGGTTCGGTATTGTCGCTAACACGAGGCGTATTCCAAAACTAAGGTCCGGCGAACAATATTTAACGGATGGTTGGCTTGATTGACGTTTCACTCCTGCAGCGCTGTCTACCCGCTCCTAAGGAACCTACCGCAGTGTTGGTATGACACAGCAGCGTTTGCCAGCCGGTGAGAGCAGCGACAATCGTAGATTCCGCCAGTGGTGAAGTGCGCGGTGTGATTAGATTTTTGCTGGCAAAAGAATCGTCAGTTGCGGACATCCATCGTGAGTTATGCCTCGTGTATGGACCGGACATGATGAGCGACAAACAGGTTCGATACTGGTATCGAGAATATCGAAATGGCCGCACAAATGTGCACGATGAACAGCGGAGTGGTAGGCCCAGTATTCGGACCGACGACATCGTTGAGCAAGTGTACCAAAAAATTCGAAGTGATCGGCGTTTGACGATTAGTGGTCTGGCTGATGAATTACTAAATATTGCTCGAACCTCACTTAAAGGATTGTCATTGAACAGCTTGGGTATCGGAAACTTTGTGCGAGATGGGTGCCAAAACTGCTCACCGGTCAGCACAAAGAGCAACGAACGCATAGTGTTCGACAGTTTTTTGGAGCGCTATAGACAAGATGGAGATGGTTTTTGTTATACCACATTGTTACAGATGACGAGACATGGATAGCGTACACCAATACAGAATCGAAACAAAAGTCAATGCAGTGGCGCCGTTTCGGTTCACCCAAACCAAAAATTGTAAACACTCGCCGTACGGGAATCGCAAAATGATGGCAACCGTTTATTGGGAGGAAAAGGGCGTCCTTTTGATTGATTTCATGGACCGTGGGTCAACAAGTATAGACGTAAACTGTGCAACGCTTACCAAACAGACACCAGCGATCCAAAATCGACGCCGCGGGAAATTGTCGTCTGGTATCATCCGCCTGCATGACCGCACACCGTTGTCAAAACCAAAGAGAAGATTCAAGAGTTTCTTTGACCACCCTCCGTATAGTCCTAACCTGGCACCAAGCGACTATTTCCTATTCTTGCATTTGAAACGGTGGCTGTGTGGACAACGATTTCAAACCGACGATGAACTCAAGGCGAGCGTTACCAACTGGTTCTAGTCCCAGGCGGCAGACTTCTATGCTAAGGGGTTAAAGAAGCTGGTGCAGCGTTACAGCAAGTGTATAGATGTGAGCGGCGATTGTGTGGAAAAGTAAAGTATATACGTAGGCACACATTACTGTCAATAAAAAAAACGCTGTCTGATGAGCGATGTTGTTGTTGTTATGACCAAAAGAACCTTAGTTTTACAATATCCCTCGTAGGTTGCCGGTTCGCCGCCGGGGTTCGGTTGAGCTGTTCCTGCCTATTGTTTGTTCGTGAGTTAGGGGTAGCGCCACCGTCAATTCATGGCGTTCGGTGCGCCTTGTCCAATAATCGCGGAAGGAGTGTGCTCTGGTACTTACGTCGACCTGCGCTGCGCGCGTTCCAGATAAGCTTCTCCATAACTTTCACTCTTACACCCGTGATGGCCTTCACATTTCTGACCGTGTTCTTGTTCCTGCTCCTTAATTGGGGGAGGGGAGCTCTCTTTATGAGTTTACAATTGTTAGCTGAAAGTTTAATACGCATTTAAATGGCAATAATTGATTATATTGATGTGAAATGATGGGCTTCTCAGCTGATTTATGGGCATAGTAATAATTCCTATAGTTCTTATTGTGTTGTAGCAGTAAGAGAATGTCTATAAATGGAGACCTAAAGTATTCAGTAAGATGTTTGAAGACTGGAATCTGAAAAAGGTTATTATTGTATTTAATGATGGGACGATACCACTATTTCTCGATACTTACTTTATAAAAACTATAAAGGCGATACTTTGTTCAATGAACTATGTTCTTATTAACAGTTTTCTGTGTATAAACACATGTAACCAATTTTGTATTTATGCTAATTCCAAAATTGTTCCTAACATTCTCCACTTCGCAGAAACGTTTTAATGTTGATAATATCACAGGTTATATATACCTTATGTTACTCGAGTCTAATAATAATAATAATAATAATAATAATAATAATAATAATAATAATAATAGCAATAACAATTTTCTTTGCTTCCCTTTTTGCGTAAGCTTATTTTATGTTGAAAATTTCTGTTCTGGATTTTTTAGCCATAGAAAAACAATTACTAGCAGTTCTTCTTTATTCTACAATGTTCAACATATAAACAAATATATATTCTACATGAAACTCAAATAACTAAAGTAACAAATATTTCCATGCACCGTATTATCTCGCGTCTTAAGTTCTGATTTGTTTCTGCTGGATTCAAATATTTTGGTCACCGCTGTAGATAAATGTAATGGCTGAGAGTGAGTCACCAAGTTAGTATATTGCAGAAACGTAATTTAGTGTGTCAGCTAAATTAGTTTCACTATAACTCAGTTAACGCTGCATCTTATTGAGCAACTTTACTCCCATTGTTTTGCATGACACAAGAGTCTATGGAATATTGCTTTAATTCACCCACAGGAAACGCAGTCAAAGTCTATCAAGCACTATAGTCCATATACTCTTTGAGGACAAGTGGGAGGCAATAATGTGAAGTCTCGACTGCTTTCATTCCTTATGTAGTATAAATTAAACGCAACAACTTTCAATAATGCAAATTTTAAAAGTTTAAGAGTATCTCAGAGTATTAGATATACTTCGATACCACGGAGTATATAGGTCCCATTCCTAATTGTATTTATTTTTGTTCGGAATATATTGATCTACACCGCCGTTTGTGAAAATTGCAATACCAAGAAGGAAACGCATGAATTTAATACCACAGGTTAGGAACATGACAATTAACAAATGATAAACTTTTCAAATCTATACATGACCTTTGAGCCCTAATATTCAGTATTTGGTGTGACCTCTATGCGCTGCCATTAAAGCTGCTATACGCCGTGGCATTGGATCAAAAAAGTTCTGAATATGTTCCTGAGGGATTTCCCTCCACGCAGTTTGTATTCGAGCCAACAAATCCGTGACACTGATCACTGATGAAGCAGCAGGTGCCGACCAACCATATCCCAGACATGTTCGATAGGCGACATGTCTGCCAGGGAAGCAATGGTACCCATCGTTCTTCGAGGAAAGCTTGTACATTCCTCGCAATATGTGGCCGACCATTGTCCTGTTGAAATGTGGCCTGTGGAGATGCCTGAAGCAGGGGGATTACCTCAGGCTCTACAACCACCCTTAGCTACCGGTTGCTGTTCAAAGTGCCCCCAATTCGTAGGAGGCGAGATTGGTTGTCGTAACCAATGGCGCCCCAAGCCATCACATCTGGTGTTTATCCGCTAAGCCATGCCGCTCAACAATGCAGCCCTCTAGGTTGCGCTCACCGCGGTACTCCCGGATACATATGCGACCATCACTGTAGGACACGTTGAAGCGGGAGTCGTCCGAAAAGATTACATTTTGCCACTCAGCACCCCAGTGACGATGTTCACGTGCAGTCGGACGAGCTTGTGGTTTTTGACAATGGAAGTCGATGTAATGCCATGCATGCAACCAGTTCAACCTGCAGAAGACGGCGGCGAACCGTTGATGCAGACAAGTTCACACCTGTTGCAATGCTCCAGCATCGAGCCAACACTGTGGATGAAGCTGTACGGTCCGTTATGGCCATGCGGACAAGATGACGGTCATCCCTTCATCTATCCACTGCTTCCACACACGCATCACTGTCTTAGCAGCATGCCCCGTACAAGCCGAAATGTCACGATATGACAAACCCGCTTCCCGGAGACCGATCATTCTGCCCCGTTCGAACTCACTCACATGCCGATATGGCTCCCTTTGACGTCGACGAGGCATACTGGGGCTTACTTTATTGTTTCCACCTTGTTTGACAGCTCTGCACTGACTAGGTGTACCCCATCTCTCTGCAAAGCTAATCACTTATTGCTTGTACACTCTTCTACACATCCGCCAAGTTCGGATTATTCGGAAAATTCTTTCTTCTTGTTGCAATTTTCACAAATGGCGTTGTATATATATACAATTTTTAATACTTAGGAATTATCTACCATGTAGTGGTTTTCCTGCAACCCATTCTTAATTTTAGAACTCCTTAAATTCCTATCTTCTGCATCTTTATCTTTAAGTCCTCTAGACGCCATGCTTCTTCGGATCCCATCCATCCATTGTTCACTTGTTCTTCCCCGTCCTCTGTTTCCTTCAGCTTCATATTCTGGCACCACTCTTACTGTTCTATCGTTTGCCGTTCTTTTCACATGGCCGAACCATTTTAATCTTCCCTCTTCTATTACTTCCCTAATTTTTGTCTTTCTAATGTTATCCCTTCTTGAGAATGTCTCCGCCAAAAATGCATTTCACTTGTTAATAATATTCTCTCTTGTTGCCTATTCATTGTCCACGTTTCTGCTCCATAGAGCACTATACTTTGTACTGTGGAAATATATCTACTGAATTATATTTTTCGGGTTGTTTGTGACGTCCTCTGTGTGAATTATTTCCGTTCCTTACAAGAGTAGGCCAGTGTGGAGGCGGTGCAACACCACGTAGACCTTTTTCTAAAAATGCTTTGTTTTTATTCGCGGGGATTCAAAACATGTATTTCTTGGAATGCAATAAGTCCTCCACCTACTATACGTAATTGTACCCTTAAAGCAGGCTACAAACTGCGAGCAGAAGATTCAATAGAGATCTCGGACAGTCTCGATGCGAGGCAGACCGGCCCCGGGCAACAAATGTGGAATTGTAAAGAAAGCGATATCGACGGCTCGGTCAGCAAGCGTGAGTGTGTGATTGCGGTGCTATTATGTACTTCTATTTGTAATATCCACGTAATCAGCATCTCTTGTACCACCCAAGTGGAGTGTAGCTGTAGAGACGCGTGCTGGTATTCCCACATCGCGAACTCCGACTCCCGTCTTTAATTCTCCTTTGATAAAAATTAGACGTAATTAAACCCTTGTATTTTTAATGGGACACTGATTGAGTTACATGCATTACAATTACGTCTAAATTAAAATTAAAATGAAGCATGGTCGAGTAAGATGACGTTATTCAGATGTAGTCCTAAACGGGCAAGCTAACATCCTTCCCGCCTCTTTTATTTGTGTTGACGTTTTTATGATGCCCTCATGATTACATTCCCCCCTCCCCTCCTATAGCGATGGTGTGGAAGTGATCACAGAGCTAACAAGACTGTCCAGTCAGCTTTGTCCACACAGTTCTACACAGATGTATCCTAAACGACAATTTGGTAGTTTTGGGGGCTTGTGTTACATTCACATAACATTCTAAACTCACTTTTTGTCCCCCAGTCGGTTGTCTGCGCATGAAGTGAGTTTATTACCAGTGCCTCTCGCAGAGGACTAGCGGAAGATGACTGGAAGGAGTGGATGTCAACAGTTTCGAGGTCACTTTAGTGAAATGGGACTTGTATAGTACTTTCCAGTATTTACATTTGGAACTTCTTTCACTTGCGTCTCGTAAACTCGCAATCTCAGCATGTATGCTGATAGGTAACTCAAATAATTGGACGACTTTAATGGCACAAGTTTTTAATTACCAAAAAACTATGAAAATCATTCACACAGTTGCCAATATCGTAACTATAGGCTCCCCTTCGTATCCTTCCAGTTCAGAAACAGCACTCAACCATGCAATTCTTCTGGTTGGTGGTCACTTACATCTCGCGTGCAAAGAACCCACAAAATGTCCTAGTAAAAAGCAATTCTGCACCGCCGCAGTACATCAACCTGTTTACCAAGTCGGAAACGCATGTAATCCGGGGTTTAACTCTACACCTCTCCTCTGAGACAAGGGGCTTGCTGATCTAATAACGAGGTCATTTATTTAAAACGGCTATCGGTAAAGGCCGAATAAATCTGAAGACCCGTTATATATACACCCCCTCAAGAAGTATTCATCTGAACTTTAAACAATTTTAACAGACAAATTAATGGAGCGAAAAATCTAATTTTTTTTACATAAAGATCAAGTGGTAATACAGTTACGTGTTTTGGCAGTTTTTCAAATATTTCATTTCATCAGTTTTATAAATTTTTGAAAAATATATCAAAATTGCACCCTTTTTGTACGTGGTATTTTCAAAATTGTCCTTCATGCACTGGGTAAGGCATTTTTTTGTGGATACCTCCACACAGTTTCATCGACATGTGACAAACTGGTGGAGAAATAAATTCCTGAAGTCGTAAAAACTGAACCGAAAATGAAGAATTAAGGAAAAAACGTCGAAAATTCCCAACTTTGATATTTTATTCCTCCGCCAAATGAAATCCTATTTTCACCACAAAATCAAGTAATACAAAAAAAGGCTCTGCTCAATGCGTTTAACATAATTTTTAAAACACCACGTACAAAATGATTTGCAATTTTGGACATTTTTTCAAAAAAATTGTAAAACTGATAAAATGAACGATCTGGAAAACTGCCAAAACACGTAAACTGTATTACCATTTCATCTTTATGTCCAAAAAAATTGAATTCTTCCTCTATTTAATTTGTCTGCTTCTTGAGTGGGTGTGTACACATCTTTGTTTTTTTTTCTTTTTTTGTCGTCCTCCGTGGACTAGTGGTACTATGCTGGTCTCTAGTTCCTAAGGTCGCGGGTTCAAACCCAGCGGAGGGCAATGGATTTTTCGGACGTAAAAATCCTTGGCATGGCTTCCTTCGGAAGGAAAGTAAAGCCGGTGGTCCCGTGTCGTAGATTTACGACACGTAAAAGAACCTCAAGTCTGATAAAGAGGCCTCTTTCACGCCCAGTATAGAATGGGACGCTAAGGCCCTAGTAGTTAAAGAGCATCCATAAATAAAATTCAATTTAAATTTACGTTGTTTTTCTTCAAACTGTGCCATCGCACGGCTATTCGCGCCAAAAAAATTACAACATCCCTGCAACCGTCTCACGTTCTCATAGTTACAATTACAATGATATAAGCACATACCTTATCATAAGATGTTGTCCTTCTCTATCCACACATTTCTGGCATCTTCTCAGGAAATTTCCAACTTCTCTTTTCATGTGTTTATTACCACTGTAATTGTAACTGCAACTATGAGAACGTGAGGCGGCTTGCGGGATATTGTAGCTGTTTCGACGGTAGTCCGTGCTGCAGCGGCCGACGCCTGAGCAGACGTATGGCGGCCACAGCGTGAAGAAAAGGCACCGTGTGTGCGTATACTGAGGGGTTTTTAAACATCTGACTATATCAATTGCGTTTCCTCTATCCTTTTGTACCTACAACGAAATGTGTAATGAAAATATTTCTGTAAAGGTTTATCTGATTAACATGAAGTATATAGAAAAAATTAAGCTTTTTTTAAGAATAGTTGTAGGTGGTATATAAAAATAAAGGATAGTAGGTAGAGAAAGCAATATATTAGATTTGTAGCTCTGAGTTTAGTTTTTAACGTTAAATTACACCTCACAATGTTCAAAGCATTACGATATATAATTAGTTTGTGAAAATTAGGTTGCATTGTTATGCAAATAAAATCACCATTCACCAATTTTGTGTTTTCATGGTCAGAGCAATACATGCTTTCCTCATATTTATTCATAGGTATACAGTCACTGCATTTACACCAATGGATACAGCCAGCGCGTTTATTGTCGTTCACATTAACTGTCAGAACGGTGCAATTCTTCAAAACCGCATTTTTTTTGTTCAAACGGATAAGGTGGGATAACACATTTAGTCATTTTTAAAGCAGATGCCCGACTATATCTATCACCTAGTATTAACTGGATTATGAGAATGATTGGCTCGTTTTTAGGTCTGCTCTCTGTTTATAGAGATAAATTATGACTTCATCTGGTTAGTCACCTGGGAACCTTGTTTGTCACATGAAGTACCACCTCGTAATGTTTCATATTGTTTATCTCGTTTCCCAGCAGCTGATGATCTAATGACATTATACGTGTACGTACTGACGAAGAAACTCTAACGCTATAACCACTGACTGTAGCATGATCGGACTGCGTGTATTGCTAATTATTCCCGATTAAAGACAAACTAATGTGATTAATGAAATGTTCATTCTTGTGGTTCACTCCCCTTTACATAATACATTTAGTATGCATCGAGTTTTCGTTTTGTTGTTCACAGACATACACACACACGCGCGCGCACACACTGACCTTTTTCTAAAACTATTTTCTGGAATTATTGCATTCAACCAAAAAATTCGATACCGAAATTTCACTGTAATTACACACTTTGACACTCCCTAAATAATAATAATATTAATAAAAGCTCTTTTTTTAGAAAAAGTTTGCGTATTGTGTATGTATGTCCACGTATCCGTGAAGAACATAGCTAAGAAACGAAAAGTCCAAGCCTTTCAAGGATGCGAAAGGAAGATTTTCAAGAAAATCTATTACAAACTACCTCTTACATGGTAAATTTTTCGAAAATGTTGTCTTTTTAAAAATGGCTCCAACGATTCTGATTAAATTACCATATGTTTAATTTCGTTTCATCTACTTCCTTCATCCCATACCAGGCATCGGGCTGATCACCCATCCTGGTTGCTCTATCTGATCCATGAGTGTCTGCTCCTCGACGGGCCTCTGACCCCAGGCACCCGCTTGTAAGTCCTGGGGGGTGTAAGTCCTACATAAGAGGAGGGTAAACAGATAATGAATGAATGAATGTTTAATATACAGGGTGAATCACCTAAAACTTGCACCGCAAATATTTCGGAAATGGAAAATGCTATTGATGTGCAGTTTTCACAGCATTGATTGGTAGTCAGGAGCTCGTACATTTAGCCTGTAATCAGATTTTCATAATACTGAAAAAGTGTATTTTTTGAGCAAAAATACAGTTTTTTAAATGGAACAATGCCTAGTTACATCAACAGAATAAAGGTAGGGTAAATTAGAATGTCAGTGGTCTTTGTTGCAGGATTCTAGTGCAAGTGGTTTACGATAAATCGTATTTTGAAAAGTTTCCACCCCGACAATTGTTTGTCCCATTCAACCTGCTTAGTTGCTAGGTAAGATGTTGTTATGTTTGTTTGCATTGTGTTTTCTGTTCATTGATTGCATTACGACTTTCTAGTCAGTTAGTTTGTGACAGTTCAAGCAGTAAGTCGTGAGTGCAAGATGGTGTTTACTAATCCAGAAAAAGCCGACATGTTCATGGTTTATGGGGAGTGTAGGAAGAATGCAGTTCGTTCTTGTAAGGTGTATGCGGAAACATATCTCAGTAGACGTCAACCATCTCGGTAATTGTTTATCAACCTCTTCAAACAATACGCGAAAGTGGTACTGTAACACCTAGAAAACATAACAGAAACAAACAAGTGACTGGAGAAGAGGCAGAAATTAATGTTTTGGCTGCCGTTGCAGAAGATCCGCAAATTAGTTCCCGAACAATCGCACGTGGAAGTGGCATAAGTCAGGCAAGTGTACTGCGCTTCTCCATCCCTATCACATCTCTCTCCATCAAGAGCTGCATGGAAACGATTTTCAGAATCGTGTTAACTTTTGTACATGGGCATTAAGACATGGTACTCCGGATTCATCATGTATCTTGTTTAGTGGTGAGGCAAATTTACTAATCATGGCCAGGTAAACCGCAGAAACATGCACTATTTGTCTGTTGACAATTCCCGTTGGCTTCGTCAGGTGGAACGTCAGCGTCCATGGAGTATAAACGTGTGGTGTGGGATAGTGAACCATCAGCTCATAGGCCCTTTGTTCATAGAAGGAACAATGAACTCGCACAAGTACCGCGGCCTCCTGACAGATAATCAGCCACAGATGCTAGAAGACGTTCCTTTGCCGACAAGGAGGAACCTGTGGTACCAACATGATGGCTGTCCAGCCCATAGTGCACGAAGTACTACAGCTTGTCTTAACGGATTATTTCGAAATCGTTGGATTGGACGAAGAGGACCTGTACCTTGGCCGGCCCGTTCACCGGATCTGACCCTTTAGACTTTTTTCTGTGGGGAAGGCTGAAAGACACTGTCTAAAAGGATGTACCAACGACACCAGACGATATGAAACGACTGCTACCTGCTCTGAAATTTCCGCCGAAATGCTAGAACGTGTGCAGCAGTCTTTCCATTTCAGACTGGAAGCGTGTATTGAAGCTGCCGGTGGTCATTTTGAACACAACCTTTGAAGGGCTATGTTCTCTTTACTTGTAAGAATCAACAGAAGTATTGTAATACCCTTTTGTTTTTCTTTAGTTTGTGCTACCACAGGTTGTACATGAGTCGGTGCGTAAATACGATTTCTCGTAAACCACTTGCACTAGAATCTTGCAATAAACGCCACTGACATTCTAATTTACCCTATCTTTATTCTGTTGATGTAACTAGGCATTGTTACATTTAAAAATTGTATGTTTGCTCAAAAAATACACTTTCTCAGTATTATGAAAATCTGTTTATAGGCTAAATGTACGAGCCCCTGACTACCAATCAATGCTGTGAAAACTGCACATCAATAGCACTTTCCATTTTCGAAATATTTGCGGTGCAAGTTTTAGATGATTCACCCTGTATTTTCATGACAAATAGAATGTCTACCTTGATGTAGATCTACTTGAAACACACATTATATGTCATAGTTTTTTGTGTGGAGTTAACTGTTTCTGAGTTATTGCTTGTCTTTGGTTTCAATTTTCAAATGGTTATACTTTTCTAAATTGGGAAGTCGCTATTGGTTTTTTCTCTTGTGATCATACAAAGAGCATGGAATTTCAAAGCCATCACATAGCGGCACCCTCTTTAAAAACCCGACTGTCGCTTTATCTATTGTACGGTGCAACGAAATGTGGAAATATGGATTGAAAGCTTATCTAGATTAACAAGAAATAGATAGACAAATATGTTTTTGTAAGAATAGTTTATAGAAGTATGAGGAGAAAAAGTTATGTGAATGAAACACATTTTTTATTAAAGGTGCCTCAAAACGTATACTTCCTATGACATCTCAAAATAGAATTTTTGGATGGAATGGAAAGTTAACCGGAAGGGACTCGGCACCGATCGCTAATCAGAATATTGTACCTATGCCCCCAACAAGGGGGCGCCCCCGGCGGCCGGGACCAGGAGTGACGGCACAGCAATTATAGGGTTTCCAGATTGAATCGCGCGGCAGTCGGACACTCAAACCGGGGACCCTGCCCCTCACAGAGGGTCCAACGCCCCCAAAGGAGCAACCACGCCGCAGCGAAACACCATCGCCGACACTTCCAAACCTGAAACTGGTCTAACTGGGTGAAGGATGAATTAAAACATTAATGGAACGGAATGGATGTACACGAAGAGAGAAATCCCTCCAGCATTCGCCTACGACCCGAGAAAACCCTGAAAAACCTATGGGTCCGAGTGGGCGCGAATCGAACCTGGGAGCTTAGCTCGTTCGGTTTTGGGTGGAAAGTACTTAGTGCAGAACGAAAGAAAAATACCCAGAGCAGGGGAACATCAACAACGTTAATTCTGCCCTCCTGTCAAGCACCTCACACGACGCTGTTGTGCTGGGAATTTTTAAACTGTTTCAGTTGTGTGTCGTCCTTTCTTTTTCTGAATTAATAAAACATGGCTGTCGCAGAAAGTGAAATGTCAGCTCTTAGAACCCATCTGTCTAAGAATATATCTTTGTCAAATCATAACGTCATCGTTAATCGCACCACAGCCTTATCTTCCTCTCCTCCCCACTCCCTAGGAGAGACGCGGAACATAAATCAGCGCCCGAGGTGGGAAAAAACGAGAACATTTGTAATGCGGCAATCACGCGCAAAGATGTTCTTGGTGTGTTGGAATTAATCAGCATTTTCAGGTTAAACCCTGTTTAAAAGAATCCAGCTGGAGGAAATGTTGGGGGCCAATAGATTACCACCGATACTCATTTGTTTTGCTTATGTCTGTCCCCACCCGTTAACTCCTGTAAGGTTAGCGCTGGTATGTACCAGATTTATCTAGAAGCAGGATACAATAAGGCAGGGTTAAATTATTACCTCGTCCCAAAGAGTGTGTGAAAGTGTGTTTTATTCTTTTTTATTAGCATTACAAAACATACAACCTTCACTGTGCCTAACATGAACAAAATGCGCGAGATTCAGTTTATCATCACAAGAGATTGATGTGTTTGTTGCATTCAGGTGACTTTCTCTACTCACTCTTCTACATAATACTCTTCAAAAAACTTAGTATTCTGTTTACTTCTTGTTAATACAGAAAAAGTTTCATTACATAGTGTTGCTTTTATTTATTACTACCTAACCCATAACACAGTTGTGTATGTATGTAAAAATGTGAAGGCTGCTCAGTATAAGGAATTCCCCTACTTGGTATAGGTAGGAATAGGTTGTAACAAAAAGCGAGAATACCTCTTTTCCTATTTTATTTCTCCCATTATAACTGTTTTCCAATAATATAAATGTTTCTGTCACATAGTAATTACTTGGTAATTTTGACTAGCTTCTCGCGTAACACAGTACTTGATATATTATTAACACGACTTTATCTATTCATTCGAAAAATGGTAGATATTTAACAAGCCAAAGAAACATTCTAACTTCCCGTAATTATTACATTATTAGCGAAATACAATATATATTGACTGCGTTTCAATTTTTTAAAAGTATTTTAACATTATAGATTGTCACTGTACAGGCGCGTTTGAATCTTGCTTTCCCCAACATAACAAAATTTTATATAAGAGAACGTTACAGCCATCTCTCCTTGTCTGCTTCCCCCAGTCTACCTGGCACTTCCAGTTAATTAATTTTGGAAGGTTACTCACCAAAGCTGTTGATTGGAAAATTTTTAATAGTCCAAAAAATACTGCACCTTGACTCACATTTCGTATTTGCGTGCTAGCGGTAGACGTGCCTGTCAAAGTCTCCTCGTCTTCTCTCTCGTGCCAAGTCACCCAAGCTAGGAGAAGGTGAATAGTTCTCATTTCCTCCGTTGTAGTGCTGCCGCCGCCTCATTCTTGGCGACTTTATTAGCCAATGGCATACTCCGACGCCCAACCCGCGCAGTCTTGAACATGGCTTTCCGATACTATGGACGTGATGGGACGATACCACTATTTGTCGATACTCGATGCTAACTGTATAAAAAAACTGTAAATGCAAGAGCTTCTTCGCTGAATTATGTTCTTATTAGTAGTTTTCTGTGTATAAACACATGTAACTAAGTTTATATTCTATGCTAATTCCGAAATTGTTCTTTACATTCTGCAATTGGCAGCAATGTTTTTATCTTGATAATGTAATAGGTGATATATCCCCTATTTTTAGTCAAGGCTAATAATATAATAATTACTTCTCTTCCGTTTAATGCAACCATATCTTGTGCTAAAATCTTTAAAGGACATTCTATCCATATTATTGAAATTAGTCGTATGGTATACCGTTAAGTTATCCTCATGGCCCGAGTTTGACTTACGTATAAAGACAAATAAGTAGATGGAAAGAAAGAATACATATTTCCATGCGCTACATTATCACACGCCTAAGTTCTGATTTGTTTTTGCTGGATTCACATATTCTGGTCATCTGAGTAAGTAAATGTAATGCTGAGAGTGAGTACGAAGCCAGGCTATTTCAGAGACGTGATTTAGTGCGTCAGCTAAATCGGTTTCATTCATCATGCTACATGCGTACCTCCACCCCTTCCCCCCGTAAGGGGGGAGGTTCCGACCCCTCCAGCTGCCGTGGTGCGGACGCTGCAGACCCTGAGCGCTCGTGGTACTTCTGACGTTACTAGAAGTACGTCGGACCGGACATTCGAGCCCCTCCCGATAGGGAGTTGTTCGGATTGGGTTGGACTCGGCGGGGTTACCGATAGCCATGGGAGATTGGGTAAGTCTGGCTGATTTTCCGCCTAGGAGGGGTTGTGAGACCCCATATTTTCTCCGGTACCAACCATGAGTGAGAATGGTAGACGGTAGCTAGATATACTGTCGGCCCCAGCGAGCTTATTCGGTAGTCTTTCCTGATAGGATTTTCCCTATTGGTCTGACGCGCGTAAGTGGCGTATCCACTTCCGTCCCTGCATTTCACGTGATGAGGGGAGGATGGTGTCCTGACCCAGTCTCAGCCACGCAAGGGGGGAGGGAGCAGTATATAAAATAGGCACTGTGCCTAATGAAGAAAACCCGCTAGATTGGCTCCTGGATTGCGAGGGCGTGGACTGAGTTGTCAGACCCGGCCCGTGTTTACCCCTTCCCCCATTCCTTTGCATGTTTTCCTTTAGACACAAGATTATGGAATGCTGCATTGATTCGCCCACAGGAAACGCAGCCAAGTTCTATCAGGAACTATACTCCAGCAACACTTTGGATACACGTGCGAGGCCATAACCTGAAGTCTTGACTCCTTTCATTGCATATCTAGCATAAAGTTAAACGTAACAACCTTCAATACTGTAAAACTTAAGAATTACGAGTATAAAGTATCGAAAAAGTATCGAAGCTTTATCTCACAGTGTTAAGACATACTTCGATACCACAGAGTATCGAGGCATCGACGGTCTCGAGGTTCCATCCCTAATATATGAACATTTCGTTGTAGGATAAAGCGATAGTCAGATTTTTAAAGAGTATGTCCCTATGTGATGACTGGAATCCCATGTTCTTTACATGGCCACATGACTTTCCCTACCCTTTATCGTTTATTCGTGGCTATACCAATTATTCTTACTCAGGTTTATTTTTCTGTCCACTGCAATTTATTCCAAATAAACGTTTGCAGAAATAGCTACATTAAATATTTCGTTAGAGGTACAAAGAGAACAGCGATAGTCAAATGTTTAAGTACTGGACGCTATATGCTGCCCTTAAAATTCCATACTGTTTCCATTGAATTTCTAGAAACACCTGAAAATCGACAATTCGAACCATTAATAACGGAAATGGCATATGCCACAAAAAAGACCTTGTGTGTTTTAAAGAGATCTACATTTTTGTTCTGTCTATCGCTTAACTTTATCAGTTATACAAGATTATACAAACTTCCTTCTGAACAAAGAGGACTTCACGGCTACTCTCAGAAAATGTAAGATATACATTTTATTCATCTAAATATATTTAAAACACAGCACTTTTATCAAAATCATTACAGCCACTTTTAGAAAATAAAAAACTTTGAAAAATGTTCCATGTAAAGGATAATTTGCAGTGGGGGGATCTTCTTTAAAATCTTCGTGTCTCATCTTTGGAAGATACTGAACCTAAATACCAACTTTGGTACTTACTAACTTTTTGTTTTTAAGTTAAGCTGTTCACAGACACACACATACCTACACAGATCTTTTACTAAAATTATCTTCTTTTTTTTATTCAGGGATCTTCCAAACATGTACTTATGGTGAAATCTCCGTATCAAATTGTTTGGTGGAATGCAATACTAGAAAAAGTAAAAATACATTTATAAATCAGGAGCATTGCAAACCGTATTATGTACAAAAAACAAAATTTTACAGGAGAAGCCAAAATGCATTGCACCTACACTATGGGAGATATTTCAAAACTAAAATTCATAAATCTTATGTTTATATCGCAAATGGAATTGTATGAACAAACGAAATACTTTTTTCAAAATTCAAGTCTTCGAAATTAGAGAATTTGTACGAGGGGTGATCAGGAACTAACTGAAACGTGTACATTTTATTTCATACAACCAATACAGCCAAATGGTAGTACATACATCAGGTTATTTTTCGACATAGTCTGCATATCGATTTAGGCACCTGTCGCTTCGTGGGACGAGTTTAAATATTCCTTCCTGGTAAAACTCCTGTTCTTGTGTGTTCAGCCACGTTGTCGCGAACTGTTTCACCTCCTGAAACGAAATTTCGACGTCCTAGGTGCTCCTTCAAGTAAAGAAAAAGGTGAAAGTTGCTTGGAGCATGGTCCGGGCTATAGTGAGGATGGTCGTCGATGTACCAAAGAAATTGCCTAAACAACGTGGTGGACTTCTGGGCTGTATGAGGTCACGCGTGTCATAAAGGAAGATGACGCCCTCAGTGAGAAGTCTTGGGCGTTTCCTCCTGATTGCTTCTGGTAATCGTGTCAAGGTATCACAACATCAGTCAGTGGTCGCTGTGTGTCCTCTTTCCAAAATCACCACGAATATGACATCGTGCTGTTCCAAAACATTGTGGCCATCATCTTCCCGGGAGATAGTGTCACCTTAAACTTCTTTGTCTTTGGAGAGGAGGCGTGTTTCCACTTCACTGACGACAGCTTACTGCTGGGGATGTAGTGGTGGATCCATGTTTCGTCACCCGTGACAATGTGGTGAAGAAAACTGCTCCCTTGGAGAAGAACCGTTGCAAAAGTTGCAGAATTTACCCCGTGTGCTTCCCCTTGTATTGGTTGGACAGATTTCGTGGAACCCTTCGGGAACAATCTTTCCGGTATTGCAAAATGTGTGAGCAATGTGACGAACGCTTCCAAACGACATTCCCAATTCTACCGCCATATGCATAACGTGATCCTCCTGTTGTCTTGAATCAGCTCCTCCACGCGAGCTGTGTTCAAATCTGTTGATGCCGTGCTGGATTAGACACTGCGGTCCTCGTCGGTGACGTTTTCTCTACCGGTCGCAAACTTTCGACACCATTCTGCGACATGCTGACGAGACATTACAGTCTCTACGTAAACCTCTACCAGCTGCCTGTGAATTTCAGACGCGGTTACATGTTTCGCCCACAGAAATCGAATAACGGAGCGAATTTCTTCGCGAGACCAGTTTTCCAAAGGAGTAGCCATTTGTGTTTACCTAAACCTAGCGCTGTAGGTGGTGGTTGGCGAAACTGTGTACAATTGCCAGCCGTATGTAATAGAATTACTGCACACTACTAATTTATTTACAACGGACGAAAGTCCAGGAATATGGGCCTGTAACCTTAGTTTCTGATCACCCCTCGTATTTGACCCAATAGGAATTGTTACTGTCATCAACAGATGTATAAATAAAGAAAAAACAATTTTGAACTGAAAAATTTATATTATTAGTATTAAATACAGCATAAGTAAATCTTGAATGTATAAAATAAGTTATATTTATGTTGATCTTTATGACTAATATATTTACAAGATGAAAACAAAACGTGCTTCTTGAAGAAAGTCTAGTTACTTGCAATATCTAAGAAGAACAGGTTTGCTTAATTGAAGAAACAACCGGCTAATATTTGAAAGATTTAAAACTAAATGACAAAAAAAAAATTGCATATCGATTACAAGTCTGTTTTCGTCTCAAGCGTGTTGCGTATGCTATTTGCTAGAGTGCACATCTGCTTAGCTTTATTTCCGGGGAAAAGATTCAAGGGTTGTTGTGTAAATACAGTAGTGGTGATGATGCTCGACAATAACATGAAGATTACTTGTTATTCAAGACATACTTTTCCTCAGATTGCAACCGACTTGCTGATTGTCACTATTGTTTCCTTCGGCTTCCTGTGACAGACGCCGTCCTGAGCTTTCCGTCACCAAACGTCAATGGAGAAAGCCGAAGGTCATCAGCGACGAGAGCCGAAGCCTGGAGTTAACGCTGGCACTGATATTCACAAAATTCATAACTCTTAATCCGCTTCCTCATGCAGCAATAAAGCGAAAAAGTAAACCATCGTATGCCCACTGGTCGATTCAGTTAAACAGCCACTCTCAGGTACTGTAGGTGCCATTGTTCGCTTAAATTAAACCATTTACAAAATTAAAGTTTGCACTACCACTTATTACCACTTCTGTAGCGTCGCATAATGTTCTTCAAATCCTGTTTGGAACCTTTCTAAATTGCAAGCAGATGCTGAGACTCGTATGTTATCAAGTATAGCCTGAAAAGGAATGTTGTTAGCAATATCCGGAGCTATACTGTTTCTTTCATGTTCTGTCAACCCCAAGTGAGCTAATTTATGCTGGTGACCAACATGAGTCGACACAAATTTGACTTTGCGTGCTCCTTGTTGATCTTGAATGACTCTTATCTTTGCAGGACATACTACTCCGATTTTATTGCTCCTTTGCAGTTTTAAAAGTCTGTCACCTTTGATTTAGAGACAAAATACCCTGAGCGATGACACTCACAGTATTGTCAGCAGCAGTAGAAAACCACGTGTTGCTGCCTCAGTGTCTTGTTTCCAACTTTTGAAGTCACCAATTGGTGAGAATTCCAGTACTTTCTTTTTGACACATATTTCATGTACCAGTTCCAAGTGTTCATTTAAAATACTTCCTTCAGTGATTCTTTTGCAAGTAGTCCCTCACTGTGATAATCTCGCTGATGGGCGTACAATGTTTAGTTTTCAGGAGAGGTACAATGGCACTTGTGCTTTAGAAACGTGTTGCCGCAAATTCTTATTGTACTTATATGTCTTCCCACACTGAGAACACGCAAACTGTTTTCTTTCACTCATAATGAAGACAATTCTCCACTTAAAAATTCATTAATGCGCATTAAAAAAGCGTTCGCTCAATTAACATCTTCTATGTGTACACATTAAACAAATCACCATGCTAACAATAACACAAACCACATTCACAGCGCTGCGTACCCGATGGAGGCAGTAACTATGCAGTGACCATTCTGACTTCTTCGGAGACCCGAGGTTAGGACGGAGTCTGTAACGTCAGGTCTTGCTGTGGACTTTCCCGCCACAATTTCGCTTTCATCCACTGTAAGACACAGCACAAACTAACCGAATCCTTCTTAGACTTAGCACTGATCAAGACATCAGTTTAACCAAAATAGCAGCTAACATCGTGAGAAGAAGGTTGTGAAGATAATACGGTTTGCACATGCCAATTACACAGGGACAGTATACGATTTTACACAAAGAGAGTTCACAGCACGAAAGAGCAGGCCAGAAACTATACGAAATGCTGTAAAGCTCGATTTTGTCCTGGGATGAACTAATAGGGTTTGCAACTACACTTCCCAAATGTGAACCGGTTTTAATAGCTATAAATAGAAAGAAAACAGGCAAAGAAAAGTTGTATTCAACAAGAAACAATTAATTTTGGCAATACTTAATTATTTAGTATTAGTTTGATGGGTAAGTTGGTACGGTTTTTATACGTCACAACCATAGATAACCAATCACAACTTGCTATAAAATTGTTTAATGTTTCTCATCTGCTACTCGTTAATTTGGAGAGTTGTGCTTGTAAATACGTCTTGAATTTTTCAGACCTAATGGATGTATGTGATATTTGTCAAGGGAAGTAAACGAACACTTCTATTATCTCTGCTACTTACCTACTATAAGAAGGTATTGCAACCGCCCAAACATTCCAGGTCGAAATTTACCTGGAAATTTTGAGGTTCCCTGAAACCTCAAAGAAAATTATTTTAGAACAAGGTCCATTTGTGTGTGTCTGTTCATGAAGAACATAACACGAAATGAAAATTTGCTTAAAAATCAAACTTTGTACTTAATTCAATATCCCTTATCTTCATCTCGATTAACAATAAATAAATAGAAGAATATGCTTTTGCAACAATAGTTTGTTGAAAAGTGCGTAGAGAAAGTCATGAGAATGTAATACATGCTGGTAATGTGTATTGTGACCTTTCCTGATATAAACAGGTTTTTGCGGCTAACATCTTGATTTGCATAGCTGCTGGGTTTCAACCTTGCTGCTTTCTAACGAAACACTTGCCAAAGACAACAGCAGATCACGCGATAGCTTCTTGTCCCTCACATCGATTTCGCGAAGGGAACTTCTTATGCCACAACTCCGCCTTGTTGAAAATAAAATGACTCACTTCCAGAATAGAGATGATAAATCGGTGGGAAATGTGACATCTGCGAGAGGAGCGCCAGTAACTGTTCCATCAAAAACACAACGATCCAATCAGCACACCCTGCCCTATTTATGGCATTTGTTTTAACCTTATTTCACTTCATTGTTCAGAGATTTAAGGATACCCATCTGTGAGATTTCTAAAACCAACAATTTCAGCTCGATTCATTTGAAATTTCGATACCGTAATCAGGGTTTAATGCATAATATGTACACTAAATTTCATGCATATTTTTAAATTTGCTCCCGAGACATTAACTCCTTTATTATTTTTTTACAGTTTTGAAAAAATTCTCCACAGTTATTTTTTGAAAAAATATTTTTTTATAATTATGCTATTGAACAGTATATTACCAAATTGTAGAGAAGAAGTTTTAATTATCCTACTGTTGCAGTATAAAATAAAAATTATGTGACCAATTTCTTTTGCTTAAAAATTTACTTAACATGAATATTATTATCTAAAAACTAGAGACAGACAAAATGTGAAATTTCATATCCTAAACCATGGTTGCTATCGTTTGGGAACAAGTATGTTTACGTTTTGCGGTGTATGGAATTCAATTTACGCGACAAAACTGTTTATATTTTATAAACGTTTAGTGAAATCTGCATTATTTTTCTAATAGGCTTCATATTTCTTCATATTGTGACGGTTCAGATTCTAATTGCCACTTCACTAAGTAATCACTTTCTTCGTGACGTAGCGGCGTAACCAAATACGCACGATGTAGTATCTTCTTCCGGACCGTTCACTTACTAGGGAGTCGAACACAAGAATTCTCCAAGCTCCTGAAGCAGCAGCACTCACTGCACGTCACAAACTCACTTGTAGAACCGCGCTTGAAGTCGCCTCAGAAAAGCACTTGCCAACACACTGACCACCTCACTTGAAAGAGCGCTCGCTTATATAGCTGCTGGAAATGTCCACAGAGTTCCAGAACGTTCGAAATGCGGGAAACTTCCACAGGATCCTGGTTATCCAACGTAAAGCTTCTGGTGTTTACGCTGGGCGAGAGCGCGACTTATCTTTGTTTATCTCGGACTGCCCGGCGCCGACCTCCCTATAACCTTGAGCCATATCCGCTGCGTCACAAAATTTTGTAATTTTAAAATAATTTCCGTTAGCAACGAACCGGAGTTTCCGATATTCTATTTGTGGAGTTTTCTGTGAAAACCCAAGCCACTCCTTACAACAATCTACAAAGCCATTTTTAAACTAAAGAAGTGAATCTGCTACAAACTCTTAAAGTATAAGAGGTTTTGGACTGAATATATTATATATAGTATGATATTTTGGGATTTTTCCTTCATATTTTGGCAAAAATCATATATTGGCAAACTTTTCTTCATATTTTGCCAGCTTCTGTTAATAACATCACAACTAAACATGTTAAAGGTTTAAATATATGTTTTGAGGCCCTCTGAAACACAAAAAAACATTTTTAGAAAAAGGTTCGTATATTTGCGTCTTTGAACATCATAATTTAAAAAAGAAAAGTCGGATAAATGCCAAAATGGTATTTAAATTCAATATCTTCCAAATATGTCATAAGAAGATTTTCAAAAAAATCTCCCCTCCAAATTACCCCTTACCCCTTACGTTTCGAAATTTTCCATTTAATAAACAAAGGCTCTAATGATTTTGATTAAAATTCCACATATTAAAGATATTTACATGAGAAACAAAATTTGCATCTTGAATTTTCTGGAAATAGTCTGTGAAGTCCTCTCCATTCGGAAGGAATTTTATATAATCTTATATAACTGGTAAACTTTAAGCGATAGACGAAAACGTACTGCACAAAAAAATTCTAGATCTCTATAAAACACAATTTATTTAAAGTGGCATATTTTGGTGGTATAAACCGTTTCTGAGATATCCGTAAGTAGTGGTTCGAGTTGTTCATTTCTTGGTCATTTTCTCAGAGTCCTGTCAACATTCAGTTGTTTCTCGTGACGTTATGGAAACAGTATGGAATTTTAAGGTCAGCATATAGATCTAGTTATTAAACATTTGACTATCGCTGTTCTCTTTATATCTATAACGAAATATGTAATGTAGCTATTTGAAACGGCAACTCTAGGCCGAGCCCGAGAAATGTAATTATAGATAATTTCATTAATTAACTTTTATTGATGTTAAATCATGTTATGTACATATCTTTTTCTTGTACTGCTTGTATAGTTTAAGAAGGGTAATTTAACGATATGTCTGTATTTATGTTACTAATATTAGAGGAGTTATAAATTGTTTAATGTAAATCATTTAAGCGCTATTTTAAAATACTGTCCACGACGAAATGTCTTAGCTACAGGAATAGTGTCTTAAGGCAGAAAGTCTAATTTTACGATGTCTCTCTGGTCGCAGGGGCATTGTTCATACAGCGAGGGTGTAGAGTTTTTGTTCCTTTATACGATAATTCGCCGTGACCAAGTGAGAGAGACAACTAGCTTAACGGTAAATTTAAGAAAAGCCGCGATTTATGTTATATTTGGACCAATGTGATCCCTGTAAGTTTATATGAAATAGTGAGATGCGTTGAGTGGCGCTAAAAATGGACCAATAGGAAAGGAAGCAGCCCCAGAAGCCTGCGACTATAAATGGATCTGCTAGGAACAAATTCGGGGTCATTTGTCATTTGGTCGAGGGACATTTTGCTAAACTACAGGCAGGGAGAGATGCTGCAGGATGTTTGAGAGATATCGCGCCAAAAGTTTTCGCAACACACATAAGAATCGCTACGCGGAAAGAGATATAATAAGCATATGTAAACTTCGCGTCATATCCGCGCCGTGTTTCAACAGCAGTGGACAGTGTTTTAACGGCGGCAATATCAGTGTTGTGTACTACGAGAAGTAGCTAAATAAAAGAAACAGCAGAGTCGTCTTTTCATAACTAATGCACGTCTATTTTCTCCTCTACCACCACCCGAGATCTACGTTTCCTTTACCAAGGAAAAGTCCATGCTCCCACATAGTTTATAAATTACTGCAGCTAGCCGAGGATAAAATACAGAGAACCAGCATACTGCGAACATCTGGAGCCAACGTGGAGGATGCAGCAAGGTAAGCCGCGAGCAACGGGCATTAAAAACCACCACAACTTCGGACAGGAGGTGACTGCCGCATATTTCTGTAAACGTTTGTCTCGATTAAAATGAAGTAAATACGAAAATAAACTTTCGTAAGAATGATATTTATACCTACTAATAGGCGATAGAGGGTAGAGAAACTCATGTGCATGTAACCTATCAGGTTTTTTATCGTGTTATTTATAAGAAAGTATACAAAATTTCATTGATTTACGTGATTGTGAAACAATTGAAAATGAGAATGTGCAGGCAAATGAAAACCCTAGAAAAGGGAGTTTGAAAAGTGTAACACTAAAATAACACTGTTTCTAACTTTATGCTGTTTAAATAACTAAAATCCGCTAAAGCTTTTGGCACGTGGTACATAGTTTTGTAGTAAAAGCTCTCTAAATTATATTAAATAATATAATTAAAAGTAATACAAGAACTGTAGAAATATAAAAGGCATAGCGAGACATTTGTTAACGCATTCTCACATAATCCTACGCTATGAACCGTACCAACGTCTCATAGGAAGGGCTGACCGTAGCAGTACGAGATATCAGTGCTTATTCTGAGAGCTCGTTTCTAAACAACAAGCTTGTGATTGACAGTATGGGTGAAAATCCCTAGGAAATTTCATTCCGAGCCAGAAACGTTTAATCAGAGCTGCAGCCAACAAAAACTCGGCAGCAGTATGAGAAGGAATATAAAGACTGGTGCAAGGTAAGCAGCATTTCTCTTATGATATTGCCATTTGGATTTTGTTTACTACGTCGGTAAATGTTTTTATGACGACTTTAACGACCTAGGCCTAGTACGTTTGCGCATTAACAGTGCGATAAGCAGATATTTTGAGGGCGTGTACTAAAAGAACATTTAGTGCATACACAGCCCCCTTTTGTCTTTTTTCGTTCCTCTGTAGCTAATGTTGTATTTGAAGATTCCTGAGGTCATCTCTTGAATGTGTTTTTACTTTAATGTTGGCAAAATTTATTAATTTCATAGGAGGCTAGACTTACCGACACAAACTTAAATCGCTATATGGCGTGCTTTAGAAGGCCGTGCAGCTGTAAAAGCAACATAGGTCTAAAGTAGAAGGTTTGTAGTTTTAATAACGTTAAAATCATTATTATAAATTTTGGCAATTTTTGGCCTTCTTTTTCACAGATGGGTAACTTAAAGTTGTCACGGGACTATACAGAACAGTGCATTCTTACACCAAATATGTTTTCACTCAAGGCATGCAAGATACTGCAAACGCAACGTTTTAGTTCTGCAATCAATTCTTGCCTAAGCCCAGCTTCACGTTGGCATTGTCTTACTGTTATATGCATGCATAAGAGAGAGAGAGAGAGAGAGAGAGAGAGACAGACAGAATGAGATAATTTCTCTTACGGAAGAACAAAAGATTCAGGGTCTGTTATAAACGGATTTGCTTGCTGCTTCTAAATGACTAACTTGCTCTTTTTGTTACAAACTACTGTACTCTTGGAGATTTGGTTGCAAATTCAATTAATATTCCTTTCTGTATGAATTTATATGTTCTATAAGAGCGAAACATGGTCCCTTAAGCTATTTTTACTTTCCCTACTACATACCTATGATATCTTATCCTATCCTCCGCTATGGAGGAGACTCGCCACCGATCCAGAGGGGATAATACACCTACGCCTCACGAAGGGGATCCCCCGGAGGAAGGATGCGGCAAGAGAAACACCAAGCGGCCGAATTCAGGAGCGACGGTACAGCAATGACAGGGTTCCTAAGTTTCCAGAAGTAGGCAGACCGCGGATCCTGCCCCACACAGAGGGTGTCCAACGCCTCTAAAGGGGATTCAAAACATTAAAATTGAATTTTATTAATGGACGCTCTTTAACTGCTGTGGTCCTTAGTGTCCCATTCTACATTGGGCGTGAAAGATCGGTAATTTTGCTCAGAGGCCTTTTTATCAGGCTTGAGGCTCTTTTACGTGCCGTAAATCTACGACACGGGACCACCACCTTTACTTACCTTCGAAAGAAGTCGTGCTGAAGATTTTTACACCCGAAAAAGCCCATTACCCTCTGCCGGGTTTGAAACCGCAACCGCGTGAACTAGAGGCTAGCATGGTAACCACTACACCACGGAGGATTGGGATACCCCAGGAGCCAGCCGAATGCCGAGGAACGGAAAGAGTTTTCCCCTGCTACACTGCACCGAAACGCCACCGCCGACACTTCCGACTCTGAAAGAGACCAACAGGTTGGAGGATGAATGGAACAAAATGGAGGGACTGAAAGAAACCACTGCAGCCTGACGACTCGGGAAAACCCCGGGGAACCCGTGACTTCCGAATGCGGGCCTGAACCATCCTTCACGGTTAGCTATAGTAAGGACAGCAAATTTTGCTTCCACCCAAAACTAGATATGGGAATTTTACCGGAAATACACGTTTTAAGGTCCATGAATAAAAATAGCATTTTTAGGAGAAGATCCTTGTGTGCATATAACTCATTAACGAAAAGTTGGTATTTAAGTTCAGCATCTTTCAAGGATGAGATAGCAGAAAAGAGTTCCCTGGTGTTTAATATAGTCATTAAAAACTCTTGGGGAAGAGAAATATATATGTACATAACAAAGAGAGAAGCAAGAGTCAGTATTTCATGGCTAGGAGCAGGAGTATGGAGATTAAGGAAAGGTCCACACAATCAATGTCCATTATGCGGTGGAAAAGAAGATGTTTAACACTCAATTGTTAGGTATAAAGGAATAGAAACATGGGGGGAAAATGTTTATTTACTCTTATTCCTCTTATTATCGGAGCGGACTCGGCACTATTCCACTGAGGATATTGTACCTATGCCACACAGGGGATACCCCCGAGAGGGAGGAGAGGCGAGAGGAGACACGGGACCAGGAGTGACGGCACAGCAATTACAGGCTCACTACAGTTTCCAAATTGAGGCGCCCCGACAGTCAGACAGCCAGAGCGGCGACCCCTGCCCTACACAGAGGGTCCAACGCCCAGCTCCGAAGTGGCAGTTCTTATACCCCGGCAACCAGACGAAGGAGGGACGGATAAAGTTGCACAAAGAGCATCATTTTCCCTTACCACGCCGCACCGAAATACCATTGCCGACACTTCCAATCCTGAAACGGACCTAATGGGGCGAACCATGAATGGAACGAAATGGAGGGACAGGAAATTCGAGGGATGAATGAAAACGACTACATCATTCGCCTGGCGACCCGGGAAATTCCCCGAAAAAAAACCATGAGTCAGGTTGGGCAGTCGCAGGGAGTCGAACTCGGGACCTCTCCACGCCACCTTGCTCGGTAGGAATGTATTAATATGAAATGGTTTAAAATGGATAGAAATACATGTAGTTGTAAGTAAATTTTTTTACAACGATAGTACAAAAACAGGACAATATTTAAGTAAAGTGAAGAATAAATATATTTGGACATTAAATAGAGTCAAATAGCAATAACAACTCACAACAATATAAAACCAAGTTAATGATTAGTATACAAACAGTTTCGTTGTATTCGATTTTTTCAAAAATGGCTATAAGCATTTTCATTAAAATTCCATATCTTTCAGGTATTTGCATGGAGAAATAAAATGTCTATCTGGAATTTTCTGAGAACAGCCTATAAAGTCCTTTTTATCCTGAATGACTTGTGTATAATTGGTAAATCGTAAGAGCTTACATACAATTTATGACAAATAAAGTTTTGTGGCGCTAACCATTTCCGAGATATTCTTTGTTGTTGGTTTGAATTTTCAAATACTTATACTTCTTTCAATTGGTAAGTTGCTATTCGTTATTTCTCGTGATCATGGAATCGACATGGAGTTTTAATGCTACATAGTTAACCTCATTCTAAAACTCTTACTGTTGCTTTAGCCTATTATATCCTTATGTATCTACAACGAAATGTGAAAACGTGTAATCAAATTTTATTTCAATTAAAAATTTTTAAGAATAGTTTATAGCAGAGTGAGTAGAGAAGGTCATGTGAATGCACCACAGCCCTTTCTCTCTCTCTCTCTCTCTCTCTCTCTCTCTCCCTATTGCTTGAGGAAGTATTACATTCTACTTAATGGGATACTGGACTCTAGGGGGAAAATAAAAATACGCGCTTTGAAGTCAACTGAACATATAAGCAGAGTATTTTAAGAAAAATGTATTTGCCTTTATGCTTATGTGTGCGTGAGACAGAGAGAGGGAGAGAGAACACCAATAGTCAAAAAGTAAAAACCTAGTTTAGAATCAAGCCCTGCATATTTCAATCAAACAACCCTTTAAATTCATTAATTTCTCCGATGCGTTTTACTAAAAAATAATTTACATTTGATGCACTGGCATGCTGAATAAAACGCATATCTTGAGTTTTCGGTAAATGGGATCAGGATCCCATTCTTATTGAATTATATAACTTTATTCCTATTAAAACATGCATCGATTAGCTTTCACCAGACCGAGCGAGGTGGTGCCTTGGTAACGCGTGCTACTCTCATTCAGGGGGTCCTGGGTTCGATTACCAGCGACTGTCCACCCTAACGCATGCTTTTTCGATTTTTCCCGGGTTGGAGGCGAATGCTGGTGTGGTTTCCTTCAGCCCCTGAATTTCTGTCCCTACCTTTCGTTCCAATCATTTCATTCATCTGTTTCAGAGTGGGAAGTGTCGGCGATGGTGTTTCGGTGCGGCGTGGCAGGGGAAAAGAATGCTCCGTACTTCGGCTGGTTACCAGGGTAAGGGACCTTCACTTCGTAGCGGTAGTCCCCGGTCTGCCTGTCGGACTGTCGGGGCATCTCAATCTGGAAACTGTGATGACCCTGTTATTGCTGTGCCGTCACTCCGGGTTCCGGCGTATGGTGTCTCCTCTCACCTCCTCCTCCCTCCCGGGGCACCCTTCTGGGGCATAGGTACAATATCCTCACTCGAGTACTGCCGAGTCCCCTACGATTATCAGACAAAACATAAAACTTTCACCAGATTGAAGCTAACTTTGTTCCACTATCTGTATTATATATTTGAAAAAGTGTCAAGTCATTTCACGTATTTTCATTACTAGTAGCTGCTATTTCCACATATTACATACTCGATAAACCGAGCCACACAGCTCTGCGGTAACGTGTGAGGCTTGCATGCGGGAGCACCCAGGTTCGGTTCCTGTCGACTGCCCACTCTGACCTTGGGTTTTTCGTGGTTTTCCCTAGTCGGTAGGCAAATGCTGGGTTGGTTTTTCATCTACCACGATTTCCTTTTCTTTCCATTTTCTTCTCATCTTTCAGGTGTGATTCTAAGTTTCGTGGTGTGCAACGATGCCGGACAGATGGCGTGGATGCTTGCTCAAAGGAAAGAGTACCGTCGTAGACACCGAGGGCTGCTTGGTCGTTGTCGTTCATCGCCGTGTCTGAGGTCTGTTCCATATAACTTTGCCCCGTATCTCTTTAACTGCCACGTCTGCTGTCGTGGGATAGTTTGTTGTGCGTACAATATAGTTCCTTACTTATCTTAATATATTAGAACAAAATTATTAAATTTATATTGTCATACCGTACTAATCAAATATGTTACGTAACGGAGTTAACGCATCTGGAATACATATGAAGTCTTGTGAACAAATAGGTAGGAAGATCCTTCGGTTTAAACCTACCTCTCAGTATAACGAAATCACGCACATCTATCATAACAGAGTGTGCAAATCGCGCTTGATCTTGCATTTCACGGGGCTTCTATATCGCCATTGAAATGTATACCTACATTAGCCAACCAGCGGAAATAGAGCGCTGAAGAATACATGTCAGCGGCGAAAAGTTATAAGATGATTTAAGCAGCTCCAATAGCGGGATATGATTTTCGCGCGTCTCCGTGACGTGTGTCCTCCTGTGGTTCGTTCACTTCATCCCTTCCTCCTGGGCGTGGTAGCCGCAATAGATGTACGTAGGTCGCAGTGCGCGAGATGTCCCCTTCGTTGTATAACGTATACAAGTCGATTAAAAAGAGATCACATTTACTGTGATTAAAGTGAGGTTATTAGTAGAATCTATAGTAATAACGAAGTCGTGTCAACGTTACACGTCACATAACTTCGTGGAATTCAGAAATTCAATCTGTTAATTGTAATCCCAGCAGCTTTGAGTATCTGAATTTCTAGCGATTAAATTTCAGTAGCTGTGTACAGTGAAAAACAAGTTGCATACACGGACATTAAAACGGCAATGTCGGAAATGTTCCACAATTAATTTATGTGATGGCAACAAATGTTGCACGCCAGAGGACTAACCTAACAATATATAAAATGGGCGACAAAATAAGTTTTTCATCAATAGGAAATACAATGTTTGTTTAATCTTTTTTTTTTTCATTGTTTCCTTAGAGCGACAGTTTGTAATCAGTTTGTAGGCAGGAGAATAACAAATTTTGATGTGCTGCATTCGCATGACTTTCTCCACTCACTCTTCTAGAAACTATTTTTACAGAATCTTATTCTTCTATCTACCTCTTCTTAATCGCGATAAACCTACATTACACATCTCGTTTGGGTATAAGGATACAGTAGGCTAAGCGATGGTCAGATGTTTAAAAAGCGGATCGCTATGTGATGGCTTTGAAATTACGGCTATGGCCGGCTATGGCATTGAATTTTTCAGTCATCTGATTCTACCTTTCCAACCCTGTCCAACACACGGCTTGTGTGAAAGAACAATTAATTTCATAATACAATAACTGTTACATACATTTTATATGTTATTTTATATACATTGCTTTAAGGCGGGCTGTTATTATATTTTATATTATATAATTAGACTGAAATATTTTAAGTGTTAAAAATACTGCCTCAGGGGGTATCAAAAGCCTCTGTACATACAGATGTTAAACTTTTAAAATTGAAACCTTACAGAGTGAGTATTATTCACGAATTACAACTTTCTGACGATGAAAAACGAGTCAATTTCTATTACTAGATTTTACAAAATATCGTTAACTGTACTGTTGACCACGTTTAATAATTTTCTGAGATAAAGTACGGTTTTTATTTAAGTATTATAAGTATTCTGGATGGGGAACTAGGTTTATTCCCTTTGTTGCGGAATTATCACGTCATTTGTATTAAACCCTTATATATACAGGATGAGTCTTCTAAAACTTGCACCGCAAGTATTTCGGAAATGGACAGTCCTATTGATGTGTGGTTTTCTCAGAAATCATTGGTAGTCGGAGGCTCGTATTTGCAGCGTATACATAAATTCTAGTAATACTTAGAAAGTGTATGTTTTTTAACAAACATACAGCTTTTAAATGGAACAATGCCTATTGCCATCAACCAAATAAACGTAGAGTAAATTAGAATGTCAGCGATGTTTGTCTCAGGATTCTAGTGCAAGTAGTTCACGAGAAATCTTATTTTGAAAATTTTACACACCGATACTTCTCATATACCTGTGGTAGCAGAAACTAAAAAGAGCAAGCATGAATATACTACTTTGGGGATTGTGAAAAGTAAGGAGAAAATTGGCCTTCAGAGGTTGCGTTGGAAATGACCACCGGCAGCTTCAATACACGCTTCTAGTCTGGTATGGAAAGATACGTCCTAGCATTTCAACGGAAATTTCAGTAATGTGCTGGTTCATATCATCTGGATTAGTTGGTATGTCCTTGTAGGCAGTGTCTTTCAGCTTAACCCCCCCCCCAAAATGTGGTCAAATCCGGTGAACGGGTCAAGATACAGGTCATATTCGTCAATCCAACGATTTGAATACAATCCTTGAAGAAAAGTTTAGTACGTAATTCGTGTACTATGATCCAGACAGCCATCATGTTGGCACCATATGTCTTCCTAGCCTGCAGGTGAAGGTCTTCTAGCATCTGTAGAAGATGGTCTGTTAGGAGACTGCGATACCTCTACAAAAAGCGGCCTATGAGCCGATGGTTCACTATACCACACCACACGTTTAAACTCCATGGACGCTGACGTTCCACCTGAAGAAGCCAACGGGGGTTGTCAATGGACCAATAGCACATGTTTGTGCGGTTTACCTGGCCATGATTAGTAAATGTTGCTTCATCACTAAACAAGATAGATGATGAATATGGAGTAGTATATCTTAATGCCCATGTACAAAAGTTAACACGATTCTCAAAATCGTTTCTATGAGTTCTTGATGGAGAGAGATGTGATAGGGATGGAACCTATGTCGACGGAGAGTGTGGATCACACTTGCCCAACTCGTGCAACTTCTTCGTGCGATTGCACGGGAACTGGATCTGCTGCAACAGCCGCCAAAACATTAATTTCTTCCTCTTCTCTAGTTACTCGTTTGTTTCTGTTACGTTTTCTAGGTGATTGAAGCTATTCACAATTAAAATTAAGCATTAACATAAGACGTAAAGTTTAGACATAAACTTGAGGCGATGTTTTATCATTCACTCGACAACTGCAAACTTAAGCAATAACCTCAATTGCTAGAGAGATTTAAACAGCTGAGCTGATATGGCGACCTGGGAAGCGATCACCGTGAAAAGAGGTATGTACTTGTATCAAAATGAACAAGAGCTACGAGGGCAGTCCCAGAAGTACCCGACTTGACGTAAATATACCTGTTGTTGTTTCAAACAAATGACTATGGTAGAAAGTACCAACCTTATAAAGATTAAGTTTGAAGTTTGACGATGCTACGTTGTTTAGTAATTGTTTGGCAGCCATTAATAGTGAACTCTCTCAGCGAATTTGTAAACATGCATAAAACTGGCCATCGTTATGTGATACAATACTTTCATTTAAAACGTCTTAGTCGAACTAATATTAAAGCTGAGCTAGATTTTACTCTGGGAGAGTCTGCTCCTTCGTTTACAACAGTAAAATATTGCGCGGCAGAGTTTAAGCGACGCTGTACGAGCCGCTAAGACGAACATCGCAGTGGTCGACCAAATGAGGTGACTACACCAGAAATTGTAAAGAAAATCCACAGAATGGTATTGGATGACCGTCGACTGAAAGTGCGCGAGCTAGCAGACATCGTAGGCATTTCAAAAAGTGCTGTACATTGCACACTAACTGAAAATTTAGACACGAGAAAGCTGTGTGCAAGATGGGTGCCGCGTTTACTCGCAATGGAACAAAAGCAGCGTCGTGAGGATGTTTCAGTCGAGTGTTTGGCGATGTTTCGCTAAAATAATGCCGAGTTTTGGGTCGATTCATAACCATGGAAGTAACATGGGTCCATCACTTCACACCTGAGACGAATGAACAGTCAAAACAGTGGACTGAAAGGGGAAACTTGGCTCCATAGAAGGCGAAGACAGTTCCATCTGCAGGCAAGGTCTTGGCGTCAGTTTTTTGGAATGTGTGTGGAATAATTTTCATTGATCATCTTCAAAAAGGAAAAGAAAGCAATGATGAGTATTGTGCAAACTTATTGCAGAGTTTGAATGATGAAAGCAAGCAAAAACGGCCGCATTTAGCGAAAAAGAAAGTTCTGTTTCATCAAGATAATGCACCAGTGCACACAGCCATTATCGCCATGGCCAAAATCAATGAGTTAAAGTTCGAATTGCTTCCTCATGCACCGTATTCACCAGACTTAGCCCCCTCTGATAATTTTCTGTTTCCAAAGTTGAAGAAATGGCTTGGTGGTAAAAGATTTGCCAACAATGAAGAGGTAGAGTTTGCAGTTGATGGCTGTTTTGCAGAACTCGATGGTTCTCAGTATAAACAGGGTATCGAAGCTATTGAACACCGTTGGGAAAAGTGTGTCGAGCCGAATGGGGACTATGTGGAGAAATAAAGATGTTTTTTTCCCAAAAATGTTGTGTTTTCTTTGTTAGGTCGAGTACTTCTGGGACAGCCCTCATAGCTAACCGGTTAAGGGATGTTAAATGCACAAAAAAGCATCACCTAAAACGATAATTTGTTTAGCTGCGATATTTGTAGAAACCGCATGATTCCTGGCCTGTGATCTTACACAGAAAGTGTGTTAGCGAGTAAATACATGGCGACGGAAAATCTGATGGCATGACAGAATGATCACGTGATGAGAATCGTTATGAGTTTCGCTGGTTTCTTATGTTTGACGTAGACCTAACCTAAAAGCTTGAACATTACGTACATCTAATTCAATGTTTATTTTTGTTTACGTGATTTTTGTGAATGTTTCCATTAGAATACATAGCAACCAGCTTTTAAGTTTACTTTATTCTTACGTCTAATTTTCATTGCGAATGGGGACTTACGCTACCACTTTCACATGACTGGTTGAAGAGGTTGATAAATAACTATTGCTGAGATAGGCAACGTGGATATGCTTCCGTGTATACAAGAACGAACTGCTTTATTCCTACACTCTCCATACACCGTGAGCATGTCGGCTTTTTCTGCATTAGTAAATCCCATTTTCCACTCACGAACTACCACAAACTATCTGACTAGAAAGTCCCAATGCAATCAATGAACAGAAAACGCAATGTAAACATCGCACCTAGCAAATAATCAGTTCAACTGTCGGTGTAGAAACGTTTCCAAATACGCTTTCTCGTAAACTACTTGCACTAGAATCCTGCAACAAACACCATAGACGTTCTAATTTACCCTACTTTCATTCTGTTAATGTCGATATGCATTGTTCCATTTAAAAATCTGATGTGTTACACTCACATGACTTTCTCTACTCTTGTACAAACTATTTTTACAAACGCTTATTCTCCATCTACTTCATATTAATCGAGATAAACATTTGCAGACTCTATCTTATTGCTAATTTTCTATGGGTGTAAGGGGAATATATATATATTTACAAGGGCAATATAGAAATACAGTAGCCTTTAAGCACATACATATCTCTTAATAGCTGGTTGCTAGGTGCAGCACCATTCCCTTTGACACAGATTAATACTCTTTGCATATCCAAGACAAAAAAATGAATAACGAATTCCCATTTGAGAAAATAAGTATTGAAAAATTTAAGGCAATAACAAGCAATATCTCGAAAACGGTTCACTCAGCAACAAAAATGTATATGACCTAATTGTGTATTCTAACGCGATCTACATTTTTTGTGTAGTAAAATTTTGTCTATCTCTTATGGTTTACCAGTTATGCAAAAGTCGTTCACAAAGAAGAACACTTTTGGAGACATTCCCAGGAAATTCGAGATATACATTTCATTTGTCATGAAAATATCTTAAACATATGATATTTTAATGAACATCGTTAGAGCTATTTTTGAGAAAATTAAAATTTTCAAAAATGTTCCATGTAAAGGGTAGTCTGGGGTGGGGGGATTTTCTTGAAAACCTTCGTGTCGCATCTCTGGAAGATACCGAACCTAAATACCAAGTTTGGTGTATATCTGACTGTTCGTTTCTGAGTTATGCTGTTCACAGACACACAGACACAGACACACACACACACACACACACACACAGACACAGACACACACACGGACATGTTTCTAAAAATGCTTTTTTTGGATTCAGGGGGTCTCAAAAGATGTATTTCCGGTGAAATCTCGGTATCGAATTTTTGGGTGGAATACAATACTTCCCCTACTTACTATACGTAGTGGAGAAAGTAAAAAAAATTTGATGTGTTACACTCACATGACTTTCTCTACTCTTGTACAACCTATTTTTACAAACGCTTATTCTCCATATGCTTCATGTTAATCGAGATATCGAGATGTTAATCTTATTGCTAATTTTCTTGTAGATGCAAGGGGAATTGCTAGGCTTTAAGCGTTTAAGAGCTGGTTGCTATGTGGAGTATTCCATTCTCTTTGTATTACCAGGACAAAAAAAATGAATAACGAATTTGAGAAAAAGTATAAGTATTGGAAAATTTAAGGCAATAACAAGCAATATCTCGAAAATGGTTCACTCAGCAACAAAAATGTATATGACCTAATTGTGTATTCTAACGCGATCTACATTTTTTGTGTAGTAAAATTTTGTCTATCTCTTATGGTTTACCAGTTATGCAAAAGTCGTTCACAAAGAAGAACTCTTTTGGAGACATTCCCAGGAAATTCGAGATATACATTTCATTTGTCATGAAAATATCTTAAAGATATGATATTTTAATCAAAATCGTTAGAGCCATTTTTGAGAAAATTAAAATTTTCAAATATGTTCCATGTAAAGGGTAGTCTGGGGTGGGGGGATTTTCTTGAAAACCTTCGTGTCGCGTCCTTGGAAGATACTGAACCTAAATACCAAGTTTGGTGTTTATCCGACTGTTCGTTTCTGAGTTATGCTGTTCAGAGACAGACAGACACACACACACACACACACACACACACACACACACACACAGACAGTGCGACGGTATTACTTATAATGTTTACATCACGTGTTGAAGCCATCTTGTGACGTCATTCATTTGTTTGGTTTGTAGCTCCATCTAGTGTTAGCAATTTGCGGCAGTATTAGCTTTTGTTTGATTTCATTTCAAATGTCCTCCGGCTAGCTATTATCCTGTTGGCTTGGGCACGTATCTCTATACAGGTTGTGTAACCGGAAAGGAATCTTTTATCCAAAAATTACACTGATGAAGAAATTTGTTTTACACATTTATTGTCGAACACGTTAACTATCACATTTATACATTGATCTTAACACTCGCCAAACTGAAACTGTTATAATAACTTCTTACTGATAATTCTTTTAATCCACGTACTTCAATCTTTTATATAATTAACCTTACAATACTTTAGATCTTTCATAATTCTGCTGCGCGTAACTTGTGAATCTATATCCGATGTATGACGAACTGACTGACTGAAGACGACGTGTAGTGTACACAGATTTTTGATGAACTGACACCACGCTACCTCTAACCTACCCTATTTATACTCCTTCAATCAGATACGCCTAAAGATTATAACTGAACTACTATTGGCTAATAAAACGCGCCAACATTAGCGTCTATTTTTATATCCAATGAAAATTATAAATACATATGCTTTAGGGAAACATTCCAGAAGTTTCTACCGAAAATGCGCTAACATTACGTAACTTCCTTGTTTCCAATAATGATAAACAGCTCACCCCCCTCTCTGCATTATTGCGCTATTATTGACAGTTTCAGTAAGGCCGTATAAACTTATTTCCCAATAATAATTACAATTAATAAACATCTGAAATCAATGTCACATAAAAATGCATATTCATATTACAATCATTATTTACATTTAAGTAATTTGTGATACAAATTACTGCATCAACAGACACACAGACACAAACAAGGACATGTTTCCAAAAATGCTTTTTTTGGATTCAGGGGATCTCAAAACATGTACTTCCGGTGAAATCTCGGTATCGAATTTTTGGGTGGAATACAATACTTCCCCTATTTACTATACGTAGTAGAGAAAGTAATAAGTGGTAATAGCATATGCTATGCCATCTATCCGCAGACAATGTTAGCAGTTAGACTGAACGGCAACCTAACGCCATCTGCACGACATGAAGCAGGTGGTATAGGGATGAGACCTAGAAAGCAAACTGTCCGCCTTTATATGGCGGTGGCGGTTGGAATGGACGGCACCCTAACGCCATTTGCACGGCATGAAGCAGGTGGTATAGGGATGAGACCTAGAAGGCCAACTGTCCGCCTGTATATGGCGGCGGCGGTTGGAATGGACGGCACCCTAAAGCCGTCTGCACGGCACGAGGGAGAAGATTCGGTAGCTATATGCTAGGATCTCTGTGACACGTAACGGAGCGGGTGGTTACAAGGCTGAGACCTAGAAGGCTAACTGTCCATCACATATCGTTCTAAGAGTTATCTACCAACAGATCCGTCGCAATTATGACCAAGGGATTAAAGCGACGTAAAATAAAAAAAAGTCTATGAAAACCGAATATCGATAGCACTTTCCATTTCCGAAATATTTTGGGGTGCAAGTTTTAGGTGACTCATCGTGTATATAATAATTCTGATACACTCATGCTTATGACGCAGGAACACAAATCCTTGTATAATAAATTGCTGTGCTGGAGTTTAAACAAATGCTGTACAGTTTATTGACAATTATTCCTTAGAACGACTGCTAACGTGTTGTGTGATTAACTGAGACAAGGGCTGGTTATATTACAGCTGCTGCCATCGTGTGTATGAGGGGGAGGGGGATTACCGTGACTAAACCATGAGTAATACGCTGCTAATGTTATGAATCGTAAAACGGGGTTTACAACCGGGAAAACTGGGTGAATCATCTGCGTAAGGGAGACCAGGCTAAACAGCAGTGAACGTTTAACCAAATGCATTAGCGAAGGAAATAGGTAATCAGATGAAGTTACTTTTTTGCCCTTTTGGTATCTAATATTTCCATGTAAAGCCTTTTGTACTTTCTCTACTACTTACCAATAGGAAGTATGTATATATTTTGAGACCCCATGAACAAACAAACAGAAACAAAAACAAAAAGAGTGAGACTCTCCCGCGTAAGATATGAAACTTCTTGAGTTCTAGCATTTGTTGACGATTTTATTACTTCAGGATTAGGAAATGATTATGTAGAATTTGATTGAAGGAAAGCTCTCTAACTTAAATGAAATATTTTCTTTATTCAACAATTTCCATTAATTTATACTCTAAGAAAGAATTTATGGGTTTGTAATAGGTAAAGTATGACTGCAAATTTTCTAAATAATGATAAAATATTGCGTCGATGGTAGTGTCTAATCTAGCTGTAAACTGAATTTGTCAGTGTTCAATCTTAATTTGAATTTCTCATCCAAAAATCTTATCAACAGTAATTGACTGAGATGCAGTCTACAAAAACTCAGTTTGCAAATCACTCACTGAAGCTGTTCTGCTACACGATCACTTTACAACAGGAAGCTCGCTAGTACAATAACGATACCGCAACGTGTTCAGCTAATGTACAGTATAATACACAAGCGTCTATACGTTCCCTATGCTACATATTAACACAGTACACGTGGCACATGTGCGTACTGTCTATGACGTATGCGACGGAGAGAGTCTATTTTCTCAACTGCCGGTTGGAGTGTCTCGATCAAGCCAACACATGCGTTTCACTTTTCGTCTCCTCCAGGCCAATTTGCTCTATCGTGCCTAAAGAAGTTTCACTTCAAAATCATTTTTAGTAAAATATGTGTATGTGTGTGAACAGCATAACTCAAAAACGAAAAGTCGGATAAATACCAAACGTGGTATTTAAGTTCAATATCTTTCAAAGATGCGACGCGAAGCTATTCAAGAACATCCCCTCACACCGAACTACCCTTTACACTGAACATTTTTCGAAATTATTAATTTTCTAAAAAATGGCTTTAACGATTGTGATTAAAATACCATATATTAAATATACTTACATAAACCATAAAATGTATATCTTAAATTTTCTGGGAATAAACCGTTAAGTCCCCTTCATCCCGAAAGAATTTTGTATAATCTTGTATGACCGATAAACATTAAACGATAAACGAAAACGTACTACACAAAACATTTACATCTCATTAAAACACACAATTTATTTGAAACAACTTTTTTGTGGCATCGGCCATTTTCGAGACCCCTTAAAATGGTTTCAATTGTTGAATATTTAGCCATTCCTTTAAAGCCCTGTCAACATTCAGCTGTTTCTCGCGATGTCATGGAAACAGTATGGAATTTTAAGGCCAGTATATAGCGTCCAGTTGTTAAACATTTGACTATCGCTGTTCTCTTTGTATCTATAACAAAATGTGTAATGTAGCTGTTTCTGTAAAGATTTATTTGGATTAAAATGAAGTAGACAGGAACACAAAGTTTCTTAAGATAACTTGTACACCTACTAGCCAGCGATAGAGGATAGAGAAAGTCGAATGCATATAACACATAAGATTTTTAGAAAAAAGCTTCATGTGTATTTGTGTGTGTGTGTGTAAACAACGTAATCCAAAAACGAAAAAAACCTTATTTTTTGCTTTTTTCCAAAAATTTCACTAATGATTTTGATTAAAATACCGCAGGTTTAAGATATTTACATAACAAATAAAACGCATATCATGAATTTTTTGGTAATAGCCTATGAAAACTTATTCATTCTGAAGGAATTTTGTTTAAGTGGTAAATCGTAAGAGATAGACAAAATCTTCTACTCAAAATTTGTGAAGCACACACTTTATATCAAGCACAGATGTATGTTTATGCATTAACCGTCTGCGAGATAGTCTTGTTGCTATTCATGGTCGCCCAAAGAGCATGGAATTTCAAAACATTACATACCCGTTCGCATTTTGTAAATATGAGTATTACTTTAGCCTACTGTGTTCTTCTTATAACTACAACGAAATGTGTAATGAAAGTTCATCCCTATTAACAAGAACTGCATAGAAGAATAACCTTTTACGAGAATAGTTTGTAGAAGAGTGAGTAGAGAAAGTCACGTGAATGTCACACATCAGTTCTTTTTTAAAAGCGTTTTTTTTCTGAATTAAAGCAGCCACAAAGTATATATTTCCAGTGAAATATCGGTATCAAAATATTGGGTGAAATGAAATACTTCCCTTACTTCCTAGAGGTAAGTCAAGAATACCCACAGTTATGTTTATGGAGATGAAACAGTCTCTGTGCTCTTCCTGATTATTAGGAACAGGCAAAATATGACATTTTATATTCTAAATCATGCTTGCTGTCATTATAGGAACAAGTATTTATAAGTTTTTCAGTAGAATTCAGTGCACGTGACAAAAAATTCCTATTTCATAATGTTTTGCTACAATCTTCATACATACACTATGTGATCAAAAGTATCCGGACACCCCCACAAACATATGTTTTTCATCTTAGGTGCTTTGGGCTGCCACCACTGCCTGGTACTCATTATCCGCGACCTCAGTAGCCATTAGACATCGTGAAACAGCAGAATGGAACGCTCCGTGGAACTCACGGACTTCGAACGTGGTCAGGTGATTGGGTGTCACTTGTGTCAGAGTCTGTACGCGAGATTTCCACACTCCTAAACATCCCTAGGTCCACCGTTTCTGATGTGATAGTGAAGTGGAAACGTGAAGGGACATGTACAGCACAAAAGCGTACAGGCCGACCTCGTCTGTTGACTGACAGAGACCGCCGACATTTGAAGAGGGTCGTAAAGAGTAATAGGCAGGCATCTATCCAGACCATTATACAGGAATTCCAAACTGCATCAGAATCCACTCCAAGTACTATGACAGTTAGGCGTGAGGTGAGAAACCTTGGATTCCATGGTCGAGCGGCTGCTCATAAGCCACACATCACGCAGGAAAATGCCAAACGACGCCTCGCTTGGTGTAAGGAGCGTCACATTACACGATTGAACAGTGGCAAAACGTTGTGTAGAGTGACGAATCACGGTACACAATGTGGCGATCCGAAGGCAGGGTGTGGGTATGGCGAATGCACGGTGAACGTCATCTGCCAGCGTGTGTAGTGCCAGCAGTGAAATTCGGAGGTGGTGGTGTGGTCGTGTTTTTCCTGGAGGGGGCTTGTACCCCTTGTTGTTTTGCGTGGCACGATCACAGCGCAGACACACATTGATATTTTAAGCAATCCTTGCTTACCACTGTTGAAGAGCAATTCGGGGATGGCAATTGCATCTTTCAACACGATCGAGCACCTATTCATACTGCACGGGCTGTGGCGGAGTGGTTACACGACAATAACATCCCTGTAATGGACTGGCCTGCACAGAGTCCTGACTTGAATCCTATAGAACACCTTTGGGATGTTTTGGAACGCCGACTTCGTGCCAGCTCTCACCGACGTACATCGATACCTCTCCTCAGTTCCGCGCTCCGTGAAGAATGGGCTGCCATTCCCCCAAGAAACCTTCCAGCACCTGACTGAAAGTATGCCTGCGAGAACGAACGATGTCATCAAGGCTAAGAGTGGGCCAACACCGTATTGACTTCCAGCATTACCGATGTAGGGCGTCACGAACTTGTACATCATTTTCAGCCAGCTGTCCGATACTTTTGATCACGTAGTGTATTTCTTCATACTTTTTAAGATTTACGATTTTTCGCTTTCCGTTAGCAAGGAACCAGTCTTTCAAGATATTCTACTCGGGTAGTTCTCTGTGCAACACATTTAGAAAACTCAAGCCAACCTTTGCAACAAATCAGGTATAGTTGAGGAAATGTAGCATTTCCTCTATGTAACGTCACATCAGAAATTAAAGATTTCTATTTTCGCAAACCGGTGTTTTAGTGGTATATTGAAATTAGTATTAAGCAAGGACAAGGCTAACAGTAACTTCTTCTAAGTATAAGGATTTCAAAATGATTAAAATATATAAACTTCATGTAACCGAGTGATATGTCTCAGGTGATAACTTCTGTTGAGCCATTCTGGAAGTCCCTGGTTCAAATCCTGTGGGCCGGTGAATCTGACTGGCTTTTCCTCAATAGTCAAGGTAAATACGGATTAGATATTTAATGCCACGATCCAATTCGTCACCTTAAGTCTAAACCAACACTAAAAATGGAAATACATGGTAATAGCGAATGCTCTGTCATATATCCAAAGATAGTGAATGTAGGTTGACTGGACGGCACCGTAATGCCATATTCCTGGCTCGTATAGAAGCATAGATACAGTTGCCTAGCAATAAGGTCTCTGTGGATAGGTGTCGAAACTGCTATCTGCCCGTCACGTGTAGAAACAGATATACAGTTGCCTAGCACTAAGTGTCTCTGTGGACACGTGTCGAAGCTGCCATCTACCCGTCACATATAGAAGCAGAGATGCAGCTGCCTAGCACTAAGGTCTCTGTTGACACGTGTCGAAGCTGCCATCTACCCGTCACATATAGAAACAGAGATGCAGCTGCCTAGCACCAAAGTCTCTGTGGACAAATGTCGAAGCTGCCCTCGGCCCTTCACATATAGAAGCAGAGATGCAGCTGCCTAGCACTAAGGTCTCTGTGGACACGTGTCGAAGCTGCCATCTACCCGTCACATATAGAAACAGAGATGCAGCTGCCTAGCACCAAAGTCTCTGTGGACAAATGTCGAAGCTGCCTTTGGCCCTTCACATATAGAAGCAGAGATATAGTTGCCCAGCACTAAGGTTTCTGTGGAACGTGTCGAAGCTGCCTTCAGCCCGTCACATATAAAAGCAGAGATATAGTTGCCCAGCACTAAGGTTTCTGTGGAACGTGTCGAAGCTGCCTTCGGCCCGTCACATATAAAAGCAGAGATATAGTTGCCCAGCACTAAGGTTTCTGTGGAACGTGTCGAAACTGCCTTCCGCCCGTCACATGTAGAAGCAGAGATATAGTTGCCCAGCACTAAGGTGTCTGTGGAACGTGTCGAAGCTGCCTTCGCTCGTCACATATAGAAGCAGAGATATAGTTGCCTCGCACTAAGGTTTCTGTGGAACGTGTCGAAGCTGCCTTCCGCTCGTCACGTATAGAAGCAGAGATACAGTTGCCCAGCACTAAGGTTTCTGTGGAACGTGTCGAAGCCGCCTTCCGCCCGTCACATATAGAAGCAGAGATATAGTTACCCAGCACTAAGGTTTCTGTGGAACGTGTCGAAGCTGCCTTCCGCTCGTCAGATATAGAAGCAGAGATATAGTTGCCTCGCACTAAGGTTTCTGTGCACACGTGTCGAAGCTGCCTTCCGCTCGTCAGATATAGAAGCAGAGATATAGTTGCCCAGCACTAAGGTTTCTGTGAAACGTGTCGAAGCTGCCTTCCGCCCGTCACATATGGAAGCAGAGATATAGTTGCCTCGCACTAAGGTTTCTGTGGAACGTGTCGAAGCTGCCTTCCGCCCGTTACGTATAGAAGCAGAGATACAGTTGCCCAGCACTAAGGTTTCTGTGGAACGTGTCGAAGCTGCCTTCCGCCCGTCACGTATCTGTGGAACGTGTCGAAGCTGCCTTCCGCCCGTCACGTATGGAAGCAGAGATACAGTTGCCCAGCACTAAGGTTTCTGTGGAACTTGTCGAAGCTGCCTTCCGCCCGTCACATATAGAAGCAGAGATATAGTTGCCTAACACTAAGGTATCTGTGGAACGTGTCGAAGCAGCCTTCCGCCCGTCACGTATAGAAGCAGAGATATAGTTGCCTAGCACTAAGGTATCTGTGGAACGTGTCGAACCTGCCTTCCGCCCGTCACATATAGAAGCAGAGATATAGTTGCCCAGCACTAAGGTTTCTGTGGAACGTGTCGAAGCTGCCTTCCGCCCGTCACATGTAGAAGCAGAGATATAGTTGCCCAGCACTAAGGTGTCTGTGGATCGTGTCGAAGCTGCCTTCGCTCGTCACATATAGAAGCAGAGATATAGTTGCCTCGCACTAAGGTTTCTGTGGAACGTGTCGAAGCTGCCTTCCGCTCGTCACGTATAGAAGCAGAGATACAGTTGCCCAGCACTAAGGTATCTGTGGAACGTGTCGAAGCTGCCTTCCGCCCGTCACATGTAGAAGCAGAGATATAGTTGCCTAGCACTAAGGTGTCTGTGGATCGTGTCGAAGCTGCCTTCGCTCGTCACATATAGAAGCAGAGATATAGTTGCCTCGCACTAAGGTGTCTGTGGATCGTGTCGAAGCTGCCTTCGCTCGTCACATATAGAAGCAGAGATATAGTTGCCTCGCACTAAGGTGTCTGTGGATCGTGACGAAGCTGCCTTCGCCCGTCACATATAGAAGCAGAGATATAGTTGCCTCGCACTAAGGTGTCTGTGGATCGTGTCGAAGCTGCCTTCGCTCGTCACATATAGAAGCAGAGATATAGTTGCCTAGCACTAAGGTGTCTGTGGATCGTGTCGAAGCTGCCTTCGCCCGTCACATATAGAAGCAGAGATATAGTTGCCCAGCACTAAGGTGTCTGTGGATCGTGTCGAAGCTGCCTTCGCTCGTCACATATAGAAGCAGAGATATAGTTGCCTAGCACTAAGGTGTCTGTGGATCGTGTCGAAGCTGCCTTCGCCCGTCACATATAGAAGCAGAGATATAGTTGCCTAGCACTAAGGTGTCTGTGGATCGTGTCGAAGCTGCCTTCGCTCGTCACATATAGAAGCAGAGATATAGTTGCCCCGCACTAAGGTGTCTGTGGATCGTGTCGAACCTGCCTTCGCCCGTCACATATAGAAGCAGAGATATAGTTGCCTCGCACTAAGGTGTCTGTGGATCGTGTCGAAGCTGCCCTCGCTCGTCACATATAGAAGCAGAGATATAGTTGCCTAGCACAAAGGTGTCTGTGGATCGTGTCGAAGCTGCCTTCGCCCGTCACATATAGAAGCAGAGATATAGTTGCCCAGCACTAAGGTGTCTGTGGATCGTGTCGAAGCTGCCTTCGCTCGTCACATATAGAAGCAGAGATATAGTTGCCTCGCACTAAGGTTTCTGTGGAACGTGTCGAAGCTGCCTTCCGCCCGTCACATATAGAAGCAGAGATATAGTTGCCCAGCACTAAGGTTACAGTGGAACGTGTCGAAGCTGCCTTCCGCCCGTCACATATAGAAGCAGAGATATAGTTGCCTAGCACTAAGGTATCTGTGGAACGTGTCGAAGCAGCCTTCCGCCCGTCACATATAGAAGCAGAGATATAGTTGCCTAGCACTAAGGTATCTGTGGAACGTGTCGAAGCAGCCTTCCGCCCGTCACATATAGAAGCAGAGATATAGTTGCCTAGCACTAAGGTATCTGTGGAACGTGTCGAAGCTGCCTTCCGCCCGTCACATATAGAAGCAGAGATATAGTTGCCCAGCACTAAGGTTACAGTGGAACGTGTCGAAGCTGCCTTCCGCCCGTCACATATAGAAGCAGAGATATAGTTGCCCAGCACTAAGGTTTCTGTGGAACGTGTCGAAGCTGCCTTCCGCCCGTCACATATAGAAGCAGAGATATAGTTGCCCAGCACTAAGGTTTCAGTGGAACGTGTCGAAGCTGCCTTCCGCCCGTCACATATAGAAGCACAGATATAGTTGCCTAGCACTAAGGTGTCTGTGGATCGTGTCGAAGCTGCCATCTGCCCGTCACATATAGAAGCAGAGATATAGTTGCCCAGCACTAAGGTTTCTTTGCACACGTGTCGAAGCTGCCATCTGCCCCTCACATATAGAAGCAGAGATATAGTTGCCTACCACTAAGGTATCTGTGGAACGTGTCGAAGCTGCCATCTGCCCGTCACATATAAAAGCAGAGATATAGTTGCCTAGCACTAAGGTGTCTGTGCACACGTATCGAAGCTGCCATCTGCCCGTCACATATAGAAGCAGAGATATAGTTGCCTAGCACTAAGGTTTCTGTGGAACGTGTCGAAGCTGCCATCTGCCCGTCACATATAGAAGTAGAGATATAGTTGCCTAGCACTAAGGTTTCTGTGCACACGTGTCGGAGGCTGCCATCTGCCTGTCACATATAGAAGCAGAGATATAGTTGCCCAGCACTAAGGTGTCTGTGCACACGTGTCGAAGCAGCCATCTGCCCGTCACATATAGAAGCAGAGATATAGTTGCCCAGCACTAAGGTTTCTGTGGAACGTGTCGAAGCTACCTTCCGCCCGTCACATATAGAAGCAGAGATATACTTGCCCAGCACTAAGGTTTCTGTGGAACGTGTCGAAGCTGCCTTCCGCCCGTCACATATAGAAGCAGAGATATAGTTGCCTACTACTAAGGTATCTGTGGAACGTGTCGAAGCTGCCTTCCGCCCGTCACGTATAGAAGCAGAGATATAGTTGCCTAGCACTAAGGTATCTGTGGAACGTGTCGAAGCTGCCTTCCGCCCGTCACATATAGAAGCAGAGATATAGTTGCCCAGCACTAAGGTTTCTGTGCACACGTGTCGAAGCTGCCATCTGCCCGTCACATATAGAAGCAGAGATATAGTTGCCCAGCACTAAGGTGTCTGTGCACACGTGTCGAAGCTGCCATCTGCCCGTCACATATAGAAGCAGAGATATAGTTGCCCAGCACTAAGGTTTCTGTGGAACGTGTCGAAGCTGCCTTATGCCCGTCACATATAGTAGCAGAGATATAGTTGCCTAGCACTAAGGTTTCTGTGGAACGTGTCGAAGCTGCCATTTGCCCTTCACGTGAACAAGCAGAGATATAGTTGCCTAGCACCATGGATTCTGTGGAACGTGTCGAAGCTGCCATCTGCCCGTCACGTATAGAATCAGAGGTACAGTTGTCTGGTACTAAGGTCTCTATGCGCATGTGTCGAAACTCCTATCTGCCCGTCAGGTATAGAAGCAGAGATACAGTTGCCCAGCACTAAGGTTTCTGTGGAACGTGTCGAAGCTGCCATCTGCCCGTCACGTATAGAAGCAGAGGTACAGTTGTCTGGCACTAAGGTCTCTATGCGCATGTGTCGAAACTCCTATCAGGTGTAGAAACGGATATACAGTTGCCTAGCACTAAGGTCTCTGCGGACACGCGTGAAGCTACCTTCCGCCCGTCACGTATACAAGCAGATATACAGGGAAGCACATTATCGCCAAAGGTAACAATATCGGAATGGTTTCTTCTACAAGAATTTATAAGTCTTGTAATGGATGAAGCAACGTTTCCCAGAAATGAAGTAACTAATTACCGTAATACAGCTGGGCTTGCGACAATTTACAAACAATAAGACAAGACAGCTTTCAGAACAGATTTTCTGTAAATGTTTGGGTAGGAATCATAGAAAACACATTAATCGATCTGTGTATTCTTCCCCAGGAGCCGGCTATCTCCAGTTACTTCAAGAAAAGTTTTAGGATGTTCCCTTGGCAGTAAGAAACGATACGTGGCTATTACATGACGGCGCACCTCTACACATAAGTAGAGCCGCGTGTGGCCATCTGCGCAACACCCCGTAGAATACTGGATCGCTCGGAATGGACCAATAAGATGGCCACCAACATCGCCAGATCTAAATCCAAATGATTTCTTTCTTTCTTTTCCTTTCCTTCTTCCTTTATTTGGAGCGATTTGAAAACTCGCGTATGCATTACAGAAGTGCCTGCTGTGGTAATTGCAAGAAAGAATACTTTGAGCAGCGGAAGAAATAAAAAACAACCTGGACGTACTTCGTAGAGTGCAGAAATATTGGAGAAAACGTTGTGAAGCATGTGTGTTGGCGAGGGGTACACGTTTTGAACAATTTCTCTAAACATTACAAAAAAAAGTTCTCATTGGTTTTCTGTTCTTGTCTTGGTTTATTTATTCACAAAGAAAGGAAACATAATCTTGTAACTTGCGTTTCTCAAGCTTTTATTTACCTTTATAAATAAGTGTTCCTATTAAAAATTGGGTAATATTGTAAATCCTTCCTCAGTTCCATATTCCGTATTATATTTAGGTTATGTTACAATCAGGTGTAGCTTTATGTTTATTTGTATATCGGAAGTGTTAACTTGTTCGTTGCCTAGCAGCAGAAGCTGGAGAATTAAAAGTTAGCCTGTAGAATTTGCTGTGCTGCAATTTTGTGCAAAATAAAATCGTAATTATTTCAAGAACGGAAAGCTTTATATGTATAAAACATTTATTAAGGAAAAACACTCGAAACAGCGTGCTGTTTCATGGTTTAAAAGGAATGTCAAAGATCACCTTTCATTCTGTATAACGAAACTAACAGTCCATATATCATATTTTAAAGCATGTATCACAATTACTTACACCTTTCTTCATTATAATCAAATACACATGTATCTCACCTGAGGCATTGTGAGAACTTTGCTTCTGCCGCCAGCATAGCTCTTGGTTGAGGGCCCTAAGCCGCAAAGCGCACCCGAGGGATGTTTTTTATAAGTAGAGGAGTGAAGTAGTTGGGCGTAGCCGTAGAATCTGTGACACTAAATCACTACATTACTTTCGCAACGTTTTCAAATGTTGACGACAGTTACAGCGGCCTTTTACTACAGGGTGATTTATGAAGAACTGGCACATTTGTTTCTTTAATTGTTTCAAAACGAGTTATGCTAGCGACAACTTATTATACCTGAAATGGAGAGAAATTTTGGAAGATTATTCACCTCTATAGCAAATGTTGCAAATGTCCTCCATCCTGCATAAGGCACAACTCAACACGTCGTTCTATGTTACTGGCCACTCGTTGGAGGACTCTGTTGTCAATAGCTTGAATCTCCTGTGTAATGTTGTACTTCAGATCGTCCAATGTCTGGGGACGTGTGGCATAAACCCTGTCTTTTAAGTAACACCATAGAAAGAAGTCCAGCGATGTCAAATCCGGAGATCTCGGTGACCACAGGTTCTTGGAAATTATCCGGTCGCCAAAAAAACTTCAATTAGTGCCATGAATTCATTTGATGTATGGCATGTAGCGCCGTCATGCTGAAAATATCCTTGAGTCAGCTCTAAATCGTATAGTTGCTCAGCAAACTCCATGAAAATCCACCGCTACTCTGCAATGTTCACATTGTTTTGAAGAAAAAAAATGGTCCCACTATTCTCTGTGCGGATATTGCGCACCAAACTCCATTTTAACCGGGTGCATAGGTGCTTCATGAATAACATGTGGATTTTCGCTGGCCAAATAGCGTGAGTTATTTGAGTTCACATAGCTAGATAAATGGAACCATGCTTCATCTGTGAACCATGCGATGGACAATATGGCTGGATTCTGCACAATGAACGCATGAAACCAACGAAAATAATTCAGTTGTCTATTCTTATCTGGTTCCTGTAACTGATGGACAACCGTAATCCTATACGGCTTTAGGCCTGCACTTTTCACAGCTCTCTGACTCATTGAGTAGCTGTACCCTGTCCCCTGCCACAAACGTCTTAATGATTTTTTGGGTGACAGATCCAGTCGTGCTCTTACGTCAACAACAACCGTGGGAAGCCTAGATGAATGAGTTTTGCCTTTTTCACTCACCAGAGATCCAGTTGTTTCCAATTTGTTTACCAGTCCCAGTATTGTGTTTCTTTGGGGAGGATTCCGAACACCAAATTCTCTCTGGTATGCCCTTTGAGTAGTTGTAATTGAATTCGTAATCCAGTATTGCTGTACAAGGAAGAGTCGTTCATTTAATGTGTGCCCCATTTCACTTTGACTAGAACAAAATCTCAAAAACAGTTGCCGACAATAAAGTTAACAATTACGAATAAAACATGAACATCTGCACATCTAGTGACAGGCAATGGAAACTACAGAACATTCTGCTTAATTTGGTGCTAAAATTGGAGCTTTGAATGAACTTCGAACAGAATAATTAAAGAAAGAAATGTGTCAGTCTTCATAAATCACCCTGTAGCTTCCATCTCAAAATGGCGCCAATTTCTCGTATATAAGCGTAGTGCTAGAAAGGGCGGGTTAGATATTTTCGTTCGTGAACATCTATTACTTAAATCCGTTCTTATTTATTCTGGATTATTGTGAATGCATTGTGTTCTCGATTTCGTAAGTATTTTTTATGTAAAACGTTCTTTCCCGAATACGGGAGCGGTAGGTACCAAGCCAGTTTTTGAAAACCGAAAATATTGAAACGGTAGTTTGAGATGGGGTAATTTTCTTGTAAATGTTTGTGTATTTGTCGAGATTACGTTTTTGAGTTATGCTGTTAAACACACAGACATTTATTTTAATTGTTATTTATATATTTTTTTATTCAAGGCGCCACGATACATATATTACTGGTGAAATCTCGGTACCGAATTTTTGGGTGGGGTGCAATACCTTCCCTACCTACTATTGCTAAGTAGTAGTGAATGCAGAACGTTTACAAATTCACTAAAACATGACCGGGGTGTTACGAGAGCGTGGTAATGGACGTTTTTGTAATGAGCGTGCGATATATAACACAAACGTGAGGAACTCGCGTGCCAATGATGTCTCCATATACTTGTTGTGGGGCCCCACTGCTCGCTAGACTAAGCGATTCGTATGCGGACAGTGTTACGTTGATAATATGTAATCTATAGCAGATGGGCGAGCGCATGTCCGGAACTGTCTGTTTACAGGTTGTGTCTGTTCTCCCGAAATTAATGACAGTAGTTCTGGCTGCAGAGGTTATGAACTTGCCCAATTTATGTGATATGCATAGTTATTAACTATAGAGCTGACGCCAGATTAACTGCATGGTCCAGTGGCTTGCTGCCAGGAGGGCTTGCTTTCGATTCCCCTGGCCTGCTACAGTGCAACATGCCATTCTGGGCACTACTTTCATGCACAACACAAGAGAAACATGTGTCAGTGTGTGTGTGTGTGTGTGTGTGTGTATTTTATATATTTGTATCACAAACAAAAATTATAACTGGAACTACTTGGGGATAGCCTGCATAGTCCTCTTCGTTCTGAATGAACTTTGTATAAGTGGTAAACCATAAGAGACAGACACAGTCCTAAAAAAAATAAAAATCTGATGTGATACATTCACATGACTTTGTCTACTCTTTATCGTTTATTAGAAATTATACCAAATATTCTTATTAAAGCTTTATTTTTATATCTACTTCATTTTAATCCAAATAAACCTTTGCAGAAATACCTACATTATGAACTTCGTTATAGATACAAAGAGAACAGCGATAGCCAGATGTTTAAGAACTGGACGCTATATGCCAGCCTTAAAACTCCTTACTGTTTGCATGACATCGCGAGAAATAACTGAATGTCCACAGCGCTTTAAACGAATGACCAAGAAATGAGCAATTACAACTGTTAATAACGGATATCTCGGTAATGGCTTATGCCACAAAGACTTGTTAGAAATAGATTGTGTGTTTTAAAGAGATCTACATTTATTTTGTAGTAAGTTTTCGTCTATCGCTAAACGTGTACCAGTTATACAAAATTCTTTCAGAATGAAGAGGACTTCACAGGCTATTCTCAGAAAATTCAAGATATACATTTTATTTGTCATGTAAATACCTTTAACATATGGTATTTTAATCAAAACCATTAAGTCCATGTTTTAGAAAATCGAAATTTTCGAAAAATGTTCCGTGCAAGAGTACCTGGCCTGGGGGGATTTTCCATTAAGATCTTCGATCGCCTCTTTGGAAGAAATTAAATACAAAGTTTGGTATTTATCCGACCTTTCGTTTTTGAGTTATGCTGTTCACACAAACACGGAAGTTTTTCTAAAAATGACTTTTTGGATTCTGGGGCCTCAAAACATATATTTTGGCGAAATCTCGACGTCGCATTCTTGGGGGTGGAATACAATACCTTCCCCTAATTACTATGCGTAGTAGAGAAAGTAAAAAATATACATCTCGTTGAATCCACTTCTTAAACGGATTACCCTCCTCTATGTAGAGCTTATACCCCAAAAGACTTACATACCAATCTCTTGGGTCAATAGCCTGTCGAGGAGCAAGCAAACTCTGGATAATAGACTATCCAGGATGAGTGATCAATCCAATCTCTTGGATCAGTCGTCTGTCAAGGACCAAACAAACTCTAGATCATAGCGTATCCAGAATGGGTGATCAGCCCAATGTCTTGTGTCAGCAGTCTGTCGAGGAGCAAGCATACTCTGGATCATAGCATATCCAGGATGAGTGATTAGACCAATGTCTTGTGTCAGTAGTCTGTTGAGTAGCAATCAAACTCTGAATCATAGCATATACAGGATGAGTGATTAGCCCAATGTCTTGTGTCAGTAGTCTGTTGAGTAGCAAGCAAACTCTGGAACATAGCATATCCAGGATGAGTGATCAGCCCAATGTCTTGGATAAGTAGTCTGTCAAGGAGCAAGCAAACTCTCGATCATAGCATATCTAGGATGAGTGATTAGACCAATGTCTTGTGTCAGTAGCCTGTCGAGGAGCAATCAAACTCTGAATCATAGCATATCCAGGATGACTGATTAGCCCAATGTCTTGTGTCAGTAGTCTGTTGAGTAGCAAGCAAACTCTGGAACATAGCATATCCAGGATGAGTGATCAGCCCAATGTCTTGGATCAGTAGTCTGTCAAGGAGCAAGCAAACTCTCGATCATAGCATATCCAGAATGGGTGATCAGCCGAATGTCTTGTGTCAGCAGTCTGTCGAGGAGCAAGCAAAATCTGGATCATAGCATATTCAGGATGAGTGATCAGCCCAATGTCTTGGTTCAATAGTCTGTCGAGGAGCAAGCAAACTCTCGATCATTGCGTATCCAGAATGTGTGATCAGCCCATGTCTTGTGTCAGTAGTTGTCAAGGAGCAAGCAAACTCTGGATCAAAGCATATCCAGAATGGGTGATCAGACCAATGTCTTGTGTCAGCAGTCTGTTGAGGAGCAAGCAAACTCTGGATCATAGCTTATCCAGGATGAGTGATCAGCCCAATGTCTTAGTTCAGTAGTCTGTCGAGGAGCAAGCAAAGTCTGGATAATAGACTATCCAGGATGAGTGATCAACCCAATCTCTTGGATCAGTCGTCTGTTAAGGAGCAAGCAAATTCTGGATCATAGCATATCCAGAATGGGTGATCAGCCCAATGTCTTGTGTCAGCAGTCTGTCGAGGAGCAAGCATACTCTTGATCATAGCATATCCAGGATGAGTGATCAGCCCAATGTCTTGTGTCAGTAGTCTGTCCCGGAGCAAGCAAACTCTGGATCATAGCATATCCAGGATGAGTGATCAGCCCAATGTCTTGGATCAGTAGTCTGTCAAGGAGCAAGCAAACTCTCGATCATAGCATATCCAGAATGGGTGATCAGCCCAATGTCTTGTGTCAGCAGTATGTCGAGGAGCAAGCAAACTCTGGATCATAGCATATCCAGGATGAGTGCTCAGCCCAATGTCTTGGTTCAGTAGTCTGTCGAGGAGCAAGCAAACTCTCGATCATAGCGTAACCAGAATGTGTGATCAGCCCATGTCTTGTGTCAGTAGTTGTCAAGGAGCAAGCAAACTCTGGATCAAAGCATATCCAGAATGGGTGATCAGACCAATGTCTTGTGTCAGCAGTCTGTTGAGGAGCAAGCAAACTCTGGATCATAGCTTATCCAGAATGAGTGATCAGCCCAATGTCTTAGTTCAGTAGTCTGTCGAGGAGCAAGCAAAGTCTGGATAATAGACTATCCAGGATGAGTGATCAACCCAATCTCTTGGATCAGTCGTCTGTTAAGGAGCAAGCAAATTCTGGATCATAGCATATCCAGAATGGGTGATCAGCCCAATGTCTTGTGTCAGCAGTCTGTCGAGGAGCAAGCATACTCTTGATCATAGCATATCCAGGATGAGTGATCAGCCCAATGTCTTGTGTCAGTAGTCTGTCCCGGAGCAAGCAAACTCTGGATCATAGCATATCCAGGATGAGTGATCAGCCCAATGTCTTGGATCAGTAGTCTGTCAAGGAGCAAGCAAACTCTCGATCATAGCATATCCAGAATGGGTGATCAGCCCAATGTCTTGTGTCAGCAGTATGTCGAGGAGCAAGCAAACTCTGGATCATAGCATATCCAGGATGAGTGCTCAGCCCAATGTCTTGGTTCAGTAGTCTGTCGAGGAGCAAGCAAACTCTCGATCATAGCGTAACCAGAATGGGTGATCACCCCATGTCTTGTGTCAGTAGTTGTCAAGGAGCAAGCAAACTCTGGATCAAAGCATATCCAGAATGGGTGATGAGACCAATGTCTTGTTTCAGTAGTCTGTCGAGGAGCAAGCAAAATCTCAATCATAGCATATCCAGAATGGGTGATCAGCCCATGTCTTTTGTCCGTAGTCTGTCGAGGAGCAAGTAAAGTCTGGATAATAGACTATCCAGGATGAGTGATCAACCCAATCTCTTGGATCAGTCGTCTGTCAAGGAGCAAGCAAACTCTGGATCATAGCATATCCAGAATGGGTGACCAGCCCAATGTCTTGTGTCAGCAGTCTGTCGAGGAGCAAGCATACTCTGGATCATAGCATATCCAGGATGAGTGATCAGCCCAATGTCTTGTGTCAGTAGTCTGTCGCGGAGCAAGCAAACTCTGGATCATAACATATCCAGGATGAGTGATCAGCCCAATGTCTTGTGTCAGTAGTCTGTCGAGGAGCAAGCAAAGTCTGGAGCATAGCATATCTAGGATGAGTGATTAGCCCAATGTCTTGTGTCAGTAGTCTGTCGAGCAGCAAGCAAACTCTGGATCATAGCATATCCAGGATGAGTGATCAGTCCAATGTTTTGTGTCAGTAGTCTGTCAAGGAGCAAGCAAACTCTGGATCATAGCATATCTAGGATGAGTGATTAGCCCAATGTCTTGGATCAGTAGTCTGTCAACGAGCAAGCAAACTCTCGATCATAGCATATCTAGGATGAGTGATTAGCCCAATGTATTGTGTCAGTAGCCTGTCGAGGAGCAAGCAAACTCTGAATCATAGCATATCCAGGTTGATTGATTAGCCCAATGTCTTGTGTCAGTAGTCTGTCGAGTAGCAAGCAAACTCTGGAACAGAGCATATCCAGGATGAGTGATCAGCCCAATGTCTTGGATCAGTAGTCTGTCAAGGAGCAAGCAAACTCTCTATCATAGCATATCCAGAATGGGTGATCAGGCCAATGTCTTGTGTCAGCAGTCTGTGGAGGAGCAAGCAAACTCTGGATCATAGCATATCCAGGATGAGTGATCAGCCCGAAGTTTTGGTTCAGTAGTCTGTCGAGGAGCAAGCAAACTTTCGATCATAGCGTATCCAGAATGGGTGATCAGCCCATGTCTTGTGACAGTAGTTGTCAAGGAGCAAGCAAACTCTGGATCAAAGCATATCCAGAATGGGTGATCAGACCAATGTCTTGTGTCAGCAGTCTGATGAGGAGCAAGCAAACTCTGGATCATAGCATATCCAGGATGAGTGATCAGCCCAATGTCTTGGTTCAGTAGTCTGTCGAGGAGCAAGCAAACTCTCGATCATAGCATATCCAGAATGGGTGATCATCCCAATGTCTTGTGTCAGTAGTCTGTCGCGGAGCAAGCAAATTCTGGATCATAGCATAACCAGGATGAGTGATCAGCCCAATGTCTTGGATCAGTAAACTGTCAAGGAGCAAGCAAACTCTCGATCATAGCATATCCAGAATGGGTGATCAGCCCAATGTCTTGTGTCAGCAGTCTGTCGAGGAGCAAGCAAACTCTGGATCATAGCATATCCAGGATGAGTGCCCAGCCCAATGTCTTGGTTCAGTAGTCTGTCGAGGAGCAAGCAAACTCTCGATCATAGCGTATCCAGAATGGTTGATCAGCCCATGTCTTGTGTCAGTAGTTGTCAAGGAGCAAGCAAACTCTGGATCAAAGCATATCCAGAATGGGTGATCAGACCAATGTCTGGTGTCAGCAGTCTGTTGAGGAGCAAGCAAACTCTGGATCATAGCATATCCAGGATGAGTGATCAGCCCAATGTCTTGTGTCAGTAGTGTGTCAAGGAGTAAGCAAACTCTGGATCATAGCATATCCAGGATGAGTGATCAGCCCAATGTCTTGTGTCAGTAGTCTGTCGAGGAGCAAGCAAAGTCTGGATCATAGCATATCTAGGATGAGTGATTAGCCCAATGTCTTGTGTCAGTAGTCTGTCGAGGAGCAAGCAAACTCTGGATCATAGCATATCCAGGATGAGTGATTAGCCCAATGTCTTGTGTCAGTAGTCTGTCGAGTAGCAAGCAAACTCTGGAACATAGCATATTCAGGATGAGTGATCGGCCCTATGTCTTGGATCAGTAGTCTGTCAAGGAGCAAGCAAACTCTCGATCATAGCATATCCAGAATGGGTGATCAGCACAATGTCTTGTGTCAGCAGTCTGTCGAGGAGCAAGCAAACTCTGGATCATAGCATATCGAGGATGAGTGATCAGCCCAAAGTCTTGGTTCAGTAGTCTGTCGAGGAGCAAGCAATCTCTCGATCATAGCGTATCCAGAATGGGTGATCAGCCCATGTCTTGTGTCAGTAGTTGTCAAGGAGCAAGCAAACTCTGGATCCAAGCATATCCAGAATGGGTGATCAGACCAATGTCTTGTGTCAGCAGTCTGTTGAGGAGCAAGCAAACTCTGGATCATAGCATATCCAGGATGAGTGATCAGCCCAATGTCTTGGTTCAGTAGTCTGTCGAGGAGCAAGCAAACTCTCGATCATAGCATATCCAGAATGGGTGATTAGCCCATGTCTTGTGTCAGTAGTCTGTCGAGGAGCAAGCAAAGTGTGAATCATAGCATATCTAGGATGAGTGATTAGCCCAATGTCTTGTGTCAGTAGTCTGTCGAGGAGCAAGCAACCTCTGGATAATAGCATATCCAGGATGAGTGATCAGCCCAATGTCTTGGATCAGTAGTCTGTCAGGGAGCATGTAAACTCTCGATCATAGCATATCTAGAATGTGTGATTAGCCCAATGTCTTGTGTCAGTAGTCCATCGAGGAGCAAGCAAACTCTGAATCATAGCATATCCAGGATGAGTGATTAGCCCAATGTCTTGTGTCAGTAGTCTGTCGAGTAGCAAGCAAACTCTGGAACATAGCATATCCAGGATGAGTGATCAGCCCAATGTCTTGGATCAGTAGTCTGTCAAGGAGCAAGCAAACTCTCGATCATAGCATATCCAGAATGGGTGATCAGCCCAATGTCTTGTGTCAGCTGTCTGTCGAGGAGCAAGCAAACTCTGGATCATAGCATATCCAGGATGAGTGATCAGCCCAATGTCTTGGTTCAGTAGTTGTCAAGGAGCAAGCAAACTCTGGATCAAAGCATATCCAGAATGGGTGATCAGACCAATGTCTTGAGTCAGCAGTCTGTTGAGGAGCAAGCAAACTCTGGATCATAGCATATCCAGGATGAGTGATCAGCCCTATGTCTTGGATCAGTAGTCTGTCAACGAGCAAGCAAACTCTCGATCATAGCATATCTAGGATGAGTGATTAGCCCAATGTCTTGGATCAGTAGTCTGTCAAGGAGCAAGCAAACTCTGAATCATAGCATATCCAGGTTGAGTGATTAGCCCAATGTCTTGTGTCAGTAGTCTGTCGAGTAGCAAGCAAACTCTGGAACAGAGCATATCCAGGATGAGTGATCAGCCCAATGTCTTGGATCAGTAGTCTGTCAAGGAGCAAGCAAATTCTCGATCATAGCATATCCAGAATGGGTGATCAGGCCAATGTCTTGTGTCAGCAGTCTGTGGAGGAGCAAGCAAACTCTGGATCATAGCATATCCAGGATGAGTGATCAGCCCGAAGTTTTGGTTCAGTAGTCTGTCGAGGAGCAAGCAAACTCTCGATCATAGCGTATCCAGAATGGGTGATCAGCCCATGTCTTGTGTCAGTAGTTGTCAAGGAGCAAGCACACTCTGGATCAAAGCATATCCAGAATGGGTGATCAGACCAATGTCTTGTGTCAGCAGTCTGATGAGGAGCAAGCAAACTCTGGATCATAGCATATCCAGGATGAGTGATCAGCCCAATGTCTTCGTTCAGTAGTCTGTCGAGGAGCAAGCAAACTCTCGATCATAGCATATCCAGAATGGGTGATCATCCCAATGTCTTGTGTCAGTAGTCTGTCGCGGAGCAAGCAAATTCTGGATCATAGCATAACCAGGATGAGTGATCAGCCCAATGTCTTGGATCAGTAGTCTGTCAAGGAGCAAGCAAACTCTCGATCATAGCATATCCAGAATGGGTGATCAGCCCAATGTCTTGTGTCAGCAGTCTGTCGAGGAGCAAGCAAACTCTGGATCATAGCATATCCAGGATGAGTTCCCAGCCCAATGTCTTGGTTCAGTACTCTGTCGAGGAGCAAGCAAACTCTCGATCATAGCGTATCCGGAATGGGTGATCAGCCCATGTCTTGTGTCAGTAGTTGTCAAGGAGCAAGCAAACTCTGGATCAAAGCACATCCAGAATGGGTGATCAGACCAATGTCTGGTGTCAGCAGTCTGTTGAGGAGCAAGCAAACTCTGGATCATAGCATATCCAGGATGAGTGATCAGCCCAATGTCTTGTGTCAGTAGTGTGTCAAGGAGTAAGCAAACTCTGGATCATAGCATATCCAGGATGAGTGATCAGCCCAATGTCTTGTGTCAGTAGTCTGTCGAGGAGCAAGCAAAGTCTGGATCATAGCATATCTAGGATGAGTGATTAGCCCAATGTCTTGTGTCAGTAGTCTGTCGAGGAGCAAGCAAACTCTGGATCATAGCATATCCAGGATGAGTGATTAGCCCAATGTCTTGTGTCAGTAGTCTGTCGAGTAGCAGGCAAACTCTGGAACATAGCATATTCAGGATGAGTGATCAGCCCTATGTCTTGGATCAGTAGTCTGTCAAGGAGCAAGCAAACTCTCGATCATAGCATATCCAGAATGGGTGATCAGCACAATGTCTTGTGTCAGCAGTCTGTCGAGGAGCAAGCAAACTCTGGATCATAGCATATCCAGGATGAGTGATCAGCCCAAAGTCTTGGTTCACTAGTCTGTCGAGGAGCAAGCAAACTCTCGATCATAGCGTATCCAGAATGGGTGATCAGCCCATGTCTTGTGTCAGTAGTTGTCAAGGAGCAAGCAAACTCTGGATCAAAGCATATCCAGAATGGGTGATCAGACCAATGTCTTGTGTCAGCAGTCTGTTGAGGAGCAAGCAAACTCTGGATCATAGCATATCCAGGATGAGTGATCAGCCCAATGTATTGGTTCAGTAATCTGTCGAGGAGCAAGCAAACTCTCGATCATAGCATATCCAGAATGGGTGATTAGCCCATGTCTTGTGTCAGTAGTCTGTCGAGGAGCAAGCAAAGTGTGAATCATAGCATATCTAGGATGAGTGATTAGCCCAATGTCTTGTGTCAGTAGTCTGTCGAGGAGCAAGCAACCTCTGGATAATAGCATATCCAGGATGAGTGATCAGCCCAATGTCTTGGATCAGTAGTCTGTCAAGGAGCATGTAAACTCTCGATCATAGCATATCTAGAATGTGTGATTAGCCCAATGTCTTGTGTCAGTAGTCTGTCGAGGAGCAAGCAAACTCTGAATCATAGCATATCCAGGATGAGTGAATAGCCCAATGTCTTGTGTCAGTAGTCTGTCGAGTAGCAAGCAAACTCTGGAACATAGCATATCCAGGATGAGTGATCAGCCCAATGTCTTGGATCAGTAGTCTGTCAAGGAGCAAGCAAACTCTCGATCATAGCATATCCAGAATGGGTGATCAGCCCAATGTCTTGTGTCAGCTGTCTGTCGAGGAGCAAGCAAACTCTGGATCATAGCATATCCAGGATGAGTGATCAGCCCAATGTCTTGGTTCAGTAGTTGTCAAGGAGCAAGCAAACTCTGGATCAAAGCATATCCAGAATGGGTGATCAGACCAATGTCTTGAGTCAGCAGTCTGTTGAGGAGCAAGCAAACTCTGGATCATAGCATATCCAGGATGAGTGATCAGCCCTATGTCTTGGATCAGTAGTCTGTCAAGGAGCAAGCAAACTCTCGATCATAGCATATCCAGAATGGGTGATCAGCACAATGTCTTGTGTCAGCAGTCTGTCGAGGAGCAAGCAAACTCTGGATCATAGCATATCCAGGATGAGTGATCAGCCCAAAGTCTTGGTTCAGTAGTCTGTCGAGGAGCAAGCAAACTCTCGATCATAGCGTATCCAGAATGGGTTATCAGCCCATGTCTTGTGTCAGTAGTTGTCAAGGAGCAAGCAAACTCTGGATCCAAGCATATCCAGAATGGGTGATCAGACCAATGTCTTTTGTCAGCAGTCTGTTGAGGAGCAAGCAAACTCTGGATCATAGCATATCCAGGATGAGTGATCAGCCCAATGTCTTGGTTTAGTAGTCTGTCGAGGAGCAAGCAAACTCTCGATCATAGCATATCCAGAATGGGTGATCAGCCCATGTCTTGTGTCAGTAGTCTGTCGAGGAGCAAGCAAAGTGTGGATCATAGCATATCTAGGATGAGTGATTAGCCCAATGTCTTGTGTCAGTAGTCTGTCGAGGAGCAAGCAAACTCTGGATAATAGCATATCCAGGATGAGTGATCAGCCCAATGTCTTGGATCAGTAGTCTGTCAAGGAGCATGTAAACTCTCGATCATAGCATATCTAGAATGTGTGATTAGCCCAATGTCTTGTGTCAGTAGTCTGTCGAGGAGCAAGCAAACTCTGAATCATAGCATATCCAGGATGAGTGATTAGCCCAATGTCTTGTGTCAGTAGTCTGTCGAGTAGCAAGCAAACTCTGGAACATAGCATATCCAGGATGAGTGATCAGCCCAATGTCTTGGATCAGTAGTCTGTCAAGGAGCAAGCAAACTCTCGATCATAGCATATCCAGAATGGGTGATCAGCCCAATGTCTTGTGTCAGCTGTCTGTCGAGGAGCAAGCAAACTCTGGATCATAGCATATCCAGGATGAGTGATCAGCCCAATGTCTTGTTTCAGTAGTTGTCAAGGAGCAAGCAAACTCTGGATCAAAGCATATCCAGAATGGGTGATCAGACCAATGTTTTGGGTCAGTAGTCTCTCGAGGAGCAAGCAAAGTGTGGATCATAGCATATCTAGGATGAGTGATTAGCCCAATGTCTTGTGTCAGTAGTCTGTCGAGGAGCAAGCAAACTCTGGATCATAGCATATCCAGGATGAGTGATCAGCCCAATGTCTTGTTTCAGTAGTTGTCAAGGAGCAAGCAAACTCTGGATCAAAGCATATCCAGAATGGGTGATCAGACCAATGTCTTGAGTCAGCAGTCTGTTGAGGAGCAAGCAAACTCTGGATCATAGCATATCCAGGATGAGTGATCAGCCCAATGTCTTGGTTCAGTAGTCTGTCGAGGAGCAAGCAAACTCTCGATCATAGCATATCCAGAATGGGTGATTAGCCCATGTCCTGTGTCAGTAGTCTGTCGAGGAGCAAGCAAACTCTGGATCATAGCATATCTAGGATGGGTGATCAGCCCAATGTTTTGGGTCAGTAGGCTGTCGAGGAGCAAGCAAACTCTGGATCATAGCATATCCAGGATGGGTGATCAGCCCAATGTTATGGGTCAGTAGGCTGTCGAGGAGCAAGCAAACTCTGGATCCTAGCATATCTAGGATGGGTGATCAGCCCAATGTTTTGGGTCAGTAGTCTCTCGAGGAGCAAGCAAACTCTGGATCATAGCATATCTAGGATGGGTGATCAGCCCAATGTTTTGGGTCAGTAGGCTGTCGAGGAGGAAGCAAACTCTGGATCATAGCATGGCTGATATGGCTGATATGGCGGCGAAGAAGAAGGAAATTAAATGTAGGATGAAAGGGATGATAGGAAATTGCTTGGATCAAATTATCCAATCCAGCATTCGGCTAGCGACTGAGGGAAACCCCATAAAAACCTTCGGTCAGATTGGACAGTACCGGCGGTTTGAAACTGGTACCTCCCAAATGTCGGCCGTAGACGTTACCGTCTGATCCATCCAGCTCGGTAAATCACACAATTTATGCAAAATAAAGGTGTTTGTGGAATCATCCATTGTCCGAGGTATTGTCTGGTTTCTTTTATTGAATTTTAAGTTGCACTTTTTAGTTTCTCGCATTTCAACCAAAAATTTGATAACGAAATTTCACCAGAAATACACGTTTTGAGGCCCTGGATAAAAAAATAATTTTTGAAACAAGGAAGGTGATCAGCATAACTCAAAAAAGAATATACGGATAAATACTAAACTTGGTATTTAAGTTCAGTGTCTTCCAAGAATGCTAAAGGAAGATTTTCTAGAAAATCCCACCACCCAAATTACCCTTTACATGCGAAAAAAATGGTACTTTTTATGTTCTTAAAAATTGTTCTAACGAGTTTGATTACAATTCTATGTATTAAAGATATTTCCATGTCGTATAAAATGTATATCTTGGATTTTCTGGGAATAGCCTGTGAAGGCCTCTTCTTTCTGAATGAATTTTGTACAACTGATAAACCATAAGAGATAGAACAATCTTTCTAACGAAAATGTAGATCTTGTTAAAGTACACAATTTATTTCAAATAAAAACTTTGTGGCATTAACCATTTTCGAGATATTCTTTGATATTGATTTGAGTTGTCAAACAATTAATTTTTTTGAAATGGTAAGTCATATTCTTTTTTTCGTGGTCATGCAAAGAGCATGCGATTTCAAAGTCAACACATAGCGTCACGTTCTTTAAAAATCTGATTATCGCTTTATCTACTGTACCTTACAACGAAATGTTTAAATGTGAACTGAAAGTTTAAATTGATTAACAAGAAATAGATAGAAGAATGAGCTTAACAGTTTGCAGAAGAGAGAGTAGAAAGAGTCGCGTGAACGCAACGCAGCATTTGTTTTATAAAATGTTTGCGTGTAAGGGATGTTAATACATTAATTTAAACGCGTTACAGATCTCATTATTTTAAAAACATTTTGTAACTTCCATTTTTTTCCTTTGGAGATATTTTAGGTGTTTCGAGAACATAAAACATATATGCTGAAACACTGCAGGTTTTCATGATCCATAATGTCGGTGGTGTCACATTCACTTTCACACTGGCACGTGTCTCATGAGCGTAAACAAACAAACATGTCGTATCTGCTACCTCCTAATAGTTGCATCTGAATCTTCTAATGAAGTATTTGGTGACTTAAACTCAAAATCTATACATATTTGTATAGTTCGCTCTACATTCAACTTAAATATGTTTTGCAATTGATATTACTGTAATATAATCAACAGAATCATCTTTCTGGATCATCATTGGACGCTGAAGGCATTCTTTCCACTTTACACTGATCTAGTGTAGGCCAATAGCATGCTAGTTGTATTTGTTATTGCGCCAAAGCGTTACATCACCCTTTCATCGTGTCTGTTTGGCTTAAGGGACGTGTGAAAAACAAAACCTTCAGGTAAAGGAGAGTAATGAGGTAGGCTATGTTTTGTTTACGTCCGAAAGCTGGTTGAGACTGCGTAACCTACATCGACATGCCTGCAATGTTGCCGACTACTACAGCCACAGTACATCTGAAAAAATCTGATGTGTTACACTCACATGACTTTCTCTACTCTTGTACAAACTATTTTTACAAAACCTTATTCTCCATATGCTTCATGTTATTCGAGATATCGAGATGTCAACCTTATTGCTAATTTTCTTGTAGATACAAGGGGAATATGGTAGGTTTTAAGCGATAGCAAATCTTTTAAGCGCTGGTTGCTATGTGGCGCATTACATTCTCTCTGCATGTCCAGGACATAAAAAAAATTAATAACGAATTTGAGAAAAAGTACAAGTATTGGAAAATTTAAGGGAATAACAAGCAATATCTCGAAAACGGTTCACTCAACTAAAAAACTGTATGTGACTTAAATTGTGTATTTTAACGATATCTACATTTTTTGTGTAGTAAAATTTTGTCTATCTCTTATGGTTTACCAGTTATGCAAAAGTCGTTCACAATGAAGAATACTTTTGGAGACATTCCCAGAAAATTCGAGATATACATTTCCTTTGTCATAAAAATATCTTAAACATATGATATTTTAATCAAAATCGTTATAGCCATTTTTGAGAAAATTAAAATTTTCTAAAAATCTTCCATGTAAAGGGTAGTCTGGGGTGGGGGATTTTCTTGAAAACTTTCGTGTCGCATCTCTGGAAGACACTGAACCTAAATACCAAGTTTGGTGTTTATCCGACTGTTCTTTTCTGAGTTATGCTGTTCACAGACGCACAGACACACACACACACACACGGACATGTTTCCAAAAATGCTTTTTTTGGATTCAGGGGGTCTCAAAACATATATTTCCGGTGAAATCTCGGTATCGAATTTTTGGGTGGAATACAATACTTCCCCTACTTACTATACGTAGTAGAGAAAGTAAAATGTGTTTGTGGTTAATTATTATTTAAACACCCTGTGATGTCACATAGTTATTACCGAAACAATGTCAGAAATAGGTTACTTTACTCATCTTAAAGTAACAAACTATTATTTTCATACGTTCTCTCTGATTTAACATGTAATTTTAAAAAAAAAACTTTATTTTTTGCAAATGGCTATTCAAAGAACAAACTGCAATTTTATTTTTGTGTATAATACTTCTATAAAGTGCATACTGGAAGTAAGTTCCGTTCCACCCGGTATAGTGCATACAAATGGATGCCAGAAAATACGTAAGAGAACGTAGAAAAGAAACTCGAAAAGCAACAAAAAGGAGCAGAGGAACTTTGAGGTTACAGAACTGTGTTCATGAGAAGTTGGCGGGGGGGATGCTGAGGCTGCAAAACATTACCAAAGGGGAATGAACTGAGAAATATCGACGACAGCGAAAGTAAAGATGTGGCGCCTGATAGTCTGAAGCTACTGACAACAGCGCAAAGGGCAGTTGCTGAAGGATATGTAGAAGTACTGCGGACAGACAGAAATGAGTATTTATGTATCAGAACAGCCATTAGGTGCAATACATCTTCCTGGTGGTTAATGAACTTAAAAGTTGTATCTTCGCTCACCTCTCTTCTTCGTCATGCTCCTCTCGGAATATGGTAGTAGACTTCATATATGGCGCTTGCGCATTATGATGTATGTATTCCCCCATCTCAAACATCTCAAGATTGTGTAGGTTGCCACACAAAGGCAGGTGTGACCATATATGCAGACTACCCGAACGCAAATCGTGGACTAGTAATATGAAAAATCTCACGCTACATTCACATGCCCTTCTCTGCCCTCTATCGTATATTAGTCGGTATACAAACTACGAGTTTAATAGTTAAAAAAACACAAATGAACTTACACCTTTTACCTACTTTTCGCCATAGTCACCAAGTTTCTCAACACATTTCTCCCATCGTGATACCAGTTTCAATATGCCCTGTACGTAGAAGTCCGTTTCCTTGGAGTATAGCCATCTATGGACTAGTGATTTCACTTCCGCATCTGTCGCAAAGCGTTGGCCGGCCAGAAATTTCTTCATGGGACTAAAAAGATGACAGTCCGATGGTGCAAGGTCCGGAATTTATGGTGGATGCTGGAGCACCTCCCAACCAAATTTGGTGATGTTCTGAAGAGCAGCAGCAACAACATGGGGGCGGGCATTGTCATGAAGAATTTTGACATCGTCCGCATTCATGTTGTGCCGTTTGTCACGAAGGGCACGACGCAACTTCACCAAAATTTTAATGTAGGCAGCAGCATTCACAGTGGTCCCGTGTTCAGCAAAGTCCACCAATACAACACCATGCATATACCAGAGCACCGTCACAATCACTTTCCCAGCAGATTGAGTCACCTTGAATCGTTTCTTCACTGGTGAACCAGCATGTTTCCACTCCATACTTGCCTCCTTGATTTTGGGCGTGTAGTGGTATGCCCACGACTCGTCACCAGTGACGATTCCTTTCAGAAAGTCTTGCCCTTCTGCGGTGTACCGCGTTAGGTGATCCAAGCTCGTCATCATTCGCTGGCCCTTGTGGTTGTCTGTCAGGTTCTTAGGTATCCAGCGAGCACTAACTTTATGAAATTTCAACGTGTCGTGAACAGTATCGTACGCTGCACCATAGGAAATGTTGAACTGTTGCGATAAGGTTCGCAGTTGCACACGCCGATCGTTCAAAATTGCCGCCTCAATGTCTCTGACATTCTGCGGGGTTGCAGCTGTTACCGGCCTCCCGGAGCGTGGCGAATCACTAAGGTTCAATACCTTAGGAAGAATGCACACCACCTGGAGACATCGCTACGGTCCATACAACCATCCCCATACACGCCACGCATGTTCCTGTGAATATCACTCGGTTTATGCCCATTGGCCCACAAATATCGAAACACAACCCTCTGCTTTTCACACGTGGACGGCAGTAACATGCACGCCATCCTTGTTGCATAGTTAACGCTTCTCTCTCTAGAGCTGCACATGAAACAAAAAATACCCTCTGTAGTGAAAACTTCAAGCTATATCTGTGTGAAATTCCAACATTCTAGCTGCAATACCAAGGAGAAGAAAATTATTGTGCGTTACTTTTCGATCCCCCCTCGTATTTTTACTAAAGCTTAGTTTTCTATCCACTTCATTTTTATCCAAACTAACATTTGCAGAAATAGCTACATTAAACATTTCGTTATGGATACAAAGGGTACAGCGATATGTGAAATGTTTAAAACTGCACGCTAATTGCTGGCCTTAAAATTCCATACTGTTTCCGTGACATCGCGAGAAACAACTGAATGTTGACAGGACTTTAAAGAATGGCTAAGTATTGAACAATTCGAACCATTCATAACGCATATCTTGGAAATGGCTGATTGCACAAAAAAGGTTACTTGAAACAAACTGTGTGTTTTAAACAGCTCTACACTTTTTGTGCAGTATGTTTTCCTCTATCGCTTCACGATTATCTGTTATACAAGGTTATACAAATCCATTCTCAATGAAGAGGACTTCATAGGCTATTCCCATATAAGTCAAGATATATATTTTATTTGTAATCTAAATATCTTTCGTATATGGTATTTTAATAAAAATCGTTAAGAGCTATTTTTTAGAATATGAAAATTTTCAAAAGTGTTCCATTTAAAGTGTAATTGGGAAGGTGGATTTTCTTGAAAAACTTTGTGTCGCATCCTTGAAAGACACCGAACTCAAATCCCAAGTTGGTCTTTATCCGACTTTTCGTTTTTGAGTTATGCTGTTCACAGACACACGCGGACATGTTTCCAATCTTTTTGGATTCAGGGGTCCTCAAAACATGCATTTCCGGTGAAATCTCACTATCGAATTTTTGGTGGAAAGCAATACCTTCTCAACCTACCAGGTAAAAACCTGATAGGATACATTCACATTGCTTTCTCGTTTATTAGTGGGTATACAAACTATTCTTACTGAAGCACTTACTTTCTCTACTACGTATAGTAAGTAGGGGAAGTATTGTATTCCACCCAAAAATTCGATACCGAGATTTCACCGGAAATATATGTTTTGAGACCCCCTGAATCCAAAAAAAGCATTTGTGGAAACATGTCCGTGTGTGTGTCTGTGAACAGCATAACTCAGAAACCAACAGTCAGATAAACACCAAACTTGGTATTTAGGTTCACACGAAGGTTTTCAAGAAAATCCTCTCACCCCAGATTACCCTTTACATGGAACATTTTTCGAAAATTTTTATTTTCTCAAAAATGGCTCTAAGAATTTTGATTAAAATATCATATATTTAAGATATTTTCATGACAAATAAAATGTATATTTTGAACTTTCTGGGAATGACTAAAAGTATTCTTCATTGTGAACGAATTTTGCATAACTGGTACACCATAAGAGATAGACAAAATTTTACTACACAAAAAATGTAGATCGCGTTAAAATACACAATTTAAGCCATATACATGTTTTTGAGTGAACCATTTTCGAGATATTGCTTGTTATTCCCTTAAATTTTTCCATACTTCTTTTCTCAAATGGGAATTCGTTATTCATTTTTTTTGTCTTGTGTATGCAAAGATATTAACCTGAGGCAAAGAGAATGGTGCTGCACATAGCAACCAGCTATTAAGAGATATGTCTATGCTTAAAGGCTACTGTATTTCTATATTGCCCTTGCAAATACAAAACAAGGGGAACATAATAGGCCTTAAGCGATAGTCAAATATTCTTAGAACTGGTTGCTATGTGTAAAATGTAATTCTCTTTACATGCCAAAAGATCGTTTCTGCAAATGTTTATCTCGATTAATATGAAATGATGGAGAATAAGAGTTTGTAAAGATAGTTTGTACAAGAGTAGAGAAAGTCATGTGAGTGTAACACATCAGATTTTTTTTCTATCTACTACATTTCAATTCAAATAAACCTTGCCAGAAACAGCTACATTACACATTTCGTTATGGATACAAAGAGAACAGCGATAGTCAAACGTTTAAGAACTGGGCGCTATATGCTGACCTTAAAATTCCATACTGTCTCCATGACATCGCGAGAAATAATTGAATGTTTAAAGGACTTGAAGTGAATGGCCAAATATTGAACAATTTGGAGCATTAATAACGGATATCTCGGAAATGTCTGATGCCAATAAAAATTTATTTGAAATAAATTGTGTGTTTTAAATAGACCTACAAAGTTCCTTCCCAATGAAGACTTTATAGGCTATTCCCAGAAAACTGAAGAGATACATTTTACTTGCCACGTAAATATTTTTCATTTATGGTATTTTAATCAACATCGTTAGAGGTGTTTTTAGAAGACAAAAAATCTCGGAAAATGTTCCACGTAAAGGGTACTTTAAGGTGGGGGATTTTCTTGAAAATCTTCGTGTCGCGGCTTTGGAAGATACCGAACGTAAATATCAAGTTTGGTACTTATCCATCTTTTCGTTTTTGAGTTATACTGTTCACAAAGACACCGACCTTTTTATAAAAAGGCTGTTTCGGTTTCATGGGCCATATTTCTGGTGAAACCTCGGTATCGAATTTTTGGGTGTCGCGCAAACCGTTCCACCTGCTTTGTCTGTGGTAGAGAAAGTAATTCTCATCCTGTGAATACATCGAGGCCATCAAGACGTCATGAGGCTGTCAACTGATCTAGGCAGAACCTTCAGTAATCGCTATCCAGATTGCAACGAGACGGAAACTATTGGACAAGTGCTGGCAGAAAAGACAGATCTGTGAGCACTCAGCTTCTGTGTCAGCAAGGATGGGAAACTCATGAGCAGGTTCCAGTGCTCTCTCAGCAAGACTGCAACGGACATGTACGGAGAGAGCCAACAGAATACCAGTTTTTTTCTGTCCGCGTCCTCGGCGCTCGTTGTTGTCTGCTGCTATCATAGAAAGGCGCGGATGAATCCATACATTTTTAAAACTACTTTTAAAGGTTTTACTTAACAACTTTATGAAAGGAGATGCTGAAACTGGCATCTCCACCGTCGCCGTCCATACATTATTGGCACCTCTTTAGAAAACTATCCATCACTCGCCGTAGTTCACGTTGAGAAATGCTGGCAATTTCCTGGCGGATATTTTGTTTTAACTCTTCCAGGGTGTGTGCGTTTATCTTGTACACTTTGTTTTAAGTTAACCAAGAGAGAGTTAGGTCGGGGGACCAAGGAGGCCACAAATCTCTACTAATAATTCTGTCCTCAAACACAGTTTCATAAAGTTTTCAAGTAAAGCCTTTAAAAGTAGTTTTAAAAATGTTGTATGGTTTCATCTGCGCCTTTCTATGATAGCGGCAGACGGCAACGAGCGCCGAGGACGCGGACAGGAAAAACACCGCGCAGCCGTTTCGTAGTCTTTTGACTCTCTCTGTATATAGGGACTATCCACAAATAAGTCTAAAGGGAATTATTTTAGATCCGACGGTTCGTTTTGAAAGGAATTCCATTCGGGCTCAACAGGTAAATGGAGAACAGAAAAATATTTATGAACCCTGTGTTCCTTTCTTGGAAAAGCTGTTACATCGCCATTAACAACTGGTATGCTCTTGGGATACATTTTGGAGATCGTGGTTCTCTGCCCAAATTTACACTTGGTATCCTGAAGTCTTTAAACCTACTAAGTTTACTGAACCAGATACTAAAATACAGTACCATTTATATGTCAATAATTCTTAAAGATTTTCTTTTGTTCTTGTTTTACTTAAATTTTATTTATTTATATTTAAATGCTCTACCCTGTTTTCTGAATTTGCTTTGGTCAATCTCACTTCAGGTAAGTTGATTTCAACAATTTTTTATATATTACACGAAAAATTTTTCGGATTTTTTTATTCTCGCAAACATGCCCCTAACAATTTTGATTAAAACACCACACTTTGAGATATTTGCATAACAAATCAAATGTATATCAATATTTTGGGATCGACCTGTGAATCCTCTTTATTCAGAATTACTTTGGTATAAGAGGTATACAATAACGTACTACGAAAGTAAATGTAGATATTTTTAAAGCTCACGATTTATTTCAAATAACCTTTTGGAATTGCCTCTGTAGTATAGCGGTCAGGTTTCTGGCTTCTCAACTCAAGAGGTCCCGGGTTCGATTCTCGGAAAGTGAACGTTTTTCTTTGATTAGAATGTTTCCTTACGCCCCACAACGTCTGGAAATATCCACGTGGGAGTGAACGTAATGTGTTTCAAGTCAGATTAAAACAAAACGTTAAAAACCCTACTGTCAACAAGTTTCTCACGTCAAAGTACCCGATATGATCACAGAAGTTATACAGGGAAAAATGTATGATATCAGCCATTTTCGAGATATATTATTGGTTTGGATTCTACCGTAGTTGTTTATTTTGTTGAAGTGCTTCGCTATTCAGTTGTTTCTCGCGATATGTAAAGAATATTAAATTCAAGGTCAGCATATACCGATTCGGTATCTCTAACCCCCTCGTGCATTTGACGAAACTATTTCTGCGAAAGTTTATCTCTTTTAACATAATAGATAGAGAAGCGCACTTTGGTAACAATAAAGAAGCTGCATAAAAATAAACGATAGTGGGTAGAGAAAGTCATGTGTACGCAATATACCACCTTGGAGAATCATAATATCGCTTCAGAACACGCTTGAGATGACCCATAATTATTTCGCCGCAGTACAGCAAGCACTTCAAATATGAAATAATAGTAGCGCAAGAACAGCTAATTGTGAAACAATACAAAATGCTACAGAAGTTTCAGTAAAATAAAAGCTTCAAATCAGCCGAGATTACTTATCAAACTGACCATAAATGATTGGCAATACTGGGTATTTAGTTCCCAGTGTGACTTGACATGCTGTATGACGTCACTTGACTGGCCGCTGAGCCTATAATTCAATACCCTAGTACCTCTGCAGAGGCATGTGATTCGTATGTCGGAGAAGTTGCCTAGCAAGCACGACTTTCAGTCTGAACGTGAGAAACTCCAACGCCATAGCAACAGACAGCGACCTGTACGGTATATGTACTACCAAAACCTCTTTAGCACTGTGCTTTGTGGTGCAGTGTGGTCAACTAGAAAACGCTGAATCTCCTATAGGTCGACAAAATCCGCTACAAAAATACTACATTATATCATTACTGTAAGTAATATAGCAATTATTATAGTTTCTCTGTTGGTAATTTAGGACTAGGTATTTTAGTGGCGGTAATTTGTCCTTTGATTAAGTGAGTAATAAAATTAAATGAATTTAATCATTGTACATTTTAAAATAGAATATAAATAAATTAATTTACTAATTATCCGAGAAAAGTTGTGCTGTTAGTAGCTTTTGAATTGCTCATGTGTTTATGTTATCACATTGTTTCAAAAGTTCGCTTTGCTTTTGCACTGTCTTCTTTAACCGACTAACCATTCCGAAAAAAAAAAAAATTTCAACCACTTATCCGAAAACAACTGTTTGCTCACTTTCTTCTCATCTTTCACAATTTTCCAAGGCATTTCCTTTTCTTTCCTTAGGAGAGTACCCTTAATCTCTCATTACTATATATTTAGCAATATTTAAAGTAACTAAGTTAATTTTGTAGAATATTATTGAAACCTTTTAGATGTCTAGTTTAGTAATAATAAAATTTATTTTTTAAAATTAAAATTTACAAAAGTCGCTACATTTTTCCATTTTCGTTTTCCGTCGTAATGTCTCCAATTTCGGTTGGCAACACTGGTTTGGTCGATATCGAAGGTCCGTGAAAGTTGTAAGCGGGAACTTGTTATCGCCACTGTAAAAGCTGGTCCACACTGTTCATCATTTAACTTCAACAGTCAAGAGTTGCCATTTAACCATTAACAAAATGTTCTTTTAACAAGTTAAATGAATGTAACTGTCTTCAGCAAGTTGTAACTGTTAATTTTTAACATTCCATCCACACTGGTTGACTTGTTGGGACAACAAAATCTCTCAACTGAAAGCAAAATGAACCCCAGTGACGGGGATTTCGCTGCTGCTATTTGTACCTCTGCTTGGTATTTTATGAGAAAGAGTATGGACGAGGCTCTATCTGGCTAATCGGCACGGGAGTGAAAACATTTTTAATGAGCTTAAAATCGTGGACAGTTTTGGATTCAGATATGTTTTGAGAATGAGTGAAAGTGACTCCAACTTTGTTTTGAGCAAGGTAGAACCATAATCCACAAAACGGACACACATTCCAGCATATTTGAGCCAATTGTGGTTCTTCTTTCACCGAGTGGCTGTTTTACATAAATGGCCGTAGTTCTTTTATGTACCTGCAAACATGAACTACTGCCTTACGGCCCTGCTTATTATTACGCCGGCAGCCTGCCTTACACAAGAAGTCGGCTGCACGAGGTTGCTACAGCGCTCGGCAAGTTGTGTCCTCTCTGCCAGTATAGGTAGCGTTTTGTTATCTCCACGTCATCATCACCTGACCTTCCCAGTGCGTACCCCGAGCGAGGCATCAAGAGAAAAAAGAGTGTGGCAGTTAGTTCTCGACGACCAGCGAAGCACTTTTATTGAGCATCGTGTCTGGGAGCGGCCGTCTCCACACTTTACGGCCTTATCTAAATTATCTATATCATGTACTTTTTGTGTAAGTAAAATTTGAAATTCTTGTAGTGTGTGGAGCGGCATTTCATATCTCATGGAAGCGAGTTTATATCATATTATCGCGTGTCAAATTTCATTTCAAAATGTCAAATCTTGTGTGAGAAGGACATATTCCAATGCAATCTGCTTCAATTGTAACATATCTCTGTTTCTACATGTGAGTGTTAATATATTCAGTGCTTTGGGGCTGTATGGATTGTTACCTTTATTTAAAGCTGCGTTAAATCCTTGTTTCATTTCCTTTAAGATTTGTTAGTAGGTACAAAACAATTATTACTCTGGGATAATGATTTATTTCCAATGCATTCTATAATGGGCCCGGCATTTTACTTTTCTAGTTAATTTTTTTTAAGTAATTGTGACTTCTATGCATCGACTACTTCTGAATCGTCCCTGCAAGAACGTTACACATTTAACGCTTGGTAAATGTCTGCGTTTCCATAGTTGCAAAACATTAAACAATTTAACCACACACGCCACAGTATAGTGGAAATTCACCAAAAAATCTGATGTGTTACACTCACATGACACTCTACTTTTGTACAAACCATTTTTATAAACTTTTATTCTCCATCTATTGCATATTAATCGAGATAAATATTTGCAGAAACGATGTTTTCAAATGCAAAGAGAATTACATTTTACACATAGCGACCAGTTCTAAAAATATTTGACTATCGCTTAAGGCGTACTACGTTCCCCTTGTTTTGTAATTGCAAGGGCAATATAGAAATTCAGTAGCCTTTAAGCATATATATAGCAACCAGCTATTAAGATATATATATATATATATATATATATATATATATATATCTTAATAGCTGGTTGCTATGTGCAGGACCATTCTCTTTGCCACAGATTAATACTCTCTGCATATCCAAGACAAAAAAATGAATAACGAATTCCCATTTAAGAAAATAGGTATTGAAAAATTTAAGGGAATAACAAGCAATATCCTGAAAATGGTTCACTCAACAACAAAAATTTATATGACATAAATTGTGTATTTTAATGCGATCTACATTTTGAGACATTCCCTGAAAAGTCGAATATACATTTTATTCGTCATGAAAATATCTTAAACATATGGTATTTTAAACAAAATCGTTAGAGCCATTTTTGAGAAAATTAAAATTTTCGAAAAATGTTCCATGTATAGGGTAATCTGTAGTGGGGGGATTTTCTTGAAAACCTTCGTGTCGCATCTCTGGAAGATACTGAGCCTAAATACCAAGTTTGGTGTTTATCCGACTCTTCGTTTGTTTCTGAGTTATGCTGTTCACAGACACACACAGACACACACAGACACACACGGACATGTTTCCAAAAATGCTTTTTTTGGATTCAGGGGGTCTCAAAACATATATTTCCGGTGAAATCTCGGTATCGAATTTTTGGATGGAATACAATACTTCCCCTACTTACTATACGTAGTAGAGAAAGTAAAAATGACTTGGGAGCGAGTGAAGAAAAAACAGCTGAACACACGGACGATCCGAAACTATCGCGGAACTCAACGAAGTATCATTTCGACATAAGTTTTCCAGCATGCCGAGAAAGCTCTTTTGTGCTCAACATTGACACTGGATTGGACTGGACTAGAGAACGTAGGGGACACTTAGCACTGCGACTCGTGTATTGTGCGTACACCCCCGGATAGATGAGGGAACCGCAGTTCCCTAGCAGTTTCAGGCTTGACCACCCGGCTATGGGAGATTCGCTCGGAGATGTCCCTCCTGTGGGACTGGGAAACATTTCCGAAGCGCAAGCCTGTGCGACATCTGCCCGACACCGATCATACCACTGCCCAAGATTCAACCTGAGACATGAAAGGGAAATGAAATGAGAGCAAATGGGGGAAAGAGAAAATCCATGGTAGAATACACCACTCAACAAGGGAAACCCACGAAAAATCCACGATCAGTGTGGGCAGGAATCGAACCTGGAACTTCCCGGAGCTACCTCAATCGCTAAACACTGACACTACAACATGTTCAAACATGTTAAATCAATAGAGTTTGTTCAACTGGTTTGCGAATTGACTCAACATGTTAATATTAACAAGCTAAGTCCGTGTTAAATGTTGAATAGTGTGGGCCCTTAAGGCAACGTGAATTCGTGTTGCGGCTTACTTCTGCGAATGTGAACAACAGAATTATCTCTATGGAATGAATGGACGCTGGTGGGGTAATGCAAGAAAGATTAACGTGTTTTCATTATTTTTATTTGCGCTTTTGCATGTGAGCCCTATGTTTTATGTTAAATGTTGTTACCGTATTAATACTTTTCGAACTGAACGCCGTGCTTGCTAGGCAACTTCTTCGCCACACGTGTACTACCTTACATCCTTCCGCTTAGACGTGATTAAAAAATCTGATATTACATTCATGTGTAACATCATACATACATTTATAAAATCATACATGTCTACCCTCTACCATTTATTTATGGGTATAAAACCATTCTAATGAAAATTTATTTTTTGTCTACTTTAATTCAAATAAAGCTTTACAGAAATAGCTGCATTACACATTTCGTTATAGATACAAAGAGAACAGCGATTGCCAAATGGCCTTAAAATTTCATGACATCGCGAGAAACATAAGGCAACAGGGGACTAGGCCCCCACATGACTCTGGGAGGCGGACGCGTCATTCGAGCGACACTCCCACCCCCGAGATCTTTTCTGTGGGCCGGCACCTGAAAAATTTAATCCGCCGCCCATTACAAGGCAGAAGTGGATACGCCACTTACGCGCGTCAACCCCAAAAAGGGGAAGATTACCGAACAACTTCGGTGGGCACTCAGGAATCCAGTAACTGTCTGCCGGCTATCCAGGGCGGTAGCGGAGGTCCTTGAGGCGTCTCACAACACCACCTGGACGGAAAACCGCCCAGATGTTCCAAATCTCACAGGGGTATCGGGAACCACTGCCCCGCCAAGTGTAACCCAATCCAAACGACACCCCTACGGGTGGGGCTTGAACGTTTGGACCAGCGTACTTCTAGTAACGTCAGAAGTACCACGAGTGCTCAGGGACCGTAGCACCCGCACCACGGCGGCTGAAGGAGTCGGAACCCCCCCCCCCTCCTTACGGGGAACCGCGAGAAGCAAATGAATGTCGACAGCACTTTAAAATAATGACAAAGATTTAGGTAACTGAAACCATTAATAACGGATATGTCGGAAATGGCTGATGTCACAAATAATTTATTCGAAATAAATGATGTGGTTTAAAAGACATTTACATTTCCTGTGCAGTATGTCTGCGTATATCTCTTAACGTTTACCAGTTATACAAGATTACATCGTACAAAATATATACTTTATCTGCCATGCCAATATCACTATGAAGTAGTGATTGTTCTTAGAGTTTATTGTTTTCTTTATTAACTTCACGCTTTTGACGTCAATTTGAATTAGTTGTTCTTGGAGTTTACGATGTTTAAGGAGTTGTTACGTAATATGCTGCTACGTATAAGAAGTCCATTTGAAGAGTATTTTTGTTGTTACGCTCCAAGTTTAAAAAAATATTATATTAACTTTGTTATTAAACTGCTTCTATAGATATTATTTATGTTTATGTTTGCCTCGGCTGCGTCAGTCTTAGTTTAGAGACACGTTTCTCTTAATCAGGGCGTGGTGCGACAAGAATGTAGGCTTACACAGATTTTAAGTTTAAATTCACTTCTTTTTATTAATCCTTGACACAAATTAGATAGCACTACACTGATATTAATACCTGTGAGATTCTTTTTACTTAATACTTGCACTTTGTTAAAGCGTTTACTTAATTTTCGTTTCACACGAATACGTAATATTTCTTTAGAGAACACATCATCCATCCGATCACTACCAAGGTCTGCCAGCAACTGAACATATTTCAACCGTCCAAACTCGTAAGCTTCGGTATTTCAAGTCTCTGATTGGCTAATCCTAGTCCAATCGAATACCTGCATTTAATTAAAGCTTTTTCTGGCTGTTGATTGGCTAATTTTAACACTGTCACAAAATTCACATTATCGTTGCTCTAATCATGACTAGTAACATTTAAGCTCTCAAACTCATTATTACCTCATTGTTAGCAACGTTAAACTTATTATTCTCACAGCTCTTACATTATTAAATTACCTAATGCATTCACATAACATTTTTAAACATGTTTACAATAATATAAGCATATGCAATGACTTTTGCATACATTTTTAAAAAATGATTACATACATATTGCTTTAAGGTGGGCTGTTATTTAAATTACGTATTATATAGTTTCATTGAAATTATTCAAGTATTAAAAAAATACTGCCTCAACTAATATATGGCATTTTAATGAATATCGTTAAAACCATTTTTGAGAAAATAAATCGTTTAGAAAAATAATTAATGTAAAGGGTAGTTAGTGTGGGGGATTTTCCTGAAAGTTTTCGTGTCGCAACTTTGGGACATACTGAACTTAAATATCAAATTTTGGTATTTATCCGACTTTTTGTCTTTGACTTATGTTTTTTCATAGACACACACACACGCGCGGATATTTTTTCTAAAAATATTTTTCGGGGGTCACCTACAATATCTTACCATTAAAATCTGGTATCGAATTTTTTTTTTTTGTTTTCTCTACCATGCACGAGGTACAGGAAACAAAAGTTTAGTTAAAATAATCATGTAATGACACCTCAGTATAGCCAACATTACTTTTAAGTCTGCTAACAGTGGATTAGTTGTCTAAGGGACATAAGTGTAAATCGCCTCATTTGTACTCTAGTTAGGTATTCCGAGTTTAACTGTTCCAAGATTTATTCCGAGGCCTATAAAGCAAGCGTTTTTTAGTGTTGGCTAAATGCAATAAATATCACTTTAATCCACAAGTGGAAAATACCGATAGCTTTGATGAAGCCATAAAACAACACACAGCGCCAAAAATTATGTGCATTACAAATTACACCTATGACATACGATGTCAATTCCAGAATACCATAAATTCATTCGCTGAAAAACAGCAACATAAATAATATTTGCAGGTGGTGAAATACTTGCCCGCTAGGTGTAGGAAGTTTACATTCTATCTGTTAGTAAATGGATTTCATGTTTGTATATTCCGCAGCTAATGTAACACCGTAAAGCTTTCACATTTACTTTTCCACTCAATTACAAAGTTTAATTGAAATATCGCCCTTGTGCCTTTCTGCATGAACACTATTGCCTTCCTTCCACTGCATGCGCACAGGGTTTTATCTGTTAATTGTAATAGTCACGTATTTCAATCTTAGATCTTTCATTAGGATCAATAAAACTAACCTCTTCTCTTATATTCACAATAATAGCACATCTGTCATAAAAGGTCGTATGTTCTTTGAAATCACATACAAGAACCCTTTTTGAGAAAATCGCTTTTACTGTCTCTATTGCCTACCTGTTGTAAGTAGAGAAGCAATAACATCCGCCCAAAAAGAAATAATAATAATGATGATGATGATGATAAGAGAAAGAATAAAGATAATAAGAAGGATTAGGAAAGGGGGGAATAAAAAGGATAACGACAGAGATTAAGAAAAGAACTGAAGGTAATAAATAAAAGAATTTAAATAAAAATAAAATGAATAAAATTAAAACGTATGAAACCGCGTATTTCAGAGACCAGCTGAAACCGTAGCGATTAGTAATGTTTCACGAGCAATCAGGCGAGGTCATTAGAAAGCATTTAGGCTCCTTAGAATTCGTGAAGCCAGGAAACAACCCGCTGGAAAGGGGTACAATAGACGGGAAGTCCCAGAATGAGTCATCCGCACAGAAAAATAGATCAGACGAAAATAATGTGATAATGTCTTACGCGGAGAAGACTAACTTTCTAATCCTTGAGAACCAATGGAAGCGGAGAAAAAAATATTAAAATAATCAACTAGAAGTTATGAAAGTCACGTGCCTAGAAAAAACGTTGGGCGAAAATAGAAAAGGGAAGTAGACTAGAAAATTATCTAAGACGGGAAAGCAAGTTGAGACAGGTATCACATCGCTTACTTCGTGTCAAGGTAGTGTCAGGGGAGGTTGCGTCACTCCTTAGGAGAGTAGGTGCGCAGAAATGGGTGTAAATTCACAACGACTAAAACAAGTGCTTTGACTGTTTATTTTGACAAGGGGGAATAGGAAAGGGGACGTATGCGAGTTTAGATTCAAAATTGTAGACGGGGTCGTTAAGGCAAGTCTTGTGAGACGGGGATTCCAGAAGGGATTCTAACAGTATGGATTATCACATTAAAAGGGGCCAGTGAAGGAGAAATTCCGAGTGTTATTCATCCCCTGTCCACAACCGACAATCCATCCTCTACCTTGAGCATCCTGAAATATTTTAACCGTCTCCTGAATCAGACACCCACCAACAGACCAACCTACGAGCCAACCCGCTACATATTGCAACCAAAAATTTGATTTTTCGACTGGAATTTCGTTCGCCGGAGATACACATTTTGTAGCCCCTGAATAAAAAACTTTTTAGAAAAATATGTATCTGTGTGTGTGAACAACATAGCTCAGAAATGAAGAGACCGTGAAATACATAACTTGGAATTTAAGTACAGTATCCTCCATGGATAGGACAAGAAGATTTTCATTAAAATTCCGCTACCTCAAAACTCATCTTCATATGAAAAAAGTTTGGAAATGTTTGACTTTCTCAAAAATAGCTCTAACGATTTTGAATACCATATCTTTAAGACATTTACATGACAAATAAAATACAATGCTTTTGCATCACACTGTGGCACTCGCATCGTGGCTCACGAGCCGTCCGTCAAGCTCGTGCTCCCGCCGAAACAGTTATACGAGGGGCGTCCAATAAGTAAGTTTCCCTACTTTATTAAAAACATTGCATACAATTGATCATCTTGAATTAATTTTATTTATATTGCACAATCCTTCTGTTATTTTTCTACATAATCTACTGTTTTTCCAAGAACTTTTGGGGACGTGACACAAGTTTTTGCAAGCCAGTGTTGTACCAGGACGGCTCCTGTGCTCGCAACCAGTTGTTCACTTCTGATTCACGGTGTTAAAGTGCTTACCTGCATGATGACCTTTGAGTCAGGCAAACATGTGAAAATCACTTGGGAAAATATCTGGTGAATATGGAGGATGTGAGAAAACTTCCCAGTTGAAACTTCTGAGCTCCGCCTGGGTCAAGATTCAACTTGGAAGTTTTCTCGTATTCTCCGTATTCACCGCAGCTTGGCTCAAGTGATTTTTCACATGTTCCTCCATCTCAAAGGTAAGCACTTTTAACACCGATGATGAAGTCAAATCAGTGAACAGCTGGTTGCGAGCACAGGACTCGACCTGGTACAACACTGGCTTGGAAAACTTGTGTCACGTCCCCAAAAATGCTTGGAAAAAATGTTGACTATGTAGAAAAGCAACAGAAGGATTGTACAATATAAATAAAATTAATTCAACATGATCAATTGTGTGTAATGTCTTTTTAAAAAATGGGGAAACGTACTTATTGGACGACCCTCGTACATAGAAAAAACTTTCACAAGAACAGTTTGAATAGGGTAAATCAAAGACACAGTGTTATTACTCCTCATTTGCTAGATTGTAATAATATGTAGCATGAGGCAAGGGCTCATTGCTATTGGATAAAGTGTTCCATGGTTTCCCAGTCCTTAAAGGGTTTCTCTTGGCATATCAAATCTAATGACCGCTTGTCACTCAGGATTACTACTTTTAACTGTTTTAAAATCCCTCTTTAGTCGTCTTCCTTTCAGAGAGTACAATTACGCTTGGGATTCGCCGTGTAATTTGTCGGCATTCAGAAAGAATGCTCAAAATTCAATACATTTACTTAACTAATGCTTCTGAACTGCACTCCATTTATGGGAGAAACTATGCAAGTAAAAATTGCTGCGTACTGTAACCAAAGTGTAAAATGTCAAACAGGAGGCAAACGTACCAGAGGTTTCAATTAAAAAAAATGACAGAGGTGGCACCAGATTCGATCCCTGGTGACCGCTCATTCTGACCCATGCGTTTTTCGTGGTTTCCCCGAGTCGCTAAGCGAATGCTCGGATAGTTCATCTTCTGCTACGCCTTTTGTGTCCCTCATTTCCTGTACCTATCATCCTTGCCATCTGTTTCAGGATTGTAGGAATAGGCGCGACGGTGTTCGCGGGTTGCGTCTGTGCGGTGAAAGTTTTATCCTGACGTCGTTCAGGGACCGCTCGATTAGAAAATCCGCCTCTGGGTGTTTTTGGGATGTTACTCCTTCAGGGGACTCCAGGTGTCTCGGAACCCAATGGGTGGACTTGGGTTGCGTTGGAAGTGTTCAGTCTAGAAACGTTAAGGACTGCGTTTTAAAAATTAAATTGAATTTTATTTATGGACACTCTTTATCTCCTGTGTTCCTTAGCGTCCCATTCTGTTTTGGGCATGAAAGACCGGTAATTTTGCTTAGAGGGCTCTTCATCAGGCTTGAGGTTCTTTTACGTGCCGTAAATGTACGACACGGGACCACCGGTTTTACTTCCCTTCCGAAGGAAGCATGCTAAGGAGTTTTACACCAAAAAAAAACCATCGCCGTCCACCGGGTTTGAACCCGCGGCCTCGGGAACGATAGGCTAGCATGGTACCCACTACACTATGGAGGACGACTAAGTACACCGTTTGTGTTTGTGCAATTTGTCGTCCGGATTTGGCCGCCTTTCCGGTCTCTCCCCTCATCCTTCCCTCTCGGGGTTATAGTACAAGCTAAAGGGGCCGGCTGTCCTGCGTACGGTATCGGGGATTCATTCTGTTCGTCAGTACTTTCACCAATAAAAACCAACTTTCAAACTTAGGCCAACTCTCATTAGTAGGTTTGTTCCAACATACGGTTCTGAACGGGTTCCGAACTAATTCCAATACATGCTAATGCACATGCGCCAGTCCGGTACGCTCACAGAACTAATTCGGAATTTTGTGTGGTTGGAACACTACTTGAACCGTTCGCGTTCTGTCACGGCCTTCTTCGTTGCACGGTCAATCAGAAGACGATCAAATATCTACGTTTACAGCGTTGATGAATGAAATCAAACTCCGCCGATGTACGCATGTGTGTGTGTGTGTGTGTGTGTGTGTGTGTGTGTGTGTGTGTGTGTGTGTGTATATATATGCGTTCGTTTATCGGCTTAAAGCCATTGATACTGAGTTATTGCGAATAACAATTGTAATATATAGATATTATATTTAAACCAGAACCCGGAAAAAGTAATTTAACACAATTCCAATTTAACATTAGGTTTCCTGCTACAGAAGCTTCTAAACACAATGTTTAATTTAAAACTCCAATACTCTGAAACAATGACACCCCACATAAATTCTATTCCGAACGTAATGCAAATAATACAAAACTACATGGTACCAATGTATGCTTATAATCAGGGTTAGGATTTTTAGTTGCAAATTTCAGATGAAAAAAGGAAGGGAAAAGGTGCTCAAATAAGGTGAAAAAGGCACAATAAGGTGCTGGTTTATTTAAGGGGATGCACAACTGAAATTGCTATTTTCTAAGCTATCAATTCAATTGGGCTGAAATTTTTATTTCTTTATATATAATTGTTTTGTGAATTATAGCCCAGTCTTAATAATTCTCGGAACTGCGCGGTTGAGGTTATTGTCGTCTCTGCCTGCCCAGGCTTCGTCTCCACGTAAACAGATGACGTCTCTCACAGCAACAAACTCACATTCACGAACAGCAGGCTACTGATTCTGGTGGTATAGAATCACTCATTGTCAATTGCATTATTGCGGGCTACTTTATAGCAGTAAAGTGAGAGAAAGAGGTTTTCGTCGAACACACAATTATTTTCCATTGTTGCGGGTGTGCTTTCAATTCCCGCGCGGCGTTTACTGAAAGAGGTAGACTTACTATTCGCACGTACACAGCAAGCTGAGGAGACGTTAATTGAAAGTTAAAGAATAAATTGGAATGAAACTTAAAAGAAAAAATGGGATTATGGGCATGGTTGGGGGGAAATGGTATAAAGGTGCCAAAAAGAGGTAAAGGTCCCAAAATAACGGAATAATGTTTAAATGGAAATAATCCTCTTCTTCGGAAGTCGATGCATCATTAAAAAGATCACTGTCACCTTCTAAATCACTCATTATTATATTTGAACGCTGTTTTGCTCCCTGGCTTTGTTAGACGTTTGTTCTTTTCCTCAAGTATGTCGCTATACTACTCAACAGCGAGCAACTGCTTTCCAAACACCTTTGCTATTCCGTATTGAGAAATAAACACGAATGGAGGAATAAATTACATATTGAAATTTATTTTCTACTGAATACAGAGAGTATGTCGTTTTTTCAATACTCTCTGTCGGGTTTGTTCCAAGCGATTAGAATCGATTCTGAATTAACTGAGTATGCGCTGTAGACCATACAATCTGCGCATGTATGGAATTTTCAGTTCCTATTCTTAATCACGAACCGATTTCACTCGTTCTGAACTAGTTCCCAAATACGTTGGAACAGCAAACTGGAAATTCAGAATTGGTTCTGAACTGATTCTCTGTCGTGTTGGAACGCCACTTAGCTACTGCGCACACTCAGATGCTTCGGAATCGATTCTGAATCGTGTGGGAACAAACCTAGTATCTAATTGAAAGCAAGTTTGTAAATCTATAGCTATCTATGCGGCATGATCAGAAACTAAGTTTACAAAGACTGCAGTGAAATGTGTAAGTAGATTTTATTTCATACAACAATACAGCCAACTGACAGTACATACATTTTTCGATATAGTCTCCATATCCGTTTAGGCACTTGTGGCTTCGTGAGATGAGTTTGAATATTCCTTGCGTGTTCAGCCACATTGTCGCGAAGTGTTTCACCCTTCGTCTGGAGCTAATCGTAGGCCTCCTAGGTGCTGCTTCAAGTGAGGTAAAAGGTGAAACTCGCTTGGAGCGAGGTCCAGGCTGTAGGGAGTGTGCTCGATAATGTCCCAGTGAAACTGCTTCAACAGCATGGTGATCTTCTGGGCTGTATGACGTAGCGCGTTGTCGAGAAGGAAGATGATGCCCTGGGTGAGAAGTCCTAGCCATTTCCTCCTGATTGCTTCGCGCAATCGTGTCAAGGTCTAGCAGTAACGGTCAGCGGTAAGTGTATGCCATCTTTTCAAAAACTGCACGAGTATAACATCCGCGCTGTCCCAAAACACTGTGGCCATCACATTCCCGCATGTGGCGTCACCTTAAACTTCTTTGTCGTTGGAGAGGAGGGGTGTTTCCACTCCACTGACGACAACTTTCAGCTAGGGGTGTAGTGGTGGATCCATGTTTCGTCACTCGTAACATTGTGATGAAGAAAACTGTTCCCTTCCGTGGAGAAATGTTGCAAAAGTTACAGACTTACCCCCATGTGCTTCTCCTTGTATTGGTTGGCCAGATTTCAGGGAACACATCAGGAACAAACCTTTCGATATACAGAATATCATGAACAATGTGCCGTAACGTGATCCACCTATTGTCCTAATCAACTCCTCCACGCGAGCTGTGCTCAGTCGACCAGTGCGATCCTCGTCTGTGACGTTTTCTCTACCGGTCGCAAACTTTGGACACCATTCTGCGACATGCTGACGAGACATTACAGTCTCTCCATAAACGTCTACCAGAGCCGATGAATTTCAGACGCGGTTACATGTTTCGCCCACAGAAATCGAATAACGGAGCGGATTTCTTCGCGAGACCAGTTTTCCAAATGAGTAGCCATTTGCGTTTACCTACAACGACTGACAAACTCTGCACAGTTGCCAACCGCATGTATTAAAATTACAGCACACTACTAATTTCTCTATAACAGACGAAGCTCCAAGAATATCGGCCTTATAACCTTAGTATCTAATATCCCCTCGCATATTAATATTATACAGCGAGAAAATAGTTTTGCAATAATCTTAAAAACCATTCAACTGATTTCTATAATTCTTTCATAATTAAAAACCGAAGCATTTATAACGGAAATCGGGCTATAATACATCAATAAATTTCACTTAGGCTGGCCCTCTACTCAGTAGGTAGAGCAACTGCCTACTGTGCAAGGGGTCCCGTGTTCGAATCCCAGGTGGGGGGTGGAAACTTTTCCTCTAGCCAAAATTAATTCCTATGCTACTCAAAGCCTAGAAGTATGAATGATAGTGTGTGTATGATCTAATGATTAAAAACCAAAAGTGCAAGAAAACCCAACGACAAGAGTTACACGAGTTTAACACCACTGCTAATAGGCAATAATTTCCAAAGTAAAGGCCGCCGATAAGACCAATGTAGTTAAAGGCAGGGTATAAATGGAACTAAGAAAAAATTCACTTCGTAAATTATAAAAGGTTAAAAAACTTTAAAATCTCTGATTCCAAGCCACTTGATATGTTTATATCCCTTGGGTTATTTAAAACTATTTGCCACACCCGATATTGCACGTTGAATATTTTAGCTCGAAAATCGAATTAATTAATTAATTTCATTTACCTTCCCACGCTCTTTATAAAATTAATGTAGAATAATGTAGAGGATTTTTATGGTGAATCCTACCCTTTACCTCTTATAATTGTAATTTGTACAGCCCCGGCTATTCCTAATAACGGATAAAAATCTACCTGATATTTGAAACATCGGTGGAACGTCTGACTTCCTTAACCTCCCTCCGACATTCTTCCAAGTTCTGGAAATGATGTATAGCCTATAACTGCCTTTTGATGGCGGAACAATCATCGGTAGGAATATTCGAATAACTTGTTAGATAATTTTAGTAGGTTAAATGTTCAACTTTTGTGCCTTCTCTTTGGTTCCATAGTTATTTAATAACATAAAGGGATAGATTTCACAGAATATAGAATATTACAACGAAATAGACGTGAAGCTGCTGAATATGAAGATTCAGCACTCCCAGGCCCCAAGGTAACCTCGCTGGAAAAGACATAATCTGCGACCATCCAGAAATACAATCTTCTCAATTGTTAATTAAAAGATATAGGTTCAGGATATCTAATGTGAAAAATACTATTTCTTTATGCAATTATTTAGCATGCACTGTTAATGAACTTGATTACACCATAACTATAGGATCTTTCAACAAGAGTGTCCAATCTTTGAATTTAAATAAAACACGTTCTATAAATGTTAGAGGTTTATTATTTTTATTTTGGAACATAATTAATGTCATTACGTGTGGAAGAGAACATCAGTTAAGTGACCGCCGCGACTTCGTTGGGTTACGCGTATACGGTTGACCCAATTTTCAATGACAGAAGAACGTAAATTACGTTCAACTTCACGAATAACACGCGTGATGTGATTCATAAGATCATTTACTGTTTCTGGCTTGTTGACATAAACTCCAGATATAACGTAAACCCACAAGAAGTAATTCAACGGCATTAAATCACATGACCTCGGAGGCCAGATAACATCACCACCACGGGAAATGATGAAACTTCTGAACTTCTCCTTCAAAAGATCGATTGTTTCGAGAGCAGTATGACATGTGGCAGAATCTTCCTAGAACCAGATGTTTCTAAGATCTATACCATCCAATGGAGGCCAAAAACAGTCCCTTATAAGAGCCCGGTATCTTTCTCCATTGACAGTTAGAGCTTCTCCATCTTTATTTGGTAAAAATGTGGACAATGATTCCACCATACCAAAATTCACACCACACCCTTTGGGGATGAAGTGGTCGTTCTTGAATCAACATTAGATTGTGATTGCTCCAATAGCGGCAATTTTGTTTGTTAAGACAAGCATCCATCCAAAAGTGGGCTTCGTCGCTGAAAACAAAATCCGGGTCAGCTCAGCGCATACACGGCACAACCTAATGGTCGTTGGGCTTTAGTTCTTGAGTTAATACCATTTTGTAAGCGTGAAACTTCTAGTCCAGATGCAGAATTCGCCAAGTTGTGATCGGCGAAAGACCAATTCTTGCGCTGGACGAGCAATTGATTTGTTTCCGTTCTCGCGTACACTCTCACGAACGGCGCCTATGTTTTCGTTGAAGCGCTTATGTCGATTACGTACAGGCGTTCTTCGATCGCTGACAGAACCACTTCTTTCAAATTTATCGATCAAACGCCGAATCGTTCTCTCGCAGGGACGATTACGCAAACCGTAAACTTCACGCAATACACGGAAGGTTTGTGCGAACAGATGATCCACTTTGATAATAAATTTTCACAATTTCTACGCATTACTGAATGCTGTAACGTTCCATGGCTATTTGTTAATAACAACTGTAACCGCATAAAAAACATGACAGCTGTAACTCAATAACAACGGCAGGTATCACATGTTAAAGATAGGACACTCTTGTTGAAAGACCCTATACAAAGGAAAATAAAGCAAAACGTTCTTACAGGAATGATTAATTGCGAATTATAAAAACATTTTGCTATTGATATAGCAGGGTTATAAATATATTCAACAGTCTTTTGTTTTGCCTGTGTCTTAACTGTCTATTTACATGTACGCATATTGCTTGGAATGAAATATCTGCGGCATTTGTCCTATTTTACATTAAAATTCCCTGGAGCAACAACAACTATTTTCAACTAGAAGTCAAAGCGTTGTTCGCTAGTATGTTCTTTTGTAGCTCCGATGCGTTCGTATTCTAGTATAAGGGCACAACTCAAAAACAAAAAGTCGGATAAGTACTAAGCTTGGTATTTAATTTCAGAATCTTTCAGGGATGTGACAAAGGTTTTCAAGAAAATCCCCTACCTCCAACTAGGGGCTGTTTGATTTTCTAACGATTTTGATTAAAATACCATACATGATAGATATATTCATAACAAATAAAACGTATATATCTTAATGTTTCTGGGAATAGCCTATGAAGTTCTCTTCATTCAGAAGGAATGTTGTATAATCTTGTATAACTGTAAACGTTAAGTGATAGAGGAAAGCACACTACATAAAAAATGTAGATATATTTAAAAAGGTTTATTTGGATTAAAATGTAGTAGATAGAAAAATAAGTTTTAGTAAGAATAATGTAGTCACTAATAAACGATACACGGTAGAGTAGGTCATGTGAATGTTTCACATCAGTTTTTTTTATCTATTTTCTACAAACTGCTCTTACTCAAGTTTGTCTATCTACCTGAAACCTTTACAGAAATAATTTCATTACACATTTCGTTGTAAGTACAAGGAGCAAGACAAAACCTAATCGATAGTAAAAACTGGTCGCTATATGCTAGTCTTGAAACTAGCTACTCTTTCCATGACATCTCCATACGCAAATGAATAGCGACAGCACTCTAAAAAAGGACGAAAGTATTGAAAAATTCAATAGAATAATAACGAATATCTTGGAAATGTTTGTTGACATCAAAAAGTTATTTGAAATAAATTACATGTTTTAAAGAAATCTACAGTTTTTTTGTAGTACGTTTTCGTCTATCACTTAACGTTTACCAGTTATACAGGATTATACGACATTTCTTCCGAATAAAGAGGACTTCACAGGCTGTTCCCAGAAAATTTATGATAGGTTTCCAATCAGAAAGTTTAAATAATTAAAATTTTAAGTTTACAGCTTCGGTGGGGTAGATAATTTATTTAGTAAAATCAGTACACTTGATTTTCAATCAAAAAGTTTATATAATTAAAATAAATAATTAAAATGTTTTATTATATAATCTCCTATTATATAATCTTCACTATATAAATTTACCAGTGAAGAAATCAACATAACAAAACTTATAAATAATAATGACATTCAATCTAATACTAATCTTATAACAATTCTGATTACATTCATGAAATAAAACAAAAATTAAGATGAATAAGAATAGAATACTTGTAATTGCTCAAATTAATATGTTTGATTTAAAGGGAATAAGAGTCATAAGAAGGATTAAAGCAATTTCTACATCAAAAATTTAAAAAATAATTGCAATTAAGAAAAATCGTAAAGAGAAGGGTAAACGGTAATACCTTACAGGATCAAAACAGGATTATCAATAAATCCAAAGTGATTAAAAAGTCAGTTTTTGGCAATATTCATAGGAGTTAACTTAACATTTTCCCCTCAACACTTTTTACGATTAGCTGGAATACCTCGACGATATTCAGATTATCCTGATGCTTACACATCATGAAATATTTATTTAGGTTTCAAAATTTTCTTTTAAAAGTTATGTACGTAAGTAAAGTTAATAAGGGAATTAAACCCTTTTGATATGATTTCAAGACATAAACTTATTCATTAAGCTTATAACTATTTAATAGAGTATATGATCTCAATTATATGTGAAGTGCATATCACCGAAACGCGGAGGCGAGGTTTTCAAGGCACGGGGAGGGCTGGGGTTCAGATAATCCTCCCATGACAGGTTTTTCCAGGTTTTCCTGAATCCTCATAACTAGCAAATGCAAGGGAGGCGAGAAGGTTTACTTTCCAAATTTTCTTTACAGTTATCATTTCATTTTATGCATCATTAATATCCTCCGCCTGTGGTGCAGTAAGAGCGGACGCTAAACACTACTCAAAAAGTACCTTAAATATATTTTCTTTAGTTAAAATCGTTTGCAGCCATTTTTGAGAAGATAAAAAAAATTTGTGAACGGTAGTTTCTGGTTGGGGGATTTTTTTTACAAATCTTTGTGTTAGATCTTGGAAGATACTGAAGTTGAATACCAAGTTTGCTATTTATCGCACATTTCATTTTAGAGTGATGCGCGCGCGCACGCGCACACGCACGCACACACACACATACACATAACCGAGCGGGATGGCTCAGGTGGTTACGTCTGTGGTCCGCATTCGGGAGGTCACGATCGATCTCGCCCACTCTGCCCCATGGGTATTTCGTGGTTTCCCCAAGTCGCCAGGCGAATGCTGGAGTGGTTCATATTCTTCCAAGACTCTCTCTCCTCTCATTTCCTGTACGCATCATTTTCCTTATCATCTATTTCAAGGCTGCAGGACCAGGTGAAGGTGTTCGCGGGTTGCGGCTGGTCGGTGGCTTGCACTCTGTAACGCCTCTTCCCTAGCGTCGCTGCGGTACCGCTGAGTTAGGTCACTCTTCATCGTGGGGCTCAATTCCGAGGGACCCTGGAGGTTGGTGGCTTCTGAGCAGGGGCTGTGCGGCGTAGGATGCGTTCTATCTGGAAACGTTAGGGACGCCATCCAAGCTTGCGCCCGTCGGCATTCGGATCTGGCCGCCCTTTGAGTCTCTGCCCTCATCCTTCTCTCCCAGTGGTCTCTTTGGAAGCACAATGGGCCGCTGATCTGCGTGCGATGCTCTGCCCCGGTTCCGGGGGCCCCTCCGTGATACGTAACTTTACCTTTACAAACATACAGAACTTATTTAAAAGAGTTTTTGATTCGGCAGGCTTCAAGACGCGTATTCTCACTGAAATCTCGACATTACATTTTTGTTTGTAATGCTGTACTTGCTCTGCAATAAACAAACTAAACATTTTATTTACTAGAGTTTTGCGTTCCTTTCTTCAATTGCTCACGTGTTAATTATATTTTCGCTGGAGGATGTTGCATACCGAGCAGGTCACAGCCCATTTTCCTTACTTGTCTGTCGCCACTCGTGTCCTCCTTCTCCCAGGCACATAAATTGTTCCTAGCTGAGCGGTTTTTTTTTTGTCCCGAGGTTGGTACGTCGCGTTAATATGATGAACGGCGACGTTGCCGCTATTTAACATTTGACCAGTAAATTACGCAGATTACAACGGACGGTGAATCTGATAATGCGATGAGTCTCACACCTCGAGACCAAGGAAGATGTTGACGCCTTATCTTCAGACATCTACAACTTCCCATCATGCTAATGAGTGGCACCGAAAAATATTACACACCTGCACAGTATGTTAATTAGAAACAAGAGGGCCTATCTGAAAACTTATGGGATAATTTACGGCCTGAAATAAACCATTATTCTTTGGAAACGACCCAAATTATAAGAACATGCGTTGAAAATATCTCACATTTAACAAACGAAATGCGTTACTTACGCTCCCTACTGCCTCTACGACTTTAGGGAAAGTACTGTAATCCATCTAAAAGTTCCTATAGAGGTTACAATATACGAAGATTACTAAAGAGCAACTTTTACATTTTTCCCCATTGTGGTATAAGTCACTAGAATCTGGTGATATTCGGGTTGATAGCTTCCACCTAACGGGCAATTCTCCGCAAATACGCACCTGTTACATGTAAGGAAAAGTTAGATATATTGCATTTATCACGTTGGCTCCCTGTTTTTATATTCTAACTTTGCACCCCAACTGACGCACTGAGTATAATATTAGTTGTAGATTAGTTATAACTTAATTAGGCTAATTTTATGAGCATTCAATTATTATTAGATTAGCTTATTAGGCTATTAGCTTATTATTAATCATTAGGTCTCACCTTTGTAGTTAACTGGCTGATTTCTGAACAACAATTTCTTTCTTTAATTATTCTGTTCGAAATTCACTCAATGGCCCACTTTTAGCACCAAATTAAGCGGAATGTTCTGGAGTTTCGATTGCCTGTCACTAAACACGCAGATGTACATGTTTTATTCGTAATTGTTAGTTTTATTGTCGACAACTGTTTTTGAGATTTTGTTCTAGTCAAAACGAACGACTCTTTCTTGTAAAGCAATACTGGATTACGAATTCAATTACAGCTACCCAAAGGGCATACCAGAGAGAATTTGGTGTTCGGTATCTTCCCCAATAATACTGGGACTGGTAAACAAATTGGAAACAACTGGATCTCTGGTGAGTGAGAAAGGCAAAACTCATTCATCTAGACTTCCCACGATTGTTGTTGACGTAAGAGCTCGACTGGATCAGTCACCCAAAACATCATTAAGACGTTTGTTGCAGGAGACAGGGTACAGCTACTCAATGTGTCAGAGAGCTGTGAAAAGTGCAAGCCTAAAGCCGTATAGGATTACGGCTGTTCATCAGTTACAGGAACCAGATAAGGATAGACGACTGAATTATTGTCGTTGGTTTCAGGCGTTCACTGTACAAAATCCTGCCATATTGTCCATCACATTGTTCACAGGTGAAGCATGGTTCCATTTATCCGTCTATGCACCTATGCACCCGGTTAAAATTGGAGTTCTGTGCGCAGTATCGGCACAGATAATAGTGGGACCAATTTTGTTTCAAAACAATGTGAACACTGCAGAACACCGACGGATTTTCATAAAGTTTGCTGAGGAACTAGACGATGTAGAGCTAAGTCAAGGATATTTACAGCAGGATGCCGCTACATGCCATACATCAAATCAATACATGGAACGAATTGCATGTTTTTTTGACGACCGGATAATTCCCAAGAACCTGTGGGCACCGAGATCTCCGGATTTGACATCGTCGGACTTCCTTCTATGGGGTTACTTAAAAAACAGGGTTTATGCCACACGTCCCCATACATTGGACGATCTGAAACACAAAATTACACAGCAGATTCAAGTTATTGACAACAGGGTCCTTCAACGAGTGGTCTGTAACATGGAACGACGTGTTGAGTTGTGCCTTATGCAGGATGGAAGTCATTTTCGACATTTTCTATAGAGCTAAATGTGTAATTTCCCAAAATTCCTCTGCATTTCAAGTATAATAAGTTGTTGCTAGCACATATCTCGTTTTGAAGCAATTAAAGAAATAAATGTGTCAATTCTTCATAAATCACCCTGTAGTAATTTGAATTGCTGTTGCAATTGTTTGTGTAAGAGTTGTCTGTATGTGTAGGGTTTTATTTTCAGAAGGAAACCAAGAAATGCAAATGTTTGGTTTAGGTAAATACGCGAAATCATAGTAAAAGGTAACTACAAGTTGTTCATGCCATTAGAGTACAATAATTTGCAACGTTTAATGACATACGCGTGTTATATGAATGTAGTCCATAGTACGGTTCAGTGGTTAATTCAATAGTTAAGGTACAATCGGGCTATATCACGCCCATTTCGGCCTTAAATACATAGTGGATATGCTGCGCGAGAGATCTCGCACCATGCACACGAAACTTGCAACCCATCCAAATTGGCTGGTAAATACTTGGGACAGTATGACCACAGGGGCCCAGAAGACGGAAGAACTACCATCTACCCAAGGACGCCATGGGAACGCTTGCATATGGGCTACCAATTCATCTGACTCTCCCCAAGTTAAGCTGAATTGGGCCTGGTTGCTAGCTGGACGGTGACCGCTCAGCATTAACCCGCCCTCTTATTAACTTGGTTAATCCCAAATCCTATACCTACATCCTATTTTGCTTCGCTGCCAACCGACCTGCTTGCGTGGTTGTAGATATTAAGCAGCATTGAGCTTGGTCGCCGCCTGAACGCTTCTCCGCTCGAGTGGTTAACCAGGAATCAGCCAATGGCAGCATAGGAAGCGCAGCTCCGTCCACAGACACACGACACAAAAGTTTGCGTAAACCTGAAAACCTATTTTATAGCACAGGTACAGCCGCACTAGCGGCTAGGTGCTGTGGCGATTTTACATTCCACCCAGGTAAATCTGGGCGACCTGCTCTCGATTCCTGGAGGTAACCAACGATCATGACGGAGAAGGAAGGTGATGACTATGGCTGCGATATTGGAATCACTACATGGAGGAAACCGTCAAGGATGTTGCGATAAGGACTGACCCCGCGCGGTACAGTTTATTCAAGAAGAATTACGTCTCGCGGACTTTATTTCTGCAATATTATTTATAACACATACAACTGAATTATATAACTGCAATGTCTTTATTAAATCATTAATACAAAACGCTACGTCACAATGTGCGCATGGATAAGATCTATGTCAGTTTATTGCAATGAATTATAACTCGCAACTTTGTATCCTGTAGTTTATAGAACGGAACATCGGCAGAAACAATTTCGTGCATAGTTCTTCATTAAACTTTGATTTGATGGACATGACTCTTTCTGTGGCAGTTTATCCTCACATTTCGCTTGTGTGTTTCTGTATTAACATGTAATTGCATGTTACTAGACCTACTAAGCGCAGAAACAGTTGTGCTAGTAATAATAGAGAAAACATTTTGCATACTCCAATATATAGTTTTGCAACGTTGTGAGCTTTGTAACCCTTCCCTCTGGTATTTCGTCTACGTGAACACCGCATGCTACTAATTTCTGTATAACGGACGAAACCACTGGAATACTTGTAACCTTAGTTTCTGATCACCCCTCGTAACATGCAAATATCTTAAACATAGGTATTTTAATTAGAATGGTTATAGAAGTTGTGAGGAAAATAATAAATAACGAAACAATTTCCATACAAAGGGAAGTCTGGGTTGTATGGATTGTCTTGCAAATTTTCCTGTTGTCTATTTGGAAGATGATCAACAGTTTGGTATTTAAAAGACTTTTTGTTTTTGAGTTATGTTGCTCACAGACACACAGACCTTTTTTTGGGGGGGGGGGTGAAATCTTGACGTCGGTTTCCTGTTGTCTATTTGGAAGATGATCAACAGTTTGGTATTTAAAAGACTTTTTGTTTTTGAGTTATGTTGCTCACAGACACACAGACCTTTTTTTTGGGGGGGTGAAATCTTGACGTCGGTTTCCAGTTGTCTATTTGGAAGATGATCAACAGTTTGGTATTTAAAAGACTTTTTGTTTTTGAGTTATGTTGCTCACAGACACACAGACCTTTTTTGGGAGGGGGTGAAATCTTGACGTCGGTTTCCTGTTGTCTATTTGCAAGATGATCAACAGTTTGGTATTTAAAAGACTTTTTGTTTTTGAGTTATGTTGCTCACAGACACACAGACCTTTTTTTGGGGGGGGTGAAATCTTGACGTCGGTTTCCTGTTGTCTATTTGGAAGATGATCAACAGTTTGGTATTTAAAAGACTTTTTGTTTTTGAGTTTTGTTGCTCACAGACACATAGACCTTTTTTGGGGGGTGAAATCTTGACGTCGGTTTCCTGTTGTCTATTTGCAAGATGATCAACAGTTTGGTATTTAAAAGACTTTTTGTTTTTGAGTTATGTTGCTCACAGACACACAGACCTTTTTTTTGGGAGGGTGAAATCTTGACGTCGGTTTCCTGTTGTCTATTTGGAAGATGATCAACAGTTTGGTATTTAAAAGACTTTTTGTTTTTGAGTTTTGTTGCTCACAGACACATAGACCTTTTTGGGGGGGTGAAATCTTGAAGTCGGTTTCCTGTTGTCTATTTGGAAGATGATCAACAGTTTGGTATTTAAAAGACTTTTTGTTTTTGAGTTTTGTTGCTCACAGACACACAGACCTTTTTTTGGGGGGGTGAAATCTTGACGTTGCAGGTTTTGATGAAATACAATACCTATTCTGTGTACTATAAGCAACTAGTAGAGAAACTAAAAACTCGAGAGAGTATATTTGGTTATAATTTTCAGCTAATGACAACCACACTAACTGAACTGGGTTCTTGACTGTTATTCTGTCGCCTCTAACTGAACTATGAGATTATTATTCATCCAGCATCTGTGTGACCTGTCTTCGACCCCATGGACTTGAGCGATAAATCGCTATCTGCCCAAGTTTCCTGCGAGTAGCTCAGTTTTGCATATCACTCATTCCGCCATATGCACTCTACCGTAATGCAATGCTCCAATGTCGAAATGAAACTGATCCATGGATTTGAGGTTCACACCTCGCCGTGTTGTAGAGCATCGCGAATCGCTACACTTCAGAAATATCAAAAAATGCTGCACTAGTCACTAGCTGTGATACTTTCATACGGCTTACCTATAGTAAACGAAGGAAGCATTGAATTCCACACAAAAATTCTATACAAAGATTTCACTGGAAATATATGTTTCGAGACCCGCTGAATCCAAAAGCGGCATTTTTAGAAAAAGGTCCGCGCGCGTGTGTCTGTATGAATTTTCCGACAAATACTAAACTTGATATTTCAGTTAGGTAACTACCAAAAATGTGACACTAAGATCTTCAAGAAAATCCCCACTACATGGAACATTTTTCGAAATGTCCTGATTTTCTAAAAAATAACTCCAACAATTTTGATTAAAATATCACATATTTAACACATTGCGTAACAAATAAAATGTACATTTGAATTTTCTGGAAATAGTCTGTGAAGCTCTCTTCATTCAGAAGGAATTTTGTATAGTCTTGTATAACTGTTAAACGTTAAGCGATAGACGAAAAAGTACTACACAAAAATGTAGATCCCTTTAAAACACACAATTTACTTCAAATAACTTTTTTGGTGGCGTCATCCATTTCCGAGATACCCGTTATTAGTGGTTCGAATTGTTCAATACTGTGACCGAGCGCTCGGCGCTACCTGCGGCGGCCGGTAAGTGTCTCCCGGTCCGAGACCTGGGTATGGCCTGTGTCGGGCCGTTCAGAACAATAGCCAGCGAGAAAGAATAGAAGAATAGCGAGTGTGGAATAAAAAGCCCCGTTACGTGTCGGAACCTTCGTTTCGGCATGTTCTGGTAGGTTCTTGTTCTCGAATGTTGCTTTTGTATGCGAGGCTTACGTCAGGGACTGCTGTTGCCAGGACGAGCAGTGTTGAATTGAGTCAAGTACTGAGTTGATGCTGTTAGAAGCGACAAAGTGGAAAGTGGACAGTGCAGTTTGTTGTAACTAAGCAATCAGTAGCGAGTCGCTCAGTTCAGGAGTTCATTTGTGATTTGATTTGACGGATCAGTTGTGTTGTATTCCGAGAACCTGCGAGAGCGATTCAAGTGTAACGTTTCTTCACCACAAAGGACTCTCTGGTAAGATAATGAAAGCTCTGATGCAAATTTACAACAGTGTAAATTTCAGCATCAAAATAGACCAAAACTCAATAACTGAATCTAAATCGGCCAGTAGAGGAGTTCATCAAGGATGTATTTTATCGCCCTGTTGTTCAATTTATTCATAGACGATATAGCAGACGTGTTAATAGCAGAGGAAATGAATGGCCCAAAAGTAGACGATGTCTGCATTCCTGTACTTTTATACGCGGATGACATTAAAATATTGTCAGTGACGATAGAAGCCTTACAGAAAGGTATTAATAGGTTGCAAGAATATTGTAAACAATGGGGTTTGGTGGTATACATTAATAAAACAAAAATAATGGTTATGTGTATGACAGGGATGAAAAATGGTATTACAAGGGGCTAGAACTACAAAAGGTTAAACATTTCTCCTATTTAGGAGTAATGTTTAATATGAGAAGAAAATGGAACAAAAATCTATCGGTAACTAATTATAAAGCACGAGGGCAGTTATATGATTTATTATGTACCCTCTCACGGATACCGGATGTACCGGTAGATACATTAGAAAAGATGTATAACTCTATGATAAGACCGATTTTGTTATACGGATGTGAAACCTGGGGATGGGAAAGAGCAGAGCATGTAAATAAAACACAGGTAGCATTTTGGAAAAGAGTTCTTGGAGTTTCACTTATCACATCAAATTCGGGGGTATTGAGGGAGGTGGGATGTTATGAAGACACTGCAAAATAAGAGCAGTGAAGTACTGGCTGAGGCTGATGCAGGGGGATAACTCCACACTACGATCCAAATGTTATAAATACCAGCGAGAAAACCTGTCTCTTAAGTTTTGGGCAGCTGATTTGGAAAGGGGTTTGAGGAGAATAGGAATGGGGTCGTATGGCAAAGAGCTGAAACAACTGACAAACGCATATGGAAAGTTGTTAAAAGAAGACTAAGAGACATCAAACAACAGGAAATGGAATCGGATTGTAAAATTAAACCTTCTCTAAGACTAGCAAATGAAGTAAAATTGAATTGGGGTAAAGAGGAATATATACTTAACTTAGGAAGAAAGGAAAGATCAGGAATGGCATGGTTTAGACTGGGGGCGCTGGAGGGCATAGAAAATGACTGACGATTCTGGCAGGAGAATCTGCCCATTCTGTGATTTGCATGCGAACTGAGTACATATTTTGGCGGAATGTGCACTGTGGGAGAACCAGCGAACAATTAAACTCAAAGAAAAGTTCTTAAGTCCCTCAAGAAAGAGATTGGCATGTTGGGAGCTACTGGCTGACCAGAGGAACTGGCAAAAGTGCGTGAAGCTAGGTCAAAGGTAATTTATCTATATTTTCCTTTTTCTTGTTTTCTTCTTTTTCTGTTGTTTATTTGTCACCATACCTTGTATCTTAAATATGCATGTACGGTCAATTACCCATGCACTTGTGTAATAGCTTCAATGTTACGTTGAGTGCCTGGTGATAAATAAAGTGGGTTTTCGGAGTAACTGATGTTTTATTTGTAGCAATTCTTTTAAAGACCTGTGGATTTTCAACTGCATTGCGAGCATCAATAGCATAGCGAAAAACAACTGAATAGCCGTAGCACTTTAAAACAACGACAAAATTCAAACCAATAGTAGCGGGTATCTCGGAAATGTCTAATGGCACAAAAAATGAATTTAAACAAATTGTCTACCTCTTATGGTTCATTCTTCCGAATGAAGAGGGCTTCACAGCTTATTCCCAGAAAATTCAAGATATACATTTACTGTCATGCAAATGTCTTTAATATATCTACTAAAATCAAACCATTTGAGCCATTTTTGGGAAAATAAAAAATATGGAAAATTTTTCCGTGTTGGCAAAGAGTACTTTGGGGTGGGGAGATTTTCTTAAAAATATTCGTGTCACATCTTTGCAAGATACTGAACTATAGCTGTGCATGAAACGAGTTCTGATCATTAATTTGTACCATTCATGCCTTCAGGCGAGTTCGGTATACCAGAACTAGAACTGTATCCCACTCTCAGTCCATTTCGTTTGGTATACCGAACGAGTATGTGTATCATTTCTGTTCGAACTCCCAGTGAAACCAGACTCAAGGGGAAGTATCAGCCTGTTTGCTTCGAAGACGTTGTTGCCGCACGGTACCTTACGCTCTTGATATTCCGGTATGGAGTCCAGCACCGGCACACATCCCACAAGAAGTAATGTATATACGATATTCAAATCGTCTGTAAGGGTGTTAATAGGGAGCGATTTAGATATCCGTTGGCGCCTCCTTCACCCTTAGTGCGTTGAAGGGGGAAGGGGGTTATAGCTTGTCTGTTTAAGAACATGTAGGTAAATAGCTAGGAAATGCTAATTTATATGAGGACCTATAACTGATGTCTGAGGACTAAACTGCTGACATCTCGAGAATTGACCCATATTCAAGAATATTTTCCAAGCAAAACTTTTTTGTATATTCGCAGTTAACCTCGCGAAAGATCCACAAAATCGTTCCTCACCTATACCGATTCGTAATTTGCCAATGAGTTGACAGAACTAGCATAGGTATGCTTATTGGTGCGATACAAAGCATAAGGCGTGATATCACGAGCCAATAGAATGAAGTCATGAAACACCCTAGAAGCGGTAACAAATACGGTTTGTCCACGGAAGCCGTGTTGATTTCTTCCTGTCGTTTCTGTACAAGTTAAAATGTTGTCTTAAAATTAAATGAAGTACTTTGTTAATTAGAACACATAACCGGGTGAAGCTCTTCGGAATTATTGTAATAATAATAATAATAATAATAGTAATAATAATAAAACACCATATGGGTAAGATCGACCTCCGGCGACCGCTCACTCTGGTCCTTGGGTTTTTCGCGGTTTCCCCGGGTCGCCAGGCGAACGTCAGAACGGTTGATATTCTACCAAGACTCTCCTTCCTCTCATTTCCTGTACCCATCATCTTCCTTGTCATCTGTTTGGGCGTTGTAGGACCAGGCGACGGCGTTCGGCGGGTTGTGGCTTGCGTTCTGTAAAGGTTTCTTCCCTGGCGTCGCTGCGGTACCGCTCAATTAGGTCTCAGCGTGGGACTCCGCTCCGGGGGACCCTGGAGATTGGTGGCTTGTGGGTAGGCACCGTGCGGCGTCGGATGCGTTCTCCCTGGAAACGTTAGGGAATCCGTCCGTGCTTGCGTCCGCCGGCGTCGGATCTGGTCGCCCTTCGGGTCTCTCCCCTCATCCTTGACTCCCAGGAGTCACGTTGGAAGTACAATAGGCCTACGTGCGGTGCTCTGAGGGCTCCTCGGTGGTACGTGCCTTTAACTTTACCGTGAAGTAACATACAGTACTAGTCACGGACAAACTAATACAATAGCTCATTAATGTAATAAGATATCTAATTCACAGCTTCTCTCAGCATCAACTCATTAATAAATTTCTTTCTTTAATATTTTGTTCTAAGTTTTACTTGTTAGTAGTTTCTTTGCTAATATTGTAGGTATAATAATAAAGAGGGCCTTAAAAACATATATATGTATATATATATATATTATAATTTACACACGATAGAGAACAATATATAAAACATAATGTAAGAGGGAAAGGCCATTGTTAGCTATATAACCAGTAATATAAAATTATGAGAAACGCAGTAGTATCATGTAACGAACCTTGGATTCATAATCACGACAATGGAAGTCTGTAATAAATATACGAGGGCTGATCAACAAAGACTGAAACTGATTTTTTTTCACAGATGTTTATTACTCCAATTCAATGTTTACATGATCTTTTTCAAAGTAGTCCCCTCCTACTTCAATGCACTTTTTATACCGTCTCTGCCAGTCCTTGAACAGGTGCTGCAGACCATTCTTGGTCAGGTCCTTGAGAATCGCCTCACTTTTCTTGAGCACTGCTTCAGAGGTCTCAAATCGAATACCCCTAAGCTTTGCCTTTAGTGATGGGAATAAATAAAAGTCACAGGGTGCAAGATCGGGGCTATAAGGTGGATGTGGTACACAGGTAATGTTGAATCGAGCCAGAAACTGCATGACTTGATTTGCGACGTGAGGCCGTGAATTGTCATGATGAAGTCGCCACCCAGTCCGAGAAAGCTCTGGTCGTTTCTTTGCAATGTGCTTCCTCAATGTAGCCAATACTGACGTGTAGTATGCTGCTGTAACACAGTGTGAGGGGGAACTGCATGCTGGTAAATCATTCCATTACAGCCAAACAAATGTGATCACCATCACTTTCCCTGCATATGGAACAACTTTTGCCTTTTTTCGTGTTGGAGAACCTGGCGATTTCCACACTGTGCTGGCTTGTTTTCCTGCAGGATCATAATGATGCAGCCATGACTCATCACCGGTGATAATCGATTTAAAAAATGCATCACCTCCATTGTCTGGTATGCGAAATGCACGTAGGGTCTACAAAATAGAGCATTACTACCAACCTACCAATACGAGAGTGCTGCCGCCTACCACCATTATACATAAAAACCCGCTCTTTTCAAATATTTATGTTACAGATACTATATATATATATATATATAGTAGTGCAGTGCAATTCGGCGCTTGCGATGGCTCTGAAGCTATTGATGAATCCTAAAGGCAAGTTTCTTCTGACTTTACTAATGTTTCAACATTGTTCATCGTCATCTGCTAGACTCTCAGGGAGTGCTGCATTTCTCATTTTCAGACAGATTTGTGTACGTCGTAAGTGAACAAAGACACTGGGAATACACCTGTATAACGTCTATGCACACGCAACCTGACGACAAACTCTTCATCTTTACTCATTATTTACCATAACAAACGATCGACTAAACCACATTTGGTATTTATCAGACTTTTAAGAGTTATGCTGTTGACAGACACACAGATCGTTTTATAAAACTCCTTTTTGGGATTCAGGGGATCTCAAAACACGTATTTTGGTGAAATCTGGATGTAGAATTTTTGGGTGCAATGTTCTCTGCCTTCTAGGTACCTAACAAAGAATGTAAAAACTATAAGACTTAAAAGAAAATATGAATGCTGCTCAAATGAACAATGAGACAGAAGTAATAAATTTGTGTAGGAACATAAGGTCGATCTGAAAGCAAAAGCGTCGGTAGTGCAGCAGCTGGCCATGTTGTTCTTAATGAATCTGGAAGTAATTTATTGCTGTGGAGCGTGCCGAATACCCCATTGTGATGTCTCGATCAATTCTTATGTTATTATATCTGCAATGAGATGTCTGAATTGCCTCCCAGCAAATGTATATATCTGTGTGGACCATCTTCTTCTTGGGAGGTAGCGAAACAGATGTGGAAAACATTGCTATCGTTTCAGATCAATAAAAGTATCGTCACAACAGACTGCTATTTCATCATCGTTGTTACTTATATTATTGTTTACCTTTATTTACTCTATACTTTACGTTCTTCACTGTTTATGTTTCTAGGAAAACAAGCTTGTCCAACTTGGTCACAAACTGTATGTACTTATAAATTTATTGTTCTTACTTTCTCTACCACTTACCTATAGTAAATAGACGAAGTATTGTATTCCACCCAAAAATTCCATGGAGAGACATGCTTCGAAAATCCCTGCATCTAAACAAAAAGACAAAACAATTAAACACCTGGCACTGAAAGTAGGGTTTCAATAAGAGTCACTCATACTAGAAATTTAAGATTATAACACCCAATGGAACAAACTTTTTCCGCAAAAATGCCAGATCTATTTCCACAGCTTTCTATATACAGGGTGGACCGTTTAAGAGATACTGTACAATATCTCCAAAAGTAAGCGTTGTAGAAAGAAATGTCTTTAATATTATGGGGGAAAGTAAATGCCATTAGTCATGTTTTGTTTGGTGAACGTTGTAATGGTCATTTTAGAGTCAATTTAATGTTTTTTTAAATGGTAACCTACTTTTATGTTGTTTTCTCACTCCTCATAAAAAACTAAACAAAATTTGTATAAAGCATTTTGCAATTGTTCTTACACCAACCGAAATAACAATAAAAATTCTGAATGACTGTTTACCAAGAGCACAATGAATGGTTGGATGGTCATTTGAGGGTCAAGTTACGTTTCGTAATTGGGAACCAACATTTCTTATTTTGTTTCCTTATTGCTCATCATAAAATAAACAGCTTTTATAAACATTTTCTAATGAGTTCCAAAGGAAAGGCCACCGATAAGACCAATGTGGTTAAAACCGGTGTATAAATGGAACTAAAAAAACTATCAAGCAATTTCTATTAAACGCTTAGATTTGGAGATGATTTCCAGCCTCAACCTAAATGGTCCACCCTGTGTTATAGAAATTTATATTGTGTAAGTGATCATGTTGTCAGCACTGGTGCAAGCTGAAATGACAACGAAGGCAAAGCCACAACAGACATACTGCTATTTACGCACAAATTTGAGCTGGATAATTTAATATTCAGGACTGTCTAAAAATAGTTATTTATCACACATGTTAAGAGTGATTGTATTTTGTTCACAGGTTTCCTACACTCGGCTTTCAGTACGCATTCCTACTCGCAAAATAAAACTGTAATTTTAACACTTGTATCATAATTTACTATTTTAGAAAAATGTCCATGTGTGTGTTTGTGGGCAGCATTACTAAAAGCTAGGGACGGGATCTCGATACCGTCGATAGTCGCGATACTAGGTGGTATCGAAATGACTAATACTTCGAGATAAAGCTTCGATACTTTTAATGAAAGGAGTCGAGACTTCACGTTATTGCCTCGCACAAAGAGTTGCCTGATTATAGTTCTTGATAGACCTTGACTGCGTTTCTTCTGGATAGATGAATGCAGCATTCCCTAGACACTTGAGTCTAAAATAAAAACATACAAAACAATAGGGGAAGGAGTGGAGGTACTCATGTAACATGCAGCGTTAACTGAGTTGTGAATGAAGCTGACACACTAAATCACGTTTCTGCAACAGCCAGGCTTGGTGACTCACTCTCAGGCATTACATTTACCTACTCTGGTAAACAAAATCTGTGAATCCAGCAGAAACAAATCAAAGTTAATACGTGAGATATTAAAGCGCATGGAAATATTTGTTCTTTCAACAATACTCCTGTTCTTAAACAAAAAACTTTTTTTCCTTTATATCTCTACATTTCATACACAAGTATCTATTATGTTCCACCCTCGTGGGGCGTAGGTACACTAACCGGATTCACTGGATCGGTGCCGAATCCCCTCCGCTTCACAATCCAATCTTCCCAATACATGTAAGAGGTGCGTATTTGTGGAGCGGTTGCCGTTATGAATGGAACCTAACTGCCAGAACATCACCAGATTCTGGTGACTTATCCCATAATGGTGAAAAATGTCGAACTTGCGCTTTAGTAACGTTTGATATATTGTAACCTCCATACCCTATAACCTAAGATAAAGATTAAATGGAGTGCCAGAACAAGTAAAGGGGCGTGGCTATTACTTGCTTACCAATAAAAACCAGTGCACATTATATCGGCAAGATTCCATGCATTCGACTATTCGTGGTAGAGAAAGTAAAAACGAGAGCAACACTCAATATTTATTATTATTATTACTGCTACTATTATTATTATTACTACTACAATGTATACTTCCACAATTGGTAGTTCGGTCATTTTGTTTCATTTCATTATATGGGTTGATTTATGAAGAACTGACACATTTATTTCCTTAATTATTCTGTTCGAAATTCACTCAGTTCCCCAATTTTAGCACAAAATTAAGCAGAATGTTCTGGAGTTTCGATTGCCTGTTACTAGATGCGCAGATGTTCATGTTTTATTCGTAATTGTTAGTTTTATTGTCGGCAATTGTTCTAGTAAAAAAGAACGACTCTTCCTTGTAAAACAATACTGGGTTACGAATTCAATTACAGCTCCTCAAAGGGCATACGAGAGAGAATTTGGTGTTCGAATCCTCCCCAAAGAAACACAATACTGGAACTGGTAAACAAATTGGAAACAACTGGATCTCTGGTGAGTAAAAAAGGCAATACTCGTTCATCTAGGCTTCCCACGGTTGTTGTTGACGTAAGAGCACGACTGGATCAGTCACCCAAAAATCATTAAGACGTTTGTCGCAGGACACAGGGTACAGCTACTCAATGTGTCAAAGAGCTGTGAAAAGTGCAGGCCTAAAGCCGTATAGGATTACGGTTGTCCATCAGTTATAGGAACCAGGTAAGGATAGACGACTGAATTATTGCCGTTGGCTTCAGGCGTTCATTGTGCAAAATCCTGCCATACTGTCCATCACATGGTTCACAGATGAAGCATGGTTCCATTTATCCAGCTATGTGAACTCAAATAACTCACGCTATTTGGCCAGCGAAAATCCACATGTTATGCATGAAGCACCTATGTACCCGGTTAAAATCGGAGTTTGGTGGGCAATATCCGCACAGAGAATAGTGGGACCAATATTTTTTAAAACAATGTGAACACTGCAGAGTACCGACGGATTTTCATGGAGTTTAGCTGAGCTACTAGACGATGTAGAGCTAATCAAGGATATTCTCAGCAGGACGGCGCTACATGCCATACATCAAATGAATCCATGGCACTAATTGCAAGTTTCTTTGACGACCGGATAATTTCCAAGAACCTGTGGCCACCAAGATCTCTGGATTTGACATCGCCGGACTTCTTTCTATGAAGTTACTTAAAAGATAGGGTTTATGCCACACGTCCTCAGACATTGGACGATCTGAAGCACAACATTACACAGGAGATTCAAGCTATTGACAACGGAGTGCTCTGACGAGTGGCCAGTAACACGGAACGACGTATTGAGTTGTGCCTTATGCAGGATGGATGACATTTTCAACATTTGCTATAGAGGTAAATAATCTCGCAAAATTCATCTGCATTTCAGGTATAATAAGTTGTCGCTAGCATAACTCGTTTTGAAACAATTAAAGAAATAAATGTGTATTAACAAACACTTGATTTAAGGCGAAAAGACAAATCATATACTAAACCAATGGATTACTTCCAAACTCCTGTTTGAATTGTTTTGTGGTTATTTCTACATCATTTTCTACTGACAACATATTTTGTTATTGTTTAATCAAGGTAAACCTAAAGGTATGTATGACGTGCTTTGCGGCAATTATCGAGCCCCTTTCTCCCCAATCACCATTCCGTCTCGCATGCTTGTGTAGATAATGATGGCTGAAAAAATGTTAATAGCCCTAAATCATTACCTGTGTCTTAAATAGCAGTTCACGTAGCGTAAAAGACGGAAGCTAATGAAGTATGAAAAGACCATAAAATATTCCAAAAACATGTTAACCTGATTACCGGTTTAACACTATAGTTACACTCCTTGCTGTGTTTCACAGTCAACTAAGATACATAGAAACGGTTTTCACGTTCCTTCTTTCTGATTTTGTATTTATTAGACCAAAAGTATTTTTACCTTACCTAGAATAACTAGAGTGTATTCCAAACAAAACTATCATACCGAGGTTTCGACGAAAATGCACCTTCTCAACTCCCTGAATAAATAAAATAAAAAAAATTATTAAAAAGGTCTTTGCATCTGCTGTCAGTCTGTGATCAGTATAACTCGAAAACAAAATGTCAGTTAAACATCCAACTTGGTATTTAAGTTTAGCACGTTCCAAGGATGCAAGAGCTTTTATAACGAAAATCTTTCGGTATACCGATTCTGTTTTCTCTAAAATGGCTCTAACAAGCTTGATTAATATATTTAACATATTTTCATGACAAACAAAATGTATATATTGAATTTTCTAGGAATAAGCCGTGAAATCCTCTTCATTCTGGATGACTTTTGTATAATTTGTAAGCCTGAAAGGGGATGTACCACACACACACACATATATATATATATATATATATATATATATATATATATAAGAATTGTACATAGTAATAATATAATTCACCAAGAAACATGTTAAAATATTTAACAACCAAGAATTCTACAAAGCAGATTGTAAGAGACGGGGAGCTAGCAAATTCCAGGTAAAAGATAATTCTAAGTAGAGCCCACCTTTCACCAAGCTAACGAACACGGAGCCGGTAGCGGTAAGGAGAAATAGAAAGAGACAGATAGAGAGAAGAAAGAGACGGAGAGATTGAATCCGCTTCCTGCGCGTCATGTGAACGCGTAAGCGCAAAACTTTGAAGTAGAATATTCTCATACATGTTAAGGTAACGCGGTCTGAGAACCAATTAGAAATGTCGTTACATTTTGAGGCGCGGAGGTAAGCGTCACTAGGCTTAGGTATATAAAGTGGAACAAAGCCCCAGATTTTCACTCTCTTCTAGAATCTCGTCGACACAAAGTGCTACGCTCTTGACGACAGATGCAGGTGTGTGCATATGGGTGGGAAGACGTGTACAGTTAGTTTAGGCTCCTGATTTATTATAAAAGTAGGAGTTGTTATAATGGGAAAAGCCAGTCGCCCATAAATATTTGATTTGATAATAAACCACATTTATTAAGGGAAATGCAGTATATTTTAATTTTCCTCACCTACGATAACTCTGAGACCCTAGAATTAGCTATATAGGGAAAGTTTAGGAATGGAAAACACAGCCACCGACGGGCAGCAATAGCCGAGGACAAGAACACTGAAACAGATAGCATCAACCAGAACGACGTTTTCTAGATGCAACTGATCACGATTTCCGGTACAGATGGCGCCCAACAACCTTTTCCCGCTACAAGCCGTAAGAGATAGAGAAAGTGTTACTACACAATTAAAAACATATAGATCTAGTTAAAGCCCACAACATTTTTTTCTGACACTGACCATTTCTGAAGTATTCTTTGTTATTGACCTTAAATTTCGAATACTTATATTTTTTCTCGTGGTGATACAGCAGCATGGAATCTCAAGGCCACCACATAGCGACACACTCTTTAAAAATCTGACTATCGCTTCAGTCTACAGTTTCGTACAACGAGATGTGCAATGAAAGTTATCTGGATTAACATGAAGAAGACAGAATAATAACATTTTATTGGAATATCTTTCAGAAGAGTGAGTAGAGAAAGTCATTTGAACGCAACACTAAGTTTAGCAGAAAAAGGTTCGTGTAGTTTACAGCATAATTCAAAAACGAAAAGTCGAGTAAATATCGAACTTGGTACTTTAGGTCGGGAAACGAAGATATTCAAGCAAATCCCCCCATTCCAAACTACGGTTTACATGGAAAAAAGATTATCATTTTTAATTTTCCCAAAAATATCTCTAAAGATTTTGATTAAAAAATAAATATAAGATATTTGCATGGCGAATAACATGTACATCTATCTACAATTTCCTGGGAATGATCCCTTCATCCAGAATGACTTAAATGGTAAACCGTAAAATCTTACTACACAAAAAATGCAGACCTCGCAATTTATGACAAAACAAAATTATCCCTGACGTGAACCATCTCCAAAATATTCTTTGTTATTGTTTTGAATTTTCAAATAATTACACAGGCATGAACATTATTAGATTCATGCACATTTAATAGTAACATTATTGCAATTCTGAGTATGAAAAGAATTTACAAATGCCTAAAATCTAATCAGAACCTTACCAACTATTTTTCACTATTTTTATATGTATTTTTATCCAATAACATTGCATTAGTAAATTGTACACATCATAAATCATTCATTCATTCATTATCTGTTTAACCTCCTCTTGTGTAGGACTTACACCCCCAGGACTTACAGGCGGGTGCCTGGGGTCAGAGGCCCGTCGAGGAGCAGACTCTCATGGATCAGACAGAGCATCCAGGATGGGTGATCAGCCCGATGCCTGGTATGGGATGAAGGAAGTAGATGAAACGAAATGTTGGTGAAATGGATGAAAGGAAAGGTGATGATGAAGCAGTCGGTGAAATGAATGGCGGGTGAAACCGGGGAACCCGGAGAAAACCCGCCCAGACGCCGCTTCGTCCACCACAAATCCCACATGCAGGTCCCTGGGATTGAACCCGGGCCGCCTCGGAGGGGGGGGACGAGCGGTCTAACCACTCGGCCACGGTGCCGCCCATCATAAATATATAATATCTGATTTCCCGATATAATGTTGAAATTACACAGAAGACAATACTGAAGTGAAGAATGACAATCCCCTTTTTTCTAACTTATCTCATTGAAGAAGAAATATTTCCTTCTGTCCATTGCTACAGGATAAAAAGTTGATTTTTACTTTCTATACTACGTATAGTAGTGCTAGTGGTTGTGGTGGTGATGCTGGTAGTAGTAGTAGTAGTAGTAGTAGTAGTAGTAGTAGTAGTAGTAGTAGTAGTAGTAGTAGTAGTAGTAGTAGTAGTAGTAGTAGTAGTGGTGGTAGTAGTAGTCGTCTCTCTCTCTCTCTCACACATACACACACACACTATTGTACAACTAAGTAAATAGAAATTACACGTAAAGATTTGAAAAAATCTGATGTGCTACACTCACATGACTTTCTCTACTCTTGTACAAACTATTTATACAAACGCTTGTTCTCCATATGCTTCATGTTAATCGAGATGTTAATCTTATTGCTAATTTTCTAGTAGGTGCAAGGGGTATATGGTAGACTTTAAGCGATAGTCAAGTGTTTTAAGAGCTGGTTGCTATGGGGAGTATTCCATTCTCTTTGTATATCCAGGACATAAAAAAACGAATAACGAATTCCCGTTTGAGGAAAAGTATAAGTATTGGAAAATTCAAACAAATAGCAAGGAATATCTCGGAAATGGTTCATTCCACACAAAAATATGACATTAATTGTGTGTTTTAACGAGATTTAAATTTTTTGTGTAGTAAAATGTTGTGTATCCCTTACGATTTACCAGTTATTCAAAAGTCATTCACAATGAAGATGGCTTTGGGGAACATTCCCAGAAAATTCATGATATACATTTCATTTGCCATGAAAGTATCATAAACATGTGATATTTTAATCAAAATCGTTTGACACATTTTTCATAATAAAACTTTTCGAAAAATGTTTCATGTAAAGGGTAGCCTGGGATGCGGGATTTTCTTGAAAATCTTCGTGTCGCGTCATTGAAAGATACTGAACCTAAATACCAATTTTCCTATTTATCAGACTTTTCGTTTTTGAGTTTACTGTTCACAGACAGACAGACAGACAGACACACACACACACACGGACGTTTTTCTTAAAATGCTTTTTTTTTTATTCAGGGGCCTTAAAACATGTAATTCCGGTAAAATCACGGTATCGAATTTTTGGGTGGAATACATAAAATTGCACAGTAATAGAAAATATTTCGGAAAACGTTTGGATTTAATGTTCAGCAATTTCAAATATGCAATGTAAATATAATAGCAAATATTCCAATACTATTATTGTGACATAGACTGTAATTCACTCAAAATTAAATAGTAGAAACTAGCAATACTTTTGCTAATTTTGCTAATAGATTAATAAACAACAAGGAAAACTTATAAACAGAAAAATAATAGTAGTAAACAGAATATTTGTATTAGCTGATAAAAAAAAAGTGCCGCTACTTGTGAACATACCTGAAATGTAAATATGAATTTTGTATTGGGCACACTGGTGCATCAATGTAAATAATATTGCATAAATGTAGATATGTTATGTGGTAAATGTACCGTGCCGTGCAACTGCGCAATTTAGGCCTGAAGCAACGCGGTACCAGGCGGAGATATCTCTAGGGTAGCTCGAAGCACAGGGTATCGGCTACACATGACCAGCAGCGACGTTTGAATGAGAGAGACGAGTAGAGGTTGTAAGAGATTGCGAGAGATAGGACAGAAATGCAAAGTGCCAATTCGTCATGATGAACGATACGAGAGTGATTTTTCTCATACGACGCTAATGTGACCAGCCAATCACAATATTGCTTAAAATAGTTGTGGGAAGATAGCGTCTTTAGCGGAGTGTATAAAGAAAGCAGGAGTCCGGTATTCGCACGAATTTACACCATTTCGTCGGGGGGTTAACTTCATGCCATTCAGATGGCCAAGCGTGTGAAGAATCTGTTAGCCATTTGGAAAAGTAACATAGGGTGGAAGGTACAGCTTGATAGATAGTCGTCCCCCATAACCCAATAAAATAACTGTGGGATAGAATTCATGCCCAGCTGCGAACAAGTGTGCAAATAAGTTGAAGTTGAAGTGAACTTAAAACATTTTATTCTGTCTCCTGTGACTACTCCCTAGATCAGAGCCAAAAGCATAGGCTAAAACACAAGTGCTGTAGGACATTCTCTCACAGCAAGTCAACACCCACACCAGCAGCAGGACGAGGAGCAGCCGGAGAGGAGGTCCGTCGTAATTTGTAAAAAATGTAAACCAGGACATGTAATATTATATATTGTAATGCAACATGTTTAATGTTCAAATACAATAAAAACACACACACTCTCTCTCTACTTAGAAGGTAGTAGAGAAAATAAACGTTTAACTCTAATATTTAATACATATTTTCTTCCAAACTAGGAGAGTAATTAAAAATGCATCTCCGAAATTTTAATACGCTATTAAGGAGTTTAACTATAAATAATTTTTTTCAACAAATAATTGCATCACGTGGAGCACTTTTCAAGCAGTAAAAAGATAATAAAAAAATGCCAATTTCTGGAAACTACTTCTAAAATGGAATATCGTGTACTACTCCAAATAAAGCGAAATGGCTCCGCGGTAACGTTTGAGGCTTGCATTCGGATGGTTTCGGGTTCGATTCCCAGTGTTCCCCCACCGTGACCATGGGTTGTTCGTGGTTTTCCCTGGTTGACACAGGTAAATGCCGGAGTGCTGTATTGTACCACGGATTTCCTCTCAGTTTCCCTTTCATGTTTCGGGTTGGCTCCGGGGCTGTAGTTCGGTCGGTGTCGGGTAAATGGCGTAGAGGCTTACCTTTTGGAATTTCTTCTCGGCCCTGCCAGAGGCAAACCTGTCGATCCTGGACTGCTGGGTCGTGTTTCCCGATTCCACAAGAGGGACGACTTCGAGAGATCCTCCCGTGGTCGGATAGTCACATCTGGAACTATTAGGGAGTTTTGTGCATCTCTGTTGACTTGCACCGGTCTGTTCTGCAGCCCTTACATATCCTGCGGTTCCCGCGCTTCATGAGGTACGAAAGATCCATTGGGGATCGTGATGTTAGCTGTCCATTAACTAGACTGATACCGTAATTTTTTATGGGAACATATAAATAATTAAATAAAAATGATAGTATTATACAGGAATAATTACAAGAAATGATTTCCCTATGCTAAATCACTGCATAATATAATAAGCTTGAGCGAAAGGTTTGTCTGAATAAAAACTAATTAGCGAGTCATGTAAAGCAAAGTCATCAGTAACTGTGTGAGGAGCGAAAGCATTAGCTTAAAAGATTCTTGGAAGGCAGTTTAGAGTTAAGTGAAGCACGTTTGAACAGTCACGTAGGCAGAAATTCTGAAAGAGAGAAGTGAAAGGCATTTTTTAGAATTTAGCAACGCCCATAGCAACAGTTCAGAGACGCATACGTAATAGCTTAGAGATAAGCGAGCAGAGAAGGAAGTCTTGGTAGAGAGTAATATGTAGGTGGAGCATAAGTCAAGAAATGGGCGTGCATTCTAAGTTAGAGACATTTTTTATATGTACATTGGTCACTCTAGATACTTGTGACGAATCACTCGTGTATTATTTTAAGCGCTCAGTGACGCGCTTGTGTGAGTAAGATGTACACCTTCGTAAGGGGTTTTAGCGGTAAGCATTTTAGCAACTCACAGCAAGTAACGCTTCTACTTTCTTTGCTACCGAAACACTTATTTCAAACCGTAAAATTGATACTGCAGAAGTTAGCAGGTATAGCAATTCAATGGTATAGTTTCAAGTGCTGCGATTACTAATCAGTTTCATTCTTTATTTCCAAACGGTGGGTAATTCGCTTCAATAGCTCAAGTATTAGATCATATTAAACTTCTCAGTCAATGTAAACTGGTGTTATCCTTTCAAAATACGCTTACGCATACCCTGAAAAAGTACTGAAAGTTCTACCACTGTAGCAGCTGGCACACAAGACAACAGAACGAGCTACAAGATAACTACAGAAGCAGGTAAAGTACACCGCTTCAAAATTGTCGCACTATCCAGCGGCTTTAAGCAATCACAGTAGTTAGCAAAATTGGCGTCTCATAGTGGTGCAACAGAGATTTCAAGTTCTATGCTGCTCTATTCTACGAGGGCTGTCCCAGAAGTATCCGACCTAATAAAGAAAACACAAAAATTTTGGCAAAACACTTCTTTATTTGTCTACGTAGTCTCCTTTCAGCTCGATATACTTTTCCCATTGATGTTCAATAGCTTCCATATCCTGTTTATAGTGAGAACCGCCGAGTTCTGCAAAATAGCCATCCACTGCAAACTCCACGTCTTCATTGTTGGCAAAACGTTTACCACTAAGCCATTTCTTCAACTCTGGAAACAGAAAATAATCAGAGGGGGCTGAGTCTGGCGAATAGGGTGCATGAGGAAGCAATTCGAAATTTAATTCATTGATTTTGGCCATTGCAATAATCAATGTGTGAACCGGTGCATTGTCTTGATGAAAGAAAACTTTCTTTTTCGATAAATGCGGCCGTTGTTGCTTGATTTCATTATTCAAACGCTGTAATAATTTCGCATAATACTCGCCATTGATTTCTTTTCCTTTCTGAAGATGATCAATGAAAATTATCCAATACACATTCCAAAAAGCTGACGCCATGATCTTGCCTTCAGATGGAGCTGTCTATGCCGTCTTTGGAGCCGATTCTCCCCTTTCAATCCACTGTTTTGACTGTTCCTTCATCTCAGGTGTAAAGTGATGGACCTATGTTTCATCCATGGTTATGAATGGACGCACAATCTCTGTTTTATCGCCAAACACTCGACTGAAACATCCCCACGGCGTTGCTTTTCTTGCATTGTGAGTAAACGCGGCACCCATCTTGCGCACAACTTTCTCAAGTCTAAATTTTCAGTCAGTATGCGATGTACAGCACTTTTTGAAATGCCTACGATGTCTGCTAGCTCGCGCACTTTCAATCGACGGTCATCCAAAACTGTTTTGTGGATTTTCTTCACAATTTCTGACGTGGTCACCTCATTTGGTCGACCACTGCGATGTTCCTCTTGGCAGCTCGTACGGCCTCGCTTAAACTCTGCCACCCAATATTTTACTGTTATAAACGAAGGAGCAGACTCCCCCAGAGTAGAATCTAGCTCAGCTTTAATATTAGTTGGACTAAGACCTCTCAAATGAAAGTATTGTATCACGTAACGATGGCCAGTTTTATCCATGTTTACAAATTCGCTGAGAGAGTTCACTATTAATGGCTGCCAAACAATTACTAAACAACGTAGCATCGTCAAACTTAAGCTTTATAAGGGTGGTAATTTCTACCATAATCGTTTGTTTGAAACCGCTATATATACGTCAGGTCGGGTACTTGCCCTCGTACACTGAATCATTGCTGTATTCAAATTTGAAATGAGTGGAACTGAAATTATGTATTTCAGAAATGGGTAGGTATACTTAAGTTCAATTGCGGCGGTTGTATTTTCCAAGTCTGGCATCAAAGAAGAAAGCGAAGTGTTGTAACACGATTTTGTCCCTTATCAGTAGAAGCAAATGGACACGAGGAAGCAGTGTTATGTATATGTTGCTGATAAGGTTAAGGATATTAGTGACAGAGGAGACGTGATCCTCAAGCTATCACACTCGAAGCTTCTTGGTCACGTCCGTGTTTGATCGCTATTCGTGTCGCGGAACGTGGATGGCTTCTGAGAAACTGCTCTCGTCGCCAGATGTGCAGACAGGATGGCATTGTTTCACGAAGGCGAGCAAATGCAGTACTAACAAGGATAGGTGGAAATTTAGCTTGTAGATGGCACTAATTGATGACAAACTATTTTACAAAAACTGTAAGGGGAAAACCTACCTAACATCAAATGCACAATGTGTTACATTCACATGACTTTCTCTACTCTCTATTGCTTTATTAGTGAGCATAGAACTATTCTCAAGAAAGCTTATTTTTCTATCTACTTTACTTTCATCGACTGGCCTTAATATTCTTTCCACATAAACGAGAAACAACTGAAAATCAACGGACTTGAAAAGAGACCATTGAACAATTCGAACTGTTAATAATCGATATCTCGGAAATGGGTATGCCCCCCAAAAAAGTTATTGGACATAAATTGTGTGTTTTAAAGAGATCTACAGTTTTGTGTAGTACGTTTTCATCTACAACTTATAAGATTACACAAATTCCTTCCGAATTAAGTTAACTTCACAGTTATTCTAACAAAATTCATGTTAAACAATTTATTTATGATATGAATATGATTAATATATGGCATTTTAATCAAAATCGTTTGAGCCGTTTTTGAGAAAATCAAAAATTTCTGAAAATATTTCATGTACATAAAGAGTAGCTGTGGCTGTTTTTTTTTAAATCCTCGTGACGTATCTATGGAAGATAGTGAACTTAAATAACCAGTTTGGTATTTATCCTGTTTTCCTTTTTTAGTTATAATAACCTTTTTCTAAAAATGCTTTTTTTTTATTCAGGTGGCCTCGAATTTTTGTGCAATGCAATACCTTTTCTAACTAATATGTAGGTACGTGATCAATAATAATAAATGTAATAGGATAGAAGAATCTGATGTGTTCCACTCACATGACTTCCTCTACTCCTGCACAAATGTTCTTACAAACGCTTATTCTCCATCTACTTCATGTTAATCGAGATAAACATTTGCACGACCTATTTTATTGCTAATTTTCTTGTAGGTGCAAGGGGAATATGGTAGGCTTTAAGTGATAGTCAAATGTTTTAAGAGCTGGTTGCTATGTGGAGCATTCCATTCTCTTTGTATGTCCAGGACATAAAAAACGAATAACGAATTCCCATTTGAGGAAAAGTATAAGTATTGGAAAATTCAAACAAATAGCAAGAATATCTCGGAAATAGTTCATTCCAGAAAAAAGTATATGACATTAATTGTGTGTTTTTACGAGATTTACATTTTTTCTGTAATAAAACTTTGTCTATCTCTTACGGTTTTCCGGTTATTCAAAATCCATTCAGAATGAAGAGGGCCTTTGGAGACATTCCCAGAAAATTCATGATATACATTTCATTTGCCATGAAAGTATCTTAAACTTGTGATATTTTAATCAAAATCGTTTGAGACATTTTTCGTAAAAATCAAACTTTTCGAAAAATCTTCCATGTAAACGGTAGTCCGGAATGGGGAAGGGATTTTCTTGAAAATCTTCGTGTCGCATCTTTGAAAGATGCTGAACCTAAATACTAATTTTCCTATTTATCAGACTTTTCGTTTTTTAGTATACTGTTCACAGACACGCACACACACATAGGACATTTTTCTTAAAATGTTTTTTTTTTTTATTCAGGGGTCTCAAAATATGTATTTCCGGTAAAATCTCGGTATCGAATTTTTGGGTGGAATGCAATACTTCCTCTACTTACTATACGTAGTAGAGAAAGTAAACACATACGTAAATATATTAAAACGCAAACCAATAAACACGGAATATCTTTGAAATGGTTAGTGGCACAAGAAAGTATTTGACATAAAAATTTGTGTGCTCTAAAGAGATCTATATTTTTTGTGTAGTGAGATTTTGTCTACCTCTTAGAGTTTACCAATTATACAAAAGTCATCCAGAATGAGGACTTCAGAGGATATTCCCCGAAAATGCATGATATGGATTTCATTTATCATGAAAATATCTTAAACATGTGATATTTTAGTCAAAATCGCTAGAGTCATTTTTTCGAAAAACAAAATTTCGGTAAGTTTTGCATGTAAAGTATAGTTTGGAGTGGAGAATTTTCTTGTAAATCTTCGTGACGTATCCTTGGAAGATGCTGAAATTAAATACCAAAATACATTTCCGGTGAAATTTCAACATGGAAAGTTTGGCTGGAAAACAATACTTCCCCTGCTTATTACATGTAGTAGAGAAAACAGACTAAAACGGTAGCCCACAGTTGGCCCTATAAGAGGATTACAAGATGTTTCTTCAGTACAGTAGAATATGTCTTCTCGTTGTTAGAGTTCGTAGAGCTTAACTTAGGTTATTTACTAAAGTGAACTAGATAATAAGGGAATGTATTGATTCTCCTTACATTCTCATGTCTGACAGTAGGATCTGTTTGGAAAGTTGCACGAACACGAATTGATTTATTGGCTACTTTTGTTGTAGATTCGCTCAACGTAAAAATACTGATGATCTCTGGTTCTACCTACACTCTGAAAACAACACTTAACTGAACTTACTATTTGTTTCAGTTCAGTGTCACGTGAATAAGAATTGGAACATTGTCTATTCTAAAAGCGCTTTCCTCCAGCAAAAACCTGAACGGGACTGACTGGCTGAATTTCTCCTTTTTCTGCCTGCCACATAATATACTGACGTGCATAAGAATGGCCTAGCGGAGCACAGCTTTATGTTGACCCTGACAAATCTAGCCCCACCCTCTGCCAGCATAACCTCCTTTTTACTTTCTCTACCACGTATAGTAAGTAGCGGAAGTATTGCATTCCGCCCAAAAACTCGATACCGAGGTTTCACTGGAAATACATGTTTTGAGGCCTCCTGAATCCAAAAAAGCATTTTTTAGAAAACGTTTTGTGTGTCTGTGTGTTTGTAAACAGCATAACTCAGAAACGAAAAATCTGATAAATACCAAACTTGGTATTTAGGCTCAGTATCTCTCAAAGATGAGATACGAAGATTTTCAAGAAAGTCTCCCTACCCCAGATTAGCCTTTACATGGCACACGTTTCGAAAATTTTGATTTTCTCAAAAAATGACTAACACTTTTGTTTAAAATATCATATATTTAAGACATGTTTATGACAAATGAAAGGTATATCTTGAATTTTCTGGGAATGTCCCCAAAAGCCCTCTTCATTCTGGATGGCTTTTGCATAACTGGTAAACCGTAAGAGTTAGACAAAATATTTCTACTTAAAAATGTAGAGCCCGCTAAAACACACAATTTATGTCTTATACATTTTTTTGTGGAATGAACCAATTCGGAGATATTCCTCGTTATTTGAATTTTGCAATGCTCATACTTTTTCTCAAATGGCAATTCGTTATTCAAATGCTCCACATGGCAACCAGCTCTTAAAACATTTGAACTAACACTTAAAGCCTACCATATTCCCCTTGCACCTATAAGAAAATTAGCAATAAGATTAACATCTCGATATCTCGATTAACTGAAGTAGATGGAGAATAAGCGTTTGTAAAAATAGTTTGTACAAGAGTAGAGAAAGTCATGTGAGTGTAACACATCAGATTTTTTAGTGGGAATCTACCTTTTTATGTTGTTTTCTCACTCCTTATAAAAACTAAACAACATTTGTATAAAGCACTTTGCAATTGTTCTTACACCAATGTAGATATCAACGAAAATTCTGAATGGCTGTGTACGAAGAGCGCAATGAATGGTTGGACCATCCATGGAATGTCTTTTGAGGGTCAAGTTACGTTTCGTAATTGGAACCAACATTTTTACTTTCTCTACTACGTATAGTATTCCATTCAACCCAAAAATTCGATACCGAGATTTCACAGGAAATATATGTTTTTAAACCCCTGTTTCCAAAAAAAAAGCATTTTTGGAAACATGTCCATGTGTGTGTCTGTGAACAGCATAACTCAGAAACGAATAGTTGGATAAACACCAAAATTGGTATTTAGGTTCAGTATCTTCCAGAGATGAGACACGAAGGTTTTCAAGAAAATCCCCCCACCTCAGATTACCCTTTACATGGAACATTTTTCGAAAATTTTAATTTTCTCAAAAATGGCTCTAACGATATTGATTAAAATATCATATGTTTAAGATATTTTAACACAAATAAAATGTATATCTTGAATTTTCTGGGAATGTCTCCAAAAGTATTCTTCATTGTGAACGACTTTTGCATAACTGGTAAACCATAAGAGATAGACAAAATTTTGCTACACAAAAATGTAGATCGCGTTAAAATACACAATTTATGTCATATACATTTTTTTTGTTGAGTGAACCATTTTCGAGATATTGCTTGTTATTCCCTTAAATGTTTCAATGCTTATCTCAAATGGCAATTCGTTATTCATTTTTTGTCTTGGATTTGCAAGGAATATTAATGGTGCTGCACCTAGCAACCAGCTATTAAGAGATATGTCTATGCTCAAAGGCTACTGTATTTTTATATTGCCCTTGCAAATACAAAATGAAGTGTGATTATTTGTTAGCCTCACGTTTGGGAGCCAATTTGTCGCGGTCACTTCGTGTTATGTTATTTCTGAGCGCCTGTTATTGTTTTACTACTTTGAATGTTGGGTTCATTGTCCTCCGGCTAGCTATTGTTTCTCGGTCGAGCACCTCTCTTTAACAGGGTGTGTAAACGGAAAGGAGTTGTTACTCAAAGATAACACTGATAAAAGAATTTGTTTTTACACTTTTATTACCGTCACAATTAATTAAGTTCACATATTGACTCTTGATACACGCCAGACTGAAACTGTTATGTTTTCTGATATCACTATAATCACTTATTTGCTGCACATTATTAATTCGCGTATTTCACATTTATAACTAACTTTACGACGCGAGAGATTCTGTAGAATTGCGTATTGTGTACTTTAAGTATGCTTCCGTTGAACTACGCGACGTGTAACCCGCGAACGATTCTGATGAACTAAGCGACGTTTAACTTCTGACTGATTCTGTTGGACTCAGCGACGTGTAACGCGTGGATGATTTTGTTGAACTGGACAATACTTGCCTCTGGCTTTAACTTTTTATACTCCCACACCCCGATATGCCTAAAGATTATAACCGAGCTGCTATTGGTTAATAAAACGCGCCAACATTAGCGTCTATTTTTATATCCAATCAAAAATTACGAAAACATATGCTCTAGGGAAAATATTCCCGCTATTTCTAAGAAAAGCGTGCCAATCTGACGTCATTTGTTTGTCTCTTCTAATTAGTATTCAACTCACCCCCTCGCACGTTGTTATCCGCTCCTATTGTCAGTTTCAGTGAGGCCGTGTAAACTTATTTCCTAACAATGCATATAATTAACAAACATCTCAAATCAATGTCATACAATAATGCTTATTTACACTACAATCACTCTGGCATTTACATTATTGTGATACAAATTACTGCCACATATGCCCCACTAGAAACATAATTATAAATATTTACAACTTGTTTAGAAATTTTATAATTGGGTTTTTAGTCTCCTGAATCTTGTAACACACGGTATTTATCACTTGCACTTAACACTGCACACGCATTTAACACAGACATATATTTTGCCTTTTTCTCGCCACTATTTACTGACTCTGGTCTAATGTGTTTATATACATACATCTGACATTACAATTTTTTATAGCAAATACTGTACCCTGAATTATTTAGTTACTGTTACAAAATGGTTTACTTTCTTAGGTTGTTGACATAAATATTTATACATTCAAGATTTTTAACCTGGTTCATTTTTTAATTATTAAACATATTTACCAAAATATTCATCCTCTACACAAATATATTTACATCACTTAATTCTAGTCATAATTTCATATTATCTGTGTGCTGCATAAGTGTTTGCTTTAATTATCTTTACCCCTTTAAACATTCATTTTTGTCCTGAATTTATTTCTCCTTTCTTATGACATATATACATAGTTAACCCTTTACATTCCAATACTTTGTTCTGCATTTCAGCTTTAACTATCCAGAATCTACTTTTCATCATCTTGGTCTTCTGTTTTGGTGATAATAACCACCTTGGTAATTTCGTCTATCTCGCACATCTAAAAATCTATGCTCCCACTCTCGAGATATATCTTCTTCCTGTTGTTCAAAAGCTGACATTAATTCTGTCATCTCAAAGATATTACGTGGTTTTGCAATTAACAAATAATTTTGTATCCATAAGGGATAATGCCTTGTGAGCAAACTCACAAAATCTTCCTCATTAATCGGAGGTGACAAGTTCCTAACCTGACTTGCATGTTTCAGTAAGTAATCAGTCATTGATATTCCCTCTCGTGGATCAAATTGTCCATGACTAAGCATTGCCCGTATTCTGTGCTGTACCGTAACATTCCAAAATCTGTTCCTGAATAGCCTCTTAAAGGATTCATATGAAATTTCACCCCCTGATACCATTTGTAACCAATCTAAAGTTTTCTGGTCCAAACATCTTTTGACAACTATCATTTTCAATGCTTTCGGTATCTTTTTAATTTGAAAATATTCTGACAAGTCTGCAATAAACTGTACTGGACTGGAGTTTTCATTAAATTTTGGAAGTGGAAAATCACTTAAGATATGATTATAGTTTTGAATGTCCCTTACTCCCATATTTAAATTCTCTAGTGTTACTTGTGCACTCTGAGTTTCAGCATGAGCTATAGATGAAGCCGCCGCATCACTCACATTATTAGTCATACCTGAGGAACTACCTCTATCATTATTCTGTACATCAGATACATTAACATCACATATATTTACCCTTGAATTCAATTCTAACCTATTTACAGTACCTTGCAGATTTTCTATTGTCTGTTCCAATTTTTTATTGTTCTCATTTTGAATAGCTTGGTGCTTGTTAATTTCAGAAGTTAGTTTTTGATTCAAATCTATAGACAAAACTTTAACTTCTTCAGACAATTTATTTCTTTGTGTTTCTGACTCCTTCTGTATTTCAGATATCTCACCTCTGAAATTAACTTGCACCTGAATTAAATCTGCATTCGTAGCCTCCATCATCTCTCTGAGCTCACTTGAAATACTATTCATTCGGCTACCTAACTCTGTACATTCTACATCAACATGTTCAATTTTAGTATTAACCTCACTTTTTTCGTTAGATATTTCCCTGCTCATGTCCGACATTTTCTTTGAAACTTTTCCTATCTCACTTGCTATTATTTCCTGATTTTCATCTCTCATTTTTGGCATACTATTATCTAGCTTCATAATTTTCTTTTCAATTTCTTTCCTGCTTTGATCTAATTTTTGCTCTAATTTCTCATTTCTCTGAGTTAGTTGTTGCTCTAAGCTCCTACCAATATCTTCCCTTATTTTCCTATTTCTATTTTCCATATCTTCCCTTATTTTCCTATTTCTATTTTCCATATCTTCGCTGTTTTGATCTATTATTTGCTCTAATTTCTCATAACTCTTATCTATCTTTTCCATTATTCTCCTGTGACTTCCTATTGAACTGTAATAATCTTATTTAATGTTTCACCAAATTTCTCCACATTTCCATCATACTAGCATCAAAATTAACATTTCCTGCTATTCTATTCTGACTTTCTTCACTAACATTTCCTTCCTCAAATCCTACATTGTTTGACCTATTTTCTGTAACCGGTATTGAATTACAGCTAACTGTTACATTATCCCCTTCCATAATTGTTTCTTCAGTATTATTAGTAGACATTGTTTTATTAATCCTACCACTTCTTTAGAACATTTAATTTCTCACAATTTTTTTTAGGACAAAAAAATTACAGTATTCTAACCTTTATGATGCTGTCTGTTGATGTTGCTTTGATGTCCAGCTTCCTGCCCCTCTCTCCTAGATGTATATGTCGCCTCTGCGTCGTACTACGATGAATCTGCGTCGTCTCGCTGTCTTGGTGTCCTGTAGTCAAATTCCCCTGTTGTCTTCTATTCTCGTAGTTATTGCTGTCCATTCATCCGCGCCGTCGGTCGTTCTGGTGATTGTTTCTGGGATCTGCGTCTTGTAGTTAATTTCACTGCTCCATTCTCTCCACGCCCTGGTTCCTTCGTCCCTTCCTGGTTATTTTGCTCCTTCCTGGTTGATTCGTCCCTTCCTGGTTATTTTGCCCCACGTTCTGGGTGCCAATTTGAAGTGAATATTCGTTGGCCCCACGTTGGGCGCCAATTTGAAGTGTGATTATTTGTTAGCCCCACGTTTGGGAGCCAATTTGTCGCGGTCACTTCGTGTTATCTTATTTCTGAGCGCCTGTTATTATTTTACTACTTTGAATGATGGGTTCATTGTCCTCCGGCTAGCTATTGTTTCTCGGTCGAGCACCTCTCTTGAACAGGGTGTGTAAACGGAAAGAAGTTGTTACTCAAAGATAACACTGATAAAAGAATTTGTTTTTACACTTTTATTACCGTCACAATTAATTAAGTTCACATATTGACTCTTGATACACGCCAGACTGAAACTGTTATGTTTTCTGATATCACTATAATCACTTATTTGCTGCACATTATTAATTCGCGTATTTCACATTTATAACTAACTTTACGACGCGAGAGATTCTGTAGAATTGCGTATCGTGTACTTTAAGTATGCTTCCGTTGAACTACGCGACGTGTAACCCGCGAACGATTCTGATGAACTAAGCGACGTTTAACTTCTGACTGATTCTGTTGGACTCAGCGACGTGTAACGCGTGGATGATTTTGTTGAACTGGACAATACTTGCCTCTGGCTTTAACTTTTTATACTCCCACACCCCGATATGCCTAAAGATTATAACCGAGCTGCTATTGGTTAATAAAACGCGCCAACATTAGCGTCTATTTTTATATCCAATCAAAAATTACGAAAACATATGCTCTAGGGAAAATATTCCCGCTATTTCTAAGAAAAGCGTGCCAATCTGACGTCATTTGTTTGTCTCTTCTAATTAGTATTCAACTCACCCCCTCGCACGTTGTTATCCGCTCCTATTGTCAGTTTCAGTGAGGCCGTGTAAACTTATTTCCTAACAATGCATATAATTAACAAACATCTAAAATCAATGTCATACAATAATGCTTATTTACACTACAATTACTCTGGCATTTACATTATTGTGATACAAATTACTGCCACAACATCAGATTTTTTTACTTGGTTTCCTTATTCCTCATCACAAAATAAGCAGATTTTTATAAACCATTTTCTAATGAGAAAACAACATACAAAATGTAGGTTCCCATTTAAAAGTATTAAGTTGACCCTATAATGACTATCATAACGTCCTCCAAAGAAAACACGACTAATGACATTTACTTTCTCCCATAACATCACACAATGTTTATTAAAGACATTTCTTTCTACAACGCTTATTTGTGGAGATATTGTACAGTCTCAACTTAAATGGTCCACCCTGTATAAATTTTATTTGCCATGCAAATATCTTTAACATGTGGTATTCTAAATGCTCCATGTAAAGGGTATTTGGTGTGGGGGATTTTTTTTTAAAAATGATTGTGTTGCATGTTTGGAAGCAACTGAACTTAAATACCAATTTTGGTATTTATCAGACTTTTCGTGTTTATTCTGTTTATACACACACACACACACACACACACACACACACACACACACACACATGGAGCTACCTCTAACAATTTTTACTTTCTCTACTACGTATAGTAAGTAGGGGAAGTATTGCATTCCACCCAAAAATTCGATACCGTGATTTCACCGGAAATACATGTTTTGAGACCTCCTGAATCCAAAAAAAAGCATTTTGGAAACATGTCCGTGTGTGTGTCTGTGTGTGTGTGTGTGTGTCTGTGAACAGCATAACTCAAAAACGAACAGTCAGATAAGCACCAAACTCGGTATTTAGGTTCAGTATCTTCCAGAGATGCGACACGAAGGTTTTAAAGAAAATCCCCCCACCCCAGACTACCCTTTACATGGAAGATTTTTCGAAAATTTTAATTTTCTCAAAAATGGCTCTAACGATTTTGATGAAAATATCATATGTTTAAGATAATGTCATGAGAAATGAAATGTATATCTCGAATTTTCTGGGAATGTCTCCAAAAGTATTCTTCATTGTGAACGACTTTTGCATAACTGGTAAACCATAAGAGATAGACAAAATTTTACTACACAAAAAATGTAGATCGTGTTAAAATACACAAATTATGTCATATACATTTCTTTTGTTGAGTGAACCGTTTTCGAGATATTGCTTGTTATTTCCTTAAATTTTCCAATACTTATACTTTTTCTCAAATTCGTTATTACTTTCTCTACTACGTATAGTAAGTAGGGGAAGTATTGCATTCCACCCAAAAATTCGATACCGAGATTTCACCGGAAATACATGTTTTGAGACCTCCTGAATCCAAAAAAAGAATTTTTGGAAACATGTCCGTGTGTGTGTCTGTGTGTCTGTGTGTGTGTGTGTCTGTGTGTGTGTCTGTGTGTGTGTGAACAGCATAACTCAAAAACGAACAGTCGGATAAGCACCAAACTTGGTATTTAGGTTCAGTATCTTCCAGAGATGCGACACGAAGGTTTTCAAGAAAATCCCCCCACCCCAAACTACCCTTTACATGGAAGATTTTTCGAAAATTTTAATTTTCTCAAAAATGGCTCTAACGATTTTGATGAAAATATCATATGTTTAAGATAATGTCATGGGAAATGAAATGTATATCTCGAATTTTCTGGGAATGTCTCCAAAAGTATTCTTTATTGTGAACAACTTTTGCATAACTGGTAAACCATAAGAGATACACAAAATGTTACTACACAAAAAGTGTAGATCGCGTTAAAATACACAACTTATGTCATATACATTTCTTTTGTTGAGTGAACCGTTTTGGAGATATTGCTTGTTATTTCCTTAAATTTTCCAATACTTATACTTTTTCTCAAATTCGTTATTCATTTTTTTTATGTCCTGGACATGCAAAGAGAATGGAATGCACCACATAGCAACCAGCGTTAAAATATTTGACTATCGCTTAAAAGCTACCATATTCCCCTTGCATCTACAAGAAAATTACCAATAAGATTGACATATCGATATCTCGATTAACATGAAGCATATGGAGAATAGGCGTTTTTTAAAAATAGTGTGTACAAGAGTAGAGAAAGTCATGTGAGTGTAACACATCAGATTTTTCATTTTTTTTATGTCCTGGACATGAAAAGAGAATGGAATGCGCCACATAGCAACCAGCGTTAAAATATTTGACTATCGCTTAAAAGCTACCATATTCCCCTTGCATCTACAAGAAAATTACCAATAAGATTGACATCTCGATATCTCGATTAATATGAAGCATATGGAGAATAGGCGTTTGTAAAATTAGATTGTACAAGAGTAGAGAAAGTCATGTGAGTGTAACACATCAGATTTTTTTATTCAGGGATCCTCAAAACATGTATTTCCGGTGAAATCTCGGTACCAAATTTTTGGATGGAATGCAATACTTTCTCTACCTAACAGTATATGGTAGTAGAGAAAGTAAAATAGCACATAAGATTGTTTTCTCCGTAGTTTAAATATTTGTATTAAAATGTTTATGAATAAATAAATACTCGTTATACTATTTGATGCTGAAGAGCGAGAATTAGTTGAGCGTACCCATAGGATGTGGTTATCGGAGAGGGACACCTCGACCAACTTGATCTGTGGCTACAGCCCCCGGGAGCCAGGGATGAGTGAAGGAGCCGTAGGAGGTGTAAGACCTGCAGGCAAACAGGCCCAGAGACGCACAGAAGTCCCTAATGTTTCCAGTTGAACACCCGTGCACCACATAGACGAAGAATCCCGAGAGAGGGTGACGAAGCGACCCTAACGTTAGGGATAACGCACCCTGGTGTTCACCGGGAGAAATCTTTCGAATGCGGAAGCATTCACGCCATCTACCCAACACTACAGGAACCGAAAACACACACCTGAAACGTGAAAGGGAGAGATGAAATGAGAGAAAATAGGAGAAAGGAGAAATCGTGGTAGAATACATCACCCCGGCATTCGCCTAGGCGATCAGAGCAAAACTACGAAAAACCCCATGATTAGAATGGGTGGTCACCGGCACGCCGCCTGAGGCAACCCGCTCGGTTAAGACCTATAGCTGAATATGGTTAATTTTTTTTTTTATGTTTTTATGTTCAAAACTACTTTGAATCTTTAGCTTTAGCTACATATTATTAACTTTTGCTCTCAGAGCCGTTTAAAGCTTCAGCACGTGGCCATTTAAATACCCAAGAGCACAAGGCCTGTGTTTAGTTCTAATGTCTTTTACTCGACTTTGATTTTTGTTACACTTTTCCACATTAAAAGTGTTCCAAGTGATGTAGTTTGTAATCAATCTTATTCAAATTTTTAGCACAAACTCAAAGAGAACGAACTTAAAAACCTGACATATGGTTTTTGCTACACTTTTAATCGACATGATTAATTCGACCACTGAGAATAAATAGCCACAAAAATTCTATTTAATGGTTTAAATTTATTTTGAAATAACGAGAAGAGTAAAACAAAAAGTCTACGTGGCAATTTTGCGTATTGACAAAGTTAGGATTTCTGCGAGTAGAATACCCGATTAAGTAGCATAATAATAGTAATTGTTTTTCAAAAACTATTAAAGATATGAACTTTACAACACATTTATAATTTTCTCATGTGGCCAAATTTGGAAAGCATTTAGATAAAAAGTGCAAAACTTAGAACTTTTACTTTTGGTGCTCTTCTGTCGAGGAACACAGTTCACCCTCTCTCCTTCTCCCTGTTCAGTTAACACCCAACACACACAAAAAAAAACCGTTGCGTTACATTCATATGGCTTTCTCTACCCACTATCGTTTATTTTTATGTAATCTATGCCAGCTAGTTTTACGAAAGTATTGCATTCCAGCCAAAAATTCTATACTGAGATTTCACCGGAAATGGATGCTTTGAAACCCATGAATAAAAACAATTTTTTTTAGAAAAAGGTCCGTTTGTGTGTCTATGAATAACCTAACTCGAAAACAAAAAGTTGTACAAGTCCAAACTTCATATTTAAGTTCAGCACCTTCCAAAGATGAGTCCCGAATATTTTCAAGAAAAACCTGCTACCCCCAGCTACAATTTACATGGAACGTTTTTCGAAAATTTTGATTTCCTAAAAATTTGCTATAACGATTTTAATTAAAATATCATATATTAAATACATTTACATGAGAAATAAGATATATAGTCGAATTTTCTGAGAACAGCCTGTGAAGTCCTCTTCATTAGGAAGGAACATTGTATAATCTTGTATAACCGGTAAATGTTAATGGATACTCGAAAACATACTACACAAAAAGTGTACATCTCTTTAAAATACATAATTTATTTCAAATAACTTCTTTGTGGCATCAGCCATTTTCGAGGTATCCGTTGTTAATGGTTCGAATTATCTCGAAGCCCTCTCAACATTCAGCTGTTTCTGGCGAGGTCATGGAAACAGTATGGAATTTTAAGACCAGCATATAGCGTCCAGTTGTTAAACATTTGACTATCGCTGTTCTCTTTGTATCTATAACGAAATGTGTAATGTAGCTATTTCTGTAGATAGAAAAATAAGTTTAGTAAAAGTAATTTGTATACCCACTAAAAAAGATAAGAGGGTAGAGGAAGGCACGTGAATGTATCGCATAAGGTTTTTTTATGTACTTCATGGTAATCGAGATAACCTTTTACACAAGCATGTTCATTACACATTGCGTTGCAGTTATAAGAGGGGTTGTGGAAACGTATCGATAGTCAAATGGTTTAAAAAGAATTCCCTGCTCTTGCCATGGCATCGTGACAGACAACTAAATAGCGACAGCACCTTTAAAAGGATGACAAAGTATTGTATGCATTTGCATACAAATCCGGTTTCGAATAATATTAATAATAATAGTAATAATAATACATCCCGTCCGCCATGAATCAAATATCTGAAGATTAACTCTGAAGCAGCTGCTTTGAACTTCATATTCGCACCCGTGCTTTGTATACGAGTGGTTAGGGCGGGGGTTACTAACAATGATCGAATCCCGCTCCCGTCTGCAGAGTTTTATAGTTGTATTACGTACTCTACTTTACGTATATACTCCATGTACAGAGCCATAACTCTACATGATTAAAATGTGCACTTCCCCCAAAAAACAACCAACATTACCGGCGCGCTGTGCTCAACTGTGAGATATAACTTGAAGGGTGCGGAGCGGTTGGGATCAACTATGTACTTGCGGCGGTTGGCGAGTTCTTGCATGCGTACGGATGGACCAACGGAGAAACAGACCGACAAACGAATAATGATACGCGCCTGCAAATGCATCATATGGTTCATTAACCGCTTTACTTTGTTACTGTCAGGTTGGTATGGCATGCATGTTGCTTTACAACCCCTTGCGTGCAATGTAGCATATACTGCAAACATTTAGAATCTCTTATAGCTAGTTTTCTACTACCCTTCCAATCCTACTGATTAATGTGGTCATCAACTGAAGAATGAAAAAATTAATTCGCTGTGAGGTAATTTCTAACTTGTAGAATGTCTTTACGCTGAAAAAAGGTATATAGTCGTTTAATTCTGCATATATAAATAACTGAAATTTTGCATTCGCTGGCATAGTGTTAGGGGAGATGGACAAACGTTGTTGTCTTTAACTTATCTGGTGATATCTGGGACTTTGACTTGAGAAACAACTGCTGATGTTTGTTTATTACTATTATTTCATTTATATAGCCCCCTTTAACTTCTTTGATGGTTTCGCGGCTGAAAAGTTAGATAATTTAATATACATGGTGATTTGTGAAGAACTGACACACTTATGTCTTTAATTGTTTCAAAAGAGTTATGCTAGCGACAACTTATTATACCTGAAATGCAGAGGAATTTTGGGAGATTATTTATCTCTATAGGAAATGTCGAAAATGTCGTCCATCCTGCATAAGGCACAACTCAACGCGTCGTTCCATGTTACTGGCCAGTCGTTGGAGGACTCTGTTGTCAATATCTTGAATCTCCTGTGTAATGTTATGCTTCAGATCGTCCAATGTCTGGGGACATGTGCCATAAACCCTGTCTTTTAAGTAACCCCATAGAAAGAAGTCCGACGATGTCAAATCCGGAGATCTCGGTGGCCACAGGTTCTTGGAAATTATCCGGTCGTCAAAGAAACTTGCAATTAGTGTCATGGATTCATTTGATGTATGACATGTAGCGCCGTCCTGCTGAAAATATCCTTGATTCAGCTCTACATAGTGTAGTTGCTCAGCAAACTCCACGAATATCCGTCGGTACACTGCAGTGTTCACATTGTTAAAAAAAATTGGTCTCACTATTCTCTGTGCTGATATTGTGCACCAAACTCCGATTTTAACCGGGTGCATAGGTGCTTCATGAATAACAAGTAAATGTTTGCTGGCCCAATAGCGTGAGGTATTTGAGTTCACATAGCCGAATAAATGGAACCATGCTTCATCTGTGAACCATGTAATAGACAATATGGCAGGATTTTGCACAATGAACGCCTGAAGCCAACGACAATAATTCAGTCGTTATCCTTATCTGGTTCCTGTAACTGATGGACAAGCGTAATGTTATACGGCTTAGGGCCTGCACTTTTCACAGCTCTCTGATACATTGAGTAGCTGTACCCTGTCTCCTGCGACAAACGTCTTAATGATTTTTTGGGTGACTGATCCAGTCGTGCTCTTACGTCAACAACAACCGTGGGAAGCCTAGATGAACGAGTTTTGTCTTTTTCACTCATCAGAGATCCAGTTGTTTCCAGTTTATTTACCAGTCCCAGTATTGCGTTTCTTTGGTGAGGATTGCGAACAGAAAATTCTCTCTGGTAAGCCCTTTGAGTAGCTGTGATTGGATTCGTAATCCAGTATTGCTTTACAAGAAAGAGTCGTTCATTTAATGTGTACTCCATTGTCTCTTTTCACAGTGACAGCGCGGACGAGAAGTGGATCTAAGGGCACTATCGTTGAGTAAGGTTTTTCGTGTAATTACGCATGTCGTCAAATGTTTACCACATTCCACAGTTTAATATACCTGCTCATGAAGGCAGAATATGAGAGTATGAGGTGTGTGTGTGTATATATATCTCATCTTTCTCAATTTGTTTTCACGTTCATTATCATCATCTCAGCGTTTTCCTTTTACGTTACACCCAATAAATTCATTCCGCGGCGCGGTTTTCTTTTCCCTGCCGCAGATTTCTCTCTCCCCTCTGCCGTAAGTTTTCCTTATTCCTGCGGGATAACGCTTCTCTCCCGGGATCCTGCACCGAACTTATAAATGCGTTCCACAACTTCATTGTGAAAACTTTTTCTCCTTCTTGCTGCTGTGATGTCAAGCTGTGTAACTAGGCGAACTATTCCGATCTTGCTTTACAATTCAAAACATGTTCATTGCGCGCCTGCCTGCCTGCCCCACATACAAGAGATGTTTTTTATGATATTGGCGCTGTGGCGCTTTATGATGCTGTTATTATGTACCTTCCAGTACGATTATGAATATGTTAATGTGAAAAATGTGGCACCTAGCGCGTTTGTTAGCTCTTATAGCGGCGCTTTCATGATTTGTTGATACATTTTCTGTCACAGTAGCCGTTCGCACGTGGCTTTCTATAGCATATTATATTAGGAATGGATTTTTTTAAAGTAGCAAAACTAATAGCAAACTATCACTTGAAAAAATCTGATGTGTTACACTCACATGACTTTCTCTACTCTTGTACAAACTATTTTTACAAACGCTTATTCTCCATATGCTTCATGTTAATCGAGATATTAATCTTATTGCTATTTTCTTGTAGATGCAAGGGGAATTGCTAGGCTTTAAGCGATAGTCAAATATTTTAAGAGCTGGTTGCTATGTGGAGTATTCCATTCTCTTTGCATTACCAGGACCAAAAAAAATGAATAACGAATTTCCATTTGAGAAAAAGTACAAGTATTGGAAAATTTAAGGGAATAACAAGCAATATCTCGAAAACGGTTCACTCAACAAAAAAATGTATATGACATAAGTTGTGTATTTTAACGCGATCTACATTTTTGTGTAGTAAAATTGTGTCTATCTCTTATGGTTTACCAGTTATGCAAAAATCTTTCACAATGAAGAATACTTTTGGAGACATTCCCAGAAAATTCGAGATATACATTTCATTTGTCATGAAAATATCTTAAACATATGATATTTTAATCAAACTCGTTAGAGCCATTTTTGAGAAAATTAAAATTTTCGAAAAATGTTCCATGTGAAGGGTAGTCTGGGGTGGGGGGATTTTCTTGAAAACCTTCGTGGCGCATCTCTGGAAGATACTGAACCTAAATACCAAGTTTGGTGTTTATCCGACTGTTCGTTTCTGAGTTATGCTGTTCACACACACACACACAGACACACACGGACATGTTTCAAAAAATGCTTTTTTGGATTCTGGGGGTCTCAAAACATGTATTTCCGATGAAATCTCGGCATCGAATTTTTGGGTGGAATACAATACTTCCCCTACTTACTATACGTAGTAGAGAAAGTAAAAAGTATAAGTATTTCAAAATTCAAACCAAGAACAAAGAATATCTTGGAAACGGTTAGCGCCCCCCCAAAGTGTTACGTTTACATGACTTCAGTCCTCTATCGCTTATTAGTGGGTATACAAATTATTATTACAAAACTTTATTTTCATCAAATGTTTAAAAACTGGACGCTATATGCTGACCTTAAAATTTCCTGCTCTGTCCACGATATCGCGAGAAAAAACTAAAAATCGACAGGGCTTTAAAATGCTAGGAATTGAAGGATTCCAACGATCATGGCGGACACCTCGGGAAATGGCTGATGCCACAAACATGTGTGATTTAAAAAGATCTACACTTTCTGTGTAGTACGTTTTCGCCTATCACTAGTAACGTTTACCTAATATGCAGGATTATAGCAAATCCCTTTCTAATTAAGAGAACTTCACGAACTGTTGCCAGAAATATAGGCGTTTATTATCATGTAAATATCTTTAATACGTGGTATTTTAATAAAATTCCTTAGAGCCACTTTTTAGAAAATAAAAAATTTCGAAGGATCTTCCATGTAATAGTTTGGGATCGCATCTTCGGGTCGCATCGTGGGAAGAGACTGAATTCGATACCTTACTGAATCTAAATACCAAGTTTGGTATTTACTCGACTTTTCGTTTCTGAGTTATGCTGTTACCTCCCCCTCCCTCTCTCTCTCTCTCTCTCTCAGGCCTTTTTTTTTTTGTATTCAGGGTGCCTTAAAGCAAGTATTTCCGGTGAAATCCCGGTATCGAATGTTTGGGTGGAATGCAATATCTTCTCTACCTAATATGTACGTGGTAGATAAAGTAAGATTATTTCACATAAATTGTGTTTTAACGAGAAATACATTTTTTGTGTAGAAAAATCTTGTCTATCTGTGACGGTTTACCAGTTATGCAAAAGCCATTCAGAAAGAACAGCACTTTTGGGGACATTCGCAGAGAATTCAAGATATACATTTTATTTGTTATGAAAATATCTTAAACTTATGATATTTTAATCAAAATCATTAGAGCCATTTTTGAGTAAATAAAAAGTTTCGAAAAAAGCTCCATCTAAAGGGTAGTTTGAGTGGGGCCATTTTCTTGAAAATCTCTGTGTCGCATCTTTGAAAAATACTCAACCTAACTACCAAGTTTGGTATTTATGCGACTATTCGTTTCCGAGGTATGCTGTTCACAGAAACATAGACACAGACCTTTTTCTAAAAGTGAATTTTTTTGATTTAGGGTACCTCAAACATGTATTCCCGGAGAAATCTCGGATATCGAATTTTTGGGTGGAATGCAATATATTTTCTATCTACTATACGTAGTATAGAAAGTAAAAAGGAGAGAAACGAATAGCGGCTCACCACTTGAAAAAATTATCACTATATGGTAGCGTATGTGTGTGCTTTGTCGCGTCGGACACATTACTGCTGTGTATACTATATTGTTGAGCTGATTGTTTCGTTTGTAACTTTTGGTCGTCCTCCGTAGACTAGTGGTACCGTGCTAGCCTCTAGTTCCCAAGGTCGCGGGTTCAAACCCGGCGGAGGGCGATGGATTTTTTCGGGCATAAAAAGCCTTAGCATGGCTTCCTTCGGAAGGGAAGTAAAGCCGGTGGTCCCGTGTCGTAGATTTACGGCACGTAAAAGAACCTCAAGCCTGATAAAGAGGCCTCTGAACAAAATTACCGGTCTTTCAGGCCCAATATAGAATGGGACGCTAAGAACCACAGCAGTTAAAGAGCGTCCATAAATAAACCTCAATTTCATTTTGTAACTTTGAATTCTTGTCCGGCGTGGCAATTCCCTCCAATTCGTAGTCAGGGCGGGGTGAAGGCAATTGAGGGAAGAGCCTTGTCTGATAGCGTGGGTCTAGCAGTAGCGTCCTGTGGTGGCGTCAGTCGAGTGTAGGTCTTTGAGTGTATGCTTGCGTGTGCGTGATGGGTGTGTGTGCGTGGGGCATCTCCCCAAGTGGTCGTCTGTAACCTTTTGTGTATAAGGTAGGGCACCTTGTTAATTATAATAAATCAGAGGTAAATGTGAATTTATGTCTTTTTATGTTCAAAAGATCCCGCGAACCTTTATCTTTGGGCAGAAAGTTGTTGGTATCTTTCGCCACCTCAGAGTTACGTCCCCCAATGTTTATGCCGGAGTAACTAAATTTAATATTTTACCTGCAAACCCTTTGGCCTCACCCCGGTGTATAACATTATATTTGAACATTCAAACTGATAAAAAAAATATTTCGGAAATTGTTAACGCCATAAAAACAATTTTTACATAAACTGTTTTTTAACTGGGTCTAAATTTTGTGTAGTATCTTTTACGATTTACCAGTCATACAAAACTGGTTCAAAATGAAGAGGACTTCAGAGTCTATTCCCTAAAATTCAAGATATACATTTTATTAGTCATGGAAACATCTTATGCACATAGTACTTTAAACAAAATCTTTAGAGCCATAATAATGAAAAATTTTCCATGTGAATTGCAGTTTGGAGCGGAGGTTTATCTTGAAAATCTTCATGCAGTATCCTTCGAAGATGCTGAACTTAAATACGAAGCTTGGTATTTAAACTACTTTTAGTTTTGGAGTTATACTGTTCACTTACACACACAGACTTTTTTCTAAAAATGTTTTTTTATTCGAGGAACTCAAAATTTTTATTTGTGGTGAAATCTCGGTGATCAATTTTTGAATGGAATGCAGATGTACTTGTGCTTATTATAGACAGGTAGTGGAGTAAGTAAAAAACTATAGTGGAACAAAATCACCCAACGATCAACACAAACTGTAAAAGAATATTCCCAATATTCATCCCCGAGCAATACTGTCCCAAATGTAAGATCCCCAACATGACCTGCTAGTGGTCCAGAGCTCTCGAGAAATCCGCAACTGTCTCCACTGGTCAACGGCACACACACACCCTGCGCCTGAAACTGGTTCTGGTACACCGGATGTTAGGTCTCTAGTGAAGTCACAGTAAGTGATGCTGCATCTTCCTTCTGATATATCACTAATTGTTATGTGCTACTCGCTTCACAGAGGCCAGAGATTCTCACGGTGGAAACACTGAAATATTTATGAAGATGTTAGGCGAAAATATTCATCTCCTATAGTCGGTTCGCTTTTTACATACTCTACCATATACTTAACACCTAGAGAAGGTATTGCATTCCACCCAAAAATTCCATATCAAGATTTCATCGGAAATACATGTTTTGAGAGACCTGGATCCAAAAAATTTTCATGACATTCTCTATCCTCTACCTTTATTAATGCGTATACAAACTAATCTTTACTAAAGCTTGCTTGTCTATTTACTGAGTTTTAATCGAGATAAACCTTTGCAGAAATAGCTACATTACACTTTGTTATAGATACAAAGAGAACAGTGATAGTCAAATGTTTAACAACTGGATGCTATATGCTGGCCTTAAAATTCCATACTGTTTCCATGACATCACGAGAAACAACTGAATGTTGACAGGACATGACCAACAAATGAATAATTCGAACCTTTAATAGCGGATAGGAATTAGCGAAGATAGTAACTAGTTATCCCATTAACAGTTCCTAAAGTAACGAAAACAGCAAGTAGTTATCCTGTTAATGGTTATAAAGTAACGAAGACAGTAAATAGTTATCTCGTTAACGGTTTCTAAAGTAACAAGGACAGTAAATAGTTATCCGGTTAGCGGTTACTAAAGTAACGAAGACAGTAATAGTTATCCCGTTAACGGTTTCTAAAGTAACGAAGGCAGCAATTAGTTATCCTGTTAATGGTTATAAAGTAACGAGGACAGTAAATAGTTATCCCGTTAACGGTTATTAAAGTAACGAGGACAGTAAATAGTTATCCGGTTAACGGTTACTAAAGTAACGAAGACAGTAATAGTTATCCCGTTAACGGTTTCTAAAGTAACGAAGGCAGCAATTAGTTATCCTGTTAATGGTTATAAAGTAACGAAGACAGTAAATAGTTATCCCGTTAACGGTTTCTAAAGTAACGAGGACAGTAAATAGTTATCCGGTTAGCGTTTACTAAAGTAACGAAGACAGTAATAGTTATCCCGTTAACGGTTTCTAAAGTAACGAAGGCAGCAATTAGTTATCCTGTTAATGGTTATAAAGTAACGAGGACAGTAAATAGTTATCCCGTTAACGGTTATTAAAGTAACGAGGACAGTAAATAGTTATCCGGTTAACGGTTACTAAAGTAACGAAGACAGTAATATTTATCCCGTTAACGGTTTCTAAAGTAACGAAGGCAGCAATTAGTTATCCTGTTAATGGTTATAAACTAACGAAGACAGTAAATAGTTATCCCGTTAACGGTCATTAAAGTAACGAGGACAGTAAATAGTTATCCGGTTAACGGTTACTAAAGTAACGAAGACAGTTATGGTTATCCCGTTGACGGTTTCTAAAGTAACGAAGGCAGCAATTAGTTATCTCCTTAACGATTACTAAAGTAACGAAGACTAGCTACTTATCCCGTTAACCGTTATTAAAATAACTGAGAAGTTACTGAGTCTAGGTGAGATCATTCACGCACGTGCATTGGTATCGCTTATCGGGAACAAGTTACCTCCACTCCAGGCCGTATCAATCTCCTCCTCAAGAGGTCGTGAGTGGCAGTCCACCTGGCGAGGAAAATGCCTAGATACTAATTATCCGCTTTGCTACATAATTATATGTAACCAACTGAGATTATCTGCATATTTTTTGTTGTTAGGCAATAATGTGTGTTTGATTATTAATGTTTCTTTTCCCTAGCAACATTGTCTTTCAAAATGTCATTGTCTGTTTTATCTAAAGTCCCACGAGAATATTTAGGTTATTATATACTTAAGTTATGCTGATGTTGGTATGTGTAGGAATGTAGAAGCAAGCGCGAATGCATTCATACCGTAATAATTGAAGACTAAACGGAAGATATAAACAATTAAATAAAGAAATGATGGTAAGATAGAGAGATAATTGCAATAAATAATTTCCGTATATTAAATCAGTGCATGGGCTTGAGTTAAAAGCCCATTAGCGATCAAAGTCATTAGTGATAGCTGAGAAGCGAACGTGTTAGTATAAAGATTCCTGGAATGCAGCTAAGGTTATAAATTCAGTACGTTTGCAGAATCACGTAGACAGAAATTCTGTATAAGAGAAAAGGATAAAATGCTGAGATTCGGGGACGTGCCCCATAGTAACAGTGTCACATACGTATACGTAGGGGTTTAAGATTGGCCACGCACGAGAAGGAACCTTGGAGGGATAGTTGTAAGGTATGCGGAGTTTAAGTAATAAAAGCGTGTTATTGCTAAAATTAGCGTGTTTTCTTTCTTTCGTGTACAGCCTTATGGGCTTAGTCTTTTACGGTGATCGGCAGTTGATATCCCTTAAGACCGCGCTAAATTTGATACTTAGCGGTAGCCACGAAGGGTAAGCATTTTAGCGACTCTTCTAATTTATTTTATTACGGAAATTTATTTCAAACCTAAAGTTATAGTTTCCAGTGCTACATTCATAATCAGTTTCATTCTTTATCTTCAAAAGGTCGGGAACTCGCTTCAATAGCACAAGTATTAGATCGCATTAAATTTCTCAGTCTATTTAAACTGGTGTTATCCTTTCAAAATGTGCCACGCATAACCTGAGAAAAAGATTTCATAGCCAACCACTGCTGCAGCCGGCAGCACAATCAACAGCAAGGGTACAGTTCCAAAAAGGGACGACCATTGTATTCGTCTTCAAGCTTGGTGACCATCGCCCAGCTTCAACATTTTGCAGTTATAAACTACGGTAGTAATCAAAGTGTTGACACAGCTAGAGAAACTTCTTTTTAGACTGCATCAAATAACAAAGTGAGTCTGTATCGACATCGTTCATATTACATAGAGATTATTGTTACTGTAATGTAAGTGCAAATACGATAACTATGGGAAAAAATAATTTAAACGTTACTGGTGACCGTTATATTTAACTATTACCCAAAAATAACTAATTCAAACCTATGATAACGGATATCTCGGAAACAGCTGATTCCATAAAAAAGCTTTTTAGAAATAAATTCTGTGCTTTAAACAGATCTACATTTTTGTGCAGCACGTTTTTGTTAACAGTTATATAGAATTATACAAAACTTCTATCGAATGAAGAGGACTTCAGAGGTTATTCCCAGAAAGTACATATACAGAAGATATACATTTTATTTACCACGTAAATATATTCAACATATGATATTTTAATGAAAATCGTTACAGGTGTTTTGGAGAAAATAAAATATTACGAATATTGTTTCATGTAAACGGTAATTAGGGGTGGGGAGATTTTCTTGAAAATCTTGGTGTCGCATCCTTCGAAGACGCTGAACCTAAATTAAATTGGGCTTTATCAGGCTTGAGGTTCTTTTATGTGCCGTAAATCTACGACACGGGACCACCGACTATACCTCCCTTGCAAAGGAAGCCATGCTAAGAATTTTTACGCCGAAAAAATCCACCGCCCTCCGCCGGGTTTGAACCCACGATCTCGGGAACTAGAGGCTAGCATGGTACCACTAGTCCACGGAGGACGACTACTGAACCTAAATACCAAGTTTGGCGTTCAACTGACTTTTCATTTTGAGCTATGATGTTCACACAGACGGATTCAAAGTTCTTCAAAACGGGTGTTTCCGGTGAAATCTTGATATCGTATGCAATACCCTCTGTACTTACTAGACACGTGCTAGGGAAGGTGAGTACCAACTTAAGTATAACAACTCCAATCAAGTAATTTATTTGTATTCAGAGGAAGTAGAAGTAACTGACTGAGAGTCTGTAAGCTTGGTTCTCCTCTCCTCGACCCCAGACACCACAAGGTCGAATTAGCATGACTCAGTAATGCACCATTTCTACCAACAGTGAAAATGTCGCGCGGCCCCCGTCAGACATATTTCTGCTTCATTTGACGATATCCAAAAGCACCGTATCTGTGTTTCGATCCAAAATATATAACTAGGGCCCAAATTCCGATGACATCATAAACATTGCTAACGTGTGTGTATATATATATATATATATATACAGGAAGAGCCAATAGACTATGAACCGGCTGAGCGGTGGTTTTCCTGTCCGCGTCCTCGCCGCTCGTTACCGTCTGCCGTTATCCTTGTGGTGTCTGGGTTCGAGGAGAGGAGAAGCAAGCTCGATATCGGAATGGACTGCAATACTTCCCCTACTTACTACACACAGTAGGGTAAGTAACAAAATGAAAGCTAAATAAAACACAGTCGTAGGACAACAAATATTAGTGAGGTTATTTTATTAGATGCAAACAATATTTATGAAATAGAATTTCGTTAACTAATAATTTTTTTCCATTGATCTAATAATATTAGCTAATATTAGTACTCAGTTGTATGAAACAGGCCCCTGCAAAATTATCCAAATCCTGCTCATTTTCAGATAATTGATGTTCTATAATGACGCTTAGAAGGGAACCTGATATAAACAAAAACAACGTGCGTAATACTGATGTGCAAATTGTATCACTACGCCCTGGGCGAACCATACGCACTATCTGAAGACACGTGCTTCCAACATGAACTACCTGACCGGCATAAATGTATATCTGAACGATCGCATTATCCTCTTTTAATTAACATCGTTACGTCGTTTGACAACACACGATTATTTGACATTCGTTGTGCTGTAACCTATGAGCAAAACACACTTTGAAACAGTTTGGTGTTGGTGCATTGGAACATTGAAGAACAACGTGCTTTAATGAACACGTTTCCTGCAGACCGAATATAAGTTATAAACTATTTAAAATATTGAAGTAGTAATACAGACTACGGAATGATAGTAAGATTTGAAATGTATCTTATTAATCAGAATATGAAAGTAGTCAAATCCCGTCCATTTCGTCATCACATTTCATGCCAAGCACAGTTTTTTCGCGTTTCATTTTTTTGAAGCTGATAAAAGTTTTCCAGTTCTGTCCTTTTCCACGCGAGTGCAGTTGACACTTTTTACGGAAACACCAGTAGACTCGGACGTTAAATTAATAATATCTTTAATGGATAAATCGGGATATTTCACACCAAACTTTATGAATACATCCACTACAGTAGTTTTTTCGCCACTTTTCAACATTTTCCCTTTGGGATGTTTCACATATGGGACAGACATGTGAAATTGAACGGCAAAAAACTTCGCATTTTTTGTTTCCGATGTAATTTTTCCTATTAATAAGGGATGCTAAAGCACGCATATTTATCAAATATTTGCATCCAAAACCCAACAGTTGACACATTATTGAACGATAAATGTATCGTATTAATTCATGTTGTGGGATTTTAAGTGCACAGTGCTCCGGAATCCTTTATTACAGAATATTGTACCAAAACTCATTTTGTAGATGAAAGTCCACAATGCATTACAATATACATTAATTATTTTATAATATTCACAACAATCTATATATATATATAAGTTTTACTTATTTTAAGCGTCTCTGGAGTTTTATAAAACTAAGATATTAGTTTGAGAATAATCCAAAGTGTCATTAAGAGAAGTCGGCAACGTTGGTAAAGTGGTTATGTTCAGGGTGTTCGTAGTTAGAACACAAACAGTCAATAAACGCAGCGATATACATGGTTGTTGCACGATGATCAAGCGCTCTGCAGCAGGACAACACATTTGATGCAAGAAAGCCACGTGATTCAGCAACCCGGCACATAAGCTGGCACTTCGCCTTTATTTCCCTTTGCTTCAGTCTTTGCGTGCGCTAGCAAGGTTAATAGAAGTGTTATTGGTTAAGCGCAAGTGATTATTAATTATACAGGGTGATTTATGAAGAACTGACTGGTTTATTTCTTTAATTGTTTCTAAACGAGTTATGCTAGCGACAACTTATTATACCTGAAATGCAGAGGAATTTTGCGAGATTATTTATCTCTATAGCAAATGTTGAAAATGTCCTCCCACCTGCATAAGGCACAACTCAACACGTCGTTCCATGTTACTCGTTGGAGGACTCTGTTATGAATAGCTTGAATCTCCTGTGTAATGTTGTGCTTCAGAACGTCCAGTATCTTGGGACGTGTGGCATAAACCCTGTCTTTTAAGTAACCCCATAGAAAGAAGTCCGGCGATGTCAAATCCGGAGGTCTCGGTGGCCGCAGGTTTTTGGAAATTATCCGGTCGTCAAAGAAGCTTGTAATTAGTGTCGTGGATTCATTTATGTATGGCATGTAGCGCCGTGCTGCTGAAAATATCCTTGACTCAGCTCTACATCGTCTAGTTGCTGAGCAAGCTCCATGAATATCCGTCGGTACTCTGCAGTGTTCGCATTGTTAAAAAAAACAATTTGGTCCCACTATTCTCTGTGCGGATATTGTGCACCAAACTCCGATTTTAACCGCGTGCATAGGTGCTTCATGAATAGCATGTGGATTTTCGCTGGCCCAATAGCGTGAGTTGTTTGAGTTCACAATGGAATCATGCTTCATCTGTGAACCATGTGATGGACAATATGGCAGGATTTTGCACAATAAACGCGTGAAACCAACGACAATAATTCAGTCGTCTATCCTTATCTGGTTCCTGTAACTGATGGACAAACGTAATCCTATAGGGCTTAGGCCTGCACTTTTCACAGCTCTCTGACACATTAAGTTGCTGTACCCTGTCTCCTGCGACAAACGTCTTAATGATTTTTGGGTGACTGATCCAGTCGTGCTCTTACGTCAACAACAACCTTGGGAAGCCTAGATGAACGAGATGAACTGTATCTCTCCAGAGATCCAGTTGTTTCCTATTTGTTCACCAGGTCCAGTATTGTGTTTCTTTGGGGAGAATTCCGAACACTAAATTCTCTCTGGTATGTCCTTTGAGTAGTTGTAATTGAATTCGTAATCCAGTATTGCTTTACAAGGAAGAGTCGTTCATATATTCAATTTTCACGTTGAGTAGAACAAAATCTCAAAAACAGTTGCCGACAATAAAACTAACAATTACGAATAAAACATGAACATCTTGGCATCTAGTGACAGGCAATCGAAACTCCAGAACATTCTGCTTAATTTGGTGCTAAAATTGGGGCATTGAGTGAATTTCCAAAAGAATAATTTAAGAAATAAATGGGTCAGTTCTTCATAAATCACCCTGTATTTTGGTTAGTGATACGTTCTTGTGAGTCCTACGTCAAGGTAGGAAAATTAAAACCTAAAGAAGCTTTTATCAAGTTCAGTTATGTCCTAAAATAGCGCTATAATATGCATAATACTGCTTAGTAAGCGTTCTCATTGTTTAACCACAGGTATAACAGTTTCCTTGGACTTCAGGTCAAAACAAACATGCGAGAGCGACCATGAGCGCGTAAAGTAATTTACTTCTTTAACTATTCTAGACGAATCCCTATCAGTAACCATTGCAGTAAAATATATGCTTCTGTTTAAATTACGGAATCTTACTGTATATAATAAAATTGTTTTTCTTAATCCGAAACCACCTACACTTGAAAAAGTCTAAATTTCTTCACTTAAATAAAAATAAGAAAACATGTTTACCTATAAGTATGAAACTAAAGTTTAGGGAATCAAAATAAGCTGGATTTAAATAATTAGATTTAAAGGTTTCAGAGTTACAACAGCTTGAAGTTGGGTAGTTTAGGAACATACGATAAATTTCAACACTTTTAATTGCAAAACTATGATGCTCTGAATCTTAAGACTTTGCATAAAGCATTGCATCGAGCTTGTCTACAAATACAAAAAGTTTCGTTTCGTTTAAAAAATGCAAGGTCGATTTTCCATCAATTTCCGACGATTTGAAATGGAATGTCCTATATACACTTTTATTATTCATAATAATTATTAACCTTAATCACCGTAACCAAACTGTAATAAACAAATTGAAAACGAGCGAGCACCGCTAAATGCAACAAGACTGACCAACTGTATTTTAGTAATAACAGAAAATGGTGCATATGCGTATCTCCATTCATTAAGTTTTTACTAATTGCACATATATTTTTTTAACTGCAAAAGAACAAGACTTTAATATACTAACCATGTTTTTTAACAAAATAAGCTGTTAGGGGAACAAGGTAGTCTGAACACATGGAAATTACACCTTAAGTGTGTTACATTATTACTGCTGTTAAAAGTTCCTAATTGTGTTTCCTAAAATTTTTATGAGTTACTCTATAAATCATGACAATTATTTCAAGTGGCTGTTTGTATTGATAGTTTTCGTAGTGGAGTCCGTAAAAATTATTTCATTCAGCAGAAAAATAATACAATTTACTCTTAAAACATGTGAATTCATGTACCTTTTTCTCTGATACTACTCGCAATACAGAATCAACTTTTGTATGCCTCTTATTAGTATAATCAGCTATCTTCTGAACCTGAATTATTTGGTTATGTACATCAGTTCACTAGAAATTGAAAAACGATTAATTGCAAATTAAAAATGTGGAAAATCTGCAATGTTGTTGCTTTCTTAATATCACTAATATACATTATAAAATTATGATTGTGGTCAGAACGTTTAACTGTGTGTTGTATACATGTACTGAAAATTTCAGCTCTCTACCTATCATATTTTCTGAGAAAAAGGTACATAAGTATACAAAAACGTTGTTTTGAGAAAACTGAGTTTAAAGTTTGAACATTAAAATTCTGACACACACTTCAGTACATTCCAGGGTCATAATCATCTGCACCTTCATTCCTGGATTGCTTCAGCTTTTCTGATTGCCTTCTCTTGGTCCTGGCCTCTTTTGTTAATTGCTGAACTGCTCACTGGGCATGATATAGACGTTCGTTGTTGAAACATACAAAAATGTTCTAAAATGTTGCTTGGCAGCTTTAAAGGAATACAGACTGGCATTTAAATGGTATTTAAATGTCTTGAAAGCTTCTTAACCCCCAAAAAGTACATATTTTCCGAAACTGGAAATAATAGAGATTTTATTCGTGCTGCCTAAAACAAAAAATGCTAATTTTTTACCATTTCAGAGTACCTTGTCCCTTAAATAATAAAAAACAAAATTAATTTCCGTATCCGTCATGGAACTAAATTGTTGTAATCCGTTGTCGATACACGCAGCTTCCCACGCGCTTTTGTTTACATCAGGTTCCCTACTAAGGCGTCGGGACTATAAGCAATATTACTGGGGGGAACCGCAGGTATTTTATTAATCTGGAACCGAATAAAAACTTTAGCAGGCTTTGAATGAAATCGTCTATGACAGCGTTTGCCACAGCTATGCAGATGTTGTGGACAGGTCAACAGTTGCTTCTAGCCAGATTTTTGTGGTTTTCCAGAAGTACAAAAACAGTAAAGTATAACATTTCGAGGTCGTTGGCTGACTGGCGCGTGGCTATTCGTGTGCAGGGCACCATCTCCGGAACTGTGCCACGTTCGGCCTGAGACTTGCTTGGTCAGGACGCGTGTCGCGGACTTTGGGCGGGGCACCCACAACCTCAAGGTCATACCGAAGTCTTCCCCTACCGCTGATATTGCAGACACGCAAGCAAGTCCGACTTCATCCTTGGGGTATGGATCACCTACCTCACACCAAATGTAAAGGAATTATATAACAGAATATCTGGCGTTGCACTCACACGTACATGGTAGGTAGAGAAGGTAATTGCATTCCACTCAAAACTTCAATAGCGAGATTTCACAGGAAATACATCTTTTGAGGTCTCCTGAATAAAAAAATTATGATACGATACATTCACATGATTCTCTATACCCTCTATCGTTTATTAATGCATATACAAACTACTCTAACTAAAGTTTATTTTTCTATCTACTACGTTTTAATCCAAATAAACCTTTACAGAAATAGGTACATTATACATTTCGTTATAGATACAAAGAGAACAGCGATAGTCAAATGTTTAACAACTGGACGCTATATGCTGGCCTTAAAATTCCATACTGTTTCCATGACATTGCGAGAAACTACTGAATGTCGGCAGGACTTTAAAAGAATGACGAAGTAATGAAAAATTTGAACATTTAATAACGGATATCTCAGAAATTGCTTATGTCACAAAAAGGTTATTTGAAGAAATTGTGTGTTTTAAAGAGATCTACATTTTTTGTGTAGTACGTTTCCGTCTATCGCTTAACGTTTACCAGTTATACAGGATTATACAAAATTCCTTTCGAATGAAGACCTCACAAGTTATTGACCGAAAATTTAAGATATACATTCTATTTGTCATGTAAATACCTTTAATACATGACATTTTAATCAAAATTATAAGCCCCATTTTTTAGAAAATGCATTTTTTTAAAAATGTTCTATATAAAGGATACAATTGGATTTTCTTGAAAATCTTCGTGTCACACCTTTGGGAAGTACTGAACCTAAATACAAAGTTTTGTATTTATCTGACTTTTCGTTTTTGAGATATGCTGTTCACAGGCATACACAGACATGCGCGCGCGCGCACACACACACACACACACACACACACACCTGTTTCTAAAAAGTTTTTTTTATTTAGGGGGGCTCAAAACGAGTTTTTCCGGTGAAATCTCGGTATGGAATTTTTGGGTGAAACGCAATACCCTCTCTACCTAGTGTGTACGTGGTAAAGAAAGTATAAATAATCTTTGGATGCCTGCCCGCAACTACATTTTACTTGGAACATTTTTTGAAACATTTGATTTTCTCAAAAAATGGCTCTAACATTTTTGATTAAAATACCATGTACACATATTAAAGATATTCACATGAGAAATAGAACGTATATCTTACATTTTCTGGGAATAGCCTGTGAAGTCCTCTTCATTTGGAAGGAATTTTGTATAATCTGTATAACTGGTAAATGTTAATGATAGACGAAAATGTACCATATAAAAAATGAGGATCTCTTTAAAAAGCACAATTTGTTTGAATTGACACTTTATGTAGCATCACCATTTCTGAGATATTCATTATAAATGGTTTGAATTGTTCAATTCTTTGTCATCCTATTAATGTCGTGTCGACATTCACTTGTTTCTCGCGATGTCATGGAAACAGTATGGAATTTTAAGACCAGCATATAGCGTCCAGTTGTTAAACACTTGACTATCGATATTCTCTTTGTATCTATAACGAAATGTGTAATGTAGCTATTTCTGTAAAGGTTTATTTGCATTAAAATGTAATAGATAGAAAATTAAGCTTTGGTAAGAATAGTTTGTATAGTTATTAATAAATGATAGAGGGTAGAGAGTCATGTGAATGTAATACATTCGATTTTTTAAATATTTATTTTTGGTGTTTCGACCCCTTGGTCTTATCACGGGATTAGGGAATTTTATAACCGAAATATTAACATAGAAACTTATATTTTTACACCTCATCATAGAAATTTAATATCCCTAAGAAAGTGTAGAGTTGTTATCCTGTCTGATTTGTTCACGGCACTGGCCTGTTGTCTGCACTTGATGTACCTGCAATGGGCAGTCCACAAGGATGTGCTGAATGGCTGGCACAGGTTGGAGGCTGGTCTTTACTTAGAAGAAAGCAAGCGTCACTTTGCAGTGACCAACTCTTAGACGGGAGATGGATGTTTGATTTCGTCCTTGGAGTGTTATTAGAGTTTGGAGAATCTGAAGTTTATTATCGAGTGATAGCCACTCTGTCTTCCATTTCTGATGCAGCCCTTGCTACAGATGAATCACTTACAGGATGTCTGGATGCTTCTTTAGCGCACTGGCCGGCAATTTCATTGCTATCTATATAAGAGGGAATCCTTATCCAGTATTCCTTTTTCCCAGTCTTGTTAATTTTGAAACAAAAGGAACAAGTGTCATGTATCACCGAGTGGCTAGGTTCCTTTTTTAATGATGAAGATTCACAAGAAACACAGGCAAGAAGTTAGGTAAGGCATACGGAGCGAGAGGTCCCGGGCGACTGTCCAATCTGACCTAGGGTTTTTCGTGATTCTCCCTGATGGGTAGGCAAATGCTAGGGTGGTTTCTCATCTGGCACATTTCCTTTCGTTCATTTCCCTTTCATTCTGTTTCTTTTCAGCTTTCAGGCGCGGTTCTAGGTTACGTGGTGTATGGCGGTGCTGGACAGATGACGTGAGTAGGTTATTTAGGAGAGAGCTGGCGCAGTTTTTTGGGCATATATGGGAAAGGATAGGGAAAACGAGGCTGGATGGGGCGGTTCAAGGAGGAAAGTGGGTTTATATGGGAGAGATAGGGAATACGACGACCGATACTACGCTAGACAAGGTTGAAGGAGGGAAATACGTTTATATGGAAGAGATAGTAGAGAGGTGTTAGACTAGACAGAGGTCTAGGAGTAGAGTAGGGTTTATATGAAAGGTATAGGAAAACGAGGAGGGGTGTTAGGTTAGACAGAGTTGAAGGGTAGAGCATGTCTTTTATATGAGAGAGGTAGGGAACAGGAGCAGGGGTGTTAGGCTAGACAGAGGTCAAGAAGTAGAGTATGGTTTATATGAAAGGTATAGGAAAACGAGGAGGGGTGTTAGGCTAGACAGAGTTGAAGGGCAGAGCATGTCTTGTACATGAGAGAGGTAGGGAACAGGAGCAGGGGTGTTAGGCTAGGCAGAGGTCAAGAAGTAGAGTATGGTTTATATGAAAGGTATAGCAAAACGAGGAGGGGTGTTAGGCTAGACAGAGTTGAAGGGTAGAGCATGTCTTTTATATGAGACAGGTAGGGAACAGGAGCAGGGGTGTTAGGCTAGACAGAGTTCGAGAAGTAGAGTATGGTTTATATGAAAGGTATAGGAAAACGAGGAGGGGTGTTAGGCTAGACAGAGTTGAAGGGCAGAGCATGTCTTGTATATGAGAGAGGTAGGGAACAGGAGCAGGGGTGTTAGGCTAGGCAGAGGTCAAGAAGTAGAGTATGGTTTATATGAAAGGTATAGGAAAACGAGGAGAGGTGTTAGACTAGACAGAGTTGAAGGGTAGAGCATGTCTTGTATATGAGAGAGGTAGGGAACAGGAGCAGGGGTGTTAGGCTAGACAGAGGTCAAGAAGTAGAGTATGGTTTATATGAATGGTATAGGAAAACGAGGAGGGGTGTTAGGCTAGACAGAGTTGAAGGGTAGAGTATGTCCTTTATATGAGAGAGGTTGGGAACAGGAGGAGGGGTGTTAGGTTAGGAGAATTGAGTATGTGTTTATAAGGAGAGACGAGAAAACGGAGAGAGAACCTATGCTAGGATAGACAGGTGTTAAAGTTAGGTTAGATAGGAAACCAAGGAGTGATACTCAGCTAGAGGGGGGCAGGAGGAATGCGCTTTATGAGAGGTAGGGGATACGGGGAGTGGTGTTAGGCTAGACAGAGGTTGAGAGTAGAGTAGGCGTTTATATGTATGAGAAGTATAGAACAGGAGGAGGGGTGTTAGGCTAGACAGAGGTCGAGGAGTAGAGTATGGTTTATATGAGAGGTACAGGGAAACGAGGAGAGGAGCTAGGCTAGGCTAGGCAGAGGTAGAGGAGTAGAGTATGGTTTATATGAGAGGTATAGGGACACGAGGGGAGTCGGTAGGCTAGACAGATAGTGAAGCAGTAGGAATATGGACTTATATACAGGAGAGATAGGGAATAGGAGGGGAGGGGCGAGAATTTGAAAGCGACTTTAGACGTGAACTTAGTGGAAAGTTGTTTCATGTCAATGTTCTTGACGTACCCATCACGTAACCCATTCAGGGAAAAGGTGACTCGCTCAGGCAAAAAGGTGACCAGCAAAGGGAAAAAAGGTGATCAGCAAAGAGAAAAACGTGACCAGCAAAGGGAAAAAGGTGATCCGCAAAGGGAAAAACGTGATCAGCAAAGGGAAAAACGTGACCAGCAAAGGGAAAAAGGTGACCAGCAAAGGGAAAAAGGTGACCAGCAAAGGGAAAAAGGTGACCAGCAAAGGGAAAAACGTGACCAGCAAAGGGAAATACGTGACCAGCAAAGGGAAAAAGGTGACCAGCAAAGGGAAAAACGTGACCAGCAAAGGGAAAAACGTGACCAGCAAAGGGAAAAAGGTGGCCAGCAAAAGGGAAAAAAGTGACCAGCAAAGGGAAAAACGTGACCAGCAAAGGGAAAAAGGTGACCAGCAAAGGGAAAAAGGTGACCAGCAAAGGGAAAAAGGTGACCAGCAAAGGGAAAAATGTGATCAGCAAAGGGAAAAAGGTGACCATTAAAGGGAAAAAGGTGACCAGCAAAGGGAAAAAGGTGACCAGCAAAGGGAAAAATGTGACCAGCAAAGGGAAAAAGGTGACCAGCAAAGGGAAAAAGGTGACCAGCAAAGGGAAAAATGTGACCAGCAAAGGGAAAAAGGTGACCAGCAAAGGGAAAAAGGTGACCAGCAAAGGGAAAAACGTGACCAGCAAAGGGAAAAAGGTGACCAGCAAAGAGAAAAACGTGACCAGCAAAGGGAAAAGCTAACCCACTCACACTAGCAGGTAAGTAATTCAGTTAGTATCACAGGGTAGGACAGATCCTGGGAAGCGGATATAGCATAGTTCCGTATGATGTTACAGGTAATTCAGAGAGTATCGTAGGTATTTAGGATAATTCAAGTAACATAGGTGTTTAGAGTCACTCAGCTAGTATCACAGGAGGCTAGTTTCCTGGGGCAGGACGTATCATAGCTGCATATTTTTCACAGGCAATTCAGCTAGTATCGGGGGGCATTTAAGCTAATTCAGCTAGTATCACATGAGGTCAGATTCCAGAAGCTAACTGCATCATAGCTGTGCATGATTTCACAGGTAATTCAGTTAGTATCGTAGGTATTTAGGCTAATTCAGCTAGTATCACAGGAGGATAGATTCCAGGGTTGGGTATAGCATAGTTTCGTATTTCACAGGTAATTCAGAGAGTATCGTAGGTATTTAGCATAATTCAAGTATCATAGGTGTTTAGAGTAATTAAGCTAGCATTACAGGAGGGCAGGTTCCAGGAGTCGGTTATAATGTAGTTTCGTATTTTACAGATAGTTCAGGTAATATCGTAAGTATTTGGGTAATCAGCATAGTTTCACAGATACTCTTGATAATTTCGATCAGAGATTTGTATCACAGCTATTTAAGGTAAATGCAGGTGATTCAGGTTGTATCAATGGTATTTGAGTCATTTTAACAGGTAATTCATCTAGTATCATTGATATTTGGGGGGCAAACCAGATAGTATCACAGGTGATCGTGCTAATTTAGAACAGGAATTCGTATCAGAGCTAGTTAAGGTAATTTCACATGATTCGGCTAGTATCACAGGTATTTAAGTCATTTTAGCAGGTAATTCAACTAGTATCACAGGTACTCATGGTAATATAGAGAGTAATTAGATCATAAACATTTCTCATCCAACGTTACAACAATTTATATACTTTTTTCTAAATCTTACAAACTTATTATATGTTAAACAGTTATAAACTGCAGGGATAAACTGCATATGGTTCACAAATTAAAAAGCTTTGCGTCAACATACCTTTATTTAAGTTCGTTGTGTGTGCCTCTCCCCTTTTATCTAGGCTTGAGACTAGCACTAGGATTGCTCCTAATGGCAGGGTTACCACCTTCCCTTCCATCTTCTTCTTTCCTCATCAGACGTCTGCTAGTTGCATACACAGCACACGGATAAACTTCATTTTAAGATTGTAGACTCACGAGAAAATCTTCCTCTTCGACTTACATTCTCTTAAGCACTGCTTGTAATACTGTAATGTGCATACGCATAGGTAGTTATTCCATCCTCAGCAATAATTCTTTTATCATCAAAGGGATTCAATGTAATTTTATTCGCTTGCACTGTGGTAACAGCATGCTTTCGTGATAGGATTAGATTCATGGGCGTTCTGATGATTTCACAGGTTTTAAGACAGTCTGTATAGCTGTCAAACGAAATGTACTGCTTAATAGCGCTACGTTTTATACCTTTAATCTTTTTATCATTGATCCTTGAATATCTAAGGCATACATCTTAGGACGTAGCCCAACAAAGCGCAGGATGATTTTGCTATTAGCCTCATCTTTAAATTTTCCCAATACCTTCTTGTTCTGAGTAGAGTAACATATATGGTTGGCAGGGTAATCAGCTGTATCGAGATGCTCAAGAAAACGTAGCTTGTCCTGGTACACATCTTCAGTTGTTACACGATGAATGAATGAATCAGTGTCCATATACATAAGCTTCAGGTTTTCAGCTCCATAATAAGGCAACAACACGTCGTAATGATAGTTATACATTAATATCTTGGAGATGTCCAACACACTCATACCAATGTATATAGACTTGTTGAATACAATCTGACGAGAGGCCATATGTACAGCAGCTACAATGATAACAGCAATAGATCCTGCAGCTACAGAAACATCACCCGCAGCCTGGACAATAGCTGTAACAGAAGCAAATACAATAGCTACCGTAGCAGATACAGCAGCTGTACGACAATAGATGTAACAGATCTTACAGCTGTAGCAACATCTGCTACAATAACAGCAGCGACAAACACCAGTTACATAACAGCTGTAGGAGCAGCAGCTAATCCAGCAGCAGGAAAGATTTAGCACTCTTAGCAATAGCAAGCATCACAGCAAAGATATTCCAGCTGTAGCTTCACCCACCACAGCAACAGCAGTCATCACTCCAGCTGTAACATCAAATACGAGAGCTGAAGTAGTAGATACAACACTGTAACATCGGCTACAGCAATAACAGTATCAGATCAGGTAGCTGTAACAGCATTAGACATAGTCAGCACAATACCTATAGCAGAAGCAAATACAGCAGCTATCGTAGCAGATACAGAGACTGTACAACAATAGCTGTAACAGACCCCACAGCTGTAGCAGCATCTGCTATAACAATAGCAGTAGCCGTCGCATTACATAACAACTGCAGCAGCAGCTAGAGATTTAGCAGTGTTAGCAATAGCAAGCATCACAGCAATGATATTCCACCTGTAGATTCCCCTACCACAGCAACAGCAGTCATCACAACAACATCAACAGTAAATACGACAGATGTAGTAGCAGATACAGCATCTATAGCAACAGCAGCTACAACGATAGCAGCAATAGATCCTGCAGCTGTAGCAGCATTAGACACAATCAGCACAATAGCTGTAGCAAAAGCAAATACAATTACTATCGTAGCAGATACAGCAGCTGTACAACAATAGATGTAACAGATCCTACAGCTGTAGCAACATCTGATACAATAATAGCAGCGACAACAACCGGTTACATTACAGCCGTAGCAGCAGCAGCTAATCCATTTTTTGTTCAAATGTAGCAGCTTTATCAGTTAAATCAATGCTTCATTAAACAAGGATTGTAAGGGTAGACGTCTCTTCCCTTTATATAGGCCTGAGACTAACACTAGTATTTGCTCCTAATGACAATGGTTACCGCCTCCCCTTCCATCTTCTCCTTTCTTCACCATTTGTCTGCTATGTGAATATACAGCACATGAGTAAACTTTAATTTTTTAACATTGTAGACTCGCGGAGATCATCAAAGGGATTCAATGTAATTTTATTCACTTTCACAGTAGTAGCAGCGTGCTTTCATGATAAGATTAGATTCATAGGCGTTCTGATGATTTCACAGGTTTTAAGACAATCAGTATAACTCTCAAATGTAAAATACTGCTTAATAGCACTACGTTTATACCCTTAATCTTTTTTATCATTGAGCCGTGGATATCTAAGGCATACATCTTAGCTCGTAGTCCGACAAAGCGCTGGATGATTTTACCATTAGTCTCATCTTTAGATTTCCCAAGCACTTTGTTTAGAGCTGAATAGCATATATAGTTGACAGGGTAATCAGCTGTATCCAGATGCTCAAGTAAACGTAACTTGTCCTGGTACACATCTTCAGTCATCGCACGATGAATGAACGAATCAGTTTCCATATACATGAGCTTCAGGTTTTCAGATCCATAATATGGCAGCAACACATCATAATGTTAGTGGTACATTAATGTCTTGGAGATATCCAACACACTCATACCGATGTATATAGGCTTGTTGAACACGATCTGACGAGAGGCCATATGCACAGCAGCTAGATTGACGGCATATATTGTTCGATCGATAAACGTAGGCTTGACGATCAGCTTCTCTAGTCTTCTAATTTATCACCAGTCGTATATCCATACGATCAGGCAGATTCTTCATAGTTTTTCCAAACATGACGTTGTTAAAGAGCTGTAGACGTCCTTCTCGAAATCATTTGCAGCTTATTGTAGTAACCTGTTGTTAACTTCCACATAAGGTTTTAACCACTGTGACTGTTGGAATTGCAGCACACGATGGATTTTTTTAGTCGTAACCCATGATTAAGAGCTTGCTTCAAAGTCATGTAATGTACTACATACTTCTTTCGAGGTCCAAGACGAGGTATCAGTTTCTTTGTATATGATTTCAATGGTTTCGTACACTCAGGCAGGAAAGGTAGATCGTTAAGTTCTTTAGGATGCTCGATGTCTATGACGTCACACCCAGAGACAGGATGTCTGGCAGTATCAAACACGTTTAAACTCGTCTCGTAACTACCTGTATGTGCTGTCACACCAACAAGAGAAGTATTCCCACACGCTCATTCAGTCAGAGGTTCCATTCAAAGCCTACCACCACCCATTACACCAAAGCTAGTACAATCTCTATTATCAAAATACTTAAAAGTAAAGGCTTAAAAGGTAACGTAGAAGATTTTCCTCCTTATTTACTTAAATGTGTGTATATACTACATTATTTCATGTTTTCATTCCCTTTTCAATTCTTCCTTTCCATCTTCTTCCAGAAAGATCATTACATTTCACTACAATCACGAGAAAAGCAATTTTTCCAGAGTTTCACAGATTCTAAGCTTCTAGAATCGAACCCGGTAATAGTTTTAATAAATGTATTTTTAGTAATTTAGCTCCCTCACATCAGCATCTACCATTTAATCTTTACTTGAACCTGATAGGATTCATAGGCTTGAAGATATATGAAATCACCCCTTCGGGATTTGATCTGAGTACTTTAAAGTACTTTTTGTCATGAGAACGATATTTATGGACTAGGTACTCTGTTTACGGTTTACTTGACGTGTCTATATAAATTAGATTACGAGTTATTAAATTTGCAAGTAAATTTCATTAAATCGGTATTCGAACCCAGAACACCAGGAACAAAATAATTTATAATATTAGCTTGACATGTTAAACAAAGCTGTATGCAGTTACATCTTCGATCTAAGTGATGTATTCTAGAGTACAGAGGAAAATTAAGGAAGTCATTAAAAGATGGGAATCGAACCAAGCACAACTGATTGGCAATTATATACAGCATTAATCACCCAGTACAGAACCTATCAATCATGCTTTGGCCCACTCCTCTACCTCATTTAGTTCCAGAGATAATAAAGATTTAAAATTAAGAATCGACCTCAGGACACCAGATCCCCAAATATAGATTTACAAGAAACGACCTATTGATATAAATGCAATAAAGTTTATTTGACGTCTTTATCTTAAGTAGTTTAGGAGTTATTATATTTATAATTAAATTACATTTTATCGGTATTCGAACCCAGAACACCAGAAACAAACTTATTTATAAAATTAGTTTACTATGTTAAAAAGAGTTATACACAGTTACGCAATCAATCTAAGTGATACATTCTAGTATACAGAGAAAAATTTAGGAAATCATTGAAAAATCGGGATTCGAACTAGGGACAACTGATTGAAAATTATATACAGTATTACTTACACATTATAACAGCTATCAAACATGCTTTGGTCCATTCCCCTACCTTTCTTAGTTTCCGAGATAATGGCGATTTAAAAATTAAAGATCGAACCCAGGACACCAGGTACCCAAATATACATTCATAAGAAACAACGTAATGACCTTAATGTAATAAAATTTATTTGGCGTCTTTATCTTAATTAGTCTCCGAGTTATTGGAAGATGAATTTGTAATCACTCGTAGGATTCGAACCCAGGCATCCCGGCCAACTCGGATTAATATCTCAAGGACGCGGCGCATTCCAAAGAATTGATTAGTTTTTATCCCATTGTTCTATCTCTTTTCATTCAGGAGATATAAGCGATTAATCAGTAGTAGGGATTTGGGGTTTCTGGCCCAGTTAATTTATGCATGGAATGCAATTAATATGCTAATTAGCCCCACCCCCACTAATTAGCCACCACCCCCAAATCCATACGTTTTTCCCTTTGCTGGTCACGGTTTTCCCTTTGCTGGTCACCTTTTTCCCTTTGCTGGTCACATTCTTCCCTTTGCTGGTCACCTTTTTCCCTTTGCTGGTCACGTTTTTCCCTTTGCTGGTCACCTTTTTCCGTCAACTGGCCACCTTTTTCCCTTTGCTGGTCACGTTTTTCCCTTTGCTGGTCACCTTTTTCCCTTTGCTGGTCACGTTTTTCCCTTTGCTGATCACCTTTTTTCCCTTTGCTGGTCACCTTTTTGCCTGAGCGAGTCACCTTTTCCCTGAATGGGTTACGTGATGGGTACGTCAAGAACATTCACATGAAACAACTTTCCACTAAGTTCACGTCTAAAGTCGCTTTCAAATTCTCGCCCCTCCCCTCCTATTCCCTATCTCTCCTGTATATAAGTCCATATTCCTACTGCTTCACTATCTGTCTAGCCTACCGACTCCCCTCGTGTCCCTATACCTCTCATATAAACCATACTCTACTCCTCTACCTCTGCCTAGCCTAGCCTAGCTCCTCTCCTCGTTTCCCTGTACCTCTCATATAAACCATACTCTACTCCTCGACCTCTGTCTAGCCTAACACCCCTCCTCCTGTTCTATACTTCTCATACATATAAGCGCCTACTCTACTCTCAACCTCTGTCTAGCCTAACACCACTCCCCGTATCCCCTACCTCTCATAAAGCGCATTCCTCCTGCCCCCCTCTAGCTGAGTATCACTCCTTGGTTTCCTATCTAACCTAACTTTAACACCTGTCTATCCTAGCATAGGTTCTCTCTCCGTTTTCTCGTCTCTCCTTATAAACACATACTCAATTCTCCTAACCTAACACCCCTCCTCCTGTTCCCAACCTCTCTCATATAAAGGACATATTCTACCCTTCAACTCTGTCTAGCCTAACACCCCTCCTCGTTTTCCTATACCATTCATATAAACCATACTCTACTTCTTGACCTCTGTCTAGCCTAACACCCCTGCTCCTGTTCCCTACCTCTCTCATATACAAGACATGCTCTACCCTTCAACTCTGTCTAGTCTAACACCTCTCCTCGTTTTCCTATACCTTTCATATAAACCATACTCTACTTCTTGACCTCTGCCTAGCCTAACACCTCTGCTCCTGTTCCCTACCTCTCTCATATACAAGACATGCTCTGCCCTTCAACTCTGTCTAGCCTAACACCCCTCCTCGTTTTCCTATACCTTTCATATAAACCATACTCTACTTCTCGAACTCTGTCTAGCCTAACACCCCTGCTCCTGTTCCCTACCTCTCTCATATAAAAGACATGCTCTACCCTTCAACTCTGTCTAGCCTAACACCCCTCCTCGTTTTGCTATACCTTTCATATAAACCATACTCTACTTCTTGATCTCTGCCTAGCCTAACACCCCTGCTCCTGTTCCCTACCTCTCTCATCTACAAGACATGCTCTGCCCTTCAACTCTGTCTAGCCTAACACCCCTCCTCGTTTTCCTATACCTTTCAAATAAACCATACTCTACTTCTTGACCTCTGTCTAGCCTAACACCCCTGCTCCTGTTCCCTACCTCTCTCATATAAAAGACATGCTCTACCCTTCAACTCTGTCTAACCTAACACCCCTCCTCGTTTTCCTATACCTTTCATATAAACCCTACTCTACTCCTAGACCTCTGTCTAGTCTAACACCTCTCTACTATCTCTTCCATATAAACGTATTTCCCTCCTTCAACCTTGTCTAGCGTAGTATCGGTCGTCGTATTCCCTATCTCTCCCATATAAACCCATTTTCCTCCTTGAACCGCCCCATCCAGCCTCGTTTTCCCTATCCTTTCCCATATATGCCCAAAAAACTGCGCCAGCTCTCTCCTAAATAACCTACTGACGTGGATGGAAAGAGTATCCCCTTGCTTGCTCTATGGGTCGTTCATCGCCCTCTTCCACCCTGGGACGGGTCTTTGAGCCTGGAATTGTTAGGGACTTCCGCGCGTATCTATGGGTCTGCCTCTGGGACCTTCACTTCATTCCTGCGTTCTGGGGAGTGCTATTCACGTAGGTCTAAGTTTGCGAGGTGTACCTCCATTGTATAACCCTAACCCTAGTTAAGGCAAAGACATCACATGCAGCCACGTCCTTCATTAGTTGCTTCTATCTACTTCTTATTAATCGAGATAATCTTTCATTACACATTACGTTGTAGGTATAAGAAGATACAGTACGCTAAAGCCATAGTCAGATTTTTATAGAGCGTGTCACTATGTGATGGTTTTGAAATTCCATGCTGTTTGCGTGACTACAGGGGAAAAACAAATTGGTCATCAGCCTCCTTCTCCGCCATAATCGCTTATTAACTATAACCTGGATGTACCAAGCGGGATGGCTCAGGTGATAACGTCTGTAGCCCGCAATCGAGCGGTCCCGGGTTCGATTCCCGGCGACCATCCTCTCTGACCCATTGGTTTTTTCCCGGGTCGTCAGACGAATGCTGGAATAGTTTATTTCATCCCCCGTCCGTCCATTATTTCATACATCCTTCACCCCGTTTGGTTTGTTTCAGGGTCGGAAGTGTCGACGATGGTGTTTCGGTGCAGCTTGGCAGAGAAAAAAAAGATGCTCTCTATGAACTTTCTCCGGCCTTCGGCTAGTTGCCGGGGTATACGGACCGCAGCCTGGCGTTGAACCCTGTATGCGGCGGGACCGAGGTGTCTCAATCTGGAAACTGTAGTGATCCTGTCATTGCTGTGCCGTCACCCTTCCTCCCAGGGATATCCCCATTACTGGATGGGTGCCGAACCCCCACCACTTCACAATCCAATCCTATAACCTGGATGTACATTAAGCGTTAAATTAAGTACTGAACCGTGATATGGACTTGATTTATATAACACCCGTATGTTATTAAACGTTGTACTGCAATAGTATGAAGAACAAGATATAGTGGTTACGTTTTAATAGCATTTCGGCGTACTTACCTAAGCCAAACAATTAAATCTCTAGGTTTTCTTGTACGCAGATCTTCCTCCTCTAAAATAAAACCCCACACAAACAGACAAACATGCTTACACCAAAAATTTCAAAACAATTCAAATTTCCAGTTAGCTACAAAGGTAAGATCTAATATTTAATAATAACCTAACCTAATAATTATTAAATGCTCGTATAATTACCCTAATTAATCTAACTATAACTAACCTAATTATATAGCAATATAATTTTAAAAAACTATTATTATAATCAGTTAGTCAGCGACTAATGATCGGCGTGCAAAGTTTTACATCTGCGAATATAAAAGCAGGGTGCCAACGTAACACAGACAATATAACTAATCTTTCCAATACGTGTAACAGGTGCGTATTTGCGAAGGAGTTACCGGTTATGAATGGAACCTAACAACACGATGAGAAGGTTATTGCTGCCCCACGTATGGGAGGTTGTTTTCTTGAAGTGTTCGCCCCACGTACGATACAAAGTTTCCGGTGGCCTTCGCCCCCACTTTTAAAAAAATCAGCTTTGTATTTTAATATTTATTTAAATATTATATATGTATGCCTCGGCTGCGTCAGTAGTAATTTGCAGAAACACGCATCTCTTAGCAGGGGTAGTACGGCTAAAGAATGAAGGCTTACACAAATTATAATGCTACTTCGTTTTATTAATCTTACACACGATTAAGTAACACTTTAACTGATGTATCCTACTGTAGAGTTGTGAGATTATTGTTAATTGTACTTTTTAACACGTAAACTTTATATTATTCACACCGTAATAAATGTATTACGTTACACACTGAATACGTAACGAGCGAAGTGCTCGGGAACGCTGCCTTCTAGCGTCTACCGCTTAAATTCGTACATTCACTCTATTTCACGTCTCTGATTGGCTAATCCTATTCCAATAGAATACCTTTATTTAACTTAAATCTTCTGTAGTTGGTGATTGGTTGTTTATAAACTGTCTTAAATATTTCATTATTGTTCCAAGAATTATTAGTAGCATTATTAAACTTTCTAATTTATTCTTGTCTCAAGGTTACTTCATTGTTACCTCACTGTTAGCAAGCTTCAGCTTCTATTCTCACAGCTCCTACATTGTTAAAACTACGTAATACATTCACATCACATTATTATATATGTACATAATAAAATAAACATAATACAATGACTGTTACACACATTTTATATATTATTCTATACACATAATGGTTTAAGGCGGGGTGTTAATATATTTTATATTATATAATTAGACTGATATCATTTAAGTATTAAAAATACTGCCTCCTGTTACATGTATTGGAAAGGTTAGTTATATTGTGTGTGTTACGTTGGCACCCTGTTTTTATTTTCGCAGGTGTTCAAGCTTTGCACACCGATCATTTAGTCACCAACTGACGCACTGGTTATAATAATAGTTATTTTATATTATATTATATTTGAATTAAACATTTCAAAACATTTCAAATTTCCAGTTAACCACAAAGGTAAGATCTAATAATTAATAATAACCTAACCTAATAATTATGAAGTGCTCGTATAATTACCCCAATTAATTTAACTATAACTAATCTAATTTAAATAGTAATATAATTTAAAATAACTATTATTATAACCAGTGCGCCAGTTGGTGACTAAATGATCGGTGTCCAAAGTTTGAACACATGCGAATATAAAAAGAGGGCGCCAACGTAACACAGACAATATAACTAACCTTTCCAATACATGTAACTGGTATGTATTTGCGAAGGAGTTACCGTTTTGAATGGAACATAACAACACGAATATGACCAGATTCTGGTGATTTATCTCCATTATGGTGGAAAAATGTCGAAGCTGCACTTTAGTAACCTCACGTATAATGAAAGTTTCTTTGGAATACAACTAGATAGAAGAATAAACTTTTGAAAGCAGAGCGAGTAGAAAAGTCATGTGAATGCACCACATCCGATTTTTAAAAACAAGTGTGTATTACTAGCTGAGATAAACATTTCAAACACATTTATTGAAATTTCTGGTAATTAAATTTTTAACAGATGCATTTTAACTTTCTCTGCCATGTACATAGTAATTAGGGAGGGTGTTGCATTCCACCCAAAAATTCGATACAGATATCACCGGAAATACATGTTTTGAGGTACCTGAATAAAAAATCCTTTTTTAAAAATATGCTTTTTCTGTGTGTGCGCCGCATAAATAAAAAATGAAAACTCCGATAAATATTAAATTTGGCATTTAAGTTCAGAATCTTCCAAAGATGCGACACAAAGGTATTCAAGAAAATCCCCCACAAACTACTACCCTTACATTTAATTCTTTTCGAAATTTTTGATTTTCTCAAAAATGGCACTAAATATTTTGGTTAAAATACCATATATTAAATATATTCAGATAGCAAATGAAATGTCTATCTTACATTTTCTGGGAATAGCCTGTGAAGCCCTCATTATTCTGAAGGAATTTTATATAATCTTGTATAATTGGTAAACGTTAAGCGATAGACGAAAACCTATTATAGAATGTCTTTAAAACACACATTTTTTTTAAATAAGTTTTTTTCCGGCATCAGTCACTTCCGAGATATCTGTTACTAATGGTACGATTTTTTCAATACTCTGTCATTCTTTTAAGGTTCTGTCGACATTCAGTTGTTTCTCGCGATGGCACAGAAAGAGTATGGAATTTTTCATGATTGTTCAGAACTCGCTTTCTTGGTGTAGTACGTTGTTTATATAAGATTTATTTATTTATTAATTTATTTATTGATAAACAATAGGTTATCAAGAATAACAGAAGTATTATTAATAGAAAAACTGACAGGCTTCAGGAAAGGTAGAAGTTGTATATATAACGTCTTCTCCCTTAAGCAAATAATCGAAAAACGTAGAGTGTTCAACTTAGAACACTCATATTCCCTTTATATATATAAGAGAGCCTTTGACAAGGTATGTGGAAAAAAGGTTATGAGAAATATTAGAAAATAAAGGAGTACCAACACACTTAATAAATGTAATTAGAAATTTATATGTGAAAACTAAAATTGTAATAGATAATCGAGAACCCATAATAGTAGAAATATAAGGCCGCTACGGAAACACAGAGAGATGCCGAAAAACTGATAAGGTTCTTTGATCTATGCCGCTAGCCCCGCCCCCTCCCTTTGAGTTCTCACATGCCGCCCCGGTCGCGTGCCGCTAGCCCCGCCCCCTTCCCTTTGTGTGCTGATCTAATGCCGACTGGTTCTGTGCCGGCAGGTCCCCCCCTCCCCCCTGTGGTCACGTGTCGTTGTGGCCAGCCCCCCTCCCTCCCCCATACGCGTACCCTCCCTCCCCTTTGTGTTCTGGTTGGTTCCCTGTGGATAGGTGGGAGAGTGTGTATTGATCCTATACGTCGGTCGCGTGCCTTCCCTAGGTCTAAATCCCTGCCGTGTGATTGGCTTGGGGTAGGGGATGTGCCGCTCGGGTGATGGGGTATAAGGGAATGGGGTTCTCGGTGCGTGACGTTGGCTTGGAAATCCACCCTGGCGATGTGGGAATGCGATTCTCGATGCCTGCAGCACACCGGCAAATCGTTTGAGTACATAATTGTGTCAATCAATTAGATAATGTGTTATTGAAAAAAGAATCAATGTTTATATACCGCTATTGCAATTAAACGTTCCTCGTCATCAATTAAGTATTTTTGATTGAATCGCGCGCACCTGCCCCTAAACCGTCATTTATAATCTACTAATGTCAATAAATTACACGTCTAATGAAACACGGCTAGTCTGTCGATGAAAACAATTAAGTATTTTTGAATGATTAATTGACTCGCACGCAACTGTTCGTTATCGTATATGTGTGGTAGCATGTGTATAATTATTACGAGTAATAACATTTATTTATTTCTACTTTTGAGGGAAAATAGATTTTGGATTTATAAGAATATTACAACACTTAGATGAAAGGACAGAGTTGACGTAACAGTCGTTATCGCGTGATAATTGCGGTGGAACACCGACCGCAACCTTCCACCGCGAAACGTTTCACACGAATGGCTGACTCACGGTACTTGGAGTGGCAAGACGACTAGCGCACCCCCTCCACTCGCGTTTCAGTTCGCCTGCTACACCAGCGCGCCAGGTGGTAAAATGAGTGAAACTGGTTTTTTCTCTCTGAACCAGTGAGTGTTTCCTCACAGCGCCCCTGGTGGTCATATCCGAAAGTTGTGAATTCACCATATTTAAACTCGATGTGTGCGCAAGGCGGACATCTTAACTTTATATAATTCAGCGAAATATGATTCCGGAAAAAAAAATAAAGTCGAATTAACATGCGAGGTGCGTTCATGTTGGCTCCAGAGGAATTGATTATGAAATAAATTAAATACGTTGAATATTACATATGCTATTAAAAATAAATAAGACTCTCGCTGATCGATGAATACAATTAAATATTTTTATTAATTAATGTAATTGAATTGCGCGCCTAGAGATATCTCACCCGATTATTCATCTACCATGAATATCTCACTTCTAATGAAACGACGCAGTCTATCGATTAAAAACAATTAAGTTTTTTTGATTGATTAATGTAATTGACTCGCGCGCAACTGTTCGTTATCGTATATGTGCGATTATTACGAGTAATAACGTTTGTTTAATTCTTCTTTTTGAATGGAGGGTTTATAAAAAAATATTACATGAATTAAAAAGCAACTTAAAACGAAATTGCAAATAGCTAGTATGAGACGTTAACACGAGAACCCTTTACGAAAAAACAAGACGCCTGCGACAGCTGTGCCTCGTCTAAATAGAAGCGGTTAAACCAGGACGCTTGGGCTTTCCCTCAGTACCTGCTCTTAATGGCTAGGGGTATCCACCACATCGGAGTGCGCTCCAACTGACGTTAAAAATATAAGTCTGCTATGTCTCTTCTGGCTCGAGAGAAGTAATAATTACAATTCAAAACAGGCGTACCTGTAAGTAACACGCACGAAGACTTCAAATATAAATTTTATATTCGTTTTAAATGTTCTTTCTAAAGACGTAGCGAACTTTGAGAAATTCAACGAATTATTCACTTGCGTACACTGCTTGAAAGAAATATGGTGTACACCCCTGAAGAATGCCTGTGTAGACACATTAGCAGACGACAGTCGCTTCCGCACCATTAAATATCTTCAGAAGAAGGTAAAAACAAGGTCTTGTATAGAGCACTTAGTGAACAATGACAGACGTTTCCAGTTGATTAAACATCCTAAGTGCTCTGAAAAACAAATATCTTCAGAAGAAGGCAATACAAGGTCCTGTATAGAGCCATTAGTGATACAAAAGAAGTTCTTAATGGATTCCCCGGGGCAGAAAATCCATCACAAACCGTGGAAAACCAAGTCTAGACATGTTTTAAGCTTACCACAAAAAATGTTTTCCCGATAATTAATATAATTCTACATGAAGAATATTAATGATTAAGTTTTCAATTAAACGTATACTGTATAGATTCTGTACTTAAACATTCGATTGTATCTTTGTCATTATTTAAATACTCACATACAAGAATTGCACGCATGATATCAAAAAATTAAACTGGTTTTTTTTTCGTTATGTTAAACAAAGAAATATGATTTGGCGAGAGTAATATGAAGAATAAAAAGTATTCAGATCGGTGAATATTACATGCGTTATTAAAAATAAATAAGGCTCTCGCTGAACGATGAAAGCAATCAAATATTTTTTATTAATTAATTGTATATGAATTGACTTGCGCATCTGCTTGGTGACGTATGTGCATGATTATTACGCGTGTATAACTATTACGACTAATAGCATTTGTTTAATTCTAAATAATGAAATATGATGCCTAGCCTAAACAATCGTCGTTACTCTTAATTTATTCCATTTTAAAAAGATTGGGCTTAGTAAACATAGGACGAGTACGATTTTAAATACCCCGTCCATTCGAGAGATATTTTTCGAATATTCCAACATGTTAATATAAACTTAATACACACACACACAAATTCATTTCAAGTAATCTAACGATATTGAATAAAATATTAAATGTTTAAGATATTGTAATGAGAAATGAAATGTATATCTCGAATTTTCTGGGCCGCCGGCTGCAGGATCGCTCATCAAATACCGTAATGATTCAGGCACCCGAACACCCGAATGGTAAGCATTCTTCAGAGTTTTTAAATAAGTAATGTAACAATTCATATTAACTTCTTGTTCATATTCTTTATTATTATTTCCAGGAAGTGAACTTTATTTTGGTATCGACCATCCATCGAGCGCTGCACCGGCACCACCTGGCTCCCAAGCCTTCGTGGGGCCGAATCACCATGGAGGTGGCTCTGCCTCCGTACATGCAGCAACACTCGTAAGGTGAGAATTTACAGACGGGTGTTTGAGCAGTTGTAACTAAAAATTACATAATAGTAGACATACAATGTCGATTCTGGCACACAAAGGCATGCCTACGACAGCATAGAGTTCCGGATTGTATAAGGAGAAAAGGATATATTTAAGGGGAGTTTCTCACACACATGCAGTCACATAACTCTTTCGGTCTCCCAGAATGCTATGTATTTTTCACACGGGTGTTTAAAACATGTATTTTTTTCACGTATAGAGTGTAGATTCTTTAGAACTCTGTACTTAAACATGCTATACTATTATTATTATTTATTTTTTCCAGGAAATGGACTTTATTTCGGAGGCGGCATCGCTCAACAGGCGACCGCTGCACCGGTACCTCCAGGCTTCGCGAGCGTTGTACCAGAAGGCTTCGCGACCGCTGCACCACCACCCCCAGGCTTCCAGAACTTCCTGGTACCAAATCAGCAGGGATGGGACCCTGCCCCATACATGCAGCAAGCACCGAACGGTAAGAATTTTTCAATATTTTACGAAGTTCTTTTACACATTCTATATTATTATTATTAATAATATTATTATTTACAGGAAATGGAGTTTATTTTGGGATCGTGCATCCATCGACCGCTGCACCGGTACCACATGGCTTCCAAGCCTTCATGGGGCCAAATCAGCAGGGTCGGGTCCTTGCCCATACATGCAGCAACCACCGACCGGTAAGAATATTTTTCAACATTTTTTATGAAGTTCTTTTTACACATTCTATATTATTATTAATATTGTTATTATTTTCAGGAAGTGGACTTTATTTCAGAGGGCGGGGTTTTCTGGGAATGTCTCCAAAAGTATTCTTCATTCTGAACGACTTTGCAAAACTGATAAACCATAAGAGATAGACAAAATTTTACTACACAAAAAATGGAGATCGCGATAAAATACATAATTTATATGATATACATTCTTGTTGTAGAGTAAATCGTTTTCGACATATTGCTTGTTATTCCCTTTAAAATTTTCCAATACTTATACTTTTTCTCAAATTCATTATTCTTGTTTTTATGTCCTGGACATGCAAAGAGAATGGAATGCGCCACATAGCATCCAGCGTTAAAATATTCGACTATCGCTTAAAACCTACCATATTCCCCTTGCATCGATATGAAAATTACCAATAACATTGACATCTCAATATCTCGATTAACATGAAGCATATAGGGAATAAGTGCTTGTTAAAATAGTTTGTACAAGAGTAGAGAAAGTCATGTGAGTGTATCACATCAGAATTTTTGATATTGGTTTAAATTTTCAAATACTTTTAACTTTTCTCAAGCGGTAACTCGCTATTCGTTTTTCCCGTGGTAATGCATAGAGAATAGAATTCTAAAGCCATCACATAGCATCAGACGTTTTTTTAAAACATCTGTGACGTGTCTATTCACAATCGAAAGGTCGATGGTTCGAGGAAAATTATATCTACAGAAAAAATACATTATTTACACTCTGTGATTAATTTGGTAATGTAACAATAGTTAACAATGAATTTTAGCGGTACATGTAAAAAAATAAAATATATTTTTTATTTCTAGCGTCATACGCAGAAGCATGACCCTTAAGGAACGCTGGCGTAATCGAAGGATTTCCCCATAACAGGTTTAGACGTGCCCACGAAATGTCCCTGAGCGAGGCTAGCATTTCCCTCTCCTTCTTCTCGAATTTTTGGAGTAGCCAATCAAAATTGCTGTATTATATACCGTCACACCTCTCACCCCTTCAGATTTTATCAGGTGAAACGATATAAAAGCAGTAGCTTCTCCGACGATTTCACTGTATTGTGACAACACAGCGAGCTAAGATCTCTGCAAACTTTTCTCATTCAAAGTGAAATTTCAACGAACATCATGTCTGGTAAGTTGTAACAAAACACTTCATTTACTTCAAAAGTTAAATTATTACTCTGTACATTTAACTTATATTTGCGTTCTTGTTTTTAATGCATGGCATTTATATGCGAATAGCTGAGCATTCTAAAAGTTAATAGCTAGACAAGTGAATTTTCTGAAATGTGAACAGTTTAGTTAAGTATTCATTTTAGGCAAGCTTATTCTACATTTAATAGCTAACTGCGCGAATTCTCAAAATGGGAAACAATTTAGTTAAGTATTCACCTTGTTGAGTAATTATTATTCCAGATATTTAAATACAGGATTTCACAGAGTGAATTATATTCCATTTGGGGAAAATACAATTATTTGAATACCTTATTAACGTTTTTTGCTTTAGAATATTACAAAAAGACTGTTGCGCGAATCATTCGCTCTAACAAAGTAAATATCTACATTATATTAAAACATTTAAATCGAAAAATGCAGTACTTAATGAACTTTATTAGTGTATCAGAACCTCAATTATATTTACACATATCATTTTCAGAAAAAAGTTAATAATTTTGTAACTTTCAAATAAATGAAATTTTGTTATGCAACACATTCTCTAATAAAGAATATGTTTTTTTTCTCTTCCTAATGCAGAAAGTTTGACATCTCAACTTAACACATTGGCTGAGGGTAGCATTTACCCAGCCGTTCAAAGACTACAAGATCTTCAGCCAGAGGAGCCTTATAATATAAAATCCTTAAGAAAAATTGATACTCGATACGGTGCTAGAGTCGTTGCACTTTTAGAGAATAAGCAAGTGTTTCTTCCGACAAGATATTCAACCCTAACAAGCCAACAGTTGGAGGAAATGCCTGGGAAGTTTCAAATGGTATATCATGGAGTAGTACCAGCCGGCAAGTTTAAGACATGTAAATTGTCTTTTCTTCCTATTAAGGTTTGTAGAAACAATTCAGCTATCCTTTCAAAGCTTCATTTAGAGTTACATTCGTAGAGTTTATAAATTCACACTTCAGTAGGATAACATTTGTCTAAAGTATACATAAATATGTAAAAAAATAACGTCCAGGATGTAATCTGAGCGAGGATCTGCAGAAAGAAGTTTAATAGTCTATTCACTGATTCTTTGCCTCAAAGCAGATACCTACAGCAAGTTTCAAATAATTTCCAGTAGGATAGCAGTTGTCAAAAGCATGCATCAATGTATTAAAAAATGTGTAAATAATGTCTAGATTGTACTCTGTGTGATTTCGTACAGAAAGAAGTTTAATACCCCTTGCAATGATTCTCCACATCGAAATATATACCTACAAGAAGCTGCAAATAATGTGAATGTGTGTTACAGGAATGCCCAGATGAATGTAAATGAAGAGGAAGAACGAGATAGCTTAAAACATCATAAACAGAAATGTGATAGGAACATTCTCAACACCTCCCAGTGACTTCAATCAATGAAGAATTGCAGCAGCGCGGAACATGCATGGAAAAAAAAACATCCGCGTGTGTAGAATATAACAATAATATATATATATATATATATAAATTATGTACTCATTATTACTGCTATACCAGCCTATACCATTGATTTCATAAATAATTTCATAATTGTTTAAGGAGAATGCCTATCTTAAAAACATTGATGCTACATGAAATCTAAACAAAAAAGATTATTGAACTATTACTGAAAGAGACTTGAATAAATGAGAATCTAGAAGCCAGTACCATCTTAATATTGGGCTGTATGATATGAGGTGTATAAAAAGATTAATAAAAAAATGAGGTCTATGTAATATAAACAACATTTATTTTTTATAAACATTTTCCTATTACATTCCTATACAAAAAACATACATATTTCCTAAAGACAAAGGTGATAGTCTAGACATTCTAAAACACTCAGTTATATAATCATATACATCACACAGAAAGAGACATGCATTATCCATAAAAAACTAAACATCTCAAGAATGTCAGGATGATGTATTTTATAAGTACAAGGTTTTGATATTTCAAAGTTCCTGTTAAACATGACTGTAATTGATTAACACAATTTCTCGATCCTGTCATGCTATAACTTTAGAAGCTTTCAGCTTACTTATAATCTCCTCAATCTCTTGTGTGTGACCATTATTACCAGCGTTCCTCGAGGCAATTAGTAACCTCAATATATTTACTAGTCTATTTGGATTTTCAAGCGTAGATATCACTGAATCATCATCATATGAAGATTTCATATTCTCGAGACTCCCGCTGTATCCAGATTTTTCACCATCAGTAGTCTCCAGTGAAGGACAGAGGCTTGATCCGGTATAACATCCCCCTCTATACATCTTCGGATCTTCGAGTGTAGGAGAGAGAGTCGATCCAGTATAACATGTTGCTCTATGAAGCTTAAATCTTGACAAAGAACGATTCTTAAAAATCCGCGCGCATATACAGCATCTAATAACGTGTTTTCCTCCATGTGTAATGTATGAAAAATTGAGTTTCTCATTCGCTAGTTGCTCAGATTTTCCCCGGCAGTAGCTCATGCTAAAACTAAAAGAAATTAAATGAATACGGGAATGCTAACGCTCGAAGGAATTAAAAGCGAATGAATGAATTCATAACACGCAGCTATGTATATATCCAGGGTGAGGACGTCGGAGGGAATCGCGATCTACGCATAGCAGAGGAAAGGATGCTCTCTGGAAACATTCGTGGAAAAGGAGACTCTCAACAGAACATGGCGAATGCGAGCATGGAAAAAGGATGCTCTCTGCAAACATTCGTAGAAAAGGATGCTCTCAACAGAACATGGTGAATGCGACAGAACATGGCGAATGCATGCATGAAAAAAGGATGCTCTCTGGAAACATTCGTGGAAAAGGATGCTCTCAACAGAACATAGCGAATGCGAGCATGGAAAAAAGGATACTCTCTGGAAACATTCGTGGAAAAGGATGCGTAACAACCTGATCACGCTATGTAACAAACTGTTCGCGCTATGTAACAAACTGATCAGTCTATGTAACAAGCTCATCACGCTGTGTAACAAAGGAATCACGCCATGTAACAAAGGAATCACGCCATGTAACAAAGGAATCACGCTATGTAACAAACTGATTACGCTATGTAACAAAGGAATCACGATATGTAAAAAAGTGATCACGCTATGTAACAAACTGATTACGCTATGTAACAAAGGAATCACGCTATGTAACAAAGGAATCACGCTATGTAACAAAGGAATCACGCTATGTAACAAAGGAATCACGCTATGTAACAAAGGAATCACGCTATGTAACAAAGGAATCACGCTATGTAACAAAGGAATCACGCTATGTAACAAAGGAATCACGCGATGTAACAAACTGATCAGGCTATATAACAAGCTCATCATGCTATGTAACAAAGGAATCACGCTATGTAACAAAGGAATCACGTTATGTAACAAAGGAATCACGCTATGTAACAAAGGAATCACGCTATGTAACAAACTGATCACGCTATGTAACAATGGAATCAAGCTATGTAACAAAGGAATCACGCTATGTAACAAAGGAATCACGCTATGTAACAAAGGAATCACGCTATGTAACAAAGGAATCACGCTATGTAACAAAGGAATCACGCCATGTAACAAAGGAATCACGCTATGTAACAAAGGAATCACGTTATGTAACAAAGGAATCACGCTATGTAACAAACTGATCAGGCTATGTAACAAGCTCATCATGCTATGTAACAAAGGAATCACGCTATGTAACAAAGGAATCACGCTATGTAACAAAGGAATCACGCTATGTAACAAAGGAATCACGCTATGTAACCAAGGAATCACGGTATGTAACAAAGGAATCACGCTATGAAACAAAGGAATCACGCTATGTAACAAAGGAATCACGCTATGTAGCAAAGGAATCACGCTATGTAACAAAGGAATCACGGTATGTAACAAAGGAACCACGGTATGTAACAAAGGAATCACGCTATGTAACAAAGGAATCACGCTATGTAACAAAGGAGTCACGCTATGTAACAAAGGAGTCACGCTATGTAACAAAGGAATCACGCTATGTAACAAAGGAATCACGCTATGTAACAAAGGAATCAGGCTATGTAACAAGCTCATCACGCTATGTAACAAAGGAATCACTCTATGTAACAAAGGAATTACGCTATGTAACAAAGGAATCACGCTATGTAACAAAGGAATCACGCTATGTAACAAAGGAATCACGCCATGTAACAAAGGAATCACGCTATGTAACAAAGGAATCACGCTATGTAACAAACTGATCAGGCTATGTAACAAGCTCATCATGCTATGTAACAAAGGAATCACGCTATGTAACAAAGGAATCACGCTATGTAACAAAGGAATCACGCTATGTAACAAAGGAATCAACGCTATGTAACAAAGGAATCAGATACATAGCGTGATCAGGTTGTTACGCATCCTTTTCCACGAATGTTTCCAGAGAGTATCCTTTTTTCCATGCTCGCATTCGCTATGTTCTGTTGAGAGCATCCTTTTCCACGAATGTTTCCAGAGAGCATCCTTTTTTCATGCATGCATTCGCCATGTTCTGTCACATTCGCCATGTTCTGTTGAGAGCATCCTTTTCTACGAATGTTTGCAGAGAGCATCCTTTTTCCATGCTCGCATTCGCCATGTTCTGTTGAGAGTCTCCTTTTCCACGAATGTTTCCTAGAGAGCATCCTTTCCGCTGCTATGCGTAGATCGCGATTCCCTCCGACATCCTCACCCTGGATATATACATAGCTGCGTGTTATGAATTCATTCATTCGCTTTTAATTCCTTCGAGCGTTAGCATTCCCGTATTCATTTAATTTCTTTTAGTTTTAGCATGAGCTACTGCCGGGGAAAATCTGAGCAACTAGCGAATGAGAAACTCAATTTTTCATACATTACACATGGAGGAAAACACGTTATTAGATGCTGTATATGCGCGCGGATTTTTAAGAATCGTTCTTTGTCAAGATTTAAGCTTCATAGAGCAACATGTTATACTGGATCGACTCTCTCTCCTACACTCGAAGATCCGAAGATGTATAGAGGGGGATGTTATACCGGATCAAGCCTCTGTCCTTCACTGGAGACTACTGATGGTGAAAAATCTGGATACAGCGGGAGTCTCGAGAATATGAAATCTTCATATGATGATGATTCAGTGATATCTACGCTTGAAAATCCAAATAGACTAGTAAATATATTGAGGTTACTAATTGCCTCGAGGAACGCTGGTAATAATGGTCACACACAAGAGATTGAGGAGATTATAAGTAAGCTGAAAGCTTCTAAAGTTATAGCATGACAGGATCGAGAAATTGTGTTAATCAATTACAGTCATGGTTAACAGGAACTTTGAAATATCAAAACCTTGTACTTGTAAAATACATCATCCTGACATTCTTGAGATGTTTAGTTTTTTTATGGATAATGCATGTCTCTTTCTGTGTGATGTATATGATTATATAACTGAGTGTTTTAGAATGTCTAGACTATCACCTTTGTCTTTAGGAAATATGTATGTTTTTTGTATAGGAATGTAATAGGAAAATGTTTATAAAAAATAAATGTTGTTTATATTACATAGACCTCATTTTTTTATTAATCTTTTTATACACCTCATATCATAAGCCCAATATTAAGATGGTTCTGGCTTCTAGATTCTCATTTATTCAAGTCTCTTTCAGTAATAGTTCAATAATCTTTTTTGTTTACAGTTCATGTAGCATCAATGTTTTTAAGATAGGCATTCTCCTTAAACAATTATGAAATTATTTATGAAATCAATGGTATAGGCTGGTATAGCAGTAATAATGAGTACATAATTTATATATATATATATATATTATTGTTATATTCTACACACGCGGATGTTTTTTTCCATGCATGTTCCGCGCTGCTGCAATTCTTCATTGATTGAAGTCACTGGGAGGTGTTGAGAATGCTCCTATCACATTTCTGTTTATGATGTTTTAAGCTATCTCGTTCTTCCTCTTCATTTACATTCATCTGGGCATTCCTGTAACACACATTCACATTATTTGCAGCTTCTTGTAGGTATATATTTCGATGTGGAGAATCATTGCAAGGGGTATTAAACTTCTTTCTGTACGAAATCACACAGAGTACAATCTAGACATTATTTACACATTTTTTTTAATACAGTGATGCATGCTTTTGACAACTGCTATCCTACTGGAAATTATTTGAAACTTGCTGTAGGTATCTTCTTTGAGGCAAAGAATCAGTGAATAGACTATTAAACTTCTTTCTGCAGATCCTCGCTCAGATTACATCCTGGACGTTATTTTTTTACATATTGATGTATACTTTAGACAAATGTTATCCTACTGAAGTGTGAATTTATAAACTCTACGAATGTAACTCTAAATGAAGCTTTGAAAGGATAGCTGGATTATTTCTACAAACCTTAATAGGAAGAAAAGACAATTTACATGTCTTAAACTTGCCGGCTGGTACTACTCCATGATATACCATTTGAAACTTCCCAGGCATTTCCTCCAACTGTTGGCTTGTTAGGGTTGAATATCTTGTCGGAAGAAACACTTGCTTATTCTCTAAAAGTGCAACGACTCTAGCACCGTATCGAGTATCAATTTTTCTTAAGGATTTTATATTATAAGGCTCCTCTGGCTGAAGATCTTGTAGTCTTTGAACGGCTGGGTAAATGCTACCCTCAGCCAATGTGTTAAGTTGAGATGTCAAACTTTCTGCATTAGGAAGAGAAAAAAAAACATATTCTTTATTAGAGAATGTGTTGCATAACAAAATTTCATTTATTTGAAAGTTACAAAATTATTAACTTTTTTCTGAAAATGATATGTGTAAATATAATTGAGGTTCTGATTCACTAATAAAGTTCATTAAGTACTGTATTTTTCGATTTAAATGTTTTAATATAATGTAGATATTTACTTTGTTAGAGCGAATGATTCGCACAACAGTCTTTTTGTAATATTCTAAAGCAAAAAACGTTAATAAGGTATTTAATAATTGTATTTTCCACAAAAGGAATATAATTCAATCTTTGAAATCCTGTATTTAAATATCTGGAATAATAATTACTCAACAAGGTGAATACTTAACTAAATTGTTTCCCATTTTGAGAATTCGCGCAGTTAGGTATTAAATGTGGAATAAGCTTGCCTAAAATGAATACTTAACTAAACTGTTCACATTTCAGAAAATTCACTTGTCTAGCTATTAACTTTTAGAATGCTCAGCTATTCGCATATAAATGCCATGCATTAAAAACAAGAACGCAAATATAAGTTAAATGTACAGAGTAATAATTTAACTTTTGAAGTAAATGAAGTGTTTTGTTACAACTTACCAGACATGATGTTCGTTGAAATTTCACTTTGAATGAGAAAAGTTTGCAGAGATCTTAGCTCGCTGTGTTGTCACAATACAGTGAAATCGTCGGAGAAGCTACTGCTTTTATATCGTTTCACCTGATAAAATCTGAAGGGGTGAGAGGTGTGACGGTATATAATACAGCAATTTTGATTGGCTACTCCAAAAATTCGAGAAGAAGGAGAGGGAAATGCTAGCCTCGCACAGGGACATTTCGTGGGCACGTCTAAACCTGTTATGGGGAAATCCTTCGATCACGCCAGCGTTCCTTAAGGGTAATGCTTCTGCGTATGACGCTAGAAATAAAAAATATATTTTATTTTTTTACATGTACCGCTAAAATTCATTGTTAATTATTGTTACATTACCAAATTAATCACAGAGTGTAAATAATGTATTTTTTCTGTAGATATAATTTTCCTCGAACCATCGACCTTTCGATTGTGAATAGACACGTCACAGATGTTTTAAAAAAACGTCTGATGCTATGTGATGGCTTTAGAATTCTATTCTCTATGCATTACCACGGGAAAAACGAATAGCGAGTTACCGCTTGAGAAAAGTTAAAGGTATTTGAAAATTTAAACCAATATCAAAAAATCTGATGTGATACACTCACATGACTTTCTCTACTCTTGTACAAACTATTTTTACAAGCACTTATTCCCTATATGCTTCATGTTAATCGAGATATTGAGATGTCAATGTTATTGGTAATTTTCATATCGATGCAAGGGGAATATGGTAGGTTTTAAGCGATAGTCGAATATTTTAACGCTGGATGCTATGTGGCGCATTCCATTCTCTTTGCATGTCCAGGACATAAAAACGAGTATAATGAATTTGAGAAAAAGTAGAAGTATTGGAAAATTTTAAAGGAAATAACAAGCAATATGTCGAAAACGATTTACTCAACAACAAGAATGTATATCATATAAATTATGTATTTTATCGCGATCTCCATTTTTTGTGTAGTAAAATTTTGTCTATCTCTTATGGTTTATCAGTTTTGCAAAGTCGTTCAGAATGAAGAATACTTTTGGAGACATTCCCAGAAAACCCCGCCCTCTGAAATAAAGTCCACTTCCTGAAAATAATAACAATATTAATAATAATATAGAATGTGTAAAAAAAACTTCATAAAAAATGTTGAAAAATATTCTTACCGGTCGGTGGTTGCTGCATGTATGGGCAAGGACCCGACCCTGCTGATTTGGCCCCATGAAGGCTTGGAAGCCATGTGGTACCGGTGCAGCGGTCGATGGATGCACGATCCCAAAATAAACTCCATTTCCTGTAAATAATAATATTATTATTAATAATAATATAGAATGTGTAAAAGAACTTCGTAAAATATTGAAAAATTCTTACCGTTCGGTGCTTGCTGCATGTATGGGGCAGGGTCCCATCCCTGCTGATTTGGTACCAGGAAGTTCTGGAAGCCTGGGGGTGGTGGTGCAGCGGTCGCGAAGCCTTCTGGTACAACGCTCGCGAAGCCTGGAGGTACCGGTGCAGCGGTCGCCTGTTGAGCGATGCCGCCTCCGAAATAAAGTCCATTTCCTGGAAAAAATAAATAATAATAATAGTATAGCATGTTTAAGTACAGAGTTCTAAAGAATCTACACTCTATACGTGAAAAAAAATACATGTTTTAAACACCCGTGTGAAAAATACATAGCATTCTGGGAGACCGAAAGAGTTATGTGACTGCATGTGTGTGAGAAACTCCCCTTAAATATATCCTTTTCTCCTTATACAATCCGGAACTCTATGCTGTCGTAGGCATGCCTTTGTGTGCCAGAATCGACATTGTATGTCTACTATTATGTAATTTTTAGTTACAACTGCACAAACACCCGTCTGTAAATTCTCACCTTACGAGTGTTGCTGCATGTACGGAGGCAGAGCCACCTCCATGATGATTCGGCCCCATGAAGGCTTGGGAGCCAGGTGGTGCCGGTGCAGCGCTCGATGGATGGTCGATACCAAAATAAAGTTCACTTCCTGGAAATAATAATAAAGAATATGAACAAGAAGTTAATATGAATTGTTACATTACTTATTTAAAAACTCTGAAGAATGCTTACCATTCGGGTGTTCGGGTGCCTGAATCATTACGGTATTTGATGAGCGATCCTGCAGCCGGCGGCCCAGAAAATTCGAGATATACATTTCATTTCTCATTACAATATCTTAAACATTTAATATTTTATTCAATATCGTTAGATTACTTGAAATGAATTTGTGTGTGTGTGTATTAAGTTTATATTAACATGTTGGAATATTCGAAAAATATCTCTCGAATGGACGGGGTATTTAAAATCGTACTCGTCCTATGTTTACTAAGCCCAATCTTTTTAAAATGGAATAAATTAAGAGTAACGACGATTATTTAGGCTAGGCATCATATTTCATTATTTAGAATTAAACAAATGCTATTAGTCGTAATAGTTATACACGCGTAATAATCATGCACATACGTCACCAAGCAGATGCGCAAGTCAATTCATATACAATTAATTAATAAAAAATATTTGATTGCTTTCATCGTTCAGCGAGAGCCTTATTTATTTTTAATAACGCATGTAATATTCACCGATCTGAATACTTTTTATTCTTCATATTACTCTCGCCAAATCATATTTCTTTGTTTAACATAACGAAAAAAAAACCAGTTTAATTTTTTGATATCATGCGTGCAATTCTTGTATGTGAGTATTTAAATAATGACAAAGATACAATCGAATGTTTAAGTACAGAATCTATACAGTATACGTTTAATTGAAAACTTAATCATTAATATTCTTCATGTAGAATTATATTAATTATCGGGAAAACATTTTTTGTGGTAAGCTTAAAACATGTCTAGACTTGGTTTTCCACGGTTTGTGATGGATTTTCTGCCCCGGGGAATCCATTAAGAACTTCTTTTGTATCACTAATGGCTCTATACAGGACCTTGTATTGCCTTCTTCTGAAGATATTTGTTTTTCAGAGCACTTAGGATGTTTAATCAACTGGAAACGTCTGTCATTGTTCACTAAGTGCTCTATACAAGACCTTGTTTTTACCTTCTTCTGAAGATATTTAATGGTGCGGAAGCGACTGTCGTCTGCTAATGTGTCTACACAGGCATTCTTCAGGGGTGTACACCATATTTCTTTCAAGCAGTGTACGCAAGTGAATAATTCGTTGAATTTCTCAAAGTTCGCTACGTCTTTAGAAAGAACATTTAAAACGAATATAAAATTTATATTTGAAGTCTTCGTGCGTGTTACTTACAGGTACGCCTGTTTTGAATTGTAATTATTACTTCTCTCGAGCCAGAAGAGACATAGCAGACTTATATTTTTAACGTCAGTTGGAGCGTACTCCGATGTGGTGGATACCCCTAGCCATTAAGAGCAGGTACTGAGGGAAAGCCCAAGCGTCCTGGTTTAACCGCTTCTATTTAGACGAGGCACAGCTGTCGCAGGCGTCTTGTTTTTTCGTAAAGGGTTCTCGTGTTAACGTCTCATACTAGCTATTTGCAATTTCGTTTTAAGTTGCTTTTTAATTCATGTAATATTTTTTTATAAACCCTCCATTCAAAAAGAAGAATTAAACAAACGTTATTACTCGTAATAATCGCACATATACGATAACGAACAGTTGCGCGCGAGTCAATTACATTAATCAATCAAAAAAACTTAATTGTTTTTAATCGATAGACTGCGTCGTTTCATTAGAAGTGAGATATTCATGGTAGATGAATAATCGGGTGAGATATCTCTAGGCGCGCAATTCAATTACATTAATTAATAAAAATATTTAATTGTATTCATCGATCAGCGAGAGTCTTATTTATTTTTAATAGCATATGTAATATTCAACGTATTTAATTTATTTCATAATCAATTCCTCTGGAGCCAACATGAACGCACCTCGCATGTTAATTCGACTTTATTTTTTTTCCGGAATCATATTTCGATGAATTATATAAAGTTAAGATGTCCGCCTTGCGCACACATCGAGTTTAAATATGGTGAATTCACAACTTTCGGATATGACCACCAGGGGCGCTGTGAGGAAACACTCACTGGTTCAGAGAGAAAAAACCAGTTTCACTCATTTTACCACCTGGCGCGCTGGTGTAGCAGGCGAACTGAAACGCGAGTGGAGGGGGTGCGCTAGTCGACTTGCCACTCCAAGTACCGTGAGTCAGCCATTCGTGTGAAACGTTTCGCGGTGGAAGGTTGCGGTCGGTGTTCCACCGCAATTATCACGCGATAACGACTGTTACGTCAACTCTGTCCTTTCATCTAAGTGTTGTAATATTCTTATAAATCCAAAATATATTTTCCCTCAAAAGTAGAATTAAATAAATGTTATTACTCGTAATAATTATGCACATGCTACCACACATATACGATAACGAACAGTTGCGTGCGAGTCAATTAATCATTCAAAAATACTTAATTGTTTTCATCGACAGACTAGCCGTGTTTCATTAGACGTGTAATTTATTGACATTAGTAGATTATAAATGACGGTTATGGGGCAGGTGCGCGCGATTCAATCAAAAATACTTAATTGACTGACGAGGAACGTTTAATTCCAATAGCGGTATATAAACATTGATTCTTTTTTCAATAACACATTATCTAATTGATTGACACAATTATGTACTCAAACGATTTGCCGGTGTGCTGCAGGCATCGAGAATCGCATTCCCACATCGCCAGGGTGGATTTCCAAGCCAACGTCACGCACCGAGAACCCCATTCCCTTATACACCATCACCCGAGCGGCACATCCCCTACCCCAAGCCAATCACACGGCAGGGATTTAGACCTAGGGAAGGCACGCGACCGACGTATAGGATCAATACACACTCTCCCACCTATCCACAGGGAACCAACCAGAACACAAAGGGGAGGGAGGGTACGCGTATGGGTGAGGGAGGGGGGCTGGCCACAACGGCACGTGACCACAGGGGGAGGGGGGACCTGCCGGCACAGAACCAGTCGGCATTAGATCAGCACACAAAGGGAAGGGGGCGGGGCTAGCGGCACGTGACCGGGGCGGCATGTGAGAACTCAAAGGGAGGGGCGGGGCTAGCGGCATAGATCAAAGAACCTTATCAGTTTTTCGGCATCTCTCTGTGTTTCCGTAGCGGCCTTATATTTCTACTCATAATATTTCTAAAAGGTGTTAGACAAGGTTGCCCAATGTCAACCAAACTTTTTACTTTCTCTACTACGTATAGTAAGTAGGGGAAGTATTGTATTCCATCCGAAAATTCGATACCGAGATTTCTCCGGAAATATATGGTTTGAGACCCCTGAATCCAAAAAAAAGTATTTTTGGAAACATGTCCGTGTGTGTCTGTCTGTGAACAGCATAACTCGGAAACGATTGCATCTACAAGAAAATTAGCAATAGGATTAACATCTCGATTAACATGAAGCATATGGAGAATAAGCGTTTGTAAAAATAGTTTGTACAAGAGTAGAAAAAGTCATGTGAGTGTAATACATCAGATTTTTAATCTATATTTTGACGACATGATTAGATCATGGAAGCAAAAAACAGTAGGAGGGATTAATTTGGGGTCAAGAATAGTAAAGACAATGGTCTTCGCAGATGACCAGATATTAATAGCGAAAAGTGAAGAGGAACTTCATAGGATGGCATACAAACTAAATTGAATATCAAAAACATACAGCATGGAAATTTCAACTGAAAAAATAAAGTTATGGCGTTTAAAGGTACTCACTCAGTCCGGTCTAAAACAATTATAGAAAATAGAAGCATAGAAAAAGTGTCAATATTTAATTTTCTAGAATGTGAAATAACATATGGGTCTGAAATATACATTAATAAAGAGTTAAATAAATTTAATTACATAACGGGAACTATAAAGAGAGCATTAAAAACTAAAATCAGAAAAGACTCAATAATAAAACTATATAAAGCAATCGCCATCCCTACAGTAACTTATGGGTCTGAAACATGGACAGCGACAGCAGAAAATAAAAGAAGGATACAGACAACTGAAATGAAATTTCTCAGAATTATAGCAGGATACACAAGAGTGGATAAAAAACGAAACAACGAAATAAGGCAAAAGTTAAAAATAAAGTAGTAATATAATATACAACTAACTGGAAACAACACTTAGAAAGAATGTCATTAAATAGGATACAACGAGCAACATATAACTACAGGTCCCAAGGATACAGAAACCCAGGACGACCAAAAAAGAGATAGACACAACAAGATTTTGGAGCCGGAACAGGCTAAAACGGCCGAAACCCGTCAAGTAGAAGAAGAAGATTTACTCAGTTTGGACGAAGTGATGTAATGATGATTTTTCGCTCCTAGGGCCAGCATATAGTGTCCAGTTGTTAAACATTTGACTATCGCTGTTCTCTTTGTATCTATAACGAAATGTGTAATGTAGTTGTTTCTGTAAAGGTTTATTTGGCATAAGTCATATGAATGTAACATCAGTGTTTTTAGCTTTAGTTTATTTCGATATACGCGTTAGAATTTCTAAAAGGAATAATTTTGTTACAGTTTTATAACTTCGTTTTAGCACCTTCAAGTTTTCACCTCGTTAGATGTAATATACCGAAGCGATTCAATTAGGCTAATGGCTGTACAAAATAATAATACTAAACCACAAAAGTAAAAGGAAAAAGAATACAACAGCAAATGTATTTTATAATCACAACATGTATATAGTTTGTAACTTTTACGAATCAAAAAAAAAAGCGAATAGCTTCTGAAAGAGCATGTCCATTTATTTGCAATAAAAGCGACGAGGCGCGGCGCGGCGCGACGGGATACAAACTATTCATTTGTAATGAAGCACTGCACTGAATGAATCGGAGTTCTAAAAGTTAACTCAGTCGTGCGTGGGGTCTTTATTTGTTCAGAATCGAACATGTGAGTTAATGATTCGTTCACAATTCGCCAGCAACAACCGACGTTTATTTTTATTTTCTGAAGCTCCCTACGTGCCCCACGGCTGGATTGCTTCTTCCCCCATGAACATGGGACTGAAATCATATACCTCCGTCAGAACAAAGCTTATCGGCCAAACAATGAATTGCTAATACGTGTTATATAAACATTTCTATAAATAGTGGCAGAAATCGCAACTACACTGGCGTTATTTGGAGGTGTCTGTCTGCCCTCTTCTCGCTTTCCCTACTCCTCCTCCTCCTCTCTCTCTCTCAACTTGTTCATATAATGTTTCCAGTAGAAATAAAGCCAAATATATCTATCGGCTATACTAATACACTGCCGTTTCTGAAAATGCAACACCAAGAAGGAAACGAATGAATTTAATAGCACAGGTTAGGTACATGACAATTAAGAAATGATAAACTTATACATGACCTTTGAGCCCTAATATTCAGTATTTGGTGTGGCCTCCATGCGCTGCAATTAGAGCTGCTATACGGCATTGAATCAAAAAGATTCTGAATAAGTTCCTGACGGATTTCCCCCCACGCAGTTTGTATTCGAGCCCACAAATCCGTGATACTGGTTATTGTAGGACCGTGACGCACCAGCTTCCGACCAACCATATCCCAGACATTTTCGATGGGCGACATGTCAGGCGAACCTGCTGGCCAGGGAGGCAATGGTACCCGTCGCTCTTCGAAGAAGGTTTGTACCTACATTCCTCGCAATATGTGGCCGGGCATTATCGTGTTCAAATGTGGCCTGTGGAGATGCCTGATGCAGGGGGAGTACCTCAGACTCTACAACCACCGTTAGGTATCGGTTTCTGTTCAAAGTGCCCTCAATTCGTAGAGATCGATTGTTGTAACCAATGGCGCCCCAAACCATCACATCTGGTGTTTGTCCGCTATGCCGCACAACAATGCAGCCCTCCAGGTTCCGCCCACCACGGTACCGCCGGAAACGTATGCGGCCATCACTGTAGGGCATACTGAAGTGGGACACGTCCGAAAACACTATATTTTGCCACTAAGCATTCTAGTGGGGGTGTTCAATTGCCCATTGCAGTCGGAGGAGCTTGTGGTTTCTGAACGATGGAAGACGACGTAATGGCATGCATTAGACATGGGGCGATTCATGAACGAATCGTTCATATGAACGACTACAAGGAAAGAATCGTATGAATCGTGTCAGTCTTAGCATGAATCGTCGTTCAAAATGAATCATAAGAATCGTGTATGAATCGTCGTTCAAAATGAATCGTAAGAATCGTGCATGAATCGTCGCTCAAAATGAATCGTAAGAATCGTGCATGAATCGTGGTTCAAACAGAATCGCAAGAATCGTGCATGAATCGTCGTTCAAAAAGATACGTGATCAGGACATTCTCGATTCATTCTCGCTTGCGCTTTGTTTACTACTCACTCTTAGCTTTGGCTTCCAAGACGAGCCCGGACGAATGCTGCCGAGTGAGTACGATGATGAGCAGGGAAGTTACCAAGCATTGTGATCCTATATCATAGTATACGAAAACAGAACAGCACCGCAATAATATATATTGCCGAGTTCAGTCGATTCGTAGTAGTGAATTGCACAAGTTGAAAGATTCGTTAGAATTTATAATGTGAATTGGTAGATCAACACGATTCTTTGAGATGCTGATGACATAACCTAGGAGTATCGAGTTCAGCCGAGAAAGATTAGGTAATTCTTAAAAACAAATTGCGTAAATAGCTCTAAAGTGCAGTAAAATGAATCGTAAGCATTGCCAATGGATGAACGGAGGCTGCAGCACGTGGTATAAATAATAGACTAATTTTCAGTACTTTACTGAGAGATCTGATACACAGTATTATAATATACAATACCAGAATATATGCAAAATGGAGGAAAAATAGGGAACTTTGAATTCTTGGTTTGAATAACTTTTAAAATTATATAATTTAAAAGAATTAATTTGTATACTATTATCTACATTAAAAGTATAAGAACATGCATCGATATAAGTAAGCCAATTCTAATGCATTAAAAGCACCTCGAATATGCTGATGTAAAATTTATGTAAAAAATTATTATTCTCTGCATACCGGGTTTATACCTTTTCACGTATTTATAAAAATTATATAGCTTATTTTTGCGTGCAACTTCGGCAGTAGTGACGAATAATAATAATAATAATAATAATAATAATAATAATAATAATAATAATAATAATAATAATAACAATAATAATAATAATAATAATATAATAAAATTGGACAAAAGTAAAATTCAGACAGCGGAAATGAGATTTTTACGAAGAACTTGAGAATGCACTAGATTAGATCTAATAAGAAATGAAACAATAAAATTAGAGAACTGCATATTTATAAATTATATCATAAAATTGAAGAAAACTAACTTAATTGTTAAGCGATATGAACTACATGACTGAAGAAATAATACCACTATTAATTAATAAATACAAAGCGTCGGGAAAAAGAGATATCGGATACCCCAGAAAAATAGAGGAGTAAAGTAAAGAATCGAATAGAACGCCTAATCATCGAAATGAAGAATATAATAATAATAATAATAATAATAATAATAATAATAATAATAATAATAATAATAATAATAATAATAATAATAATAATAACAATAATACCTTCATAATTACATTGCATAATACCTTATGTAATCGTAACTTAAGTGGAATCACACAGGTTGATTTTTATGACAAATTCAGGAAACTCCAAGTGTATTATCCAAAATAACGCGGAAAGCGGATTTTACATACATTGTCTTTTATATGCCAAAGAAAAAGATCATAGCCCCCATCGTAACAAAAAAAGTCCTGATTGCGTATTTTGGTTGCAAACCGCAAAGTACAAACGGGGACGATTCATATAAGAATCGTGAGTGAGAATATACGGCAGGCAAGGCGACGATTCATGAACGAATCGTGCACTAGGGCAGGCCAACAGACAAGGGTACGATTCATGATTGAATCGTGCAGTACGGTAGACCAGCAGACAAAGTGACGATTCATGAACGAATTGTGCGCTAGGAGACTAGCAGACAGGTAGCAAGAGGACGATTCATGAATCGTGAACAAATCGTATGAATCGATTCATGAACCGTGAACGAATCGCATGAATCGATTACTGCAAAAGAATCACTCGACCCAACTCTAGCATGCATGCAACCAGTCCAACCTACAGCAGACGGCAACGAACCTTGATGCAGACAAGTTCAAACCTGTTGCAGTGCTCCAGCGTCGAGCCAACACTGTGGATGAAGCTGTACGGTCTGTTATGGCCATGCGGACAAGATGACGATCATCCCATGCTGTGGTCATGTTCCGTGGTCCAGTATCCGCACTTCGTTGCGTACGACCTTCATCTATCCACTGCTTCCACACACGCATCACTGTCGTAGCAGCATACGCTGTACGAGCCGAAATGTCACGCTATGACAAACCCGCTTCCCGGAGACCGATCATTCTGCCCCGTTCGAACTCACTCACATGCTCCCTTTGACGTCGACGAGGCATACTGGCATTCTCTTTATTGTTTCCACCTTGTTTGGCAGCTCTGCACTGACTACACTGGGCGCAACACTGATCTTATAGGACCGACACCAGAGCACTTTGCTCGGCCTACGTGTACCCCATCTCTCTGTAAACCTAATCACTTATTGCTTGCACACTCTTCTACACTTCCACCAAGTTTGGAGTTATTCGGGAAATTGGGGTGTTGCAATTTTCACAAACGGCAGTGTAGTAAAAAGAGAGAAAATTTATTTAAAAACTGAGCTTTATTTATGGACGATCTTTAACTACTATGGTCCTTTGGGTCCCATTCTATATTGGGCGTGAAAGAGCACAAATTTTTCATAGATGCCTATTTATTAAAGCCTGAGGTTCTTTTGCGTAAATCGGCCGGCTTTAGTTCCCTTACGAAGGAAATCATGCTGAGGATTTTTATGCCAGAAAGAATCTTTCGCCCCCCCCGGGTTTGAATCCGCGACCTGGAGAACTAGAGCCCAGTATGATACCCCTAGACCACAGAGGGCGACGAAAATGTGTTTGCTTGGTATGTAGGGTAATATCATGTAAGACAATCTTAAACAGTCACGACGGACATGGGGTTTTAAAGCACCTTCTAATTTCATTTCATAAATCACTAAAACATTAAAAAAGATTTACAAAGCTTTTGTACTTGAATACGAGTACACTGGAGTTGTAAAGAACATACTTGCAAAGAAGTCCTTGACTTTTAGTTGAGAATGTCATGGAGTAGAAAAACTAGTTGTTGTTACTCCACACAACATAAATAGTTGCTGTACTCCGCAGATAAAAACAAAAACACTTCAACAAACAGAAGACAGAGTTTAAAAACCGACAATCGATCTTGTGTTATATTTGTTTTAGACGGCATGGCAGCAGTAGAACTTCTAACACAGTGTACACGAGCTAAATGCTTTGGATTATCGCGCTAGTGCGATAATCTTCATTGTGACTAACTTTGGTTTCTAGTCCAATCACAATTACGGTTTGTATTTGCACTCGACTTGGTTTGATTAGGTTTACTTTTCATTATGTGTTTTTACATGATTAATTCCTCATGGCGCTCGCATTATTTGTTAACAATACAAATCGTCATGCTTAAATTTATAGCAATTCGTTCTAGAGTTAACCTATACGTTATATTGGTAGCTTTCTTTGATCTAAAACGTTAGTCTTTTATTTAACCTACATAAGATTAAACGCGGAAATTTTGAATTCATAAAAAGCTGAAATTGAAGCGAAATTAAGAAGCAGCAGAAAGAATAACACTAGAAGTACTTACCAAAAAAAGTTCAGAAAGTAATATGATGTAATATTTAATCACGTCATTGCCTGGTGTTAGGCAAAACATGGTGAAAATAATTTCACTGAAACTGACTGCTAGAAATCAACAAAACATCTGACATTTCTCTTGTTTCAAGAACAGGTTCTAAACGTGATTTCTGCTAGTTTCAGGAATCAATATAATATTGTTGATATTTTAAAAATTCGAGCGGTGTCTAAAACATAGTTTCTGCCACACGTGTTAAAAGTGATTTTACCTCTTTTGTCATAATCTATTATTCGTTAATAGTAATTTATAAAATACTGAAAATGTGTGTGTGTGTGTGTGTGTGTGTGTAATGAAACAGTATCAAAACCTCTGAATACCCTTTATTCTAATAATTTATAGATAATGTACTGAAGTTTCTAGATGCCAAAACCTTCTAACAAACCTCATGCAAGAAAGTTTTGCTTTTCTTCCTTTGTAATCAAGTTCGTTACTAGGGCATTGAAAGGAGATATACCACACGTATATAAATACATATTCACATGGACATATAAATCAATACTAAACAAGAATTGTAACTAATAATATAATTCACCAAGAAATAGAACATTTAACAACCAAGAATTGTACTAAAGCAGATTTTAACTTAGATAAGTAAGGGACGGGCGAGCTAGCTAATTCCAGGTAAAAGATAATCCTGGGAAGAGCCCACCTTTCACCAAGCTAATGAGCAAGGAACTGGTAGCAGTAAGGAGAAATAGAAAGACACCGATAGAGAAAGGAAAGAGACAGAGATACTGAATCCGCTTCCTGACGCGTCACGGTGACGCGAAATCTTTTGGTGCAGAATATTCTCATACATAATAAGGTAACGTGGTCTGAGGACCAATTAGAAATGTCGTTACATTTTGAGGCGCGGAGGTGAGCGTCATCAGGCTTGGGTATAAAAAGGGAAAGAAAATCGCAGATTTTCACTCTCTTATAGAATCTCGTCGACACTCAGTGATACTCTCTGGACGACGGATGCACGTATGGTGGGAAGCGTGCGCAGTTATGTTAGGCTCCTAATTTATTATTATGGTGGGAATTGTTATAATGGGAAAAGCTAGCCGCCCATAAGTATTTATCTGATAATAAACCACATTTTTTAAGGGAGATGCAGTATATTTTAATTTGCCTCAGTTACGAAAACCCTGAGACCAGTGAAATTAGTTAGATAGGTAATTGATTAGGAATGGAGAACACAGCAGCCGACGAGCAACAATAGCCGGAGACAAGAACACTGCAGCAGAGGGCATCAACCAGAGGAACAGCGTTTTCCCGCTAAATAATTATATAAAGAGAGTAAATTGTTAACATTAGAAATCAGTGAACTGAAATGTTACACTAATTGAGAACATTATTTTTCTCGGTGGTAGCAGACTGTCTTTTCTAAAGAGTTTAACATGGTGGTGCGGAAGCTTATTTCGTTATACTTATATGTTAAGGTTTTCTGTATTATGTGAAAATTATGTAGCTCTTATGTTAGTAAATAATTATGGGAACAAAAAGAAGTGTAGTAGCTATTTTACAACGCTGTTTGCAGGGGTTTGCCCCACGTATGGGAGCCAATTTGAAGAAGTTGGTTAGTTCCGGAGTTGGCTCACGTATTATTTTTAGCTGCTTTTTTTAGTGGATGCTGTTTTTGAGCTAGCCCTACGTATGTGCGCCAATTTGAAGATGATTAGCTGCTGTTACGTAATGTTGCGTAATAAATGTTTAGGCAAACTTGAAGAGTTATGTATTAATAGTTTGAATTTAATGCTTACGTAATATTATTGTTTGAATTTGCCTCGGCTGCGTCAGTCCTAATTTAGAGTCGGGATTCTTATGCAGGGTGTGATAATGACAATTATTATAGACGTCACAGAATTAAACTTTTAAATTTTCACTTTTATTTTAACTTCTTGCACATATTTATAAACCACTACACTTTTAAAAGAACTGTGAGATCCTTATACATATTCACTTAGCGTGTATATCTGTTTTTACTAATCACCCGTAGAGAACACATTTTTCCATCTTTACACTGCCACGTCTTGCCAGGAAGTGAATAATCTCAACGGTCAAAACCTTAAGCTTCGGTAATGCAAGTCTCTGATTGGCTAATTCTAGTTCAATAGAATTTCTGCATTCAACTTAAAACTTTTCTTTGCTGTTGATTGGCTAATTTTAAAACTGTCACTGAAACTACGTTATCGTCGCTCTAATCATGACCAGTACATTTTTAAAACTCTAAACACATTATTGCTACAATTACCTCATTATTACTCATTGTTAGCAACCTAAAATTTACTATTCTCACAGTTCTTGCATTATTGGAGTATGTAAAGTATTCACATAACATTAATAAAACATATTTTTACAATAAAAATAAGTATTTGCAATGACTGTTTCATACAATTAAAATAATTATTACATAAATATTGTTTCAAGGTGGGCTGTTATTGAATTTACTTATTATAAATAACAATTGAAATTATTCCGGTATTAAAATGCTGCCTCAGAAGGTACAAAGATTAAAACTTTAACCAACTATAATTATCTAAGATATTATTCTACCACTCCGAGCGAGAATTGTTCCACCGCCCAAGGATACTTGCACACTATTTCCGGAACTTGGAAGACTGTCGGGAGCAGGTTAAGAAAGTCGGACATACCGCCAATGTTCCACATCCTTTTGTGTGAATATCAGGGGATTTTTCATACGTTATTAGCAATAGCCGGGGCTGTATAAAATTGCAATTATAAGGGTTTAAGGGACACCCCCCTGGATCATTATATAATTTCATAAAGAACCGGGGCAGGTAAACGTAATTAATTCCTCATTCGAGTTTAAAAAGTTAACTTGCAATGATGGATAACCTAGCTAGTAGTGGTATGCAGACTAAACATGTGTGTGTGTGTGTGTGTGTGTGTGTGTGTGTGTGTGTGTGTGTGTGAGAGATTTTAAAAATCAGTCAACCGACTAAATATTGCTTCTGACCGACACAGTCTACAAAAGACCTAATTCCAATTCATAAACTACTAAAAGGCTAAAAGGTATTTACAAAGCTTACGTTCTATAACACAAACACCTTTAGAGCTACAAAAGAACAAGCTTGCGAAAACGGCTTTGAATGCCATAGAGTAGAAAATATTGTTGCTACTCCGCAAAAAAAAACACGCATGTAAAATAACACAAATGCCGCGAATATTTCGCTCCAAATATTATACAGGGTTTTCGAGAGAATCCCCCAACCCCAAAGTACCCCTTACATGGAACATTTTCCAGGTTTTTAATTTTCTCAAAAATTACTCCAATGCTTTTGATTAAAATACCATATATTAAAGATATTTACATGACAAATACAATTTATATCTTGAACTTTCTGGGAATAGCCTGCGAAGTCCTCTTTATTGGGGAACAATTTTGTATAATCTTGTATACTATAAAACGTAAAGCGACAGATGAAAACGTAATGCATAAAAAACGTAGATCTCTGTAAAATAACTTTTTTGTGGCATTAGACATTTCCGAGAGATACGTCATTACTGATTCGATTTGTTCAATTATTTGTCATTCTCTTAGTAGCGTCAGCGATTGCATGCAAAGAGTAACGCCAGCGTATACCATTCAGTTCATAAACGTTTCACTGTCGCTATTTGTTTTGTGTGTATAACGAAGCGTGTAAAGCAGCTATTTCTGCAAACGTTTATCTCATTAAAGTCAAGTAGATAGAGAAAAAAAACTTTCGTAATAGTACTTCTGTTAATAAACGTTAGGACGTAGAGGAAGTCATGTGAATGTAACAATCAGACCTTTTTTTAAGTGTTGGCAACCTTCAGTTGTTTCTGGCGATGTCATGGAAAGAGAATGGGATATCAAGGTCAGTATAATGCGACTAGTTTTTAAACGTGGAATTAATTGTTCTTTTCACACAAGCCGTGTGTTGGACAGGGTTGGAAAGGTAGAATCAGATGACTGAAAAATTCAATGCCAGAGCCGGGATTTGAACCAGGGATCTCCCGGTCTCCGTTCGGTTGCACTAACCACTAAGCTACCATGGCAACATGCCGACACGACATTAAATTCTCCAACTGATTCGCATTTTTTCCGGTAAACCACAAGGAGATCTCAAATTGTATTGAGATGACATACCCCAATGGCGACCTACAATGTTGTAAGTACTTTAAGTCCCGGGCTTTATAGTTGCAACCACTATTAGGTCAATTAATGGCATTAATTGTTCTTTCACACAAGCCGTGTGTCGGGCAGGGTTGGAAAGGTAGAATCAGATAACTGAAAAATTCAATGCCATAGCCATAAACATGTGACTATCATAATCGCATTTGCACCTATAAGGAAATTCACTTGAAGTACTTAGAAAATGAGCTTTTGCAAGAGCTGTAAGAGATTAAACGTTACAGGGGTAAAGGAAGTTATGTAAGCTAGGTTTTTTCGTTAAAATTCCTGACGTAGTTTTGAAACCAAGGTAAGTAATATATGTGACGTGTAAAGAACGCATTCTAATATAATATAAGGAGGTGGGTTATTTGAAACCTAACATGTGGGGCGATATAGGTTACTAACCGGTTTATACCACAGAGCGTAGTATCGTATGGTTGGTGGTAGATGCAACGGATAAAATGACCACGTAGCCGGCGTTAATTTAGCCTCCATATGACCGGCCTTACCAGTCCCTCGGGTCCATTCTAGTCAAACTATAAAAAACGTTATTTGTTTAAACGGTCCGTTGTATATTGCCAGCAGAGAATACTAAATTCAAGGAGACCAGGGATAAGGTGTAATGGGAATGCTGCCGCTGGTATATGCAATTTAAAATGTGTACCAATACACAAAAATTAATATACAATATTACGTTTTCCATTTGTTGTACATCCTTCTTAATGCGGCACAAATTCTTCTCCTTCCCTTTCACTTTCTTTCTCACTCCTTCACATTCTCCCAAACTAACTCGATACCGAGATTTCACCGGAAATACACGTTTGGAGGCTCCCTAAATAAGAAACAGTTTTAAAAATAGAATTTGTATGTGAGTTTGTATGCGTGTGTGTATATGTGTGAACAGTCACGATCTTCAAGAAAATCCACCACCCTATCTTTATATGAAAAAATATATTTTACCATCTCAAAATTGGCTCTAACGATTTTTATTCAAATACCATACATTTAGTATAATTACATAATAAATAAAATACATTTCTCGAATTTTCTTAGAAGCTCATCTTGAATACCTGGTAAACTAAAAGAGACAAACTCACCTTCCTCTTTGACGGATTACCCTCCTCTATGTAGGATTTACAAGCCAATGCCCTGTATCACTACTCTATCGAGGAGGAAGAAAACTCTGGATCATGGCATATCCAGGAAGTGTGATCAGTCCAATGTCTTGTGTCAGTGGTCTGTCGAGGAGCAACCAAACTCTTGATAATAGCATATCCAGGATGTGTGATCAGCCAATGTCTTGTGTCAGTAGTCTGTCGAAGAGCAAGCAAACTGTGGATCATAGCATATACAGGATGTGTGATCAGCCCAATGTCTTGCGTCAGTAGTCTGTCGAAGAGCAAGCAAACTGTGGATCATAGCATATACAGGATGTGTGATCAGCCCAATGTCTTGTGTCAGTAGTCTGTGGAAGAGCAAGCAAACTCTGTATCATAGCATATCCAGGATGTGTGATCAGCCCAATGTCTTGTGTCAGTAGTCTGTGGAAGAGCAAGCAAACTCTGTATCATAGCATATCCAGGATGTGTGATCAGCCCAATGTCTTGTGTCAGTAGTCTGTCGAGGAGCGAGCGAACTGTGGATCATAGCATATACAGGATGTGTGATCAGCCCAATGTCTTGTGTCAGTAGTCTGTGGAAGAGCAAGCAAACTCTGTATCATAGCATATCCAGGATGTGTGATCAGCCCAATGTCTTGTGTCAGTAGTCTGTCGAGGAGCAAGCAAACTCTGGATCATAGCATATACAGGATGTGTGATCAGCCCAAAATCTTGTGCGAGTAGTCGGTCGAGGAGCCAGCAAACTCTTGATAATAGCATATCTAGTATGAGTAATCGGCCCAATGTCTTGAGTCAGTAGTCTGTCAAGGAGACAGCAAACTCTTGATTATAGCATATCCAGGATATGTGATCAGCCCAATGTCTTGTGTCAGTAGCCTGTCGAGAAGCAAGCAAACTCCGCATCATAGAATATCCAAGATGTGTGACAGTCCAATGCCTCGTGTCAGTAGTCTGTCGATGAGCAAGTAACTCTGGATCATAACATATCCAGGATGAGTGATCAGTCAAATGTCTTGTATCAATAACCAGTGGATGCTCAAGTAAACTCTGGATCGTAGAATATACAGGATGAGTGATCAGCCCAATGTCTTGTGTCAGTAACCTGTCGAGGAGCAAGAAAACTCTGGTCATAACGTATCCAGGATGAGTGATCAACCCAATGTTTTGGGTCAGCAGTCTGTCGAGAAGGCGAACTGTGGATCATAGCATATGCAGGATGGATGATCAGCCCAATGTCTTGTGTCAGTCGAGGAGCAAGCAAACTTTGGATCATAGTATATCCAGGATGGGTGACCAGCCCAATGCCTTGGGTCAGTAGTCAGTCGAGGAGCAAGCAAACTCTGGATTATAGCATATCTAGGATGGGTGATCAGCCCAATGTCTTGTGTCAGTAGCCTGTCGAGGAGCAAGCAAACCCTGGATAATAGCATATCTAGAATGGGTGATCAGCCCAATGTCTTGTGTCAGTATCCTGTCGAGGAGCAAGCAAACCCTGGATCATAGCATATCTAGGATGGGTGATCAGCCCAATGTCTTGTGTCAGTATCCTGTCGAGTAGCAAGCAAACCCTGGATAATAGCATATCTAGGATGGGTGATCAGCCCAATATCTTGTGTCAGTATCCTGTCGAGGAGCATGCAAACTCTGGATCATAGCATATCTAGGATGGGTGATCAGCCCAATGTCTTGTGTCAGTAACCTGTCGAGGAGCAAGCAAACCCTGGATAATAGTGTATCCACGATGGGTGATCAGCCCAATGTATGATAGGATGGTGAAGAAGAAGGAAGTGAAATGTACTGATGAAAAGAATGGTAGCAAAATTCTCGGATAAAATTATCCGACCCAGCATTCGCCTAGCGCCCGAAGAGAATCGCGAATAATAAACCTTTAGTAAGGTTGATTTGGACCTCCCTAACGCGGGTAGAACACATAATTGCTGCGCCGCCTCTCTTGGTTAGACACAACCTTACTACACAAAATATGTAATCTTTTTAAGGTACAGTTTATTTCAAATAAATGTTTTTGGCTTAAACCATTTCTGAGATAACCATTATTAATGGTTCGCATTGTTCATTTCTTGGTCACTCTCCTAAAGTCTTGTCAACTTTCAGTTATTTCTCGTGATGTCATGGAAACAGTATGGGATTTTAAGGCCAGCATATAGCGTCCAGTTCTTAAACTTTTGATTGTCGCTGTTTTCTTTGTATTTATAAAAGAAATGTGTAGTGTAGCTATTTCTGCGAAGCTTTTTTTATTAAAACGTAGTGGACAGAAAAAAACTTTAGTAAGAATAGTTTTATGCCCACTAATAAACGAGAGAGGGTACAAATGTCGTGTGAATGTATCACACAAGAGTTTTCCTTCGGATTTTATTTTCTTCTCCCTCCCCTCAGACAATTCGGTTAAATCGGTTTCCGGTTGGAGGTGGTTTTACTGCACACTACTTTAAAGTTATGCAACCTACTGATGTGGAGCTTAGGGAGAGGTACTTGTCACTTGACAGCGCAATGTTGTAAACACCGCAGCAACACTTTGTGACTCCGAAGACGCCTCATCAGCTAATGATGGCCACGAGGGACATGTGATATATTTCATTAATGTGTTAGCTCTCGTCCAGTCCATAGCTTTGTTTCTCACGAGATGTGGACGCATGTACAAAAAGTGACTGCAACATAAATCTGCGACGGAAGACGGAAACGAGTTCTGTCTTGTACATGACGTATTCATTCCGGGGCCTGGCGAGCGAGCGAGCGCTTTCATCGGAAACTGGAGGGGTCGAGCCAGCACCCGTTACAATAACAGTGCCAAGTGATGGATTCCAACTGTCGAATGTGTGTGCGTGTCTACAGTGTGTTACACAACACATGTCAGCTTCTCAAGGGCCCTTGTTTCTGGAGCTACATAATGTACTGTATTAGGGGGACTTGTCAAGGGCTCATAATCTCCATATCTGCATCGTCTGTTGCTATATTTTCATGTTGCGACAGAAATGTGTTTTCCTGACATACAGTTCGACGCCAGAGCAAAATACTTATGCCGAACTTTCTGCTTACTCAACTCCCATCTGCCCATGGCAAATTTAAATCATATTTCGAGCGATTTATGATCAAGGTCCCAGATGGTTATTCATGTTTCTGTGGACCACTTCAAACTGTATAGCATCTGATTTTTGTGTGTCCTGAATTTGACCCTGTATAATCACCCGAACCTTTGTGACAAACTGGAAAATCCTCTGTTTTATATATATTCAGAAAACAATGACAACTCTGATATGCTCTGTACAATAGGGTCTCTTTTCTGATTTCTGAAAATGTAATAATAGTAATAATAATAATAATTGCAACAATTCCATGACGTTTAAGGGAAAAAACATATGTTGTATTCATATGACCTTCTCTATTCACTCTTCTAGAAACTTTCATACAAAAGCTAACGAGATGTGTTAAAAAAGGCCATCTTTTGAAATAGTCGTCAACCTTCACAGGAAGCGCGCTGCGGCTACTGCGCACAACTTGCGGCAGTTTTACACGACAAACTACCATTTGCCTTGTTCGCGATGACCATTAGTTGCCAAGATGTCCATCGGATTAGTGACAATGTGACAGTGAACCAACATGTGTGTGTGTGTGTGTGTGTGTGTGTGTGTGTGTGCGTGTGTAGGAAATTTTGCTACAATGAGTCGCGAGCAGTACTGAGTGTTTTAAGCGTTTTGAAGTGGTCGGTGAGGATCCCAGGCCTGGACGACATTCCACAACATATTATAATGACCATGTTGATATTGTCCATCAGGAATTTGTACCACGTGATCAGATGGTACACAAGGAAGTCTACCAGACAATTTTAGCGCGTTTGAGGAATGCTGTACACAGGAAGAGGCCTGAATGATGGAAAAATCAAACTTGGATGTTGCATCATGACAATGATCAGACTCATACACCACGGCTAACAGACTCGCGTCATCCACTCTATTCTCCGGACCTAGCCCCACCAGAATTTTGCTGTTTCCCAACTTAAAACCACGTTGAAACCATAGTGGAGATTCAGGACAATGCGACAGAGACCTGCTCCTCATCCCAGAAAGTGCGTTCCAGGAGGCTTTCCAAAAATGGAAGAAACGTTGGCGCCGGTGAATTGCCAGAAGAGGAGACTACTTCGAGGAGGCAGTGCTTAAAATATTGTGCAATGAGTAATAAAGATATTATAGCAAAAGTTCGATCTTTTTTACTTTCTCTACTATGTATAGTAAGTAGGGGAAGTATTGCATTCCACCCAAAAATTCTATACCGAGATTTCACTGGAAATACATGTTTTGAGACCCCCTGAATCCAAAAAAAAGGATTTTTGGAAACATGTCTGTGTGTGTGTGTCTGTGAACAGCATAACTCAGAAACGAACAGTCGGATAAACACCAAACTTGGTATTTAGGTTCAGTATCTTCCAGAGATGCGACACGAAGGTTTTCAAGAAAATTCCCCCACCCCAGATTACCCTTCACATGGAACATTTTTCGAAAATTTTAATTTTCTCAAAAATGGCTCTAACGATTTTGATTAAAATATCATATGTTTAAGATATTTTTATGACAAATAATATGTATATCTTGAATTTTCTGGGAATGTCTCCAAAAGTATTCTTATTGTGAACGACTTTTGAATAACTGGTAAACCATAAGAGATAGACAAAATTTTACTGCTCAAAAAATGTAGATCGCGTTAAAATACACAATTTATGTTATACACATTTTTTTTGTTGTTGAGTGAACCATTTTCGAGATATTGCTTGTTATTCCCTTAAATTGTTCAATACTTATTTTCTCAAATGGGAATTCGTTATTCATCTTTTTGTCTTGGATATGCAAAGAGTATTAATCTGTGTCAAAGGGAATGGTGCTGCACCTAGCAACCAGCTATTAAGAGTTATGCATGTGCTTAAAGGCTACTGTATTTCTATATTGCCCTTGTAAATATATATTCCCCTTACATCTACAAGAAAATTAGCAATAAGATAAAGTCTGCAAATGTTTATCTCGATTAACATGAAGTAGATGGAGAATAAGCGTTTGTAAAAATAGTTTGTACAAGAGTAGAGAAAGTCATGTGAGTGTAACACATCAGATTTTTTTAATACACGTCGTATTTTTCTTGTTAATACAGATGAACCTTCAATTCACATTTGCACATTTTGTTGTAGGATTCAGTAAGTAAAGCGATGGTCAGATTTTCAAAAAGCGGGTCGCTAAAGAATGGTTTGGGAACTTTGTGCGCTTTGCAAAACCACAAGAAAAAAATAGTAACGACTGGGAAGTTGAGAAAAGTATAACTATTTGAAAATTCGACGAATAACATGCCACAAAAACCTTTGACATAAATTGTGTCCTTTAACGATATGTACATGTTTTGTGTAGTAAGATTTTGTCTATCTCTTACGGTTTACCACTTAAACAAAGGTTATTTAGAATCAAGAGTATTGCAGAGAGACTATTCCCAGAAAATTCAAGATATACATTTTATTTGTCTAACAAATATATTACACAGTAGCTGTCTAAACTCGAATGAGAACTACTTAATTTAATTTATCTCTCCCTGTATTTTATGAAATTTTTGTAAAATACTTTTTTTGGCCAAACCTCCACTTTACTCCTTACAATTGTAATTTCCTACAGACCCAGCTATTCCCAAAAATGGATGAAAACATCCACACATATTACCCAAAAGGATGTGAAACATCAAATGAACGTCTGACCTCCTTAAGCTCGTACCGGCACTCTTCCAAGTTCTGAATATAGGTATAGGGGACACCTCGCGCGCTGCTAGTTGCACAGATCTATTGCGGCCGCCAGCGCCCAAGAGGAACGGATAAGGTGATGGAACCACAGAAGGCTACAGGCTGTAGCAGACCGGCCAGAGAGACGCGCGGAAGTCCCTAATATTTCCAAACTCGCAGACCCGTCCCGTGCTGGAGAGAGGGCGATGAACGACCACCAATCATGCAGCCTTCTGGTGTCCACGGGAAGTACTGTTTCCTTTGAGCTAGCATCCGCGTCATTTGTCCAGCACCGCCATACGCGACGAAACCTAAAAGCACAGCTACACGACGAGAAGGAAACGGAATGAAAGGAAATCGTGGCAGAGAAGACACCACCCTAGAATTCACCTACCACCCTAGAGAAACCAACGAAAACCCATGGGTCAGAGTGAGCAATCACGGGGGATCGAACCGCAGCCCTCCTGAATGTGAGTTGGACACGCTACCGCGGCACCACCTCGCTTGATAAGTTCTGGAAATGCTGCATAGCTTATAAGTACCCTGTGGCGGTGGAACAATCATTGGTCGGAATGCTTGAGTGATTTTTTAGCTAGTTGCAGAGTTGGTCCCATAAATGTTTGGTAACATAAAAGGTAAGTACATCGTTTTTATATAATACAGAAACCCTTAACATATACAACGAAATAGAGGTGAAGCTGGTGAATATGAAGATTCCCCGCTCCCAGGACACCAAGTTAACCTCTATGGAAAAGAGATGTATTCTTCTCGGTTGATGAGTATAAAATACCGGTTGACGTTAGCAACTTTCCCTCTTTTCTCTCTTAACGATTATGTAGCTCGCCCCGCTAACGAACTTGATTACAACATAAACACAAAGGAAATGAAACAAAACTTCCTTACATGAGGGTTGTTAAACCACTATAGCATTGGTATCGCCTAAGTAACATAGAGTTATAAAACCCTTTGCTTTGCTGTGTCTTCTTTCTTTGTTGCTAAATCGTAACCATCTTGTATATTGCCTGGAATGAAAATATATCTGCTGCATTTGTCTTATTTTACATGCATATTCTGGAGCAGCAACAACTATTTTCTACTCCATAACATTCTCAACTAAACCCAAAGTGTTTGTATTCTAGTATACATGGACTTTGTAAATTGTTTTAGTATTTTATTAATTTATAAATTGAAATTAGGTGTTTTACAGCCCTATTTCCGCTAGAAAGTGTAGGGCTTTTTGATGGTGAAAGAATTACCAAAATCGGTTGACTGGGTTTGAGATTACCCTACACAGACATATATATATATATATATATATATATACATTCTCTTTATAATACAGATATGGTATTTTATTCCAAATCGTTAGAGCCATTTTTATAAAAACAACATTTTTAAAAAAAATTTCTACTTAAATACCAAGTTACTAAGTGAGATGGTTCCGCGATAATGTTTGAGGCCTGCATTCGGAAGGTCCTGGGTTCCATTCCCGTTTACTGTTCACCCTTATCCTCGGTTTGTTTTGTTTTCCCTGGTCGGTAGGCGAATGCTGGGGTGGTTTCTTCTCTACCATGATTTCATTTCCATCATTTCCCTTTCATTCCATTTCTTTCTCATCTTTCGGAAGTACTTCTGGTTTGTGGCGTATGACGGTGCCGGGTAAATGGCGCGGATACTTGCTCAAGGGAAATAGTACTCCCCGTCGACACTAGGGGGCTGCTTGGTTCACGGGTCGTTCATCGCCCTTTCTAAGCAGCTGTAGCAGTGGGACAGGTCTTCGAGCCTAGAACTCTTACGGACTTCCGTGACTTCGCGGTGGCCTGTCTGCCTGCGGCCTGTAGCCTTCCTTCACTTCATTCCTTCCCCCTGGGGGTGCTGGCCACAATAGTCTGTGTAGGTCGCAGACCGTTGTGTATTGTCGGTCTGGGTGGCTCAGTTGGTTAGGCTCTGGCCTTCTCATCCCAAGGTCGCGAGTTCAAACCCGGCACACATTGATGGCTTTTAAGCGTGCTTAAAAACGACAGTCCCATGTTACTAGATTTACTAGCATGTAAAAGAACTCCTCTCGGAACAATATTCGGGCACACCAGCGGCGCTGATATTATCCTGGCAATTGACAGCTTCGTTAACAAACAAAATACTTTTTACTCTGTTGTATAACCTACACCTATAAATACCAACTTTGGTGTTTAATCCACCTTTCGTTTTTGAGTTATGCTGTTTACGAGCATACACACACGGGTCTTTTCTGAAAGTGCTTTCTTATTTAGGAGGCCTCAAAACGTTTATTTTCGGTGAAATCTCGGTATCAAATTTTTCAATAGAATGGAAAAACGTAATAAATTTTCTACTTGCTACAGGTAAAAAATAGAGAAACTAAAAACGTGTAGATTTCTATGTAAACAGCGAAATTAAAAATGCTGTCTGGATGCAAAATAAAAACCAAAAATGGTGCTCAGGCCATATACGTAGATCATTAAGAAGACAGACAGTACATCTTGGAGCACACACAGATGTCATGAAAGAAAAACCAACCAAAAATAACCGCAGAGATATAAGCCATATTCGCTAGGAAAATATGTTTATGGCTCGAACACTATGGCTTTTTGACAACGAAGAGCTTTGTTACAAGGCGACATTTCTTGTCCTGGAGTCTTGTTGTCTTGACTACATCTGTTCTGAAACGTCCTGCAAATGTGTGTATATACGTCGGATCGAGTGACAACGCCTGCTTCAGCTGCCATTACGTTGTGCAACTTTATGAAATGAAAAGCTTGTCATCGCAAATCTAAGAATGTGCGTGTGGCCTAAGAGTTCTTTGCAAGCAGTGCAGACCTTATTCTCTTCTTATGGGGAGACTAAATGGCAAACATTGTCATAAAATGATACTGTAACGGTTATACCTTTAAAAGAATGTGGTAAATATAATTTTATAAAGTTCGAGATATTTAAGACAACATTTGTTTAAATAAATGCATGAAATTGTTATTAGACTTCTTGGGAGTCATCTTGCGGATGTTATATAAGCAGGGGTTTGGAGGTATGATTTTTAGAGGAATGATCACCTCATGTCCGACACGTGGGTGGATTATGTAAATCACGCTCGCATACGTCAGTGCTGGCTAAAGCACTAGTCAGCACACTCCACGGGTATTTAAACTTAGAGATTTTTAATGGCTCGCGATCGGTCCATCACTTGCCTAGCAGGAATCTGTGCTGTTCAGCTCTTGAATTTTATTTTGTGCTAACTTTACAGTTTCGACGTAGGCCCTAGGCATGACGAAGATGGAACGCTAACTTCCTTATCTAGCAGGTAAACCCTAAGCTATCTCCCTCTTCCAATGTACTTTAGATTAGTTATTAGAAAGATCAAACTTTCAGTTGGAAGCAAAACACGTATAATAGTGTCAACCTTTCACGATCTTTCCAGCTACCCGCCACAGTAACCCTCTCAATGACATCCCTGAGCTACGACCCCGTCCTCGTCACCTTTGGAAAAGGTATTGATTTGGACAAAGTGGCCATAAGTTACAATTTTTCAGTTTTTTCTGCAGTCTTATCGATTGGAATTTCCCATTTATGTTTAAATAGAAAGAGTAGATAATGTCTTGTAAACGAGGATACTGCTCAATCTAGAACTCAAACCTCAGGAGCTAAAGAGTCAAAGGCAGAAGAAAAGAAAACATAGGAGTAAGACAAGGCTGCAGTATGTCTCCATTACTTTTCAACTTAAATACTATTGAAATTGCTAGACAATGGACTAATAGTATATCTTTCTAACCTAACAATTTTAATAAAAAAAGACTATGCATTAATTTAAATGTCGACTTATGCATTTAATAAAATAGCAAACGAATATAAGATGACAATCTCCCTAAGTAAAAGAAAAGGGTTGGCGTTCAAAGGAAAAGAAAGTATAAAATAAGATTTTGGAACAAGTGGTAGAACTTAAATATTTAGGTTGTAATTTATCATATAAAACAATTTGATCAATTAAAAGCATGGGAGTCTTAAATTATTTTAATGACACTATTAAAAATATTTGAAAAGCAAAGCAAGGAAACACATAAAATTAAAATGTTAAAAAGTAATGTCAGTGCTATAATTAAGATATGGGAGTAAATCATAGATTCTGACAGAGAAAAACAACAGGAAACTCGACGTATTTTAAATAAAGCTTTTAAGAGCAGCGGTAGGATATAAGACAACAGATCATAAACGAAATTAAGATATAAGAATCCGAATGAAAAAGTACGATGTTTGCACTCACATGACTTTCTCTACTCTTACACAAACTATTCTTACAAACCTTTTTCTCCATCTACTTCATGTTAATCGAGATAAACATTTGCAGAAACTAATTTTCTTGTTGGTGCAAGGGGAATATGACAGGCTTTAAGCGATAGTCAAATATTTTAAGAGCTGGTTGCTATGTGGAGCATTCCATTCTCTTTGTATGTCCAGGACATAAAAAAATGAATAACGAATTCCCATTTGAGAAAAAGTATAAATATTGGAAAATACAAACAAATAACAAGGAATATCTCGGAAATTATCCATTCGATAAAAAAGGTATATGACATAAATACTGTGTTTTAACGAGATCTACATTTTTGTATAGTAACATTTTGTCTATCTCTTACGGTTTACCAGTTATACGAAAGTCATTCAACGAAGAGGTCTTTCGGGGACATTCCCAGAAAATTCAAGATATACATTTCATTTGCCATGAAAATATTCTTAGACATGCGATATTTTAATCAAAATCGTTAGGAGTATTTTTGAGAAATCAAAATAAAAGATAGTCTGGTGTAGGGGATTTTCTTGAAAATCTTCGTGCCGCATCCTTAGAAGATACTAAATTCAAATACAAAGTTTGTTATTTATCCGAGTTTTCGTTTTTGAGTTATGCTGTTCACAGACACACACACGGAAATGTTTCCAAAAATGCTTCATTTGAATTCAGGGGCCTCAAAACATGTATTTCCGGTGAAATCTCGGTATAGAATTTTTGGGTGGAATGCAATATTTACCCTACTTACTATACGTAATAGAGAAAGAAAGAAAAATCCTCTCTCCTTCATACCTTGGAGTGAAGAGGTAAACTTTAGCTCATCCTGCAGCGGAATTTTTGCTCACAAATTGGTACTACTGTTAAGTATGCCAACTTCTGTGTGCTCCAGTCTTGTGGTTGCGCTCTTTGCAAATGCATACGAGTTTGTTTTCTCCATTTTTGCTTTGAAGACTTTTTTTGTGAATGATATTTTCTGGTGTAAATAGCTCGTTTTATCAGAAACCATTCAAGATATATGATTTAATTTGGAAAATAAAAATATGCCTTTAGTGCGGTTATGGATCTACTTTTATAGTATTAATACGGTTGGTTTTTACTCTTTCTACTACTTATCTATAGTAAGGAGACGAAGTATTGCATTCCACATAGAAGCCGATATTTCGTCAGAAATACACGTTTTCAGGCTTCCTGAATCCAAAAAATTTTTTTTGGAAAACGCCTATGTGTATGTGTGTGTCTTAACAGCAGAGTTCAAAAACAAAACGTCGGTAAATACCAAGCTTGGTATTTAAGGGGGACGAGGTGCTGTTTTAGCCGTTTTGGTAAATACACTGGCGTGCAAAACCAAAGGACGAGATGGGTAAAGTAACATAACAAATGAACTACTTAGTGGAAGTAGTTGAAGGTGCAGGAGCATGTTGCCAGAGGTCTCTCACACGTACACAGAAATCTAGACGTCACGTGGCGTGAGTGTAGCGAGCCTATAGTGAGTCTGGTCCCGCAACACGGGGCAGTTGACGAAACAGGACAAACGGTGTGTGGCAATTTAGCGAGCTGTTACGGTGCATTGTAGCGGTGTTCTTCATTGCAACATGCCCTGTAAACATCATTTGGATGACTTCACACGGGGAAGAATCATCGGGAAACTGGAAAAAGGGCGAAGTGTGACGACTGTTGCTCAGGAGTTTGGAATTGCTCACAGCATTGTTCACGTGCATGGGGAAGTTTCCAAACCACAGGCACTGCTGTCCCAAGGAGAGGTAGTGGTCCACCACGTTCAACTACAGCAGCAGATGACTGATACATTGTGCAACAGGCAAGGAGGGATACACGCCAAACAGCGAGTGTAATTGCAACCATATTTAACAGGACAGCTAGGCACGCAATCTCACGATACACAGTGGCACTGCGACTACACAGAGGTGGTCTCTTTGCCCGAGGGCCAGTACGTTGTGTTCCATTGAGATCTGTACATCGGTGGAACCGTTTGCCATGGTCCCAAGAACATCAAAATTGGACCAACGAGGAATGGGGTCTTCTCGGATGAGAGCAGATTCAGTCTAAGTAGTGATTCTCGACGTACCCTCATCTAACGAGAGGTGGGAACACGTAATGAACCCAGGAACATCCTTGAACGTGATCATTTTGTGGTCCGGGTGTTATGGTTTGGAGAGGCATAATGTTGCATGGGCGCACCGACCTCCAAATGTTTGAACACGGTACGCTCACTGGTCAACATTATTGTGATACTGTACTCCTTCCCCATGTGCGTCTTTTCAGGGTTGCAGTCGGCCCTGACTTCATTTTTATGGATAACAATGCGCGACCGCATCGAACAGCGCAGGTGGAGGATCTCTTGGAACGAAGAATATTCGGCGAATTGACTGGCCTGCCCATTTCCCCGATCTAAATCCCTTCGAACACATGTGGGATGGTTTGAGGAGACGCATTGCAGCACATCCACATGCACCAACGACCATCCAACAGTTGTCAACTACATGACAGTTGTCATAGTGGTGGAATGGAACGCCCTACCACAAGAACTGATTACCGACCTTGTGGCCATCATGTGAGCACGACGCAGAGCACACAATGCTGTCCGTGGTGATCATACAGCCTTTTAAGCACCATGTATCAGATTCTGTAAATCTAGAGAGCCATCATATGTCATATTGACTTTAATGTAGCTTATGGTCTACGAATAGAAGTGGCATTTCTGTTCGTCTCATTGCATATTTCGTTTAGTTGCCCACTGTAGCAGTTGCCTCTATGTATGATTCAAGTTTCATCGAGTTATGTGTCACAGCATGCGAAGATTACTTTCGTCCTTAGGTTTTGCACACCAATGTAGAATTCATTTTTGATGCAAAAGAGGTACCATAATTCAAAGTATAAAGTTTTAATCTCCTAGAGCGGATGTAACCTAAGTTTGAATGTCAATTTTAAAGCGTTTACTATTTGTTATTTTATCAAATTACAATCTTCTCCACGAAAAATATAGCTAGAGGTCTGAAGAGTTTCCGCAACTGACATCAAAATTATTTTTGAAAAAAAATTAGCTTAATCATGTCCTGTGTTTATCACTTTCATATTTTCCGATATAAACGATTTTTTTATAAAAATCTATAAACTACAGATATGAAAATTTCCATCGGAAAAATTATCACAAAATTTTTAAAACATTTAATTCTAAAAATTGACACTTCTATCTCAATATTTGCCGGAGGAGATGGATTTTAATTATGGCTAATTAAATTAGTATAAATCAATATGACAGATAGGAATTACACACTAAAATGAAATTTTGTACATACACTTCTTAAATTGCTAGTAATGCCTGTGCAAAAACTTAAATCTGCAACTCTAATGCATTAAACAATCACTTTTAGCACTTATGTCCCGTTAAGTTCAACATCTTCCAAACATGCAAAATGATTTTCAAGAAAATCCCTTCCGCCCCAAACTAACCTTTACATGAAAAATGTTTTGATCGTTTTATTTTCTCAAAAATGCTTCTAAGTATTGTGATTAAACATATTTTCATGAAACAAAATGTATATCTTGAAATATCTATGAACAGCCTGTGAAGTCCTCTTCATTCTTAATGACGTTTGTATAATTGGTAAACCGTAAGAGATAGACAAAATCTTACTGCACCAAAAATGTTGAACTTGTTAAAGCTCACAATTGATGTACAATAAATTTTTATGTGGAATTAACCGCTTTCGAGGTATTCCATATTATTGGTTTGAATTTTCAAACACTAGTGGTTAGTCGTGTGGTTTTTGCTTTCTCTATTATGTAGAGAAAGTAGGGAAAGTATTGTATTCCATCTAAAAATTCGTAACCGAATTTTCACCGGAAATACGTGTTTCGGGACCTCTAAATCCAAAAAAAAAGCACTTTTAGAAAAAGGTCCGTGTGTATGTCTGAGTGTTTGTGGGCATCATAACTCAAAAACGAAAAGTCAGATAAATCCCAAACATGGTATTTAGGTTCAGTATCTTTGAAAGATGTGACACGAAGATTATCGAGAAAATCCCCCACCCCAGACTACCCTTTACATAGAACATTTTTCGAAAATTTTGAGTTTCTCAAAATATCTCTGACGATTTTGGTTGAAATATCATATATTTAAAACATTTTCATGACAAATAAAATATATATCTTGAAATTTCTGGGAATGTCCCCAAAAGTCCTCTTCTTTCTGAATGGCTTTTGCATTACTGGTAAACAAACTTTTATTATATATAAAATATATGTCTCGTAAAAACACACAATTTATCTCACATACTTTTTTATGGAGTGAACCATTTCCGAGATATTCCTTGTTATTTGTTTGAATTTTCAATACTTATACTTTATATCAAATGGGAATTCGTTATTCGTTTTTTTATGTCCTGGACGTACAAAGAGAATGGAATGCTCCACATAGCAACCAGCTCTTAAAACATTTGACTATCGCTTAAATACTACTATATTCCCCTTGCATCTACAAGAAAATTAGCAATAAGATAGTTTCTGCAAATGTTTATCTCGATTAACATGAAGTGGATGGAGAATAAGCGTTTGTACAAGAGTAGAGAAAGTCATGTGAGTATTTAGACATCAATTGAAGATAGGATTTTTCTAAAAATCCTTCTTTTTACTTTTGTAATACAAGGGGTCTCAAAACATATTTGCTGTGAAGTCTCAGTGTGGTAATTTTTCGTTGGAATGCAATACTTTCTCTGCCTACCAGGTAGGTATGTGGTTGAGAAAGTATAGAACTGAGCACTTTTTGTTAACTGCATAAGGAGTTATGGATATGAACCAGTAGGATCCCTGAACTATTGAACATTGTCCACCTTTAGGCAAAAGAAGAGAAACGACGTCAAGCGATTATCAAAGTGAATACGTATTCCACAATTATCACCTCATTTGTCACTAATTATTCCTCAATTGAATATTAAACTGTGACCTAATTTATGAGGTAGTGTGTGGCGAGGGTATCTTATGATCTCAGGGTCTCTGAAGTTACCTAAATCTTCCTGGCAATATATAAGCTCTAGGGGATTAAATAAGATGAATCAGCAAAGGTACATTCCTGCCCACATCAGCTTAACTATACGCTCTATTATACCAACCAAAGTATTGCACTGCATCCAAAAATTCCATATCGAGATTTCACCGGAAATACATGTTTTGAGGCCCCTGAATAAAAAAGTATTTGTAGAATAAATGTCGGTATATGCGCGCGCGCACGTGTGTGTCTGCGAACTCAAAAACGAAAAGTTGGATAAAGACCAAGCTTGGTATTTAAGTTCAGTATCTTCCAAGGATGTGACACAAAGATTTTCAAGAAAATCCAGCCCCACCTAAAACTACTCTAGGAAAACTTTTCGATTTTTTTATTTTCTCAAAAATAAATAGAATGTATCTATATATTGAATTTTCTTTGGACACATTGTGAAGTTCTCTTCATTCGGAAGAAAATTTATATAGTTTTTTTTTAACAGGTAGAGGGACAAAAACGTACTGCCCAAAAATGTACATCTCGTTAAAACAAACAATTTACATATTTCAAATACATTCTTTCCTAGATATTTTGGTATTTATCTACCATGTTTTGAGTTATGCTCTTTATAGACACAAACACACGGACCTTTTCCTAAAAATGCTTTTTCTGGGTGCAGAAAAATCTCGGTATCGGATTTTTGGGTGGAATGCCCCTCTACTTGCTGTTAAGTACGCAGTAGAGAAAATAAAAACATTTGCCAGAACCCATATTCTTGAATGTACCTTTTATAACAAAAGGATTTTCTTTGAAAATTTTTATTTGGAAAACGAGGTAAACGTACTAGGCATGTTTTAAAGTCATTAAAGGTAATTTTTTAGAAAAATAACAAAATATTATTTTCGATATACTTTTTAATTATTATTCATTACCAAACAGCTCCAATTAGTTCTCCAATTAGTCACCTATTATTCAGCCATTTGTCGTATCGGGAAACAGGTTTCGTAGCCTTCGTCAAAGAATGATGCCGACTGTGATGAAAGTCAAGTATACACTTCTTGTTTCACATCATCGTCGTTGAAATGTTTTCCACCAAGGAATATCTTCACACGAAGAAACAGATGCAAATCGGTAGTGCGATCTGGACTGTAGGGAAGGTGGTCGAATTGCTCTCAACCAAATAATCGATCAGATCTTAAGTTTGGTTGCGTGTGGCCGGGCATTTCACTCATTATTGTTTCCTCATAAACCTCACATGATAGGCGATGAATGTTTGCTGGGGTAACATTCCTCGCATCCAAAAAACGAATCACTGATCTGACTTCACAGACGGGGATCGTTCATTTGGAAACGCTCTAGCAACAGGAAAACACAACATAACGATCGCTCCCAGCTCCGACTGGTTTCATAACGAATGAAGTGTTCGCGCAAGCTCAAAATCGTGACTGCAGCGCTCCAGATATACATTTTAATTGTCATGTAAATATCTTTCATATATGGTAATTTAATCAAAAACGTTAGAGCTAATTTTTGGGAAATAAAAAATTTCGAAAACTATTCCAGGTATAGTACGGAGTGGGGGACTTTCTTCAAAATATTCGTGTGGCATCCTTGGAAGGTATAGAACTTAAATGCCAACCTTGGCATTTATCTCATATTTGGTTTTTGATTATGCTGTTCACACAGGAACTTTTTCTAAAAATGCACTTTGTTAGATTCAGGGGGCCTCAAAACATATATTTCTGGTGAAATCTCGACATTGAGTATATTACTGGAGTATAGTTCTCCTAACGTAGCAGGTCATCCTCCATGGTCTAGGGGTATCATGCTAGCCTCTAGCTCCCGAGGTTGTCGCGGTATTCTGTTCGTGTTATCTTATTTGCTGAGCGCCTGTTATTGTTTTACTATTTTGAATTTTTGGTTCTTTGTCCTCCGGCTAGCTATTATTACTCAGTCGAGCAAATATCTCTAAGCAGGGCGTGTAAACTGAAAGGAGTTGTTACTAAAAGATAACACTGAAAAAAGAATTTCTTTTTACTCTTTTATTGCCGTCACACTTAATTAATTTCACATCTTTAATCTTGATACACGCCTGACTGAAACTGTTATATTCCCGAATGTAATTACTGTCGTAATAGTTGTCGCGTACCTACTTCATATTTTGTAACTAACTTTACGACGCGAGAGATTCTGTAGAACTGCGTAATGTGTATCTCGCGAGAGATTGCTGAGAACTGTGTGATGTGTAACTCGCGAATGATTCTTTAGAACTGCCTGACGTGCACCTCGCAAGAGAGATTTCTTAGAACTGCGCGATACTTGCTTTGAAGCAGTAATTTGTATCACAATAATGTAAATGTCAGAGTGATTGTAGTGTGAATATGCATTGTTGTGTGACATTGATTTGAGATGTTTGTTGATTGTAAGCATTGTCGAGGAGTGGGTTTATACGGCCTTACTGAAACTGACAATAATAGCGTGCAATAATGTAGCGAGGGGGTGAGCTGTTTATCATTATTAGAGACGAGCAAATGACGTCAGAGTGGCGTGTTTTTCTTAGAATTTGCGGGAACATTTTCCCCAGAGCATATGTTTTCGTAATTTTCATTGGATATAAATATAGACGCTAATGTTGGCGCGTTTTATTAACCAATAGTAGCTCGGTTATAATCTTTAGGCATATTGGGGCGAGGAAGTATAAATTCAGTGTCAGAGTCAAGTTTCACGTAGTCCAACAGAAGCATTCATAGAAAACACATCGCACGCAGTTTATCGATTTGCAGGTTACGCGTAGCAAATTTATGAAAAATCACTCGTGTCGTAAAGTTAATTACACAAAAGTTGAAGAACGCGAATTAATAATGGGCAGTAAAGAAGTTATTATAACAGTTTCAGTTTGGCGAGTGTCAAGATTAATAGATGAAAGTGAATAATGTGTTACGACAATAAAACTGTAAAACAAATTCTTTTATCAGTGTTATCTTTGGATAAAAACTCCTTTCCGTTTACACACCTGTACAAGATAAGTGCTTGACCGAGAAATCATAGCTAGCCGGAGGACAGTGAACCCAAAATTAAATACAATAACAGGCGCCCAGTAAAAGATAACACGAAGTGACCGCGACAAATTGTCTTTCATACGTGCGGCAGATAAATAGTAGCATCTTTCGACTACAAACATTAATACCACTACATATTGTTTCCACAACGTGGGGCTAACAAACAAAAATATCCCACTACAAATTGGCTCCCAAACGTGGTGCATATAAACATGAAGTATCTTCCAACTACCAACTAACAAACAAACCATCATACCACAGCTTTTGGCTCAAGAATTTATACTCCCTCACCCCGATATGCCTAAACATTATAATAGAGCTGCTATTGGTTACTAAATAGCGCCAACATTAGCGTCTGTTTTGTCAGCCAATCATAATTACTAATACATATGCTCTAGGGAAGATATTCCCTCCATTTCTAAAGAAAGGCACGCTACCCTGACGTCATTTGTTTGTGTCTTCTAATTGATAAACAACTCACCCCATCGCTTCATAGTTACCCACTCCTATTTTCAGTTTCAGTGAAGCCGTGTAAACTTATTTCCTAACAATGTTTATAGCTAACAAACATCTAAAATCATTGTCATACAATAATGTTAATTTACACTACAATCACTCCTGGTATTCACAGTGTTGTGATATAAAATACTGCCTCAAGGTTGCGGGTTCAAACCCGGCGGAGGACGATGGATTTTTTTTCTTCGGGAGTAAAATCCTTCGGAAGGGAAGTAAAGCCGGTGGTCCCGTGTCGTGCATTTACGGCACCTAAAAGAACCTCAAGCCTGATAAAGGGACTTCTGATCAAAATTACCCGTCTTTCACGACCAGTAAAGAATGGGATGCTAAGGACCACAGCAATCCATAAAGAAATTTAAAAAAATCTCAAAACCTAACATGGCAGAGAAAGTAAGAAACGTACAGATTACATATTTCGTTCCGCTACCTATTTGCTCGTTTTTAATTGCCAGTTTACTGTGACAATCTCAAACTTGTGATGGGAAGATACCACTATTTGTCGATACTTGTAGCGATTTTTGAGCACCGATACGCGATACAGTAGTTTTCTGTGCATAAACGCATGTAACCAATTTTGTATTGTGCGCTAATTCCGAAATTGTTCTTTCTTGACATTCTTCAATTGGCAGCAATTTTATATAGGTAATAAACAATAAATTACAATAAGTTTTTAAACTTTCTTTTCAAGGGTTTTCTACGCATAGAAAAACAAACACTAGCAATTCTTCTTTATTTTGGAATCTTGGAAATATAAACTAATATATATTTTACATGGAACTCAAATAACTAAAAATAACAAATATTTCCACGCGCTGTATTATCTCACGTCTTAACTTCTGATTTGTTTCTACTGGATTCACACATTTTGGTCACCGGAGTAGATAAATGTATTGGCTGAGAGTGAGTCATCAAACCAGGCTATTGCAGAAACGTGATTTAGTGCCTCAGCTAAACCAGCTTCATTCACAACTAAGTTAACGCTGCATGTTACATGAATGCCTCTATTCCTTCCTCATTGTTTTGTATGTTTTCATTTAGACACAAGAGACTATGCAAGTTGCATTGATTCACCCACAGCAAACGCAGTCAAGATCTCTCAAGAACTATAGTCCAGCAATTTTTTGGGGGAGACAGGCAATAACTTGAAGTTGTAAAACGTAACAACTTTCAATAATGCAAACCTTAAACACTTAAAAGTATCGTATGCTTTATCTCGAAGGTGCCATCCCTACTCAAAAGTGCCCTCAGGGTCTCACCTTGGTGAGTACGGGAGTGGCGACCCCGAGGTACCTGAGCCACCCAGTTTCTGGGGGTATAACCAATCCACCCTGTCTCCTGGGGTCAGAAATAACGAGACCTGGTCCCCCAGGTTGAGAGTTAGGCATGGGGCTCTCAACCCCACTTGTAAAAACCTTGTTAAGACGGATGGTTTATTGTTAGCGACTTGGAATGTTTAAACTATGTTATGTCCTGGAAAAATGAAAACAGTGGCAAATAACTCTTAAGGTTTTGGCTGGACAGTAATGGTGCAAGAAAAACGTTGGAGTGGAAAAGAAGAATAGATAAACAGGATTGCACATTATTGTATTGTGGATCAACTGAACCTGGACTACACAAGATAGGATTTATTATGGAATAAAGAAGAGCCTAATAGAGTTGGACCCAGTTGATGAAGGATTGTGTAAAATAGACTTAAGGTCCAATTTCGAAATGTGACTATATTTTCTGTGTACGCATCTGTGGAGGAAAGGGCGAGTTGACAGGGAAGAGTTTCCGTGAGAGTTTGGAAGGAGAGTGTGGTGAAGGAGTTTCTGGATACGTTGATGTTCTTGGGTGATTTTGGTGCTGGAGTGGCGGGGAGGCAAGTGTTACTTGAACTAGGTGTCGAATGAGGAATTAGGCAAATAATTTACTCACCTGTTTATTAAAAACATGGTTTCTTGGGGAGATAAGAGATTTAACCTGCCCACTGAATGTGGTTTAAAGGGCCGCAGTATATTGACTGTGCAAAGGTAGCGTAATCATTAGTCTTTTAATTGAGGACTGTTGGTGCCTTGCATGGACAGTTTGTAATTGGAATTAATTGGATTATTAAGGAAGGATGTTTCTCGTGTGTTATTGTTTTTATAACTGTGTAGAATTGCATTGTACGTTTAAGTTTGCTCAGGGTTAGTTCTGTGAGATTTCTATTGCTTAATTTTTGCATTTGTTGATTTACTATTTCTATTTTTGTAATCCTGGTGTTTCTCTCTGTGAATGCTCTGGCTGTATTGGTTTTGTACCAGAATGTGATTATCTATATAAACAGAGCTGCTTCTGTAATTTGAGTTGACTTGTACTTGTTTTGTTTTTATTGTATTGATGTACTGACTTGAATATATTTATAGCCAGAGGGTGGCGCTGATGACCGCCGCAGTTTTGCGCCACTCAAAAAAAAAAATAATTAAAAAACCTACTCAAAACCCTACCATAAGCATGATGACTAATCCGGAACTTTCCGCACACTAAAGAGTAGGACTGTAAAAATGTTGCTAAACCCTTTACAGTAAACACATAATTAGATATAAGGAAAACACCAAACTGAGCCGAACGAAGCAGCTGACCAGAACAACAACATTTAGCGAGTAATATTCACAATCACATCCTGAACAGATGCTGGGCCAGATTTTTCCTTGCACGCATCACCGAGAGACAGCTGCAACATTAGCAAGTCAGCGGCGGCTAGTGCACGTTAAACAATGAGAATCACGTCAAGGCTTCCTCAAAATGACCTTGACAATGACACCTGCCGGGTCGTGGGACGAACGGATGGTCAGGTATGCGTTACAGGCGACACCCTATGTGTTCAACATTACAAGTACACCAACACCCATTTGTAGTCAGGGTTGCTGGTAGGTAGAGGAGGTACTGCATTCCACCAAAAAATTCAATACCAAGATTTCACCAGAAATACACGTTTTAAACTCCCTCAAACAAAACAAACAAAAAATCATTTTTACTTTCTCCACCATGTACACAATAGGTAGAGGAGGTGCTGCTTTACACCCAAAAATTCAATACCAAGATTTCACCAGAAATACACGTTTTAAACTCCCTCAAACAAAACAAACAAAAAGGCATTTTTACTTTCCCTACCACGTACACAATAGGTAGAGGAGGTGCTGCTTTACACACAAACATTCCACACCGAGTTGGAAAGATAGAACCAGACAACTGAAAAATTCAATGCTTTAGCCGGGATTTGAACCACAGATCTCCCGTTCTCCGTCCGGCTGCTCTAACCACTGAGCTACCATGGCAACATGCCGGCACGACACTAAATTCTCCAGCTGACTCGCATTTATCCCGGTAAACCACAAAGAGATCTTAAATTGTATAGAGATGACATATCGCAATGTTTTAAGTACTTTAAGTCCCGGGATTCATAGCTTCACTATTAGGTCAATTAATATGGGTTATGTCATCTCAATACAATCTGAGATATCTTTGTGGTTTACTGGGAAAAATGCGAATCAGCTGGAGAATTTAGTGTCGTGCCAGCATGTTGCCATGGTAGCTCAGTGGTTAGAGCAACCGGACGGAGACCGGGAGATCCGTGGTTCAAATGGCATTGAACTTTTCAGTCGCCTGATTCTACATTTCCAACCCTGTCCAACACACGGCTTGTGTGGAAGAACAATTAATTCCATTCTATACCGAGTTTTCCCTAGAAATACATGTTTTGAGGCCCTCTGAATAAAAAAAACATTTTTACAAAAATGTCCAACAGTGTGTGTGTGCGTGTGTGTGTGTGTGCGTGTGTGTGTGTGTCTGCGAACAGCATAAATCTAAAACGTAAAGTCGGATAAATACTTATCTTGGTATTTTGGTTTGTTACCTTCCAAAGATGGAAAGTACGAAGAGTTTCAAGAAAATCCCTCCACCTCGAGTTACCCTTTACATGGAATATTTTTTCGAAATTTATGCTTCTCTAAAACCAACCTCTAACGATATTTATTAAAATTCCACATATTAGACACATTTCCATTATATATAAAGTGTATATCTTGAATTTTGAGGCAGTATTTTTAACACTTGAATTATATAATATATAATTTCAATAACAGCCCGCCTTGAAGCAGTATGTATGTAATAATTTGTAAAAAATGTACGTAACAGTCATTATATATGCTTATATTATTGTAAACATGTTCAAAAATGTTATGTGAATGAATTATGTAATTTAATAATGTAAGAGCTGTGAGAATAATAAGTTTAAAGTTACTAACAATGAGGAAACCTTGAGGCAATAATGAGTTTGAGCGTTTAAATGTTACTAGTCATGATTAGAGCAACCATAATGTAAATTTTGACAGTTTAAAAATAGCAAATCAACAGCCAGAAAAAGCTTTAATTAAATGCAGGTATTCTATTGGACCAGGACTACTCAATCACAGACTTGAAATACAAAACGTTAAAAGTTTATACGGTTGAAATATGTTCAGTTGTTGGCAGACCTAGGTAGTGACCGGACGGAAGATGTGTTCTCTAAAGAAATATTACGTATTGGTGTGAATCATAAAATTAAATATATGCATTAACAAAGCACAAGTTTTAAATTAAAGAATCTCACAGCTGTTAATATCAGTGAAGTGCTATTTAATTTGTGTCAAGGATTAATAAAAAGAAGTGAATTTAAACTTAAAATCTGTGTAAGTCTACATTCTTGTCGTACCACGCCCTGACTTAAGAGATACGTGACTCTAAAACAATACTGACGCAGCCGAGGCAAACATAAACATAAATACTACCTATAGAAGCGGTTTAATAACAAAGTTAATACAATATTTTAAAACTTGGAGCGTAACAACAAAAATACATCTTCAAAAATGAGCTTCTCACACGTAGTAGCATATTACGTAACAAATAATCCACTTCAAATTAACGCCCAAAGCGTGGTACAAACCAACTCCAAAAACAGTAAAACTTCAACAACAATAAACTACAACAGTTAAAGAATAATAATATCCACTTCAAGTTGGCTCCCATACGTGGGACAGTTAAACAGAGCAACTATTCTACTTCTTCAAATTGGCGCCAAGCGTGGGGCTATCATAAGTTGTATCCCTTCATAAGAAAATCCCTCCACCTCGAGTTACCCTTTACATGAAATAATTTTTCGAAATTTATGATTTTCTAAAAACAGGTTCTAATGATATTTATTAAAATTACACATATTAGACACATTTCCATTATAAATAAAGTGTATATCTTGAATTTTCTAGGAATAACCTACGAAGTCATGTTCATTCGGAAGACATTTTATATAATCATGTATAACTGATAAGGGCGGCGCCGTGGCCGAGTGGTTAGACCGCTCGCCTCTCACCGAGGCGGCCCGGGTTCAATCCCAGGGATCACCCGCATGTGGGATTTGTGGTGGACGAAGCGGCGTCTGGGCGGGTTTTCTCCGGGTTTCCCCCGCCATTCATTCCACCAAATGCTCCATCATTACCTTTGCTTTCATCCATTTCACCATCATTTCGTTTCATCTACTTCCTTCCTCCCATACCAGGCATCGGGCTGATCACCCATCCTGGCTACGCTGCCTGATCCATTAGTGTCTGCTCCTCGACGGGCCTCTGACCCCAGGCACCCGCCTGTAAGTCCTGGGGGTGTAAGTCCTACATAAGAGGAGGTTAAACAGATAAAGAAGAAGATGTATAACTGATAAACCCTAAGTGACAGAAAAAACGTACTACATAAAAATTCTGACCTCTTTAAAACACACAATTTATTTTCAATGAGTTTTTTTTCTTTTTTGCGGCATAAGTCATTTCTGAGATGTCACTATTAATGTTTCGAATTGTTCATTACTTGCTCATTCTCTTAAAGTCAACATTTAGTTGTTTCTCGCGATGTCATGGAAACAGTTTGGAATTTTAAGGTCAGCATATAGCGTCCAGTTGTTAAACATTTGACTATCGCTGTTCTCTTTGTATCTATAACGAAATGTGTAATGAAGTTATTTCTGCAAACGTTTATTTGGATTAAAATGTAGTAGACAGAAAAATAAGATTTAGTGAGAATAGCTTATATAGTAACCAGTAAATGATGGAGGCTAGAGAACGTTAGGTGAATGTACCACATCAGATTTTTAGAAAAAGCTGCGTGTATATTTGACAGCATTACTCGAAAACAAAAATTCAGTTACATATCAAACTGGCTATTTCAATTCAGTAGCTTCCGCATACGACACGAAGATTTTCAAGAAAATCCCCCACCCTAAACTACGCTTAACATATAAAATGTTTAATTATTTTTGGTTTTCTAAAAAAATGGCTGTAACGACTTTGATTAAAATACCATGGGTTTAAGCTATTTACATGACAAATGAAACATATAAAATGTCTTCTTCATTATGAATAATTTATTTTAATAACTGTTTAACCGAAAGAGACGGACAAAATTTAACTACACAAAACATACAGGTCTCATTTAGGCACGCAATTTATGTCAATTTTTTTGTGTCATTCAGCATTTTTAAAGTAATCTTTGCTATTGGTTTGAATTTTCAAGTAGTACTTTTACTCTTTACTTTCTCTACTATTTGCGTACAGTAAGCAGAGGAGGTATTGTATTCTACGCTAAAATTCGATATCGGGATTTCACTTGAAGTATTCGTTTTGAGGTCCCCTGAATTAAACAAGAATGTTCAGGAAAATGTGTGTATGTGTGTCTATCTGTGAACAGAACAACCAAAAAACACATAGAAAAAGAATGTATATCTCGTTAAAGCGAACAATTTATGCCAAATAATTTTTCTGATCTTTCAATTTGAATTTTCAAATAGTTACACCTTTTAAAGTGATAAGATTAGGTCTAATTGTGCTGGGGGACATAGCACCACGACCTACAAGATTTTTGCGCCTGAAGTCCCTGACGGGTTGCCCCCGGAGAGGGGGCTGAGGTGAGAGAAGACAGAGGGCGGCCGGACCAGGAGGCACGGCAGGGCAGAGGGCAGGATCCCTACGTTTACAGATTGAAACTCCCGGGATGCCAGCTGGTTCAATCGGCTTCCCTCCCCCCTGCAGGCGTGCACATCCCACTGGGTCTCGGAGACCAATCCCATTCCGGCGGACGAGAGCATCCTTTTCCCGTCATACAATGCCGAGACTCCCGCCGACACTTTCAACCCTGAAACAGACCAAGTTGATGAAAGGTGAAGTGAAATGAGAATGGAAAGACTGGAAATTCGGAGGATGGAATGAACCTTCCCAGCATTAGCCTAGCGACCAGCGGAAACCCCCGAAATAACCCATGCATCAGGAAGTTCGGCTGCGAGAATTGAAGCCACGACCTCCCGAATGCGGACCACAGACGTTATCGCCCGAGCCATCCCGCTCGGTTTTGAAGTGATACAAGGACTGTCCCAGAAATACCCGACCTGACGTATATATAGCGGTTGTTGTTTCAAACAGTGACTATGGTAGAAAGTACCAACCGTATAACGCCTAAGTATGAATTTTGACGATGCTACGTTGTTTAGTAATTGCTTGGCAGCCATCAATAGTGAACTCTCTCAGCGAGTTTGTAAACATGGATAAAACTAGCCATCGTTTTGTGATACAATACTTTCATTTGAAAGGTCTTAGTCCAACTAATATTAAATCTGAACTAGATTCTACTCTGAGGGAATCTGCTCCTTCGTTTACAACAGTAAAATATTGGGTGTCAGAGTTTAAGCGAGGCCGCACGAGCTGCCAAGACGAACATCGCAGTGGTCGACCAAATGAGGTGACCACGCCACAAATTGTGAAGAAAGTCCACAAAATGGTATTGGATGACCGTCGACTGAAAGTGTGCGAGCTAGCAGACATCGTAGGCATTTCAAAAAGTGCTGTACATCGTACACTAACTGAAAATTTAGACATTAGAAAGATGGGTGCAAGATGGGTGCCACTTTTACTCACAATGGAACAAAAACAGTGTCGTGAGGATGCTTCAGTCGAGTGTTTGGCGATGTTTCGTTGCGATAAAGTTTTTGTGTCAATTCATAACCATGGACAAAACATGGGTCCATCACTTCATGCCTGAGACGAAGGAACAGTCAAAACAATGGATTGAAAGGGGAGAATCCGTTCCAAAGAAGACGAAGAGAGCTCCATCTGCAGGCAAGGTTATGGCGTCAGTTTTTTGGGATGCAGGTGGGATAATTTTCATTGATTATCTTTAAAAAGGAAAAGCAATCAATGTCGAGTATTATGTAAACTTATTGCAGCGTTTGAATGATAAAATCAAGCAAAAACGGGCACATTTAGTGGAAAAGAAACTTTTGTTTCATAAAGACACTGCACCAGTTCACACATCCATTGTCGCCATGGCCAAAATCAGTGAGTTAAAGTTTGGATTGCTTCCTCAAGCACCCTATTCGCCAGACTTAGCCCCCTCTGATTACTTTCTGTTTCCAAAGTTGAAGAAATAGCTTGGTGGTAAAAGATTTGCCAACAATGAAGAGGTGGAGTCTGCAGTTGATGGATATTTTGCAGAACTCGACGGTTCTCACTATAAACAGGGTATCGAAGCAATTGAACATCGCTGAGAAAAGTTTATCGAGCTGAAAGGAGACTATGTAGAGAAAAAAAAGATGTTTTTTCCTAAAATGTTTGTGTTTTCTTTGTTAGGTCGGGTACTTCTAAGACAGACCTCGTAAATCGCAATTTGTTTTTTCTCATGGACATGCAAAGAGCATGGAGTTTCAACGTCATCACATAGCGATCTGCTTTTTAAAAATCTATCAATTATCCTATTGTATCCTTCTTATAACTACAAGAAAATATGTAATGAAAGTTTATTTCAATTAACAAGAAGTAGACAGAAGAATAGGCCTCCGTAGACGAGTGAGTAGAGAAAGTCGTGTGAATGCAACAATCAGATTTTAAGTTTTTAGCTTTCAGTCATTATATGACCTCTTCATGCACAACTCTAGTTTACTTGTTAGAACTTTGATGTTTACGAGAAATAGTTTATAGGATTTATAATTGGAGATAAGAGCGACATGCAAGATGTTTGTTTTGTGAAAGGAAGGCAGTGATTCAATAACTTTACTAGGAGATGACAGTATCGTGAACTAAAGGGCATAACGAAGCTCGCCACGTCTCAGACATGCGTGTCAAAACGCAAGGCTATGCACGTAAACTCGCAATATTTCCATTGTTATCAACCGTATTATGATTTGCCTTATGAAACTTTTAAGGCAGTTCTCGCCACACCCTTGAAATTGCCAACGATAAGAGGCTTTCTGCACAAGGTCGGTGCGGCGCATCCACAAACAATTACTACACCAGAGATTAAGCATCAGGGAACTAATAATGAAAATTATTTCAATAAAAAAGGCTCATATACAATGATGTATTACATTCCACCTAAAATTTGGTATGCAGGTCCCAGTGGAAGTACACGTTTTGAGCTCCTTGTATGCTAAAAATGAAGTGTTTTAAGTAAAAGGCCCATGAACCAAAAATAAATAAAAAACGCAAACTCAGATAAATACCAAATCAGGTATTTAAGCTGTGTCTACAAAGGCACACACGAAACTTTTCAAGAAAATTTCCGCACCCAAATTACGCTTCACGTGGATTTTTTTTGTTATGTTTTACTTTCTCAAAAATGACCCTAACTATATTGACGTAGCTATGACCCGACCTTATCGCATAGAAGTGGCCGACCGACTGGCCGGTTCAGGAGATAAGGAGACGGTTGAGCGCTTGCTCCGCCGACCTAGAACCCATAAGTGCTATCGAGAGATAACAGAATTTACTGGAATCTTCTTTCCTCGGAATTCTCCGACAGTTATATATAAGCGAGCGAGTGAGTAAAAAAAATAAATTGTTTCATTTATGAACGCTCTTTAACTGTTGTGGTCCTTAGAGTCTCGTTCTATATTGGGCGTGAAAGTCCGCAAATTTTGCTCAGATGCCCTTTTATCAGGATCAAGGTTCTTTTACGTGCTGTAAATCTACGACACGGGGCCACCGGCTTTACTTCCCTTCCGAAGGAAGCCAAGCTAAGGATTTTTACGCCCGAAAAAATCCATCGCCGGGTGTGAACCCGCAACCTCATGAGTTATTCTCTTGATACATAAATTAGCGCTGGTCACTCAGCGAGTTCGAGTGAGGTTGTGACGTACAATGAGTCTGCTGCCTGCGAGAGATTAGAGAGGTTTTGTGTTCGAGGCCCCAGCGAGTGAAGCGGAGGGAAGAAAAGGCTGCTTCATGTGTGTGTTATTACACCGCTACGCACGAAGAAAAGTGAAGTGACAGAGAGAGGTGAGCAAAATCGGAATATGTTTAAAATATTTACATGGAAAATAAAATGAATATCCTGAACTTTCTGGGAATAGCCTATGCAGCTCTCTTCATTCTAAATTACTTTTGTATAACTGCTAAACCGTCACACACAGACATTGATCTTACTGCACAAAAAATGTACATCTCCTTAAAGCACACAATTTTGTCAAATAACTTCTTTTTTGTGGTGTAAACTATTTCCGAGATATTCGTTGTTATTTTGTTTTCAATAATAACATAGTTTTTCAAGTGGTCTCTCGTGGTCATGCAAGGAGCATGGAATTTTAAGCCCAACACATTACGATCCGCTTTCTAAAAATCTGACTATCGCTTTATCCTTCTGTGTTTTTCTTATACCTACAACGAACCATTAACAAGAAGTACATAGAAGAATACGCTTTTAGAAGAGTGAATAGAGAAAGTCATATGAAACCAGCGGGAAAGCTCAGCCGGTAGCGCCTACGGCCCGCATTCCGGAGGTTCCGGGATCGATCCCCGGCGACCGCCCACTCTGACCATGGGCTTTTTCGGGGGTGTTCCCTGGTCGTCAGGCGAATACTGGAGTGGTTTCTCTCACCCCGAACTTCCTGACCCTCCATTTCATTCATGCTTCACCCTACTTGGTCTCTTTCAGGGTTGAAAACATCGGCGATGGAGTTTCGGTGTAGCGTGGCAGGTAAAAGGATGCTCTCTGTGAACTTTTCCCGCCCCTCTTCCCTTGGCTGGTTGCCGGGGTATAAAGATCGGCCCTAGGAGGAGCGTTGAACCCTGTCCGACCCGGAGCATGTACATCTGGAAACTATACACCCTGCCATTGCTGTGCCGTCACTCCTGGTTCCGGCCGCCTGGTGTCTCCCTTCTTCCCTTGTGGGGCATAGGTACAATATCCTAACTCCTGGACCAGTGCCGAACCCCCTCCACTTCGCAATTCTAATCCTGTCACGTGAATGCAACAGATCGACTTTTATAAATTTAAGAAACTTCAATTTAGTAAAAAAAAAAGTTACTTTCTTTATTTCACTTGCCAAAGTTTATGAAAATTTATTCCTTCAAGCATATAGTAATATATCCAATTCAATTCTGAAGCTATAAAAATAGTGATATGGGTAGATAGCTTCTAAGGTTACATGTAGTTAAAGTAGATGACAAATAAGTGTAGACTGTAAATACGATTAATTGCGTCATGGTATTTTTAAACTTTGTTTGCATGTATTTTAAACATATATTTCTAATATAGCAATAAAGCCCCTTAGGATAATCTTAACATTTTTGTAAAATCCAATATTTTATTATGATTAATTTGAAATTTAAATACAGCAGGCTCGGTTTATTGTATCATAGGGGTATTACTATAGGGGTTTATTGTAACCGTTGTTACAAACAGACCAGAAATTTATTATTCTAAACTCCTCCATCTGAATTCATTCGTTTCAATGGATAAATTCCACAAAACATTTTAACTGATGCTGAAAAAATCTTAAAAAAAAACATTCTACAGTCACCAACGGACGTTCCAGACCATATGGTATACACTGTGTAGCGGGAAAACGTTGTTCCTCTGGTTGATGCCCTCTGCTGCAGTGTTCTTGTCTCCGGCTATTGCTGCTCGTTGGCTGCTGTATTCTCCATTCCTAATAGATTACTTATCTAACTAATTTCACTGGTCTCAGGGTTTTCGTAGGTGAGGCAAATTAAAATATACTGCATTTCCCTTAAAAAATGTGGTTTATTATCAGATAAATACTTATGGACGGCTAGCTTTTCCCATTGTAACAATTCCCACCATAATAATAAATTAGGAGCCTAATCTAACTGCACACGCTTCCCACCCATATGTACATACGTGCATTTGTCGTCCAGAGAGTATCACTGAGTGTAGACGAGATTCTATAAGAGAGTGAAAATCTGGGGTTTCTTCCCCGTTTTATACCCAAGCCTGATGACGCTCACCTCCGCGCCTCAAAATGTAACGACATTTCTAATTGGTCTTCAGACCGCGTTACCTTATTATGTATGAGAATATTCTGCTCCAAAACATTTCGCGTCACCGTGACGCGTCAGGAAGCGAATTCAATATCTCTATCTCTTTCCTTTCTCTATCTGTGTCTTTCTATTTCTCCTTACTGCTACCAGTACCCTGCTCATTAGATTGCTGAAAGGTGGGCCCTACGTAGAATTATGTTTTACCTGGAATTAGCTACCTCGCCCGTCCCTTACTTATCTAAGTTACAATCTGCTTTTGTACAAATCTTGATTGTTAAATATTTTAACATGTTTCTTGGTGAATTATATTATTATGTACAATTCTTGTTTAATATTGATTTATATGTCTATATATGTATATACTATATATATGGTATATCTCCTTTCAACTGAAAGAAAATATAAAGACCTTAGTCTATTCTGCGCCTCATGGGAAGTTCAACTCCAAAATATAAACATCTGAAAAGTTCTAAAATGCTTCAATGACCCACTTGTTAACACCATAAGAGATTTTGATCAAGAAACTCAAAACTGTTTACGACTTCTCAACATCACTCAAAACGACATCAGAGATCCTGTAAGTCTTCTTTCAGATGCAAGGAAAGTAAGACGACACCTGAGAGAAAAGGAATTCCAACTTTGGAGTGAATTACCGCACAAAGGAAGAGGAGTTAAATGTTCAGTGATTATACAACTGCTAATAAATGCATCCGAGATCATAGCGGATTTTCTTGCTCTGAATAGAGAGATACCATCAAAATGACTGCTGGAGTTATTGCTGTACGCTCCTTACCAGGGAGATCCTAGAACAATACCCTCTGTCGCCGTTGTGTTACGAAACCCTTGCACACATTCTGGGTGCTTGTCCATACGGGAAGTGCTGCGAAACAGCAGACATCATAAAATAAGAAACGTGATTGTAGCAGGTATGAAGGAAAAAAGATTTTCAGGTCCACGAGGAGGTATATGGACTATCCAACAGTAGTAGCATTACAGCATCGACATCATCTGACAGTAGCGGATTAATCATTGATCCTACTGTGCGCTTTGAATCCCACTGTCAACAGCGGGATGAATGAATGGGTGGATGTGTGGGCAGACGGATGCATGTGTGGCTGGGTAGATAGATGGATGGATGTGTAGGTGGACAGATGGATAGGTGGATGAGTGGGTGAGTGGGTGAATGGGGGATGGGTGGATGGGTGTTTGGTAGGATGGGTGTGTGGCTGGGTGGATAAATGGATGGATATGTTGGTGGACAGATGGATGTGTAGAGGGGTGGATGAGCAGATGGATAGGTGGGTGGATGGATGGGTGGCTGGGTGGATAAATGGATGGATGTGTGGGTGGACAGATGGATGGATATATGGATGGGTGGGTGAATGAATGGATGTGAGGGTGGACAGATGGATGTGTGGCTGGGCGGATACATGGATGGATGCGTGGGTGGACAGATGGATGTGTGGCTGGGTGAATAAATGGATGGATGTGTGGGTGGGTGAATAAATGGGTGGATGTGTGGGTGGAGAGATGGATGGGTAGATGAGTGGATGAATGAATGGATGTGTGGGTGGATGAATGGGTGGATGTGTGAGTGGGCGGATGAGTGAATAAATGGATGGATGTGTGGGTGGACATATGATGGGTAGATGGGTGAGTGGATAAATGGATGGATGTGTGGGTGGACATATGATGGGTAGATGGGTGGATGGATGGGTAAGTTGGGGATAGATAGAGACAGACTGAATGGATAGATTACATAGATAAGATAGATTAGATAGAGTAGATGGTAAATTATGGCATGGATAGCTTTAAATCGCCGGTGATTACGACATTCACCCTTCGGCTCCTATAAACAAAAACGAGGACTTGTTTTAAGTTTTATGAACAACTATAAAAATATAGCTTATTTGAATCAGCCTAAGAGCCTTTAAAAATGCAGCTGCTGAACAAAAATAGCAGCTTGTTTTAGTTTGAGTATATGCATACAAAAGACATTGCTTTTACTTGAAGTGCATGCTAATGAATATAAAGCTTTATGACACTCAGAAACAGAGTTATAAGAGAATTGCAAAACAGGTACTATGCCGACAAACAGCAAAGTGCTCGATTTTAAAGAGCAAAGACAAACAAAAGAGTGTCAGTCTGTTGAAACGGGCCACTTGACGACTTCTCTCCTCTCCACCTCCTCAGATTTCAGTTTGTAATACTGGGTAACGTTATATAGTCAGATGAGAAAATAAATACATACACATTTAATAAAACTATAACGGAAAACAGCTCTTGTTAACTTATGGATAACCGACACTAACGTAGGAATGAACTGACCTGAAGCCGCAAATCACAATTTTAAAATGTTTGTTTGTATGTCTACCTATAATGCAGGTGGGTGAGTGAGTGGGTGCGTAAGCAGGGGGTATGTGTTCCGGGTATTTGGGTAGTTCAGGAGATCGGTGTACTGGGTAGGTGGGTAGGTAGGCAGGCAGGCAGGCAGACAGACAGGTAGGTAGGTAGGCAGGTGTGTGGGTGGGTAAATTCGGTAGGTAGGAAGGTGGGTGGATAGGCAGGCAGGTAGGCAGACAGACAGTCAGGTAGGTAGGTAGGTAGGTAGGTAGGTGGGTGGGTAAATAGATAGGTGGTGGGTGTTTTTTATGTGCGTGAGTAGATAGGGGTGGGTGTTGTATGTAGGTGGGTAGATGGGGTGGGTGGGTGATTTGTGATATCTCTCGAGGATATATTAGCAATGACTTTCTTCCGTAATAAAAACATATCCCTGGCTCCACTACTGTTGACTCGTAAAATTATACCACATTAAGAAAACTGTGAGAAAATCCATAATATGGATTAAACCAAACGGATTTAGAAACATTCTGTTTCAATCTTCTAAGTGCATATGCTATTCTAGAAAGTTTCCGACATAAAATAGCAGCGTGGCAATTCCAAGCTGTACCTACACATCATTGAATAGAGGAGGGTTCAAAGTTTTAACTCCCCACCTATTAGTTCCATTCAGTGCCTACAGCGGCGCTTGTTTACGAGAAAATGGCGACGCCACAGGAAAAATAGTTTTGTGTGCTGCATTATGCAAAGAGTGATCCATTGTTTCATTGTAGCGTGCATTTTGTTGTAAGTTCAACAATGAGCCGCCTCGTCATAAATAATTTACAATTGATACAATAAATTAGGAGAAGATGGTTGCGTATGCAAACGGAAAAACACTGGTCATCCTCGCATAACAAATGGTGCTCATTTTGAATACATAAAATAAAACGTTGAACTTTTCTCTATTCAGTGATGTATCGCATGTGTCGCCATCTATTGTCGTTCATTAGAAATAAATATGTAAAGTTTGTTCCTTCTTTTTGAATAACCATGTATGTATGTATGTATATATATATATATATATATATATATATACCGGCTGTTTAAAAAAAGTATTCCACATTTTGAGAGGTCGTAGTATGGACCAAAACAAGAAAAAATGTCGAGTAAACAGGGGCTCTAAAATGCATGCCTTATCAGCTATGACCAATTGTTCATCTTCGCTACTGTGAAACATCTCTTTTGCTACAAGCTCTTTGCTATTACGTACGACTTTCAGCAGGCAGTAAACAAAAGAGGACACATTACTCTGTTACTGTTCATGGATACAGCATGCAGTAAACATATGTTAGTGTTGTTACTGTAAACTGTATTCACAGTTCTGGGTAAGTGCAACATATATTCTTATTAGTTCTAATGGAATCAGTTTGTGTTTTGATAAGTTGGTGAAAAGCTTTTACATTGCAGCTTTATCTTTAAATCTTTGGTGTATTCAAACCCCCATTAATGATGTACAAGCACTACAGGAAGGTGTCATCAATGCCTGCCAGAGCATCCGTGACCAACCTGGAGTGGTGAAAGTACGTGATTCCCTAAGACGTCGGACAGAAGCATGCCTTACTATGAATGGGCACCATATTGAACATCTCCTTTAGCGATGGTTCAGGTCGTATGTAAACGCAAGCAGATTACATTAGAAATCGCATGTTTACTGGGCATTTTTTTCTTGTTTTGGTCCATATTATCACCTCTCAAAATATGGAACATTTTATCCTTAATATCCTGTATATACAGAGCGGTCCCTCAGCCATCTTGCCGGTAGTCGCGATGGGTGTTCCGCGCGCGTTCTCTCAGCTATCTGGCCGGTAGTCGCGATGCGTGTTCCGCGCGCTATATTCAGTGTATCTGTTTATTATTCTCATTAATGATACTGATACCATATTATTACTGATTTTATGATGATTATTACGATATATTGAATACCTATTGAACAAACATAATTACGTTTTATTTTATCAGTACTAACCTTTTTCACAGTCGGTGTTGAAAGTGGTGTCCTTCGGCAGATAAACATTCTTGGCACCTTCTGATGAAATTACCATTCACACGCATAAGTACTTTTTGCGTAATTTCCCTAATTTCTGTTCTTATATTGTTTTTAAGATCGTCTATGGTGCGAGGATTATTCCTATAGACTCTATTTTTGAACGTTCCCCACAGATAAAAGTCACACACAGTAATTTCAACAGTTTCGTAGACCTATTTACTGAGGTTTTTGAAACACTGACTTGTTGTGGGGCGGCGCCGTGGCCGAGTGGTTAGATCGCTCGCCTCCCACCGAGGGGGACCGGGTTCAATCCCAGGGACCTGCATGTGGGATTTGTGGTGGACGAAGCGGCGTCTGGGCGGGTTTTCTCCGGGTTCTCCGGTTTCCCCCGCCATTCATTCCACCAACTGCTCCATCATCACCTTTCCTTTCATCCATTTCACCAACATTTCGCTTCATCTACTTCCTTCATCCCATACCAGGCATCCATGAGTGTCTGCTCCTCGACGGGCCTCTGACCCCAGGCACCCACCTGTAAGTCCTGGGGGGTGTAAGTCCTACATAAGAGGAGGGTAAACAGATAAGAATGAATGAATGACTTGTTGTGCTACACGTCGTAAAGATTTATTTGGGGACCGTTCAAATGCTTCGCCAATTTCATCAAGTTTTTCTTCCGTTAGAACCCTTCGTTTCTTCTTACAACTTTCAACATTAAATGGTCCCGTTCTCTTCACTTTATTCTTTAGATATCTAACTGTTTCCCTACTCGGAACTGGAACACTAGGAAATTTATCGTGAAATTACCTACACAACTGTTTACATGAGTCGGTTTTCACATACGTGCCATACATAAAAAGTTCAAGCGAAAATTTGAGTACCATTTCTGGGTTATAATAATCCGATAATTCAATCGCACACAAATACACACGCGTCTCGCGTCTATACACAACAAGCAATAACAGCTGACTGAAGCCCCCTGCCACACGTCATTAAGTGGAAGAGCCCGTGGCCTTGAGTTCATTCAGACGTATCGCACAAGATTGCCGTGCAATTCCCGGCCAGAGCGCTAAGGGACCGCTCTGTATAAGCCAATAAGGTAAGTAATTTACCGTGGCAATAAATAAAAAAGGAGCCAGAACAGACCCTTGACCAACTCCATATGTTATCTATTTGGGCGAAGAACACCTGCCATTCCACAACTTGTGTTCTGTTACTCAGATAGGAGGCAATAAATGCATTTTCTTTTCCACATGTACCATAATAGACTGATTTTTTTAAACAAAATGTCATTGGGCAAACATCAAAAGCCCTAGACAAATTATACAAAGAAGAAGAAGGTTTTATTTTGCTTCAAGACATTAGAAAATCCAAAATATTATGTATTTATTAAGCGTAATGCAATATTTGAAATCTTTTGAATAAAACAAACCACTCTTAGAATCAAAGATTTGTTTGTGTGTGTGATTTTTATGGATAGCAAGAGGTTATTCACAAACCCTACCCCCCAAAAAAAATTAAAGTAATCTTCTTTATATCAATGTTCAAAATACAGTTCTAATTCTTGAGAAACTTGAAATTGACATGTTTCCAATTAAATGTGTGACGCTAATCAACAAGCAAACTTTTTCAGATATTTCTTATCATTAATTAATGTCACGATCATTATTTTCCTACCCACCTCCAGCATAAGCATCACAGCCAACGTTTCAAAATATGCTAGTTCAAATTTCGGAAAATACAAACTCACAACAGTGAATATTTTGGAAATGATACGCCTCATAAGGTACGTTAACATGACACTTTTTCTCTGTCATTTATATCTTACTAACGAGAAGTTTTAATAAGTATTTTATAAGCAATTTAAGTAATGTCTTTCACTTTTCATACCCTGATCTCAAACTGTTACATTTTAATCAAAATCTTTAAGAGGAATTTTGTTTCAGAAATCAAAACGTAATATATTTGATGAGGGAAACTTTTTATGAAATCCAACTGTTAGCTCTAGGATCATTTGGTTACCAGACAAAGAGGGAGAGAAACAACAATAATTATTATATATAATTAATTGAAATTAATTATACTTTTTAGAGACCTTAGCCTGGTCTTGGCAAGTTTTAATGCAGAGTCAACTGAAAAATTGTCAAGCCGGGATTTGAACACGGTTCTCTCACTCTCAGTGCGGTTGCTCTAACCATTGAGCTACTGTGTAAGCATGCCGATGGGACATTGAATTCTGCAATTGACAAGTTGTTTCCCAAGACATCTCACTAGATGACAATCTCAGGGTCGACCTGCCATCTCAAGTACTTTGAAAAATTTAATGTCAAGACGGGATTTGAGCACGGTTCTCCCGCTCTCCGTGCCGTTGCTCTAACCATTGAGCTACTTTGATGTTAACAATTATGTTTTGTGTTATTAAAAACCTGATGAGTAATATTCACACGACTTTCTCTACCCACTATCCTTTACTTTTATATAACTTCTACCAACCAATCTAATTGTATACCTTCATATTAATCGAGATAAACATTTGCAAAAATAATTTCATTACACATTTCGTTGTGGGTCCAAGGCCGATTGAGAAAATCGGATAGTCAATTGTTTTAAAGCGGGTCGTTATAGCTGACCTTGAAATTCCACCCGTGCCATCCCGACGAACAACTGCGTAGCGAAGGCACTTCCAAAAAGTGTGTGTGCTTTAAAGATGTCTACATTTTTTTTCTGAGGCCGCCGGGGTAACACAGTGGTTTCATTTTCTCCCCTCGTACTGAGGATAGGGGGTTCGATTCCCGGCTCTGGGGTGCTGACTTTAAGTCAGCCCTATCCGCGCCTTCACCTCTGATTGCTCATCCCGAAGTTGTTCAGAGTCCAGGGTAAAATCTGTAGGTGTTTTATTCCACCGCCATCCTCATTACCACCCTACCATTGGAAGTAAGGGATTCCGCTCGCTGCGTGCTTACACCTCAGGTCTAGTCAACGCTTGCTGAAATGGTCATATGGGGAGCATTAGAAACGACGACATTTTATAGTGTAGAAGATTTTGTTTCTCTCTTACGTTTACCAGTTATACAAAAGTCATTGAGAATGAAGAGAACTGCACAGGCTATTGCAAAAATACTCAAGATAGATGTTTTATTTGTAATGTAAATAACTTAAACATATGGTATTGTAATCAAAACGTTTAACAGCCATTTTTTAGGGAATAATAAAGGATGGTTAAGGGTGAGGTGATTTTCTGAAACCTTCGTGTAGTATCATTGTAAGATACTGACCTTAAATATCAAGTTTGGTATTTATCTAAGATTTCGTTGTTGAATTGTGCTGTTCACAGAGAGAGACACGTGTGGCGTTTTTTCTAAAACTGTTTTTCTTGGATTCAGAGGGGCCTCACAATGTGTATTTCCGGTGAAAGGTCGACACTGAATGGAAAGCAATGCTTCCTTTACGCATTAATACATTTAATTCAAACATTGCCGCGTTTTTCTACAGGAGTGTTTTTGTAATGCACTGTGACAATTGAAAATGGACCACAGAATGTTTTGCAGAAGCGGTCTGCACGCTGCATTGCGTGTGACAATATAATCGCTTGTCTCTGTACCGGTGGAATGTGCTGCTGCCAATCAAAACGCTAAATCGTTAATTATTCGCAAAGTACTCATTAATTCCACGCGTTTATTGCAACTGCATTCCTTCGTTTGTAACTCCGAACATTCGTTACGGGACAAAAGTATGAAACAGCAACCGTCACTTTCTTTACTCACAATTCTATAAACTAATTTTAAAAACAGCTCATGTCATATATTCACATGACTTTCTCTATCCTATCTTTATTAGTGAGTACAAAGTATTCTTAGTAAAACTTATTTTCCTATCTACTGCATTTAATCCAAATAAGCCTTTACAGAAATAGCTACATTACACATTTCGTTATAGATACAAAGAGAACAGCGATAGTCAAATGTTTAACTACTGGACGCTATATGCTGGCCTTAAAATTCCATACTGTTTCCATGACATCGCAAGCAACAACTGAATGTTGATGGGACTTTAAAGAATGACAAGCACTGAACATTTCGAACCTTTAAAAAGGATATTGCAGAAACTACTTATGCCACAATGGAGTTATTTAAGTAAATTGTGTGTTTTAAAGAGATATACATTTTTGTGTGCTACGTTTTCTCTATCACTTATCGTTTACCAGTTATACAAAATTATACAAAATTCCCTCCAAATGAAGAGGACTTCCTAGGCTATTCCAAGAAAATTCAGGATATACATTTTGTCATGTAAATATTTTTCATATACGGTATTTAATCAAAATTTTTAGTAATTTTTCTTAAAAATAAAAAGAAAATTTTAAATTTTTCATGAAAGGGTTGTTGGGGTGGGGGTATTTTCTTGAAAATCTTCGTGTCGCCTCCTTGCAAGATATTAAACTCAAATACTAAGTTTGGTATTAATCCCACTTTTCGTTTTTGAGTTATGCCTTTCACAACGCAGAAATGTTTTCAAAAATGCTTTATTTGGACTTACTGGGCCTCAAAACATGTATTTCCGGTGAAATCTTGGTATCGAATTTTTGGATGGAATGCAAAAGGTACTTCCTCTCCTTACTATATTTAGTAGAGAAACTAAAAATTATTCTTCTATCTACTTCACATAAACCTTTACAGAAATAGCTACATTACACATTTCGTTATAGATACAAAGAGAACAGCGATAGTCAAATGTTTAACAACTGGACGCTATATACTGGCCTTAAGATTCCATACTGTTTCCATGACATCGCGAGAAACAACTGAATGTTGAAAGGACTTAAAAGGAATACTATATTCCTTTAATATTTAAACAATATTTAAATGAAATATTCTTTATTGTAGTACGTTTTCTGTATTTTTTTATGGCTTACGCGTTATGCAAAAGTACATATACAAACTTCCCTCAGAACGAAGAGGACCTCACAGGCTATTCCCAGAAAATTCAAGATATACATCTTATTTGTCATGTAAATATCCTTAATATATGGCATTTTATTCACCATCGTTCGCTTTTTTATTTATGTTATTCACGGACACAATACGGGTGACCGAGGTCTTTTCAGCAAGGAATGGTAGGCCTGTAGTTCAAATCCGTGTTCTCTTATTCAGGTTTTTTATCCCTCGTAACTGACAAATGACACCGTCTGTGGTACCGCATGCAGTAAGTACAGACGTTAGACACACACACACACACACACACACACACACACACACATCGAACTTTTAGGTGGAAGGCTATACTGCTTCTGCCTACAAGGTACGTGGTAAAGAAAGTAAACATATACCATGTTTCAAAATAATACGGCAGGGTACTGGTCTTTCTCCTGTGCATTGAGACACATCACCGAATTGAAATAATAACTTTAACATTACGTATAACATACACTATGTGATCAAAAGTATCCGGACACCCCACAAACATACGTTTTTCATCTTAGGTGAATTGTGCTGCCACCTACTGCCTGGTGCTCATTATCCGCGACCTCAGTAGTCATTAGACATCGTGAAGCAGCAGAATGGGACGCTCCATGGAACTCACGGACTTCGAACGTGGTCAGGTGATTGGGTGTCACTTGTGTCAGAAGTCTGTACGCGAAATTTCCACACTCCTAAACATCCCTAGGTCCACTGTTTCTGATGTGATAGTGAAGTGGAAATGTGAAGGGACATGTACAGCACAAAAGCGTACAGGCCGACCTCGTCTGTTAACTGGTAGAGACCGCCGACATTTGAAGAGGGTCGTAAAGAGTAATAGGCAGACATCTATCCAGACCATCACACAGGAATTCCAAACTGCATCAGGGTCCACTCCAAGTACTATGACAGTAAGGCGTGAGGTGAGAAACCTTGGATTTCATGGTCGAGCGGCTGCTCATAAGCCACACATCACGCAGGGAAATGCCAAACGACGCCTCGCTTGGTGTAAGGAGTGTCAACATTACACGATTGAACAGTGGCAAAACGTTGTGTGGAGTGACGAATAACGGTACACAATGTGGCGACCCGATGGCAGGGTGTGGGTATAGCGAATGCCCGGTGAACGTCATCTGCCAGCGTGTGTAGTGCCAACAATGAAACTAGGAGGTGGTGATGTTATGGTGTCGTCGTGTTTTTCCTGTAGGGGGCTTGCACCCCTTGTTGTTTTGCGTGGCACGATCACAGCGCAGACCTACATTGATATTTTAAGCACCTTCTTGCTTCCCACTGTTGAAGAGCAATTCGGGGATGGCGATTGCATCTTTCAACACGATCGAGCACCTGTTCATACTGCACAGGCTGTGGCGGAGTGGTTACACGACAATAACATCCTGTAATGGACTGGCCTGCACAGAGTCCTGACTTGAATCCTATAGAACACCTTTAGGATGTTTTGGAACGCCGACTTCGTGCCAGGCCTCACCGACCTACATCGATACCTCTCCTTAGTTCCGCACTCCGAGAAGAATGGACTGCCATTCCCCAAGAAACCTTCCAGCACCTGATTGAAAGTATGCCTGCGAGAGTAAACGCTGTCATCAAGGTTAAGGGTGGGTCAACACCATATTAACTTCCAGGATTACCGATAGAGGGTGCCACGAACTTGTACCTAATTTTCAGCCAGGTATCCGGATACTTTTGATCACGTAGTGTATTTTGTGTGCGTTATGCTGAAAATTGTATATCCGGTAAAGCGAGCTTTCCACACAGTTTATATGTTACTAGGCATTAATTACAAAATGATAGCCTATCTGCATCATACATAATCTTGCTAATACCGACCTTATGTTTCTTCATAACCAGTAATATGCTTTCATAATTAACGTCTGTTTTCTTCAAAATTCATTACACTATTTACTTACATTTTGTTTTATGTATAAGAAAGATACAGTAGATAAGGCAATAGCCAAATTTTTACTTTTCCTGCCATATAGGTAGGGAAGGTAAATGCATTGCACCGAAAGATTCGATAACGAGATTTCAGAAAATTAGAAAGAAAGATCCACTTGTGTGTGTCTGTAAACTGCATAACTCAAGAGTGAAAAGTCGGATAAATACAAACTTGGTATTTAATATAAGGATCTTCCAAAGATGAGACAGAAGATATTCTAGAAAATCCCCCACCCCAACTACGCTTTATATGGAACATTTTTCGAAACTTTTTATTTTCTTGAAAATGCCTTTTAAGAATTTGATGAAAATACCATATACAAAAAGATATTTGCATGACAACATTTTCTGAGAATAGCCTGTGAAGTTGCTTCATTCGGAAGGAGTTTTGTGTAGTCTTGTTTAACTGGTAAACGTTAAGTGATAGACGAAAACGTACTGCACAAGAGATGTAAATCTCTTTATTTCAAATAACTTTTTTGTGGTATCACCATTGTTCAATACATAACCATTCTTTTAAAGACCTGTCGACATTGAATTCTTTCTCGCGATGTCATGGAAACAATATGGAATTTTAAGACCAGCGTATAGCGTCCAGTTGTTAAACATTTGACTATCGTTGTTCTCTTTGTATCCGTAACGAAATGTGTAAGTGTGTAAATAGTAGAGAAAGTAGATAGGGTATAGATATTTATTGGTGTCAAATTATTATGGGCCACTGACCGACTTTAATATTTAAGATACAAGTTAAATGTGAATACAAAGAGAAAAGAAAAATAAAGAAGAAATAAATTGTATCTGAGTAAATCCAAAATCTGATTTGATTTCGCGCACTATAGCCAGGTAATTGTCCATGTTTTTGTCAGTTCCTCTGGCTAGCCAGTAGACCCCAACATGCCAGTCTGCTTCTAGCAGGACTTAGAGCTTTTGTGTGACTAACTTTTCGCTAGTTTTCCCACTGTGAACATTCCACCAAACTATATCTACCCAGTCTGCATCGAAACCACAGAATGGGCAGATTCTCCTGTCAGAATCGCCGTCATTTTTTGTGCCCTCCCGTCTCCTAGTCTAATGTCGTCCTCCGTGGTGTAGTGGTTACCATGTTAGCCTCTAGTTCCGGATCAAACCCGGCGGAGGGCGATGCATTTTTCCGGGCGTAAAAGTCCTTAGCATGGCTTTCTTTGGAAGGGAAGTAAATCTGGTGGTCCCGTGTCATAGATTTATGGCACGTAAAAGAACCTCAAGCCTGATAAAGAGGTCTCTGAGCAAAACTACCGGTCTTTCACGCCCAATAATGAATGGTACGCTAAGGACCACAGAGGTTAAAGAGCGTCCATGAATAAAAGTCAGTTTTTCCCCAGTCTAAACCATGGAATAGGACTATTAGCGTCTAGCTCTTAGAACAGGAACTTGGAATCACTGTTCAGAAGTAAAAGACAAAGATCCTTGAAACCAGAGTCGCCGCCACTGGGAGATGCTGTGGTTGCAGCTGCTGGTGGCTGGTTACCTTGAGGAATCTGGGCACACCTTACGGACCGACCGACCGACAGGTGCTGGTGAAGCGAACAGAAACAAGGCCGAAGGGAGGGGAGGAACATGAGAAGAAGGAGCTGCGCGCAAATCCCGGCTTTTTTTGTTTCTGAGAAACTGGACTTGCCCGCCGCGCCGTGTGGCGCTACTGACCGTTAATTATCCAACTTCTTGTACATCCAAGGCCTCCTGATCTACAGATAAAACCACTTCTGTGGAAACGCTATACTATTTTTATTGCTGCTCTAAACGACTTTTAGAACCAAATAGGGAACACGTATCGAAAACGGTATTCAGTAAACACGTGAAGTATTTTAACTACTGATATTATTACTAATCATATGCCATGACTCCACATTGGGCTACACAAGTTCGAAACGTGGGCTTATTTGCATTTGTAGGCGATTGTGTCAGCGTTTTATTACTTATTCTGTTCAAAATGAGGTACTATGACTCGAAAATAGGGTATACAGCGGAGGATGCCACCTCGTACACTACATAGATCTATTGCAGCAACCACTTCTAATTGAGGAACGAACGGAATGAGGGAACCACAGGAGGTTACAGGCCACAGAGACGCGTGGAACTCCTTAACATTTCTAGCTCGAAGACCCAACCGACAACTGCAGCTGCCTAAAGAGGGCAATGGGCGACCCGTGCAGCCAGACAGCCCTCTTTGAGCAAATATCCGCGCCATGTCTGACACCGCCTCACGCCATAAAATCTAGCACGCCTGAAACAGGAGAAGGAATGCAAACTATCGTAGATGAGACATTCCAGCATTCGCCTATCGATCAGGGGAAACCACGAAAAAAGAACAACACAACTCACTCGTATTTTTCGAACATTCCTACGTAAGTTAAACAGTCCCAGTGTAACCAACCTCGCAGATGATGGCGAGATAAAATTAGTCGATAAGAGGAGAACTTTTATGGATGGTGTTATCTCCTGAGGTCACTGAAAACAGGGTGGTTTTTGAAGATATGTATTCTCATTACAAAAACATTATTTTATAAACGCATAGACCTACAATAAAACACATCTGATGTGTTACATTCGCATGCCCCTCTCTACCCAGTATAGTTTATTTTTATATAACTCATACAAAGTGTTCTTAAGAGAACTTATTTTACCAGCTACTATTTTGCAGAAATTGTTTCATTACACTTTTCGTTGTAGGTACGAAATAGAGGAAACTGAGTGGATAGTCGGATATTTAAAAAACCGGTAGATATACGATGGTCGTCCAACAAGTAAGTTTCCCTATTTTATAAAAAAAACATTACATACAATTGATCATGTTGAATTAATTTTATTTATATTGCACAATCCTCCTGTTACTTTTCTACATAGTCAACATGTTTTTCCAAGCATTTTCGAGGACGTGACACAAGTTTTTCCAAGTCAGTGTTGTATCAGGTCGGGTCCTGTGCTCGCAACCAGCTGTTCACTGATTTGACTTCATTATCGGTGTTAAAAGTGCTTACCTTTGAATTGGAGGAACATGTGAAAATTACTTGGGCCAAGCTCCGGTTGAATACGGAGGATACGAGAAAACTTCCAAGTTGAATCTTGACCCAGGCGGAGCTCAGAAGATTCAACTGGGAAGTTTTCTCGCATCCTCCATATTCACCAGATCTTTTCCCAAGTGATTTTCACATGTTCCCCTGACTCAAAGGTCATCTTGGATGTAAGCACTTTAACACCGTGACGAGGATTGATCAGAAACAGCTGTTTACGAGCATAGGACACGACCTGGTACAACACTGACTTGGAAGAACTTGTGTCACGTCCCAGAAAATGCTTGGAAAAACATGCTGACTATGTAGAAAAGTAACAGGAGGATTGTACAATATAAATAACATTAATTCAACATGAACAACTGTATGTAATGTTTTTTTATAAAATAGGTAAACCTACTTATTGGACGCCCCACTTAAACTTCCATACTCTTTCCATGACGTCGTGAGAAACAACTGAATAACGACGGCACTTAAACAAGAACAACAAAAGTATAGTAAAATGCATAGCAATAATAAGGCACATCTCTGAAATGGCTCATGCTACAAAAACAGTCATTTTAGATAAATTGTGTGTTTCAAAGAGATTTACATTTTTTGTACAGTAGTTTTTGTCTATCTCTTACAGTTTACCAGCATTCGAATGAAGAGGACTGCACAGAAAATTCAACATATAAACAGATATGTGGTGCTTGAATAAAATCGTTAGAACAGCTTTTTAGAAACTTAGAAATAACGAAGAATTTGAAGAGTAGTTTGGGGTGGAAGTATTTTCTTGAAAATCTTCGTGTTGCACCTATGAAAGACGCTTAACCAAAATAGGGAGTTTGTAAACAACTTATGGTTTTTGAGTTACGCCATTCACAGACTCACACACACCCGGAACTTTTTCTAAAAAAATATTTTGTTTTTTTGATTCAGGAACCCTCAAAGTATATATTTCCAGTGAAACCTAGTTGTCGAATTTTTGGGTCGAATATAATACTTCTTATGTTTACGTAAAAATATTCACCAATTTCATTCTTACATCCGTAACGTTTAATACTGGAGCAAAGATTCAATGTCTATATACTAATATTATAAAGAGAGAACATTTGTATGTATGCATACAGGGTGGACCATTTAAGTTGAGACTGTACATTATCTCCACAACTAAGCGTTGTAGAAAGAAATGTCTTTAATAAAAGTTGCTTGATATTATGAGGGAAAGTAAATGGCATTAGTCGTGTTCAGTTTGGAAGGACGTTATGATGGTCATTCTACGGTCAATTTATTTTCTTTTAATGGAAACCTACGTTTTGTATGTTGTTTTCTCATTAGAAAACAGTTTATAAAAACCTGTTTATTTTGTGAGGAGGAATAAGAAAATAAAATAAAATATGTTGTTCCCCAATTACGAAACGTAACTTGACCCTCAAATGATCATCCATGGATGGTCCAACCATTCATTGCGCTCTTCGTACACAGCCATTCAGAATTTTTGTTGTTATTTACGTTGATGTAGGAACAATTGCAAAGTGTTTTATACAAATGTTGTTTAGTTTTTATGAGGAGTGGAAAAACATAAAAAAAGGTAGGTCCCATTTAAAACATTATAATTGACCCTAAATGACCATCACAACGACCTCCAAACAAAACACAACTAATGACATTTACTTTCCCCCATAATATCAAACGACTTTTATTAAAGACATTTCTTTCTACAACGCTTAGTTTTGGTGAGATTGTACAGTCTCAACTTAAATGGTCCATCTTGTGTATCTATGTGTGTGTGTGTGTGTTTGCGTATATATGTGTTTTTATATATTTATGTGTGTATATATATGTGTATATATATTTGTGTGTATATATGTATATAAATTTTTGTGTTTATATAAGTGTTTGTGTGGTTGTGTGTGTTTGTGTGCGCGCGTGTGTGTAGGTAGGTAGGTAGGTAGGTAGGTAGGTAGGTAGGTAGGTAGGTGAATCTTAAAAACCATTCAACCGATTTTGACAATTCTTTCATCATTGAAAAGTCCTATTCCTCCAGTCACAGGGTATTAATGGTTCCACAAATTTGAAAATTGGGCAGTTAGGGGTTTCTTTTTCATATTCATGTCACCAACTTTCAATCCCATTTCGTTGAATATGGATGTCAGAGGCTACTGTTGGTACTTTATTACAAATATGGCACATTAGGGCCCAAAGCGGTATTTTAAGGGGTTTTAGGTGGGGGTTGTATATCGCTCATATCACCACATTTACCTGAAGTTTAATCAAGTAACGTTTTAGTATGACAATCCGCCCTTACATACAAATCTTCATTTGCAACCCTTAAGATAAAAATCAACATTGTTTGACCTATTTACGTGAAGCTTTGTGCGCTTATACTATAGGACCCAAAAAAATTTTAAGCTACATTACAACTCTGTAAAAATCATAGGTTACGTTACAACTTCCAAAAACCAACTAATCCTTATTTTGAATTATGTAGCACATGAAAATTTTATAAGCTAGCCTTAGTTTACTTCAAGCCCTTATGGAAAAAGCTATACTACTTGGTCAAACAGGGTACAAATTTGTGCACCTGGACTATAGGATTTGGTAAAAATGATAGGCTACCATACAACTTTTAAAGCTACCCTTGGTCATATTTTTCAACTCTCTTATGTACAAATTGTCACTTTCTGACGAAACTTATGCTTTCGGTACAAGTACAAATTGCAGCCTACTTAAGACTGGTAAAAATCACCCCTATCCTTATTTTGAACCCAATATGCACCAATTCATTGCTCAGGTAAGACAACTATAAGCGCTAAAGGGAAGCAGTCACCATAAACTTTTATAAATACGAGGGCTGTCCCAGAAGTACCCGACCTAACAAAGAAAACAAACATTTTGGGAAAAAACATCCTTTTTCCTCTACTAATCTCCTTTCAGCTCGATACAGTTTTCCCAGCGATGTTCAATAGCTTCGATACGCTGTTTATAGTGAGAACCGCCGAGTTCTGCAAAATAGCCATCAACTGCAGACTCCATCTCTTCATTGTTGGCAAATCTTTTACCACCAAGCCATTTCTTCAACTTTGGAAACAGAAAATAATCAGAGGGGGCTGAATCTGGCGAATAGGGTGCATGAGGAAGCAATTCGAACTTTAACTCATTGATTTTAGCCATATATGAACTGGTGCATTGTCTTGATGAAACAGAACTTTATTTTTCTTTAAATGCGGCCGGTTTTACTTGATTTCATGATTCAAATGCTGCAATAAGTTTGCATATTACTCACCATTGATTGCTTCTCCTTTTTGAAGATAATCAATGAAAATTAATCTACGCGCATCCCAAAAAACTGACGCCATGACCTTGCCTGCAGATGGAACTGTCTCACTTTCTTTGGAGCTGATTCTCTCCTTTCAATCCACTGTTTTGACTGTTCCTTCGTCTCAGATGTGAAGTTATGGACCCATGGTTCATCCATGGTTATGAATCGACACAAAAACTCACTTTAATGCAGCGAAACATCGCCAAAAACTCGACTGAAACATCCTCACGACGCTGCTTTTGTTCTATTGCAAGTAAACACGGCACCCATCTTGCACACAGCTTTTTCATGTCTAAAAGTTCAGTCAGTATGCGATATACAGCACTTTTTGAAATGCCTACGATGTCTGCTAGCTCGCACACTTTCAGTCGATGGTCATCCAATACCATTTTGTGGGTTTTCTTCACAATTTCTGGCGTGGTCACCTCATTTGGTCGACCACTGCGATGTTCGTCTTGGCAGCTCGTATGGCCTCTCTTAAACTCTGCCACCTAATATTTTACTGTTGTAAACGAAGGAGCAGACTCCCCCAGAGTAGAATCTAGCTCAGCTTTAATATTAGTTGCACCAAGACCATTCAAGTGAAAGTATTGTATCACGTAACGATGGCCACTTATATCCATGTTTACAAATTCGCCGAGATAGTTCACTATTGATGGCTGCCAAACAACGTAGCATCGTCAAACTTAAGCTTTATAAGGGTGGTACTTTCTACCATAGTCATTTGTTTGAAACATCCGGTATATATACGTCAGGTCGGGTACTTCTGTAGCTGACCTCGTAATTGTAAAACAATTTCATAAATGACGAGAGCAGGTAGATGAAATTAATTAAATTGCCATTCGAGTTAGAAAAGGTACCCGTGCAACGTCGGGCAGCTAGGCAGTCACATGACATTGATAGGAAAAATTTGCGATAACCTTGCAGGTATCTAGTTTAATGGTTTTGATAAGGCTTTTCGATATTTTTATTGACACAACTACTGAATGCCTGAGAAGTCGCGGTTTGTTGGAAATGAGAATACTTGGGCGTACGCCTCTATCTTGTTTTCCTCCCCAAAGAAACCTAACGATGTTTCTGCAACACAAAGTATAACCAATTTCCGGCATATTGTTTATATTCTGTACAGAAGATACTGCTTCTTTTGTTCTCCCGTTTCTCCTGTCACTGATCGAGAAAACTTCCACTACAGTGCTAATGCGTTCATTTTAGATATGGTGAAACACTGACGTTTCTAAAGCATTTCTGGAACATTTAATTTTGAACTCCTGTGCTATGAGACACGTTTTATGAGATAAATGAACAATGTAAAGCATTTTTGTAAGCTTGTATGGTATTTTCGTCTTAATTTGGGTTCATTACGCTCTCTACCACGAACTTACAGTAAATAGGAGAAGTATATTGATTTGCACACAAAAATTAGAATACCAGATTTTACTGGAAATGCACGTTTTGAGGTGCTCCGTCTAAAAAGGTTACATAAACACCTTGTGCGTATGTGTGTGTATGTGAGCAATATAACTCAAAAAACGACTCTATCAAACTACCCTTGTTAATACTATTCATTTAGACTTTAAAATTTGTCTATGATACAGTTCAAGATAGCAATTGGAACTAAATTATTGGATAATCATCTATATAGTGCAAGCTAATTTTATAACAGGAACTGGCCTTAATGTTTTCTATTTTTAATATCTATTTTTGTAATTGACATTTCCACGACCACTTAGTTTTTCGGAAAACAAATATATTATTAAAAAATTAAGTTTTCATTACTTTATGGACGTACTTTCTAATTTTATCATAATACTTCTTATGGTGAATCACTAGATATTCCTGACTCCAAATGTAATGCTAACAATTTTAAGTGTAAGAAAGAAGCTCTGAAGTGTTACATTCACATAGCTTTCTCTACCCACTACCGTTTATTTTTATATAGCTTCTACAAACTTTTCTCACAAAGGCTTATTTTTCTATCTACAATTTACATAAAACTTTGCAAAAATAGTTTCATTATACGTTCTTTCGTAGATACAAGGGGTGCGGAGAAAACTGAGTGGATAGTCAGGTGTTTAGAAACTAATCGCTATACCCTGGTCTTCAAATTCTATTCTCTTTCCGTGAAATTGCGAGAAACAACTCATAGCTCTTTAAGAAAGTGATGAATGTTTTGAAAAATTGAAACCAATAATAACGGATATCTCGGAAATGGCTGATGCTGTAGAAAAAGTTATTTGTAAACTGTGTTTTAAAGAGGTACACGTTTTTGGTGAAGTACGTTTTCGTCTGTTTCGTTTGGTTTACAGTTATATAAAATTCTTTCTGAATGGAGAGGACTTCATTTCATTTGTTATGCAAATATCTTTAATATACGGTATATTGATAAAAATCTTTAGAGGCATATTTGAGAAAATACAAGTTAACGAAAAATTTCCATCTAAAGAGTAATTTGGGGTGTGGGGGATTTTCTTAAAATTTTTCTTAAAAGTGTCGCATATCTGGGAGACACTGAACTTAATTATCAAGTGTTGACATTTCTCTTTTAATTTATACTGTTCACAGATACCCAAACAGACCACACACACATTCGAACCTTTTGATAATGTTTTTCTTTTTTTACTCGGGGAGTCTCAAAACTCGCATTTCCAGCGAAATCTCGGTATCGAAATTTTGGGTGGACTACAAAACTTCCTCTACTTGCTATAGGAAAGCAGTAGAGAAAGTAAAAATGTATTTTTGGGGGGAGGTTTAGGGAGTCCCAAAACATGTATTGTTGTTAAAATCTCGACATATAAAATTTTGGTGGAATGCAATATATTCCCTATTTACTATACATAAGTAGTAGAGAAAGTAAAAATTTACTTGGGGGGGGGGTTCAGGGAATCTGAAAACGCGTGTTCTTGTTGAAATGTCGACATCTAATACTTTGGTGGAATACAATGCTTTCCCTGTTTACCATAATTAAGTATTAGGAAAGTAAAAATATATTTGGGGTTCAGGGAATCTCAAAACGTGTATTTTTTTGAAATCTCGGTATTAAATTTTTGGGTAGATTACAATAATTCCTTTAGCTACTGTAACTAAGCAGTAGGGACAGTAATTAAATCCTAAAATAATATCTTCGTGTCATTTTTCTGGTCTGTAATTTAAAGGTTTTGCATAGGATGTGTATGTCGTTTAAATCATAATACATAGCGATAAAATTTGGACTTTACTTGAAGCAAAAGCTAAAAACTCGACCTACTGAAGGACACACTTGTTGCGAAAGAAAACAGACAGTGTTTTAAGTGCACCAATTACGAACGTCAGTAACGTACAAGTTACGAACAATAGAATACCAATGCACACACAAAAAAAAAAAGTTGAACAACAAAGAGTGAAGGACTACCTTTAGGAGAAACAAAACAACAAAAGCGCTATAAATATAAAAAGTGGGTTTATAATTAGAGCGTCCCGATAAAAATTGCAGTTGAAGTGCACTTGGGAAATAAATTGAATTAATGAAGTGGCGAGAGAGTGATCCAGTTTTACAAACCAGTCAGTTGCTGCTCTTGATAAAAACTGCTCAGACGGTCGTAAACTGCTACTGCTCCGAACGTGTTGTAAATAGCAATAGTTTTCACTTTCCATCAACTGTTCGTATTTGCATTGATTATGTTGTTCTAATACAGCAAAGTTGCCCTCAGGCAACAGACGTTTAAATTATTCAGAAACACGAATGTTCTTCCTCCACCAATAGCAGTAAACACGCTTCGGTCAGGTAACAGATACGTTGTTGTTTATTCTAGACTGTATACATAATTCATTGCTAAATCAACGTTCCTTTGTTCCAACAGTAGCAGTGTCGACAAAATCAAGAGTATCATTGATAAAATCGTTGTTAATAACTGATCGATAAATCAATTAATGTCTCCCTTTAGGCTTAGTTCGCCTCTAACGTGTGAATCCTGAAGTAACCAAAGGCAACCATGAAATGGCTGGTAAAATAAATACATGTCATTTCAGTGTTAGTGACTGCGTGTGCCTGAGGTGGAGAGGTTTGAGTTAACTAGTAATTCTAGAACATAGCACTCTTCTCCATGCTCTTCTCAAAACTGTTTTCATCAGAGCGCGTTAACCTTTATTGTGACACAAGTCCTCGGGGCATATTTGTTGACTCGTGGCTTGCGCGTGCGCAGTCCACGACACTGGTGAGCACTTTGAGGAGATAATATTCGCTATAAACTGTTGCACTTTGTTATTATTATTACTAATACTTTCTCTACACGCACCTAGAGTGTAGATAAGGTATTGTATTCACCCAAAAATTCGATACCGAGACTTCACCAATAATATGATAATAAATAAGGTAAATTTTACAATTTTTTATATTTAATGGATTAAATGCTTCGAAATACATGTGTTAAAAAATTAAATTAAATTCAGTTTTATTTATGAACGCTCTTTAACTGCTGTGGTCCTTAGCGTCCCATTCTATATTGGGCGTGAAAGACCGGTAATTGTGTTCAAAGGCCTCTTGAGGTACTTTTACGTGCCGTAAATCTACGACACGGGACCACCGGCTTTACTTCCCTTCCGAAGGAAGCCATGCTAAGGATTTTTACGCCCGAAAAAATCCATCGCCCTCCGCCGGGTTTAAACCCGCGACCATGGGAACTAGAGGCTAGCATGGTAACCACTACACCACGCAGGACGACATACATGTGTTAAGGCCCCTTTCACAAAAAAAAAACATTTTTAGAAAAAGACGCGTGTGTGTTGTGCGTCTATACAGAATAAATTAAAAACAAAAAGTGGAATAAATACCAAACTTGGTACTTAGGTTGAGTACCTTCCAAAGATGCAGCACGAACATTTTTAAGAAGATTCTCCCCACCTCAAACTATTCTTGACATGGACATTTTTCTTCCTTTTTGATTTTCTAAAGAGTGGCTGTAACGATTTTGATCAAAATACCATACATTACTTATATTTATCTAACTAATAAAATGTATATCTTAAATCTTCTGGGAATAGCCTGTGACGTTCTCGTCATTCCGACAAAATTTTATATAATCTTGTACAGCTGGAAACGTTAAGCAATAGACGAAAACTTACTATACAAAATATGTAGATCTCTTTAAAACACTCAATTTATTTCAAGTAAAGTTTTTGTGGCATAAGCCATTCCCGAGATATCCGTTGCTAATGGTTCAAATTGTTCAATTACTTAGCCATTTTTGCAAGTCCTGGTCATTTTAGTTGTTTCTCGCGATGTCACGGAAACTGTGTGTAATTTTAAGGCCAGCATAAAGCGTCCAGTTATTAAACATTTGACTATCACTGTTCTCTTTGTATCTATAACGAAATGTGTAATGTAGCTGTTTCTGTAAAGGTCTATCTCGATTAAAATGAAGTATATAGGAAAGTAAGCTTTCGTAAGAATAATTGTATACCCACTAATAAACGAGAGGACGTAAAGAAAGTCATGTGAATGTAGCATAAGAAGTTTTATATGTGAATGAGTCTATGCAGGGCAACACAAAGTACTTAAGAGACTTTTTTCCCCCTTTGAATTCATAGTTGTCTCATTAACTGGCTGTGAGCTTTCTTTCCCTCGTCTGTCCATGTTGTTCCAGTTTTTTCCCTCTTAGTCAACTTGCCTCTTAAACACTTTGATTTTTAAAGATATCTTTGTTTAAGATACCTTCTTGCGTAATTCCTATTAGTTTTAAGTCATCCTTTACGTCATCAATTCATTTCATCGTATCTACTTGAGCTTTGCATTCCATTTTAGTAGAATTCCATTATTTGTTTTTTGAGCTGGTTTGAGTTCATTCGTTTATTATGTTCATAACATATTAACATTCGTTTTCGAATGTCACTGCGAATGTCTGTATTCATTTTTATTTCTGAGCCTGTATTGTTCATCTATGATTTTGCATTCCTTTTTCACAATATTTTCCGTATCTGTTTTTCCGTCCAAAATTAATGTTTCTACTGTGTAGAGGCAATCTGGTTTAATTACGGTGTTATGTCTTAATTCTGTGCGCTTAGGCATGCACTTTTTGTTATAGATCTTTGAGTAAGCCGATATGCTTTTTCAATTCTTTTTGTATCCACTTTTATTAGCTTTAATTTCACTTCTATTTTCCTGAAATATTTCATCGAGGTATTTAAATTGTCAACTCGTGTAATGCTTCCATATTTGATTTCCATGTATTTTAGTGCTTCTTATTTCACGTATTGTATTAAGTTTTTTTAGAGGGATATCTGTAAACCGATTTTCTCTGCAATTTCTCTGAATAGTTCAATCTGTTTTTGAGCTGTTACGATGTCACGAGTGAGGATATCATCTGCTTATGCTAGGCAGTTTATCTTTAATTATCCTCTACTTAATATAATTGGTTGATTAATTTTGAGATTTGTTTTCTGTTTACGCTATTATGATGATTATTATCATTACTGCTATTATTTAACTTATTTAAAATATATTTACAAAGAGCAATTTTGGAACTGGATAAAGAACTGTTCGGAAATGGGAATATCTGTTGGCAATATATCAACATTGTACTCGCGGACGACTAGGTAGTCAATGCACAGAAATTTGAGGATATGGTGAGAAAACTGTTAGAATATGAAAATTGGGGAACAAAACTAAATTTAGTTAAAACATTTTATGGGGAATGTGGAACAGACGCTGCAGATCAAAAAGGTGTCATAAAAGCTCTGAAGAATTTGAGTGCTTTGGAGTCAAAATTGAGAACTTAGGAGAGGGTCATAGAGAACAGAATTAACAAAGTTAGAGCAGCAACAGCCATGTTCAATAGTATTTTATGAAACACATATAATATATTTCCGGTTTTACAACGTATAAACATTTTTCCAACACCTAAGACCTCAGTTTTTAACATCATCTTATCACTTTTCTCCATTGTTGCCTATTGGACAATAAATCTTCCTCAATTTTCCAATCCATAATTGCCGCTCTAATTCCTTAAATCCACGTGCTATACCGTCTTCCTTTTCTCCTCCTTCCCGGTGGCGTCCACTCCATTATTCTTTTGGGTAATCTTCCTTCTTTTAGCATGTCCATACCATTCTAATTGTTACAGAAATATAACCAAAGAAACTAAATTGTGATACATCACGAATGGTCGTCAATTTTGATAACGTTTACTTTATCTGCTTCAGATGTCGTCGTTATCCCGTAGCTCGTTCTGTTGTCTCGGGCGCCAGCTGCTCCGGGGCAGATCTATGAGTACTTTCTCAGAGAGCATGCGTGAGTGTATTGTGAAGGGACAACAACAGTTGAAAATGAGTGAGAAATTTAAAGTGATCTAATACTTAATGAGCTTTATGAATCGTAGCACTCGAAACTATAACAATTTAATTATTACACCTGCTAACTTCTGCAGTATCAAAGGTACGGCTTGAAATAACTGTGTTTCCACAATAAAAGAAACTAGTGGTGTAACTTGCCGTGACACTAAGCGCTTAAAATATCATACGAGTAGTATGAGTACCAGAGTAATTGTCTGATTTAAATTGCACGAACATTTGTTAATTTTAGCTCCGCCTACTTTATTAGTCCCCAGCAACATTATTTCACGCCCGGGCCAATAATTAAAAGCCTATGTGTGCCTCTGTTACGTTGTTACTAAGGGCTACGTCCCCGATTCTGGGAATTTCATCCACCTTTATCTTTTGCAGAATTGGCCTATGTGACTCTGAATTTAGCTCTAAACTGCTTTCCCAGAATCTTTATACTACTGTGTTCTGTCCTCTGCTGATACTAATCACTTTCGTTAACCTGACTTTATTTTTACCTTCTTCTTTCTGGAAAAATCTTTGAACTCAAGCGTATTACATTATACTATATTTTAATATACAGAAATTATTTATTGAAATTATTTCTCTAGCTTGCTCTCATTTCCTTATTTAATTATTTTTATGTTACTGTCAATAATTACGGTATCAATTGCAAATGTACAAATCAACAGTGAGGAGTACTGTCACTAAAGATTTAACATCAAAGTTATTGTCTATGGAAATGGACTTGTTAAGGTCCACAAAGCATTCAACTTTAGAAGAACTTAGTAACACTATTACTAAGGAAGAAATGAAAGTTAAAAGGCAGAATGTGTAAGATATAAACACTAAACTGGTATGGACACATTAGGAGAATGCCAGAGGTAAGAGTACCCAGAAAAGTTTGGAAATGATGGTAGAAGAGGAAACAGCGGACCCAAAAATACTTGGATGCAGGGAATAAGGACGGAAATGAAAGCAAAAGAACTGGAGGAGGAAGCAAAGAACAGGGATGAGTGGAGAAGAAATACAGAAATAAAACTTTAGGAACGGAAAAGTATGTAAACATCGTGACACGGCATTTAAATTATTATTATTAACTGATTCCTTTATGTGCTTACCTTTTGCAAGGCGCTGCATAATACCTATTTTCTTTCTCTACGACGCACATAGTGCATTCCAATAAAAAATTCGAAAACAGAGATTTCACCGGAAATACATGCTTTGATGTCCCCTAAATAAAACGTCTTTGTAAAAATGTGCACACGTGTGTTCTATGTGGCTGCCCGTGTCTGTGAAGAGCATAGCTCAAAAAGGAAATGTCGCATAAATACAAAAATCTGATGTGTTACACTCACAAGACTTTCTCTACTCTTGTACAAACTATTTTTTACAAACGCTTATTCTCCATCTACTTCATGTTAAATGAAATAAACATTTGCAGACTCTATCTTATTGCTAATTTTCTTATAGATGTAACGGGAATATATATTTACAAGGGCAATATAGAAAAACAGTAGCCTTTAAGCACATACATATCTCTTAATAGCTGGTTGCTAGGTGCAGCACCATTCCCTTTGCCACAGATTAATATTCTTTGCATATACAAGACAAAAAAATGAATAATGAATTCCCATTTGAGAAAATTAGTATTGAAAAATTTAAGGGAATAACAAGCAATATCTCGAAAAGGGTTCACTCAACAAAAAAATGTATATGACATAAATTGTGTATTTTAACGCGATCTACATTTTTTGTGTAGTAAAATTTTGTCTATCTCTTATGGTTTACCAGTTATGCAAAAGTCGTTCACAATGAAGAATACTTTTGGAGACATTCCCAGAAAATTAAACATATACATTTTATTTGTCATCAAAATATCTTAAGCCTATGATATTTTAATCAAAATCGTTAGAGCCATTTTTGAGAAAATTAAAATTTTCGAAAAATCTTCCATGTAAAGGGTAATCTGGGGTGGGGGAATTTTCTTGAAAAGCTTCGTGTCGCATCTCTGGAAGATACTGAACCTAAATACCAAGTTTGGTGTTTATCCGACTGTTCGTTTCTGAGTTATGCTGTTCACTGACAGACAGACACACACACACACACACACACACACACACACACACACACACACACATACACGGACATGTTTCCAAAAATGCTTTTTTGGATTCAGGGGATCTCAAAACATGTATTTCCGGTGAAATCTCGGTATGGAATTTTTGGGTGGAATACAATACTTCCCCTACTTACTATACGTAGTAGAGAAAGTAAAAATTAATATTTAAGTTCAGTATCCTCCAAAGAAAATGATTTAAGGATTTTTATTAAAATAATATATATTGTAGAGGCTTACATTACAAATAAAATGTGTATTTTGAATTTTCTGGGAATAGCTTGTAAAGTTCCCTTCATTCGAAAGGAATGTTGTATAATCGTGTATAACTGGTAAACAAAAACGTACTACTACAGAAAAAAAACTGTAGACTTCTTTAAAATACACAATTTATTTCAAATAGCTTCTTTTGTGGCACCAGCAATTTCAGAGTTATTCGTTATTATGGGATTAATTTTTCTTCACTTCCACATTTTTTAGCGCTGTCGCTAATATGGTGTTTCTGTGAAGTCATGGAAAGGGAATGGGATTTCAAAGCCAGCATATAGCGACCAATTTTTAAGCAATTGATTACCGCTCTCCCCTCTGTGGCTGCGACAAATATGTAACAAAACTGTTTCTGTAAACGTTTATGTTAAATCAATGTACCTACCTGCATAGGAGAATATGCTTTTCAAGAATAGTTTGTAGTAGTTGCATAATAGTAATTTATGCAACAAGTGGATAATATTGATGATTATGGCATGATTGTTATATTAAGATTAACCACGAGTTGGATACATGTAATTCTAGCATTATAAATTGCAGGGAATAAGTAATGAAACAATTTGACATCCATAACTGACGTGAGTGAGTCTTCATATATTATGAGACGTTAGCTTCTCTCCCTGCATTTCATTCCTTATTACCTGGCGTGTTGAACCGATAAGCAAGACATTCCCTTCTTGGGAGAGAAGTGAGCAGGTAGAGGCGATTCAACGGAGCTAGACAACTCGCACGCGTGGCATGCACAGATCTATTGTGGTTACCACAGGAAGGGACGAGGTGAAGGAACCACAGAATACTACAGACCGTAGAGAGACAGGCCACAGAGACGCGCGGAAGTCCCTAACATTTCCAAGTTCCCGCCCCACTGCTGGAGCTGCCGAGAGAGGGCCATGCACCACCCATCAATCAAGCAGCCCTCTGGTGTCCACAGAGAGTACAAAAAACCACCCCCGCATTCGCCTGTTGACAATAGGGAAACCATGAAATGCCATTGGTCACAATGGGCGGTCGCCGGGGATCGAACATGAGACCTCCCGAATGCGAGTCGCACACGTTATCGCGGCGCCACCTCGCTCTACGAAGTGAGCAGCTATTACGGACTATTATTGTAGCCTATTTCAGCATGGTAAGTAATTATACACTCAAATCTTAATTGCTTTATATTTAATGATGTACAGAGGTTTTTACATCTTCGTTGCTCGTAGAAAAGAATATTATAAAATGGTTTCACCTTCTCTCTATAAGCCACGGCAACTTGGAATATCTGTATTACGTCATTGCTATGATTCACACGCCTGTCATAATGAGCCAATATATTGAGCACAGTAAAAACCTGTTTTTAATGGTAGTATTGCATAATACTATATTATGCAACAAGCCTATAATGGTAGTAATTAAGACGCGAGAATGTTTATGAAACGAACGGTAACGAGCTTCATCATTTTCATACGAACATCTTAATTACAAGACTACCATTATAATAAAGTTGCATACGAAAGTTTTGATCGACCGCGCTATAATTTCAAAACTTTGAGTTTTTACAAAAAGAGCTTACCTTGTTAATTGTGTGTAATTAAATGCCCGCAGGACTTTTAGCGTGTTTGCAAAGTTAGTGAACTCTATTTATTAGAATACTAAAGTTACAATGAACAGAATTTATTTTGTTTTAAACACACACATTTCATTGTTTATCCAGGGAATGGATTCCAGTGCACCGCTGTTTAGAAGGGCTTCGCGCGTCGCCGAGTGAGATCATAATGAGTCGCTGATGTATGATAGATGCCATAACAATTCGTTATATCACGTGTGATGAAGTTAGTTTGTTGCTGCTACGTATGGAAAGTCAGTTTGAAAATGCATTATATTTCGACTGCTGAGGAGCCGAACTTGAAGTAATTGCAACCGCACGTATGGTACCCGGTAGCCTTCGTCCCAAATTTAAAAATATCAACTTTGTAATTAGACTGTTTCTTTAAATATTATATTTATGTTTGCCTCGGCTGCGTCAGTATTATTGTTAGAGACATGTTTCTCTTTGCAGGGTTGTGGTGTGACTGAAGAATGTAGGCTTACACAGATTATAATTTTACTTCACTCCTTTTTATAAATTCCTTACACTATTTAAATAACACTTCACTAATATAGAGAGCTGTAAGATTCTTTTATTAAATACTTGCACTTTTTAAACACGTAAACTATTTTCTCACACGAATAGTATTAAATTTCTCGAGGACACATCTCGCGTCAGGAACACTGTCTACAACCAGCACGTCCAGTTATAAGCGCTGTCTACAAGCAACTGACTTTTGCTATATTTTGCAAATATAAAACTGTAAATTTGCTATATTTCAGTTTCTGATTGGCTAATCCTACTCCAATAGTATACCTTCATTTGACTAAAACTTTTTCAGGTTGTTGATTGGCTGAACTGTCACAAAAATTACATTATTGTTGCTCCAAGAATGACTAGTGGTAATATTAAACTTTCTTACTCATTATTGCCCCAAGGTTACCTCATTGTTACCTCATCGTTAGCAACTTTTAACCTATTATTCTCACAGCTCCTACATTATTAAATTACGTAGTACATTCAGATAACATTATTACATGTATACAATAATATAAACATATACAATGGCTGTAATATACACTTTTAATATATTGTTGCACACATATTGCTTTAAGGCGGGCTGTTATTATTTTTATATAATTAGACTGAAATCATTTAAGTGTTAAAAATACTGCCTCAGTGATCAGCGTGTTTAAGTGTGGTCGACCAAAAATAAGTATTGATACTGGGTAGAGAAAGGTGTATGAATGTACCATATCAGATTTTTTTTTCAGTTTACCTGAAAAGCTGCAGTTTTAGTAAAATTTTGGTTGGAAAGCAATCACTACTACAGGTAAGCGGCGGAGAAAGTGCAAATGGATTTGAATGAAGTAAAGGGACACATAGGGACTTGGACAATGAAACTCCTGGGTACCTAATTACAGTTATTAAGATAGGGATGGTACAAGCCTTGATGAACGTCAAACAGCAGCTGTTCCTCCAAACATTACAAAGCGTAATCAACGCCAGCGATAAAATCGTGTTATTTTATTTTCATCAGTGTTTGAACAATTCCAGATTTAATTCACGCCCGGCCATATACGTGTTCGCATCGAACCTGCCCGGGGCACCAACATCTCACGCATGGTGCACGGCCGTTGCGTGAGAGCCAATTATTGAAAACTCGCAGTAAACATGTGTTGCTTTTGTGTTCAAAAGACCAGCACCGCGAAGTGGCTTCCGTGAGCATTAGCTGAGGATCGATACCAGACTGGATAATTAGGGCGATAACTGCGCAAAAATTCGAATACATTATTAGATTTTAATGACAGTTCAGATACGGCTGCGTCGACAGATGCCACCCGCATAATGAACTTTGCTTCCATAAAACACCGCAAAACATTTTAAAAGTCATTTCGGAGCTTCCATGAATTATTCAAAAATAGCATCCACCGTGCTCGCTTCAATGAACTTCAGTCGAAATGCCTTAGGAAGCAAGCCGGAAGGGTAATTTCATGATGTGTTTGTATTATCATTTGAGAGGTAATGTTACTCTCACATAAGGACATACAAGGGCGAGACTGAACATTTTTACAATGCTATGTTTTTAAAAATAAAATTTGTTTAGGCTCAACTTTACAACATGTGACGCGAGGTTTATCTACGTCCAACGTCCGTGGCATATTTTTTCAAAGTACAGTTTCACATTCTTTGTTGTAATGTGTACACTGCCGTTTGTGAAAATTGTAACACCAAGAAGGAAACGCATGAATTTAATAGCACAGGTTGGGTACACGACAAGTAACAAATGATAAACTTATACATGACCTTTGAGCCCTAATACTCAGTATTGGTGTGGCCTCCATGCACTGCAATTAGAGGTGCTATACGCTTTGACATTGAATCAAAAAGGTTCTGAATAACTTCCTGAGGGATTTCCCTCCACGCAGTTTGTATTCGAGCCCACAAATCCGTGACACTGGTTACCGGAGAACCGTGACGCACCAGGTACCGACTAACCATATCCCAGACATGTTCGATGGGCGACATGTCAGTTGAACGTGCAGGCCAGGGAAGCAATGGTACCTGTCGCTCTTCGAAGAAGGCTTGCACATTCCTAGCAATATGTGGCCGGGCATTGTCCTGTTGAAATGTGGCCTGTGGAGATGCCTGAAGCAGGGGGAGTACCTCAGGCTCTACAACCACCGTTAGGTACCGGTTGCTGTTCAAAGTGCCCTCAATTCGTAGAAGGCGAGATCGGTTGTTGTAACCAATGGCGCCCCAAATCAGCACATCTGGTGTTTGTCCGCGATGCCGCTTAACAATGCAGCCCTCCAGGTTGCGCTCACCACGGTGGCGCCCGACACGTATGCGGCCATCACTGTAGGACATACTCAAGCGGGACTCGTCCAAAAAGACTACATTTTGCCACTCAGCACCCCAGTGACGGTGTTCACGTGCCCATTGCAGACGGACGAGCTTGTGGTTTTTGGACAATGGAAGCCGACGTAATGGCATGCATGCAACCAGTTCAACCTGCAACAGACGGCGACGAACCGTTGATGCAGACAAGTTCACACCCGTTGCAGTGCTTCAGCATCGAGCCAGCACTGTGGATGAAGCTGTACGGTCCGTTATGCCATGCGGATAAGATGACGGTATCCTGTACTGTGGTCATGTTCCGTGATCCAGTACCCGCTCTTCGTTGCGTACGACCTTCATCTATCCACTGCTTCCACACACGCATTACTGTCGTAGCAGCACGCCCTGTAGATACTAGCCGAAATATCACGGTATGACAATATCCGTTCCCCGGAGACCAATCATTCTGCCTCGTTCTCACTCACTTGACGATATGGCTCCCTTTGACGTCGACGAGGCATATTGGCACTCGCCTTATTGTTTCCACCTTGTTTGATAGCTCTGCACTGACTACACTGGGCACAACACTGACTTTGTCGGACCGACACGAGAGGGCTCTGCTCGGCCTACGTGTACCCCATCTCTCTGCAAACCTAATCACTTATTGCTTGCACACTCTTCTACACTTCCACCAATTTTGGAGTTATTTGGGAAATTCTTTCTTGGTGTTGCAATTTTCACAAATGGCAGTGTATTTAGAATTGTTTATTTGGATTATTTCGGGTTAGAAAACGTTTTATTAACATAATTTAAGTATTATAATTGTTTATTTATTTACTTACTGCGCATGTAGTCATAGAGAAGAATGCAGGGCAGCCAAATTCTCTATCTTACATCACTCAAAAGTAATCCAGTCAACACTCTTTTTGTCAATAAATTACAGTACTATATAATTATATACATTGTTCTTAAATTATGCTGACTAGCTATGTACACTAAACAGTAACTTGTTAACTTAACTACACCTAGCTTAAACTTTAACTAAACCTAATCACCACACCACAGATTAGACCGCTAATTAAACCTCCACCCCTCAAACACCGGCCTCAACAGACAACACCCTAGGAGATGCGGTCCAGGATTTTCACACAGAGGTCCTGAACATAGGTTCCCGCATCTCTCTACAGGACGAAAACCTCTCATTGATCACCATCGCAGTCAACTCAGCCAATTCAGATTATCATCTCCGCCGACTCGCCACCATTGAGCCAGGAATCCAGGATCTTCACGCCATCACCGCCGCCTTCTCAACTGCCTTCCACACCTTATCCACCAGCTGCCCTCCTGCGAATGGACACCACATTCCGTGGCCTGGGTGAAGTCATCACCTGCCTGCCACAGAACACACCACCGCCAGCTCGAACACATTCTCTGAAGGAGTTTAGGCGTAAACTGACTGACCTCGCTGATCTCATACGAGTCCTGCTCACGACGACGGACGAATGGACTACAATGCTACCCGACCTGAAGAGTAGGCAGGAACAGCTGCAGAACTACATGCCTGCACAAGGACCTCCTTGGACGTATGGCACTAGATACCAACGCCAAAACTGAGCGCACCTCTCGAGAGCGCTCAAGAAATCTCTAAGTGCATCCAATAAAGACATACAAACATCCCGATCCACTGCCCGCGGTGGCAGCCAAGGCCCTGGCAAGATCGTGGCTGTCACCTGGAAACTTCCTACATCCGCTGCCAGCACAATAAGCTGGTAGTTACCATCCGCACTATCGGGGGTGCAAAGGCGGAACCGCATCACCTTTCGTTATTTCTCCTGTCAACCCCTCTCCTTAACTTCACTTTCCCATTCCCGTCACTACCTCCCAAAAATAAATAAATTAATTAATTAACTAAAATAAATCTAATGTCTTCCATTAGTTCCTTGAAAAGTCTGCTGAACATTCTTGGTGTCAGAATGCCACAAATACTGACAAATTTGAGCACCTAGGTGTACTCTGAATCATTAAGGTAAACCGACAGAACCGTCTTATTAATCGGATGAGCCATTTCTAAAAGTTTTATTACTTGCAAAAATATCTCCAAGAACAAACAAACTTTGCTTCTTGCACTACAATAAATTCTACTTCACTGCATGGCTGTGATTATAAAGCAATAAAACGAGAGAAAGCATGGCAAGGACTTTCAAAAAGAAACCAGTTGCTAATCGCTTCCAGATTGTTGTGCACATGTACAGAAATTTCTTTTCAGAGGTTGGCCACGGTTGTCACAAATGAAGCACATGTTGACTGCCATGCGAGAAGCAATAAAACTATACTCATTGGTCGTTTCTCTGCTTGCGCATGCGCATTGGAAAGCCGTTCTCGCATCTCTCGCGTCATATGTACGAAAGTACCTCCTTTGTTTATATTTGACGGCTAGTTTCTAATCTTTTGGGAGTTCATTGCCGTGTGGTTTGTTCGATTGGCACCAATAGTTCGTTAATTATCATTATTTAAAGATTTTGTGTTCACCCAAAAATGAATTTGACTAAAGAACATTTCCCCACTATGATTTTTTTACGATTTTAAATCATCATTAACGCCTAAAAAAATGTGAAGATCAGCTTAGAAATGCATTTGGTGAAGAATCCCCATCTAACACAATTTATAATTGGTACGGTGAATTCAAAAGAAATCTGTTTTTTTCTTAGTAATGAATTTCGTGAACGACGCCCAAAAACTGCTGCTACTGATGAAAATATTGCCGCTGTTCGAGCAATGCTTGAAGAAGATCAACGGACATCTTGTGAATTTATTAGGGCGACATTGGGCATTGGTATGAGTCAAATACAAAACATTTTACATCAACAGTTAGACGTGAGAAAACTTTGTTTCGATGGATTCCACATAAACTGATTGCCGATCAAAAACAACAACGCATTGATTGGTGCAGGAAAACTCTGGAAAAATTCTAAGGCGTACCTGAGATTTGTTTTGGATTTATTGTTATGATCCTGCAAAAACTAACTCAGTATCTGGATGTCCTAAAGAACATCACCATGGACCCTCCATCACACAGCCCTGACCTAGCACATTGTGGTTTCTTTTTGTTTCCAAAACTATAGATAAAATGCGTGGAATCACTTTTTCGTCATCAGATGAAGTAGTGGAACATTATAAAAATCTGGTTTCTGAAGTGTCTCAGGAAGAGTGGCATCATTGCTTTCAGGTCTGATTTCATCGAATGCACAAATGTATTTGCATTAAAGGGGAATACTTTGAAAAACAATAAAATCATTTGAATTTTTAAAAGTTAATCCTTGTTTCATTTTCTAAACATTTTCAGTGTCTCCCTCGTACACACACATGACTTTATCTGTTAGCAGTTAGGAGGGGCATCCAATAACTGAACCACAGTACAGCAAGTAGCCCATAGTGGGCCTGTTTTGCTTCCAACATGACCACTGGGAGGAAAGGATAAAGAGCGACCAGATCCGGACGACGATGTGCGCTAGCAAGGACGGGGTTCCTAAAGATTCCAACATGGCACCAATCCTGACGCCCGCCGGCTGGTTGTGCCTAAGGCCTATTTATGCATGCGATTTCATGTCGTGCGACAAGTGACGTGAAATGAAAGTGTATTAAATTAAATGGAGGCATTTATACCATGCGAGCGACAGTCACACAATATTTCTTGTCGCACGACCTGAAAGACATGTGCATGGTCTTAAAGTCGCACGACATATGCGATAGTCGCATGATCTCAATATACATGGGGGTATATGGGCCTGTTTATACAAGTCGCGTTGCCGAATTCTGAGCGAGACAGTTGAGTTAGTGTTGGCACTTTGAAAAATCCAAAGTTGTAGGATTGGCTATTTTCTGTGTAATTTCACAAATTTTTATTTTGTGCACTATCACAATCAGTTTTTACTTCTATAACTTTTTAAAATTGTTTGTATGTCATATTTATTGCACTTTTTAAATTATGAAATAATTTCTGCATAAGTTTTTGAACTTATTAGTTTGCACAAATTTATAATTTTATTGTCAAAATTTAATTTTTTTCTATATTTTAAAGAAAATTTTTATAAAAGTTGCAAATTCATTATTTACAGATTTAAGTTATGATTATAACATTAATATAATATTTTTTACAAAAATAGTTTAGTATTAGTAAATCATAAACATTTGTGAAATTACACAGAACATAATCGCTGGGCTAAATAAATTAACAGTCTAAAATACTCATAAAATAATCCACACCCATCAAAATGTTCCTGTTCTGCTCTATACTGATGCACTTACTACTGGTACACGAAATGGCGGGCTGAAAAGTCGTGGTAAAAGATAAACCACCCCAGCGTCCGCCTGCCGACCACAAAACACCCATGGGTCAGAGTGTACGGTCGCCGGGGATCGAACGCGGGCTCTCCCGAATGCCAGTCGCATACGTTGCCGCGGCGCCAGGAATAGTCAGACGGAGGAGTCCCCAGTCACTGGAGCACAGCACCGCAGGTAGGCCATAGTAGGTCCTTTGTGCTTCCATCGTACCCCTGGGAAGCAGGCATGAAGGGGACAACACCCTACCGGGGTCCCTAACGATTCCAGAATAACACCAATTCTGATGCCGGCGATTCTACCGCTGACATCTTCAACCTGGGAATGAAACAAGCCGCTCCCAGGAAGGGACACCAGTCGTTCAGAGTTCTTAGTGAGTGCACAGCGTAATACACATCAGTGAAAAGTACATAAAATGCTATTCAGCAGTAGTTCCAGTTCTTCAAATAATGATGGAGTTCACACACGGGAAGTTAGGTTCAGAATTAATAACGACTTCACATCTGTTTATGAATATAATGAGTGGTTCTGAATGAGTCTGCTATTGCGAGATGTTGGGCATCTCAGAGTTCAGCATACAACAGGCACAAACGGAGTTTTAACCTCAAAACAACTGTGTGTGGATGGGAACATGCAAACATATGAGGATTAGAGTGAATAGGCATCAGCATATTGAGATACGATAAGTGGGACATATCTGCTCTTCTTTGTGGGAAGACTTCAAAAAAACTCAACCACGTCTCCTGTGTATGTTAAGAATGTTATTTTGTTACGTTATTTATTAGCACCACGCTTTGGGCGTCAATTTGAAGTAGTTTGCACTGTAGGAGTTGGGGAGCCGAACTTGTAAAGTTGCAACCGCACGTATAATAAAACAGTTTCCGGTAGCCTTCGCCCCCCAAAAATGTATTTTTATGTTTCTTTAAATATTTTATATATATGTTTGCCTCGGCTGCGTCAGTATTTGTTAGAGACACGGTTCTCTTAGCAGGGTTTTGGTGTGACAAGAATGTAGGCTTACACAGATTATAATTTTACTTTGCTCCTTTTATTAATACTTGATACGATTTAAATAACACTTCACTGATATAGAGAGCTGTGAGATTCTTTTATGAATTACTTGCACTTTTTCAACACGTAAACTATTTTTCGTCTCACTCAAAATACATATAAAATCTCTCGAGGACGCACCACGCATCCGGTTACAATCACTGCCTGCAGGCAACTGAATTGATTTCAACCGTCTAAACTTGTAAATTTCTGTATTTAAAGTCTCTGATTGGCTAATTCTACTCCAATAGAATACCTTCATTTAACTAAAGCTTTTTCTGGTTGTTGATTGGCTATTTTTATAAACTGTCACTAAAATTACATTATTGTTGCTCCAATAATGACTAGTAGCATTTAAACTTTCAAATTCATTATTGCCTCAAGGTTACCTCATTGTTAGCAACTTTTGACCTATTTCTCACAGCTCCTATATTATTAAATTACGTAATACATTCATATAACATTATTGAACTTGTATACAATAATATAAGCATATACAATGAATGTTACATATATTTTACAAATTATTACATACACATATTGCTTCAAGGCGGGCTGTTATTGAATTTACATATTATATAATTAGACTGAAATCATTTAAGTGTTAAAAACACTGCCTCAATGTCCATTCATTTTCGCTCTTCACCAATTCTATAGCATGTGGATTTTCTTCCATTTATTAATTTTCAACGTATTGGTGATTTCAGAAAACCCCACCAAAAATGTGGATTTTTCTTCTCTAATTTCCGCTGAAATAACAATTTTCTTCTCGTTTGTGACCTTAAATGGAGCCATGTTGAACCTAGAGTTCACGCTTAGACCAATCAACGCAATGCACAGCGTAATAAAGCACATTCTGCTAACGATCTATCAAATCAAAGCATAGCCAGTATACTATAACAGATGGTAGTGCTTATTCTGAGCGCTCGTTTTTAAAAAAACAAGCTTGTGACTGAAAACATGGGTGAAAACCCCGAGCAAATTTCGATCCCAGCCAAAACATTGAATAGCAAAATCTCAGTAGCAGTATAAAAAGGAATATACTGCATTTAAAGACTGTTACAAGTTGGTATGACTGCCATCTGGATGTTGTTTATTGCGCCGCTAAAGAACTATTTTCCAACATATTAACAATCCGGCAAGCAACTGTTTTAGAAACCGTGTAATAAAAGATCTGATGTGCTGCACTCAAATTACTTTCTCTACTCTCACGAAAGTTTATTTTCCCATTTACTTCATTTTAATCGAGAACCTTTCCGAAAATGTTTCCATACTCTTTCCATGACATCGCGAGAAACAACTGACAACCGACAGGAATTAATGACTTAAGTATCGAAAAATTCGAACCATTAATAACGGGTATCCCAGAAATGACTTATGCCACAAAAAGAACTTACTTGAAATAAATTGTGTGTTTTAACAATATAAACACTTTTGTGCAGTACGTTTTCGTGTATCACTTACGTTTAAGAGTTAAACAAGGTTATACAAAATTCCTTCTAAAGGACTTCACAGGCTATTCCCAGAAAATTGAAGATTTAAATTTTATTTGTCACGTAAATATGTTTATTTTAATCAAAATCGTTAGAGCCATTTGTTAGAAAATCGAAAATTTCGAAAAATGTTCTATGTGAAAGGTAGTTAGGGTGGGAGATTTTCTTGAAAATCGTCGGATTTTCAGCTGTGGATTTCAAGTTAGACATTTATGCGACATTTCGTTGTTGAGTGCTAGTCACAGACACGCACATGGATCTTTTTCTAAAAATGTTTTTTTGGGGGGTTCAGGGAACCTCAGAACATATATTTCCGGTGAAATCTTGGTAACGATTTTTTGGGTGGAATACAATACTTTCCCTGCTTTTTGTAAGTGTTTAATTTAAAAAAAAACACGTAATACTTATCGAATGTGCTACAAGTATACAAGCTTACGCAAATATCTTTAGTGGTTTTTGCAACGCGTGGTTTGCGACGCTTCTAAATGGGAATACGAAGGAATGGGCAGCATATTTACATTTATCAAATGTTTATCTAGATTTGTAAAGTTCCTCAAAGTTTACAAGTTAACAAACCGTATAGTGAAACAGGGATTACAAACAGTAGTAGCTTTCCTTCTTATTTGTAAACTGTGAATATGTACATTTAGATATTGTGAAGTAGGTCCCAGGTCTATTCTTTGAAAGCAGAGGAACAGATTGTTAGAATTAGAAATGATTTTAAAGTCACAATGTGGCTTGAGGGACCTCAGTTTTGATGGGTTTCCATTTGTAACTTGATGTACGTGGGTGGTTGAAAATATGTCACCTGTCACACCACGATATTGCAAGTCTATCTCACTCATATTCTGTTGACCAACTCTCACACGTTTAGGCAGCGTCAGTGTGGTTTACAAGGGACTGTATCTATACATGCACCTCGCATACAAATTTGTCTTAGCGTGTGTGACAAGAGGTCGGGATTCGAATCCCATCTACCAGACGTTTTACTTTACCGCTGGGTTTTCCTTTTACTATCTGTACTATGTATAGTAATTCGGTGAAGTATTGCATTCCACCCAAACATTTGATATCGAGATTTCTCGGAGATATATGTTTTGAGGTGCCCTGAACCCCCCAAAAAGAACATTTTTGGAAACATGTCCGCATGTATGTCCATCTGTGTGTCTGTCTAAACACTATAACTCAGAAACGAAAAGCCTGGCATTTGAGTTAACCATCTTCCAAGGATGCGAGAGGAATATTTTCAACAAAAAACATTCCCCAACTCCAGACTATTGTTTACATGAGCATATTTCGAAAATTTTGATTTTCTCAAGAATGGCTCTAACGATTTTGATTAAAATATCACATGTTTAAGGCATTTTCATGACAAATAAAATGTATATCTTGAATTTTATGGGAATATCCCCAAAATTCCTCTTCATTCTGAATGACTTTGGCATAACTGGTAAACCGTAAGAGATAGACAAACGTTTACTAGACAAAAAATGTAGATCTCGTTAAAACAAATTATTTATGTCATATACATTTCTTTTTCTGCAGTGAACCATTTCCGAGATATTCCTCGTTATTTGTTTGAATTTTCCAGTACTTATACTTTTTCTTAAATGGGAATTGGTTATTCGTATTTTTTATGTCATGGACATACAAAGAGAATGGAATGCTCCACATAGCAACCAGTGCTTAAAACATTTGACTATCGCTTAAAGCCTACCATATTCACCTTGCACCTACAAATGTTTATCTCGATTAACATGAAGTAGATGGAAAATAAGCGTTTATAAAAATAGTTTGTACAAGAGTAGATAAACTCATGTGAGTGTAACACATCAGATATTTTGATTCAGGGGACCTCAAAACATTTTTGGGCGGAATGCAATACTTCCCCTACTTAGTATACATAGTAGAGAAAATAATAAGCTTTAGTAAGAATAGTTTGTATACCTACTAATAAATAATAGAGGGCAAAGAAGGTCATGTGAATGTGTCACATCAGGTTTTATCTGATAGTATATTTGTAATTTTCATTTCTGTTTCAACTCGTGTTGCCATAACAACGGTCAATGAAAGTAAAACCATCTGAATATTGATGGTGTTTTTATGTTCTCGCATACAATTCACAGCCTTGTGTACATTTTCTACGCTATTATGATATTACGCTCACCACAAGACTACTGCCTCTTTAATTTAGCAAATATAATAACTAGTTATTGGAGAGATTACTTAGGTAGAATTGATCTCGCTATTAAATTTGTTAAGATGATTTGAGAATCGTGCACACCACCTGCTGGAAACTCGGGTAAACGCTGCACGATGCATCTTCTGGTTAGGTCTGGGAACGCCAAGTAATCACCTTTATAATTATAATAACCACCTTCACAAGATCCTGTGTTTTGTAAGAAATTCGGCGGCAACAAAAAGCCAAACAAAACCACACCACAAGCATAGCGCCTTTTATTAGTGTTGTTAAGTGTGTGCTAAGAAGATTCCACACAGATAAAACATCTTTCCACACGCGCATTCTCTTCCTCTTCTCTGCTTGCTCCTGTGTTCCCTTCTTTTGTCCCAAGTCTGTAAGCGTGGTTTATATTAGACAATTCTAAGCCAAAACCGAGATATGAATAGAGCACTCATTCTTACATTTTAACCCACTATTACATTTTCTATCACGTATTTCCACCTAAGAATTTGGTATCGATATTTCACCTAAAATACACGTTTCGAGGTCCCCGAATCCACAAAAGGCTTCTTAGAAAAATAATGTGTGTCTGTGGACAGTATAACTCAAAACCGGCAAGTCGGATAAATACCAAACCTGGCATTTAAGTTAAGTATGAGGACGGATCGAAAAGTAACGCACATTAATTACTTTCTTTACTACGTATAGTAAGTAGTGGAACTATTGTATTCCACCCAAAAATAAGATACCGATATTTCACTGGAAATATATATTTTGAGATCCCCTGAATCCAAAAAAAGGCATTTTTGGAAACATGTCCGTGTGTGTGTCTGTGTGTCTGTCTGTGAACACCATAATTCAGAAATGAACAGTCGGATAAACACCAAACATGGTATTTAGGTTCAGTATCTTCCAGAGATGCGACACGAAAGTTTTAAAGAAAATCCCCCCACCCCAGATTACCCTTTTCATGGAACATTTTTTGAAAATTTAAATTTTCTCAAAAATGGCTCTAACGATTTTGATTAAAATATCATATGTTTAAGATATTTTCATGGCAAATAAAATGTATATCTTGAATTTTCTGGGAATGTCTCCTAAAGTATTCTTCATTGTGAACGACTTTTGCATAACTGATAAACCATAAGAGATAGACAATATTTTACTACACAAAAAATGTAGATCGCGTTACAATACACAATTTATGTCATATACATTTTTGTTGTTGAGTGAACCATTTTCGAGATATTGCTTGTTATTCCCATAAATTTTTCAAAATTTTTTTTCTCAAATGGGAGTTCGTTATTCATTTTTTTTGTCTTGGATATGCAAAGAGTATTAATCTGTGGCAAACAGAATGGTGCTGTACATAGCAACCAGCTATTAAGAGATATGTCTATGCTTAAAGGTTACTATATTTCTATATTGCCCTTGCAAATACAAAACAAGTGGTACATAGTACGCCTTAAGCGATAGTCAAATATTTTTAGAACTGGTCGCTATGTGTAAAATGTAATTCTCTTTGCATGTCAAAAGATCGTTTCTGCAAATGTTTATCTCGATTAATATGAAATAGATGGAGAATAAGAGTTTGTAAAAATAGTTTGTACAAGAGTAGAGAAAGTCATGTGAGTGTAAAACATCAGATTTTTTGTTCTGCCTTGGTATTGCAGCTGGAATGTTGCAATTTCACACAGGTATAGTTTGAGGTTTACGCTACAGAGGGTAGTGAATCGGCATCGTTTTTGAGATATTGTCGCACTTCAAATATTTTATAAATAATATTAATGATATATATATATATAGAATAGATAAATATAAATAAATGTATAAACGAACACCAACAATAAGAAAACTATCAAACAATAATCACAAATATAGATAAGAGTGAACAATACCAACTTGCAAAGAACAACTCGACGCACGTGATAAAGATTCACAAACTGAAACACGTTGTTAAAACTAGCTACATCTGGTAACAGAGCGAATTCAAGTTCCGCTTTCGCTTTGCCATCGAACACCCGGAATGCTGCCTTGTGATTGGATTAGGAAGTCTAAGAGTTAAAGCTTTTCATCTGTTTTTTTGCAAGTGTACCAACTTAATCGCTGGCTGTCAAGTACAACGTTTCAACAGGGGTATATGTAGTAAGTAAACAATGTTTTGGAAACTAAGTAATAACCTTCAGCTTTGTTTCAGCCTCCTTCCTTTCAAATGGATTATTCAGAGTTAATTTATCCCTTAAATGCATACAAGTCTAGTATGAATTATTAACTATTTGCATAATAGTGATAAATTCCATATTGATAGATAGCGCGCATGTTACTGTCGTCCACGTGTGAAGAGCAGGGAGGTGTGGTTCGATATTTGTGGGCCAAAGGGCATAAACCGAATGATATTCACAGGGACATGCGTGGTGTGTATGGGGATGATTGTATGGACCGTAGCAATGTCTCCAGATGGTGTGCATTCTTCCTAGAGGGCCGTGTGAACCTTAGTGTTTCGCCACGCTCCGGGAGTCCGGTAACACCTGCAACCCCGCAGAATGTCAGAGGCACTGAGGCAGCAATTTTGAACGATCGGCGTGTGCAACTGCGAACCTTATCGCAACAGTTCAACATTTCCTATGGTGCAGCTTACAATATTATTCATGACACACTGAAATTTCGTAAAGTTAGTGCTCGCTGGGTGTCTAAGAACCTGACAGACATCCACAAGGACCAGCGAATGATGAGGAGCTTGGATCACCTAACGCGGTACACCACAGAAGGGGATAACTTTCTGAAAGGAATCGTCACTGGTGATGAGTCGTGGGCATACCACTACACGCCCGAAACCTAGCAGTCAAGTAAGGAGTGGAAACATGCTGGTTCCCCAGTGTGTCTTAATCTTTTAGGAAAGTGCTTGTGACGGTATTCTGGGATATGCATGGTGTTGTATTGGTGGACTTTGCTGAACACGGGACCACTGTGAATGCTGCAGCCTACATGAACGCTTTGGTGAAGTTGCGCCGTGCCTTTCGTGACAAATGCGACAACATGAATGACAATGCTCCGCCCCATGTTGCTGCTGCTGTTCGTCAGAAAAGCACCAAATTTGGTTAGGAGCTGCTCCAGCATCCGCTATATAGTATAGACCTTGCTCAGCCGAACTTTCATCTGTTTGGTCCCATTAAGAAATTCCTGGCTGGCCAACGCTTTGCGACAGATGCGGAAGTGAAATCAGCAGTCCGCAGATGGCTATACTCCAAGGAAAGGAACTTCTACGAACAAGGCATACTGAAACTGATATCAAGATAGGAGAAATGTGTTGAGAAACTTGATGAAAAGTAGGGAAAAGGTGTAAGTTCATTTGTGATTTTTGATGTTGTTTTAACTATTAATACTTTTTGTAAAAAGGATTATTGTGCATTACTTTTCGATCCGCCCTCGTATTAAAGGTATTTATATCTAGTATTTTCGGAAAGAATGTTGTATAATCTTACATAACTGATAAACGTTAAGCGAAGGTAGAGGAAGTGTTAGGGTGTGTGTGTGTGTGTGAGTGAGAGAGAGAGAGAGAGAGAGAGAGAGAGAGAACTGCAAAACTCAAAGACGAGGAGTAGGATAAATACCAAACCCTAGAGTCTTCCAAGGATGCGACACGAAGGTGTTTCACGCATCCGGTTGTTAAGTAAATGGATGCCATTGGATCCTGTGCTCTTGAGTACTTAAATGGTCGCATATTGAACCTTTAAGGGGCTCAGAAAGCAAACGCCATACATAAGAATCTAATGATTCAAAGCATTTTTGAACATAAAAGCTAATTTTAAATGTTGTAAAAATGTTAACCAAAGTTTGACTATGGGTGCCCTTAAAATGTCCTAAATCGCTATTACCGGTTCTTCAGATGATAAATACATATTTACTCGAGGCTCCCACTTCACCTGTATACATCAAGGCAAATTATAAGCGTACGGAATATTTCAGGACCTCTGCGACAAACTCGGAGGAACAATAGATATTTCAGGGGGGAACATTTTTTACAAGCAACCACCATCCTTCGACGCATTATTGCGGAATTATTCAGCCCTGTTTGAAGCGTATCGGGTAGGATAGGTTTGAGAGGCACAGCCAGTAATCTTTAACTCTCTGTTTGTTTACAACCGCTGAATCAAGTGGCATCGTCTCTTTCTTGTCCCTTACCTTTGGTTAGGTTTGGTAGGTCTGAGACGCACAGCCCAGTAAACGGGGTGGCAAAACGAAAGGTCCCAGCAGATGATCACCAATGATTCCAGCCCAGGTGTTTACGGGATACTTTTGTTGGTGAATGTCTAACGAACACTGCATGAGTGTTCTCAACATCCCTGATGTGGCTGTTCTTGATGTTGAAGTATTCGTCTCGTGTGAAGCAGGCCTCATCGGTAAACAAGACTTGCGCAGCGTGGCGTGTATGTGTGTGTGTGTATTGTCACGACAGACACATTATTGCTTTGTTGGCGACAGTATGTTTGGTGTAATTCTTTCGGCTTGGGTTTCGAATTTCGTCTGGCGTGGCGAGGGTTAGATTGGGGGAAATAAGAGTTACTTTCTTTTGTGCGGTGAGCGTCACTTCTAGTCGAGTGGCTGGCATGGAAAGGTGTGTGTGAATGTAACCTCGTGTGTGTAACATCTGCCTTCAATTTCTTCCTTTTATCCTTTGTGTGTGATGTAGGTGGACCGTGCTTATACTGAATAAAGCATAGGTAATGTGATCAATGTGAAATTCTCTGTATTTTGTTATAATTATCCCACGCCTACTTGGAATGTGTAGTTTAAGATTCTGGTCCTCTTGTTACCTCTGCTGCTATGCCTCCCAATGCATATGTTGGAGTACTAAAATTTAATATCTAGCTGCAACCCTTTTGGCCTCACCCCGGTACTTGATGTTGAAGTATCCGTCTCAAATGAAGCAGGCCTCATCAGTAACCAAGACGTGCGCGGGAAATATAGGATCTGCGCTACTTCGTTGTAGAAACCACTGGACAAACTGAACACGAGGTGCAAAGCCATTCGGTCCCAGTCCCTGTACTTTCTGGAGTTGGTATGCGTGGAGCTGTTGTTCAAAAACACTGAATTAGATTCGGCTATGCGTCTCAGACCTACCAACCCTGACCAGACGTAAGGACAAGAAAGGGGTGTAGTTACTTGATTCAGCGGCTGTAAACAAACAGAGAGTATACTGGCTGTATCTCTCAAGCCTGTCCTACCGGATACGCCTCAAACAGGGGTGAATAACTCCGTAACGCTGCATCGGAGGATGGTGGTTGCTTGAAAAAAAACGTTCCTCTCTGCGAGATCTATCGTTCCTCAGAATTTGTTGCGAGGTCCTGAAACACTCTGTATACCAGAAGCTATTCTCTGCTTGGAGAGCGCAAGAGATTTGGATATCAGCGACAAGCAGTACGCGAACATGTTCTTCGAAGCTGCAGAGAACGTAATCTTGCGTTTGAAGACTTGAAGCTGATTTGTTCAGGGAGGAAAATATTTAGGAAACTAAACCTAGAACGTGCAGCATTAGCATGTATGATGTCATGTTCTGCGAGAGAACCTTTTCTTCATACAAGAATGCGGTCCGTGATAATAGGAAATTGTTAATTACAGAAAATTAGAGAAAATATGTAGTTAACTACTGCAAAAAATAAATCAAGAAAACTAAAGTACAAATAGAAACTTAAAAAAAAGAAGAAAGAAACAGTGAAATCTGTTTTGTATGTGTATTTTGAGTAGTTCTTGATAGAATAAACTGTTGTGAAATGAGTACCTTTAAAAAAAAACCTTACTAAAATAGCTTAATTTTCTGGGAATGGCCTTTGAAATCTGCTTCATTCGGAAGGAATTTTGCATAATATTGTATAACTGCTAAACGTTAAGGGATAGACGGAAAGGCACTACACAAATAATGTAGATCTCTTTAAAACAAAAAATTTATTTCAAATGAGATTTTTATTTCATAACCATATCTGAGATATCCGTATCTGGTTCAAATTGTTCATTTCTTGGTCATTCTTTAAAATCCTTTTAACATTCAGTTGTTTCTTGTGAGGTCATGGAAACAGTGTGGAATTTTAAGGCCAGCATATAGCGTCCAGTTGTTAAACATTTGACTATCGTTGTTCTCTTTGTATCCGTAACGAAATGTGTAATGTAGCTATTTCTGTAAAGGTTTATTTGAATTAAAATGTAGTAGAATAAAAATAAACTTCAGTAAGAATAGCTTGTATACTCACTAATAAACGATAGAGGGTAGAGGAAGTCATGTGAATGTATCACATCATATTTTATAACTATAGTAGATTAAATTTAAATCGTTGTACCTTCTTTCTGGTCAACACTTATTTAATAATATAAGAGATACATAATTGTCACATAATGCAGAAACGCTTAACATATACAACGAGATAATATTCCGCACTCCAGGCCACCACATTAAACTCTTTGGAAAAGAGACATACCCTGCGACCATCTAGGGAAATAATCTTGTCAGTTAATATAAAATATCGGTTCACTGATTTCCAATGTTAACAATTTTCTCTCTTTCTACAATTATTTATCATGTCCTGCTAACGAACTCTTATCGCAACACAAATAAAAAGGAAATAAGTAAAACGTCCTTACATGGGGGTTATGGCATCTAGAAATTTCAGTACATACTTCCATAGAATTAGAATAAAGATTATCCAGGGTTCAACACTGTTTCAGTAGTGTACCTACATCTGAGGTATTTGATAAATGGCAATTAAAGAAACAAATGTAACACAGGATCGATTATCACTTTTTAAACTCTGTCTTCTGTTTGTTGAAGTGTCACTTCATGGCCATCTATATATTTCTTGCAATAAAATGTAACCGGCTTTTGTTTTTATACTCTTAAGGAGATAAGCAACTGTTTATATTCTGCGGAGTATAATTGGCGCAACAGTTTTAGACATGTGAAAATCTTAATGCGAGCTATGAAGCGAGTTGTTTACCAGATCAGGTGGTGACCGTCGTCTACATGCTGCAGGAGTGCGTGGGACAGTCATTGTCAAATATTCGAACACCGGTTATACACTGCACTACATTGCGCTGCGCCGATAAACTTATAGTTATATACAGTATATTTAAAAGCGCTTAATATAAAAACCTGTAAATCATCTGCCTCCATTCTTCCACACCTGGCAGCCCTTCCTCTTCGGTGGAATCACTCACATCATTGTCGTCATCACTGCTGTTGCTTCTTTCTGCACCATTATCGTGGATGAGAATTCTTACTATTTGATTCTCTGAAATTCGATCTTTTTCGAAATAATTTATTCAACATGTCGACATATATTTTCCCATTCTGGCCTTCAAATTTCTGCAAATCCCTGGCGACGTAACTGCTCCATAAATTTTAATTTAAAAGTGATATTTCTGCAGGCCACCCATTTTTTTTAAAATTAGCCCAGCTTAATTGGATTGGGTTTAGATCTGGGTGATACGGTGGCAGTCTTAAGTACATTATGGCCATGTTATATTAATATCTGGCCAAGTGTGTATGACTTCTGAAGCAGTTTGTTGGCTTTAATTAAGTTATATAGCTTTGGCTTACTCATGCTTTCATCTAAAGCTATATTATGTCTAAGTAACCAAGCACTCATTTCTTCTTTCAAGGAATTTGAGGTAGGTGGTTTGTCAACTTGAGTGTTGACGCATTGTGAAGCATTGTCGATAACCAGAACATACCCAGCAGACATATTAGGTATCAACATGGTGTTGATTCACTTCATGAAATTTTCTGTATTCATTTCTTGATGAAAATCTCCTATTTTTTGTTGCGACTTGTAAAAGAAAGGCATTTGGAACGAAGCCGATCTTTCCAACAGCATGAACGATAATAAATATTTGCCCTTTGGCAACAGGTGCCTGCAAGGCTAATTCGCTATAACTTTTAGATGTTGTACGACTGCTGTATATGTATGACTCATCTTCATACACTGTAGTTTGACCCTCTAATTTGTACTTCTGTGTAAGGTACTCTTCCAGCTGAGATCGTATATCGTGCTTTTCATTAGAACTCTTCTATTTGATTTCGTTTTCTTCCACTTGAACCCTAAATGTTTTATAATTTTTCTGAGACTTGTAGCACCACCTTGAAAATTTGTGCTGTCTTTCAGCTTGATAAGCACTTTGGTTATTGCTGGCACAGTTTTTTCTTCCACATAGAAGTTGTGAATCATGCGCCAAATGACGCATTAGTCGAAATTGTCTAGGGACCTTATGTTTCTTCCCAGGTGTGTCAAATGATACTCTTCCATCCATGTGATTTTTCTTTGAGAACTCTGGAAACGAAACTCAGTGAAACACCAGTTGCTTTGGATGCTTCTTGCTCCATGAATTCGAGGACATTTGCAACTATTTCCCTGCTTTGACTATGTAATACCTTACCACTTAACTTTGAAAACGTAGGAGGTTATAAATATAAAAAATCTGCTGTGTTACACTCACATGACTTTCTCTACACTTATACAAACTATTTTTACAAACTCTTATTCTCCATCTATTTCATATTTCTCCATCTATTAAATAAACTTTTGCAGAAACGATCTTTTGACATGCAAAGAGAATTACATTTTACACATAGCGAACAGTTCTAAAAATATTTGGCTATAGCTTAAGGCGTACTATGTTCCCCTTGTTTTGTAATTGCAAGGGCAATATAGAAATACAGTAGCCTTTAAGCACAGACATATCTCTTAATAGATGGTTGCTATGTGCAGCACCATTCCCTTTGCCACAGATTAATACTCTTTGCATATCCAAAACAAAAAATGAATAACGAATTCCCATTTGAGAAAATAAGTGTTGAAAAATTTAAGGGAATAACAAGCAATATCTCGAAAATGGTTCACCCAACAAAAAAATGTATATGACATAAATTGTGTATTTCAACGCGATCTACATTTTTTGTGTAGTAAAATTTTGTCTATCGCTTATGGTTTACCAGTTATGCAAAAGTCGTTCACAATGAAGAATACTTTTGGAGACATTCCCAGGAAATTCAAGATATACATTTTATTTATCATAAAATATCTTAAACATATGATAGATAATCAAAATCGTTAGAGCTATTTTTGAGAAAATTAAAATTTTCGAAAAATCTTCCATGTAAAGGGTAATCTGGGGTGGAAGATACTGAACCTAAATACCAAGTTTGGTGTTTGTCCGACTGTTCGTTTCTGAGTTATTCTGTTCACAGACAGACACACAGACAGATACACAGACAGACACACAGACAGACACACACACGGGCATGTTTCCAAAAATGTGTTTTTGGATTCAGGGGTCTCAAAACATGTATTTCCGGTGAAATCTCGGTTTCGAATTTTTGAGTGGAATACAATACTTCCCCTACTTACTATACGTAGTAGAGAAAGTAAAAATGAATAACGAATTCTCATTTGAAAAAATAAGTATTGAAAAATTTAAGGGAATAACAAGCAATATCTCGAAAATGGTTCACTCAACAACAAAAATGTAAATGACATAAATTATGTATTTTAACGCGATCTACATTTTTTGCGTAGTAAAAGTTTGTCTATCTCTTATGGTTTACCAGTTATGCAAAAGTCGTTCACAATGAAGAATACTTTTGGAGACATTCCCAGAAAATTTGAGATATACATTTCATTTGTCATAAAAATATCTTAAACATATGATATTTTAATCAAAATCGTTAGAGCCATTTTTGAGAAAATTAAATATTTCGAAAAATGTTCCATGTAAAGGGTAATTTGGGGTGGGGGGATATTCTTGAAAACCTTCGTGTCGCATCTCTGGAAGATACTGAACCTAAATACCAAGTTTGGTGTCTGTCCGACTGTTCGTTTCTGAGTTATGGTGTTCACAGACACACACACACACCTACAGACACACATATGGACATGTTTCCAAAAATGCGTTTTTTGGATTCAGGGGTCTCAAAGCGTGTATTTCCGGTGAAATCTTGGTATCGAATTTTTGGGTGGAATACAATACTTCCCCCACTTACTATACGTAGTAGAGAAAGTAAAAATATAAAATGAATACTATTTAGGGACTGCTCATTGTTGAAATTACAACCAGATGCAAACACCTTCTATGTAGACTGTATGTGTTACGCACTGTGAGTAAGCAAAGTTATTATATAGCTTTCGTTGATTAAGCTAAACATAAACCATTCCTAGGCTCGGCAGCTGGGGTGGCAATCAGGGTCACGATTCCAGAAGTTTTGCGCCAGCTATACCAACAACTATTTTTTCTACTCCATGGCATTCTCAACTAAACGTCAAGGACTTCTTTGTAAGAATGTTCTTTTATAACTCCAATGTATTCTTATTCAAGTACAAGGTGTTTCTAAATGGTGTTTAATATTTTAGTAATATATGAAACGAAATTAGAAGGTGCTATGCCCATGTCTGTCAGAATGAATTGGGCTTTTCAACAAAGAAAGAATTAGCAAAATCAGTTGCGTGATATTTTAGATAACCATACACACACAAACATACAATTTGCGGTTTTATATAATATTAGTGCAGTAGAACATAGACTATCCGAAACAACTGTAGATGGGGGTATTCGGATAACTGATCATTTATGAAGACAAATTGTATCAGGTCTCAAAGGAGCAACATGAAAGAAACACCGATATTAAACGCAGCTGCGCATGTACATATGGTATCGCACGTCTTACAAATAACACGGACTGGCTAATCTAGTCTAACAAGTTCAAAATGCCAATTAAAATAGGCCTATAGTAAAGGGAAAGAGGTTCATCTTTGTTTCCTTTCGGGGGAGGCGCTAAACCTCACAAACGTTTTAGAGACAGCAATTGGGCAGCATCACATTTTCTTGTTCGTGTTACTTCTGACGTTACTAGAAGTACGTCGGGCCAACCTGTGAACCTCTCCCGGAAAGAAGGTGTTCGGATTGGGTAGGACTCGGCAGGGCAGTGATTCCCTATACGCATAGGAGATTGCGTATGTCTGGGCGGTGATGCTCAGGTGTGGTTGTGAGCGCCTCAATGTCCTCCGGCACCAACTTGGAGAGCTGGTAGACGGCGTGCTAGATCGCTGTCACCTCACCGAGGTTACTGGGTAGTCTTCCCTTCGGAGTCGACGCGCATAAGTGGCGTATTCAATTAAGACCCTGCGGAAGCGGCGTGGGGCTCTTTAGACTCAAGGTATGGGCCTCATGGGAAACCCCACGGAAGGGAGTGTCGCTCGGTTGACTCCTTCCCCTGCTTTAGAAAGGGAACTTCAGTTCTGGGTAGACCTTCGAGCAAACTTCACATTCGTCTCAAGGCAGTGAAAAGCTTCCTCACTGGAAGTAGACTTTCAGCATGGTCGTCGTCGTCGTCAGCAATCTGCAATCGTAAGTATCGTTAATATTTGATAGCCAGTCATCAACATCACATTCGAGCCAGTTTTGAATGTTTTCCTGGCCGCGTTCTTCAAATTCTGAAGATTTTTTAGCCCAGCCAGTTCGGATACAAACTGGCTGTTTGATGGCTATTCAGGTCCAGTGGCAGAAGGAGCTTATACCAAGAGTTTGCTAGGTAGTGCCCTTGATAGTAGCCCAAGCTTCCGCTGCCATGTACACAGCATCCTTCAAATAAATTTCTGTATATATTGCTGAATCGGTTTTTCCTCGATCAGAACTACATGGCGAACATGCAAATTTGAAATTGCCAATTGGAACGCTTTCTGTTAACCGAGGTTTCGGTTGATGGGCATTCGGATAATCGATGCTCCACTGTGCATTTTATTTTTACACCAAAACCAAGACAACATTGACTTAACTTTACACAGTTACTGAGAAATGGATAATTTGTAATCTTACACTTCGGCAACACTAACATATTTTGGGGGAGGTTAAGTACCGTGCCCATACAGTAGCTACTGCCCATTCCAAACCAGAGTTCCCTCTGATGTAAACAGAAGCACGTGCTTCTACTTGTCAGGAAACCAAGAACACGCTCTTACGCCAACGTAAATAGTTCCTTAATACATGTATTGTATTATGAAATATTAGAGCAGGAAAGGTATAGAACTGCATATTTTATTGCGGTTATCATAAGAACTTATTGTTAAGGGTAATGGATTTATACCAACTGTTATTGCGCTAACGCCGAGAGTATCTTGCTTGTTAATACCAACTGTATGCATGACTGCCACTCTCTTACATATACAAGAAATGCGGCAATGAATTCCCAGAGGTGCTATCTGAGTACCGAATAAACACTTTGCGTAACACAGGAAATATGATAAGCAAACAGTCATTCATAATACGCTAACACACATATGCTCAGCTCAGGTCAAATCTTGTGATTTAGTCAGTTGGTATTTGAGCTTACATGGTAGAGGAAGGTGCCTGTAGTGCGAATAACTGTTCAAACACAAAAGCGGGAAACAATTAAAAAGTGGCTAAAAACAAACAATACTTCATATGTTCAACTCACTATTAAAAAAATGCCTGACACTTGCATTAGCGCAATATTACGAAACTAATACAGAATTTTACAGGCGTTTCAGTGAGAAGTATAGCTAAGCGCGCAGGGAATATAAACAGACATAATAGAACATATGTAGAAGAGGAGAATCAAATGTGGGAACTTGTTTTAAGTGCGACAGTGCTGCGGAATTGTGGGTAAGCTTGTCATTATTTTGGAGAGTAGTTCTGATTCCGATGTGGCAGCTGAGTCATCTTCGGAGGATTCGGATTTGGGTGTTGCACTTTTGTCCGAGGATTGTGATTAACGTAAGTAAAATGTTCATTGCCGCAAACTTATAAAATCGATTGTTGCCTCAAGTTGCATTTTGAACTATGATTCTCATGCAGGGCGCGTTTTTATAGATTTAAATAGTGTTCAACAAGCACGTGAGAGGGGAACAAGTAGCCATTAGTGGCGGGAATTGCGAACTACTTTCGCGCGGATAATACAAAGAGTTTGTTTTCAGTGAAAGGCACACTGGTTTGGAATGGACGTTAGAATTATACTCGAGGAACAGAGTTGGTCAGGTTGGCAAAGTGTGGGGAAATATAAACAGCTGCGTTACGTTATGGGCCACGTTTCATGTACATCAGTACAAGCTGGCTGAACGACTTATGCATACATATATCTCCATTGATAATGCAGAATTCTGAAACATACTATACATGCCCACTCGACAAAGTGTGAAATAACTCAGAGGAGAATATTTGAATCAGCCTTGCATATTCTTTGAAAGCACAAGCGCCATGATGAACTCGTTACACAAAGGCTATTGTTGCCAAACATAACAAACAATTCCTCCTGGGCAGATTTGACATTTAAAGTTCTTTCTGCAATCACAGACCACACGTTACAATTCTGCCAGAGACGTCGTAATGAATGTCAAATAATTTGTTTTTTAATTCTTCTCTGGAGGCGCTGCAAGAAATCACAAAGACCCCTTAATGATCACCGCCTGCTCTCTCAATACACAGCAGGCCTGCTCGCGCCTCAGCCAGCTTCATGGTTTTAGCTGTCTTTTTATTTTTAGTTTCCTTATTCTATCTCTGGTCGCAAACCAAAAACACAGTGGCAACAGCTGGAAGACAACCGCACTCTTAAAATTAACGAAATGCATATGAAGCGTTATTGTCTAGCTTACTTAATGACAAATTAATTAATTTAATGTATCTCCCTCCTCGTTTTCCTCCTCATAATTGTAATTTCGTACACCCTGGCTATTCCTAATAACGAACGGATGAAAAATCTCCTGATAATCACGCAACATTCCTAAACCGCCCTCCGCCGACAGTCTTCCAACTCCTGGAAATGCTGCATAGGCTATAAGTGTCAATAGTTGGTGGAACAATCATCGGTCGGAATGGTCGAGTAATTTTTACTTTCTCTGCCACGTACATAGTAGGTAGAGAAAGTATTGCATTCCACCCAAAAATTGGATACCGAGATTTGACCGGAAACACATTAAGGCACACTGAAAAAAGATTAGTATAACGTCCGTGGGTGTGTGTGCGTCTGTCTGTGAACAGCATAGCTCAAAAACGGAAAGTCGGACAAATACCAAACTTCGTATTTACGTTCAGTATCTTACAAGAATGTGACACAAAGATTTTCAAGAAAATACCTCTCAACATTCGTTTACAAGCAACATTTTTCGATATATTTATTTTTTATTTTCTTAAAAATTCCTCTCAAGGATTTTGATTAAAACACCGCATATTACACATTATTACAAGACAAACAAAATGCATATCTTGAATTTTCTGGGAATAGCCTAAGAAAGGAATTTTATATAATCTTGTATAAACGGTGAACGTTGAACGATAGAGAAAAGTACTACGAAATAACCTTTTTTGTGACATAGGCCATTTCCGACGCATCCGTTATTAATGGTTTGTATTGTTCAAGTCATTCTTTAAAGTCGTGTGAACATTCAGTTGTTTCTCGCGATGTCATGGGTACAGTATCGAATTTTAAGGCCAGCATATAGCGTCTAGTTCTTAAACATCTATCGCTGTTCTCTTTGTATCCAAAGGTTTATTTGGATTAAAATGTAGTAGATAGAAAAATAAGCTTTAGTAAGAATAGTTTGTATACCCACTAATAAACGATAGAGACTAGAGAAAGTTATGTGAATGTAACAGATGAACAACTTTTTAGATAATCACGGTAAGTGACGTTTCAAACCTTTATACCTTTTCTTTGGTCCCGTAGTTATTTAATAACAAACACTACATTGCTTTCACAAAATGTAAAGACCATTAACATATGCAAAGAAATAGAAGTGAAGCTGGTAAATATGAAAATTCCGCACCCTCGGGCCACCAAATTAAACCTTTTACAGAAGACACAGTCGAGGAAAACAATCTCAGTTGTAAATTATAAAATGTCGGTTCACTGATTACTAATGCTAGCCATTTCCTCTCTTCATGCAGTCATTTAGTGTATCCTACTAACGAACTTGATTACAAAATAAGTACAAAGCAAATAAAGCAAACCTATCGCACATGAGGGTTTACAAAACATTTTGGCACTGGTATCGCACGCTTATCATAGAGTTATAAGCATACTCTCATTTGCTTTGCTGTGTCTTAGTTGCTATATTGTGACCATCTACGTGTACAGAATGTAACAAAAATGTACGACACAAATTGCAGGACACATTCCTCACATCTAGACGAAGAAATTAGTTATATGAACATGGGTTTGGAAACGCTTTGTTTTGCGGCGATCACCTCCTCATCCGTTGCTGTAGCTTACCTTGATGCTTCTCCCGTTGCTTCCAGAAGTTCTCAGCGTGTTGGTTCTTCAATTTATCCTCGGCTAGCTGCAGTAATTTTCCTTAAATTATATGGGAGCATGGACTTATCCTCGGTAAAGGAAAACGTAGATCTCGGGTGGTGATATAGGAAGACATAGACTTGCTTTGTTTATGAAAAGATGACACTGCCGTTTCTTTTTATTTAATTTAACACTCGTAGTATACAAAACTGGTATTGCCGCTGTAAAATACTGTCCACCGCTGTTAGACTATGGCGTGGATATGTCACGAAATATAACTATTCTTATTGTCGCTTTCAGAGTAGCGGATCTTAGGTGTGTTGCTAAAACTATTTTGATTCCCTGTTTTGGCGCGATATCTCACACATCCTGCAGCATCTCTCCCTGACCACACATTACGAAAACTCTCGAATAAAATGCAATACTAAGCTGACATGACAAATTTGACTTGATTCCCTTTTTGGCGCGATATCTCACACATCCTGCAGCATCTCTCCCTGACCACACATGACATAAACTGCCCCGAATTTTCCCCAAACAGATCCATTTATAGTCTCAGGCTCCTGAGGCTGCTTCCTTTCCTATTGGTCCATTTTTAGCGCGACTCGACGCGTCTAACTATTTCGAATAAACTTTCAGGGATCTCATTGGTCCAATTTTAATATAAATCGCGGCTTTTCCTACATTTACCGTTAAGGTTGTCTTTCTCACTCACTTGGTCACGGCGAATTATCAAATAATGGGACAAAGGCTCTACACCCTCGCTGTAGGAATAATAGCACAGCGACCGGAGAGAGGTAATAAAACTAGGTTTTCTGCCTTCGAAAGCACTATTCCTGTAGCTAAAACTTTCCCTCGTGGACAGTATTTTAACATAGCGCTTAAATTATTTACATTAAACCATTTATAACTCTACTAATATTAATAACCTAGATAGATACATAATGTTAAATCACCCTTCTTAAAATATACAAGCAGTATGAGAAAAAGATATTTACATAATACGATTTAACATCACTAAAAGTTAATTAATAAGTTATCTGTAATTATAGTTCTTGGGCTCGGCCTAGAGTTGCCGTTTCAAATTGCCCTGTTCTGGAAAAGAATAAATTTTTCAACACTTGATACAATTTTCTTTTACAGAATAATTCCTCTGATTATGGCCTTTGTTCGTTTGTTTTGTTGACAGAGACCCTTCGCTATACCTGCTCCTTCACAAGGGCTCTGACAAACCGGTGATGTTTATATTTGGGTCATTCACTCTACACTCTCCCTTTAAAAACAGGTTTCCGAGAGACATTCTTATACACAATACATTTCCCGCACACGAATAACTTGTGACGCATACAAATACTCTAATACCCAATTTAAGTTCTAAAATTAAATCTATTTACATACATATTGGTACATAATTATTATGCCTTTATTTATTTCTTTACATCCTTATTTATCGGGTGTATTACCTTTACTATTTGTTCACAGGGGTGTTACCTCATTTCGAGTAAAACTAACCTGATTCTTTTCATTATATTCTTCACCCTTCTCATTCTCTAAACATTTGTACGGTTTGAGCAACTGTTTATGGTATCTCCCTACGATCTTGGAATTCTTTATTTCTTGTAACTCAAATGTATCCGAGCCAAAAATGTTAATCACCCGGTATGGACCTTTAAATAAATTTTCCATTCTATGATACCTTTTGTTCAGAATGCTAGACTTTTTCTTGTCCCGTACCAATACTAAGTCTCCCAATTTGATCAACCAGTGTTTTCGTTTCTTTTTCTTAAACTTTTCTTTTCTTTTCTGCGCCTTATTGGCCATTCTTTCAAAAGCTTTCTTAAACATCTCTTCTTCCGTTAGTGCTTTCGGATCTTTAGCTTCTAGTGTCTGTGGTAATTCCCCTTCAAGTGTTTCCATTAATTTCCCCTTCATCAGCTCGATGGGCTTATAACCGGTAGTAGGGCTCACACTTTCATTTAAAATACTTTCGATGCGCTGATAGTGATTTGCCCAATCACTGTGTTTTTTATTGGCCAAAATTCTCAAATAAACCGAAATGTCCCGTATTATTCTTTCGCAGGGATTGCTTTGTGGGTGGTATTTTGAGCAATGATACAACGTGATTTCGTTTTCTTTTAAGGTGTCTACAAATTTTCTGCTGGTAAATATTGAAGCATTATCACATAAAATTGCCTTCATCTTTCCAAATTGTGGAACATACGACTTCATTATCTTCCTTAGGCATGTTTCACTTGTAATCTTCCTGACTGGGTAAATTTTCACAAATTTTGAAAATACATCTATTAACACCACTATATACCTAAATCCAAATTTACTACAAGGCATCTCACCATGACAGTCCAAGGTCACTAACATGCCTGGTTTTTCCCTTAGTATGGAGTTTGTCTCGTATTCATATTGTATATTCAATGGCTTTGCTTTTTGACATTGTAAGCATGTCGAAATTATTCTCCTTACTTTATGGTGTAATTTTGGAATATACAGATTTTCTTGGATCATTAAAGCTGTGCGTTCTGAGCCAGAATGTGCTAGAGCTTGATGGAACGTGCTTATGAGTTCATTCTCCATGTTCTTAGGTATATATGTCTTCCATTTCTGTATTTCGCTGCCATGTAGTTTATATAACACGCCCCCTTTTACCCCTATGTTTCCCTTGATATTTTCATCTATTTCTGGGGCCCTTTTTATTAATTTATTTAACTTCTCATCTCGTCGCTGCTGGTCCCCTATTCCTTTTAATTCTTTTATCAATCCTTTACTCAAGGGTATTTCAATACTCATTAATGTTACTTCATTTTTAGGGCGTTCTATTCTCTCCGGTATTTCACTGTTGTTATGTAACCTAGACAGCAAATCGCTAAAAACATTTGTTTTTCCTGGAATGTGTTTCACCTCAACATCATACGAAAGAATCTCATGGATGTACCTAGATAATTTAGTACTCGTAAGCCGACAACGTTTCATAAATGAAAGACTCACATGATCTGTGTATATAATAACCTTCTGTAGATATATATATATGATCTAAATTTCTGTAGTGCGTAATACACAGCACAGATCTCTAATTCGGTGACCGAAGCATTTTTCTCTATTTGACTTAAACCTCTTGAAGCGGTACTTATCACGTGCAGTTGATTTTCCTCATCTGATTGGGCTAGGACACACCCATACCCGTGACCTGAAGCATCCACGTAAATTACATATGGTAGGTTGTCCTTGGGTCTCTCTAGTAGAATTGATTTCGCAAATAGTTCTTTTATCTTTTCAAAAGCTTTCTGGTGTACCTCGTCCCATTTCCATCGCACTTTCTTTTTAAGTAATTCGCGCAAAGGCGCTATTTCTGCGGCGTACCTCAGGATAAATTTGCTTTGATAATTTAGCACTCCAAGAAAGGACCTAACCTGCTTAACACTCTTGGGCGCTGGTATTCTTCTCACAGCCGCTACTCTTTCTTCGTTTGGCTTCATTCCTCTATCATTAATTACATAGCCTAGAAATTCCACCTCACGGATGCAAAATTTGGATTTATTAATGTTCACCGTCATACCGTTTTCTCTCAGCTTTCTAAGCACATAATTCACATGTTTAATATGCTCATCAAAATTTTCATCAACTATTAGAAAATCGTCGATATATTGGATCAAAAATTCGTCGGCTGAGTCGCCAAATATTTTATCGATGGCTCTTAATAGTCCACTACATGACGTAAGCATACCAAAAGGCATTCTCAAAAATTCGAACTGTTTCCCAAAAAATAAAAAAGAAGTATACTTTCTAACATCCTCGTGAAGCTCAATCTGCCAGTATGACGCCGTTAAATCAATAGTGGAGAAATACTTGCCTTTGGTTATTTTTGACAGCAATTTTTCTACACTTTCGCTCCGAAATCTGTCTGGTTGTGTATATTTATTTATCCTTCGAGCATCTATTGTCATCCTAAGTTCGCCATTGCGTTTCGTCACCCAACATAATGGACTGCTGTACGGAGAATTTGACGTTTGTATTATTCGGTCTCTCAACATCTTATCGATCACCTGTTTGGCTCTCTCCCTTAATGCAATCGGAATATCCCGATACTTGTGTGTGAAGGGTGCAATATCTTGTACCTTAAAACTGTGTTTGTATGCTTTGCACTTGCCTGGGACGTCCGAAAATACCGCTTTGTTTTCTTGTAACATTCGCCTTAATAGATGCCTTTGTGTCTCTGTGAGGTTCTCGGCAAGGGTCACTTTCTCCTCTACTGCTTCTACCTGGCTGCCGGTATCTTGGAATTCTTTATTTCGGGCGTAACCATAATCTTTCTCATTGTGCTCCGTATACCCGTTGTAAAACCTGTCAGCGAACGCATGCATCTCATCGGTTTCTTCCCCTTGTACTATAGCAATTAATTTCTCACTCCTACCTGTTTGTAATAATTGTACGAAAAATCTTTCTTCGGCTATATCTTCTTCTCCTTGGGTTTTGTTATAAGTATCCTGCTTCATACCCTCTACAAAAGGGATTTCTAATGTTTTTCTGTTCTTCTCTATTTTCAAAACTTTATCAGCAAAATCAACCCTAGCTCTTAATTCAAACAAAACGTCACACCCAATCAAAATGTCACAAATCAAATTATTGATTACCAGAAAAATAAACTCAAAATTTTCTTCTCCTATTTTCATGTTCAACATTACTTGCATTTTTATTCGGGTAACCTCTTTGTTAACTGCTACCCGGCATACCGTGTTCCTTATGGGTAATGTCATTAGCTTAATTCCTTTATTTACCAGGTTCTGATATAACCTCAGGCTGCATACACTCACATTGGCTCCAGAGTCTATTAAAGCGTTATATTCTTCATCCAATAATACTACTTTTATGCTAGGGGAATCTGTCAGATCCTTTTCCGAGTGATTTTGAATAGTAGTTATCAGTTCTCCCAGTATAAATTCATTTTTGAGCCCTGTTTCACATTTTCTGTTTATTTGAGAATTTTGCGCGCTTAGAATCCGCTCCGAGCTCTTGAATGGATCCTGTCTTAGTTTTCCGGGTTATCGACACTATTTGGTGCTCCGCTAGTCTCTTCCACATTTCCCTCTCTCTGCATTTGCCTATAGTTTCCTCTGCTTCCTCTAAAATGTCCCCGGGAATGTCTCTCTCTCCTTTCGTTTCTTTCGGGATAATTTTCGTCATACCTTTCTCCTACATCACTTTCCCCTCGGTCAGAAAAATAATGTTCTCTGGATCTGTTTTCATTGTTTCTGCCTCTCCTATAATTAAAACGGCCACTATATCTTGGTCTGGTTTGTATAGCATTTATGTGATATTGGTTATCACCTTCCCTCCTGAAACGGTTATTTTGACAGTTTCTGTTCCCGGATTGAGGTACGTCGTTCCAGTATCTCTCTCTGGGGTTATAGTTCCCTCTCGCGTTTCCTCTCCAATTCGCATTCCTTGAATTATCCGGTAATGTTCGAACTGTATAGTTTTGTACGTGGTTCCTACTACTTGTCTCGAATGATGATACCAACTCAATCAATTCGGGAATAGAATTTGGCTTCGCAATGAGTAGGTAATGGTGTATACGTTCTGGATAATGTGGTACAATCATATTAATGAAATCCCTCTCGCTTATGGGTGGCTCGATTAGTCTACTACTCTGTGCTTTAGTTAGCAAATAATCTACCATGCTTAGGTTTCCGCGTTCATCGTACTTGCCATTAACTAGGATAGATCTCACCTGGTTCTGAGTATTAGTACTCCAGTACTTATTCAAAAATGCCCTTCTGAAATATTCAAAATTATTATTCTCCCCCAAAGTCAATCTTACCCATTGGAGAACCCTTTGACGTAAACCTTTACGAACGATTAACATCTTTAGCTCGTCCGGAATCTGCTTCAAACGGAAATACTCCTCAAGGTCATTTAGGTATTGTTTAGGATTATCAGCCGAATTTTCCTCGAAAGTAGGTACCCCTATCTCATTTAATAAATGGTAGTTTGCATTACTTGCATGGTTAGATGTACATTGGTGCCCTGAATTAAAATTATATGGGTCGGCAGCTGGACTTTGGCCTCCATTTACCTCCCTAAAAGTGGTGCTAGTTTCACTGGGTGAGCTATCATCACTCTGTCTCACACTTATCCCTAGTCTACCAATAGAGCGTTTTAACTCCTTTACACAATTTTCATGCTCTTCCACCCTCTTCACAATTTCATGATGATTTGAGAGCTGTTCAGTCATTTTTGACGAAAGTTCATTCATCTTTCCCTGATCCTTTTCTAACACTGTTCTAAATTCTCTGAACTCCCTTTGAATGTTAGATTCTAATGTACTTTGTTTTTTTCTAAAGAAACATTTACAGCTCTTAAGTCATCATCCAATTGCTCCTTTATGGCTAAGCTGGTAACACTTAATTCTGTTTCTACATCCTTCCTTAGTTTTTCTACATCGTTTCTTAGACATAGTTGTCCTGCCTGAATTTCTTGCACTACCTTCCCTTGCTGACTGAATTTGGAGTCCAATTGACTTTGTAATCGGGTGACCTGTTCACCTAAATATTCCCTCATCTCCTGAGCTAATTCCCCTCTCATCTTCCTGTTTTCCTCTCTGACATATTCACCTATATGTATACTCTGCTCATTTAATTTCCCTTCTAAATTTTTACTTTGTTCACTTAATTTTTCTAAGTTTTTACTGTGCTCACCTAATTTCCCCTCTAAATTCTTACTTTGCTCACTTAATTTTTCCAAGTTTTTACTCTGCTCACCTAATTTCCCCTCTAAATTTTTATTTTGTTCACGTGAGTCCTTCCTCTGCTCATTTAAGTCCTTACCCATCTCGTCTATCTTTGTGCTCAAATGTTGAAGCAATATTAGCAGCTGGTTTTGACCTGCGTCAATGACCTGCTCCATCGGTGATTGCCTTTCTAGCCTAACTTCTACTTCTGCTGCACCCATATTTTTTCCATCTGTTGTTATGCTGACAATAGCCTCCCCATCCAGTTCTTCTGAACCTTCCCTTGACCTACTCATGGTTCCGTTAGCAAGTTCTACCTCCCTAGTAATGACTTTACCCCCTCTCAATAGCATGTGTTCACCAAAACTGAGTCACTACTCTGCATGCCTTTTTGTTTGTTTTTGAATAAATGTTCTAACCTGTATTTTTTTTTATGTTAACTGATGCGTTCCGGGTTCGAATCCTGGTGAAGTTCTAGAAGCGATGCTCTCAGCTGTTTTGTTGTCCCACGTAGGTAGACTAGAAGTTCGCGTTGTAATTTTGTTCTGCTGTGCCCCTTTCCTCTGAAGATTCTTCGTCTGTTCGTTGTTTCCTAGTCCTCCGTTTGTGTCGTTCTTCCCTTCGAGCTCCACGTTATGGCGCCAGTTTGCGGCGATCACCTCCTCATCCGTTGCTGTAGCTTACCTTGATGCTTCTCCCGTTGCTTCCAGAAGTTCTCAGCGTGTTGGTTCTTCAATTTATCCTCGGCTAGCTGCAGTAATTTTCCTTAAATTATATGGGAGCATGGACTTATCCTCGGTAAAGGAAAACGTAGATCTCGGGTGGTGATATAGGAAGACATAGACTTGCTTTGTTTATGAAAAGATGACACTGCCGTTTCTTTTTATTTAATTTAACACTCGTAGTATACAAAACTGGTATTGCCGCTGTAAAATACTGTCCACCGCTGTTAGACTATGGCGTGGATATGTCACGAAATATAACTATTCTTATTGTCGCTTTCAGAGTAGCGGATCTTAGGTGTGTTGCTAAAACTATTTTGATTCCCTGTTTTGGCGCGATATCTCACACATCCTGCAGCATCTCTCCCTGACCACACATTACGAAAACTCTCGAATAAAATGCAATACTAAGCTGACATGACAAATTTGACTTGATTCCCTTTTTGGCGCGATATCTCACACATCCTGCAGCATCTCTCCCTGACCACACATGACATAAACTGCCCCGAATTTTCCCCAAACAGATCCATTTATAGTCTCAGGCTCCTGAGGCTGCTTCCTTTCCTATTGGTCCATTTTTAGCGCGACTCGACGCGTCTAACTATTTCGAATAAACTTTCAGGGATCTCATTGGTCCAATTTTAATATAAATCGCGGCTTTTCCTACATTTACCGTTAAGGTTGTCTTTCTCACTCACTTGGTCACGGCGAATTATCAAATAATGGGACAAAGGCTCTACACCCTCGCTGTAGGAATAATAGCACAGCGACCGGAGAGAGGTAATAAAACTAGGTTTTCTGCCTTCGAAAGCACTATTCCTGTAGCTAAAACTTTCCCTCGTGGACAGTATTTTAACATAGCGCTTAAATTATTTACATTAAACCATTTATAACTCTACTAATATTAATAACCTAGATAGATACATAATGTTAAATCACCCTTCTTAAAATATACAAGCAGTATGAGAAAAAGATATTTACATAATACGATTTAACATCACTAAAAGTTAATTAATAAGTTATCTGTAATTATAGTTCTTGGGCTCGGCCTAGAGTTGCCGTTTCAGTTTCCATCTTACAACTCATGTTCTCCAACTCATTAATCATGGGAAACACACACCAACAGAACGTTAGAAACGTAGGAAACGTGCACCCATACGTCTGGTTACGTTGCCATGCACCGCCAGTGTTTTATATGTCCCTGTTGCCATGCGACTTAAGGCATTGCTTGTTTACAGGTAACATCAACTGTTCCAGTGAGCAGTACGACCTTGGCAAGCACACGGGTTACTACGTACTAGTAGAGTTGATCACAGACTTGGCTTGTGCAAATGCAGAGATGGCAGATGTCCATTTGATGTATGGATTAGCAGACGGCAATGGCGCTCGCGCTCAATGTTTGTACCGGGAGAGATTTCCAGGACAAAGGTGTCCCGACAGGATAACGTTTGAAGCCATTGATCGTCTTATGGAACATGGAGCATTTCAGCCTCATATTCGCGACTGGGGGAGGTCTAGAAGGACGAGGATACCGCAACGGGAGGCGGCAATTCTTCAGGCATATGATGGCGATCCTAGTGTCAGTACAAGGCACGTAGCTGCAACAATAAATGTTGACCACATGATTGTCTGGCGAGTGTTACATGAGGTTTGGCTGTATCCATACCATCTACAGCGTGTGCAGGCACTATCAGCAGCTGATTTTCCTGCACGGGTACGCTTCTGCGAATGGTTTATGCAACAAAGTGCCAACCCTAATTTTAGTGCAACGCTGGTGTACACAGATGAGGCATCGTTTCAACGATATCAGATTGTAAATTATCCCAATTGGCATGTATGGGCTGATGTCAATCCTCACGCAACGGTTGAAGCAAGTCATCAACAAAGATTTTCTGTCAATGTTTGGGCCGGAATTGTTGGTGACTGTTTGGTAGGGCCTCACATTCTTCCACCCAGGCTCAACGGACAAAGTTACCATTATTACTCGTATTGGTCCAGCAGGTCCCGACAAATTTCCATTTCGTGAGGTCTTTGGTCTTGTGAAAACATCCGTGGGACCCATCTCTCACACACTTTGAGATAATTAAGGTTGCGTAACATCTTGTCTAAGGCATTACAGCCAACATTCAGCTCTATACACAATTCCTTGGTCGTAGCCTGCCGATCATTACGAATGACACTGTCCATTATTTGCTGTGACAGCCCAGCAGGGTCGACCAGGATGTGGCTTGTCCAGCACATCCTTTTCATCACTTTTGAAACGCTGTACTCACCGCCTCACATTACTCACTTCTACTGTATCGTAGTGTTATGGGGACTCTGCTCCATCACATGCCACGGTTCACAGAATTTCGATGTGGCCGTTCGAGCAGAAGAGTCCTCACAGGACGGCCGGTTGAGGTCATAACAGAATAAATGGTGAACAAAGTTCACGATATTGTGTTGGAAGACCGTCGAGTGAAAATCCGTGAGATAGCCAAGACCGTAAACATCTCAAGTGAACGAGTGTATAACATTCAGCACGAATTTTTGGGTATGATAAACCTGTCAGCAAGATGGGGCCGCGACTGCTCACAGTTGAGAACAAGCGGAATCGTGTGACCATTTCACAGGGATGTTTGAACATGTTCCAGCGCAACCCAAATGAGTTTTTGCGGCGTTATATCACGGTTGAGGAAACTTGAATCCATTACTATCAACCTGAAACCAAACAACAATCAAAGCAGTGGATTTCCTTCGGCGAACCTGCTCCAAAGAAAACAAAAACCACTCCGTCGTCAGGAAACATCATGGCAGCTGTCTTTTGAGATTCACAACGGGTGATATGCATCCACTACCTGGAAAAGGGTAAAACGATCACAGGTTCATATTATGCCGCAATGCTGGATGTGTTTCACAAGGAATTGTTAAAGAAACGACCCCGTTTGGTGAAGAAAAAGATTCTCTTTCACCAGGATAGTACACCCGCACACAAGTCAGACATTGTCATCGCAAAATTTGTGGAATTGTGCTACGAACTGCTATGTCACCCACCATATTCTCCAGATTTGGTTCCGAGCGACTTCTTCCTCTTTGCAAAATTGGCTCGCTGGGAAGAAATTCACGTCCAGTGAACACATCCTGGTAAAAACAACTTCATATTTTGCAGACTTCGAAAAATGATATTTTTTGGAAGGGTTAGTGAATTGAGAAACGTTAACCAACGTGTGCTGAATTGAAAGGAGACTATGTTGAGAAATAAAATTGATCTTTTTTTTGGAAAAATTGCTATTTTCTTTAAAAAGTCACTGACTTATCAATCCACCCTCGTACACCAACCACATACATACGTATGTATACATTCACGCATTTCATGAAAACCGTGGAAAAGTTCCTATCTATAACATTAAGTGCAATTATTTTTATATGTTGTAAATAAATCAGTTATTTAAAACGTGCACTGGGTCCCATTCTCATCTCCATAATGCTTTTTCCTGCGTAAGGTTTTCACCTTCAGGTAACCAACCTTTGACTCCACCCAGTCGGCATTAGTTCTCTAAGTGAATGACCTGAAAAATAATTCAGGGACACAAAGACGAACCAATGAACGATGTGAAATGAAGGGCTGGTTCTGATACCGCCTGTATGAAAGAGTTTTGCTACGTTAGCAGACGAGGAAAGGCTAAACCAATACAACATAATTCGGCCTTCTAGAGGAAGGAGTGAATAATTATTTGTGTATGTCGTTAAACTGAGCAACGTTTATATGAGAACTTTTATCAGCGACATGGAGACGAAGGTTAAAGTTTTGCATCCATGGAACGGCAATGAGAAAACTGTACTGTAGCATGAAAATACAAGGTTTAAGAGTAGGTATTAAGAGAAAAAAAATGTTCTTAAATTTCTTCTTTATTTCTGCATTTTTAATATATCTTTGGCCGGCGGAAAAAGGGACACAAGTAAAAAATGTTATTTTTACGTTCTCTACTACGTAGAGTAAGTAGGGGAAGCATTGCATTCCACCCAAAAAATTCGATACCGAGTTTTCACTGGAAATGTTATGAGGTAACCTGAATCTAACAAACCATTTTTAGAAAAAAGGTGTGTGCCTACATGTGTGTCTGTGTACAGCATGACTCAAAAACGAAAAGTCGGATAACTACCAAACTTGGTACAGTACAGTATCTTCCAAGACAGCGACACGAAGATTTTCAAGAAAATCCCACCAGCCCAGACTACCCTTTACATAGAACAATTTTCGATTTTTTTTTTCATTTTCTCAAGAATGGCTCTAACGATTTTGATTAAAATATCACGTGTCTAAGATATTTTCATGCCAAATGAAATGCATGTCTTGAATTTTCTGGAATGTCCCCAAAAGTGCTCTTCATTCTGAATGACCTTCGCATAACTGGTAAACCGTAAGAGCCTTCACTACACCAAAAATGTAGATACCGTTAAAATAACCAATTTATTTCGTGTCCATTTTTTTTCTTTATCGAGTGAACCATTTCCGAGATATTCCTTGTTATTTGTTTGAATTTTACAATACTTATACTTTTTCTCAGATGGGAATTCGTTATTCGTTTTTGTTTATGTCTTGAACATACAAAGAGAATGGAATGCTCCACATAGCAACCAGCTCTTAAAATATTTGACTATCACTTAAAGCCTACCATATTCCCTTACACCTACAAGAAAATTAGTAATAAACGCTTGCAAGAATAGTTTGTACAAGAGTAGAGAAAGTCATGTGAGTGTAACACATCAAATTTTTGGAAAAAGGTCTGTCTAAGGTAACACACAACATTTTTCTTGGACTTCCCTAACATAAATCTTTGTGCTGCTTCGCAAGGAATCGTGATGCTGGCTGGAACGCGTTGATCGAGCAGCTTTCTCCTCGGCCATTATTTAGTAGCAGGTGTCCGCCAAGTCAAGAGATTATAGATGGGTTATTTTGGTTGTGATCGACCGAAGACCTTGATTCTGCAAACGTCTATTTCGATTAACATGAATTAGAAGGAGAATAAAGGTTCATAAAAATAGTTTGTATAAAGCAGAGAAAGTCATGTGAGTGCAACACATCAGATTCTTTTATATTACATTGAAGCACAGATTGGGAGCCATACAACAGTAAAATGAACCTGAATGTATGTCATGCTGATTTAATACATATAGCACGTATTTCGTTCTTGTACCATTATCCAGATAAGACTAAATTTAAAAAAGGGCGTCTCCTTAAAACATTACTTTTGAGTTATTTGCGCTTTCCCGCTGGCTAAAGATATATTTTAGTTTGGCGCCAAAATTCAATTAAGCATTGCTTTAACAGTACTCCGCCAGTGAGAACATGGACGACTAGCTACTAGTGTTACGCTGCCAGTTCAGTGGCTAGAATTGTGCTCGAATAACAGAGGTGGTCACGCTGCCAGAGGGTGGGACTAGATTTATCACCACCAAGATGAATAGCTGCGTTCCATTATGGGCCACTTTTTATGCACGTCAGTATATATAAAACATATTTCTATTTTTTCAAAAAAAATGTTAGCCTTATAATTACACTGCCGTTTGTGAAAATTGCACCATTAAGAAGGAAACGCATGGATTTAATAGCACAGGTTAGGTACATGACAAGTAACAAATGATAAACTTATACATGATCTTTGAGCCCTAATATTCAGTATTTGGTGTGGCCTCCATGCGCTGCAATTAGAGCTGCTATACGCCGTGGCATTGAATCAAAAAGGTTCTGAATAAGTTCCTGAGGGATTTCCCTCCAGGCAGTTTGTATTAGAGCCCCCAAATCCGTGACACTGGTTACTGGAGGACCGTGACGCATCAGATGCCGACCAATCATATCCTAGACATGTTCGATAAGCGACATGTCAGGCGAACGTGCAGGCCAGGGAGGCAATGGTACTCGTCGTTCTTCGAAGAAGGCTTGTACATTCCTCGCAATATGTGGCCGGGTATTGTTCTGTTGAAATGTGGCCTGTGGAAATGCCTGAGGTAGGGCGAGTACCTCAGGCTCTACAACCACCGTCAGGTACCGGTTTCTGTTCAAAGTGCCCTCAATTCGTGGGAGGCGAGATCGGTTGTTGTAACCAATGGCGCCCCAAACCATCACACCTGGTGTTTATCGGCTATGCCGCTCAACAATGCAGCCCTCCAGATTGCGCTCACCACGGTAACGCCGGACACGTATGCGGCCATCATTGTAAGACACGTTGAAGCGGGACTCGTCCGACTACATTTTGCCACTCGGCACCCCAGTGAGGTGTTCACGTGCCCATTGCAGTTTGAGGAGCTTGTGGTTTTTGTACAATGGAAGCCGACGTAATTGCATTCATGTAACCAGTCCAACCTACAGCAGATGGTGACGAACCGTTTATTGCAGACAAGTTCCAGTGCTCCAGCGTCGAGCGAACACTATGGATGAAGCTGTACGGTCCGTTATGGTCTTGCGGACAAGATGATGGTCATCCCGTGCCGTGGTCATGTTTCGTGGCCCAGTACCCGCTCTTCGCTGCGTACGATCTTCATCTATCCACTGCTTCCACACACGCATCACTGTCGTAGCAGCATGCCTGTACGAGCCGAAATGTCACGGTATGACAAACCCTCTTTTCGGTCTGCCCCGTTCAAACTCGTTCACATGCCAATATGGCTCCCTTTGACGTCGACGTGGCATACTGGCACGCACTTTATTGTTTCCACCTTGTTTGACAGATCTGCACTGACTATACTGGGTGCAACACTGACCTTATCGGACCGACACGAAAGGGCTCTACTCGGCCTACGTGTACCCCATGTCTCTGCAAACCTAATCATTTATTGCTTGCACACTCTTCTATACTTCCACCAAGTTTGGAGTTATTCGGGACATTCTTTCTTGGTGTTGTAATTTTCACAAACGGCAGTATATACGAGGGGCACTATTTATATTTTGAGCCTTGGCAACCCTGAATGTTGTAGGTGCCATCTGACGTTTCCAATGGAAATTTTGACATTTTTGACCACAATTTACTTCAAACATTTTGTAAACAGAGCGTCATTTGTTTAGTTTACACTAACTTGAAAATTGTGTGTCATCAAAAACATGGAATTAACTCGTGAAAATGTTCGTGTAATGATTTATTACGACTTTCGACGTGGATTATCAAGATAAGAGTGCATCGATCAACTAACTTCCACATTTGGCGACGAAGCTCCATCCTTTGCTACTGTGAAACGCTGGTATAACGAATTTAACGGTGACCGCCGTTCGCTCAATGATGAAGTTCGTGAAGGTCGTGCAAAATGAGTTGTTGTGCCAGAAAGCATTGACGCTGTGCAAAAACAAATAATGCAAGATCGTCACGCAACATATTGTGAGATTGAGGCAACCCTAGGCATTAGTTCTACCAGCATACATAAAATATTGCGTGATTAATTAGCCGTGAAAAAGGTTTGCTCTCGTTGGATCCTACATAATTTGACGCAAACTCAAAAAGATGCTCGTGTCGATTGGTGTACAAAAATGCTCAAGAAATACAATGGCGGTGCCTCAAAAGGCGTATATAAGATTGTAACAAGTGACGAATCATGGATCCATGCTTATGAGCCGAAACGCAAACAGCAGTCGACTGTATGGGTGCTTCAAGATGAAGCAAATCTAACAAAAGTTGTTCGCACTCGAAGCACTTCGAAGCAAATGGTCGCCCGCTTTTTCAGCAAAATTATCCATGTGGCAACAGTGCCTTTAGAGGAACGTAAAACGGTCAATGCCGAATGGTACACAACAATTTGTTTGCCAGAAGTCTTCGGTGAAGTAAGGAAAGCCAACAAGAGCCGTAGGATTGTTCTTCATCAAGACAATGCTAGCGCACACACATCTCCTCTAACAACAGAGTATTTGAAGGCTTAAAAAATCGAATTGATGGTTCATCCGCCATACAGTCCTGATTTGACCCCCAATGACTTCTTTTTGTTCCCGAACATCAAGAATAAACTCCGTGGACAACGATTTTCGTTGGCAGAAGAAGCTGTTGATGCCTTCAAAAACCATGTTTTGGAGGTGTCTCAAGAAAACTGGAATAAATGCTTTGACAAATGGTTCAAACGGATGCAAAAGTGTATTGATCATAAAGGAGAATATTTTGAAAAACAATAAAGCAGTTTTCAATCGAAATTACTTTGTTTTAATTATTAGGCTCGAAATATAAATAGTGCCCCTCGTATCTTCTGCTCTTTCCTGAAAAGCATTGCTCCAACTGTAAAAGGTGCATCGACTGGAAAATTGTATACGCAAAACATGTACCTACAGTCTTCTCTTATAAAATCAAAATTTAATATTATTAAAAGTAGGGCTTACTATCTGAGCACACAAAGGATGACGTGATATCTCTACAGAGTAATAAATACAAAATAGACACACCATTTGCTACCAAGCTACCACACAACAAAGTTACCTTTCTTACGTGTTTTACTACGTCATCGAACTTTATGATAGGTATTTATGTCAAGACTACTTCTCCTAGACGATTATCGTTTGTTTCTACACCGCTGGTTTCGTGACTCAGCGGATTTTTAAATTATTCATTGTTAACGGCCATGGGCATTCTTGAAAAACTGGTTGCTTTCAGAGTGAACCGGATGTATTGTCAACATATTTATTCCAAGTGGACGAGAAGGTATTTTCTCCACTAATTGTATAGAAATCCCGTTAAAAACAGTCAAGAGTTCTTTTTTCTGAGCTATATGCCGTCTTTAACATTGATCGAGCGAGTGGCGCAGCGGTAACGCGGGAGATCCCGGGATCGATTTCCGGCAACCGCCTGCACTGACCCATGGGTTTTTTCGTGAATTTCTCGGGTCATCAGGCGAATGCTGGAGTGGTTTCTTTCAGTTTCTGAATTTTCTGTGCCTCCATTCCGTTCCATTCAGCATTTCCTTCATCCTTCACCCCGTTAGGTCTCTTTCAGGGTTGGATGTATCGGTGATGATGTTTCGGGCCGGGCGGCAGGGAAAAGGATGCTCTCTGTGGAACTTTCTCGGACCCTCACATTTGGCTGGTTGCCGGAGTATACAGACCACCTCTTCCGAACGGGGTTGGACCCTCTGTGTGGATTAGGGATTTTCGGTGTGGAAATGATAGGGACACTGTCATTGCTGTAACGTCACTCAAGAGTCTCCTCTCATCTCCTCCTCCCTCGCAGAGTCCCCTTGTGGTGCATAGGTACAATATCCTCACTGGAGCAGTGCCTAATCTCCTCCGACAAGGAAACAAAAATCTCATGTTTTGCACTCACATAACTTTCTCTACTGTTGTACAAACTATTTTTACAAACGCTTATTCTCCATATGCTTCATGTTAATCGAGATATCGAGATGTTAATCTTATTGCTAATTTTCTTGTAGATGCAAGGGGAATTGGCAGGCTTTAAGCGATATTCAAATATTTTAAGCGCTGGTTATGTGGAGTATTCCATTCTGTTTGCATTACCAGGACAAAAAAAATGAATAACGAACTCCCATTTGAGAAAAAGTATAAGTATTGGAAAATTTAAGGGAATAACAAGTAACATCTCGAAAATGGTTCACTCAACAAAAAAAATGTATATGACATAAATTGTGTATTTTAGCGCGATTTATATTTTTTGTGTAGTAATATTTTGTCTATCTCTTACGATTTACCAGTTATGCAAAAGTCGTTCTCAATGAAGAATACTTTTGGAGACATTCCCAGAAAATTCGAGATATACATTTCATTTTTCATGAAAATATCTTAAACATATGATATTTTAATCAAAATCGTTATAGCCATTTTTGAGAAAATTAAAATTTTCGAAAAATGTTCCATGTAAAGGGTAGTATGCAGTGGAGGGATTTTCTTGAAAACCTTCGTGTGCAACCTTGGCATACTTAACTCAAATACCAATTTTGGTATTTATGCGTTCCAATTTTGAGTTATACTGTTCACAGACAGACACATACGGACATGGTTCCAAAATTTCTTTATTTGGATTCAGGTCACCTCAAAACGTGTATTTCCGATGAAATCTTGGTATCGATTTTTGGGTGGAATGCAATAGTTTGCATACTTAGTAGAAAAAGTAAAAAACTTAATCATAATGTATTTTGCAAAGTTAGAATCGGACACGCAGACTTTTCACTTTCCCTACTATGTACCTAAAAATAGGTAGAGAAGGTGCCAATTACACTCGCCTCAAACATCGAAATTTAATTGGAAATACATGTTTTGTACCTCTCTGAATAAAAAAAAAAGATTTTTAGAAAACTGTATAAGCGCGCGTGTGTCTCATTGAACGGCATAACTCAAAAAACGAAATTTAGGATAAATACCAAACTTAGCATTTAGGTATGTTCAGTACCTTCCAAAGCGACGAAAGATTTTCAAAAAAAATCCTTCATTCTAAGCTACCCTTACATGGATCATTTTCATTAAAATATCAGATATTAAAGATATTCACATGTAAAATAAAATGTATACCTTGAATTTTGGGAACACAGCCTGTAAAGACCTCCTCATTTGGAAGGAATTCTGTATAATCTTGTATAACTGGTAAACGTTAAGCGATACACGAAAACGTACTACACAAGAAATGTAGATCTCTTTAAAGCATACAATTTATTTTAACTAACGTATTTGTTGCATACAACCTTTCCGAGATATCCGCTATTAATTGTTCAAACGGCTCAACTTCATCATTCTTTTCAAGTCGATTTTCAGTTGTTTCTCGCGATGTCATGGAAACAGTATGGAATTTTAAGGCCAGCGTATAGCGTCCAGTTGTTAAACATTTGACTATCGCTGTTCCCTTTGTATCTATAACGAAATGTGTAATGTAACTATTTCTGCAACGGTTTATTTGGATTAAAATGAGGTAGATATACAAATAAGCTTTCTAAGATTAATTTGTATACCACTAATAAACGATTGAGGACAGAGAAATTCATATGAATGTAACACCTTAGAATTTTTACTTATAGTTTTCACAAATACACTGATTTTTGTTATAAAAATGTTTTCTTCACTCAGATGACTTCAAAACATATATTTCCGGTGAAATCCCGATATCGAATTTCGGGAGGAATATAATAGTAGTCTGAGAGCGTAACCCACAAGAGATTAGAAACAAATTAACTGTTGGGAAACAAGGTATCGAAGTTATCCACTGTCAAGGCAAAATACAAATCAAATGTGGTGTTAATCTTACTTGTACGACAAGGAACAGGCTTGTTCTCGCGCTGCCAGTGCACCCAAATTCTCTAACCAGGCGCGCAACATAAAAACAAGTGAGCTGTCACTCCGTAGCCCTTTCCTTTAAAATAAACGTCAACTCCGTTAACAAAGTTGTTCTTATTCTTTTCTGTATTTCGGACAGGCGCGGCGTAACTCCTTAATGAGATGTCTGAAAATGCGCCTGGTGTCTACCGACGTATTCCGCTAATGTATCGCTATTAAAAATTAATATTATACGGCATATATAAAGTGAATTTAAATCAAGCCGTCCCCATGAAACAGCCGTTTGGTTCCTAGATCGCATTAATCAATCCGCCAGCATTTATAATATGTGTGGCCTCCTGCAATAATAATTTATTACGCGGTTCCGCATTTAAAAGAGAAACGCTCCTACTCCTGGGCGAGTTTCTTTTGTTCCGCCCGTAATGATGTGGGCGTCATGGAGAAATTCGTTCAATTACGTGTTAATGCCCCCGGGCTGTATGTTCGTTTTTATGAGGCCAAGGATTCGGTTTAATCCAAATAGTTCTTGGTATTTCCTAGGCTGAGATAGGTACAAATTCGTTCTAAGATTTATGAATCCTGATGGATTGCCTTTTATCCCAGCGTAGGTTTTAGTACTTAAATGTTCTTGGGTCTCAGGTGGTTAAATCAACTGTGATCATGTGTTCATCAGAGAGTCTGGTATATTTGTGTAATTAATTTTGCGAAATGATAGAGTAATTGACCCCCGCTTAAAAGTTCATCTCTGACGAAGCATGGTTACATTTATATCACTATCTTTCGTGCAAAATAACAGATATTGGAACACAGAGAAACCCGATTTTACACGCGGGATTCCCTTGCTTGACGCGAAAATCGGTGTACAGTAAATGCATACAGAATAATAGGACCTACAGGTTTTCGAACAAACTAATATAGAGAGCTGCAGGAATATTAGTCTTGATTTTTCCGACAAGGCTTTGGTACCGCGGTTACAGTAATGAATCATTAAATTTAATTCAGGAAATCCTTAAAGATTGGGTAAATAGTAAAGAAACGATCCCCTGATTTTACTGTATGACTTTTATCTATGGGGGAACTTAAAAAATAATGTGCGTGTAACAAACTCCATACATTGTAAGAACTAAAAGAAAACATGAACCGAGAAATTCACTCAATTTTGGATATTGAAATCTCGAATGTCAATGAAAATGTCCTGAGATGTCAGAAATGTCTGGATAGAGAAGGACAATATTTCCAACATCTCTTATGATAAGGTATGTGCTTATTATCATTGTAATTGTAACTACGAGAACGAGAGGCGGTTGCGGGAATATTATAACTGTTTCGGCGGAAATCCGAGCTGCGGCGGCCGGCGCGTGAGCAGCCCTGCAATGGCCATAATGTGATGGAAAAGCGTTGTGTATTGCAATACAAGTGCGGTAAATGTATTTTGCAGGCCGAAGGAGAAGTTTGAAGATGCGAGACGAAGTTGCTAGTAAATAACATAAAGATTTACAGGAAAATAAAATGAATTACTGTCAGCTCTATGCTCTGAGCATTGGTGATCACGCCTGGTAGTGTTGACGAAGACAGTGAACTGAAGGTGCCATGGCTGCTTCGCCGAAAGAGTTATATTTAAATGCTGCGTGAATTAAAGCGTACGTAAATGTCAACCACGGCAAGACTTAAATGGTAAAATTAAACGATCAAATATGATTATACTGCATGTCTGCAACAATAAGTAGCTGGAGGATTGAATGCATTTCATTAAGGTCTGCGGTAAAAAATGCAAAACACACGAGTGCAAGAATTTCAACTAACCACACATGACAGCATGAGCGCAAAGTGAATAAAAAGAAAAGAGTATCGTAGAGAAAAACACTTTATTTCACATTAGTTTTGATCTTTAACGAGATCTACATATCTATCTCTTACGGTTCACCAATTACACAAAATTACACATGCTATTCCTATTAAACTCAGATACACGTTTTATTTATTATGTAAATATCTTAAACATATGAAATTTTAATTAAAATTGTTAAGAGCCACTTTTGGGAAATTAAAACATGTCACCAATTTTCCATGAGGCTGGGGTAGAGAAATGTTTTTGAAAATGTTCGCGTCTTTTGAAGACACTTAACGTAAATGCCAAGTTTGGTATTTAACAGACATTTCGTTTTTGAGTTACGCTATTCACAGACACAAACACACACAAGGACCTTTTTATATTTATTTATACACTATATTAAAATGTTTCCACATCTTGATCCCTCCTGCTCCAGTCCTTTTCCTTTCATTCTCATCCTTATTTCCTGCGTCCAACTATTTCTGATCCTACCACCTTCTTTTGTCTCAGGTGGACACCATTTCCAAACTTTTTCAGGTATACTTTCCTCTGGAATTCTCCTGACGTGTCCATACCAGTTTATTTGTTTACATCTTATATATTCTACACAGAATTCTAAACTTTCATTTCTTTCTTAATAAGAATATTCCTGATTTTTTTTCTATTTTTGAATACTTTGCTAACCTTCTGAAAAAGTCCATTTCCATCTTTAAGATTTTGGAAATTTATCGTGTTTCCAAATGTCAGCCCCACATATGGCGGTACTTCTCGTGACATTGATTTGTATATATAGCAAACCTTGGGACAGTTAACAGGAGAGCAGTAAACTCAGATGGTAGAGCGTGTCGGCATCGGAATTAGGAAGGGTACATGCCGGGGGGGGGGCGAACTAGGGGGAGGAGGCGTCAATGATAACCCGAGGGTTGTATAAGAGACTAACAGCTATATTTACAATTAATGTACATGGTTACGGGGGCGTAGTACTACGAGCAGGAGTTTACACCTAGACCATCTTACCTGTAGCCCTTTGGTATGTCTTGAGGTTCACAAAATAATGAGTTAACTTAGTTATGTCGGGGGCGTAATACTCCTGAGGAACGTAGCTCCACCGTGTCGCAAAGTCGAGTGAGAGAGAGTGTGATCTAACTTCAAGGCCATTGAATACTTTTCAACAAGCTGATAGCTCGACCCCGTGGGTTACTATGCCGAGCTTCTTAAATTTCACAATCTTCCAACACTTTACTAATTCTAACGCAATCCTTGGTTCTCGGTTCGAGCGACTCCCATGGCTCGCTACAATCTTTTCAATTTAGTTTCTTTGGTTATATTTCTGTTCCATAAAATACTATTTAACATGTGTTTGTTAACTCTGTTCTTTAAGTCACCCTCCTAAGTGCCTTGTTTATCAATTCTAACCCCCCAGTACTCAAATTCTTCACAATCTTTATGGAACCCTTTTTATCTTCCAAAATTGAATCTCCAGTCACTGTTGCACATTCCATATAAAATGTGTTATTTAAATTTACTTTTAGGCCAAGGTTTCAACGATAAACTTTTGCATTGATTTTTTGCTTCGTTTTTAATAGCTTTGTAATTTGTAGTTTCATTTATGTATTCTGATACATATAACGGGTGTTCAGATTTATTCCGCCTTTACCAACAGTCGGTTTAAGTAAATGATGTCATTATTATTTCAGCAAGTCCCTTGTCTCAAAAGGGAGGTGCGGAATTTAACCACGGACTACATGCATTTCCGACTTCGTAAGCAGGTTGATGTACTCCGGCGGTGCAGAACTGGTCTTCACTAGGACATTTTGTGTGTTATTAGCACGCGAGATGGAAGTGACCGCGAAAGATGAATTTGCATGGTTGAGTGCTACTTCCGAACTGGAAGGATACGAGGGGCAGTCTATCGTTACGATATTGGCAGCTGTGTCAATGATTTCCTCTGTTCGTGCCCAGAATTTCATCAAGTCCCGAGAAAAAACTTGATAAACATGGAAATCATAGTTTTTATTAACTAAAAAGGAGAAACAACTAAGCCAATGAAAATAGTTAAACATATTTTTAAATATGTATAAAGGTTACTTCAGTTGCTTATCAAAAAGTTTAAGTTATGCCATTAAAGCCGAGACACTCTACGCTACAAAAACCGCCCAATTATTTGAGTTACCTATCATCATACATGCTGAGATTGCAAGTTTACGAGACGCAAGCGAGAGAAGTTCCAAATGTAAATACTGGAAAGGTACCATACATGTCCCATTTCACTAAGGTGACCTCGAAAGTGTTGGCATCCACCCCTTCCACTCATCTTTTGCGTCCTCTGGCAGAAGCACTGGTGATAAACTGGCTTCAAAGTACTGACATCACGCACAGACAACCGACTGGCGGTAACGACCGAATAAATCTAAAGACCCCGTATACAGTGTTTTCTTTTTGCATATTTTTTGTTGTTATGATTATACTCTAGATCAACGTAGATATCGGCCACATGTTCCATATTTTTGGGGCAATAAATAACAAAAAATTCCGGCTAACTCTGGAGATCAAATTTTTGTTTGGAATATTATACTCCCTCTACCTACTACCACAATGGAACACAGCTGTTTATGTTGGTACTGACAAATCTAGCCCCACCCTTTGCCAGCGTGATCTTTTCTGTTCCTTGAGCATAATTGAATCCACTGGATTGTAACGGTATTTTATCTCCCCCAAAATATGAATCCAACTACCGAAGTGTGACATTACAAACTAGTTATCCATATTCTCACTAGAGGTGTGATGTTAAGGGAACGTTTCCTTGAATTTTTTGGCAAAAATAACACATAATATTGTGACCGCGCGAACGCAAATGCTCGCCTACCTGACCGACTCGGTGTATTTAGTGGCTGGTCCCCTTCTGAACAATAGGCGTGCAGAACAATAGCCTTTATGTGCCGTTTCCCCACTCAAGGGGATTCCTTTGGGCAGTTTCAAGTAGGTTTCGCTTTGTATGCGTACTTATATAAGGGGGCTGCTCTTGCCCGGGAGAGTTTGTTGTGTTCTGTTAGTTAAGAAGTTATTAAGTATGAGATGTGACTCAGCAGTTCAGTTGTGAGTTATGATTCGACGGATCATTTGTGTTGTGTTCCGAGTGTGTGCTAAAAAGTGACTCAAGTGTAACGTTTGTGCCACACTGAGTGGCTAAGTGATAAATAAAGTATATTTAGCTATAACTGATGTACTCATTTGTTACAACATAATAAAAATACAGAAATAATATCGTTGATGAAAGCTCTCGTATAAATGTCGCTCATTTTAACGACACACACAAGTAATTCTTTATCACTTCCCTTAGAAGACCGAATTATGTTGTACTCTTTTAGCCTTTCACAGAGGAGTTTTGAGTTTTTTTTATTTATGGACGCTCTTTAACTACTATAGTTCTTAGCGTCCCATTCTATATTGGGCGTGAAAGACCAGAAATTTTGCTCAGAGGCCTCTTATCAGGCTTGAGGTTCTTTTACGTGCCGTAAATCTACGACACTGGACCACCGGCTTTACTTCCCTTCCGAAGGAAGCCATGCTAAGGATTTTTACGCCCGAAAAAATCCATCGCCCTCCGCCGGGTTTGCACCCGCGAACTCGGGAACTAGAGGCTAGCACGGTACCACTAGTCCACGGAGGACGAAGGTAACCGATCACACCTTCATTTCACATCGTTCATCTTTTTTTGTCTCTGAATCGCTTTTCAGGCCGGTCACGTTGAGAACTGATAACAGCTGGGTGGAGTCAAAGGTTGATTACCTCAATGTGGAAGCCTTACGAGGGAAAAACACTACTGCAATCTAGGTGAATGGACCACTTTTTATGCGCGTCAGTGTACGTGGTAGAATGAATAGTCTGTATAATACAGTATTAAAAAAGAAGGAGCAGGTATAAATATTGTTCTAATGAACCACAATAGCGACACATGCAATACACCATTGGATAGAGCAAGGTTCAACGTTTTATTTTAAGCATATAACATGAGCACCATTTGTTGTGGGAGGACGACCAATACTTTTCCCTTTGATATGTAACCATCTTCTACGAATTTCTGTACCAATAATTGATATTGTGGGGTATTAATTTGGGGGGTTTACATTATTGTCATTATCAGACACATTGTTTACGTCACTCTTGGCTGGTAGCTTTGCTAGCCACGAGTAGTGGGGGATATAGCGCCTGTCTCAGTTAGGATTCCGTGAGGAACGGACCGCGTGTGTAAGGCCGGGCTTTGGATCGGTGCTCATCTCTTCCCACCTTCCATTTTTAATAATGTAGGAACCCCAAACGGTTGGGAAACAAACCTAGGAATGTGTGAGTAGATTTGTGTTATGGATTTTGTACAACAAAAAACCCACGCCTCCCTCTTAACCTCCACACCACGTTTCGCACCTCCGTAGCCAAGTAAGTATACGCCCCCTCAATGTATGTGCTGGGTACTCAAAATTAATTTAATTTTCGTGTCAACTTTTAGGCCATTTACCCAAGCATGCCAATGCACGCTGCACTGAAAAAACGGATTCACTCTTTGCATACTATAAACACAAAACGACCTTTCCTGTGGTGTCGCCATTTTCTCGTAAACAAATCACAGTGTCGCTGTAGGCATTGTATAGAACTAATAGATGGGGGTTTAAAACTTTTAATTATCCTCTTCCTGTGTAATATGCGTGAGTCATTTCAAAACTCCTGCACACGGCGCATGCGTGACCCTTACGGTGGCGTGATCAAGTTGAAATATATGTCAGTTGTGACTCAGACTTTAAGCTTGACGGTTTTATATGTGTTTGCTGGTTCGCGTGGCTGTGCCCTGAGTAATGCAGTTTTAAAATGGAAGCTGATACCCAGCCAGGTCGGATTACACATAGTGACCAGTGTTCCTACATAAAAATCGAATCCCTACATGGAAAGAACCCAACTGAAATTTACAACGCTTTGACAGAGGTGTGTGGGAATAATGTAGTGGATCGTAGCACAGTATCACGGTGGTCTGCCCCTTTCCGTGAAGGTCGGGTAAGCATTCAGGACAAGTGGAAGGCCATCAACTGCAACAGATTACACCTCTCAGGTTTTTATTAATGACATTTTGAGAGAGGAGACATGTGAGAAAATTCCATATGAGGCCAGAATGTCGGTCACTTCAGTTCACAGCATCATTACTGAAAAGTTAAATATGAGAAAAGTTGCTGCTGGATGGGTTCCACATGATCTGAGTGAAGAGCAGAAAGCAGGTCGCAGAAAATTGCTTCAACGTCATCGAACAGAAATAGAGCAGTTTCTGAAAAGGATTGTTGCAGTTGACGAAACCTGGATACGAGATTCTGAGCCAGAACTGAAGCCTCAGTCGTCACAATGGAAAAGTTTCGACTCTCCACGCCCGAAAAATTTCAGCCACCAACAATCATAGGTGAAAGTGATGATCTTTGCGTATGACATGAATAGAGTGCTCCAGGGAGGTCTGTAACAGGCGCGTACTACAAGCTGTTTCTGTATAACGTTTTGCGCCCGAAAATTCGGCAAAGAAGGCCTGACATGCTTGCAACTGGTGTCCTCATTTTGCACGATAATGCAAGACCACATATTACCGTACCAATGAGAGAAGCGCTCGACAAATAAGGATGGGAAATACTTCCCCACCCACCATACAATTGTGATATGAGCCCACCAGACTTTGATTTGTTTCCAAAATTGAAGGAACCACTCCGTGGAAAACGTTTGGATACAATAGATGAAGCTTCCAGTGAGGTGACCCCAGTAATCAGACAGGTGGCCTATCCGGAATACAGAATTTGCCAAAACGTTGGGAAGCTGTCATAAGCAAGAATGGAGTTTATATTGAAGGTCTGTAAAGGTATTTTTAAAATAAATTATTTTCTTTACTTCTATCTTAGAGTGTGCAAAACTTTTGAACTGACCCTCGTACATAGTGTGTGTCGCTATGTATTGTCGATAGTCAGAAATTCCCAGTGCTCCGTTTTGAATAATCCTGTATTGTGTACAGTGTATTCCCATACTGCAATAGAAGGTTCAAATAAATATGAAAACTTGAACAAATTGCTCAGTTTATGAGATAAAGCAAGGAATAGATTTTGATGAACCACAGCTTTGCTATGCGTAACTTTAAAGAGGACAGTTCTTAATTCATAACGAGGTAGTGTACTAAAACGAACCAACAGATGTGAATCGGAACGGATTACAAGCTCGTCGCAGATTGCACCTCGATGCTGGCTGCGCATAATTAAAAATATCGCGTCCCTTCAGTGATTGGCTATCATCATTATCGTCACCATGAGTGACCATGGTAATTTTCCAGCCATGCCCCGGGTTATAATTCGCATTTCCAATCTCTTTTTGTAATGTTAACACTCGGATGCAAGCCCGCAGCGTCTATTGCATTAAATACCGTGATAGTCCTAACGCTTTTCGGTTGCACCACCTGATGCTCTTTAGGCCTCAATTAGAGAAAAACGCTCGCCCTGGTCACGGCTCATCAGCATAAGTGCTTCGGTAACACTCTAAATATATGTTTAAAGCCACCTCATTATATTCCTTTTGGAGTGCGCATCAACTCTACATAAAAAGTATTTGCATAAAAAACTAGAGCATGGGCCATTTTCAACATAGCATGACTACCAATATACTCTTGTTTGTATCTCTAAGAGAAGCGGCCAGTTTAAATTCACTGAAGTTAAACTAATGTCCCTTCGCCAGTTATACCAGACGTGGCAATAAAGGCTTGACTTCTCAACACAACAAAATTCAATGCAGAAATTCCACTGGAAATACATGTTTTGAGAACCCCTGGATCCAAAAAAGCCGTTATACAAAAAAGTCTCTGTGTGTATGAGTGTGTTTACAGCCTAAAAATCTGACGCGATGCATTCACATGACTTTCTCTACCCTCTGTCGTTTATGGGTAAACAAATTATTCTTACTGAAGCTTATTTTTCTATCCACTATATTTCAATCCAAATAAACCTTTGCGGAAACAGCTACATTACACATTTCGTTATAGATACAGTCAATTCTTCATAAATCACCCTGTATAAGAAGGATACAGTAGGTTAATTACTTGAAATTTCAAACCAATAATACAGAATATCTCATAAATGGTTAACACTACAAAATAGTACATTCTGGTAACAAGGTGTAATAGTAGGCTTTTATTTTGTGAGTGGGAATGTTTGCGAAACGAAGGCTGCATTTACAGATGTGGCATATATTATTCTTTAGACAACGTTCGAATTTGTAAAATATCAATAATATTTTATTGATTCCTGAAACTAACAGAGATCACGTTTAGAACGCGTTCTTGAAACAAGAGAAATGACGTTAAAAAGTGAGATGTCAAATGTTTTGTTAATTCGCTAGCAGACATTTTCATTGTAATTATTTTCGCCATGTTTTGCCTCACACCAGGCAATGAAGCGATTAAATGCTATATCATATTTATTTCTGGATTTGCTGGGTAAGTACTCCTAGTGTTATTCTTTCTGCTGCTTATGTAAAGGCGAAGGTAAATGTGTGTATCACGGAGGGGCCTCCGGAACCGGGGCAGGGGAGAGGGAAGGATAAGGTGAGAGACCGGAAGGGCGACCACATTCGGATACCGACGGGCGCAAATATTGACGGGGTCCCTAACGTTTTCAGATAGGACGCATCGGACGCCGCACGGTCCCTGCCCACAAACCTCCAACCTCCAGCGTCCCCCACAGCGAGCCCCACGCTGAGGAGAGACCTAACTGAGCGGTACCGCAGCGACGCCTGGGAAGAAACCTTTACAGAACGCGCAAGCCACGGTCCAGCCGCAACCCGCCGAACACCGTCACCTGGTCCTACAACCGTGAAGCAGATGACAAGAAAGATGGTGGGTACAGGAAATGAGAGGAGGGAGAGTCGTGGTAGAAGATGAACCACCTCAGCATTCCCTGGCGACTCGGGGAAACCATATAAAACCCATGAGATAGAGTGGGCGATCACCGGGGATCGATCCTGGAACCTCCCGAATGCGGGCCACAGATGTAACCGCTTGAGGTATCCCGCTTGGTCTGCTGCTTCTGTAATTTCACTTCCATTTCAGTTTCTTCTGAATTCATAATTTCCGCCATTTATTCTTTATGTAGGTTAGATAAAAGAGTAACGTTTTAGATCAAAGAAAGCTGTCAATATAACGTATAGGTTAACTGTACAACGGATTGTGATAAATTGAAGTATGACGAATTGTATTGTGAACAGATAAGCGCCATGAGAAATTAATCATGTAAAAGGACAATGAAAAGTAAAACCTAACCAAACCAGGTCGAGTTTTTAAACATGTGCAAACACAAACGGTAATTGCCATGTGATTGGACTTGAAACCAAAGCTGGTCACAATGAAGGTTATCGCACTAGTGTGGTAATCTAAAGCTAAGTTCACCTTTTAGGCCTTGTCTAAAAAGACCGTTTGCCATTTTTTAATCTGCTCTTTCAGTTTATCATTAAAATGCAAGACCAACATTTTATTTTTTATCCAAATATCTTTAAACTATGGCATTTTAATTAAAATGTTTTAACTATTTTTGAGCAAGTAAGATTTTTCGAAACTTTTTCATCTAAAAGGTACTTTTATTTGGTGGATTGTTTTGGAAAATCAAGGTGTTGCATCTTCGGAAGATACTGAAGAAAAAAGTGCTTCTTTTTATTCAGGGAGTCTCATAACGTTGAAATGAAGATATCTATTTTTTGTTTGAAATATAATATTCTCTCTAGATAAGTAGTATAGAAATTAAAAGGTTAAAAGTATTTCAAAATTCAAGCCCATAATAAAGAATATCTCGGAAACCGTTCACGTCATAAACACATTTACATAAATTGTATGTTTTAACCAGTTTCTGCATTAACGGCTTACCACTTCTACAAAATTCCTTCCGAATGGAGGATTTCACGGCCTATTCCCAGAAAATTCAAGAAGTATATTTTATTTGTCATACAAATATCATTAACATATGGTGTTTTAATCAAAATTGTTAGAGCCATTTTAAAGAAAATAAAAAACCCTTAAAGGTTTATGGTGAGAGATTTTCTTGAAAATCTTGGTGTCATATATTTGGAAGATGCTGTACTTGAACACAAAGAATGGTACTTAACCGACTTCTCGATCTTGAGTAAATGGTGTTCATGTTGCTTCCACTTCTTCACTTAATATTGTTTTCCAAGAAAACAACCTCAGCTTCGAGATATACAGCGTTATGTAAAAAGTTTTGAGTTGAGTCGTAAATACACCAGCATATCTATCGCTTTTTGCCCAAGTGTCATTAAAGACGAACATATCGCCTTGAACACTAAAATGTTACCGTATCAAGAAATAAAATCGCCGGATCACAGTTTTAGTGCCGCTTTTGTTTACGACGTGCTTCGTATATGTGGAAGGACGAAGCAACATTTTAATGTAGAATTTAAAACTATCGTAAAAATGTTCTCGTTTGGCCAGACTTGTGAAATTTATTTATCGAACGATTCTGAAGGACTTTTATAACCATGAACTGCAAAACTAAAATGAAGTACTTCGGATAATCTATAAGTGATAACAGCTACATTAAAAGCTTCCAGGAACACCATTGAAAACTCAGAGATATTATTTTTTACTTTCAGTACCACGTACAGGAAGTACTGCATTCCAATCAAAAATGCAATATTGAGATTGGACCAGAAATATACGTTTTGAGTCTCCATAAATAACATAACGTAAAGCATTTTTAGTAAACGGCGTGTGTGATTGCGTGTAAATAGCATAACTCAAAATCGAAAAATCGTTAAATACTAATCTTGGTAGTTAGTTTCTGCATATTCCAGGGATCCCACACAAAGATTTTCAAGAAAATCCACTACCCCAAACCACAGATTGGAATATTTTTGGATATCTTGATTTTCTCAAAAATGTCTCAAACGATTTTGATTAAAATACTATATCTTTAAGATATTTACACGACAAATAAAAATATTTATCTACTTCTTGAATTCTCTGGGAATAGCTTGTGAAGACCTCATCCTTTTGATTGGATTTTGTATAGTTGGTGAAGCGTAAGAGACAGACAAAATTTTACAACACAAAAAATGTAGATTTCGTTAAAGAATACAATTTATGTCAAATAGAATTATGTGGCGTTAACCATTTCCAAGATATTCTTTTTTTAGTTGATTTATACTCCGCCTTTAACTGCGGTGGTCATATCCGCGGCCTGTTACCTGTGGAACGTATTGCCTGTTGTCCGCCTGTGTGGTACGAGGGTAGCGTGTCTGCGTTTCATTTAAGAAGTACCGAGTTCGAATCTCGGTTAGAATGAGTTACACGGATAAGGTTTTTTCCAGGGTTTTCCCTTATCCTAAGAAGACGAGTGTTGGCTAACTTTAAACTCTATGGATCCCGGGCTCACTTGAGCATCATTCATCTACTTTATTCATTGTCCAATATGACGTAGTACCAGGTTAAAGGACGTTAGAAAAAACAATTTCCTTTTATTTAACGGTTGATCAGCAGTTTCCCGCTTTACAAACCAGGCAGAATACAAGACACACAAAGTGATACAAAATATATAAGGGGACACAAAACAAAAGACAAAGAAATAAACTGAAAATGACAAAATGAGGACAAACCCAGTCGGGCCCCTCTGTAACGTAATGACCGTGGTGACAGGAAGCCAAGCAAAAGTTAAACTGCCATTAGGTTTGTCGACAGGCAAAAGCAGGGCTTGCGGTAGGCGACTGCGGATCCTGATGGGAACGGTGGTCCGATGGCCAAAAGAAAATAAGATTGCACGGGAATGGATGGTAACTTGGTCTGCGCTTGGTGACGGATGAACTTTTTATTAAAGACATTTCTTTCTACAATGCTTAATTTTGGAGATATTGTACAGTCTCAACTTAAATGGTCCAATCTGTGCATATATTGTTATATCCTGGGCTAAGCCCAAATGATTTACAGCTAGATATTAAATTTTAGTTACTCAAGCATGAACATTGGGAGGATTAGCTGCAGAGATAGCAAGAGGAGCAGAATCTTAAACTACACGTTTCAGAGCAGGCGTGGGATGGTTATAACAAAATACACAGAATTTCACATTGATCACATTATCTGTGGCTTATTCAGTATAAACACGGTGCCCCTACATCACACACAAATAATAAAAAGGAGGAATTTGAGGGGAGTGCTACACACACGAGGCTACATTCACACAGCTTCACATACACCATTTTAGACTCAACACTCGACCAAAAACGTGACGCTCAACACACAAAGAAAGTAACGCTCCTTCTCCCACTCTCTCCACCTCTGGCTAGGATTGCCAGCCTATCGTCAATGATGATACAGTTGTTATTGGATTTTTATTTTTTAGGGGTTTATACATTAGATCACACACTCTCATTCACACTTACAGACTCTAGGGAGGACGGAGTAATCTTGGCTAAAGAAAAATTCCCAACCCTCGTGCCGGGAATCGAACCCGGTGCCCTTGTACAGCAGACAGGTATTCTTTGTTACTGGTTTGCATTTTAAAATACTTATACTTTTTAAAAGGTAAGTAGCTATTTGTTTTTTATCGTGGTCATGGAAACTACATGGAATTACAAACCCATCACATAGCGACCACACTCTTTAAAAATCTGACTATCTCTTTAGCCTACTGTATTCTACAACGAAATCTATAAATAAGAACTGAAAACTAATCTGCAATAACAAGAAGTACATAGAACAATAAGCTTTTGTAAGAATAGTTAGTAGAACAGTGAGTAGAGAAAGACGTGTGAATGCAATACGTAAGATTTTTACTTTCTTTACCACGTAGCTGGTAGCTGGAGATGGTACTGGATTCCACCCAAAAATTGTATACCGAGATTTAACCCGAAATACAAGTTTTAAGGCCTTATGAATATAAAACCACACTTAAAGAAAAGGTTCCATATTTAAGTGTCTCTTTAAACAGCATAACTCAAAACCAAATGTCAGATAAAGGCAAAGGTATTTAGGTTCAGTATCCTCCAAAGATGCAACACGAAGATTTTCAAGAAAATTCCCCCCCCCCCCCCAATCACAATTACTCTTTACATGGAACATCTTTCGATTTCTTTTTTTTTTTTACTTCTAAAAATGGCTCTAACGATTTTATTAAAATACCGTCTATTACAGACACAAGGGCTGTCCCAGCTTTAATATAAGTTAGGCTAAGACCTTTCAAATGAAAGTATTGTATCACACAACGATGGCCAGTTTTATTCATGTTTACAAATTCGCTGCGAGCGTTCACTATTAATGGCTGCCAAACAATTACTAAACAACGTAGCATCATCAAACGTCAAACTTAAGCTTTATAAGGGTGATACTTTCTACCATAGTCATTTGTTTGAAACAACAACCAGTATATATACGTCAGGTCGTGTACTTCTGGGACTTTCCTCCTATTTACATGACAAATTGAATGTATGTGTTGAATTTTCTAGGAGTTGCCCGTTATGTCCTCTTCATTCGGATGGAATTTTGTCAACAATTGTATACCTAGTAAACATTAACTGATAGACGAAAACGTACTACACATGAAATATAGACATCTTTAAGACACACAATTTATTTCAAATAACTCTCGACTTTCAATTGTTTCTCGCGATGTCATGGAAACAGCATGGAATTTTAAGGCCAGCATATAGCGTACAATTGTTAAACATTTGACTGTCATTGTTCTCTTTGTATCTATAACGAATTGTGTAATGTAGCTATTTATGCAAAGGTTTACCTCATTAAAATGGAGTAGATATTGTTATATACTGGGTTGAGACCAAAAGGTTTGCAGCTAGATATTAAATTTTGTAACCTCAGCACGTACATTGAGAGGCATAGCTGTAGTGGCAGCAAGAGGACCAGAATCTTAAACAACACATTCCAGAGTAGGCGTGGGATAGTTATAACAAAATACACAGAATTTCACATTAATCACATTAACTTTGGTTTATTCAGTTTAAGCCCGGTGCCCCTACATCACACATAAATGATAAAAAGGAAGAAATTCAGGGGAGATGCCACACACATACGAGGTTACATTCACACGATTTCACATACTACCTTTCAGACCTAACACACGACCAAAAGTGACGGTCAACATACAAAGAAGTAACGCTCACTTCCACCACTCTCTTCACCTCTGGCTAGGATCGCCAGACGAACTTCAAACCCAAAGCCTAAAGAATTACCCCAACAATACTGTCGCCAACGACACAATAATGTGTGTGGCGTGACAATACACAAACATACACACTACAATATGAAAATAACACCTTCGAAATAATAATTTGTGTGGCCATTAATAAACGATAGAGGGGGCAGACAACGTTATGTGAATGTATCACAAGATTTTTTTGAAGTGCTGTGTCTCCCGATGTCACGGCCAGCATTTAACGCCCCACTTTCAAACATCTGACTATCGATTCGGTTTTATCTATCCTTCTAGTGTCTACAACGAAATGTGTAATGAAATTGTTTCTACAAAGCTTTATCTGGATTAACATAAAGTGGATTAAAAAAAACTTTCGTAGGAAGATAAAACGGTTATGGGCAGAGAAAGGCATGTGAAGGTAACGCATCAGATTTGCCTTATTAAGTTAGTGTGAATGTTAACGACGCCATAACTGGAGAAATACTAGCAATTTTGCAACCGGAAGACGAGAATTGAGGACAGCGTGATTATGCACAGACCTGGTGGCTATCACGTTGATGATGATGATAATGACTTAGTTGGCAAGAAATATTGCACTGCTTGGAAGAGTTTGTTCACCCTGGATTCCAGACGAGGTAAAGTTTTGCACCTGTCGGTCCTCACAAGCTATAGCGTTGCTCTACAAGAAAGGAATTTATGTTACCTAAAGCTGTTAAATAGACATTTCTCTCTCTGCTACACTTCAGGCATACCGCATTCTGGTTTACAACTCTTTCTTTAAAATAATCACCTGGATGACCGACGTTGCACGGTTCCTTTTTAAACTTGAATCACGATTTCATTCATTTCGTTTATCTCCCCTCACCGGTCTTTATGAAAATGTTGTACAATGTTCTGGAAGATTTTTATAATGAATCGTCCCCTTTAACATCTAAAATTGTAATTTTGTACAGCCCCGGCTATTTCTAAAAACGCATTAAATTTCCCCTGATGTTTACGCAAAAGGCAAACATCATAGGAACGTCCGACTTCCTTGATCTCCCCCCGACAGTCTTCCAAGTTCTGGAATTGTTGTATGGTTCACAAGTACCCCGTGGAGATGGAACAATCATTGGTCAGAAAGGTCGAATAATTTTTACCATCTCTTCTACGTATAGTAGGTAGAAGATGTATTCCACTTCATCCAAAAATTCGATGACGAGATCTACGGAAATATGTCACGTATGAATCTTCCTGAATCTCTCCCCACAAAAAAGCACTTTTAGAAAAAGGTCTGTGTGAGTGTGTGCATGAACAGCATAACTCAAAAATGAAAAGCCAGATAAATACCAAACTTAGTATTTAAGTTCCGTATCTTCTAGAGATGCCACACGAAGATTTTAAAGACAATTCACCCGACTGCCTTTTACATGGGGCATATTTAACTTTTTTAATTTTATTCTTAAAAATGGCTCTAACGATTTTGATTAAAATGCCTTATACTAAAGATATTTGCATGTCAACTAAAATGTATATCTTGAATTTTCTGGGAATAGCCTGTGAAGTCCACTTCATTCAGAAGGAGCTTTGTATAATCTTGTACCGGGTGATTTATGAAGAACTGATACATCTATTTCTTTAATTGTTTCAAAACGAATTATGCTAGCGACAACTTATTATACCTGAAATGCAGAGGAATTTTCGGAGATTATTTACCTCTATAGCAAATGTTGAAAATGTCCTCCATCCTGCATAAGGCACAACTCAACACGTCGTTCCTGTTACTGGCCACTCGTTGGAGGACTCTGTTGTCAACAACTTGAATCTCCTGTGTAATGTTGTGCTTCAGATCGTCCAATGTCTGGTGACGTGTGGCACTAACCCTGCCTTTAAAGTAACCCCATAGAAAGAAGTACAGAGATGTCAATTCGGAGATCTCGGTGGCCACAGGTTCTTGGAAATTATCCGGTTGTCAAAGCAACTTGCAATTAGTGCCATGGATTCATTTGATGTATGGCATGTAACGCCGTCCTGCTGAAAATATCCTTGATTCAGCTCTACATCGTCTAGTTGCTCAGTAAACTCCATGAAAATCCGTCGGTACTCTGCACTGTTCACATTGTTTAAACAAAATGTTCCCAATATTCTTTGTGCGTATATTGCGCACCAAACTCTGATTTTAACCGTGTGCATAGGTGTTTCATGAACAACATGTGGATTTTCGCTGGCCAAATAGCGTGAGTTATTTGAGTTCACATAGTCAGATAAATGGAACCATGATTCATCTGTGAACCATGTGATAGACAATATGGCAGGATTTTGCACAATAAACGCCTGAAACCAACGACAATAATTCAGTCGTCTATCCTTATCTGGTTCCTGTAACTGATGGACAACCGTAATCCTATACGGCTTTAGGCCTGCACTTTTCGCAGCTCTCAGACACATTAGGTAGCTGTACCCTGTCTGTTGCGACAACGTCGTTGATTTTTTTTTTTTTTTTTTTTTTTTTTGGTGACTGACTCAGTTCTGCTGTTACGTCAACAACAACCGTGGAAAACCTAGATGAACGAGCTTTGCCTTTTTCGCTCACCAGAGACCCAATTTGTTTACCAGTCCCAGTATTATGTTTCTTTGGGGAGGATTTTGAACATCAAATTCTCTCTGGTATGCACTTTGAGTAGCTGTAATTCAATTCGTAATCCAGTATTGCTTTACAAGGAAGAGTCGTTCATTTAATGTATATTTCATTTTCACGTTGACTAGAATAAAATTTCAAAAACAGTTGCCGACCAGTGACAGGCAATCGAAACTCCAAAACATTCTGCTTAATTTGGTGCTACAATTGGAGCATTGAGTGAATTTCGAACAGAATAATTAAAGAAGAAGTGTGTCAGTTCTTCATAAATCATGCTGTATAACCGGTAAAAGCTAAGGGATGGACGAAAAAGTACTTCAAAAAAATGTAGATCTCTTTAAAAGACATACTTTATTTCAAATAACTTTTTTTTGTGGCATCAGCCTTTCATGGAACATCCGTTGTTATTGGTTCGAATGTTTCAATGCATTGTCATTCTTTTCAAGTCTTTTTGATATTCACCTCTTTCGCGCGATGCCATGGAAGCAGTATGGAATTTTAAGGCAGTATATAGCGTTCAGTTTGACTATCGCTGTTCTCTTTGTATCTATAACAAAATATATGATGTAGCTGTTTCGTAAACGTCTACCTTGATAAAAATGAAGCAGATATAAAAATAAACTTTGATAACCATAATCGTGTGCCCACTAATAAGCGATAGACGACAGAGAAAGTCATGTGAATGTAATACATCAGAATTTTTGTTCAGGAGCTCCAGAACGTGTATTTCCGGATAAAACTGGATATCGTATTTTTAGATGGAATGCAAAATAGACAGGCAACACAAAAGATTTTTTAGTAAAAAGGTGCGGGCATGTGTGTGTATGTGTTAACACCATAAATCAAAAATGAAATATTGAATGGACATGAAACTTGCTGTTTAAGCTTTCAAGGATGCCATGCAGGGTTTTCAAGAAAATGCTCACACCACAAACTACCCTTTATATAGCAAAATTTTGGTTATTTTTTAATTTTTCAAAAATGGAGCTATGATTATCGACATTCACGTTATGTTCATGATATTTATATTGTTATACACCAGGATGAGGCCGAAAGGTTTGCAGCTAAAATATTAAATTTAGTTACCCCGGCATAAACATTGGGGGACGTAGACTCAGAGGCAACCAGAAAGGTACCAAGAACTTGCTGCACAAACTAAGCGGGCGTGGGATATTTAGAACATTAGAAATACATAAAATCACATTTACTTCTGATTTATTATACTTAGCAAGGTGCACTCATTATACACAAAGGATTACAGAAGAACACTGGGGGAGTTGCCCCATGCACATACATCCATCAAGCACTCTTACACACAAATGCTAACACTCAGAAGACTCACGCCCGAATGACGCTACTGCTAGACCCACGCTATCTCACACACACAGAGAGCTATTACTTCAATTGCCTTCACTCCCCCCAACTAGGAAATGGAATTGCCGCGTCCGACAGTAATTAACACACAAACACAACAATTAGCTCAAAACATTATACACAGCAATAATGTGTCCGGCGCGACAATACACATACATTACAATATATACATTGAAATTGTAGGAATAGCCTCTAAATTCCTCTTCATTCTGAATAACTTTTGTATAACTGGTAAGAGGTAACAAACATTACTACACGAAAAATGTAGATCTTAAAGCACACAATTTTTGTCAAGTTCTTTTGTGACATTCACCATTTCTGAGATATTATTTGTTACTGCTTTTAATGTTTAGATACTTTACTTTTTCAAGTTGGCATGTAAAGAAAATGCAGTTTCAAAGATATCTTGCAACCCGCTTCTTAAAAATCTGACTATCGGTTTAGCCCGTTGCATTCTTTCTATACCTATAATGACCCGTAAGGGGAGGGTTCCGACCCTTTCAGCCGCCGTGGTGCGGACCCTGAGTACTCGTGGTACTTCTGACGTTACTAGAAGTACGCCGGGCGGATCATTCGAGTCCCTCCCGACAGGGAGTTGTTCGGATTGGGTTGGACTCGGCGGGGTAGTGGTTCCCGATACCCATTGGAGATTGGGTACGTGTGGATGGTTTTCCGCCCAGGCGGGGTTGTGAGACGCCTCGATGTTGTCCGACACCAACCATGAGTGAGAGCTGGTAGACATTAACTAGATATACTGTCGGTCCCAATGAGGTTATTCGGTAGTCCTTCCTGATAGGGTTTTCCCTATTGGGCTCACGCGCGTAAGTGGCGTATCCACTTCCGTTCCTGTGTGGCAGGAGACGAGGGGAGGAAGTGTCTTGCACCGATCTCGACCACGCAAAGGGGGTCGTAGTATAAGATAGATGCTGCCCCAATGGAAAAGCCCTATGAGCTCGTCTCCTGGAGTCCGAGGATGCGGACTGAGTAGTCAGTCCAGATCCGGTAATTATATACGTACAACGAAATTAGAAATGAAAGTTTATCTCGATTAAAAAAATTAGACAGACGAATGAGACTTTATAAGAACAGTTTGAGAAAGAATGAGTAGAGAAAGTCATGTGAATGTAGCACCAATTTATTTTTTGTGTTTAACATTTTAAACCTCCAACATTTAGTTTCTTAAGAGAGTAAATTTTCCATTTCACTGTGCTGAAATAGGATATCTTAAAAGATAATAAGAATTTTAATTGTTTGCTTCAAGAAGTTTCTATAAAAGGGTACCTTTGCCATTTTACCACCACCACCACCACCACCACCGTATATGAAGGAGACATAGCAGTTGATATTTCAAAAGGTATTCATTTATAATTCTCATGTGCCTGGCTTTAGTGCTTCCCCTAGTTCTCTAAAGACACAGGAATGGAACTAGTTCATATTTTCCTTTGAGTAGCACCAAGATCGAAAGGGAGGAAAAATCACTTTCTTCTTCACTTGTTTGATTTCTGAAGAACACAGCGCTTTCTTGAAGCATGTAAACCACTGTGGGGATTTTTCTATCCTTGCTTGGGAAATCCAGTGGGAGCAGACCTCGCTTTTCTTTCTTTATTTCCCTGTTTTGCTCGATTCATAGCTTTGCGCGTCTGTGTGCTAGATTTTAAACGATTTTCTTGTTGCATCTCCGCACACCCGCCGTTACTTCTCCAACTCCCGTGTTCGACAGCAAGTTATTTGTCTCATTTTTATCTAGTTCTTTTTTTTCTAGTTTTGTCTTCCGTAGAAATGTAATAGAGTTTTAGTCTTCCGATATCCGCCGAGATTAAACCCTTCGGTTTCTCGAGAAAGAAATTGCTGGATGGATAACTGCAGTGTAAATCTCGTCTCATTTAGAGACTGTAACTTTAAATATCAGATCTGAAAATATAATGGCGATTAAATCACCTTGGACGATATCAGATGACTGGAAACTGATCTTGCTATTTGTATCTTTTCTACTGGTTATATACAGTGAATAGAGTAAGTATTGCATTCCACCCACTGAAAATACACGTTTTGAGGTCTGCTGAATCCAAGAAAAACATGTTTAAAAAAAGGTCCGTAAAGGTGTTTCTGAACAAATAAGTCAAAAACGGAAAGCTAGTTAAGAGACTGAAAGCGAGTTTTTTGGCGAAAATGACAAATTTTCAACTGTTTAATTATATCCTATAAATATTCTATAGACACCTGTGAGTTACTTTAGCCAAATATTTTTCGCCATTTTTAAAAGCCCAGCGACATGTTTCAGTAGCCTGTAAGCTCCCTTTTAACCCCACTGGTCCCTCTCTCAGCTCACAAAAAATTAATTCATACCGAAAAACAAGGAAAATTTAAGACAACTTCATAAAATCTAAAATTTATTTCTCTACATAATATCATACTTCTCTGACAAATTTGAATGCGCAAGGCAGTTTTAGAAATTTGCATTTATTTCGCTAATTGAAGATTTAATCGTATTATATGAGAAAGTATTTGAATTAGAGTTTTGGCACAGTCATTTATTTACTTACTCATGTTAAGTATGCTAATTTTCAAGTCAATATATTTAAAATTTAAAAAAAGTTAGAAAATTCAGTCCTTGTGTCGCTAAAATACCAAACTTAACCTCCAAGAATGAAACAACAGGCTTTTCAGGAAAATCTCCTCACCAAACTCCATAGAAAGTTCTCTTGTCTTTGATTTTCTCAAAAATGGCTCTAACGATTTTCATTAAAACACCACATTTTAAGATATTTGCATGAAAAATAAAATATGCATATTAGAATTTTCTGGGAATATTTTGAGAAGTCTCCATTTGAAAGAAATTAAGTGTAATTTTGTGTAACAATTAAACCATACGAGTTAGACAAAAAAACTTAACAAAAATACTACTGTTTAAAAAGCACAATTTATTTCAAATAACTTTTTAAGAGATCAGTCATTTCCGAAGAATGCATTATTATTGGTTTGAATTTAATAATACTTCATGTCTACTTTTTCTACCTCCTACATAGTGCGTAGAGAAAGTATTGCAAAGCAGCCAAAAATTCGACACCAAGATTTCATCAGAATACGTGTTTTGAGACCCCCTGAATAAAAGAAACATTTTTAGAGAAAATTCCGTGTGTGTGTGTTTGTAAAATGCATGAATCAAAAACCGGAAATCAGTTAAGTACCAATGTTGGTATTTAAATCTTCCAAAGATATACGACAAGAAGGTTTTTAAGAAAATGCTCCCCTCCACGTTATACTTTACATGGAATGTTTTTCATAGTTTTTAATTCTCTGGAAATGACCCTAAAGATTTTGATTAGAATATCATATATTAAAGGTATTTACATGACAAATAAAGTGTATATCTGGACTTTCTGGGGGATAGCCTATGAATTCCTCTGCATGCGGAAGGAATTTTATATTATCCTGTACAAATTGGAAACTTTAAGCGATAGACGAAAACGTACTAAATGTAGATATCTTTAAAAAACACAATTTCTTTCAAATAGCTTTTTTCTGGCATAAGCCATTTCCGAGATATTCGTTATTAACGGTTCGAACTGTTCAATGCATAACCATTTTTTTAAAGTCTTGTCAACACTCAGTTGTTTCTCGTGATGTCATGGAAACAGTATGGGATTTTAAGGCCAGCATATAGCGTCCAGTTGTTAAACATTTGACTATCGCTGTTCTCTTTGTGTTATAACGAAATGTGTAATGTAGCTATTTCTGTAAAGTTCTATTTGGATTAAAATGTCGTAGATAGAAAAATAAGCTTTAGTAAGAATAATGTATACACCTACTAATAAAGATAGAGAAGGTCGTATGAATGGATCACATCAGATTTTGTTTCTATCTACTTTATGTTGTTCGAGGTTAACTTTTTCAAAAATAGTTTTTTTTACACATTTCGTTCTATGCGCAAGGTGAATAGTTACTTCAAATAGATTATTTAGGAGCATTATCTCTATCCAATACATTTAAATTAATTAGCATTACACAGTTATACTATAATACAGCCAATAAAATCATTTCAAAACATGTAGAAGATTTCGAAAAAGGAAGAAATACTCAAGTTATTACGCAGTGTTTTCTTTGAGAATTCTCGCCAGCTATGTGTTTTACGGGAGGTCAGCTACATCCCCGCCACCAACTTGGAGGACTAGCCCCTAGTATTTATGTTCCCTAGAGAGATGGTGACCCAGCCGTTTACGACACGTGTAGACGGGCTTGGGATTATTCTTTTAATGCCGGTTGCTAAGCCAGTCACTCTTCTTACGTCTATTACAAATTTCAAGGACGCAAACTGCGCACTCGACTTACTGCAATTTAAGAAAAATCATTCCGTAACACTAACCAGGAATTCGTATTAGTTCTAAACTTCAGATTAGAGAAACAGTCCACTTTCGAGGGAAAAAAACTAAGTAATCTGTTACATTCATATGAGTTTTTCTATCCAGTATCGTTTGTGTTTGCGTAACTCACACACTACTCTTACGAAAGCTTACAAGATAAAACTTTTCAGAAATAGTTTCATTACAAATTTCGACAAGAGACATACAGCAAACAGACTCATAGTCGGATGTTTACCATATACTGGCCTTGAAATTCTATACCTTTTGCGTGCCATCGGAAATAAACAACTCACTGGCAAGAGTAGTTCTAAAACTCTCATGTGTTACATTCACGTGACTTTCTCTGCCCTCTGTCGCTTATTAGTGGGTATACAAACTAATCTTACGAAAGTTTGTTTTCCTATCTACTTCATTTTAACGGGGATAAACCTTTACAGAAATGGCTACATTACGCATTTCTTATACATACAAAGAGAACAGCGATAGTCAAATGTTTAACAACTGGACGCTATATGCTGGCCTTAAAATTCCATACTGTTTCCATGACATCGCGAGAAACAACTGAAAATCGACAGCACTAAACAAGACGGGCTTAAGTATGGAAATAACGGGTATCTCGGAAATGGTTGATGCCACAAAGTATTTAATTAAATTGAATTGTGCGTTTTAAAGAGATCTATATTTTTTATGTAGTGCGTTTTGGTCCTCGCTTAACGTTTACAAGCTATACAAGATTATACAAAATTTCTTCCGAATGAAGAAGACTTCAAAGAAAATTCAAGATACACATTTTATTTGTCATGTAAATATCTTTAATATAAGGTATTTTAATAAAAAAAAACGTTAGAGCCATTTTTGAGAAAAACAAAAAAATTTGAAAAGTGTTTCATGTAAAGCTAGTCGGGAGTGGGGGGATTTTCTTGAATACCTTCGTGTTACATCTTTGGAAGATACTAAACCCAAATATAAAATTTGGTATTTATTCGAGTTTCGTTTTTTAATACACATAAGGACACACACACACACACACACATACACACATACACATACACACAGGATCTTTCACACATTTTTTTATACAGGATGCCTCAAAACACGCACTTCCGGTGAAATCTCGTTATCGAATGCAATACCTTCTCTACCTACTATGTACGTGGTAGGGAAAGTTGAAGATGTTTTTTGTTTACGTAATATTTTTACGTAAATTATTTAGCTTCTTGTTTGGGAGGCCAATTTGAAGTAGTTTTATTTTTAGAGTTTATTTTGTTTAAGAATTTTGCAACACGCTTTGGGCGTCGGTTTGAAGTTGTTGATTACGTAATAGTTACTGTTGTTACGCAATATACTGCTACGTATGAGAAGCTGATTTAAAGATGTGTTTTTGTTGTTACACTCCAAGTTTTACACTATAATATTTAACTTTGTTATTAAACCTACTTCTATATATTATTTATGTTTGAATTTGCCTCGGCTGCGTCAGTAATGTTTGTAGAGTCATGCATCTCTTAGGCAAGGTGCGGTACGACAATAATTTTAAGTTTTTAAATTCACTTCTTTTAATTTTATCCTTTGCACATTTTAATAAAGCGCTATACTTTTTAAGGGCTGTGAGATTCTTTAATACTTTCACTTAGCTAACGCGTAGACATATTTTACGATTCACACGTAATATTTCTGTAGAGAACACATCTTCCATCTGGTCACTACCAAGGTTTGCCAGCAACTGAACATATTTCAACCGTTAAACCCGTAAGCTTCGGTATTTCAAGTCTCTGATTGGCTAATTCTAGTCAAATAGAATATCGGCATTTTACTTAAAGCTTTTTCTTTGCTGATGATTGGCCAATTTTAAACTGTTACTGAATTTACATTATCGTTGCTCTAATCATGACTAGTAACTTTCAAACTCTCAAACTCATTATTGCTACAAGGTTACCTCATTATTATCTCATTGTAAGCAACTTAAAACTTATTATTCTCATAGCTCTTACATTATTAAAGTATGTAATGTATTCACATAACATTATTAAACATGTTTAAAATAATAATAAGCATATGCAATGACTGTTACATACATTTCAAAATAATTATTACATACATATTGTTTGAAGGCGGGCTGTTATTGAATTTACTTATTATAAAAATACAATTGAAATTATTCAGATATTAAAATACTGCCTCAAATTAAAAATGCCAGGCGGTTGCCACAAAAGTTATTTGAAATAAATTGTGTTTGAAAGATATCTAAATTTTGAATGTATGAAGTTTTTTGTCTCTCTTATTATTTACCACTTATACAAAATGATACAATATTCTTTCCGAATGAAGAGTATCTCACAGGCTATTACAAGAAAGTTTAAGACAGTTTACCAGCTGATTGCCTGACGTGCACGGGTAGATCTTTAAACTCAAATGATTTAATTAATTCTTTTATCTCCTCCTTTCTTTGTTAAATTATTGTGCCATTATCTACAAGGATTTTATGGTAAATGCTCTCCTTTAACCCTTAAAATTGTAACTTGGTACAGCCCGGCTATTCCCAATAATGGATGAAAAATAACGATATTCATACAAAAGGATGTGAAGTATCGGTGAAAGGTCTGACTTCCTTAACCTCCCCACGACAGTCTTCCAAGTCTGGAAATGCCGCATAGTCTACAAGTGCCCTTTGGTGGTGGAACAATCAACGGTCGAGTAATTCTTTAATTAATTACACTAAGGAAATTTTAGCTCCTTTGATCCGGTAATTATCTACGGTAAGGTACGAATAATTAAACAAAGAGGTGATAGTAAGACAAAGGAATAATTCAGTAAATAATTTCCGTATACTAAATCAAGGCATAATGTAAAACCTTTGAGTTGAAAAATTTGTCCAGAAACACGAAGGTACGAGGGTTGTCCCAGAAGTACCCAACCTAACAAGGAAAACACAAATACCCTGTTTATAGTGAGAACCGTCGAATTCTGCAAAATAGCCATCAACTACAAAATCCACCTCTTCATTGTTGGCAAATATTTTACCACCAAGCCATTTCTTCAACTTTGGAAACAGAAAATAATCACAGGGAACTAAATCTGGCGAATAGGGTGCATGCGGAAGTAATTCGAACGTTAACTCATTGATTTTGGCCATGGCGATAATGGATGTGTGAACTGGTGCATTATCTTGATGAAACAGAACTATCTTTTTCGCTAAATGCGGTCGTTTTTGCTTGATCTCATCATTCAAACGCTACAATAAGTTTGCATAATACTCGCCATTGATTGTTTTTTTCCTTTTTGAAGACAATCAATGAAAATTATCCCACGTGCATCCCAAAACACTGACGCCATGACCTTGCGTGCAGATGGAACTGTCTTCGCCTTCTTTGAAGCCGGTTCCCCCCTTTCAAACCACCGTTTTGACTGCTCTTTCGTTTCAGGTGTGAAGTGATGGATACATGTTTCATCTATGGTTATTAATCGACGCAAAAACTCGGCTTTATTGCAGCGAAACATCACCAAACGCTCGACTTAAACATCCTCACGACGCTGTTTTTGTTCCATTGTGAGTAAACGTGGCATCCTTTTTGTGCACAGATTTCTCATGTCCAAATTTTCAGTCAGTATGCAATGTAAAGCACTTTTTGAGATGCCTACGATGTCTGCTTGCTCGCGCACTTTCAGTCGACGGTCATCCAATACCATTTTCTGGATTTCCTTCACAATTTCTAGCGTGGCCACTTCATTTGGTCGACCACTGTTATGTTCGTCTTGGCAACTCGTACGGCCTCGCTTAAACTCTGCCACCCAATATATTACAGTTGTAAACGAAGGAGCAGACTCCCCCAGAGTAGAATGTAGCTCAGCTTTAATATTAGTTGGACTAAGGCCTTTCAAATGAGTGTATTGTATCACATAACGACGGCCAGTTTTATCCATGTTCACAAATTCGCGAGAAAGTTCACTATTAATGGCTGCCAGACAATTACTAAACAATGTAGCATCGTCAAACTTCAAACTTTTATAAGGGTGGTACTTTCTACCATAGTCATTTGTTTTAAACAACAACCGCTATATATACGTCAGGTCGGGTACTTCTGGGACTGCCCTCGAAATTAGGAAGTCAGGTTAGCGAAAGTCATTAGCGACAGCTGAAGTACCGAACGCATTAGCTTAAAGATTCTAGGTTGTAATCTCAGGACATTTGCAGGGTCACGTAGGTAGAATTCTAAAAAGGAAAAAGGCACTTAGATTCTGAGAATTTAGCTAGCTCCCTTGGTAGCAAAGTAACAGTCAGAGACGCACATGAAGACAGTTAAATATTGACCCGAGCAAGATGTAAATTTGGGAGGAGTAATAAAGCAGGCGGAGTTAAAAGTAATAAAGACGTGCCTGGTATTACTCGCGCAAAACTTCTGGAATAGTGACCTTGATTGCCATCCCAGCTGCCGAGCCTAGGAATGGTTTATGTTTAGCTTAATCAACGAAAGCGATATAATACCTTTGCTTACTCACAATGCGTAACACATACAGTCTGCATAGAAAGTGTCTGCATCTGGTTGTAATTTTAAAGAGAGCTGCAGTATCTAAATAGTACTTATTTTATATTTGTTATATTTATAACCATGGCTCCTATGTTTTCAAAGTTAAGTGGTAAGGTGTTACATAGTCCAAGTAGGGAAATAATTGCAAATGTCATCGACTTCATGAAGCAAGAAGCAGAGATGAAGGAAGAAATTATATCCGAGTTCCACAAAAGCCTTAAGAGAGTGAAAGAAAGAGTAGTCAAAGCAACTGGTGTTTCACCGAGCTCCGTTTCCAGAGTTCTCAAAGATAAGAGAAAAAAACATATGGATGAAAGAGTACCATTTGACACACCTGGGAAGAAACATAAGGTCCCTAAACGTATTACAGAAATAGACGATTTCGAATGCGTCATTCGGCGCACGATTCACAATTCCTATGTGGAAGAAAAAACTGTGCTAACAATAAGCAGATTGCTCATCCACCTGAAAGACAGCAGAAACTTTCAAGATGGTGCTACAAATCTCAGAAAAATTATTAAAGATTTAGGGTTCAAATGGAAGAAACCGAAATCAAATAGAAGGGTTCTAACAGAAAAGCAAAATAAATAAATAAAATAAAAAAATAATAATAAAATAAAAAAAATAAAAATAAAAAGTAAATGTTGCCATGATAGCTTAGTCGGTTAGAGCAACGGCACAGAAAGCCTAAGATCCGTGGTTCAAATCCCGGCTATGGCATTGAATTTTTCAGTCTGATTCTACCTTTCCATATGACTATAATTTTATATGTACTTATATCAGTGTGTACTTATATCAGCATCAATTTTCAAGCTGGTGCTACAAATTTCAGAAAAATACTATAATGTATGAAGATGAGTCATACATACACAGCAATCATACAGCATCTAAAAGTTGGAGTGACGATAGCGAATTAGGTTTGCAGGCACCTGTTGCCAAAGGGCAAATACTTATTATCGTTCGTGCTGTTGGAAAGATCAGCTTCGTTCCAAATGCCCTTCTTTTACAAGTCGCAACAAACAACAGGAGATTTTCATCAAGAAATGAATACAGAAAATTACATGAAGTGAATCAACGCCATGTTGATACCTAATATGCCTGCTGGGTCTGTTCTGGTCATCGACAATGCTTCACAATGCGTCAACACTCAAATTCACAAACCACCTACCTCAACTTCCTTGAAAGAAGAAATGAGAGCTTGGTTACTTAGACATAATAAAGCTTTAGATGAAAGCATGAGTAAAACAAAGCTATATAACTTAATTAAAGCCAACAAACAGCTTCAGAAGTCACACATACTTGACCAGATAGTAATACAACATCGCCATAATGTACTTAGACTGTCATCGTATCGCCCAGATCTAAACCCAATCGAATTAATCTGGGCTGATGTCAAAAAATCTGATGTGTTACACTCACATGACTTTCTCTACTCTTGTACAATCTATTTTTACAAACGCCTATTCTGCATATGCTTCATATTAATCGAGATATCGAGATGTCAATCTTATTTGTAATTTTCTTGTAGATGCAAGGGGAATATAGTAGCTTTTAAGCGATAGTCAAATATTTTAACGCTGGTTGCTATGTGGCGCATTCCATTCTCTTTGCATGTCCAGGACATAAAAAAATGAATAACGAATTTGAGAAAAAGTATAAGTATTGGAAAATTTAAGGAAATAACAAGCAATATCTCGGAAACGGTTCACTCAACAACAAAAATGTATATCATATAAGTTGTGTATTTTAACGCGATCTACATTTTTTGTGTAGTAAAATTTTGTCTATCTCTTATGGTTTACCAGTTATGCAAAAGTCGTTCATAATGAAGAATACTTTTGGAGACATTCCCAGAAATTTTGAGATATATCTACATTTCATTTCTCATGACATTATCTTAAACATATGATATTTTCATCAAAATCGTTAGAGCCATTTTTGAGAAAATTAAAATTTTCGAAAAATGTTCCATGTAAAGGGTAGTCTGGGGTGGGGGGATTTTCTTGAAAATCTTCGTGTCGCATCTCTGGAAGATACTGAACGTAAATACCAAGTTTGGTGTTTATCCGACTGTTAGTTTTTGAGTTATGCTGTTCACAGACACACACACACGGACATGTTTCCAAAAATGCTTTTTTTGGATTCAGGAGGTCTCAAAACATGTATTTCCGGTGAAATCTCGGTATCGAATTTTTAGGTGGAATGCAATACTTCCCCTACTTACTATACGTAGTAGAGAAAGTAAAAATGGGTGGCATGCAGAAATATCACTTTTAAATTAAAATATGTGGAGCAGTTATAACGCCAGCAATTTGCTGAAATTGGAAGGCCAGAATGTAAAAATGTATGGCGACATGCTGAATAAATTAAGAATCATTATTCCGAAAAATACGGAATTGCAAAAAATCAAACAGAAATAATTCTCATGCAGGATAATGGTGCAGAAAGTAGTGACAGCAGTGATGGCGGCAATAATGTGAGTGATTCCGCAGAAGAGGAAGGGTTGTTACATGTGGAAGAATTGGAGGCAATGATTGACAGCGCTTTTTTATATTAAGCGCTTTTTACAGCGTGGATTTTAATATACTGTATATAACTAAGTTTATCAGCAGAACACAGTGCATAACCGTTGTGGATATTTGACGATGACTGTACCACGCACTCCCGCAGCATTCAGTCGATCGGTCACCACCTGATGTGGTAAGCAACTCGCATCATAGCTCTCATTAAGATTTTCACGTGTCTAGAACTGTTGCGCCGATTATACCAGCCCTGGTTCGTGCACACAGCTGACCATACATTACTCTGAATCTGGTACAGTCAGCTGTACGTACTGCTCGAATGAAATTTTAAGCACCTAGTGGCAAGGTTGTATGAGTAAGAATTCGCGGTTATTGCGAGAGGTCTCGCCGATAAGCATTTTAGCGACTCACAGTAGGTTACACTATTGCGAAAACAGTTACTTCAAACAGTAACTTTGATACTGTAGAAGTTATCAGGTATAATGATTCAATTATAATTTCGAGTGCTACGATTAATAATCAGTCTCATACTTTAATGTCTAATGGTCGGCAACTCGCTTCAAGAACTCAAATAGTAGTTGACAATACATTTCTCAGTCAATTTAAACTGGTGTTGTCCTTCACAATACATCCACGCATACCTTGAGAGAAAAATCTCATATCTATACCACTATAGCAGCTGGCACACGAGACGACAGAACGAGCTGCGAAATCATGGCAGCAGAATCAACAACGAAGCAGATAAAGTAAACGCCTTCAAAAGTGCCGATCATCGTTCCCGTATCCCCTTGGTCCCATAGTTACTTAATAACATAAAAGCTATATAGTTTACAGATAATACAGAAATCTTAAACATATACAACGAATGGTGAATATGAAGATTCCCCATTCCCAGGCGACTAAGTTAACCTCTGGCAAATAGCAAAGTCCGCGACCATCGAGAAAAAAATATTCTGATTTGTTAATAATCAAACATTGGTTGGCTGATTTCTAATGTTAGCTGGAAACAATTTTCTTTCCTTATACAATTTATTTAATATATCCTGCTAAGGATCTTTTTTATAACATATAAAGAAAACAAAGCAAAACTTTCTTACTTGAGGATTATTAAAATATTTTGACCTTGGTATCGCATGCGTATCGTACCATTATAAGTAGATTCGATTCAATTTTGTTTTATTGTGTCTTAATTGCTAAATCGAGTCCACCTACATATATGCTGCTTGGAATTATATATCCGTGGCATTTGTCTTATTTTACATGCATATGTTATGGAGTAACAACAGTTACTTTCTACTCCATGGCATTCTCAACTAAAAGTCAAGGCCTTTCGTAAGTAGTTAGTTTAAAACTCCAGGATATTCGTATTCAAGTACACGGGCTTTGTTAACCATTTTTGCTTTCTCCACCACGTATATAGTAGGTGAAGAAGCTATTATATTCCAACCAAAAACTCGACACAGAGAAATACATATTTTGAGACCCCTGTGTTTCTGTGGGTATGCGTGACTGTAAACAGCATAACTAAAAAAAAAAGTGGAATCAACACCAAACTTGGTATTTAAGTTCAGTATCTTCCAAAGATACGACACCATGATTTTCAAGGAAATCACCCACCCCAAACTATCCTTTACATTGAGCATTCTTCGACAATTTTGATTTTCTGAAAAATGGCTGTAACGATTTTGATTAAAATACTATATATTAAAGGTATTTACATGACAAATAAAATATATATCTCGAATTTTCGGGGAATAGCCTGTGAAGTTCTCTTCATTGGGAAGGAGTTTTGTATAATCTTGTATAACTGGTGAACGTTAAGCGATAGACGAAAACGTACTACACAGAAAATGTAATTCTCTTTAAAACACACAATTTATTTAAAATAAATTTTTGTGACATAAGCCTTGAGATATCCGTTATTAATGGTTCAATTTTTTCATTTCTTGGTCATTCTCTTAAAATCCTGTCAACATTCAGTTGTTTACCGCGATGTCATGGAAACAGTATGGAATTTTAAGAGCAGCATATAGTGTTCAGTTGTTAAACATTTGACTATCGCTGTTCCCTTTGAATCTATAACGAAATGTGTAATGTAGCTGTTCTGTAAAGGTTTATTTGGATTAGAATGTAGTAGATGAAAAATAAGCTTACTAAGAATACTTTGTAAACCCAAAGAGGATAGAGGATAGAGAAAGTTATATGAATGTATCACATCAAAGTTTTTAATCTTGTAATAATTTATGAATTGAAATTAGAAGGTACTTTACAGCCCCGTTTATGCAAGAAAAAAATGACACTTTCAATGTTGAAAGAATTATCAAAATGGATTGTGTGGTTTTTGAGATTACATTACAGTTATAGTACACACACGCACCACGCACGCGCACGCGCATACAATTCTACTCTCTTTATAATATCAGTATAGATTTGTAATACAAATATCTTAAAGAATATAGTAATTTAAACAAGTTGTTTTCTGGATTCATTTTTGAGAAATAACGCATGTTTTTCCATGCGTAGAATAGTTTGGTGTACGGGTTACAATTTTCTTGAAAATCCCCTTCTCATATTTTTTGAAAACGTTGAACATAAATACCACGTTTAGGATATAAACGTCTTTTCGTTTTTGAGTTATGCTGTTCAGAGATACTCACATACACACACGGACCTTTTTCCAAAACTGCTTATTTTTTTTTATTTTACTTATTCAGGGAGTCTCAAAACGTGTATTTCCGGTGAAATTCTGATATCGATTTTTTTTATGGAATGCATACTACGCTGGCAAAATTTCAGAAATCAGGTTTTTATAATATTCCACTGCTTCATCTGATGATGAAAAAGCGACTCCACGCATTTTATCTTTAATTTTTGGAACAACAAAAAGAAATCACAAGCTGCTAGCTCAGGGCTGTATGGTGGAGGGTCCATGGTGTATGCAAATACTCAGCTGTTAGTTTTGCTGTATGCGAGATGAGTTGTCATTATGCAACATTGTTTTTCCTTTTGGTCGTTTTGCTCTTTTGCAAAAACTTGTGTAAACAGACATTGGTGTAGCAATCGGCAGTAGCGGTACGTCTATCTTCTAATGCTATAGTAGCAACATGACCGTTTTAAAACAAAAAGAAGAAAAAACCAGCAACCATCTTCTTACGAGCACTACTTTTGTAGGCTGAAGTTATGTTCGAAAACCCATTGAGCCGATTGACTTCTCTTTTCAAGATCATAAAAATAAAGTGAGGATTCATTACCAGTAACGATATTCCAAACCAAATTTGAAGTGCCGCCTTGGAATTTTCTGCACCAATCAATGCTTTGTTATTTTTGATCGGGAATCAGTTTATGTGGAACCCATCGACAACAAAGTTTTCTCACGTCAAACTGTTGATGTAAAATGTTTTGCATTTGACTCATACCAATGCCCAATGTCGCCCGAATACATCCATAAGAAGTCCGTTGATCTTCTTCAAGCATTGCTCAAACAGCAAATATTTTCATCAGTAACAGCAGTTCTTGGGCGTCCTTCACGAAATTCTGTCGCGATATTGTTCGTGTTATCTTGTTTGCTGAGCGCCTGTTACTGTTTTACTACTTTTTTAATTTTGGGTTCTTTGTCCTCCGGCTAGCTATTATTACTCAATCGAGCAAATCTCTTGAACAGGGTGTGTAAACGGAAAGGAGTTGTTACTAAAAGATAACACTGATAAAGGAATTTGTTTTTACACTTTTATTGCCGTCACACTTCATTAATTTCACATATTTACTCTTGATACTTGCCTGACTGAAACTTTTATATTTTCGAATGTAACTATAATCACTTATTTGCCGCACATTATTAATTCGAGTATTTCACATTTTGTAACTAGCTTTACGACGCGAGAGATTCTGTAGAATTGCGTAACGTGTACTTCGTGAATGCTTCTGTTGAACTGCGCGACGTGTAACTCGTGAATGATTCTCTTAAACTGAGCGTTACCTGTCTTTGGTTTCATAATTTATACTCCCTCACTCCGATATGGCTAAACATTATAACAGAGCTGCTATTGGTTAATAAAGCGCGCCAACATTAGCGTCTATTTTTATACCCAATCAAAATTACGAACACATATGCTCTAGGGAAGATATTCCCTCCATTTATACAGAAAAGCGCGCTACTCTGACGTCATTGGTTTGTCTCTTATAATTGATAAACAACTCACCCCCTCGCTCATTGTTATCCGCTCCTATTGTCAGTTTCAGTGAGGTCGTGTAAACTTATTTCCTAACAATGCTTATAGTTAACAAACATCTCAAATCATTGTCATACAATAATGTTAATTTACACTACAATCACTCTGGCATTCACAGTGTTGTGATATAAAATACTGCCTCAATTCATCACTAAGAAAAAAATCGATCTCTTTTGAATTCGCTGTAGAAGTTATAAATCAGATTGCGCTTCTTCGCCTTATGCATTTTAAACCGATCTTCACATTCTTTAGGTGTTAATGACGATTCAAATCGTAAAAACTCAAGGCCTGGAAATGTTCTCTAGTCAAATTCAGTTTTGGGTGAACACAAAATCTTTAAATGATGATAATTAACAATCTATTATAGCAAATCGAACTAACTACACGGCAATCAACTGGAAAACATCAGAAAGTTTCTGTCAAACAAACAAATTACATTTGTTTTTAGAAACATGGTATTCTAAAAAATTTCAGTATTCCCTTTTATAAGTAATCCACTCAATTTTAACTGGAAATGTGTACTATTTGTGGTCCAAATTATGATCGAAATTGAAATAACAGGGTATGAAATTGCTTCCCTTTTTGATTGTGTTTTATTATGCCAATTGAGATATTGTGGTTGGGTGAAATGTCCCAGGTCTCTCCAAATGTTCCAGTGCAGTGAGCATGTACTGTCTCCGCAAATTACCCCCGTTATAACACTTGTTGCGGAAGCGTATCTAAACTCGCTCTTGACCATAACTAATAGAGAAGAGCTGGTTGACCTAACCGCTCGAGATCTTCGCATCGGCGGCCCCTACCTGGGGGCGGCTCCCGCCTTCAACTTGGGTCAACTAATTTTATGGTGGTTACAGCCGAGCCGTCTGACTTCGTAATAACATTTAATTAACAAAACTCCCACAGCCTCTCCAAGGAGCTGTAACCCAGTTTGAGCGCGTATGCCGCCTCTTGTTTGTTTATTTCCGGCGCTGCCGTCGCGGCCAACTCGAAACACTTTTACTTTCTCCATTACGTACTATAGTAAATATAAGAAGCATTGCAATCCACCCAAAAATTCTGAATGGATATTTCAACGAAATACACGTTTTGAAGCAAAGCTCCCTGGATCCAAAGAAGTCCTTTTGTTTTTTGTTTTTTTTTTCTTTAAGTATCCATGTGTGTCTTCTTCGTTTTGAGTTATACTGTTCACAGACACATACACACACGTACTTTTTCCTAAAAATGCTCTTTGGGGTTGAGGGGGCCTGAAAACATGTATTGCGGAATACAATACTTCCTCTAATCTAAGCGCATAGTAGAAAAAGTAAAAATTACTTTTTTTTTCAAACAAATTGCAGATAGAAACTTTTAAAAATAAACTTTTTAGATTAGAGCATTTTGTTTTAAATTTAGTATTGTGGCTTTAACATTATAGACATAACGCGACCACAATAAATTTTAATAAGTACAATATATTGAAACAAATTACAACGTTGATTATGTAACATTATACGATTTTATTTCTCTTAAAAACTTTACTATGTTATGAGAGATGGTCGGTCACAGAGAGGTTAGCTGGAATACCACACTGAAGCCGATGAACATCGTAGATAGGACACTCTGCAACTATATGCTGAACTGTGAGAATGGAGTGACATGTAGTTATGATCTTTTCGAAGGAGATATGAATAATTGCAGTATGTCCGATAGGTAGCCTGGTCACGACGAATTAGATGTTTTATTGGGAGCTTAAGGCGGTTAGTTTGCTATTGGATGTGGAACTCCAGTGTAGCTTCCATTTCTTACATCTTTCATACTTGAGGAAAATTTGGAAGTCGCGATGTGGAACCTTGAGGTCGACCAGGCTTGGAGAGTGACATGGCTTCTTTAGCTGCTTCATCAGCTTTTCCATTTTCAGATATGGCCAGATGGTATCACACGTTTATTGCAGGCTTTTATCTCATTATACAGCTGTAAAATATTCTGTACTAAAGAGTTTCTGGGCGACTTCTGTCGAAGAGCTAGAATTACGCTCATGGAGTTATTGAAGATGAGATAACAACGGTGTTCAGCTCTCATTATGTATTCCAGGGCAAATCTTATTGCAAAAAGTTCACAGGAGAATATAGAGAGGTAACTCGGGAGACTGTAAGAAATTGTATGTTCAGGATGTACCACAGCACAGCAAATTATATTCATAGAGCAACTTAGTTTTTTTTTTTTTCACCTCTCACTTCTCTAATGTTCTCACTGTAACTTATTCTAGTTCAGCTTCACTGGAACTTCACTTAGTTCACACTGCCACTTTACTAATACGAACTAGTCCACCTTTCACTTTCCTTCTTCACGTAGCGGCGTAATACAACACGCACAACGTAGACAATTCTTCCGGAAGGTTCACCCGCTGGGGAGTAGAACCCAAGGCTTATACTCTCTCTCCTGCATCAGCTGCACTCACTGCACGTCGCAGTTGTCATTACAAACTCACTCGTAGAACCAGAAACACACTTGCTAACTCGCCCACGAATTGCCTAACTCAAGTGACTCCTATCGCGAGAACGCTCGCTTGTATATCCGACAGAACCTTCCGCAGAACATTTTGGAACTATAACCGTGTTTCAAAGTAAGAACCGTTTTAATGTTTTGCCACTGCAGCGCTGCAGTCACAGTTTTGAGTATGCGCAATCACTTCCTATTCATCGGAAGCCAGGGGCAGCTAAGAGCGATTGTCACTTTGTGTTTTCCTGTTTTAGAGAGTTTCTAAATGTTCAAAAGCATCGAACGACTCGCCGAATGTCAAGTCGGATCAGTGACTGGTTTTTTGAATGCGAGAAATGTTAGGCCAGCAAACATTTATCGCTAATATATGGGGAAACACTAATGAGCGATGGAATGGTGTGGAAGTGGGTGTTTAACGAAGGTCACGAAAATGCGCATGATGAGCCGCGGAGCGCGCGGCCGTCTGTGATCACGATGATTTGTTGTAAGCTTTGAAAGAAAACATTCCCGACGTTTTACCATATCGGTATTTTAGCATTATTCACAAATTTTAAGGTTAATCCTCTACAACATTGTGACCCAACGTTTAGGATTTCGGAAACTGTGCTCAAGATGGGTGCCTAAAAATCCTACCGATGAGCACCAGAATAAGCGATCTGCCACTGCACTGACTGTTCTCATGCGATATGCTGAGGAAGGCGATGATTTGGTGACGCATATCGTTACAGGTGATGAGACATGGGCAAAGCAACATTCCATGGTGAAGGCACACAACATCCCCGTGAAGAAGAAATTCAAACAGACATATCCACTCCACTGTGCACGGTTTTCTGAGACAGACAAGGTGTTTTACTGGTTGAACTCTTGCCCAGAAATGCGACAGTAACAAAGACGTCTATTGTGAGACACTACGAGAGCTCCGTCGTGCAATGCAAAACAAAAGGCATGGAATGCTTTTGGTTCATGACAATGCCCGGACACACACACACACACACACACACACACACACACACAAACAAACTCAAGATCTGATCGCATTATTTGATTGGGAACAATTCGACCACCCTCCCTACAGTCCGGATTTGGCACCAGTGATTTTCATCTGTTTCTTCATCTGATGAAATTCCTTGGTGGAAAACATTTTCACGACGATGATGATGTGAAAACAAGAACTGCAGACTTGGCTTTCATCACAGGCGGCGCCATTCGTTGACGAAAGTATGCAAAAACTAATTTCCCGTTACAACAAATGCCGGAATAACGGTGGTGACTATGTAGAGAAGTATTTGGACAATAATGCTATGCTATTGTTTTAAAAAATTATGGTACTTATTTTAAAAACACGTCTCGTATCTTTGTTGGTCTCCGACTGCCTGGCGCCGACCTTCGGATAACTGGACGATAGCCGCTGCGACATAATGGTTTCACTTACTAGAGTGATATTAATAAGCCGTAAAAAATTTAGACCTCTAGTTTCATTTGTGCACTAATAATATGCACCTGAGTGTCAACAAATCTGATGTGCTGCACTCACATGATTTTCTCTACTCTTGTGCAAACTATTTTTACAAACGCTTATTCTGCATCCAGATAAACATTTGCAGAAACTATCTTATTTATATTTTCTTGTAGGTGCAAGGGGAATATGGTATGCTTTAAGCGATAGTCAAATGTTTTAAGAGCTGGTTGCTATGTGGCGCATTACATTTTCTTTGCATGTCCAGGACATAAAAAAACGAAAAACAAATTCCCACTTGAGAAAAAGTACGAGTATTGGAAAATGCAAACAAATAAGAAAGAATATCTCGGAAATGGTTCACTCCACAAAAAAATGTATATGACATAAATTGTGTGTAGTAAAATTTTGTCTGTCTCTTACGATTCAGTAGTTATGCGTAAGTCATTCAGAATGAAGAGCACTTTTGGGGACATTCCCAGAAAATTCAAGGTATACACCTCATTTGCCATGAAAATATCTTAAACATATATTTTATTCAAAATTGTTTGAGCCATTTTTGAGAAAATAAAATCTTTGAAAATGTTTCATGTAAAGGGTAGTCTGGGGTGAGAGCTTTTCTTGAAAATCTTCGTGTCACATCCTTGGAAGATACTAAACTGAAATACCAAGTTTGGATCTATCCGAATTTTCGGTTTTTAAGTTATGCTATCGATAGAATGACAGACACACACTCTCAGTCAGTTTCAAAAAATGCTTTGGATTCAGGGCACCTCAAAATATGGAGGTGTAATCTCGGTATCGAACATTTGGGTGGAGTGCAATACTTCCCCTACTGACTATACGTAATGGAGAAAGTAAAAATTACACTGGGGAACAGTGATTTTGGTGCCTTATAATTCTGACCTATTTATGGCTGTATTTGGGTCACTGATTCCAAAAATGCTCTCAGTTTTGCCCTCACAGCTCTAGTTTTTGAGATACAGCTTATTCACATTATACACCAATTTAACCTTATTGGTCCGCATATACAACTATATTACTTGCACACAATTAAATAAAGAATACATTTGGATGGATCAAGCACATTCTTTTTCATGAAGCAACTTTCTATCAACTACCATAATTAGTTTATACACTATTCGCATTAGGTTCATTGATTTTCTTCCATCAGGTTTCTGAATTCTCGTTTATGTGATTTCCTCTTGTATCTGTCAACCAAAGGTTATGTGATGTTTTTTTCTCCATCGATCATGCTTTCTGTAAGAGGCCACTATCTTGTCACCCAATGTCGATCTTTAGCTCTAGAGTTCCATAGGCATATTAAGCATGGGTATTTGGTGTACCCACCTTGTTGTCCTAGAAGAAAGTTCATCATCTTTATGTCCACACAGATAAGCCATTGGTGATCACGGTACGAGATCTTCTCTAGAACTGTAGCTATTGTAGCTTTATTTTCATGCATAGTAATTGAGTGACCAGTTGGTATTGACCTGTATTTGTTCCCATTATGCAAAAGAACACATTTTAAACTGCGTTTGGAGCTATCGATAAATAACCGCCACTCTGTTGGTGTGTATTTTCTTATACCCGGTTTCATTAGCAGTCCCTCAACATTGATGCAAAAAACAAATTGGTTTTCCGTTGTGAAGAACGGTAGGAAATCTTGCTGTCGTTTGCGATAGACTATCACTTTTGTTTCCGGTGACAGACATTGTTTCTCTGCCAGCCTAGAAGCCAACAATTCTGAACGACTCCTTTGGAAAACTAAGATCTCTAATGAGGTCATTCAATTCTGCTTGATTAAAACCAGATGTCCTGCGAAATCACTGTCATTTTGCTCAACATAGTTTTCAGCTAATTCATCCTCTGAATGTGTAACGGGACGTCATGCAGAGGGTAGATCGGGATATTTCCACATATTCCAGTTTTTGCTGTTGATTCCCTTTACATTTACTGAACAAGTGTGGTTTATTGGTTCTCGCCATATCATTGGTTCCCCAAATTTCAAGTATTTCCGCTTCCATTTTTCCAGTGTCGCAGATGCTGTGTGCATGTTTTACATACGATGTGAGGTGCCCAAGACTTATGTTGGTCTCCAAGTTTTACTTTGAAATAGGCCAAATAAGCTCTTTTTTACAAAATGGGTTATGGGTTTCCTTTGCTGGATGAATGTGTATTCCCCACAGATAAAACAAAACACATCAGGATTATTCACACATTTTCTTCGTGATGAAGCCATATCAGTGCTTATAAAAAGGAGACATAAATGTCAGAATAGTTAAAGTACATCTGCAAACACCATGAATAGACCTTGGATAAAATAAATTAGTATAATGCAAATAATATAATCAAGTTACAAATGGTGTTGTAAAACATAGTAGTCATAAGAGAAGTTTATACAGATATCAGTATCTCATAAACTAGAGCTGCTAGAATGAAATGGAAGACATTTTCGGAATCACCAGCATCAAAACACGCAGAATCAGGTGGAAAATTCAAGGTACCACGAAAACATTTTTTTTGTTCCCCAGTGTTATTAAACTGAGAAAAATGGTTTAAGATTTTGTTAACAAATGTTCCCACTCATTTATTTAGACACGTCCAGGACAATTATCAGCGTTCTCACTCTTTTCCTTGATTCTTTTGTGGCTCCTCTTAAGACGAGTTTAAAATTACGACTTTTGCAGTTTACAGATTTACATACATATATTGACACATAAAAGCAAGTCTTTAAAAGCGGGAACGTCCTACAAAAACATAACTGGCATTAAAATGTAAATCAAAAATATTTTATAAGTAGAATTTTGACTACACGTTCTTATTGTACACATCTTAAATGTTCAAAATACCGCAAAATCCCAAAATTGATTTTTATACCAATTCTGAGTGGCTGTCTTGCCTTAAGGTACGAGTCGAGTTTTTAAAGTACTGATACTTTTTAAAAAATAACAGAACATTATTTTCCAAATACTTTATTATAATTCGTTACCTTACAATACTTCTCCTCATACCTATCGCAACGGGAAACCAGTTTCTGTATGTCTTCGTCAAAGAATGATGACGTCTGTGGTGAAAGCCAAGTCTGCACTTCTTCTTTCTCAACACCATCGTCGTTTAAATGTTGTCCACCAAGGAATTGCTTCAGATGCAGAAACGGATGAAAATCGCTTGGTGCCAAATCCGGTCTGTACGGAGGGTGGTCGAAGTGCTCCCAACCAAATGATGCGATCAGATCTTGAGTTTGTTTGGCTGTGTGTGGCCAGGAATTCTCTGTCATTATTTCCCCATAAACCTCACACAATGGCAATGAATGTTTGCTGGCATAACATTTCTCGCGTTCAAAAAAACTAATAACTCATTTGGCTTCAACAGCCGGCGGATCGTTTTGAACATTTCGAAACCCTCTAACAACAGGAAAACACACGATTGCTCACAGGTGTGTCTGACTTCGTAGTGAATGGAGGTAATGATTGTGCATTCTCAAAATCGCGACTGTAGCGCTGTAGAGGAAAAATATTAAAACTGTACTTACTTTAATAATACGCCTCGCATCTCCCGAGTTATGAAGGAGGAAAACATGGGAAAAAACTCAGTGGGGGAGGACGGCCCTGGCGGTATTTGAACCGCAGACCGTGCCCCCTTGGCTACCCGTGACAGTAGACTGGAAACATTTACGATATTCTTTACCTCTGACGGTTTTTTGCAGAAGTGTTGAAGGCATCGAGAGGAGGAAGTTTTTATTTATCCTTTCTTTTTGTCTCGTTCTCGCAACCGACGAAAACTAAGGAAAGAATGAAAGTTCTCTTAGGTAGAGGTTTTAGTGGCAAACTACTAACTAGTTGGGATCCACCTTTGGGATGCATTGTTCCAACTGACATCAGAAGAAATGAGATTTTTCTCTCTGGCACGTGTAATCTCAAAGGGGATCGAGGAGGAATTTAAAACAAGTTCTTCCTGCCAATGTCATCCCTACACCACTGAAAACGCTGTTTGTTGACGGAAAATACTTGCATGTGTAACAGTTACACCACTTTTTCTACTCGCTCTTCTACAGACTATTCTAACGGAAGTTTGTAACAAAAATTCTGAAACATTAAAACATATATTTTTTTTCCACTTGGAGCATTCAAATCACCAATTAACTGAAGCTATAAACAGACAGGCACAAGCTTATCTCATCCTCTGTACACAGACTATTTATTAATTTTACAGAAAATGTGTATTAAATTGAGAAGATTGAGCTGAAGCATGAACCCACTGTAAACCAATCTTCGTCAAATTACGTGTTCTTACTTTGCCATCAATGTATATTCTTCGGTGTCTTCTATATAGGTAGAAGAATCTACTCAGTTTCACTAGATGCTCTTCTGTTCACAATTACAGCACGAGGACTAGACGCAACATATATATAATGCAACTATACTTTAACACAAAAGATCTTGACTACATTTCTAAAAACTTTTTATAAATTATTCCTTTACATCTTAGAAAAACGTCTATGATAAAGTAATTACAACCAGATTGTTGGCTAATCCTCTATACAGCGCAAGTTAATTTTATAATTTAAACTAGTTTATGATTTGTATCATTATTATTATTGTGAATGACATTTCCATAACCATTTGGATTTTCAAAGTAAGTATAAATACAAATATTAATAGGCACGCCCAAATTTGAACCTTGTTTTCTAGAAAACCTTTTTCAGAACTTTTCCACACTCAAAATGCCCCACATGATGCAATTTTTAGTTTATCTACACTTACAGTAAGTAGGGGAAGTACTGTATCCTACCGAAAAAATTTATGTCGAGATTTCACCAGAAATAAGTGTTTAGAGGATGTTGTAGAAACGGAGGCTACTAAAACATGCCGAAAGGAAAGTTCTGGGACAAATAAGCTGCACTTAATGGATTATTGTTCCGACGGCCCCACCCAGGTGCCTGACCGGAAGTCGCTTACCGGCGGCCCTCAGGTAGCTTCGCGCGCGGTTACATTATTAACGCTTGAAATATGAAAAATTTTGGAGAGTACAAAAAGCAATACTTTCAATACAGTAAGTGGAGGTTAATACAAAAAGTCATATATATTTTTTAAAACTCATTATTTGTAAAACCTGATTTTTTATATATATTTTGTTAAAAATTCATTGCGCGAAGCATTTTTATTAGAACAAGAATTTACGCAATAAAAATTAGTATTTAAATGCTATCCAAGCTAGTATTTTGAAACTGGTAAAAGCATTACTACCACAATGTGCAATAACTTTTTTTATCGTCCTCAGTACATTTTGTTTTTCGTCCTCATAGTCTACAGTTACCATGCTAGCTTCTGGTTCCCAAGGTCCCGAGTTCAAACCCGGCGGAGGGCGATGGATTTTTTTCGGGGGTAAAAATCCTTAGCATGGCTTCCTTCGGAAGGAAAGTAAATCCGGTGGTCACGTGTCGTACATTTACGGCACGTAAAAGAACCTCAAGTCTGATAAAAAAAAGCCTCTGAGCAAAATTACCGATCTTTCACGCGCAATATAGAATGGGACGCCAAGAACCACAGCAGTTAAAGAGCGTCCATAAATAAAAGTCAATTTAACTATTTGTCATCAATTTTAACAAGATATCTTGCATACTGCTGTCTTTCCAAATTTCACAGATGCATTACCTTAATACTTTAATAATTAACACATTTTCATTACATATTTACATATTTCTTTGTAGATATAAAAAGAATATAGTAGGTAAAGCTATAATCAGATTTTTAAACAGCATGCCGCTTTCTGATGGCATTGAAATTCCATATTCCTTGCACGACCATGGGAAAAAACGAATAGCGACTTACCATTTGAAAAAGTATAAACATTTGAAAATTTAAATCAATAAAAAAACAATATTTTGGAAGTGGTTTAAACCGTAAACAATTTAATTTGTCATAAATGGAGGTTTTGCGAGATACAATATCTTTGTGTGGCATGTCTTTGTTTGCGGCTTATCGTTTATCGCTTATGCAAAATTATAGAGATTCCTTCAGAATAAAGAGGACTTCACAGGTTATTCCCACAAAATTCAAGATATACATTTTAATCGTGTAAAGGTCATATACATTGGCATTTTAATCAAAATCGCTACAGCTATTTTTGGGAAAATACAAAATTTCGATAAATCTTACATGTAAAGTGTAGTTTGAAGCGAGGAGATTTGCTTGAAAATCTTCATGCCGAATTTTTGGAGGATTCTGAACTTAAGTACCAAGTTTGGTATTTTTCCCAGTTTTCGCTTTTGAGTTTTGCTGCTCACACAGACGGGCCTTTCTTTAAAAATATTTTTTTTTAATTCAGGGAGTCTGAAAACATTATTTTCGGTGAAACCTCGACATGGAATTTTAGGTGAAATACAACACTTCCTCTGATAACTAAAGATAATAAATATAAATAACTACGGTTATGTAATATAATCCGTAAGTAGTTACTTTTTAGATTTATTTTTAGCTTCTGCTCTTGTATTATTTGCTAAAATAATGAGAATATAATGGGGAATTTTAAAGCGTACAATTATTAAAATTAAAGGTTGGTGGAATTTGTTTCTTGTTGCAAACAACAGATGTACTGTTATTAGAGATGTGGATGTTGTTGATGTACATTCTCTTGTAGGATCTGGATATTTTCTCGAATGATGATGCTGTTCATCATTTTCTTACTGTATCGATAGTTTGGCCAAAGCAGTTATGTGCCGAGATATGTTTCCTTGTGAGTATTAATATTGAAACCGGCAACTGAATTTGTATTGCCAACACTGGCCGGAACGCTTAGATTATCAGCAGGAAGACGTTATCGGAACCATTACCTAAATGGTAGACAGAAGGATGCACCTATGTATGAAGTGTTTGGAGTGAGTAGAAAAGGTCATGTGAGTAAACCAATTCCTGAATCTTAAGTACCTGTACAATAAGTCTCCAAGGAACCCTTGCAGGGAGTGATAATGAATTCAAATATTTGAGTTGAATCATCAAGGATTCATATTGCCTCTGTTATTCTTTTTGATTTACGAACACGATGGATGTCGGCCGGTGTTGTGTTTATAGCAACTAAAAAAGCAAAATAGGCTTGGGTTGTTTTAATTAAACAATTCAATTGTAGCACTGATTGTGTACAAAGAAACAAGCGAGGTAGATAGACCGCTCTTACAATAACGTCACAAAAAGCATCCAAAACCGTTGCTCATCGGAATGCGTTGTTGATGATGATGAACATTCCGATCATTTCTAGCGTCAGAAATCAAAATGCCAAAACGGATATTGGACATTGAATACATTTTTGTATTATATTTCCGATATCGCTTGTCTGTAAACCTCGCCGACGTCACCTACACGCAGACAATTCGCAAAGAGACACTTTTGCCCGCTCCGCTAATTTGCAAACAGCTCTTGTGGAACGATTCGTCTGGAATAAATAGGCAAATAAAATTAGATTTGTCGTCGTCAGACCGTTGAGAACGCAACCCCCCGCAGCCCACTTGAGGAGCAAGGCAACATCGATCCTTAATTTAACGACACTTGCAAACTTTTGTCCCAGTGGACAAAAACACGCTGTAAATTTGTTTTTAAATTGACGGTGTCACACCGACTTGACAAATTATTTAGCATCTCTCACGATGTCACATCGAAGCGCTTCGTTTTTCGGGAAAACGAATGGCTGCTGTTTGTTTTGACGGCATCTCCTTTCACTCAACATTCCGTTACACTCGTTTGATGGCGGTATTTGCATTTATATTATTGTTTGTACAGAGAAAAGTACGATCTCGCGTAACTTCCTAAAACAGATCGATTCTGTCGCTTTTCCAAAGCGAGACAAAAAGAAATTTCTCCATTCCTAATTACCTCTGATCGGCGTTTGTTCCTGAAGGCGATAAAAGGCTCTGAAAAATGCTTAATATATCAGGGATACGCCGAAAACTTACACTTGCTGAAATCCAATAAGAACACTTAACACACACACACACACACACACACACACACACACACACACACAGAAATAAAAATCTGTGATTATCCTATCGTAAGCAGAGCTCGGCGTTTACCTATTTCGTTCCTTTGTTTAGAATCTAGGCTATGTAGATATATAGATAAGATATCTTTATTGGTTTCAAATTATTGAAGTTATTACACAAGTATTTATTGCATGGTTCATTGACCGTACATGCATATTTAATATACTAGGTATGGTGCCAAAATAAACATCAGAAAAAGAAAACAAAAAAGGAACAAGAAAAAGGAAAATAGAGATAAATTACCTTTGTCTAACTGAACAAATTTGACCTAGCTTCGCACACTTTAGCCAAGAAATATCCCATGTTTTACCAGTTCCTCTGGTCAGCCAGTAGCTCACAACATGCCAGTCTCTTTCTTGACGTACTTATGAATTTTTTCTTTGAGTTTAATCATTCGCTGGTTCTCCCACTGTGCACATTCCGCCAAAATATGTACCCAGTCCTAATCCAAATCGCAGAATGGGCAGATTCTCCTGCCAGAATCGTCAGTCATTTTCTGTGCCCTCCAGCCCCCTAGTCTAAACCATGCCATTCCTGATCTTTCCTTTCTTCCTAAATTAAGTATATATGCCTCTTTACCCCAATTCAATTTTATTTCAATTATTAGAGAAGGTTTAATTTTACAATCCGATTCCAGTTCCTGTTGGTTGATGTCTCTTAGTCTTCTTTTGACATCTTTCCATATGTTTTTGTCATTTGTTTCAGCTTTTTGCCATACGACCCCATTCCTATTCTCGTCAAACCCCTTTCCAAATCAGCTGCCCAAAACTTAGGAGACAGGTTTTCTCGCTGGTATTTATAACATTTGGATCGTAGTGTGGAGTTATCCCCCTGCATCAGCCTCAGCCAGTACTTCACTTGCTCTTATTTTACAGTGTCTTCATAACATCCCACCTCCCTCAATACCCCCGAATTTGATGTGCCTTGTGAAACTCCAAGAACTCCTTTCCAAAACGTTACCTGTGTTTTATTTACATGCTCTGCTCTTTCCCATCCCAGATTTCACTGACAAAATTGGCCTTATCATAGAGTTATACATATTTTCTAGTGTATCTATAGGTATCCGCAAGAGGGTACAGGCTATGTATATATAAATATGTTCTATGCTTACTAAGTAAAATACATAGTGCGTCTTTTCGTAACTTAAAGAGGGCCTACTATAGCCTTTCTCTTTATTGTAACAAGCACCTTTATGAAGGTTTTTGCCTATCGCACTTCCGTTAGTTTTGTTATTGACCGCTATTTATTAATGTGGTATTAACCTCAATACTACAATTATAATGTGTCTCAAGCAAGGACGATTCCCTTGTAAACACATGGGAGGGAAGAAGGAGAGAGTCAGTGAGACGGAACGTTCTTAGCCTGCTGATTGGTGGAGGGAAGTCCGTAGGTGTTTTCTTTTATTTGTTTTCGCACAATAACCGCCTCTAAGAAGTACAGCACTGCAAGTAGTTTTCTAATCACTGCTCCGCGTAAATTATAGTATAACACTTAGTAAAATCCCTCGGTCTACGGACTGCGCGAGTATTCAGGAGGGATAAATCGCCCCTTTCTACTTGTCTCTTGCTTTTAGCTACTGAGTTGTCCATTGAGGTGTCCTAAAGAGGAAGTTGGCTGATACGTAGGAAAGTACAACGTCACTGGCGTGAACACAGCAATTTTATAGTGAAGACAATTTTAATAGGATCTTGTTTACATCGTGATAACCCCGAAAACTAAAATCTGTATTACAGTTCTGTAGTAGGTAAGTTAAGAGCATAGTTTCGAGATGATTATGTGTGGTTGGTCTCCCTGTAAAAAAATTAAAGCCGCTACTTTTCTTTGTAAGACTTCAAATGAAATAATTTGTATTATGAAAAACCAATCAGCGAGTAACTTTTTCCTTGAAAAGATAGATGGAGGAGTGAAAGCTATGAAATACCCTAAAAAGTGTAAATTAACTTTTGGAAGATTCCCATGATAATACCGCATGTATGTGAAATGCTATCGCTAGTTATATGCAAACATTTGCTTTCACACCCGCTGCACGTGGCCTGCCGCAGCAATCACAAAATTTTTGTTGCAATGCTCTCGTGTCTTTAGTCCTGCCTCTACAGTTGGATAGTTACAATAGTGGCGTGATAAACGATTTTGTGAGAATAAATTAAAATAAAGCACGAGCTAGGTAAAATTACGGCGTGGTGCTTAAGCAGCGACTCACGGACAGAATAGGAGAGGCATATCCACCCAAGGCAGTTAGAAAGGGTTTTTTCTAAGTTGCTGAACTATAGTTTAGAGAACTATCTCCAAATCTTCAGATTCATTTCTCTGTATCCTGCACATACACCATAGTTGTGTTCTAGGATCGTGAATTCTGAAAGGAATGCTTACAACGGACAAACACATAAACATGGAGACAGCTTAAACAGAAGACAGGCGCAATTACACAGTATTAAATTACTATTGTTAAATAATATGCAAACGACCGCGGAATATTTGGCGATGCTTAACAAAGAAACCCCGAAACATAACCTTATACTACTACATGATAATATTAATTCTGTAACACATAGATTTAACAGGTTACGGGCAATGCCTTAATCGATTTATTGCGAAGTTAGAGCTGTTACACCTAGCGTTGCAAAACTTATCTGCACACGTCAAACACGTGGCGGGTTGAGTCCGTTCCAACTTGTTTACAACAGGATCGTTCTTGCCCGAGATGGAGTTTTTTATATTTCGCGGTCTGAGCCAAAGAACCGTTGTTGACAGCATGCTTGTAATACCGGCATTCCTTTCGTAACGTCGCCAGCTGCGTTGTTTCGTGTAATAATGAAACAGTGGCTACTTAGCACAATAAAGTGTACGGTAAATGGTAAATTACAAAAACTATTGCTTTTTGACTGGAATATCCATCACTTACCTCATCGCTTTGTTTATTAATATGATGGCTTTATTGTTTTCTATTTCCCATATGGGCGTAAACACAGTACTGAATAAAAGGTCTATAGACATGTTTTATTGCAAACACAAAAATAGCCTGTTTAACAACAAAACCTATAAGCCTCGATAATAAAAGCTAACAGTGAAGGTAAAACGTATGCCAGAAAGAAATTATTTTGAATAATTATTCTTTATTGATACAGAAGAGTGTAAATTTAAAGAAATAATCTTCACAGTTTGTATTCCAATAAGAGAATACTAGAATTTAGGAAATTCAATGTACGGGATATGTACACTCTGTTTGTGAAAATTACAACACCAAGAAAGAACTTCCCGAATAACTCCAAACTTGGTGGAAGTGTAGAAGAGTGTGCAAGCAATAAGTGATTAGGTTTGCAGAGAGATGGGGTACACGTAGACCGAGGAGAGCCCTCTCGTGTCGGTCCGACAAGGTCAGCGTTGCACCCAGTGTAGTCAGTGCAGAGCTGTCAAACAAGGTGGAAACAATAAAGTACGTGCCAGTATGCCTCGTCGACGTCAAAGGGAGGCATATCGACAAGTGAATGAGTTTGAACGGGGCAGAATGATCGGTCTCCGGGAAGCTGGTTTGTCATACCGTGACATTTCGGCTCCTACAGGGCATGCTGCTACGACAGTGATGCGTGTGTGGAAGCAGTGGATAGATGAAGATCGTACGCAGCGAAGAGCGGGTACTGGATCACAAAACATGACCACGGCACGGGATGACCGTCATCTTGTACGCAAGAACATAACGGACCCTACAGCTTCATCCATAGTGTTGGCTCGACGCCGGAGCACTTCAACAAGTGTGAACTTGTCTGCGTCAACGATTCGTCGCCGTCTGCTGCAGCTTGGACTGGTTGCATGCATGCCATTGTCCAGAAACCACAAGCTCCTCCGACTGCAATGGGTACGTGAACACCTTCACTGGGTGCTGAATGGCAAAATTAGTCTTTTCGGACGAGTCCCGCCTCAACGTGTCTTACAGTGATGGCCGCATACGTGTCCGGCGGTACTGTGGTGAGCGCAACCTGGAGGGCTGCATTGTTGAGCGGCATAGCAGACAAACACCAGGTGTGATGGTTTGGGGCGCCATTGGTTACAATAACCGATCTCGCCTCCTACGAATTGAGGGCACTTTGAACAGCAACCGGCACCTAACGGTGGTTGTACAGCCTGAGGTACTCCCCCTGCTTCAGGCATCTCCACAGGCCACATTTCAACAGGACAATGCCCGGCCACATATTGCGAGGAATGTACAAGCCTTCTTCGAAAGGCGACGGCTACCATTGCTTCCCTGGCCTGCACGTTCGCCTGACATCGAACAATTTGGGATATGGTTGGTCGGCACTGGTGCGTCACGCTCCTCCAGTAACCAGTGTCACGGATTTGTGGGCTCGAATACAAACTTCGTGGAGGGGAATCCCTCAGGAACTTATTCAGAACCTTTTTGATTCAATGCCACGGCGTATAGCAGCTCTAATTGCAGCGCATGAAGGCCACAACAAATACTGAATATTAGGGCCCAAAGGTCATGTATAGATTTGAAACGTTTATCATTTGTTACTTGTCATGTACCTAACCTGTCGTATTAAGACTGTGTGCATTTCATATTTCTGTACCTACTGTTCCGTGAAGTCAAAATGTGCTTTTAAGCGGTAAATGAATAAAGTAAGTGCATTGTTCCTATCTCACTGTGCCTACTTCAATGCATGTCATTACTGATAGTGCCTATACTAGTGCGTATTCGCCTACCTATTTTAAGTTTTCTAGCGCCTACTGCGCCGAGCTGTAATCATGAGAAAAAACTGTTCTAAAATTAATACATGCTGAGGCAGTTGTTCGCAGACGACATTAGAATTCAAAATAATGTGAAATTACAAAAATTATATATCGAGATTTCATATTGAAGATAAAAAGTCACGCGTACGCAAGCAGCATAATTCAAAAACGAAACGTCGCTTAAAATCCAACTTGGTACTGTGTCTTCCAAGAAAGCGAACACGAAGATTTTCAAGAAAATCTCCCCACCACAACTATCCTTTATATGATACACTTTTCGAAAATTTTTATGTGCTAAAAAATTACTAACGACTTTCATTAAAATACTATATATTAAAGATATTTATATGATAAATCAAATGTATATCTTAATTTCTTTCGGAACAAACTGTGAAGCCGTCTTCATTCGGAAGTAATTTTGTATAACTGGTAAAGGTTAAACCATAGATGAAAACGTACTACATAAAAACTCTGATGTGTTACACTCACATGGCTTTCTCTACTCTTGTACAAACTAATTTTAGAAACGCTTATTCTCCATATGCTTCATGTTAATCGAGATATCGAGATGTTAATCTTATTGCTAATTTTCTTGTAGGTGCAAGGGGAATATGGTAGGCTTTAAGCTATAGTCAAATATTTTAAGAGGTGGTTCCTATGCGGAGTATTCCATTCTTTTTACATTACCAGTACAAAAGAATCTGATGTGTTACACTCACATGGCTTTCTCTACTCTTGTACAAACTACTTTTACAAACGCTTATTCTCCATCTACTTCATGTTAATCGAGATAAACATTTGCAGACTCTATCTTATTGCTAATTTTCTTGTAGATGTAGGGGAAAATATATTTACAACGGCAATATGGAAAAACAGTAGCCTTTAAGCAAATACATATCTCTTAATAGCTGGTTGCTAGGTGCAGCACCATTCTCTTTGCCATAGATTATAACTCTTTGCATATCCAAGACAAAAAAATAAATAACGAATTCCCATTTGAAAAATAAGTATTGAAAAATGTAAGGGAATAACAAGCAATATCTCGAAAATGGTTCACTCAACAAAAAAATGTATATGACATAAATTGTGTATTTTAACGCGATCTGCATTTTTTGTGTAGTAAAATTGTGTGTATCTCTTATGGTTTACCAGTTATACAAAAGTCGTTCACAATGAAGAATACTTTTGGAGACATTCCCAGGAAATTCAAGATATACATTTTTTTTGTCATAAAAATATCTTAAATATATGATATTTTAATCAAAATCGTTAGAGCCATTTTTGAGAAAATTAAAATTTTCGAAAAATCTTCCATGTAAAGGGTTCTCTGGGGTCGGGGGATTTTCTTGAAAACCTTCGTGTCGCATCCTTGGAAGATACTGAACCTAAATACCAAGTTTGGTGTTTATCCGACTGTTCGTTTCTGAGTTATGCTGTTCACAGACAGACACACACACAGACACACACACGGACATGTTTCAAAAAATGCTTTTTTTGGATTCAGGGGGTCTCAAAACATGTATTTTCGGTGAAATCTCGGTATCGAATTTTTGGGTGGAATACAATACTTCCCCTACTTACTATACGTAGTAAAGAAAGTAAAAATGAATAACGAATTTGAGAAAAGTATAAGTATTGGAAAATTTAAGGGAATGACAAGCAATATCTCGAAAATGGTTCACCCAACAAAAGAAATGTATATGACATAAATTGTATATTTTAACGCGATCTACATTTTTTGTGTACTAAATTTTTGTCTATCTCTTATGGTTTACCAGCTATGCAAATGTCGTTCACAATGAAGAATACTTTTGGAGACATTTCCAGAAAATTTGGGATATACCTTTCATTTGTCATGAAAATATCTTAAACATATGATGTTTTAATCAAAATCGTTAGAGCCATTTTTTGAGAAAATTGACATTTTCGAAAAATGTTCCATATAAAGGGTAATCTGTAGTCGGGGGGATTTTCTTGAAAACCTTCGTGTCGCATCTCTGGAAGATACTGAACCTAAATACCAAGTTTGGTGTTTATCCGACTGTTCGTTTCTGAGTTATGCTGTTCACAGACACACACAAGGACATGTTTTCAAAAATGCTTTTTTACTTTCTCTACTACCTATAGTAAGTAGGGGAAGTATTGCACTCCACCCAAAAATTCGATACCGAGATTTCACCGGAAATACATCTTTTGAGACACCCTGAATCCAAAAAAAGCATTTTTGGAAACATGTCCGTGTGTGTGTCTGTCTTTGAACAGCATAACTCAGAAACGAACAGTCGGATAAACACCAAACTTGGTATTTAGGTTCAGTATCTTCCAGAGATGCGACACGAAGGTTTTCAAGAAAATCACCCCACCCCAGATTACCCTTTACATGGAAGATTTTTCGAAAATTTTAATTTTCTCAAAAATGGCTCTAACGATTTTATTTAAAATATCGTATGTTTAAGATGTTTTCATGACAAATAAAATGTATATCTTGAATTTTCTGGGAATGTCTCCAAAAGTATTCTTCATTGTGAACGATTTTTGCATAACTGGTAAACCATAAGAGATAGACAAAATGTTACTACACAAAAATTGTAGATCGCGTTAAAATACACAATTTATGGAATATACATTTTTTTGTTGAGTGTACCATTTTCGAGATATTGCTTGTTATTTCCTTAAATTTTTCAATACTTATTTTCTCAAATGGGAATTCGTTATTCATTTTTTTGTCTTGGATATGCAAAGAGTATTAATCTGTGGCAAAGGGAATGATGCTGCACCTAGCAACCAGCTATTAAGAGATATATATGTGCTTAAAGGCTACTGTATTTTTATATTGCCCTTGTAAATATATATTCCCCTTACATCTACAAGAAAATTAGCAATAAGATAGACTCTGCAAATGTTTATCTCGATTAACATGAAGTAGATGGAGAATAAGCGTTTGTAAAAATAGTTTGAACAAGAGTAGAGAAAGTCATGTGAGTGTAACACATCAGATTTTTTTTATTCAGGGGTCTGAAACATATATTTCCGGTGAAATCTCGGTATCGAAATTTTGGGTGGAATACAATACTTCCCCTACTTACTATACGTAGTAGAGAAAGTAAAAATTTAGATCTAGTTAATACACGCACATTACAGGGCGTGGTTATAAAGTAAGTACACATGATTTTTTAATAAACAACAGAACATTATTTTCCAAATACTTTATCATTACTCATTACCTTCCACTACTTCTCTGCATAGACAGCGAGCGCCGTTATTCAGGCACTTCTTGTAACGGCAAAGCAGTTTTTGTATGCTTTCGTTAAATAATGATGCCGCCTGTGATGAAAGACAAGTTTGCACTTGTTTTACATCATCGTCGTTTAAATGTTTTCCACCAAGAAATTTCTTCATATGAAGAAACATATGAAAATCTCTTGGTACCAAATCCGAACTGTAGGAAGGGTGGTCGAATTGTTCCCAACCAAATGATGAGACCAGATATTAAGTTTGTTTGTCTAAGTGGGAAATTAAACTGAGTTTTATTTATGGACGCTCTTTAAGTGCTGTGGTTTTTAGCGTCCGTGAAAGCCCGGTAATTTTGCTCAGAGGCCTCTTTATCAGGCTTGAGATTCTTTTACGTGTCGTAAATCAACGACACGGGACCACCGGCTTTACTTACCTTCCAAAGGAAGCCATGCTAAGGATTTTTATGCCCGAAAAAATCCATCACCCTCCGCCGAGTTTTAACCCGCGACCTCGGAAAATAAAGGCTAGCATAGTAACAACTACACCACGGAGGACGACTGACTATGTGAGGCCGAGAATTGTCACTCATTATTGTTTCGCCATAAATCTCTCACAATTGGCAATGAACGTTTGCTGGGGTAACACTTCTCACATTCAGAAATTAAATTACTGATCTGAACTCACAGTCAGCAGGTGGTTCATTTGGAAACGCTCTAACAACAGCAAAGACAAAATGACGATCGCTCACAGCTGCGTCTGGCTTCCTATGAATGGAGGAAGTGATCGCGCATGCCCTAAATCGCGACTACATCGCTGCAGCGGCAAAATATTAATACGTTACTTACTTTAAAAACACGCTTAGCATGTCAAATAAGTTGTTTTTGTGGCATCAGCCATTTCTGAGATGTCCGTTACTAATGGCTCGATTTGTTCAACACTTTTGTTATTCTTTTGAGATCCTGTCAACATTCAGTTGTTTCCCGCGATGTCATGGAAACAGTATGGAATTTTAAGACCAGCATATAGCGTCCAGTTGTTAAACATTTGACTATCGCTGTTCTCTTTGTATCTATAACGAAATATAGTGTAGCAGTTTCTGCAAAGGTTTATTTGGATTAAGATGAAGTAGATATAAAAATAAACTTTCTAAGAATAATTTTTATAGCTACTACGAGGGCAGTCCAGAAAGTCCCAGACGTTTTGGCCTATCGTGGCAATGAGTAGGGCTAGAGCCGCCATCTTGGTGTTAGAACCTTCCTACATTCAGTACGCATCCAGCTGTGGTAGCCTGAGGACTGTGCCTTCCTTACTGTGCTCTCTGTGAGTTGTTAAAATGTGCGCTTCAATAGAAAATCCCGCCACTTGTGAAGTGCGGCTGGCTAAAAAGAAAAAAACAATTGAAACTTATCTTCAACTTTGTGATGGGAGGGAATAATGAGTGAAACCCGAGTCAGGTAAATGGTGGATTGATTTTAAAAATGGCGTACCAATGTTCACGACGAGGATCGCAGTGGTAGGCCTAGCCTTATGACTGATGAACTGTCAATGCAAATCAATGACAAAATTGGTGAAAATCGTCGCTTCACGATTACAGAACTTTCGGAACGTTTTCCCCAAATTTCACGGAGTTTGGTGCTTCAAATTGATGCTTTGATACTCACGCTGAACTGCATGCCGGAGTAAACCAGTGGTTGAAGTCGCAGGCGGCAGATTTCTACAGAGAGGGTATTGAAAAACTTGTGCCACGGTATGGTAAATGCCACAGTTTGAATGGCGATTATGTAGAAAAATAGCTTAAGATGTACCTTTCAAATGTAGATAATAAACGTTGATATTTGCATTTTGTTAATTGTTTATTTCAAAACGTCTGGAACTTTCTGCATTACCCTCGTAATAAACGATAGAGGGTAGAGAGGATCGTGTGAATGTAACACTTAAGATTTTTTTTATATTCAGTGAGTTTCAAAACATATACTACCAGTAAAATCTCGGTATAACTTTTTTGATGGAATGCAATACCTTCACCTACTTAGAGGAACTAAAAATGTACAGTAGCCATGGTAATGGAGCCGCCTTCACGCATCCGTGGAGCTGCATGTCAAAAAGTTGTTCCAAAATGAGACTCCAACCGCTGCCTACACACTGACAATGGAATACATGCAAATGCAGTCTCCTTTGAAGGAGGTCGTTATAAGTTTATGAGTTCAGAAGTTCAATTTATAGTGTTGGTCTTGGAAACTTCCGCGCAGTAATTGTACAGCAGTTTACACAGTCAGGAAAAGCTATTCCCTGTACTTAATAAAAGGATAAGTAGCGCAAAGTGACTTCAAAGCGGAGCTAATTCACGGCTGTTACACTTCTTACTTAAAGTTTATCCCGTGAATCGAACTAGAACATAGTCTCCTATGTTATTTTCTTAGGATTTACGCCAAGAAAATTTATACAATATATTATTGAAAATAGACAACTGATTTGTTGCATTCACATGACTTTCTCTACCCTCTGTCGCTTATTAGCTACAAATTATTGTTACGAAAGTTTATTTTCCCATCTACTACATTTAATCCAGACAAACCTTCGCAGAAACAGCTACATTACACATTTCGTTATAGATACAAAGAGAACAGCGATAGTCAAATGTTTAAGAACTGGACGCTATATGCTGGCCTTAAAATTCCATACTGTTTCCATGACATCGCGAGAAACAGCTGAATGTTGACAGGACTTTTGAGATAATTCGAACCATTAATAACGGATATTTCAGAAGTAGTTGATGCCACAAAAAAAACTTATTTGAAATGAATTGTGTGTTTTAAAGAGATTTACTATTTTTTTTGTTGTAGGTTTTCGTCTATCGCTTAACGTTTACCAGTTATACAAAATTGCTTCCGAATGAAGATTATTTCCAGAAAGATCATGATATACATTTTAATTGGCATATAAATATAGTTCATATATGGCATTTTAATCAAAATCGTTAGACATTTTTTAGAAAATAAAAAATTACGAAAAATGTTCCATGCAAAGGATAGTTTGGTGTGGGGGCGTTGTTGAAAAATCTTTGTGTCGCATTTTTGTAAGACATTGAATCGAAATACCAAGTTTGGTATTTAGGGACTTTGTTTTTGAGTTATGGCGTTCATATGTTAAAGTATAAGCATTGGAAAATTCAAAAAAATAACAAGGAATATCTTCAAAATGGTTCACAAAAAAAAAAAATGCATGTGACATAAGTTGTGTGTTTTAACGAGATCTACAGTTTTTGTGTAGCAAAATGTTGTCTATCTCTTACGGTTTACCAGTTATGCGAAAGTCACCCATAATGAAGAGTACTTTTGGGAACGTTCCCAGAAAATTCAAGATATAAATTTAATTTGCCATGAAATTATCTTAAACATATTATATTTTAATCAAAACTGTTAGGGACAAAATTAACATTTTCGAAAAATGCTATATGTAAGGGGTAGTCTGGAGTGTAGGGATTTCCTTGAAAACCTTTGTGTCGCATCCTTAGAAGATAATAAACCCAAATACAAGTCCATTATTTATCCGACTTTTCATTTTTGAGTTATGCTGTTCACAGATACACACACAGGGACATGTTTCCAAAAATGCTTTATTAGGATTCAGGGCACCTCTAAACATGTATTTCTGGTGAAACCTCGGTATCAAATTTTTGGGTGGAATGCAGTACACCCCTACTTACTATGCATAGTAGAGAAAGTTTTAGTAAGAACAGTTTGTATATATGCTAATATACGATAGAGGGTAGCGAAAGCCATGTGAATGTATTACATAAGATTTTTATCATTATTAATTTTATCCTGGTCATATAAAGAAAACGGAATTTGTAAGCCATCACATAGCAACCAGCTCTTAAAACACTTGACTATCGTTTAAAGCCTACCATGTTCCCCTTACAAGTACAAGAAAATTAGCAATAAGTTGTTTATCTCGATTAACATGAAGTAGGTGTAGAATAATCGTTTGTAAAAATAGTTTGTTGAACAATAGGTAGGGAAGGTGATGTGAATGCACACATCCGAATTTTAGATATGTAGCGGTATATTACTAGGGCAAATAACTCTCATCGTTCGCTCTTCAATGTTCGCTTGCGTGCTTCTTTTAATAGTTTTGTTCATTGTCCACAAGCGGGATGAAATTTCTGTTGTAACCTTTAGGGATTTTAATCTGGGTCATGTGATCTCAACTGTCAGTCTTGTAGGTATGTGTTAAATTTGAGCTTGTTCAGTATAAATCCACGATGGTTTTGTAAAGTGATATACTAAACCCTGTTTCTTATAACCTTGCCCCGCAGACATGTATTCCTTTGCGCTGGGTTTCCTTCTCCTTTCCTCTGGTTGGCTAGTGTGCACCTTCGAATGGTAACAACCAAGCCGTGTGCATAATTAGCTTCCTCCGATATTGCACATTCAGGGTGAGAATGCAGAGGAAGGTTTTATCAGTCCATCCCATAACCGCCGGAGTCCCGTAAGGCAGCTACTGTCGCCGCTTCTCTTCGCGGCCTACATGTCGGACTTCCCTTCGGGACCCAGGACTGTTACGTTCCAGTATGCGGACGACGTCCTCATTATGGCACAGAACAAGAATGCCCGATTCTGTTTCCCTCCACTACAGTGACAGCTCCGAGCCATTGCCAGGTGGAGCGGGAAGTGGAGGATGGCCATCAGCCCGCTGAAGAGCACTGCGGTTCTCCTAGCGAAGGTCTGTCGCTGACGGCCCGTGCGGTCTCTGAGGCTGTGGCGGAGGAGAACCCCTTGGGTTACCTCGACCAAATATTTCGGAGTGACCCTCGGCCGCGGCCTCACTTTCGCTCCACATATCAGGGCAAAGGTCGGCCTCGGCCGCGCCCTCTCAGGCAGCTATGCCCTGTATTTCGTTCTACCATGTCTACACACCTCAAACTACGCGTATATCAGGCGATTGTCCTGCCCCTGATTCCGTACAGCTGTGAGGTCTGGGGATCATCATACGCAGGCTGCAGACCGTCCAGAACAGGGCGCTTCGGATGATCTATGATAATAGGCGTACATTCCCGTCACATGTCCTACAGACCCACTCCGGCCTCCCATCATCGCGGACATGGTGCGGGAGAGAGCTCGTACCACGTACACAAAACTTACTTACCATACCAACCAGCTGATGGACACCCTGGGTCGCTACGACCACAGGGCACCAAGACGACGGAAGAGTTATCGGTTACCTAAGGACGCCTTGGGCTCCCGGGTTTAAAGGATACCACCCCTATCCATCACAAGCCCCCAAGTTAAGCAGCATCGGGCTTGGTCACTAACTGGATGAGTGACCGTCTAGCGGTGACCCGCCTACCTGTTAACTTGGATATTCCTCAAACCCATTCCCAAATACCATCCTGCTTCGCTGCCAGCTGGCCAGCTTAACTTGACGACCACGCATGCGGCCGCCAAAATTAAGCAGTATTGGCTTGGTCAACACTTGGATGCATGACCGCTCAAGTGGGTTCGCCGACACCCAGCCAATGGCAGTGCAGAAAACTAAACTCCGCCCATTGACTATAAACATAAAAGCTTGCGAAAATCGTTATTCATCTTCTCTATCGCACAGGTGAAGCCGTATTTGCGACTAGGTACTGTGGCGATTAACATCCCGCCCAGGAAACCTGGACGACCTGCTCTTGGTTGCTGGAGTGCAAGGATAGACGATAGTAGCGATATAAACACATTGTCATGTCAGATGCACGTGTTTTCGTCATTCTGAGAAGCTGGTTTAAACCTCCCACTTATTTGTTGATAATAATTTACATGCATTCCAGATACTTTGTTACGTAATTTATTTAATTCATACGGCTATGAAAATATAAATCTGACAAATTATCTTCAAATACATTATGGTAAATGACCATGTTAAATAAAGAACTATTTTGTATCGCACAACAACCTATTCCACGACAGCTGCCAATGAGAGAGACTAGTGCACGTGACCGTTAATAGATACGAGACAAAGTTATACAGAACAAACCTTACTACATGTGAGTGTAGTTGTCACATCTGGAACATACAAGCACACTTTCCACTAACAATTCTGAGGCAAGATATATCTATAACTGCCTTTTGAAGTTCTCGTATGTTGTTACCATTTGAAAATATAATGGCGTAAAACATCAAACAGGAACAGTCTCTTGTCAGTACGCTGACCTTCCCTTTGTGGCCTTGCTGGGTATTCCTTCAACAATGTAATTAAAGGCGTAAGTAGTGGCAATGCAATCTTACTGCACAGATAACGTGGATCTCTTGCAAACACACCATTTATTTCAAATAACTTTTTTTGCAGCATCAGCAATTTTGTAGATTTTTTTTGTAATTGCTTTGAATTTTGGAAAACTTTGACTTTTCACCCAAAAATTGCACCGAAAATTGTATTCCACTCAAAAATTCGCTGTCGGGGTTTCTCCGAAAATACATGTTTTGAGAACCCCTGAATTTGAAAAGAAAATTATAAAAAGGTTCGAGAGTGTGTGTATGCCTTTAAACAGTATAACCCAAAAACGAAGAGTGTTGGGCATTTAAGTCCAATTCTTCCAAAATGCAACATGATTGTTCAAAAAACTTCTCCACCACCCCAAATGGCCTTTAGTGGAAATTTTTCGTTTTTATTTTTTTCAAAAAAGGCTTGAGCGATTTGCATTATAATACCATATTTTAACGTATTTATATGACAAACTAAAACGCATACTTTGAATTTTCTTGGAATAGCCTGAGACGTCCTCTTCAATCGAAAACAATTTTGTGTAATTAAATTAAATTGAGTTTTATTTATGGACGCTCTGTAACTACTGTGGTCCTTAGCGTCTCATTCTATATTGGGCGTGAAAGACCGGTAATTTTGCTCAGAGGTCTCTTTATCAGGCTTGAGGTTCTTTTACGTGCCGTAAATCTACGACATGGGACCACGGCTTTAATTCCCTTCCGAAGGAAGCCATGCTAAAGATTTTTACGCCCAAAAAAATCCATCGCGCTCTGCCAGATATGAACCCGCGACCTTGGGAACTAGAGGCTAGCATGGTAACCACTACAACACGGAGGACGACAGTTTTTTTTTTTTTTTTTTTTTGTATAAACTGGTAAACCATGCGACAGGCAGATATTTTTGTTATTAGCATGAATTTGTCAGTATTTTGTTGTTTCTCGTGATGTCAGTATGAAATTTCAAGGCCAGTTTATATAGGCCCGCTTTTAAACAGTTTACTATTCCCTCGGTTCCTGTATCCTCTCTCTACCTGCAACGAAATGTGTACTAAAACTAATTCTGCAAACGTTTATCCCGATTAACCTGAAGTAGTTAGAAAAAATTTCTAATGTATTACACTCACATGACTTTCTCTACTCTTGTAAAACTACTTTTACAAACGCTTATTCTCCATCTACTTCATGTTAATCGAGATAAACATTTTCAGAAACTATCTTATTGCTAATTTTCTTGTAGGTGCAAGGGGAATATGGTAGATTTTAAGCGATAGTCAAATGTTTTAAGTGCTGGTTGCTATATGGAGCATTCCATTCTGTTTGTATGTCCAAGACATAAAAAAACGAATAACGAATTCCCAATTGAGAAAAAGTATGAGTATTGAAAAATTTAAACAAATAGCACGGAATATCTTGAAAATGATTCACTCAAAAAAAGTATGTGGCGCAAATTGTGTGTGTTTTAACGAGCTCTACATTTGTTTTGCGTAGAAAAATGTCTATATCGTACGGTTTACCAGTTATGCGAAAGCCATTCAGAAAGAAGAGGACTTTTGGGGAAATTCAAGATATATATTTTATTTTTCATGAAAATATCTTAGATATATGATACTTTAATCAAAATCGTCGGAGCCATTTTTGAGAAAATCAAAATTTTCGAAAATTGTTTCATGCAAAGGGTAGTCTGGTGTGGGGGGATTTTCTTGAAAATCTTCGTGTCGCATGTTTTTAAGATACTGAAACTAAATACCAATTTTGGTATTTATCCAACAACTTTTTAAGTTATGCTGTTCACAGACACACAGTAACACATACGGACCTTTTTCTAAAAGAGCTTTTTTGGATTCCGGGGGCTTAAAACATGTATTTCCGGTGAAATCTCGGTATCGAATTTTTGGGTGGAATGCAATACTTACTATCGTCGTAGAGAAAATAATAAACGATAGTGAGTATAGAACACGATGTGACTGTAGCACATTAGATGTTTAAATTAGAAATTCGCAACGGAAGAACTCAACAAATTTGAGACGTTGTTCATTTGGAGGATCCAGCTGAAAAGATATTTGTGTTGAATGTAATGAATGGAAGTGATAACCCAAGAAACTTGCTCTGCGTTCGTTATTTTGTAGCATTGTTGCGTTGGCATTCAGTGGTGCAAGGCCCTGCCTGCCTTCTATTGTAATTAAAGGTCGCTTCCTTATTGGAGAGCTCCGCAGGGAAATGTGCCTTGGCATGAATCGCGTAGACAGCTTCCAAGCAGCGGTTTTATCCATTAAGGGTACACCCGGGATATGCTAATTTCGTATGACGCATTTAATGATAGCAAGGGCAACTCTGATTATCTTTTGCAGACCTTGCTTGCTGCACCACTTTGATCGATACTGATTGGAAGACAATGTACCTACAAGATGTACACAAACGATTACAGCGTGAACCAGACACAGTCATTTACTTCGGAAAATACCACATTAACACTTTCGAGACAAAAAGCTGTTTATAACTAAAGCGCGTGTGAAATTTCACTTGAACGCATCCGAACTCCGCAATAGCAATGCCATTCACATTCAGAAATCTGGTGTATTACATTCACACGACTTCCCCTAACCTCCATTGTTTACGAGCTATTCTTATGAAAACTTATTTTTCTGTTAATTTTAATCAAGACAAACCTTTGTATAAATAGCTGTAAAATAAACATTTCGTTATAGACACAAAGAGAACAGCGATAGTCAAAAGTTTAACAACTGGACGCTATATGCTAGCCTTAAAATTCCATACTGTTTCCATTACATCACGACAAACAATTGAATATTGACAAGACTTTAAAAGAATGAAGTATTGAAGAATCTGTACCAATAATAACAGATATCTCGCAAATGGGTTATGCTATTTGAAATAAATTGTTGTTTTAAACAGATCTACATCTTTTATGTAGTACGTTCTCGTCTATCGCTTAACGTTTACCAGTTATACAAGTTTAAACAAAATTCCTTTCGAATGAGCCGGACTTCACAAGCTATTCCCACAAAAAGCAAGATATAGATTTTGTCATGTCAATATATTTAATAATAATAATATCTTAATCAAATTGTTCAAACCATTTTGTAAAAAATACAAAATAACGAAAATTGTAGCATGTAAAGGGAAGTTGAAGGTGTAGGGATATTCTGTAAAACCTTCGTGTCGTAGCTTTGGAAGATACTGAACCATCGGATAAATCGGATAAATACCAAATTTGGTATTTATCCGATTTTTCGTTTTGGAATTGTGCTGTTCACAATTAACCACCCACACATGCGCGCTCGGACCTTTTATTAATAATTATTTGTGTTTTGGGTCCAAAAGGCCCCAAAACATATATTTTCGGTGAAATGTCGATATCGAATTTTTGGGTGGACTACAATACTTCCCCTACTCACTATACGTGGTAGAGAAACTAAAATTAAATATTAAAAAATTCAAACCAATGTTATTATTTGATATTATTAGGTATTGATGATATTGTGAATCGCTTTTATGTGTTAACATCGTAATTTAAAAAGTTGATGTTATATTCACATTATTTTCTCTACCCTCTATCGTTGGTTTATTAGTGGATATAGAAAATATTTTTTCTAAAGCTTATTTTTCTACCTTTATTGTGTACTTCATTTTAATCGAGATAAACATTTGCATAAATAGCCACATTACACATTTCGTTACGGATACAAAGGGAACAGCGATAGTCAACTGGACGCTATGGGCTTAAAGTCAATAGGACTTAAAGGAATGACTATACAATTGTAACCATTAAGAACAGAAATGGCTTATGCCACAATAAAAAACGTTATTTGAAAAATGGCGTGTTTTAAAGAAATTTACATTTTCTGTGTACTACGTTTTCGTCTATCGTTTAATGTTTACCAGTTATACAAGATTATACAAAATTCCTTCCGAATGAAGAGGACTTCACAAGGCTATTCCCAGAAAACTCAGATATACATTTTATTTGTCATGTAAATATCTTAAATATATGGTATTTTAATCAAATCGTTAGAGGTATTTTCTACGAAATAAAAATTTCGAAAAATGTTCCATATAAGTGGTAGTTTGGGAGAGGATTTTCTTCACAATCTTCGTGTCGTGCCTTTAGAAGGTAAGGAAGTTAAATATAAAGTGACATTTATCTGACTTGTCGTTGTTGAGTTATGGACAGCTAAACACGCAGACTTTTTTCTAAAAAGCCTATTTCTTTATTATTTATTCAGGGGGGCCTCAGAACAACTTCCGGTGAAATCTCAGCATAGAAATTTTGGGTAGAATACAATACGTCCTCTACTTACTCCGTACACGCGGTAGAGAAAATAATAATGCGTTATAGTACAAGTGCAGACACGAGTAATACATTAGCACCACCCATCGTAATACGTTGTAAACAAAGAACCAACATATAAGCGAAGACAGTACGAATAATTATAAATACATGTTTTTTCGAAGGGACTTTCTGCTTTACTTTGGCCTTCAGAAGGGATGAAAGTGATGTATTACATGCCCTACAGATGTCACCTTATGTCATCCTCTAGTTCCAACTCAATGCTGGCAACATATGAATAACAAATACCGCCAAAGCCAGTAAGATACCGCCAACGATTTTAGCCTGCGTTCTTAATTAGTTTTTATTTTAGGTTTATTAATTTTTTACGTTTCTGATTCACGGGAGGTTAGGTTAGGCCTAGTTGTTTTTTAATATAAACTTACGTTTCTGATTCACGGGAGGTTAGGTTAGGCCTAGTTTTGTTTTTTAAATATAAGCTTAGGTTTCTGATTCACGAGAGGTTAGGTTTAGTTTTTTTTTATATATGCTTAGGTTTCTGATTCACAAAAGGTTTGGTTAGGTTAGGTTTAGTTTATTTTTATATAAACTTAGGTTTCTGATTCACTGGAGGTTATGTTAGGTTTAGCTTTATATATATATATATATATATATATAAGCTTAGGTTAACATCTACCACTAATTATCTACCAGTGTTACTGTAAAGAAGCAACTTCTTTATTAAACTTTTAATACAACAATGTGTTGCGTTTTTGTCAGCGGCAATGCAAACTGAAGAAGAAGAAGAAGGAAGAAGAAGTAACACATAGCTTTTTCCGCGAATTTCACTTCTCATTTAGGTTGGCAGTTCCTATTGCTCATGTGCGATAGCGACAAGATGGCTACGTTTGTTGTGTTTACATCGTAATTTTGCTATAAAAGTAAAACACCTAAAATGGGCTGGCAGGTGGATACTAGATATAGAAGAGACAACATCTACTCAGATAATTTATTCCCTTTCAATGAAGACCAAAGTAATTCAGTATAGCCACCGAAGTATTCATTTACACTATCAACATTAATGAAAACTGACGTTGAATATCACTGCACTTATTTTGCTCTCTTGTGACCATGACACGAGAGAAGGCTGGTAGCTGTAGCACAATCATAATATATTCAATTAACGCATAACGTTACAAAGGCATTATCACTTCACTAGAAACTAACTGGTGTTTGAATTGCAGAATGTTGTCACTAACCTGAGTTTTTTAGAACTTGCACTGCGACCAGGTTGTAGGTTAGGCTTACTTGTTGGTTCATTCGATTTTCGTGAGTTGATTACCACGGAGTTCACTTCTTCCGAACATCTCCACTCTTCCCATTTTATTCCATAATGTTACCTTGAGTAAACACACGATACTGAAAACTAACAAAACAATTACCGCGAAATTCTCACTAAGAGGAAAGAAGTAGCGGCCTTCTGACAATGTAACCAAATACATGTAACCTAAGCGCATAGTTAAACTTAACAAAACAAAATATACCGTTTTTTAATACCAGGAATTAAAAACACAGAGACGTACATAGCAAACTGGTTGTCAATACCTTGACGCTCTCTGTGGTCGAATGATCAACGTTCTGATTTCTCAACTCAAAAGTCTCGCGTTCGACTCCCGACTGGAGCAAGGAATATTTCTTTATACAAAAGCATTCTCTATCATCCGTAAAGTCTGGAAGTAGTGAATACGAGTGTGTTCAATCTAAAAAGTTAGTAAAACATTTTCTGATGTGATACATTCACATAACTTTTTCTAACCTCTATCGTTTATTATTAAAAACACAAAGTATTCTTACGAAACAAATTTCGCTATTTTGTAATGTCTTAAATTGTGGTTTTGACTCAAATACGTAAGTATGTTTTCACTGGCATGCCGAAAACAATCAGCTTATTTGAAGTACAAATTCATATGACATTAACCATTTTCGAAATATTTCCTGTTATATATTTTTATTTACCAATTATTTAAACACTAAGCTTTGAATTGTTAAGTTGTCGTTATTTTATTACCTTCTCTACTGCTTACCTATATTAAGTACTACATTTCACTAAAGAATTCGATATCGAGTACATTCAATAAAAATTATTCTTATAAATTCAGGGTGCTCAAAAGATACATTTACCGTGTAATCTTGATACCTAATTGTTTGCTAGAATACATTACCTATTTTCTCTACCTAAGTTATATTATGAAAAAATATGTAGAGTAAACTTACCTTATTTCGTGATATTAAGGGTTGAGACATTATTAGGCATCATGCATTTGGAGCAAATAGCTTAGAATTTTGTCTACAGAGATCTCAAACTTTATTCTTTACAAATCTTCACACAAAAATGCTAAGAGAATAACGATACAGGTTTTATTGTTGTTTATTTAAAAATTCGCACATGTACCTAATTCAGTGAGTCAGTATACCAAATTTCGTGACTCAATGTACCAAATTTCGTGATAATGTCAGTACTCAGTCACAATACACATTTCAATCGCTTTCACTGCCATTTCCTTACTGGCAGCACACACCTTACACATGAGTACTGCGGGAGGATTTTTTTTAATCGATTGACTGACAATTTTCATGGTACCAACATAAAAAAACCCAACATTGGATCCATGAACTTTTGTTTCTTCCTTTATGGTAAATTTCAATGCATGTAGCACCATTCATTTTCGTCACATCTTTTTTTTGTGGCTTTTATTTGAATTCACTTTTACACTGGTTCTGCTACTGGAATGGAAATGGCACTGCACTGGCACTACCACTCAGTCAAAGTGCCGCTTGTATTGAGACCACATGCAGGCGCTTCTCTGATAGGGATTTCTTTTGGGGGGGGGAGATTAACACTCGCTGCTGGATAGCGCCTTTTCCTTGCAGCCTTCAGCACAGATGACATTGTACATTCTAGCAGACGTAATATGTCATCGACGGCATTCGAACCTCCAAGTGTGGACAACGTTTTCTGTGGAAATGCCTGCCTTTGTGTTTGTTGTCAGGGTCTCATCAGGGATTGCAAACCGGTTTAATGGGAAAATACCAGGCTTGCAAAATCTTGAAATAAGATTTTGTCTGCTGAATGCTTCCAAAAATGCAGGATTATACATTCCAAGGAGGTCGAACCTTCCGGACGTTTTTAGTGGATTAACTTCTTGGAACTGCCGCAGGGATTTTTACCAATCTATCGTTCAAATGGTGATAGACGCTGTATCTAATGGTTGAAGCAAGTGACTGGTATGCCTAGGGAAGGTAACAATGAATGACGCCATTCTGTGATGCCATTGTAAGCACATCTGAGCTTAAGTAGTCTAGCTGATGAAATTCCCTAGATTCATTTTTGGAACCGAATTAGAAACAACTCTGAATTTGTTCAGCCACTTTGAGACACTGTAACAGTCACATTAGGAAGTGCACCAACTTTCAAACCTCCAATCATTCGGGCACCTTTAAAAATTAACAAAAGATGGGCCAAATTCACCAACAGCATTTATGCATGGCAAATTTATGCATCTCAGTTGGAAATGTCTCGTACACATCAGACACTTGTCATAAAAATCGTTCACTAATTCCTATTTTAGTTGTTCGATATTGGGACAGATATTCGGGAGTTCTCAAGTACATATTGTATCTGGAACGAAAATAACGCCACCGCTTCCAACTGGCATATTTCTTTTCGCTGCTGAAGCCAAATGGTTTATCATTTGAAGCACATTCCTACACAACCACAGAGGAAGTTATGTGCCTGATTTGACTAACTGTTAAGTCGTGCATGCTATTAGAAACTTCACTAATGCATCTTCAGCAGTTGGACACAAAGCAAATAGTCTACCCACTTTTTTATTCTCACTGCATCATTGTCACCTTCAGAGTGGCTTACTAATCCTTCAAGGTGTTCCAGGGGATGGAATATTTTTGGCATTTTTATATATAGACCAATTTTCGTCTAAAATCTTTAACAGCAAGTTAAATCACTTCTTTTGCTTACTTTTCCCGTTTTCTTCTAGATACACCCTCCTTTGCACCAACCAGCTTATTCTGAATCGGCGCCATCTTTCTAAGTTAAACAAACAAAAAAAAACTAAGAAGTGAATCAATTTTTGTAAGTTTCTGTTCCAGTAATTAAGCACACAAACAGCAAACTAACATGAACAATGTATAAACTGCACCTTTAACTTACGAAATGAAGTAAAAGTTACAGTATTTTATTCACAGATTATGTAAATTTACTTACTTTTCTTGCTGTAGCAGAACTAAGGAAAATTTTGTTTTCTGCATTATTATTATTATTATTATTATTATTATTATTATTATTATTATTATTTTATGAAAGTATTATTTCGTATACTAAAATCCAAAACACCGACTGAGATGGCTCCGCGGTAACGTGTGAGGCTCACAGTCAGGGGGTCCCGGGTTCGATTCCCGTCGACTGCCTATTCCAACCTTGGGTTTTTCATGGTTTTCCCTGGTCGGTAGGCAATGCTGGGCTGATTTCGCATCAACCACGATTTTCTTTCCAACATTTCTCTTTCATTCCGTCTCCTTCTCGTGTTTCCGTTGTGTATATAGGTTACGTGACGTATGTCAGTGCCGGACAGATGGCTCGGATGCTTGTTCAAAGGAAAGAGTATTCATCCTTCTCTGTCGGCAGCTCCAGTATTGGGACGGATCTTCGAGCCAGGAAATGTTAGAGTAAAAAGGTAAAGTTACGGACGAACTAAGGGGCCCCAGCAACCAGGACAGAGCACCGCAAGTGAGCCGCAACGACCCTCTTTGCTTCTACCGTGACATATGGGAGGGAGGGATGAAGGGAGAAACACGAAGGGTGACCAGATCCGGATGAAGACGGGCGTAAGCATGGACGGGGTCCCTAACGTTTCCATATCGAACGTACCCGATGCCCCCTGGTGGGTCAGGGAAGAAACCTCTACATAACGCACATCCACCGCCCAGGCGCAAGCCACGAACACTGTCGCCTAGTCCTACAACCCTGAAACAAATGTAAAGGGTACAGGAAATACGGGGCAGGAAAGTCGTGGTACAACCACCAGCATTCGCCTACCGTCCCACTAAAAGTCAATGGTTCAGAGATTGTGTCACCGGGGATCGAACCCGGAACCTCCCGAATGCGAGCTCACACGTTACAGTAGTGCCACTTCGCTCGGTGGAAATTTTAAGGACTTCCAGTGGTTGCTTCACTTCATCCTTTCCTCCTGGGGGTGTTTGCTGCATTAGACCTCACATAGGTGTACGCCGTATACCCTAAAACCCAGTACAGAACAGTTGGTATAAAGCCCTCGCGAAAGAGAGGTTTCCGCCGCCGGCAGCGGTGTTTTTCACGGCTGAGCTCATCTCTATTTTTGCAGGTGGTTAGCTGTGTTGTACAATACACTGGATACTGTTTCGTGTGTGGACACGTGATACTCTGCTTCACGTTTCCAAACAAAAAAAAGAAGCGCATTTTTAATTGTACATGTTTTGTGGCGCTAGTGTCGCCACTGATGCCTGGTATCACTGACTGTCTGTCGACGGGGTATAGTTTACACATTCTCTGTTTTTTGTTCTTTATTTGCACCTTGTGTTTCCTCTCACAAACAAATGAAGAGCATCAAAGATCTTAGTGAAAGAGAGCAACAATAAATTTGACAGCCAGTGAAGGAAGGCATAGTTTTGATTCCTGAATATCACAACGCGAATTATACGCTTAAGGTTAAGAAGGGTGATGTAAAAAAAATATCTGTTGTGTTACATTCATATGATTTTCTCTATCCTCTATCGTTTGTTTGTAGGTACATAAACTATTCTTACGAAAGCCTATTTTTCTATCTCCTTCATTATGGTCATCTGCACTTCTGCAACTACATAGAGAATACAAGCTAAAAACACAAATTACAAACAAATCCTTTTTAGAGAAGAATTATAATTAACTAAATTTATCAGAAAAAAGCAATCCTCATCCTCCTAGAACTAATCCAAAGGATTTTATCAAGATAGTAACAAATAAAGAGCTGACAGAACAACTAAATAAACAAGAAGACTCACCAAAAGTATGCAGAATTGCTACATTTGAACATCTACATAGTCAATTCCGGAAGCAAAGTGGCTTAGAATGTATACAGATGGTTCTGCAGATAAACTAAGAAATAATGGGAGGTGGTATACACTGTAAATACTTTTCACATTATTTTACATTGCCTAGACAATCCACAAATTTTGATGGTGAAGTTGTTGCAATAGTACTAGCATTAGAACAGCTATACTACAGGACTGACATGAAATAAAATAAAGTAGTTGTTCTCACAGACTCAGTTTCTACCATTCAAGCAATTGAACGATATGATAGTCCAGATGAATCTTATAATATTAAGGATGTGAGATCTTATTATAGATTACTCCAAGTGTATACCAGCACATGTGGGACTGAATGGTAACGAGACTGCAGACTTTTTGGCCAAAAAGGGTGCAATTTTATACTCAAAACCTATAAAGTCTTGTGGACTAGATATGAAACTAAAAAATGCCAAAATTAATATGCAATAAAAATACCGAAATAATATTCAAAAGGTAATTACTAACAAAAATTACTCCAACATAAAAAAATAGTACAAAAAATAAAAAAATGTCCCAAGGAAAGAAACAGTTGCTCATTTCAGATTAGCCACTAGACATGACTGTCTGGTAGATCATCTACATAGGTTTGGTTTTATGAATGACAAAGCATGTAAGATTTGCAATGCTGACAAAATTTGAAATGGAGAACACCTACTAGAATGCCCAGAATTGAGGAAAGCTGTACCAGATGGGAAGATACACAATTTATATTGGCTAGCTAGGGAAAAATTGATGGACAAAATCCTGCACATCAATCAACAACAACATTATGGTCAAAATATACCTTTCCGGAAATAGTTACATTACGCCATTTTGTTATAGAAACAAAGGAAAGAGCAATAGCCATGTGTTAAAGAACTTGACGCTATACGCTGGCCTTAAAATTCCACACTGTTTCCACTCAACTGAAAATCGACAGGACTTTAAAAGAATAACAAATTATTAAACAATTCAAGTCATTAACAACGGGTATCTCAGAAATGGCTTAACCACAAAAACGTTATTTGAAATAAATTGTGTGTTTTAAAGAGATGTACAATTTTTTGCGAGGTACGTTTTCGTCTTTCGCTTTACGTTTACCAGTTACACAGGAGTATACAAAATTCCTTCCGAATTAAGAGGGTTTCCTTAATATATGGTATTTTAATAAAAATCCCTAAAGTCATTTTTGAGAAGATCAAAAATTTTGCAAAAGGTATTTTGGGTAGCGGTATTTTGTTGGAAGCTTTTCTGTCGCATCTTTCGAAGATAAGGAACTTAAATACCAAGTTTGGTATTTATCAGACATTTTGTTTTTGAGTTTATAAACACACACACGTGCAGACATTTTTCAAGAAATGCTTTTTCGGATTTAGAGGCTCAAAACATGTATTTCCTGTATCGAATTTTTGGGTGGAATGCAATACTTCCTGTACGTTGTAGAGAAAGTAGAGATGGGTATAATGAACGGATACGATGAGATACAGTGCTGAAACTTGAAATACGTTTTATAACACTTGTTACTTTCTTGACAATATAAAGTGGAAGTCACAGGCCTGCACTCATTTTAATCTTTATAATTTTGAATATGAAAGGGCGTGTTTGACAACACCTCACACGCATGATGGGTAAAACGAGAAAAAGAGGTGGCTGATATGGCTTATGTGAAACATTCAGCACATACAATGTGAATAGCTTTGCAAGTCAGCTAACTGTAAACTGAGCATTATTTTGAACGTTTCGCTTTTCATCTTGCCTTATTTTCCAGTCTTCCACACAAGGAACATTTGAGCCGTCCAGTTACAAACCACGCTATGCTTACAAAATTTCAAAATCGAGATTTTCGGGCCGTCTTTTGAACGTCAAACTATAAATGTCAACAACTTGGTACTCTACAAAAGCCAATATTTGCCATCGAAAAAGAGCTTTGAAGTTTGGGTACTTCTCCAAAAGCTACCAAGTCCATCGACCATTATGAAACAAAACTCGTTTTTTACTTTCTCTTTACGAGATTTCACCGGAAATACATGTGTTGAGACACCTGAATCCATAAAAAGCATTTTTAGCAAAAGGTCCGTGTGTGTGTATGTGTGTGCGTGTCTTTGAACAGCACAACTCAAAAACGAAAAGTCGGATAAATGCCAAACTTAGTACTTAAGTTTAGTAACTTCCAAAGATGCGACACAAATATTTTCAAGAAAATCTCCCACCTCCAACTACCCTTTACATGGAACATTTAAGGAAAATTTTGATTTTTTAAAAAATGGCTCTAACGAATTTGAATAAAATATCATATATTAAATATATTTACATGACAAATACACTGTATGTTTTGAACTTTCTGAGAAGAGTCTGTGAAGTGATCTTCATTCGGAAGGAATTTTATATAATCTTGTATAACTGGTAAACTTTAAGCGAAACCAAAATGTACCATTAAAAGTGTATATCTCTTTAAAACGCACAATTTACTTAAAATAAGTTTTTCTGTGGCATAAACCGTTTCTGGGATATCCGTTATTAAACGTTCGAATTGTTCAATACTTATACTCATAAATTTCAGTTGTTTCTCGCGATGTCATGGAAACAATATGGAATTTTAAGGCCAGCATATAGCGTTCAGTTGTTAAACATTTGACTATCGCTGTTCTCTTTGTATCTATAACGAAATGTGTAATGTAGCTGTTCTGCTACACAGATTTTATGTACCAGCAGCAGGAACAACAAGGAAGAGATGAGGCGGAAAGGGAAGAGTGTTCTGACTTTAGGGATGTTCCTGGTGGTGAGGAGGATTGGATTATTTAAGACTAAAGTGTATGCAGCCTAAAGCTTTGTAACAATGAGTGTGTTATAGATATTGCATTTTGGTTTTATGACGAACTAGTGTGTATTCAAAAAATGTTATACTATAGTGTTTATATTTGTTTATTATTATAAGCGTTGTCAAGGCAAAATTTTTGTGAGGCCAGACTGTGTGGTAACATGTGGGGGGACATTCTGAGCATGATAAAGCATTTTAGCGTTGTACGCATGCGTAGTTGTAGCGGCGGTTTGGTGAGTGTGGGAAACAGTTGTGATCGAGCCACCGAACAGTGCACGTGATGTAGGTTTAGGCACCGAAGGCGACGCTTCCCGGTCGCGGTGACCAGGGGGGTCATGTAAAGAGTAATTAGTATGTGTGTTTTGGATTTAAGTTAACATTATTTTCACTCTTCCTTTATAGGCAACTTGAGGTCTGCTACGGTTTCCTCTTCTGCCAAGCTAGGACAGGTATTGAGCTTAATGATACAGTTTTCATTTCTAAGTAAAACGTAAACGTAGGCATTTTCAGGATTCACTAGTTCCTAATTTGATGTCTAGACGACCTCAGAAGTCAACGCCAGGTCTATGGATAGAGAGAGCTTCACTCCTCCCATTCGCAGCCATCGCTAGCTCCACATATGCCGACACCAGCGCCGATCTTCGCCAAGGAAGTCCACGGCCTACGTGACGCCGTTCATAATCTCCACGCGGAGCCCTGAACATGTCGGCGATGCTGACAGCCCTGGAGGAACTCATTAGGGAACTTCAAGCCACCTCAGCTGCTCAGCAAGTTTTTCTATCTGGGCTGTTTCACACCATCTCATCCAGAATTAACACCATCGATGACTCCATTAGGAACTCATCTTCAGCTTCAGACACCTCGACTCCAGAGACTTGACACTCAAATCTCTGGAAGCACAACAGCATCAACTCCGAGCCCACTTCCAGCAGCCAACCAAATCGGAGACCTTCAGTTATCACCTGCGTGAAACTTCAAGTACGCCGAAGAGTACCAAGTCGGGTAATTCAATGAAAACGTGCAAACCACAAGTAAGTTCAACTTCAACACTCCTCTCCTATACACTTACCACATAAATTTCCTTCTAAATGCTCGCTATTCCCACTAGCGTTGCAGTCATGTTTCATGGCTGCACCCTAGTTACTACCTTTATCCGTCCCGCCCACAGAGCGACAGCCAATAGCTTTCACGTACTAACGCGGTGTTATGCGGGACCGCACAACCTTCAGGGGAAAACAATCCCGTAGCAGTTCCTTACATCAACTCACAATTACAGATTTTGAGCATGTAGCACCCTACAATACCTACAGTAGTTTGTGTAAATATTCTCCATTGTGAACAGTACAACAAAATATTGTAAAACCCTCTTCAATTAATTATATACAATGGAAATTCCTATTTTATCTTTATGAAAACATTCACAGCTGCCGTTATTACTGTTCCAAAACCCTTTATGCCATAATCATGAAACAAAACAGGTTATGTCCAACACATTTTGTGTTTTCTTTCAATACCTACATCTTGCCCTAGGATTTCACACAACCCATTCAAAATGCATTGATTTAATAGGGAATTCATATAAAACTTAAGGTAAGTAGCATCTCTTATACGAGACGTGTGGCCATTCTACCTCATTCTGAAAAAAAAAGAAACATTGGGCTTAGCGTGGTTTTTAGTGGACAACTCATTTGTATTCGCATATAAATGAGTTATGACACCATTTGCAGTCCTTGTTGTTGCTCTTACGACATTAAATTCCCCAGCTGACACATTTTTCCTGCTAACCAAAAGGAGTTCTCAAATTCATTTTCAGATAACATATCCCAATAGCGACTTATAGTGGTAAGCACAGAGCGGTCGCTGTACGGTGGAGCCACAGATCGCGTGTATGCATGCTTCGCCTGCACTCACATCAGTATTTTTCTGCTATGTTTATCAGCTGTGTTATATTCGTACCGCGTCATTTCTACCTTCCGTTCGTGCCGTAAGCACTAGAGTTTGTGCATCTCAAAGGTAAAAGTTCATTCAAGACATCTATGTTGTGTGTGGTTTGCTTAAGAATGTTAATGTCCTGTTATTAGATCACTGCAATACCTGCCGACAAATCCACGGTTCAACAAAGAGTTTTATATACGATACATACTAAAAGCCGTAAACGTAAAGTTTATAGGAACAATCCCCACATCATAGACGAAGTTAATGACACTATTAGCAAAGAAGTTATGAGAATTACATAAGTGATGCATATGAATGGAAATTTCATCCGAAGATGCCAGGAATGCCTCGATACAGATGGACATCACTTATAACCATGTTAGCACTCATTATAGTGCACGTTACTATCACTCGTGAGTAAGTAACGCGGGAGTTTTAGAAAGGAAAACCCCCCAGTGTAATAGCGCGCATACGCGCGATCCGGGACCCACATTATAGCGAACGCTCAGTACGTAAAGAGCCAAAATATTTGAAACAACAGTTAATTATGATTGATTGAACCTAATAGTGCTCAACTATAAAGCGCAGGAGTTAAAGTACTTACGATATTGCAAGGCCCATTGGGGTATGTCATCTCAAAATGAATTTGAGAACACCTTGTGGTTTAATTAATTATTATAATTATCAGTCTTCCTCTAACACTTTCAATTAAAAGGTAAAATATAGAGCATACAAGTGACGTAAGTGCATCTTTATTCAACGAGTTTCTGCAAAGCACTAACGCTTGTGTACTGCATACTACTTTTCCGATAGTGTATAACAGAAATATTTACATGAAGATAAAATGATTATCGTCAGCCATAGTCTCTGCGAACTTAGTCACGCCTTGTAGGTTAACCAAGCCAGTAACAACTGAGGGTGAGATGGCTGCTTGCGCCTAAAGACTTATATTTAAAGGCTGCATGAATTAAATCTTAAGTAAATGTTAAAAAATGAAGGGAAGTAAAGATTTAAATGGTAAAATACAACTTTAGATGACTATACTGTATGTCTGCAACAATAAATATGCACATCAATAGTTGGAAGATTAAATACATTTTATTAAGTTGTGTGGTAAAAATGCAGAACGCGCGGAGTGCAGGAATTTTAACTTCCTATGTATGATATCACGAGCGGGAAGTGGATAAAAAAACTATCGTCGGAAAATGTCTTTAAGAGGTCCCTACTTGATGCCACAATAGTGTATACAACGAAAGGGGACACCTGCGCACTGCGACCTACATAGATTTATTGTGACTACCACCTCCAGGAGGGAGGGATGAAGTGAAAGAACTACAGGAGGATACAGGCCGCAGGCAGGCCACAGAGACGCGCGGAAGTCCCTAATACTTCTAGGCTCGAAGACCCGTCCCACTTCTGGAGCTGTTTAAAGAGGGCGATGAACAACCCGTCGACCAAGCAGCCCTCTGTTGTCCACAAGGAGTACTCCTTCCTTTGAGCAAGCATCCGCGCCGTATGTCCGGCACAGCCATACCCCACGAAACCTAGAAGCATATCTCAAAGATGAAGGGGGAACGGAATGAAAGGAAAACCTGGAAAGGAAATCGTGGTAAATGAGAAACTACCTAAGCATTCATCTGCCGAATAGGAAAACCACGAAAATCCCAAGGGCAGAATGGGCGGTGAACGGGAATCGAACCCGGGACCTCCCGACTGCGAGCTTCACATTTTACCCTGAAACTATTTCCTATTTGTACACCCGGTATGTACCTGTTTAGTTGCTTGTAATCGAAGAGTTTTTATCAAACATTAATTAACAAGTTGGCTTGCATTCGGTAGAAAGGATTCTTCTATTATAATCGCAACTTCCGTGGAAACCTGTTTCAAATCGGATTACTAAAATACTGCTTAATTAACAGATGTATGACGCAGCAGACGAGAATCCTTTTTTTGCACGTGTATCGTCGCAGTTTGAGATCTGCCGCAACTGCACAAGACATTAATGTGATTACAAACGCGCGACCTTGTAATTCAAGCACGTCCAATCTTAGGTAAATGCTCGGTAATGAAGTGTACTTTACAGGGAAATCACAGGCTACCAGATAAACATTAGCCACGATTGCAGTTCGTGGCCGTGTGTGTTTTCACGAAATATCGCGAAACAAAATCAAATCACCAGCTTCGAGCGATAAGTGGATCATACAGGGCGTTCTTTTTAATTTCTCCACCACCTACCTAGTAGAGAGACAAAGTACTGCATTCCACTCAAAATCTCTCTACCGAGTTTTCACCGGAAATACGTGTTTTAAGTCCCCCTGAATTAAATAATTCCTGCGCCGTGGCGTGGTTCTCTGGTTCCGGCCACGGAATGCGCTCAGGTTCGATCCCACCCGTAAGGTGAGGATTTTAGGTCCCGGGTCCCACTCAATAGCGTGAGGAAAGTGAGGAGCTGCGATAGGTAGCGACCCTGCATGGGCCGTTGCGCCATGAAGTTTAAGTTTCTAGAATAAAATAAACTATTTTTAGATAAAATTGCGTATGTGAACAGCACAACTCAAAACCGAAAAGTCGCTCAAGCACAAAAGATTTATATTTAAGGTCAGAATTTTCCAAGGATGTAACACGGTGATTTTCATGAAAATCCCCCCCAGCCCAACTACCCTTTACATGGAACCATTTTTGAATTTTTTCATTTTCTTAAAAATGACTGTAACGATTTTGATTAAAATACCATACATTAAAGATATTTACATGACAAATAAATGCGTATCTCGAATTTTTTGGGAGTAGCCTCTGGAAGTCCTCTTCATTCGGAATGAATTTTATATAATCTTGTATAACTGGTAAATGTTAAGTGATAGACGAAAACGTACTACATAAGAAATGTGGATCTCTTTAAAACACACAATTTACTTCAAATAGCTTTTTTGTGACACACGTCAATTCCGAGATATCCGTCATTAATATTTCGAATTGTTCAATACTTCGTCATTCTGTTGAAGTCCTGCCGATTTTCGGTTGTTTCTCGTGATTGCATAGAAACAGTATGGAATTTCTAGGTCAGCATACCACTAGCTTTTAGATACCTGATACCAGTGAAATGTGATAAAACCATTCCTGCAAAGATTTATCTCGAATAACATGAAGTAGACACAAAAATAAGATTTCTTTTCTTAAGAACAGCTTATGTAACCTGTATAAAAATAAAACGATATTAGGTAGAGAAAGTCGTGTGAAGGTAACACATCAGATTTTTAGAAAAAAAATTGCAATGTGTGTCTGTGAACAGCATATAACTCAAGAACGAACTCTTGGATAAATGCCAAATTTGTGACATGAAGATTTTCAAGAAAATCCTCCATCTCAAACTACCCTTCATATTGAAAAACGTTTGCTATTTTTTTCAAAACAGGCTCTGACAATTCTGATTAAAACATCATATGTTTAAGATATTTTCATGACAAATGAAATGTATATCTTGAATTTTCTGGGAATAGCCTGTGAAGCCCTCTTCATTCTGAATGACTTTTGTATTACCTGATAAACTTAAAGAGACAGACAAAAAACCTAATACCTACACTCAATTTATTCAGAGTAAACTCTTCCTATGGCGTTAGCCATATCCGGGATATTCGTGATTTTTTCTTTGAAATTTTCAATACTTTTGTTATTTTTAAGGTGATATCGCTATGCAGTTATTTCTCGCCATATCCAGCAGAGACTGTGGAATTTTAAGACCAGCATATAGCGATCCACCTTTAAACATCTGACTATCGATTCGATTTCCTCTTTCCCCCTTGCACTCTCAATAAAATGTATAAAGCAAATATTTCTACAAAGGTTTATCTCGGTTAACACGAATCCTTACTAAAGAATAATGTGTACAAGTGGGTAGAGTGGGTAGAGAAAGCTATGTGAATGTAAAATAACATATTTTTTGTTCGTGATCGTGCAAAGAGAACGGGATTTCAAAGCATTCACAGGACGACCGACTTTTAAACGATTTGACTGAGTGAGTAAATGAAGTCGGAATGTAACATGTCACAACTTTTGCAACAAACAGTTAATATGGTGACTGCATACCTCTCTTAGGACTAATTACGTTAATTTAATATTCTACATGAATACAACAAAAACACGATTTCTGTATTCATTAAAGGTTTAGCAGATGCCGGCTGAAGATGTTTTTGTTTTATTTACCACAAGAAGCAAGTTAAACCATAAAGTGCGAGGAATGCTGGATATTTTAATGGCAGACAACCGAGAAGATCAGCTTTTTGTAGTCGCTGATTACGTGTGCCGTGAAATAGTGCGGTAAATCCTAACTTACGTTTCAACGCTCGTGACTTTGGCAGGGTTTTTGTGTTAGCTTTGAACGTGTTTACTTTTCGGCCAAGACTATCAGTTGCCAACCGCAACACACAACACAGGTGAAGCTTGGAACCGTTCAGAGGCTGCGTTTGTACACGGCTATTCTCGAATCTTCTCAGTTTAATATATACAGAGGCGTGTACAGTTTTAAAAATTCTAGTAGCCTAATTAATGGAGATAGAATTGTCATTTTTAATGGACAGAAAACACAAATAGTATTACAGTTTACTTGTTTTGGCAGCTTATTAGCTTTACAACTATTTGAAAAATATACCGATTTTTCAACCTTATCGTACAGAATTTACAGAATTATTTTAATGCATTAAATACAGCGATGTTTTTTATGCGATGCCTGATTTGCGGTGGAAATAGGTTTTCATTTGCAGGAACAATAAAATCTCAAAGTTAAGGATTTTCAACGTTTTTCCAGAACGCCTACAATTTTATAAATTCAAAAATTTATTTCTCCACCAGTTTAAAGCATACATCGATAGTAGGGTATAAAGGACAGACCTGGGCCACTTTTTTGCGTTTATATGGGAAAGGATAGGGAAAACGGGGGTATATGCGGAGGTTCACGGAGGAAAATGCGTTTATATGGCGAAGATAGGGACTACGAGGATCGATGCTAGGCTAGATAGAGGTTGAAGGAATGAGGATGTGCTTTATATGAGAGATTCGTGGAATACGAGGAGAAGTGTTGGACTAGATAGAGGTTGAGATATGGAATATGCATTTATATGGGAAAGATAGGGAAAACGTGAACAGAGGCTAGGATAGACAGATGCTGAAGATTTATCACTAAATCGGTTTATTTTTTTAGTATTAATGTTTGTATTGTCCATAATGTTTTTAATTATTAGTCCAAATTTGATTAGAATTTTAATATGAACATATTTACAGGAGAGATAGGGGATACGTGGAGAGGTACTAGACTATTCAGGGTTTGAAGGGTAGAGTATGACTTTTTATATGAAGAGACGAGGAAAACGAGGGTATATGCTAGGTTGAGAGAACCTTCAAGGAGGAAACAATGTGTTTATATGGGAGAGATAGGGAAAACGAGGAGAGTTCTGAGGTAAGGCAGGGACTGAAGGAGGGAGAGATATGCTTTATACGACAGAGATAGGGCATGCGAGGGGAGGTGCTAGTGCAGACAGAGGTTAAGGAGTATGGTATACGTTTATATGAGGAATATATGGAAAACGTGAACAGAGGCTAGGATAGACAGGTGCTGAAGCAGGGGGAATATGAACATATTTACAGGAGAGATAGGGGATACGTGGAGAGGTACTAGACTATTCAGGGTTTGAAGGGTAGAGTATGACTTTTTATATGAAGAGACGAGGAAAACGAGGGTATATGCGACAGTTCAAGGAGGAAAATGCGTTTATAGGGGAGAGATAGGGAATACGAGGGCTGATGCTAGGCTAGTCAGATGCTAAAGGAGGGAGGGATACGCTTTATACGAGAGAGATAGGGAATACAAGGAAAGATGTTATACTAAACAGGACTTGAAGGGTAGAATATGGTGTTTTATATGAGCGAGATAGTGAACCGAGGAGAGGTATTAGGCTAGGAGTTTTGAATGATAGAGTAGGCGTTTATATGCGAGAGATAGGGAATACGAGGGTCGATGCTAGGCTAGACAGGGTTGAAGTAGGGAATGCGTCTTATATGAGAGAGGTAGGGGAATATGAGGAGAGGTCCTAGTCTAGACGTGTCGAGGAGCAGAGTATACGTTTATAGGGGAGAAATATGGAAAACGGTAGAGATACAAGGATAAGCAGGGGTTGAAGGAGGAGGAATGTAGGTTTATACGGTAATATAGGAGTAATTCGATTATAAAACTTTTATCGTCCAACGTTACAACACTTTTATATACTTTTTCTAAACCTTACAAACTTTTTATATGTTAAACATTAGCGCGCGAGGCGGCGAGGGACAAACTGAATATCGGTTTACAGTGAAGTATACGTCCTAACCTATGCTCACCTTGTATGTTCTACATCTTCTCATTGTCTATTCATTCCTAACAGACGTAACCAACAAACGTAACCACGTAACAAGACGTAACATAACGGTACGACAAGACGTCATACTAAGCAACATAAGCACGTAACCACGCAACATCACGTGACATCTCGTAACCAGAAACGTTACACGACGTAACAACACGTAGCAACTATGTAACCAAGTAACAAAACGTAAGAACAACACGTAACCAATTCATTGCTAAGGCGATCTAAACTAATTCATCCTTCATAACTTAGACAATAAGTACGAGAACCTAGCCTAGATTAACCCGGCCAATCCTAAACGTTCCTCTCATCATCCTTTCTAGTCAGGCATCGACTAACCTAATCTGGCTAACCAAAGATAACCTCAACTTTCTTTTAGGGAAATTGCAATGTTTTATTCAGGTTTTATTATTCGAGAGTTTTAATTGAAAAGTTTACGCCAACATACCTTTATTTTAGTTCCTTGTAGATGTCTCCCCCCTTTTATCTAGGCTTGAGACTAGCACTAGGATTACTCCTAATGGCAGGGTTACCACCTTCCCTTCCATCTTCTTCTTTCTTCATCAGGCGTCAGCTATCTGCATATACAGCACACAGATAACCTTCTTTTAAGATTGTAGACTCACGAGAAACTCTTTATCTTTAACTTACATTCTTTTAAGCACTGTTTGTAATGGCGTAATGTCCATATGCATATGTCGTTATCCCATCCTCAGCAATAATTCTTTTATCATCAAACGGAGTCAATGCAATTTTATTCACTTGCACTGTAGCAAGAGCATGCTTTCGTGATAGGATCAGATTCATAGGTGTTCTGATGATTTCACAGGTTTTAAGACAGTCTGTATAGCTGTCAAACGAAATATGGTGCTTAATGGCGCTACGTTTTATACCTTTAATCTTTTTTATCATTGACCCTTGAATATCTAAGGCATACATCTTAGGACGTAGTCCAACAAAGCGTAGGATGATTTTGCTATTAGCCTCATCTTTAAATTTTCCCAATACCTTCTTGTTCTGGGTAGAGTAACATATATGGTTGACAGGGTAATCAGCTGTATCGAGATGCTCAAGAAAACGTAGCTTGTCCTGGTACACATCTTCAGTTGTAACACGATGAATGAACGAATCAGTGTCCATATACATAAGCTTCAGGTTTTCAGCTCCATAATAAGGCAACAAAACGTCGTAATGATAGTTATACATTAATGTCTTGGAGATGTCCAACACACTCATACCAATGTATATAGGCTTGTTGAATACAATCTGACGAGAGGCCATATGTACAGCAGCTAGATTATCAGCATATATCGTCCTGTCGATAAACGTAGGCTTGGCGATCAGCTTCTCTAGAGTTTTTTCATTGGTCACCAGTCGTATATCCATACGGTTACGCAGGTTCTCCATAGTTTTTCCAAACATAGCGTTGTTAAAGAGCTTGTAGAGATCCTTCTCGAAATCATTTGCAGCTTGTTGTCGTAACCTGTTGTTAAATTCCACATACGGTTTTAACCATCGAGACTGTCGGAATTGTAGCACACGATGGATTTTTGTTAACCGTAGCCCATGACTAAGAGCTTGCTTCAAAGCCATGTAATGTACTACATACTTCTTTCGAGGTCCAAGATGAGGTATCAGTTTCTTTGTAGATGATTCCAATGGTTTCATACACTCTGGCAGGAAAGGTAGATCGTTGTGTAGATCGTGAAGTTCTGCAGGATACTCGATGTCGACTTCTAATATGTAGCCGTAAGGATCATCTTCTTGTAGCGTTTCTAAGCTGATTTCTTCAGGCGACACCCACTGAAATCCACCATAAGGGAGAGCGTGACACATTGCCCACCCATATTGGTTATTAGCGTCGTCATATGTGATAAATTGGGTTGGTCTCGACGGATCAAACTTCTCCATATATGTGTTATTAGCCTCTGCATACCGATGGGAAACTTGACATAAACCTCCTCTTATACCAGATTCCACCATGAGTAATTGATCATAATCCTGTAACAGTTCCAGCTTAATTCCAGTGTACAGTAACATAGCGTCCCATGTAAGACCTGGAGAGGTAAAATAATGTGCAGGATCAACTTTGTGTGTTTTGAGGGTTTGCTCTCTGAACGTCTCAAAGACATCAGCTAGGAGAAGTACATCCGAAGTTAAGTAGAGATCGCTGTACTCTCCCAGGTTTCTCACATTAAACAGCTCCCATACATTTTTAGCATGATCGTAGTCAGCATCACTAATTTCTTCTTCATTTAATCTATTGTAGAAGGAGTCCTTAGGAGGTAAGCAGGTTTCGTTCAGGGCATCCCATGATGTAACAAAATCATATGGAAATACACCCTTACGGGTCATCAACTTCAATTTGTCTTCTCCAAAGTACTTTAGCGTTTCAGGATACGAGGTTAGATTTTTTACCAACTTATCCAAGCTTGTACTGAGGAATCGGAAGCTATCCACAAATCGAAGCTTTATATCTCCTACATACTTGGTGAATGAGATATAGCTTTCTTCGGAGTTAGGAATTACCTCCACACGTTCACTTGTGCAACCCAGCTCCTTAACAATGAAATGAGAGTCATATCCGCTAAGGTTATGCATGAAGACTGGTACATATTTAGGTGTTTTACAGGCTAAATTACATTCATTATGAAGACTTCCACGATATTCACCGCTGATGTGATCATGGTCGCGTACTTTATAGTTCTCTTCTGTAAAGGGTTTTCCACACAAGTAGCATGCTGAAGAAGACTCAAAATCCAACTGCTCTTGATCCGTAAGTTTCAGAGGCTTAGCAGATTTGTATATGTCCTCAATCATTTTTGCAAGAGATGTCAGGTACAGCATAAACTTCTGAGCAGCATCAGCACCACGATACACATAGGGTTGCTTAGGAAGACCAGTTTCGAGATGTTCAACACAAGATGTAGGCTTCACGTAAACACAGAAGCTCATTGGTGTGTGCTCTTGATAAGGGATTGTATAGGAAGTTTCAGGATTGGGTATACACGTATGGCATGGAGTGAGAATACTCTCAAAATCAGCATAGATGACATAAGGTACTTTCAGCATCCTCTCAACATTTTTAAACCGTACAATTGCTTTCTCCTTTGTAGGCATAACTACCCTTGCAACACCATGCTGATTACAGATGGTTGCATGTTCTTGTAGTTTTTCCAGTCCACTTCGTCCATTTCGATTATCAAAATGTGTAAAGCAACGCTTGCAGGTATATATCACTCCATCATGCTTAGTTTTCTGGCGTCGAACGAGCTTCTCAAAATTCTTTATATACACGTAGTGATGTTTTCCACTACTGTCATTCAATAGTAGCAGGTCGCGATGTTCAGGTAGTTCAATATCAACAACCTTTATCGGGTACACTTCATGCTTCTCATCCAACCCGAAAACGTTAATAGATATCTTGTTAAGCTTCTCAAATTTAGGTATTTGAGAAAGTGGAGTAGGGTAAGAAACACAGCTGAAGTCGTACTTATCTTGAAGTTGTTTGTATTTGCTGACGCGTTGAGGCTTGGTGCTCACGAATTTGGCCAATACAGAGTACATGAAACATAGCTCATCAGTTAAGTTCTGGATGTTAATGCAGGCTTTTCTTGCTTCAACAGAGGGAGGTAGGGGTATGTAGCTACTTCCTCGCAACGGGTTGTACTTGTTAATACGAAGGCGTACCCCTTCCACAGTAAGCAAGGCCCAGCTGCTACCCTTAAGCTGAGACTCATCCATTTCAGTCACCAATTTCTTGAATTTCACTTCCAGCATAGAGTCCAGATCTGTTTCTAGGAAAACAGCTTGATTTCTGGTTTTAAATGTCTTGTCACAGGTTTCTCCGATACTGTTAACAAATCTACACTCAGCTAACAGATTAATTTTAACACTCTTATGAACGCTAAGCTCTTTATGCACAGCCTGGATTATACGTTGTTTTGCCTCTTGCAGATACATATTTAGGTCCTTAGCTGATTCGCATCGTATAAAACACGATTTCAATCGTCCTTCGAATGAAGTTTCGTATTCCTTCATATTACAGTCCTCCATTGTTGACAGTAACTGATGTTTAGTTGGCTCCAATCTTCTTTTCTTCTGAGGGCTGCTTATTTCACATATATCTTCGTGTCGCCGCCCCTTATAACCATCTTTGAAGGTTACATTACAATGTTTACATTTGAAGAGCTTCTTGCAGCTCATCTCGTGTCTTCTCTTGTCATAACCTCGGAGGAACTTCTTCCCACATTTTCCGCATGCATATCCAGTAGCGCTTGGAATAATATCCTTATACGCTGAGTTATTCATCTTTATTCTTGATGTAATAACGTATTAATCACTGATCAATGAAATGTACGCCTTGATACCACTTTAGAAAGCTGATTATTCTTGGAGAGAACACGATGTTAACACCTCAGAGATGATCAACAGAATGAATTTCAATACTCAAGTTCGCTCTATTTATAGAGAAAGCACGAACCTTTTTAATCAATTATATCCTGATTATTAATACTAAAAACGGTGATGAAGCGTGTAAGCTCTTATATATTTCAATTCGTGTTACACTGTTGTTCGAGCGTCTCCGTATAGCTTCGTATGTTTAGAGAGAAAGTGTAAAGTATTGTGAAGATGTTATGTATTGTTCGGCTATAATCGTACAGATTCGGAGAGCTTGACTGGTGAAGGTGATGAACGATCCGTCAACCGAGCAGGAGGCAAGCAGCCCCAGTCTAGAGACAGGATGTTTATGACGTCACACCCAGAGACAGGATGTCTGCCAGTATCAAACACGTTTAAACTCGTCTCGTAACTACCTGTATATGCTGTCACATCAACAAGAGAAGTATTCCCACACGCTCATTCAGTCAGATGTTACATTCAAAGCCTACCACCACCCATTACACCGAAGCTAGCACAATCTCAAAAGCTTAAAAGGTCACGTAGAAGATTTTCCCCCTTACTTACTTAAATGTGTGTATATACTACATTATTTCATGTTTTCATTCCCTTTTCAATTCTTCCTTTCCATCTTGTTCTAGAAAGACCATTACATTTCACTACAATCATGAGAAAAGCAATTTTTCCAGAGTTACAGAGATTCTAAGCTTCTAGAATCGAACTCGGTAATACTTTTAATAAATGGGTTTTAGTAATTTAGCTTCCCCGCATCAGCATCTACCATTTAATCTTTACTCGAACCTGATAGGATTCATAGGCTTGAAGATATATGAAATCACCCCTTCGGGATTCGATCTGAGTACTTTAAAGTAGTTATCGTCATAATAACGATATTTAGGAACTAGGTACTCTGTTTACGTTTACCTTGACATGTCTATCTAAATTAAATTACGAGTTATTAAATGTTTACAAGTAAATTTCATTAAATCGGTATTCGAACCCAGAACACCAGGAACAAAATAATTTATAATATTAGCTTGACATGTTAAACAAAGCTGTATGCAGTTACATCATCGATCTAAGCGATATATTCTAGTGTACAGAGGAAAATTAAGGAAGTCATTAAAAAATCAGGATTCGAACTAGAGACAACTGATACAGTAAAAACAGACCTCATTAGTACTCATCATGCTTAAGCATGTTAACTTTCACCATATGACGTCACAGTCGGGGACAGTTTGACTATCGCAGCCATGTCAGGAAATGCATATTTTAGTCATCTCATATTTTAGAGTCATATACAGAAACCAGGCAAAACCATGAAAAATATGTCAGAGTGAACAACCATCGACAATCGAACGAGGGAAACCATCAGATTACTCTAGGAGCATAAAGTGCAACTGAAAGAAAATCGTGATAGCTGAGAAACCACTCCAGCATTCGCGTGCAGACCAGGGGAAACTATGAAAAAATCAAAGGGCCGAGCGAGTGGCTGATAGAGTGTGCGACCAACAGGAAATCAAGCAAAAGGTCTCTAGAGACACAAAGATGCAATTGAAATGGAATCATGATAGCAAATGCCGCTACAGCATTAGGTAGCAGACCGGCGAAAATCATGAGAAACGTAAGGTCAGAGTAAACAATTGATTGAAATCTAACCCCTGAACCCTAGAAATTCACGACAACTGAAAAACGAAACCCAGATGTAGAGGAAATTTTGTACACCCTTGACGAAAAAACCCCGTCCGCTGGGGAAGTAACCTTTAAGTATACAATTGACGTCTGTCATACCGATAAGGGACGGTTTGAAAGGCTTCCTAATTGCTCTACGCAAGTCACCTGAGCAAACACAGGAAATTCCTAAACCAGACAATTACAAGCCTGCTAAAACATTTTTTCCTACAATAAGTAATTTAAATTCTACATGAAGATTATTCCAGAAGTTTCATATCTCTTATTTCCTTCAATAAAATATCGAATATGACTCTAGCACCAGGGAAAAAAATTAAACGGAGGGAAGCCATATTTTCTTTTTACGCTGAAATTATAATTAAATGCATAGCATTCTTGCATGAAAACACTGTCCATATAGATTATAGGAATGGACTCTGTTTAAAACATGTATTTTTTCACGCGTGGTGTATAGATTGTCTCAGTAAGCATTCGTGACTATTACAATTATCGCCAAGTATTATTTTACAAAAAGATTGGCTTATTCTCTTAGTAAACATAGGACGAAATCGTTTTTTAAACAACTCTCCATTCGAGAGATATTGTTTGATTATTCCAGCAGAGAGAGAGAGAGAGAGAGAGAGGGAGAGAGAGAGAGAGAGAGAGATCGAGGCATATTTGTTTAAAAGCTTTTTTTTCATTCACAGGAAATCTTCGAGAAAATTCGAGGAATTATTCAGTTGGACACCATTGCTAAAATAGTTTGTACACCCTTTGAAGAATGTTTACCTGACTGGCGGAGTCTCGGAAATACCTCTCTCGACAGGCTGTCGCCCGCATGCCTTTGTGTGCCATTTATACATTAGGGAGACTATTGTGCTTTAAAATGGGATAGCTATGTTTTAAGCTTTCCACAACAAATTTTTTTCCCGAAAATTAATATAATTCTACATGAAGAATATTAATGATTTAAGTTTTCAATTAAACGTATACTGTATAGATTCTGTACTTAAACATTCGATTGTATCTTAGTCATTATTTAAATACTCGATTACGAGAATTGCTAGCATATCAAAAATTGTAGAAGTTTTTCCACCGTTATTTAATTAAATTCATGTATATACTCTATTATTTAGTGATTTTTTCAATAATTTCTCTCATGTCCATCATTCGTCAAAAAATCAGTGTACAATACGCATTTTTATACGTTTTAATGTTCGTTTATTTTTAAAACCGCTACATTTGCCCGTAATTACGAACAATTAGATTTCAGATTTACTCAGATGTGTAGCTTGTAGAATAGAAATGTTTTAATAAATGTATTCTATTTTTAGACGAAAAACAACGATCTGCTTCTGACTGTGTATAATTATAATCAAGACCGATTTGTATTTAGTATAAAGTTTGTTTATTTTCATTTTTAAGACTTCCTTTGTTAAAGATATCTTGCAATCTATTTTTAAATTTCTTTTAAAACCAGAGCGAACATTATCAAATATAACGCCTGCCTTCACGTGTCGGGAAGCTAACATGGTCACAGTCATCTTTTAGTTGCTTGCCTTTCATGTAGGCCTCGGGCGGAGGCGAGCACCTGGCGGGGAGGAGAAGCCTTGCGAAAGGCGGCTGAGGGGTGGCACCTGGAGGGAGAAAGACCGGCATCACGAGTCGCTGAGAGTCCAGCCCTCAGTACGGTCCTGCATGCCGTAAGGTCCGGTCCTATTCGTAGCAGCATGCTATACCACCGCAGCTCGCGCCAGCGTCTTACGTAATCTAGTTTTTTACGCTCACTATACCATTTAAATATACATTCATCTAAGAGATATAATATTCGTCAGGATGACAGATGTCCAAATATACATAACAAAGAAATTAGTTACTGATATAAATGTAATATCGTACGTTCACCATTTTATTTTATTCGGGGGATGAAATTTGTATTCATGTCACGGTTTTCAATCCTAGTCCTCCAACCCTACTTGGAACGACAATCAATAACGAGCTACAATCCAAGGATATAATCGATAATAATACAAATATTTTGATAAAGAATATCAAATGTAGATCTCTATAAACGTATGTATTTCCCCTCACTTCCCCTCTTTCCCCCACCACGCAGTAGAAATAACATGGCGACACGCAGCTTCAAAGCCGATGCAACCACTGATAAGTTCCTTTCTTCTATGCCGCCGACCCCCACCCCCGCTTTTTGCTATTCCGACACCGCCATTTACGATGAGAACAATAATGCATTGTCCTGTATCTCTGATTTGCGGTGAAAGAATAGCACACGTGAAAACACTTAACCTTTGTGGGTTCGCCCTTAAAAGCTACTGGAGCATGATACCCCCTCCTCTCTGCTCTACTCCCACGCTGGCTTAGACGATTTGAACAATAGTCCATTGTTCTCCAATACCGAGGTCAGCGTGGGAGTAGAGCACAAAGAGAGGGCGGGCCCAGTGTACGGGATAGGATTAGAAAGGATGGGGTAGGGAGATCGGGTGTCCAGTAGCTTTTAAGGGTGAGGTCACAAGGGAAGGGGTGGGGGAGGGGTGGCCGCCAGCACGTGACCAGACCACCTGGGGGGAGGGGGCGGGGCTAGTGGCACGTGCCGTCAGGGCGGCAAATAGTAGCGCACAAAGGGAGGGGGCGGAGCTTGTCGGCATAGATCAAAGAACCTTATCAGATGTCGGCATCTCTTTGCGCTGGAGTCGCCATGTTATATCTACTGCGTGGTGGGGGAAAGAGGGGAAGTGAGGGGAAATACATACGTTTATAGAGATCTACATTTGATATTCTTTATCAAAATATTTGTATTATTATCGATTATATCCTTAGATTGTAGCTCGTTATTGATTGTCGTTCCAAGTAGGGTTGGAGGACTAGGATTGAAAACCGTGACATGAATACAAATTTCATCCCCCGAATAAAATAAAATGGTGAACGTACGATATTACATTTATATCAGTAACTAATTTCTTTGTTATGTATATTTGGACATCTGTCATCCTGACGAATATTATATCTCTTAGATGAATGTATATTTAAATGGTATAGTGAGCGTAAAAAACTAGATTACGTAAGACGCTGGCGCGAGCTGCGGTGGTATAGCATGCTGCTACGAATAGGACCGGACCTTACGGCATGCAGGACCGTACTGAGGGCTGGACTCTCAGCGACTCGTGATGCCGGTCTTTCTCCCTCCAGGTGCCACCCCTCAGCCGCCTTTCGCAAGGCTTCTCCTCCCCGCCAGGTGCTCGCCTCCGCCCGAGGCCTACATGAAAGGCAAGCAACTAAAAGATGACTGTGACCATGTTAGCTTCCCGACACGTGAAGGCAGGCGTTATATTTGATAATGTTCGCTCTGGTTTTAAAAGAAATTTAAAAATAGATTGCAAGATATCTTTAACAAAGGAAGTCTTAAAAATGAAAATAAACAAACTTTATACTAAATACAAATCGGTCTTGATTATAATTATACACAGTCAGAAGCAGATCGTTGTTTTTCGTCTAAAAATAGAATACATTTATTAAAACATTTCTATTCTACAAGCTACACATCTGAGTAAATCTGAAATCTAATTGTTCGTAATTACGGGCAAATGTAGCGGTTTTAAAAATAAACGAACATTAAAACGTATAAAAATGCGTATTGTACACTGATTTTTTGACGAATGATGGACATGAGAGAAATTATTGAAAAAATCACTAAATAATAGAGTATATACATGAATTTAATTAAATAACGGTGGAAAAACTTCTACAATTTTTGATATGCTAGCAATTCTCGTAATCGAGTATTTAAATAATGACTAAGATACAATCGAATGTTTAAGTACAGAATCTATACAGTATACGTTTAATTGAAAACTTAAATCATTAATATTCTTCATGTAGAATTATATTAATTTTCGGGAAAAAAATTTGTTGTGGAAAGCTTAAAACATAGCTATCCCATTTTAAAGCACAATAGTCTCCCTAATGTATAAATGGCACACAAAGGCATGCGGGCGACAGCCTGTCGAGAGAGGTATTTCCGAGACTCCGCCAGTCAGGTAAACATTCTTCAAAGGGTGTACAAACTATTTTAGCAATGGTGTCCAACTGAATAATTCCTCGAATTTTCTCGAAGATTTCCTGTGAATGAAAAAAAAGCTTTTAAACAAATATGCCTCGATCTCTCTCTCTCTCTCTCTCTCCCTCTCTCTCTCTCTCTCTCTCTCTGCTGGAATAATCAAACAATATCTCTCGAATGGAGAGTTGTTTAAAAAACGATTTCGTCCTATGTTTACTAAGAGAATAAGCCAATCTTTTTGTAAAATAATACTTGGCGATAATTGTAATAGTCACGAATGCTTACTGAGACAATCTATACACCACGCGTGAAAAAATACATGTTTTAAACAGAGTCCATTCCTATAATCTATATGGACAGTGTTTTCATGCAAGAATGCTATGCATTTAATTATAATTTCAGCGTAAAAAGAAAATATGGCTTCCCTCCGTTTAATTTTTTTCCCTGGTGCTAGAGTCATATTCGATATTTTATTGAAGGAAATAAGAGATATGAAACTTCTGGAATAATCTTCATGTAGAATTTAAATTACTTATTGTAGGAAAAAATGTTTTAGCAGGCTTGTAATTGTCTGGTTTAGGAATTTCCTGTGTTTGCTCAGGTGACTTGCGTAGAGCAATTAGGAAGCCTTTCAAACCGTCCCTTATCGGTATGACAGACGTCAATTGTATACTTAAAGGTTACTTCCCCAGCGGACGGGGTTTTTTCGTCAAGGGTGTACAAAATTTCCTCTACATCTGGGTTTCGTTTTTCAGTTGTCGTGAATTTCTAGGGTTCAGGGGTTAGATTTCAATCAATTGTTTACTCTGACCTTACGTTTCTCATGATTTTCGCCGGTCTGCTACCTAATGCTGTAGCGGCATTTGCTATCATGATTCCATTTCAATTGCATCTTTGTGTCTCTAGAGACCTTTTGCTTGATTTCCTGTTGGTCGCACACTCTATCAGCCACTCGCTCGGCCCTTTGATTTTTTCATAGTTTCCCCTGGTCTGCACGCGAATGCTGGAGTGGTTTCTCAGCTATCACGATTTTCTTTCAGTTGCACTTTATGCTCCTAGAGTAATCTGATGGTTTCCCTCGTTCGATTGTCGATGGTTGTTCACTCTGACATATTTTTCATGGTTTTGCCTGGTTTCTGTATATGACTCTAAAATATGAGATGACTAAAATATGCATTTCCTGACATGGCTGCGATAGTCAAACTGTCCCCGACTGTGACGTCATATGGTGAAAGTTAACATGCTTAAGCATGATGAGTACTAATGAGGTCTGTTTTTACTGTATCAGTTGTCTCTAGTTCGAATCCTGATTTTTTAATGACTTCCTTAATTTTCCTCTGTACACTAGAATATATCGCTTAGATCGATGATGTAACTGCATACAGCTTTGTTTAACATGTCAAGCTAATATTATAAATTATTTTGTTCCTGGTGTTCTGGGTTCGAATACCGATTTAATGAAATTTACTTGTAAACATTTAATAACTCGTAATTTAATTTAGATAGACATGTCAAGGTAAACGTAAACAGAGTACCTAGTTCCTAAATATCGTTATTATGACGATAACTACTTTAAAGTACTCAGATCGAATCCCGAAGGGGTGATTTCATATATCTTCAAGCCTATGAATCCTATCAGGTTCGAGTAAAGATTAAATGGTAGATGCTGATGCGGGGAAGCTAAATTACTAAAACCCATTTATTAAAAGTATTACCGAGTTCGATTCTAGAAGCTTAGAATCTCTGTAACTCTGGAAAAATTGCTTTTCTCATGATTGTAGTGAAATGTAATGGTCTTTCTAGAACAAGATGGAAAGGAAGAATTGAAAAGGGAATGAAAACATGAAATAATGTAGTATATACACACATTTAAGTAAGTAAGGGGGAAAATCTTCTACGTGACCTTTTAAGCTTTTGAGATTGTGCTAGCTTCGGTGTAATGGGTGGTGGTAGGCTTTGAATGTAACATCTGACTGAATGAGCGTGTGGGAATACTTCTCTTGTTGATGTGACAGCATATACAGGTAGTTACGAGACGAGTTTAAACGTGTTTGATACTGGCAGACATCCTGTCTCTGGGTGTGACGTCATAAACATCCTGTCTCTAGACTGGGGCTGCTTGCCTCCTGCTCGGTTGACGGATCGTTCATCACCTTCACCAGTCAAGCTCTCCGAATCTGTACGATTATAGCCGAACAATACATAACATCTTCACAATACTTTACACTTTCTCTCTAAACATACGAAGCTATACGGAGACGCTCGAACAACAGTGTAACACGAATTGAAATATATAAGAGCTTACACGCTTCATCACCGTTTTTAGTATTAATAATCAGGATATAATTGATTAAAAAGGTTCGTGCTTTCTCTATAAATAGAGCGAACTTGAGTATTGAAATTCATTCTGTTGATCATCTCTGAGGTGTTAACATCGTGTTCTCTCCAAGAATAATCAGCTTTCTAAAGTGGTATCAAGGCGTACATTTCATTGATCAGTGATTAATACGTTATTACATCAAGAATAAAGATGAATAACTCAGCGTATAAGGATATTATTCCAAGCGCTACTGGATATGCATGCGGAAAATGTGGGAAGAAGTTCCTCCGAGGTTATGACAAGAGAAGACACGAGATGAGCTGCAAGAAGCTCTTCAAATGTAAACATTGTAATGTAACCTTCAAAGATGGTTATAAGGGGCGGCGACACGAAGATATATGTGAAATAAGCAGCCCTCAGAAGAAAAGAAGATTGGAGCCAACTAAACATCAGTTACTGTCAACAATGGAGGACTGTAATATGAAGGAATACGAAACTTCATTCGAAGGACGATTGAAATCGTATTTTATACGATGCGAATCAGCTAAGGACCTAAATATGTATCTGCAAGAGGCAAAACAACGTATAATCCAGGCTGTGCATAAAGAGCTTAGCGTTCATAAGAGTGTTAAAATTAATCTGTTAGCTGAGTGTAGATTTGTTAACAGTATCGGAGAAACCTGTGACAAGACATTTAAAACCAGAAATCAAGCTGTTTTCCTAGAAACAGATCTGGACTCTATGCTGGAAGTGAAATTCAAGAAATTGGTGACTGAAATGGATGAGTCTCAGCTTAAGGGTAGCAGCTGGGCCTTGCTTACTGTGGAAGGGGTACGCCTTCGTATTAACAAGTACAACCCGTTGCGAGGAAGTAGCTACATACCCCTACCTCCCTCTGTTGAAGCAAGAAAAGCCTGCATTAACATCCAGAACTTAACTGATGAGCTATGTTTCATGTACTCTGTATTGGCCAAATTCGTGAGCACCAAGCCTCAACGCGTCAGCAAATACAAACAACTTCAAGATAAGTACGACTTCAGCTGTGTTTCTTACCCTACTCCACTTTCTCAAATACCTAAATTTGAGAAGCTTAACAAGATATCTATTAACGTTTTCGGGTTGGATGAGAAGCATGAAGTGTACCCGATAAAGGTTGTTGATATTGAACTACCTGAACATCGCGACCTGCTACTATTGAATGACAGTAGTGGAAAACATCACTACGTGTATATAAAGAATTTTGAGAAGCTCGTTCGACGCCAGAAAACTAAGCATGATGGAGTGATATATACCTGCAAGCGTTGCTTTACACATTTTGATAATCGAAATGGACGAAGTGGACTGGAAAAACTACAAGAACATGCAACCATCTGTAATCAGCATGGTGTTGCAAGGGTAGTTATGCCTACAAAGGAGAAAGCAATTGTACGGTTTAAAAATGTTGAGAGGATGCTGAAAGTACCTTATGTCATCTATGCTGATTTTGAGAGTATTCTCACTCCATGCCATACGTGTATACCCAATCCTGAAACTTCCTATACAATCCCTTATCAAGAGCACACACCAATGAGCTTCTGTGTTTACGTGAAGCCTACATCTTGTGTTGAACATCTCGAAACTGGTCTTCCTAAGCAACCCTATGTGTATCGTGGTGCTGATGCTGCTCAGAAGTTTATGCTGTACCTGACATCTCTTGCAAAAATGATTGAGGACATATACAAATCTGCTAAGCCTCTGAAACTTACGGATCAAGAGCAGTTGGATTTTGAGTCTTCTTCAGCATGCTACTTGTGTGGAAAACCCTTTACAGAAGAGAACTATAAAGTACGCGACCATGATCACATCAGCGGTGAATATCGTGGAAGTCTTCATAATGAATGTAATTTAGCCTGTAAAACACCTAAATATGTACCAGTCTTCATGCATAACCTTAGCGGATATGACTCTCATTTCATTGTTAAGGAGCTGGGTTGCACAAGTGAACGTGTGGAGGTAATTCCTAACTCCGAAGAAAGCTATATCTCATTCACCAAGTATGTAGGAGATATAAAGCTTCGATTTGTGGATAGCTTCCGATTCCTCAGTACAAGCTTGGATAAGTTGGTAAAAAATCTAACCTCGTATCCTGAAACGCTAAAGTACTTTGGAGAAGACAAATTGAAGTTGATGACCCGTAAGGGTGTATTTCCATATGATTTTGTTACATCATGGGATGCCCTGAACGAAACCTGCTTACCTCCTAAGGACTCCTTCTACAATAGATTAAATGAAGAAGAAATTAGTGATGCTGACTACGATCATGCTAAAAATGTATGGGAGCTGTTTAATGTGAGAAACCTGGGAGAGTACAGCGATCTCTACTTAACTTCGGATGTACTTCTCCTAGCTGATGTCTTTGAGACGTTCAGAGAGCAAACCCTCAAAACACACAAAGTTGATCCTGCACATTATTTTACCTCTCCAGGTCTTACATGGGACGCTATGTTACTGTACACTGGAATTAAGCTGGAACTGTTACAGGATTATGATCAATTACTCATGGTGGAATCTGGTATAAGAGGAGGTTTATGTCAAGTTTCCCATCGGTATGCAGAGGCTAATAACACATATATGGAGAAGTTTGATCCGTCGAGACCAACCCAATTTATCACATATGACGACGCTAATAACCAATATGGGTGGGCAATGTGTCACGCTCTCCCTTATGGTGGATTTCAGTGGGTGTCGCCTGAAGAAATCAGCTTAGAAACGCTACAAGAAGATGATCCTTACGGCTACATATTAGAAGTCGACATCGAGTATCCTGCAGAACTTCACGATCTACACAACGATCTACCTTTCCTGCCAGAGTGTATGAAACCATTGGAATCATCTACAAAGAAACTGATACCTCATCTTGGACCTCGAAAGAAGTATGTAGTACATTACATGGCTTTGAAGCAAGCTCTTAGTCATGGGCTACGGTTAACAAAAATCCATCGTGTGCTACAATTCCGACAGTCTCGATGGTTAAAACCGTATGTGGAATTTAACAACAGGTTACGACAACAAGCTGCAAATGATTTCGAGAAGGATCTCTACAAGCTCTTTAACAACGCTATGTTTGGAAAAACTATGGAGAACCTGCGTAACCGTATGGATATACGACTGGTGACCAATGAAAAAACTCTAGAGAAGCTGATCGCCAAGCCTACGTTTATCGACAGGACGATATATGCTGATAATCTAGCTGCTGTACATATGGCCTCTCGTCAGATTGTATTCAACAAGCCTATATACATTGGTATGAGTGTGTTGGACATCTCCAAGACATTAATGTATAACTATCATTACGACGTTTTGTTGCCTTATTATGGAGCTGAAAACCTGAAGCTTATGTATATGGACACTGATTCGTGCATTCATCGTGTTACAACTGAAGATGTGTACCAGGACAAGCTACGTTTTCTTGAGCATCTCGATACAGCTGATTACCCTGTCAACCATATATGTTACTCTACCCAGAACAAGAAGGTATTGGGAAAATTTAAAGATGAGGCTAATAGCAAAATCATCCTACGCTTTGTTGGACTACGTCCTAAGATGTATGCCTTAGATATTCAAGGGTCAATGATAAAAAAGATTAAAGGTATAAAACGTAGCGCCATTAAGCACCATATTTCGTTTGACAGCTATACAGACTGTCTTAAAACCTGTGAAATCATCAGAACACCTATGAATCTGATCCTATCACGAAAGCATGCTCTTGCTACAGTGCAAGTGAATAAAATTGCATTGACTCCGTTTGATGATAAAAGAATTATTGCTGAGGATGGGATAACGACATATGCATATGGACATTACGCCATTACAAACAGTGCTTAAAAGAATGTAAGTTAAAGATAAAGAGTTTCTCGTGAGTCTACAATCTTAAAAGAAGGTTATCTGTGTGCTGTATATGCAGATAGCTGACGCCTGATGAAGAAAGAAGAAGATGGAAGGGAAGGTGGTAACCCTGCCATTAGGAGTAATCCTAGTGCTAGTCTCAAGCCTAGATAAAAGGGGGGAGACATCTACAAGGAACTAAAATAAAGGTATGTTGGCGTAAACTTTTCAATTAAAACTCTCGAATAATAAAACCTGAATAAAACATTGCAATTTCCCTAAAAGAAAGTTGAGGTTATCTTTGGTTAGCCAGATTAGGTTAGTCGATGCCTGACTAGAAAGGATGATGAGAGGAACGTTTAGGATTGGCCGGGTTAATCTAGGCTAGGTTCTCGTACTTATTGTCTAAGTTATGAAGGATGAATTAGTTTAGATCGCCTTAGCAATGAATTGGTTACGTGTTGTTCTTACGTTTTGTTACTTGGTTACATAGTTGCTACGTGTTGTTACGTCGTGTAACGTTTCTGGTTACGAGATGTCACGTGATGTTGCGTGGTTACGTGCTTATGTTGCTTAGTATGACGTCTTGTCGTACCGTTATGTTACGTCTTGTTACGTGGTTACGTTTGTTGGTTACGTCTGTTAGGAATGAATAGACAATGAGAAGATGTAGAACATACAAGGTGAGCATAGGTTAGGACGTATACTTCACTGTAAACCGATATTCAGTTTGTCCCTCGCCGCCTCGCGCGCTAATGTTTAACATATAAAAAGTTTGTAAGGTTTAGAAAAAGTATATAAAAGTGTTGTAACGTTGGACGATAAAAGTTTTATAATCGAATTACTCCTATATTACCGTATAAACCTACATTCCTCCTCCTTCAACCCCTGCTTATCCTTGTATCTCTACCGTTTTCCATATTTCTCCCCTATAAACGTATACTCTGCTCCTCGACACGTCTAGACTAGGACCTCTCCTCATATTCCCCTACCTCTCTCATATAAGACGCATTCCCTACTTCAACCCTGTCTAGCCTAGCATCGACCCTCGTATTCCCTATCTCTCGCATATAAACGCCTACTCTATCATTCAAAACTCCTAGCCTAATACCTCTCCTCGGTTCACTATCTCGCTCATATAAAACACCATATTCTACCCTTCAAGTCCTGTTTAGTATAACATCTTTCCTTGTATTCCCTATCTCTCTCGTATAAAGCGTATCCCTCCCTCCTTTAGCATCTGACTAGCCTAGCATCAGCCCTCGTATTCCCTATCTCTCCCCTATAAACGCATTTTCCTCCTTGAACTGTCGCATATACCCTCGTTTTCCTCGTCTCTTCATATAAAAAGTCATACTCTACCCTTCAAACCCTGAATAGTCTAGTACCTCTCCACGTATCCCCTATCTCTCCTGTAAATATGTTCATATTCCCCCTGCTTCAGCACCTGTCTATCCTAGCCTCTGTTCACGTTTTCCATATATTCCTCATATAAACGTATACCATACTCCTTAACCTCTGTCTGCACTAGCACCTCCCCTCGCATGCCCTATCTCTGTCGTATAAAGCATATCTCTCCCTCCTTCAGTCCCTGCCTTACCTCAGAACTCTCCTCGTTTTCCCTATCTCTCCCATATAAACACATTGTTTCCTCCTTGAAGGTTCTCTCAACCTAGCATATACCCTCGTTTTCCTCGTCTCTTCATATAAAAAGTCATACTCTACCCTTCAAACCCTGAATAGTCTAGTACCTCTCCACGTATCCCCTATCTCTCCTGTAAATATGTTCATATTAAAATTCTAATCAAATTTGGACTAATAATTAAAAACATTATGGACAATACAAACATTAATACTAAAAAAATAAACCGATTTAGTGATAAATCTTCAGCATCTGTCTATCCTAGCCTCTGTTCACGTTTTCCCTATCTTTCCCATATAAATGCATATTCCATATCTCAACCTCTATCTAGTCCAACACTTCTCCTCGTATTCCACGAATCTCTCATATAAAGCACATCCTCATTCCTTCAACCTCTATCTAGCCTAGCATCGATCCTCGTAGTCCCTATCTTCGCCATATAAACGCATTTTCCTCCGTGAACCTCCGCATATACCCCCGTTTTCCCTATCCTTTCCCATATAAACGCAAAAAAGTGGCCCAGGTCTGTCCTTTATACCCTACTATCGATAATAACATCAGGTAGTACACACAAAAAAATATGATGTGATACGTTCGCATGACTTTCTCTACCTTCTATCTTTTTTAATGTGTATACAAACTATTTTTACTAAAGTTTATTTTTTCCATCTAATACATTTAATCCAAAGAAATCCTTATAAAAATAGCTACATTACAGATTTTCTTATAAATACAAAGTGAACAGCGATAGTCAAATGTTTAAGAACTGGACGCTATGTGCTGGCCTTAATATTCCATACTGTTTCCATGACATCGTGAGAAACAACTGAATATCGATGGGACTTTAAAAGAATAAGTATTGAACCTTTAATAACGGATATCCGAGAAACGGCTTATACCACAAAAGAACTTATTTTAAGTAAACTGTGTGTTTTAAAGAGATCTACATTTATTTTGTGCAGTGCGTTTTCGTCTATCGTTTAACGTTTACAAGTTACATAAGGTTATACAAAATTCCTTCCGAATAAAGAGGACTTTCTACGCGATTCCAAGAAAATTCAAGATATGCATTTTATTTGTCATCTAAATATATTTTATATGTGGTATTTTAATAAAAATCGTTATAGCCATTGTTTAGAAGATGAAAATCTTTTTAAAATGTTCCATGTAAAGGGTAGTTGGTGGGGGAAATTATCTTTAAAATCTTTGTGTCGCATCCTTGGAAGATGCTAAACTCAAATTCCAAGTTGGGTGTTTATCCGACTTCTCGTTTTTGAGTTACGGTGACACTCACACGGACGTTTCCAAAACTGCTTTATTTGGATTGAGGGCATCTCAAAACATGTATCTCCGGTGAAATCTCGGTATCGGGTGGAATACTTCCCTACTTACTTTACGTTGTAGAGAAAGCAAAAATACAGTACTAAACACATATAAAACAATTTTGAAACACCCAGATGAAGACTTAGACCACGGCACTGAAGATGTTCACCGCAGTCGTGAACGAAATGTCTGGACCTGAAAACTCCAGCAGACCACGGCTTCTCAGCCCGGAAAATTCTTCTACTGTCTATTCCAAACCAGAGTTCCCTCTGATGTAAACAGAAGCACATGCTTCGGCTTGTCACGAACCCAAGAATATACCCTTACGCCAACGTAAATAGTTCCTTAATACATGTATTGTATTATGAAATATTAGAGCAGGAAAGGTATAGAACTGTGCATTTTATTGCGGTTATCATAAGAACTCATTGTTAAAGGTAATGGATATATACCAACTGTTAAGAGATTACAAAATATGATTTTCGCCTGCTATTGCGCTAACGCCGAGAGTATCTTGCTTGTTAATAACAACCAAATGCACCACTGCCGCTCTCTTACATAACACAAGAAATGCAGCAATGAATTCCCAGAGGTGCTATCTGAGTACCGAATAAACACTTTGCGGAACATAGGATATATGATAAGCAAACAGTCATTCATAATACACTAACACACATATGCTCAGCTCAGGTCAAATCTTGTGATTTACTCAGTTGGTATTTGAGCTCACATGGCAGAGGAAGGTACGTGTAGTGCGAATAAACTGTTCAAACACAGAAGCAGGAAACAGTTAAAAAGTGGCTAAAACAAACAATACTTCATATGTCACTATTACAAAAATACCCGACACTTGCATTATTGCATATTACGAAACTAATATCGGACTTTACGGGCGTTTCAGTGAGAAGTGTAACGAAAGCTTGCAGGGAATATAAACAGACATAATACAACATAGAAGAGGATAAAATGTGGGAACTTGTTTTAAGTGCGACAGTGCTGCGGAATTGTGGATAAGCTTGTCATTATTTGGAGAGTAGTTCTGATTCTGATATGGCAGCCGAGTCATCTTCGGAGGATTCGGATTTGTGTGTTGCACTTTTGCCCGAGGATTGTGATTAACGTAAGTAAAATGTTCATTGCCGCATACTTATAAAATCGATTGTTACCTCAGGTTGCATTTTGAACTATGATTCTCACGCAGGGCGCCTTTTTATAGATTAAATAGTGTTCAACAAGCACGTGGGAGGGGAAGAAGCAGACATTATGGGCGGGGATTGCGAACTACTTTCGCGCGGATAATACAAAGAGTTTGTTTTCAGTGAAAGGCACTCTGGTTTGGAATGGACAGTAGTTATAATTTGGACTCCGGCCGTGAAAGCTTACGACTACTGATAAGAATAGTTTGTATACGACTGAGAAGATGAAGTCATGTGAACGCAACACACTTGTGTTTTAGTTCTCAGGGTATTCCTGACCCCAAAACACCGCCCAAACATGCTCACATAACGTCTTGTTTTTATTCTTCTTTAAAGAGGCTAATGAAGGCATACCCCTAGATGTTATCTTGAGAAGGTATTTCTGTCCTGAGTCAATAAATAAAGGAAATATTTGTACGTCAGGAGGTGATTATCTCGCAGCTGGAGTACAAACAGCCACTGGTTAACTCGACTTTTTCCACAATGTGCGTGCTTTTTCAATGTAGTCGACTGAAGCATGATTTAGGACTCCGCTTCCACCTCTCTAATTAAGCCATCCATGCTTTCTAAAACAACTCAACAGCTGTATCCTACCAACTTAAGAGATTTGTTCACACCGCTGCGACAACAGAAGTTGGCAGCGAAACAGTGGCGGTTTAGGTGGCAATGGCGGGGAGCCAAACTTTAAACAATATACGAGGATGACATGGCAAACCAAATGTCCCCAATGTTAGTGCAGTACGTCACATAATGATGGTCATCTTTGTGTATTGTTTTGTTATTTCGGTGCAACCGAGCGAGGAGTGCGGGAGCTCCAGTTGACTGCCCACTCTGACTTTGGCTTTTTCGTGGTTTCCCCTGGACGGTAGGCGAATGCTGAAGCAGTTTCTCATCGAACGCACTTTCATTCTGTTTCATTCTCATCTTTCAGATGTGCTTCTAGGTTTCGTGGCGTGTGGTGGTGCCGGGCAGATGGGCGGCTGCTTTCTCAAAGAGAAGAGTGCTACCCGTTGACACTTAGAGGTTGTTCACACCCTCTCTAGGCAGCTCAACTCCGCGCGTGGTCTGTAGCCTCCTGTAGTTCCTTCACTTCATCCCTTCCTCCAGGGGGATGGTAGTCGCAACAGATCTATGTAGGCCGCGTGCTGTCCCCTCCGTTACGTATACCCTATAACCCATCTCTCTTAGTCGATCATGAAAATAATTGGAACGCACTCAAAATAAAATTCTGACATTCACATGACTTTCTCTGTGTACTTTAGTCTGTATTTTTGTAACTTCTACTGACTCCTTACGAAAGCTTACTTTTCAGGGCAAGCGTATGTTGACGAGTATCGACTCCGATTTTCTTTTCACTTCTCTACCACGTATATAGTACATAGACATAGTGTTGTTTTCCATACCAAGATTTCGCTCCCTAAACCCTCTCCCAAAAAGCATTTTTAAAAAAATATCCGCATGCGTGTGTGTAAACAGTATAACTCAAAAACGAAATGTCGGATAAGTACCAAACTTCGTCTAAGTTCTGTCCTTCCAAAGATGTGACCCAAAAGTTTTAAAGGAAATCCCTTCCTCCCCAAATTACCCTTTTTTAATTTTTTTATTTTCTGAAAAAATGTCTCAAACGATTTTGATTAAAATACCATACATTAAGGATATTTACATGGTAAATAAAATGTATATCTTGAATTTCTGGGAATAACCTGTAAACTCCTCTTCATTAGGAAGTAATTTTGTATACGCTTGTATAAACTGGTAAACAGACGACGTAAACGTACTACATAACAATTGTAGATCTCTTTAAAACACACAATTTGTTCAAAATGACTTTTTTGTGGCATAAGCTATTTCCGAGATATCCCTTTTTAACGAATTGAATTGTTCAATACTTTATCATTCATTTAAAGTCCTGCCAATTTTCAGTTGTCTCTCGCAATCCCAGGGTTTTTTCTACCCTATCAGCTGCAGTGGTGCGGGCGCTGGGTATCCCTAGCACTCGTGGTACTTCTAACGTTACTACAAGTACGTGGGCCGGACGTCTGCGCCCCTCCCGTAGGAGAGTTGTTCGGATTGGGTTGAACTCGACGGGCAGTGGTTCCTAATACCGCTGGAAGATTGGGTACGTCTGAGCTGTTATGTTCAGGCGGGGTTGTGAAACCGAAGAGCCGGTGGACGGTGCGCTAGGTTCACTGTCGGCCCTACCGAGTTTCTTAGTAGTTTCCCCTTGGGTAGACACGCGTATGCGGCGTATCCACTTCCGTCCCTGCGTGAGCAGCGGCGGCCAGTTCAAAGTTTTAGGTACTGACCTAATGGAAAACACTAGGGATGGGAGTGTCACTCGGTTAAAGCCCTACACTGGGTCCTGAGGGGCGCTTCATATCCTGTGGGTTTTGTTGCTTCTTACATGTCATGGAAACAGTATGGAATTTTAAGGCCAGCATATAGCGTCCAGTTGTTAAACATTTGACTATCGCTGTTCTCCTTGTATCTATAATGAAACGTGTGATGTAGGTATTTCTGCAAAGGTTTATTTAGATTAAAATGTAGAAGATAGGAAAATAAACTTTCGTAAGAATAATTTGTATATTTACTAATAAACATTTAAAAGATCAAATAATGAACATGCTTGTGACTGCCTCCGTACCTCCACATTTGGCTGGCTGCCGGGGGTATTCGAACCCCCTCTGTGCGGTCCTGAATTTGGCTGTGCGTCTGCCGGGGAGTCTCTACCTGGAAACTTAGGAACCTTACCATTACTGTGGCGTCACTTCTGGTTCCGACCGCCCGGTGTCTCCTCTAGCCACATCATTCTCCCTTGTGGATCAGCGCCGAGTCCCCTCCGTAGCCAATCCAACAGATAATCATATTTACGTTTATTTTCGTTCTTTCTTCAAACGGAGGCTCGTGTCCGGAGAATAGTATGGCTTGGCCACCGGGGTATGTAAATTTGATGACATCATATTGTTACAGTTCTGATTTTAATGTCCCCAAAGTTGTACCAGTTGCAGGCATTGCATATTCACTCGTAATGTCGTATAACATGATTTAAATTCACTTGGAGAGTTGGTAGCGAAAGTTCAGTGTTTCTTATTCGGCACGAATCCCTAACGAAGATAATATTAGCATTCGTCACATGTTTGGCGTTCGTTAGTTCACTTTATTTTTATGTTATGGTGCAGGAACGCTGTAGTCTGCAGCATTTGAATGCACTTGAGGTGCTGTCGAAACTAACTCCACGTAAACTGCTGAAGTTGCAAACAGCAGGACGTGTTCAGAAGATGCAGTTTGCCAACATCAGAGATTTATACATACCGCTGTGGAATTACCATTTGTGTTTTGTTTCTGCAACTAGAAACTTGGGTCCTTAATTCGTAAAACTGTTTTCTTCAAACATTTAACAAGTAGCTTATAAGAATATGACTAGACTGCGTTTATTTTATGCTGTTCTTACACTACTAAATTTGAATGAGCGAAACCTCTAAGCACAACAAAGCTAAATATAAAAATCTAATGTCTTACATTCACATGACTTTCTGTACCCTCTATCGCTTATTACTGGGTATACAAATGATTCTTACGAAAGTTTATTTTCCTTTCTACTTCATTTTAATCCAAATAAACCTTTACAGAAATAGCTACATTGCACATTTCGTTATAGATACAAAGAGAACAGCGATAGTCAAATGTTTAAGGACTGGACGCTATTTGCTGGCCTTAAAATTCCATACTGTTTCCATGACATAGAGAGAAACAACTGAAAATCGCCAGGACTTAAAAGAATGGCATAAAAGAGTTACTTGAAATAGATTTTTCTTTAAAGATATCTACATTTTTTGTGTAGTACGCTTTCGTCTATCCTTTAACGTTTACCAGTTATACAAGATTATACAAAATTCCTTTCGAATGAAGATGACTTCAGAGAATGCTCCCAAATTAAATATGTACATTTTATTTGTTATATAAATATATTTAGTATGTGGTATTTTAATCAAAATCGTTACAGCCATTTTTAGAAAATCAAAATGTTCGAAAATGTTACAATTAAACAGTAGTTTGGTGTGGGGAATTTTCTTGAAAATCTTCTCGTTGCATCTTCAGAAGATATAGAACCTAAATACCAACTTTGGTATTTATCCCACACATGGACCTTCTTCTAAAAATGCTTTATTTGGATATAGGTGGCCTCAAAACATGTATTTCCGGTATCGAATTTTTGGGTGGAATGCAATACCTTCTCTACCTACAATGTATATGGTAGAGAAAGTAAAACCTATTTGAAATTTCAAATCAATAACAAAGAATATCTCGGAAATGGTTAACGCCCGCGAAAAAAAACTTGAATTGTGCTATTTATTGAGATCTACTATTTTTATATAGTAAAATGTTGTGTATCACCTAGGTTTTAGCTACTATACAAAAGACATTCAGAATGAGGAGGAAAAGGTAAAGGAACCGAGGCAGAGCACCTTAAGTAAGCCATAACGGCCCTTTTTGCTTCCAACGTGACTCCTGGGAAGAGGGAATGAGGGGAGAGACTCGAAGAGCGACCAGATCAGGATGCCGACACATGGACTGGGATGCTGACGTTTCCAGATGAAACACATACGGCTCTTCCCGTTCTATCCATAAGCCACCAAAACCCCCGCTACCGGGTGAAGGCCACCTAATACACAGTCCCTGCAGCGACGCCAGGAAGAAGGCGCACATCCACCGCCCTGCCGCAACCCGCCGAACACCGTCGCCTGGTCCGACAACCCTAAAACAGATGAAAGTGCCAGAAAATGAAGGGCAGGAAAGTCGTTGTAGAAGATGAAGCATCCCAGCATACGCCTGCCGACCCGGGGAAACGACGGAAAAGTCATGGGCCTAAGCGGGCGGTCGCCGGGGATCGAACCCGGGATGCGGGCCACAGACGTTGCCGCCTGAGGCATCCCGTTTGGTCCAGAATGAAGAGGACTTCACAGGTTACTCTCAGAAAATAAAATATGTGTATTTTATTTGTCATGTAAATATATTTAATATGTGGTATTTTAATCAAAATCGTTGAGAAAAATTTTCCCATTTAAAGGTTATTTGGGGTGGAGAGAAGTTTGGAAAATCTTTGTGTCAAATCCATGGAAGATGCTGAATTTATTGCTGTCCACAGACACGCACACAAGCACGCGCGCGTGCTTTTTTAAACATGATCCTTTTTTAGATTGAGGGAGTCTCAAAACGTGCATTTTTGGTGAAACCTTGGCATTAGATTTTTGGGTGGAATACAATAATTCCTCTACTTACTATAGGATCTAGTAGAGAAAGTAAAAATTGGCGAAAAGTTGTGAAAATCTTACGAAAGCAATTTTCATCTAACTCTTTTTGAAACATACATGGCATCATTATCAATTTGTTTTTATTTTTAGGATTTTTACTGCAGTATTCAAGTTATTGTAATTTTCTGCCTATATTATATTCCTGAATAACAAGCACACAATATTTCGTAGGGTGGCATCGTAACTATGTCAGTGGTTCTGGGTTCAACTCCCGCACAGGGAGTTCTAGCCAAGATTATTCCCTATCCTCCCTTGTTTGACAAACATTGCTACTCCGAAAATAAATATCTACTTTTACCACTTGCAGCATAATCTACTGCTATTAAAATACCATATATTTAATATATTTACGTGGAAAATAAAACGAATGTGTTCAATTTTCTTCGAATACCCTGTGAAGACCTCTTCGATCGGAAAGAATTTTGTATAAACTTTATAACCGGAAAACCATAGAAGATCCTAAGACAAAGTCCTTCCAATAAATAAATAAATAAATAAATAAAGTGCACATCTCTTTAAAACACACAATTATATTCAACTTCTTTTCCCAAACCTTTTAATATTTAATTTGTCAAATATTACCTCCACTACATTTCAAAATGAACAAATTAAACAGATGGTGGATTTATGTGCGTGGCAGGGGAGGTACGGCGGCACATCTTTGCCGGCCTACGTTGAGATTGCTAATTAACACTATATAAATTTAAAGAACTGACCAGCAAAGTCCGGCTACACATGTGGTTGGTTGAGAGAACGCCGTGGTTGAAGTCCCAACTATGGCAGTGAATTTTTCAGTGTGACTACTTTTCCTAGGAATGATTATTGAAATTGCTCGTTTGTAACTAGTTAGTGGCTTTGCCAGGAGTTACCGGTTGAATTCCCTTCGTGGGAAACAGTAATGAGGTTTAAACACGTACAATGCGATGTCACCCACACAGTCATGTCCTTTATTACGAACCAGAATCTCACGAACTCGATGAAGCGTGTAAAGAAGCAGACACTGACACTTTTGTCACGGTGGGGAGATACTCCTATCCTCTGTAGCTCTGGAAGGTGACTCTAGATCTGCAGTCACTTTTCTGTGAACCATTCCATCTGGACTTCCTACTCAATTTGTGCAACCAAAACCCTGCATTTGTTTCCTATTATTACACATTTTGACCAACTTGAAAGTAACAAAACGAGACATCGGCAATGATTTTTATTGGAATACTCTTTTACTTTCTCTATTTACTTACCTATAGCAAGTACAGGAGCTATTGTATTCCACTCATAAATTCGATACCCATATTTCATTCGAAAACAGTTTTGAGACTCTAAATAGGGGCAAAAACAGTTTTAGTTTAAAGTGTGTCTGTTTTTTTTCTCTTCTTTTTTCACATTTTTTTCTTTTGTAATATTCAAGTAATGTGTCTTTGTTTTCTTTTTAGTTTTTTTAGTGTCCTTTTTTATATTTTATTTTACAACATCATTAACTAGTGACCTCAAAACGTGAAATAAAGGGCTGCATTGAGCGGATGAAACCCAACTTTATCAGCTTCCACTGTTCCTGTCTCAAGAAGCCAAACCATTCCATCCTCTTTGCTACATTGTCGACATTCCGTTTAAAGATCCAGTGTAACGTTCCCGTTACCAACCTAATCACACAGCGCTGGAGGGCCGTATTCTGGAAGCGAAATTCCAGGCGCTGCAGTTCCGCAAGGCATGGCGGGGCCCCCGGTTGGCACCACCTGGATATGTGGTTCCTAGTACCATCCAGATGTCAGCAACCTGCCGACAGAAGGCCAATCCGGTGCTCCAAGGTATCAAGTCCTGAGCACACTGCACACTGATTAGATTGTGTTCTTCCATGTCGCCAGAGTTTTTCTACCGTCGGTATGGTCTCGTTTAAGATTTCATAGGTCGTCTCCTGCCAATCAGTTGGAACATATTTGCGAAAGACATTCTGCCAGATAATCTTTCTTGCATCTTCGACTATGCTTCTCTTCAATCCTAGGAGTAAAAGAAAACAAAGTTAACAGGCGATATTGGCTCCGTGTACACTCGAACGCGGAGATCTCATCGTTGGTATCCAGCATATGTTCAGCATCTAACACAGATGCGACACGAAGATTTTCAAGAAAATTCCCCCATTCCGAATTAAACTTTCCATGGACAGATTTTGGTTATTTTTTATTTCCTCAAAAGTGGATTTAACCATTTTAATTTAAATATCACATCTTTAATACAGGGTGAGCCAAAAAACTACGAACCAGTTGCGCGGTGTCTTCCTGTCCGAGTCCTCGGCGCTCGCTGCCGTCTACCGCTATCATAGAAAGGCGCGGATGAAACCATACGTGTCCATACATTTTTGGCACCTCTTTAGGAAACTATCCATCACTCGCCGTAGTTCACGTTGAGGAATACTGGCAATTTCCTGGCGGATATTTTGTTTTAATTCTTCCAGGGTGTGTGGATTTGTCTTGTACACTTTGTTTTAAGTTACCCCAGCGATAGAAATCGCAGGGGATTACGTCGGAGGACCGAGGGGGCCACAAATCTCTACTAATAATTCTGTCCCCAAACGCAAAATCAATTTTTCTCGTCGAAATATTCGCCGTATACGCTGTTGCAGAATCTTGTTGAAAAAAGGCAAACTCACGCTCCCTGACTGTTAATTCTCTAAAAAGGGGGCAAAATTATATTCACATATGTACGGGCTTCAACTGTTGACTCGAAAAAAATTGGCGAGTGATGGATAGTCTCCTAAAGAGTGCCACAAATGTATGGGCAAAGACGGTGGCATCTCCCTTTCATAAATTTGATAAATAAAGCCTTTAAAAGTAGTTTTAAAAATGTTGTATTGTTTCATCCGCGTCTTTCTATGATAGCTGCAGATGGCAACGAGCGCCGAGGACGCGGACAGGAAAAACACCGCGCAGGCGGTTCGTAGTATTTTGGCTCTCTCTGTATATTAACCTGAAGACCTGTCCCAGTGATGCCGTTGCCTAGAGAGGGCGATGAACGTTTCGTCGACCATAAACTAAAAGACAGTGCATGAAGGTCGATAGAAAAAAGGAACTTAAAAAAAAATAACTTGTGATACATTCACTTGACTTTCTCTACCCACTATCGTTTATTACTGGGTATACAAACTAATCTTACCAAAGCATTTTTACTTTCTCTACTACGTATAGTAAGTAGGGAAAGTATTGTATTCCACCCAAAAATTCGATACCGAGTTTTCACCGAAATATACGTTTTGAGGTGCCCTGAATCCAAATAAAGCATTTTTGTAAACATGTCCGCGTTTGTGTGTAGTGTGCCTGTGTGTGTGTGTGTGTGTGTGTCTGTGTGTCTGTGAACAGCATAACTCAAACACTAAAAGTCGGATAAATACCAAACTTGCTGTTTGAGTTTATATCTTCTAAGGATACGACACGAAGATTTTCAAGAATATCCCCCCACTCCAAACTACCTTTTACATGGAACATTTTTCGAAACTTTTGTTTGAAATATATGTTTAAGATATTTTCATGACAGATGAAATGTAGATCTTGAATTTTCTGGGAATGTCCCCAAAAGTCCTCTTCATTTTGAACGACTTTTGCTTAACTGGTAAACCGTAAGAGATGGATAAAATTTGTGTACACAAAAAGTATAGATCTCGTTAAAACACACAATTTATCTTATATACATTTTTTGTGGAATGAACTATTTCCGAGATATTCCTTGTTATTTGTTTGAATTTTCCAATACTATACTTTTTCTCAAATGGGAATTCATTATTCGTTTTTTTTATGTCCTGGACATGCAAAGAGAATGGAATGCTCCACATAGCAACCAGCTCTTAAAACATTTGACTGTCGCTTAAAGTCTACCATATTCCCCTTACACCTACAAATGTTTATTTCGATTAACATGAAGTAGACGGAGAATAAGCATTTGTAAAAATAGTTTGTACAAGATTAGAAAAAGGCATGTGTGCAACATATCACATTTTTAGAAAAAGGTTTATTTGCATTAAAATGTAGTAAACAGAAAAATAAGCTTTAGTAAGAATAGTTTGTTTACCCACTGATAAAACGATAGAGGGTAAAGAGAGTCATGTGGATGTATCATATCAGATTTTTATATCTACTTCATTTTAATCGAGATAAACCTTTGCAAAAATAGCTACATTACACATTTCGTTATAGATACAAAGAGAACAGCGATAGTCAAATGTTTAACAACTGGACGCTATATGCTGGCCTTAAAATTCCATACATTTCCATGACATCGCGAGAAACAACTGAATGTTGGCAGGACTTTAGAGAATGACCGAGAAATGAATAGTTCGAACATTTAATAACGGATATTTCGGGAATAGTTTATGTCACAAAAAAAGTATTCGAAATAAGCTGTAAGTTTTAAAGAGACCCCATTTTTTTCTTCAGTATGTTTTTGTCTATCGCTTAACGTATACCTACCAATTACACAAGATTATACAAAATTCCTTCCAAATGAGGTTCATTTCACAGGCTATTCCCAGAAAAAACAACATATGAATTTACTTGTAATTAATGTAAATATTTTTGATATGATATTTTAATAAAAATCGTTAAAAATCTTTTTTAGAAAATCAAATATCTAAAATATCTTACATATGAAAGGTAGTATGGGTTGGGGGATTCTCTTGAAAATCTTCGTGTCGCATCTTTGGAAGGTAGTAAACCTAAATATTAATTTTGGTATTTATCCGATTTTTTGTTTTTGAATTATGCTGTTCAAAAACACACATGTACGGACCACACGCTTTTCTTTATTCACGGGTCTCAAAACAAGTATTTTTGGTGATGAAACTTAGATATCAAATTTTTTGTTTGAAATATATACATCCCCTGCTTACTATACGTAATAGATAAGTAAAAATGGAAACCACATTCAGTTTATTTTTCTCAAAATATTGTTTTCTGTTATGTGCCCTTTTTACGTCTTCAACTGCCTTAATTATGACTGCTGCTAAGAGCGAATCGTCAATCGGTCGATGTTGCCCTTCTGGGTTATGGCATCACAAAACAATGTTAATATCACAGAGTAATGTTTTCACGTATTAAGCCCCAGTAAACAGCAGAACTTAAAAACGAAAAGTCGGTTAAACACCAAATTTGGAACTAAAATCCAGAATCTTCCAAAGATTTTGAACAAAATACCCTTCCCACTTTCACATGAGTTTTCCAGAATTGAACGCGACTCTCCTTTTTTGGAGGTGCTTGATTCTTTTATTGTTTGGGCAGGGTTCTAATTATGATGTGAACACATTTTCAGTACGTATACACCTATAACTCAACTGTATGCGTGACTCTAGCCAATACACACACGTGGTGGCGTCTCTAGCGCCATCCATCTTCTGATTATACAAACCTGACCATAAATTTACTTTCCCAGCATCCCAAATTGGTCCAGAAGTGTGCTCATAGCACTGGTCATCTAGTTGTGCTGGAAAAACAGGTTGTGATAGTTTGAGATATTTCAAAATCTAACAAGGGATGTCTTAAGCAACATCCGATTATTCCTATGATTTGTGGAGCCCTCACACACTTAGGAAATGTCATGTGAACTTGTTCGATTCAAGATATGCGGCATTTTATGGATCTTTTACGACTTTGATACGGCGATGAGAAATCCTGGAGTCCATTGCCTTCCTCCTTGAGAGGAAACCATTGGGTACCATTGTAAATAAGTGACAGTCAACATTCGAACCTTAATGATGTAGAACATGCACGGTCATCAAAGGAATCGACCAATATATTAGCATATAAAGCAGAAAAATATAGTGTTACATTCACATGAGTTTCTCTACCCACACTCGCTTATTACTTTCTCTACTACTCTTTCAGTACGCAGAGGAAGTATTTTATTCAAACCAAAATTTCGATGTGGAGATTTCACCAGGAACACATGCTTTGAGACTCCCAGAATCCAAAAACGTATGTATAGAAAAGGGTCCTTGTGTGTCTGTCTGTCTATAATACTGTTATATACCGGAGTGAGGCCAAGAGGTTTTGCAGCTAGATATTAAATCTAGTTACCCCAGCATAAAAATTGGGGAGCGTAGCTGAAGTGGCAACGAGAGGACCAGGAACTTAGCTGCACAAATTTAAAGTAGGCGTGGGTTATTCAAAACATAATACACATAAATTCGCATTTAACACATTACCTGTCGTTTATTATATAGTTATCTTGGTGTCACTACATCGTTCACAACAATTTAAAGGCAAATACTGGACGGAGAGAAATGCCGCATTGGACGAAAATTCAATCTCTCAATCAAAATGATTATGCAACAATGTCATGCTACAAGGCAATAATGTGTCCGACGCGACAATGCACACACATACACACTACAATACGAGACGTGTTTTTAAAGTAAGCACAATTTTAATATTCTGCCGCTGTAGCGCTGCAATCGCGATTTTGAGCATGCGCGATCATTTCCTCCATTCATAGGAAGCCAGGGCAACTGTGAGCAATCGTCACTTTGGGTTCTCCTGTTGTCAGAGTGTTTCGAAATTTTCAAAACAATCGAACCGCCCGCCAGCTGTGAAGTGAAATCAGCGATTCGTTTTTTGAATGCGAAAAAATTACGCCAGTAAACGTTCATCGCCAATTGTAAGAGGTTTATGCGGAAACAATAATGAGTGACAATTCCCGGCCACACACAGCAAACAAACTCAAAATTTGATCCTGTCATTTGGTTGGGAACAATTCGACCATCCCCCCTACATTCCGGATTTGGCACCAAGTGATCCTCGGTGGAAAACATTTCAATGACGATGATGTTGTGAAACAAGAAGTGCAGACAGGTGGCATCATTCTTTGACGAAGGCATAAAAAACTGGTTTCCCGTTACAAGTGCGTGAATAACGGGTGGGGGACTATGTGTAGAAGTAGTGTAACGTAATGAATAATAATGATGATAATAGTAATAAATTATTTGAAAAAAATGTCCCGTTATTTAAAAAATTATAGGCACTTACGCCTCGTACAATAACTCAAACACGAAGAGTTGGTTAAACATGAAACTTAGTATTTAAGTTCAAATCTTCCAAGAAGAAGATATGAAGATTTTTTAAGAAAATCCCCCACCCAAAGCTTGTACCTTTACATCGAAAATCTTTCGTTCTGTTTTTATTGTCTCAAAAATGACTCTAATGATTTTTATTAAACTGTCATTGTCTAAGATATTTTCATGGCGAATAAAGTGCGTATCATGTATCTTCTTATGGGAACAGCCTGTGAAGCCCTCTTCATTCTAAATGACTTTTTTAACAGGGGTGTTTTTAAGTACAGTCCTTATGCAATAAAATAAGAACTACTAAATATTTTGACTAACTTGAAATGCATTTTTCTGCGGCTAAGATTTCATGGCAGAAGAAATTGCATCATTGGCATTGTTCGTTTCAAGGGATGAGGATTGAAACTAGTGGCCCGGAAGCCACATTTTTATCACAGAGTATCTGAAACAAAACAACTGTGAATCTGCAAGTTACAGCGATACTGGCCAAAAACAGACGACACATTATTTATGTCCTTCAAAAACGTTTCGTACATGTACTGCAAATGTTTCCTAAGAAATTGTCACAGCAAATTTCCAATACAGAACAAGGTAACTCCAGAAACAGCTACACGTGTCTAGATGAACTAGCGACGAGGTTCTAAAATACTAATACTAACATAAGACATATATTCCAAAAACATTGATAACTGGTGCAAAATTTGTGTAAGATAAAAACTAAACCTTTGGAATATATTTAGTAGTTCACACTTTATTGCAAATCGGGCCTTACTATTAGAATACGCTCCTAAAACTGGTAAATCGCAAGAGAAAGACAGAATCTTGCTACACAAAAACAATTCTGTGATATGTTCACATGACTTTCTCTACCCTCTTTCGTTTATTGGTGAGTGTACAAACTATTCTTACTAAAGATTATTTTTCCGTCAACTAGATTTTAATCCAAATGAGCATTTGCAGAAATAGCGGCATTACACATTTCGTTATAGATACAAAGAGAACAGCGACAGTCAAATGTTTAACAACTGGACGCTATATGCTGGCCTTAAAATTCCATACTGTTTCCATGACATCGCGAGAAACAACTGAATGTGCTGAAAGGACTTTGAAGAATGACCAAGAAATGAACATATCGAACCATTAATAACAGATATCTCAGAAACGGCTTATGCCACAAGAAATAAACGGTGTGTTTTAAACAGATCCACATTTTTCTCCAGTATGTTTTCGTCTATTGCTTAACGCTTACCAGTTGTACAAGATTAAACAAAATTTCTTCCGAATGAAGGGGACTTTACAGGTTATTCCCAGAAAATTCAAGTGCATTCTATTTGTCATGTAAATATAGGTATTTAATATATAGTATTTTGATCAAAATCATTAAAACCATTTTTTAGGAAATCAAAATGTTCTTGAAAATCTTCGTGTCGCATCCTTGGAAGATACTGAACTTAAATACCAAGTTTGGTACTTATCCGACTTTTTGCTTTTGAATTATTGCTGTTCACAGACACACAAACACGTACATGTTTCCAAAAATGCTTTATTTGGATTCAGAGGGTCTCAAAATATATGTATTTCCGGTGAATCTGGGTATCGAAATTTTGGGTGGAATGCAATACCTTCTCTATCTAATACATACGTGGTATAGAAAATAAAAATGTACATCTCGTTAAAGAAGACAGTTTACTTCAATTGAAATATTTTCTATTTTAAGCATTTCCGAGATATTCTCTGTTATTGGTTTGAACTTTCAAATACTTTATACATATTTTAACTGCAAATCATTACCCTATTTTACTTTCTCTACTACGTATAATAATTAGAATACGTATTGCATTCCACCAAATAAATTAATACCAAGGTTTCACCAAAAACACATTGTTTGAGGCACCGTGAATCCAAAAAAGTATTTTTGGAAGCATGTCCGTGTCTATATGTGTGTGCCTGTGTGTCTGTGAACGGCATAACTCAAAAACATAAGGCCAGATAATACCAAACTTGGTATTTGAGTTTAGCATCTTCCAAGGATGCGACGTGAAGATTTTCAAGAAAATCCTTCCACCCAACTGCTCTTTAAATGGAACATTTCTTTTTCGAAAACTTTGATTTTCTAAGAAATAGCTCTAAAGATTTTGTATTAAAATAGCATGTATGAAAGATGTATAGACAAATAAAATGTATATCTTGAATTTTTAGGAAATAGTCTAGAAAGTCCTCTTCATTCGGAAGGAATTTTGTATAATCTTGTGTAAATGGTAAACACTAAGCGATAGATGAAAACGTACTACACAAGAAATATAGATCTCTCTAAAACACACAGTTTACTTAAAATAGGTTTTTGTGACATAACCCGTTTCTAGATATCCGTTGTTAGAGGTTAGAATTGTTCATTACTTGTCATTCTTTTAAAGTCCCATGGATTTGCACTTGTTTCTCGCGATGTCATGGAAACAGTATGGAATTTTAAGGCCAGTATATAGCGTCCAGTTGTTAAACATTTGACTAACGCTGTTCTCTGTGTATCTATAACGAAATCTATCTGTTTCTGCAAAGGTTTATTTGGAATAAAACGTAGTAGATAGAAAAATAAGCTTTAGTAATTATAGTTTTATACTCACTAATAAAGATAGGGGGTAGAGAAAGTCGTGTGAATGTATCACATCAGAAATTTTTTTCTTTTTGGTGTTCAAGCAAAGAGAACAGAATTTTAAAGTCATCAGAAAGCGACAGGCTTTGAAAGCATTTAACTATCACTTTAGCCTATTTATTTACTATTTATTAAAGATACAGTGCGGTATACCAAACGTGTAAGTATAATAGAGTTACAGAAAACAAAAACGAGGCTGGAGTGTTTCGATATTTCGGGTTTGCATAACTTGGGGTGGGGATCAAAGCTCGGAGCCCTCTTTAGATCCCTGAAGAGGAAGTATCAACATTCGCCTACCGTTCTGGGGAAACTATAAAAAAACCGAAGGTCAGAGTGGAGAGACCTCCCGAATGCGAGTTGTCACATGTTACCTCAGGGCCACGGGGTTAATGAGGTATAAAACCAAGCAATCTGTATAAAAAGGGCACAAAGTCTAGGTGCCTACCACCTCAAGATAAATGGCATATGGCAGGGGTTACCAAAGTTGTCATAACGTCGACCACTGTCAGATAATAAATCGCGGGCGAAGGCATATAAGTTTAGCATAGGACAGTAAACTCACAGGCACCGTCACACTGGTTTTCAAACACGCTGTTTTATTGACTTAAAATCTACACTTATGTATTAATAACTGATGTAATTAAATACTTAATAAATGATCAGTCTTTTATTTATAGTCTGGTGGCAATGTAGCTCACAGGCAACATATGTTAACGCCTGTTACATCAAATATGTTTACTTTAATAGCAGTTCATATTCAATGAGGAGAATGAACCTGACTTTTCTGGCTGCAATTACAAATTTTGTGCTGCCTATCATCAGAAAGGACTCTAAATATACATCAGTCATAGCATACCTATATTCATATTTGACATATTTAATTTTTGAAAATGTTTTTCACAAATAAACGTTGATACGATGCAAAGTCTTTCAAACAAGGAATGTGTCACTCGGCAGACAGTTGTAAAAATCAACCAAATAACTATTTGTCCTTCAATAGCCTATTACACTGTGTATCAGTTAAAAATCTGAAGTTTCACAATCACATGACTTTCTCTACCCTCTATAGCTTATCAATGGACGTACAAATTATTCTTACTAAAGCTTATTTTCCTATCTACTTAATTTTGCCCAAATAAACCTTTGCAGAAATAGCTACATTACATATTTCGTTATAAATACAAAGAGAACAGCGATAGTCAAATGTTTAACAACTGAACGCTATATGCTGGCCTTAAAATTACACACTGTTTGCATGACATCACGAGAAATAACTAAAAGCGACAGGACTTTAACAGAATGATTGAGTAATGAACAATTCGAACTAATAATAATGGATATCTCGGAAATGGTTGATGTCATAAAAAAGTTATTTAAAATAAATTGTGTGTTTTAAATACACAGCGTTGCTGAAAAACGTAGCTATTCCCAGAAAATTCAAGGTATACATTTTATTTGCAATGAAAATATCATTAATAAACGGCATTTTAATCAAAATCGAAGAGAAATTTTTCAGAAAATCAACAATTCCGAAAAATGTTTCATATAAAGGGTAGTTTAGGGTAGGGGAGTTTCTTCAAAATCTGCATTCTTGGAAGGTACTGAACTTAAATCCAACTTTGGTATTTATCCGATATTTCGTTTTTGAGTAATGTTATTCATAGACACACACACATACATACATACAAGGATATTTTTCTAAAAATGGTTTTGGTTTCAGTAGGCCTCAAAACATTCATTTCCGATGAAATCGAGACATCGAGTTCTTGGGTGGAATACAATACTTCCGCTTTTACTATACATAGTAGAGAAAATCAAAATCTGAGCTATTAATTTTATTTAATCATTCAAAATCCGTGAATAAATTAACGTAATACAGGTAGGTACACCGTTTCTTTTTATTTATATTTTCTTTTAAGTTTGCAGACGAGCCAAAAAAAGCAGCTCGCGGACCGCAGTTTGGCAAACCCTAGCATATGGGAAGAAGCAGGTTTTGTCACACCCTACATGAGGCACTATAGCAGAAACCGCAAGCGTGATCAAAATCAGTTATACCTCCGCAACAGCCTGGTTATGAGGTAACCTTCATGAGAATTGGAAGAGGAAAACGTTATGAAGGAGGGTAAATAACGGAGAAGCTGGAGAGAACAAGAAAAAAGGGGAAGGAGGTAGCAAATTACGGGATAGTGAGCTAATTCGCTGTATGGTTCATTTCCTTGGAAGATGCTGCGCTAGGAGGGCGGTAAACTTCATAGGGCTGCTGTTCTCGTTCTTTGTTTTCACGCTCGGGAAGATACGAAATGAATTTGCTGAGCTTGTAACGTGCCTTCATAATAAACACACTGCTTATCTTTGAGTTGCGCGCATGCGCTGAATCTCTCAAGTCGCCTGACGTTAGCGACACAGTTCCCTATGGCAGTAACTATACCACAGTGTAGAACACATCGTTACATTCACATTATTTTCTCTACCACTTACATGTAAGTAGTATTGTACTCCATCCACAATTCGATAGAGATACCACCAGAAATACATGTTTTGAGATCCCCTGAATCCAAAATAAAATATTTTCAGAAAAGGTTCGTGTGTGTGTGTGTCTATTTGTGTCTGTGAACAGCATAACTCAAAATCGAAAAGTCGGATAAACACCAAATTAGTATTTAAGTTTAGTAACTTTCAAAGGTACGACGGAAGATTTTCAAGAAAATTCCCCCCCCACGCCAACAAACTATTATATTTTGATCAATATATAATATATTAAAGATATTTACATTACAAATAAAACGTCTATCTTAATTTTCTGGGAACAGCGTATAAAGTCCTCTTCATTCAGAAGGAATTTTGTATAACTGGTAAGCATTAACCGATAGACGAAAATACACATCACAAAAAATGTAGATCTCTTTGAAACACACAATTTATTTCAAATAACTTTTTTGTGTGGCATGAGCCATTTCCGAGATATCTGTTATTAATGGTTTCAATGTTGAAATCTTTGTCATTCTTTAACTCTTGTCAATATTCTATTGTTTCTCGCGATGTCATAGAAATAGTAAGGCCAGCGTATAGCGTCCAGTTCTTAAACATTTGACTATTGCTATTCCCTTTTTATCTACAGAGTGAGCCAAAAAACTACGAACCGGCTGAGAATGTTTTTCCTGTCCACGTCGTCTGTCGCTATTATAGGAAGACGCGGATGAAACCATACAACATTTTTAAAAATACTTTTAAAGGCTTTACTTAACAATTTTATGAAAGTGAGTGAGGACAGAATTATTAGTAGATATTTGTGGCCCCCTCGGTTCCCTGACCTAACCCCCTGCGATTTCTATCTCTGGGGCAACTTAAAACAAAGTATACAAGACAAACGCACACACCCTGGAAGAATTAAAACAAAATATCCGTCAGGAAATTGTCAGCATTTCTCAACGTGAACTACGGCGAGTTGATGATGATGATGATGAGATGGGGCTTAAGGGCGTTCAACAGCTAAGTTTATTAGCGCCCTTACAAGGTATAAAATATAAAATTTAAAAGTCAAAAAACTAAAAAACCACACACAGACCCGCTTGGTCAAAAACACTAAAAAAACACAACAGACCAAATACTAAAATCTACACACTAAAATCATGGTCAATAAAAGATTAAAACGTGCCAAGAACTGTAGAATGCAAGGGAAATGGGCGCCATATGTCCGTCGGGGAGAAGACCCCATTAAAATCGACAATAAAAAACCACAAAACCAAAAGACGCTCAGCACATAAAATGCGCAGATTAAAGTTGCTGTCACTGATAAAACGTAAAAGACATTCTACAGCATGCGCGTCGTCTGCCAAAACGTTGTCTATGCCAATACACAGATCCACACGAACGCGCAATGGAGCTAAAACTTGACACTCTGTTAAAATGTGACGCACCCTTAAGGGCGCATCACACTGCTCACAGAATGGTGCGGGGTCACCACTGAGCAGGTATCTATGGCAAACAACGCAATGTCCGATTCGTAAACGAGTTAAAAGTACCTCTTCCCGACGAGAAGAACGAGAAGAGGTACTCCAGACTAACGGAAGAGGTTTAACCTCCCGCAACTTGTTCCCCCTGAGGGCCGTCCACGCATCCCGCCAAAGCGAGAGGATGCGGCTACGAAAATAACAAACAAATCTGACGAGGGAACAACAGAGGTAAAACATCTGGGTGATAAAATTGCCGATTTGGCAGCGGCGTCGGCAGACTCGTTTCCAGAGATGCCCACATGACCTGGAATCCACATAAAAGAGACGCTGATGCCAGAGGCACCAAGTGAGTGGAGCAGGTCATGTATGCGCTGTACCAGGGGGTGGTAATTGTACAGCGCGTTAATACTCTGAAGGGCACTCAGAGAGTCGGTACAAACAACACAGGGCCGTAGGCCGTGCCGCTGAATGTATAAAACAGATTGATAAAGACTAAAGACTTCGGCGGTAAAAATGGAACATTGACCAGGTAAACGAAAGGTAAAACTATGTCCACCAAAACAAAGGCACACCCTACTCCAATATCAGTCTTAGACCCATCAGTATATATAAAATGAAAGTTCCCGAATTGCGCCGTAGCTCTAAAAACGCTGATCTAAGAACTGAAGAAGGGGTCGCATATTTTGGCATCGATGTTAGCCCAAGGTGACAGTGGGCCTCAGCGCGCAACCATGGAGGAAAGCGCGATTCCCCCTTAGGAAGGGCCGGCGCTGGCGTAACGTCCAAATGCCGAAGAAGTTGTCGAAATCGAACCCCTGGAGGGAGCAATGCAGAGGAGCCAACTAAATATTGCCGATCAAGCGAATCCTCGTAAAATAACGCGAAGGACGGGTGGTCAGGCAAGCTTGAGAGTCGACAGGCATAGCTGCACAAAAGCATCTCACGCCTGAAGGACAGCGGAGGCTCTGCAGCTTCAGCATACAAACTAGGTACAGGGCTGGTTGGAAAGGCCCATGTAGCGACTCTTATGCCACGATGGTGAATGGCATTCAATCGTCGTAACACAGATGAACGTGCCGACGAATAGACAATGCACCCATAATCAAGCTTGGATCGGACCAAGGAGCGATAAAGATGCAGAAGGACGGTCCGATCAGCTCCCGACTTAAAACACGTAAATGATTAAGAGACCGGTCACACTTTGCTTTTAAAAAGGAAATGTGCGAAGTCCAGCTCAGCTTTCTATCAAAGATCAACCCCAAAAATTTCACCTCATCTGCAAATGGAAGGACCTCCGGCCCAAGATGGAGAGAGGGCAGAGGGAAAGCCTTCCGGCGCCAGAAACTAATACAGACGGATTTTTCGGCGGAGCCATTGGCGTTACTCCAGGCGTAGAAGCGGTCGATACAGCTCTGGAGACGGCGTTCGAGCAGACAGGTCCGCCGTGAACTACAATAAATGGCAAAATCGTCAACGAAAAGGGATGATGAAATGCCGGGTGGAATACAAACAACAGTGGGGTTGAGAGCTATCGCAAAAAGTGTGACACTGAGTACAGAGCCCTGAGGTACTCGTTCTCTTGAATAAAACGACTAGATAAAACCGAGCCCACACGTACACGAAAGACGCGATCCGCCATAAACTCCCTAAGAAATATGGGAAGACGACCGCGGAAATTCCATGCGTCAATTCCATGCCGCCCCTCCAACAGGTGTCATAAGCTTTCTCCAGGTCAAAAAACACAGCCACCGTTTGACACTTTCTCAAAAATCCGTTCATAATATGCGTCGACAGAGAGACCAGATGGTCGACGGTAGAGCGATGGCGACGAATTTCGCACTGAGCGTTCGCTAGAAGTTTATGAGACTCAAGCCACCATGTCAACCGCCCGTTGATCATGCGCTCCATCACCTTGCAAATGCAACTGATGAGGGAGATAGGGCGGTAGCTGGAAGATAATTGGCGATCCTTCTCTGGATTAGGGATAGGGACAATGGTGGCTTCGCGACAAACATTAGGAAAAAAGCCGTCTTGCCAAATACAGTTATAGACCCGTAAGAGAAAAAGCTTACTGTCGGCTAAAAGGTTCTGTAACATTAGGACATGAATGCCGTCCGGTCCAGGAGCGGAGTGCCTAGAGCAATGAAGAGCGTGCTCCAGCTGCCTCATTGTGAAAAGTTCATTATAACACTCCTTATTAGCAGACCGAAAAGTAAAGGTCTCCAGCCGGTCTTTGAGAGTGCGAAAGCCGGCGGAATAATGGGCAGAACTGGAAACCGCCTCAAAGGAAGCACCCAAAGTGTTAGCAATGGCAGCCGGATCCACTATGGTGACATTGGAAACCTGAAGGCCAGACACAGTACAATACGACACTTTACCGGAGAAGCGACGAAGTTTATTCCAAACAACAGAGGAAGGCGTGAAACGATTAAAGGACTCGACAAAACCAGTCCAAGAAGCCTTCTTGCTATCCTGAATAACGCGACGAGCCCTAGCGCGCAATTGCTTAAAAGTAACCAAATTATCAAGTGTAGGGTATCGCCGAAACACCCTCAGTGCAGTTCTACGAGCACGAACGGCGTCCCGACAATCCTCGTTCCACCACGGAACAGGAATACGCCGGGGGTGAGAGGATGACCGGGGAACGTGCGTTCGGCGGCAGAGAGAATCGTAGACGAAAGGTGCTGCACCGTTTGGTTAACGTCAGAGAAGGGCAGATCCTGAAAGCACACGAGGCTGGAATACAATCCCCAGTCGGTTTTTCCGAATATGCAGGTACGAACTCTGGAATGCTGGACGTGGTGAGACAAAAGAGAAACGATGCAGGGGTAATGGTTGCTGGAGTAGGTGTCAGCGACGACGTTCCACTGCAGACGACTAGCAAGCTGAACGTAGCAAACGGCAAGGTCTAAATGAGAGAATGAACCAGAAGAATCAGAAATAAAAGTAGGTTCACCTGTATTGAGGATAGAGAGCTTGAACTGGTCAAAAATGTCGGAAAGAAGAGTTCCCCTCGCACAAGCCCTTGGCGAACCCCACAGCGGGTGATGGGCATTAAAATCTCCCAACAGAAGAAATGGTTTGGGAGAGCGGACAGGAGATCGCGAACGTCCGCGTGAGCGAGGGGAGACGACGGAGGTGTATAGATGGAGCAAACAGAAAAGAAAAATCCGGGTAAGTGAAGTCTAACGGCAACAGCTTGCAAGTCGGACGTAAGTGTGAGAGTCTGAAAATGAACGTCGTTACGCACTAATATCATGACACCTCCATGAGCAGCAGTACCCTCCTCCGGTTCAAGATCGTAGCGAACCGGAGTATACCTCGGAGCTCAAAAGGGCCGTGAGGGCGTAGCTTGGTCTCCTGCAAACACACGACCATAGGTGAATGGGAACGCAATAAAAGTTGCAGTTCTGCCCTATGCGATCGTACACCACGTAAATTCCAGGTCAGGTTAGCCAGGAAGAAAAGGGATAAACTGTCTACTTAGGAGGGCGGCTCAAAGTTACTTTCTGCTTAACCTTTGGGCTCGAGCTTTTAGGATGGAGTTGGTCAGATTCCATAGGCTCCTGGAAGGGAGGGCCCACGCGCTCAGTGCCAGAAACCGATTCAAGTGCCGCGAATCGGTTCTGGGTGGCAATGGGTGAAGGTGGCCGCTGAGCGCGGCTTGTCCCAGGAGCATCCTGGGACTGCGACCTTCGAGGAGGAGGAGAAGGTGAACTTTTCTTACCGCGCGCACGCGGAGGTTCTTTCAAAACATCTTCCTTGCGTAGTTTCTGCTTGGACTTGTTATCAGTGCCTTGGGACTTCATGACCTTAGGACCAGCTTTAGATGGCTTGCTAACTATAGCAGAAATGGACGGCCGGATGATAGTGGCGGTTAATGCAGTCATGGTTCAGGTCTGAGTTTCGGCATCTACTCGTGATACTGGCGAGGCAACAACAGAACTAAATGTACCAGATCGCAGGAGAGAAGTTTGGCGCACATGGTAACGCCTCCGGGCTTCGACGAAGGAGAGTTTCTTCTTTACCCGGATCTCCTAGATCGCCTTCTTGTCCAAGTACCGCGGACAGTCGGCAAACGACGCAGAATGAGACCCTTTGCAGTTAACGCAGACGGGGGCTATGGAACAGGTACCTTCGTGTGAGGGCTGGCTACATGAGCCACAGATGTTAACGACACTCTTACAGGAGACTTGCGTATGCCCAAAACGTTTGCATTTAAAACAACGCAGAGGTCTTGGAATACAAGGCCTCACCGCAATGCGTTCGTACCCTGCTGAAATGCTCGTGGGCAGATCGACGACATCAAATGTTATAAACAGGGTACGAGTGGGTACCAATACTCCGTCGCGTTTGGGCTGCACTCGATGCACTGCTGTCACCTTTTGGTCTGAAAGATAGTCTACGAGTTCATCGTCCGACATACCATCGAGGTTATGGGTGGTAATGACGCCTCAACAGGAATTCAATGTGCGGTGCTTCTCAACACGGATGGGATAACCGTGGAGAAGCGTAGCACGCAACAAGGTCTTACTTTGCTGATCGGACTTCGTTTGTGCTAATAAGGAACCATTCCGTAGACGAGTGTAGAACTGAACCGCACCAGCAATAGTATCAATGCCCTTCTGAATAATGAAAGGGTTCACCTTCTCAAAACTTTGCCCTTCTTCCTTTCGTGAAATGACCAAGTAACAACCAGTTGTCGGTGGTGCTACTTCTATTACATAAACTTTTCGGCGCCTGTTATTAATGGAGAAAGGGTGCTCTATAGCGAAATAAATCCTCCACCATTGCAACCGTCTCCGACCTCGGGCTCTTACTTCCCGGGCGTTACCGCGGCTTGGGTGAGTGGCCTATCTATACCTATCTCATCCCAGGGTCACACCTCCCAGAACATAGACAGAGGGACCCAATCGCCGTCAGAAGTCAGCAGCTCATGCAATGCCCCCCCCGCGGGACTGCAGTTGAACAGCGGATACGAACACATACTCTACATGACGACCCCGGGTGGTGGGGATGACGCCATTACCCACTCACCCAGCTGCGCACCCAGTGCGCGGGTATCCGTCAGGCTGTGTCCACGGAGGATTAAAATAAAAGGATAAAAGTAACTAAAAATGTGTGGGCGTTTCGCACGCAAGGTAGGCCGGCGAACAAGTAAAAGAGATGTGTAAATGAATGGACGTGGGACGAAATGTGCGTAAAGAGAAGAGAAGTAAGAAACGATGGCGAGGGGCGTCATGTAATGAAATGCACAGAACGCACGAGAACCTATCTTGAGTCCCCCGGTCACGAGGACGAACGCACCTCGACCGGATGGGGATGAACGGATGAAAATGGCGATAAATGGCTCGGGCACCCCGGGTACGCCTAAGCCGTACTCACATAAGATAAGCCCCATGGTGGACTACGGCAAGTGATTGATGATTTCCTAAAGAGGTGCCAAAAAATGTACGGACAACGACGGTGGCCAGTTTCAACATCTCCTTTCATAAAGTTGGTAAGTAAAGCCTTTAAAAGTAGTTTTTAAAATGTTGCATGGTTTCATCCGCTCCTATCTATGATAGCGGCAGACGGCAACGAGTGCCGAGGACGCGGAGAAAAAACGCCGCGGAGGCGGTTCCTATATAATAAAATATGTTATCTAGCTATTTGTCTCGATTAAAATGAAATAGAAAAATAAGCCTTCGTAACATATGTTTTATCCCATTAACAAATGACAGGATAGCAAAACTCATGTGAATGCAATATATCATGTTTTTTTCTCTATCTAACTCATGTTAATCGAGATAACTGACGCGGTTAGCTGAGGTCGCGGCAAAGACTTGTAAGCGGGAGATCTGCCAGAACCACTCTCCCTATTTCCATGTTTTCCTCAGTCCTCATAACTGGCAAATGCCAGGTACTCTAAACTTAGGTACGTTTCGTTCCCAATTATCATTTAGTTTCATGCTCCATCAGTATCCACCACCTTTGGTGCAGTATGCAGTAAATGCAGGTATATTGAGATAAACCTTTACACAAACAGCTACATTACACATTTCGTTATAGACACAAAGTGAACAGCGATAGTCAAATGTTTAAGAACTGGACGCTATATGCTGGCCTTAAAATTCCACACTGTTTCCATGACATCGCGAGAAACAACTGAATGGTGACGGTACTTCAAAAATGATAAAAGTATCGAAAAATTCAAACTAATGCTGAAAATGGCTGATGTCACAAATAGTTATTTCAAATAAACTGACATACCTTTCTATATAATCTTTTTGTATTCATAGAGGCTCAAAACGGAAATTTACAGTATCGTATTTTTGGTGGAATAGAATACTTCCACAACTTCCTTGTTGTTGTTGTTGAAGGGAAGGTCTACCAGGGCAGGAGCCAAAGCCCAAGCCCCCTCCTAAACCCAGGGCCAGCGCTAGCCCAACCGTGGGGGTTTCCCATGAAGCCAATACCTAGAGTCTACGAAGGCCACCCCCACTTGCGCGAGGATAGAAGTGGATACGCCAGTTACGCGCGTCATCCCGAAAGGGTCGTCTACCGGCTATCCAGGACAGCACCGGAGCACATTGAGGTGTCTCACAACCCCGCCTGTACGGAAATCCGCACAGAGTACCCAATCTCTCATGGGTATCGGGAACCACTTCCCCGCCGAGTCCAACCCAATCCGAACAACTCCCTATCGGAAGAGGCTCGAATGTTCGGCCCGGCGTACTTCTAGTAACGTCAGAACTACCACGAGTGCTCAGGGTCCGCAGCGGCCGCACCATGGCAACTGAAAGTGTCGGAACACGCCCCCACTGTAGTTAAGTGGTAGATAAGATAGAAGTAGACTGAGATTTGCATACCAGTATTTGGACTTATTTTCCGACCCTCTAGGTAGGTGGGCCACCCTGTTCCTCTGTGGGTGCATTTTCTATGTGTTCTAGAAATGTGTTGGTCGTTTCAGCAGACAGAGCTTGTATATCGACTTCACTTCTGCTCACTGGCTAAGGATGTTGAAAATTATTTTTTTCAAAACTTAGTTCGAGTTCTATGCACATTTCTGTTTTCTGGATGACTAGCTGGATTACTCGACGTTACACAGTTAATTGTTTAAACTCCAGTGACGAATTAATTCATTTCATTTACCTCCCCCCGTTCTAAATGAAATTGTTGAACAATTATCTACAGGGTTTTCATGTTGAACATTTCCCATTTATCTCTTATAATTGTAACTTCGCACAGCCCCGGCGATTCCTAATAACGGATGGAAATTCCCGCGATATTCACACTAAAGGATGAAAAACATCGGGGAAACGTCTGACTTCCTTAACCTTCCCCCCCTCCCAGTCTTCCAAGTTCTGGAAATGCAGCATACTCTATAAGTACACTTTCGTCGGAATGATCGAGATTTTTCAGATAATTATAGCAGATTAAATTTTAAACCTTCTTTTTAGTGCGATAGTTATTTACGAGGGTGGATCGAAAAGTAACGCATATATTTTTTTTTTACAAAAAAGTTTAATAGTTGAAACAACAACAAAAACCACAAATGAACTTGCACCTTTTACCTACTTTTCGACATAATCACCAAGTTTCTCAACACATTTCTCCCATCGTGATACCAGTTTCAATATACCCTGTTCGTAGCAGTCCGTTTCCTTAAGAGTATAGTCATCTGCGGACTGCTGATTTCACTTCCGCATCTGTCGCAAAACGTTGGCCGGCCAGGAATTTCTTCATGGGACCAAACAGATGAAAGTCCGACGGTGTAAGGTCCGGACTGTATGGGGGATGTTGGAGCACCTCAAAAATTTTTTTTATAATTTTCTGACGAAGAGCAGCAGCAACATGGGGGCGAGCATTGTCATGAAGAATTTGGACATCGTCAGCATTCATGTTGTGGCGTTTGTCACGAAAGGCACGACGCAACTTCACCAAAGTTTTCATGTAGGCTGCAGCATTCACAGTGGTCCCGTGTTCAGCAAAGTCCACCAATACAACACTATGCATATCCCATAACACCGTAACAAGCACTTTCCTAACATATTGAGTCACACTGGGGAACCAGCATGTTTCCACTCCATACTTGCCTGCTTGGTTTTGGCGTGTAGTGGTATGCCCACGACTCCTCAGCAGTGACGATTCCTTTCAGAAAGTCATGCCCTTCTGCAGTGTGATCCAAGCTCGTCATCATTCGCTGGCCCTTGTTGTCTGTCAGGTTCTTAGGCACCCAGCGAGCACTAACTTTACGAAATTTCAACGTGCCATTAACAATATCGTATACTGCACCATAGGAAATGTTGAACTGTTGCGATAAGGTTCGCAGTTGCACACGCCGGTCGTTCAAAATTGCCACCTCAATGCTCCTGACATTCTGCGGGGTTGCAGCTGTTACCACCCTCCCGGAGCGTGGTGAATCACTAAGGTTCACACGACCCTCCAGGAAGAATGCACACCACCTGGAGATATTGCTATGGTCTATACAATCATCCCCATACACCCCGCGCATGTCCCTGTGAATATCACTCGGTTTATGCCCTTTGGCTAACAAATATCGAAGTACACCTCTCTGCCCTTCACACGTGGACGACAGGAACATGCGCGCGACCTTTGTTGCGTAGTTCAAGCTTCTCTCGCTAGAGCTGCACATGAAACAAAAAATACCCTCTAGTGAAAACTTCAAACTATATCTGTGTGAAATTGCAACATTCCAGCTGCAATACTAAGGCAGAAAAAATTATTGAGCGTTGCTTTTCGATCCGCCCTCGTATATTCCTTGCAATAAAATGCAACCGGTTTTTGTTTTTATACTTTGCGGAGATAAGTAACTATTTATGTTCTGTGGAGAAGTAACAACTATTTTCTACTCCATGGCATTCTCAACTAAACGTCAAGGCCTTCTTCGTGAGCATGTTCTTTTATAACTGACATGTGTTCGTATTCAAACATAAGGGCTTTGTAAATCCTTTATAATAGTTTAATAATTAATGAAATGATATTAAGTTGCTTTATAGCGCTATGTCCGTCAGAGCGATTGGGCTTAGCAGTGCTGAAAGAATTATCAAAATCGGTTGAGTTGTTTTTGAGATTACCCTACACACACATTTTCTCTCCTTATAACATCACTATACATTACAGTACGTAATATCAAGACATCCATGCGCATACGACAAGGAACAGACAACACTGTTTCTTTTGGCTCAACGTTACTTAAGGTTATCTTTTCTCTTATTACTTTTCCTCCCATTCTCATTTCCTCTACACTCGCATCACAGTTTGTTCCTTCTCTTTACATTCCCCTTAAGATGTCATGTGCTCTTTTTTAACATTTCCTTTATTACCTAATACTTTCCAAGTCTCCGGATTTTGCCGCCTCTGCATTTCCATTTTAACCATCTCCCGAGTGCATTTACCTTGCCTCTTCCGTTAATGATGTTATCTTTCCTGTGTTTTATTTACCGTTTCCAGCGAGAAGAGAACGAGAGTGTCTTTCGCCATATAGTCCCCTATTGCACGAGTTAGTTTTTAGTATTTCCATCTGTTTGTTCCTTCACTTAGGGCTGCTGTGGCATTAAAAATCGCTTCTGCGTTAGGAATATTATCAAACGTTTATTGCAATGTGACCGGGTAAAAATTCGGGAAATATCAAGTAAGAAATAACATTTAGAATGATAGAGTGTGATTTATAAAGAGTTATGTCCCGTAAGCGGCGGGGTTCCGACACCCTCAGCTGCCGTAGTGCGAGCGCTGCGTACCCTAAGCACTCGTGGTACTTCTGACGTTACTAGAAGTACGTCGGGCCGAACATTCGAGCCCCTCCGTTGGGGAGCTGTTCGGATTGGGTTGGTCTCGGTGGGATAGTGGTTCCTGAGACCTATGGGAGATTGGTTACGTCTGTATGAGTTTCCATGCAGGCGGGGTTGTGAGACGCCTCAATGTTATCCGATACCGCCCTCTATAGCCGGTAGACGGCATACTAGATTGTTGTCGGCCCTACCGAAGTTTTCGGTAGTCGCGGGATGACGCGCGTAAGTGGCGTATCCACTTCCATTCTCGCGAAAGCGGGGGAGCATTTTAGAAACAAAGTATTGGCCTCATGGGAAACCCCCACGGCTGGAGTACCACTCGGATGGCGCCAACCCTGGGTTTATGAGGGAGCTTGGGCTTAGGCTCATGCCCTGTAGACCTTCGATTAACGTATAGGGTTATGAGTGATGATTATTGGAGGGACCTACAATAACTGGAGCCCAACACCACACGTAAGCCATAGAAAGTCCTTTAGATGATGTGTCATAAGTAATATCCGTTGTTAAGCAAAACTTTATTTTGAATTTGTTGTTACAGGAAATTACGCCAATCTTCAAAGTAAACATTATATTCTATGGTATTGCGCCTCCTTTCAAGGAAGTTTGCTATCTCGCAACGTTATAGGTCTCGCCAGGGATATTGGCGTATGACCTTCAGGGCTAGCCCAGTCAGCCAGCCCTCTGATGTTTCAATACCTCCCTTGCAAGTAGCACGTGTTTCCTTCTGTCCAGTTCCTTCCACTGTATACAACTCCCGTCTCAACTTGCACCATTCTTCGAGCTGCAGCCCCGTATGTGTCATACATCTATACTGCAATAGACTCGCATCGTACCTTTCCATTAAAATTTTCACACGCCAAAATCCGTGGCGTGACCTATACGAGTTTCTGATTTCTGATCAGAAGAACTCGTCGACACCCATTTCAACTGTTAAAATTTCTTCCACATAGGAAATGGGCCATGGATTTAAACATATGCCTAGATTAAGTTCGTAATTTCAAGTTACCTATGCACAGAGCATAATGTCCTGGCATGTGTCCCCTGGGTACAGATGGTGGGTAAAGAAATATACAGTAGTAGGCACGATGTTCCGCATCGCAGACAGAGTAAGTAATATTTCAGACAGTGATATAAGCATGCACCTATTACCTCTTGCGATGTCAAAAGGAGTATTCACTTTACGTATATGTAAAATGTAGTATTCTATAATGGAGTAAAAACATTAACAGTCGTCATATACAGCAAACAACCTGTACGAGCACTGCAGGCACGCGCCCGTTGTTTACATCTGGACTCACCCTCTTTCCTTCAACATTCACAGACTGTAGTAAAGGTAATTTAACCTCATAAAAACTGTCATTGTGATCCGCCCCTTACTTGTCAGCATAATACTGTTCCGTATTTGGTTTATTAGCGTAAGAATTTCATATCAGCTGTTTCAATCATTCTATTAATTTTGGCCTTCATTGGCGAGTTTTCGGATCCACACAATACCACTAGGATGTGGGATGTGTTTATCGGAGAGGACACCTCGCGCACTGCGGCCATCTTGGTCTATTGTAGCTACACCCCCTCCCGGGCCAGGGATGAGGCAAAGAAGCCGGAGGAGGTCCCAGGTCCGTAGGCAGACAGGCTTACAGAGACGCGCTGAAATCCCTAAAATTTCCAGTTTGAACACCCGCGCACCAGTGAGCGAGGAATCCTCAAGATGTCGACGCAACGACCCTAACTGGCGGGACAGCTCACTCTGGCGCACACGGGGAGAAATCCTTCCAATGCGCATGCATCCACGCCATCTGCCTTGCACCGCCAGCGCCGCAACACCTGAAATCACACCTGAAACGTGAAATGGGGAGAAGGAAGGATCGTGGTGGAAGACACTACCCCTGCATTCACCTTGGCAACCTGGAGAAAACCACGAAAGTGGTGGTTGTAGTGGGTGGTCACAGTGAATTGAACCCGGATGATGCCACAGACGTTGCCGCCTGACACACCCCGCTCGGTATTAATACCGGTAAAGCCATTGTTTCTAAAATTTAATTGTTGTTTCCTTTCTAGCAAAATAAATATTTTGTTTGCTGTCAACTGCCAGGATCATGTCAGCGCCGCCAATGTGCCGGAATTTCGTCCCGCAGGTTTTCCTTTACATGCCACTAAATCTACCGACATGGGGCTGTCGCTTTTAAGCACACTTAAAAACCATCGATATGGACTGGATTGAACCCGTGACCTTGGTATCAGAAGGCCAGCGCCTAACCAACTGAGCCTCCTAGATAGAATTATCTAACTTTGTTTTTCATTGTTCTTTAAATATTTTAACATTCAAAACAATATTTCGGAAATGGTTAATGCCACAAAAATATATTGCAGATAAATTGTATGGTCTAAAAAGATCTACATTTTTGTTAAGTAAGTTTTGTCTCATACGACTTATCAGTTATACAAAAGTCCTTCCAAATGAACAGAACTTCAGAGATTATTCACTAAAAATTCAAGATATCATTTTTATTGCCATATAAAGACCCTAAACATGTGTATTTTATCCAAAATCGTTAAAACCATTAATGGTAAAATAAAAAGTAAGAAAAAAAACGTACATATAAAGGATAGCTAGATATGGGGGGGGGAGATTTTCTTAAAAATCTGTGGTCTCATATTTGCAGATCAATTTTGGTATTTATCCGAGGTTTTGCTTTTTAGTTATGCTGTTCAAATACACCACACAAGATGGCGCGCGCGCTTTTCTAAAAATGCGTTCTTTTTTATTCACACAGCCTTAAAACGTGTATTTCCTGTGAAATTTCGATATTGAATTTTTTATGGTATACAATACTTCCCCCACTTACTAGGTATATATAAGTAAGTAGCAGAGAAAGTAAACAAAAAATAAAATATATATACTTCTCTGACGTGTTGAATTCATATGACTATTTTACTCACTCTTCTACAAACTATTCTTACAAAAGGTTATTCTTCTATCTACTTCTTGTTGATGCAGATAAACTGTTGTTACACTTTTCATTATAGGTATAAAAAGAATACAGCGATAGTCACATTTTTAAAAACCTGATCGCTAAGAGATGGCTTTCAAATTCTTAATCTGTTTGTATGACCACGAGTAAAAGGGAACAGCAACTTCCCACTTGACAAAAGTACAATTATTTGAAAAGCCAAACCAACAAGAAAGAATATTTCGGAAATGGTTATGGTACAATGCGTTTATACTTTGTCTACTACGTACAGTAAGTAGGGGAAGTATTGCACTCCACCCAAAAATTAAATACCGAGATTTCACCGCAAATATATGTTTTGAGGCCCCCTGAATAAAAAAAAACATTTTTAGAAAAAGTGTGTCTGCGTGGATATATGTCTGTCTGTCTGTCTGTCTGTGAACAGCATAACTCAAAACCGAAGAGTCGGATAAATACCAATCTTGGTATTTAGGTTCAGTATCTCTCAAAGATGCAACGCGAAGATTTTCAAGAAAATCCCTCTACTCCAGACTAACCTTTACGTGGAACATTTTTCGAAAATTTTGATTTTCTCAAACATGGCTCTAACGACTTTGATTAAAATAATATACATTTAAGATATTTTCATTACAAATGAAATGCGTATCTTGAATTCTCTGGGAATATTCCCAATAGTCCTGTTGTCTCTGAATGGCTTTTCCACAACTGGTAAACCGTAAGAGAGATGGACAAAATTTTTCTACACAAAAAATGTAGGTCTCGTTAAAACACACAATTTATATCATATAATTTTTTTGTGGAAGTGAACATTTCCGAGATATTCCTTGTTATTGTTTAAATTCTCCAATACTCATACTTTTCCCAAATTGGAATTCGTTATTCGTTTTTTTATGTCCTGAAGATGCAAAGAGAATGGAATGCTCCACATAGCAACCAGCTCTTAAAACATTTGACTGTCGCTTAAAGTCTACCATATTCCCCTTGCATCTACAAGAAAATTAGCAAAAGGGTTAACATCTCGATATTTCGATTAACATGAAGTAGATGGAGAGTAAGCGTTTGTAAAAATAGTTTGTACAAGAGTAGAAAAAGTCATGTGAGTGCAACACATCAGATTTTTCTACATTGTTTTCTATAGCAAGATTTTGTCTATCTCTTACGGTTTATCAATCATACAGAAGTCATTTAGTACCAAAATGTTCTCACGGCAATTACCAGAAAGTTCAACATTTACATTATATTTGTCATGAAAATTCTTTAATATGTCCTATTTTAGTCAAAATCGTTATAACCATTTTTGCAACAACAAAAAAGTTGTCATGTAGAGGGTAATTGGCGGAGGGGGATTTTCTTGAAAATATTCCCTGCAATATACCGAATTTTAATACCAGGTTTGGTATTTAACCGACTTTTCCTTTTTGAAGTACGCTGTTCACACCCTCCCCCCCACACACACACACACACATACACCACAAAAATGCTTCTCGTTTTACAGGAGCCTAAAACCTGCATTTCTGGTGAAATCTGGGTATCAAAATGTTGGGCGAAATACAATACTTCCTCTACTTATAATAGGTAAGTGGTAGAGAAAATAAAAGATAACCATCCTATCAAAGACATGAACCCATGACCACTCCCTGTCACCACCTCAGTCACAGTACCTCTTCTTCTTGCCCTGCAACATGAATTGTAGCAATTCTACGTCTACTATTAACCTGCAGCAAGGGGTTGAATGTATGTTTAACAACGTGTCTCCCCCAAATAGACCTCCATCGGCGCAACTTTTGCATGCAGCTCTTGAAGGATGGCCACATAAGATTACAGCTCTGCTGGGGAGGCAACAAGTACCAAAGTGTGGGTGTGTCCGATGATGTTTTATCAAGTACAAAACAAAAAGAGGTTGTGGGAAGGTGGTGATGAGCTCATAGCAATTTGTTCAATACTATTATTGTTAATTAGCTTGTTCTTTGCATATCTGATTTGTTGAGAGTGATTAATCACGTCGACAAAGAGATCGTGACTAGTTACCTTGCAACTTCCAAACCTGTTTTTGTAACACTGTTACAAGCAGTCATAAAGATCATGTGGACTTTTAGAAATATATTGACCTGCTTCTGATATATGAACACACATTTGTAATGTCTTAGGTTTTTGCTTATCTACTGCTTGCCTACAGTAACAAGTATTGTATTCCACCAACATTTCGATACCAAGATTTCACCGGAAATACACTAAAACCCCGTTAAGCCGGAGATCACCTTATACTAAATGTATGTAATTAAATTTGACACAAACAACTTGGAAACAAATTTCAGTTTGTCACATGGCGCAATTACGAGGGCAGTCCCAGAAGTACCCGACATGACCTATATATAGGGTTGTTGTTTCAAACAAATGAGTGTGGTACTTATAAAGCTTAAGTTTGAAGTTTGACGATGCTACGTTGTTTAGTAATTGTTTGGCACCCATTAATAACTAGCCATCGTTATGTGATACAATACTTTCATTTGAAAGGTCTTAGTCCAACTAATATTAAAGCTGAGCTAGATTCTACTCTGGGGGACTCTGCTCCTTCGTTTACAACAGTAAAATATTGGGTGGCAGAGTTTAAGCGAGGCCGTAAGGGCAGCCAAGACGAACATCGCAGTGGTTGACCAAATGAGGTGACCACGCCAGAAATTGTGAAGAAAATCCACAAAATGGTATTACATCTACTGAAAGTGCGCGAGTTAGCAGACATCGTAGGCATTTCAAAAAGTGCTGTACATCGCATACTGATTGAAAATTTAGACATGAGAAAGCTGTGCGAAAGATGGGTGCCTCGTTTACTCACAATGGAACATCAGCGTCGTGAAGATGTTTCAGTCTATGTTTGGCGATGTTTCGCCGCAATAAAGCCCAGTTTTTGCGTCGATTCATAACCATAGATAAAACATTGTTCCATCACTCCAAACCTGAGACTAAGGAACAGTCAAAACAGTGGATTGAAAGGGATGAATCGGCTCCAAAGAACGCTCCATCTGCAGGTACATTCATCATGGTGTAAGGTTTTAGGATGCGCGGATAATTTTTATTGAATATCTTCAAAAAGGAAAAACAATAAATGGCGAGTATTATGCAAACTTATTGCAGTATTTTAATGATGAAATCAATCAAAAACGGCCGCATTTAGCGCAAACGAAAGCTGTGTTTCATCAAGACAATGCACCAGTTCACACATCCATTATCGCCATGGCCAAAACCAATGAGTTAAAGTTTGAATTGCTTTCTCATGCACCCTATTCGCCAGATTTAACCCCCTCTGATTATTTTCTGTTTCCAAAGTTGAAGAAATGGCTTGGTGGTAAAAGATTTGCCAACAATTTGTGGTGGAGTTTGCAGTTGATGGCTACTTTGCAGAACTCGACGGTTCTCACTATAAACAGTGTATCCAAGCTATTGAACATCGCTGGGAAAAGTGTATCGAGCTGAAAGGGGACTATGTAGAGAAATAAAGATGTTTCTTCCCCGAATTTTTGTGTTTTCTTTGTTAGTCGGGTACTTCTGGGACAACCCTCGTACCTACAACGAAATGTGTAATAAACGTTTATGTCCATTAAGAAGGTGTTGATCCCGAATTCTATTCCGAGCTGGAACATGGAAATTTTTCCTTAGCCAGGATTATTCTCCATTCTCTCTAGAGTCCGGAAGTATGAATGAGTGCGTGTGTGTGTTTAATATTTCTAAAGAAAAGCCAAAGTAAACAAACCCAAAAGTAAACAGGATAATAAACAAGTGAACATCACTGCCCATGAACAATTGTACCAAACGCAAAGCGTCCATATGACCTCACATGTTAAAGGCGGCGTATAAAGTGAACAAAAACAAGAAGTAGATAGAAGAATAGGTTTTTATAAGAATACTTTGTAGAAGAGTGACCGAGCACGGTGACGCCGCGTAACATGTACGACTCGCATTCGGGAGGTCGTGGATTCGATCCCTGGCGACTGCCCACTGTAACCTATGGGTTTTTCGTGGTTTCCCCGACTCGGCAGGCAAATGATAGGGTGGTACATATTCTACCACGACTCTCCTGTCATTTCCTCTACCATTATAATCTGTTTCAGCGTTGTAACACCAGACGGGTTGCAACTGGACGGTGGCTGTGCTCTGTGGTGGTTTCTTCCTGATCTCCAGGGGCCGCTGGATGGTTTCGGGCAGGCGCTCCTTCGGGGTCGCTCCGGAGACTCTGGGCCCAATGGGTAGGGCTCAGGTGTCGTTGAAGGCGTTTAATCTGGAAACATTAGCGATCCCATCTGTGCTTGCGCCCGTCGTCATACGGATGTGGTCCGCCTTCGGGTCTCTCCCTTCATCCCTCCCTCTCAGAAGTTACGGAAGAAGCACAAGGGGCGGTTGGCCTGCGTGCGGTGCTCTGCGCCGGTTTCAGGAGCCCCTTCCGTTCGTCAGTACCTACCTTTTGTAGAAGAGTGAGTAGAAAAGGTCAAGTGAAGGCAACACATCAGATTTAATTAGCTGAGTTGCGAGTGTTTACGTATAACTATACATTTAAAGGCTTATAACTGTGTTGTCTGATTGTAACACAGACGTCAGAGCACTAAAGTGGACTGTTTCTCGTCTAGACATCGGGCAGGTACACACGCCACCTCTATTGTTACGCTTTTCTGTTGGAAAAGCATCGACACGTATACCTTCGTTGTAACTTTGTTGCCTACCCTTTGATACGGAAAAAAAGAAGTCTCGCTTCAGATGTCGCATCGTTCTCACTTGCTTTAGTTACCATTATCATTATGTCTTGGAGGTGAACTACAGTGCTATCAAACACAAACTAAATGTCAATCAAAAGCCAAAAACCAGTAAACGATACCAAAATATAAGTATATCCCTACAAATGACAGGATATGTTGAATTTGGTCACATACAAGAGTGTTACATTCACATGACCTTCTCTACCCATTCTTCAACAAAATTATTACTTACAAAATCTTATTCTTGCCTCATCTCCATGCTAATTGAGACGAGCATTTGCAGAAATGCTTTTATTAATATGTCCTATATACCGGAATATAGTAATTAAGAGATAGTCAAATATTTAAGAGCTGGTCGCTATGTAATGGCTTTGAAATTCCGTTCTCTTTGCATGACCATCAGGAAAGGAGAAAAAAAAATTACGACTTTAGTTTTGAGAAAAGGGTAAATACCTGAAAACTAAAACAAACAATAAGGAACATGTCGGAAATTGTCAACTCCACACAAAAAAAATTGATATACCTTTTTTGCTTTAAAGATATCTGCATTTTTACTTTCTCTCACGTACATAGCAGGTAGAGAAGGTGTTATATTTCACCCAAAAATTCGATGCCGAGATTTCACCGGAAATACATGTTTTGAGGCCCCACTGAATCCAAAAACCAGCTTTTTTAGAAAAAGATCCGTGTGTGTGTGTGTATGTTTGTGAACAACATAACTCAAAAACGGAAACTCGCATAAATAACCAAACTTGGCATTTAGGCTCAATATCTTCCAAAGATGTGATACGAAGACTTTCAAGATAATCTTCCCCACCCAAAACTACCCTTTACATGGAAAATATTCGAAATTTTTTATTTTCTGCAAAATTGCTCTAACGATTTTTATTAAAATACCATATATTAAAGATATATACATGGCAAATAAAATGTATATCTTTCATTTTCTGGGAATAGCCTGTGAAGTCCTGTTCATTCGGAAGCAATTTTATATAATCTTGTACAACTGGTAAACGTTAAGCGATAGATGAAAACGTACTACACAAAAAATGTAGCTCTCCTTAAAACACACAATCTTAGATAACTATTTTTGGCAGCAGCTATTTCAGTTGTTTCTCGCGATGTCATGGAAACACTATGGAATTTTAAGACCAGCATATAGCGTCCAGTTCTTAAACATTTGACTATCGCTGTTCCCTTTGTATATATAACGAAATGTGTAATGTAGCTATTTATATGAAGGTTTATCTGAATTAAAATGAAGTAGACAGGAAAATAAACTTTCTAATGAGTAATTTTTACGCCCACTAAAAAGCGTTAGATGCTAGAGAAAGTCCTGTGAATATAACACATCGGATTTTTTGTTTAAAAGATTTTGTCTGTCTCTTATAGTTTACCAGTTATGTAAAGGTCGTTCAGAATAAGAAGTACTTCAGAGGCTGTTCTCAAAATTTCAAAACAGCTTTTAATTTGTCATGAAAAATGACAATTTCGAAAAAATTTTCATATAAGGGGTAGTTTGAGAAGGAGGGATGTGTGTCGCATCTTTGGGAGATGCTGAACTTAAATGCCAAATCTGGTGTTTAAGCGACTTTTGGTTTTTGATTTTTGCGTTCACAGAAGTTGTGCTGCACATACGGACATTTGGACAATCTCAGTATTATGGAAGTTTTAGGTGGAATGCAATACCTTCTATGGCTACTAGGTCCGTGGTAGAGAAAGCAAAAATTCCTCAAGAACATATAAATATAAGAAACTAAATGTTGGTAATGTGTGTTCTTCAAGGTGACTCACTCCTCTGCCTTGAGGTATTTGCCGTAATCCGCATGTCAGAGCAGATAATCAGAATTCCACTTGTATCATTAACGTATTTTACGCTCCATACTACGGCATGTAATTTTTGTGGATCCAACACGCTAAGACCGTAGGAAATACCAGGAAGAAAATTTGGCCAGCTGCAAAGAACTGATTGCGCTCCGGGCCGGGTTTTTTAATGACAAGATGCGCTCCAGAAATAACGAGCGGTGTCTTGATCCGTGATCGATATTAATACCTTGATGACGATTAATTAGCTTGGCCCACTTTATTTAATTACAGACGAGGATTTAATTGAGCCATTCGAAGAGAAATCGCGGCGTCCAGTGTAACTGCAATAACTTTACTGACATCTATCTTCTTTTCTAGGTACCATTCATAACTGTCAATTCTACGCCACTTAGTTTAGTAAAGGTTGCGGTCAGCTTTGACTCCCTTTGCTACCCAGGAGTGCGGTACAGTCATTATAAATCTTGGGTAGGGAAGAATTAAAATTTTATTAAAACCTGCTTAATCTTTTGAGAGCCTTCTTTCAAGCCCAGGTGAAGATTTGCTTCAGAAAAAAAGATATTTCTATACCGCGGTAACGTGCAAGGCTCGCATTCTAGGTTCGATTCTCGTGATCATCCACTCTGACCTCGGGTTCTTCAAGTCGTATCCTTGGAAGGTATTGGTATTTATCCGGCACATCATTTTTAATTTTCTATCACGTACATCGTAAGTAAAGAAGGTATTACAATCCACCCAAAAATTTGATATCGAGATTTCATCGGAAATACATGTTTTGAGACCCCTCAGAAAAAGGTCTGTGTATGTGAACAGCATAACTCAAATACGAAAAGCAGGATAAATACCAAATTTGGTATTTAGGTTCAGGACCCTCCAAAGATACGACACGAAGATTTTCAAGAAAACCCCCCACCCCAACTACCATTTACGTAAACACTTTTTGGAACTTTGATTAAAATACCTAATATTAAAGATATATAAGACAAATAAAATACGTATCTTGAATTTTCTAGGAATAGCCTGTGAAGACCACTTCATTGGGAAGAAATTTTCTATGATCTTGTGTAATTGGTAAACATTAAGCGATAGACGAAAACGCACCACACAAAAAAATTGATGTGTTGTACTTACATGACCTTCTCTACACTTGTACAAACCATTTTTACAAACGCTTATTCTCCATCTACTTCACGTTAATGGAGATAAACATTTGCAGAAACTATCTGATCGCTAATTTTCTTGTATGTACAAGGGGAATATGGTAGGCTTTAAGTGATAGTCAAATGTTTTAAGAGCTGGTTGCTATGTGGAGCATTTCATTCTCTTTGTATGTCCAGGACATAAAAAAACGAATAACGAATTACTATTTGAGAAAAAGTATAAATATTGGAAAATCCAAACAAATAACAAGGAATATCTCGGAAATGGTTCACTTCACAAAAAAGTATATGACATAAATTATGTTTTTTAACGAGCTATATATTCTTAGTGTAGAAAAAATTGTGTCTATCTCTTACGGTTTATAAGTTGTGCGAAAACCATTCAGAAAGAAGGGGATTTTTGGGAACATTCCCTGAAAATTCAAGATATACACTTTATTTGTCATGAAAATATCTTAAACATATTATATTTTAATCAAAATAGTTAGAGCTATTTTTAAAAATGTTCCATGTAAAGGGTAGTCTGGGGTGGGAGATTTTCTTGAAAATCTTTGTGGCGCATCTTTGAAAGATACTGGACCTAAATACCAAGTTTGGTATTTATCCGACTTTTCGTTTTGCTATTCACAGCCACACAGACGCAATAGGGATCTGTTTCTAAAAATGCTCTTTTTGGATTCAGGGGACCTCTAAACATGATTTCCGTTGAAATCTCGGTATCGAATTTTTGATGGATGCAAAGTTACCCTACTTACTATACGTAGTAGAGAAAGTTAAAAAAATGGTTCACTCCATACAACAAAAAACAAACCAAAAATTATATGACATAAATTGTGTGTTTTAACGAGATCTACACTGTGTAGTAAAACTTTGTTTATATCTTCCGGTTTAGCAGTTATGCAAAAGTCATTCAGAGTGAAGAGGATTTTTGGGGACATTCCCAGAAAATTCAAGATATACATTTCATTTGACATAAACATATCTTATACATATGGTATTTTAATCAAAATCGTTATAGCCATTTTTGACAAAATCGAAATTTTCCAAAAATGTTCCATGTAAGGTGCTATCTGGGGTGGGGGGATTTTCTTGAAAATGTTCGTGTCACATCTTTCAAAAGATATTTGGTATTTATCTGACTTTACGTTTTTGAGTTATGGTATTCACAGACACACACACGGGGCGTTTTCTAAAAATGATTTTTTTGGATTTAGGGGATCTCAGAACACGTATTTCCGGTGAAATCTCGGTATCGAATTTTTGGATGGAATACAATACTTCCGCTACTTACTATATTTAGAAGACAAAGTAAAAATATAGATCTCTTTAAAACACAATTTATATTAGATAACTGTTTTATGGCATCAGCCATTTCCAAGATATCCGTTATTAATTGTTCGAATTCTTCAATACTTAGCCATTATTTCAAGTCCTGTCGATTTTCAGTTGCTTCTCGCGAATAGAGACTTGTTTTCCTTATTTTTTTTTTGTTTAGAAATTGGGAATAGCTGGATACCAATTATTTTATGTTGCTGGTTATCAGTAACAGCAGTTTGAATATATAGTTTTGATTTGAATTTTAACTGTAATGATTATACTTTGGATTTAGTTATTATTTTAGCTTACCTATTGTATCTATTTTCTTTTTTTCTTTATTTTGTAGTTTTATTCACTAGAATATAAGCAAAATCTGTACAATAATTATGTACAAATTGAAATGTTTAAATAAATAACATATTTGTAATACACGTCCTGGTGAAAGAAACAAGGACCAGGATGGTGTATTGCAGATTTTATTTTATTTATTTGTTTCTCGTGATGTCATGGAAACAGTATGGAATTTTAAGGCCAGCATATAGCGTCCAGTTGTTAAACATTTGACTATCGCTGTTTTCTTTGTATCTATAACGAAATGTGTAATGTAGCCATTTCTGCAAAGGTTTATTTCGATAAAAATTAGTTAGGAAAATAAACCTTCATAACGACAATTTGAAGTCCACAAATGAGCGTCCATTCGTTAGTCTTTTTTTATGTTCTGTACATACAAAGAGAATGGAATGCTCCACATAGCAACCAGCTCTTAAAACATTTGACTATCGCTTAAAGCCTACCATATTCCCCTTGCACCTACAAGAAAATTAGCAATAAGAGCATATGCGTTTGTAAAAATAGTTTGTAGAGGAGTACAGAAAGTCATTGGAGTGTAACACATCAGATTTTTGTTGATATTGTCATATCCTGTACAATAAAGGCTGAGATTTTCGTTTCTTTTTTGTAAAACTTTGCATTCAGAATATAACATTTTTTTAAAAATGAGTTAATTTTAAATGTATTTGTATTATTGCTTACTCTTGAAAGACCCTGTATATCACGTTGTGCAGCAGTAACTACTCTTCCAGAATGTCATCAGTAGTTGCAATAGGCCCGAAGGGATAATGCCGCCATGTTTATACAGTAAATCAAGGCTCGCCCTGAGCACTCAAGACACGAGAGCAGTTGTTTATGACGAAATTACTACCATAGTTATAGATACACGTTGCGACGAAAATGTGCTTTAAATTCTGCCACAGACGTCTAATATCGCGGTTCCGGCGATTTTCGAATTCCACACGTGTTTCTCGGCCGCAATAAAAAAAAATTTCTGTGCTGCCGCCCGGAAAGGGAAAACGAAATCTGTCGTAAAATAGCTGTACTTCCAGGGGCAATATTGCCGCGCTTCTCGAACCCCATTCTTTCTTTGTTTATCATCGCATTGCCGTCCACCGCCATTCATGATGCACCTCTCAACCCGCACTGACTTTTACTGTTGTATTTGTTTCGTGTCAGCAACTCACCTCAACACCGCTTAATCAATTTGTTTACACTTTTTAATACATAGCACACAGACTAAAAGATTTACATTATCGCACTAGTAAGATAAAATGTTTATACCACTTCATTGTGACCAACTTTGGTTTCAAATCCAATCACTTACAATTAACCTTTATATTTGCACACTCTTAATAACTCGACTTGGTTTGATTAGGTTTTACTTTTCATTATGTGTTTTTACATGATTAATTTCTCGTGGCGCTCGTATTATCTCTTCACAATACAAATCGTCATACTTTAATTTATCGCAGTTCATTGTAGAGTTAACCTGTACCTTATACTGGCAGCCTTGTACTTTCTTTGATATAAAACGTTTCTCTTTTATCTATACTGGTGTGCAAAACCTAAGGACGAGACGGGTAAAGTAACATAACAAATGAACTACTTGGTGGAAGTAGATGAAGGTGCGGGAGGCCTCTCACACGTACACAGAAAGCTGGACGTCACATGGCGTGAGTGTAGCGAGCCTAGAGTGCCAAATGGGTCTGGTCCCGCAACACGGAGCAGTTGACGAAACAGGACAAGACAGTGCGTGGCAATCAGCTAGCTGTTACGGTGCACTGTAGTGGTGTTCTTCATTGCAACATGGCTCGTAGACACCATTTGGATGACTTCACACGGGGAAGAATCGTCGGGAAACTAGAAGAAGGCGAAGTGTGACGAGTGTTGCTCAGGAGTTTGGAATTGCTCACAGCATTGTTTCACGTGCATGGGGAACCTTCCAAACCACAGGCACTACTCTCCCAAGGAGAGGTGGTGGTCGACCACGCTCAACTACAGCAGCAGCTGACCGCTACATTGTACAACAGGCAAGAAGAGATTCACGCCAAACAGCGGGTGCAATTGCAACCACATTTAACAGGACAGCTAGGCACGCAATCTCACGATACACAGTGGCACTGCGACTACACAGAGGTGGTCTCTTTGCCGGACGGCCAGTACGTTGTGTTCCATTGATATCTGCACATCGGCGGCACCGTTTGCCATGGTCAAGAGCATCAAAATTGGACCAACGAGGAATGGGGTCGCGTGCTCTTCTCGGATGAGAGCATATTCAGTCTAAGTAGTGATTCTCGACGTACCCTCATCTGGCGAGAGGTGGGAAAACGTAATGAACCCAGGAACATCCTTGAACATGATCGTTTTGGTGGCCCGGATGTTATGGTTTGGGCAGGCATAATGTTGTGTGGGCGCACCGACCTCCAAATTTTTGAACACGGTACGCTCACTGGTCAACGTTATTGTGATACTGTACTCCTTCCCCATGTGCATCTTTTCAGGGGTGCAGTCGGCCCTGACTTCATTTTTATGGATGACAATGCGCGACCGCATCGAACAGCGCAGGTGGAGGATCTCTTGGAACGAGAGGATATTCGGCGAATGGACTGGCCTGCCCTGCCCGTTCCGCCGATTTAAATCCCATCGAACACGTGCGGAATGCTTTTTTTAAGTGGTATACTTCTGTTATATTTAATTTGTTGAGCCCCACGTATGGGAGCCAATTTGCGACGGTATTACTTGTAATGTTTGTGTATTTGTGTTTACTCCACGTGGTGAAGCCATTTTGTGACGTGATTCTTTGTTAGGTTTGTTAGCTCCATCTGGTGTTAGCAATTTGCGGCAGTATTAGTGTTTGTTTGAAAGAATGCTACTGTTATTTTATTTACTTTTGTTTCACTGTCCTCCGGCTAGCTATTATCATTTTGGGCCGAGCACTTCTCTTTATACAGGTTGTGTAAACGGAAAGGAATCTTTTATCCAAAGATAACACTGATGAAGGAATTTGTTTTATACTTGTATTGTTGAACACATTCACTATCACATTTACACATTCATCTTGACACTCGCCAAACTGAAACTGTTATAATAACTTCATTACTGATCACTCTTAATTCGCGTACTTCAACTTTTTGTATAATTAACTTTACAACACTTTAGATTTTTCATAACTCTGCTACGCGTAACTTGCGAATCGATATCCGACATGTACAAATATTTCCGCTGGACTGAAGGCGACGTGTAACGTACAAATGTTTTCGACGAACTGACGTGAAGACGACGTGTAGTGTACAAAGATTTTCGATGAACTGACGGACTGAAGGACTTTACCTCTAACATAGCCCTTTTTATATTCCTACAACCCGATATGCATAAGGATTATAACTGTGCTGCTACTGGCTAATAAAACGCGCCAACATTAGCGTCTATTTTTATATCCAATGAAAATTATGAATACATATGCTCTAGGTAAAATGTTCCAGCAAATTCTAAAGAAAAACGCGCCAACATTACGTAACTTCCTCGTCTCTAATAATGATAAACAGCTCACCCCCTCGCTGCATTATTGCACGCTATTATTGTCAGTTTCAGTAAGGCAGTATAAACTTACTTCTCAACAATAATTACAATCAACAAATATCTCAAATCAATGTCACATAAAAATGCATATTCTTACTATAATCATTCTTTACATTTAAATAATTTATGATACAAATTACTGCATCAAGACGCATTGCAGCACATCCACATGCACCAATGACCATCCAACAGTTGTCAACAGCGCTGGTAGAGGAATGGAACGCCCTACCACAAGAACTGCTTACCAACCTTGTGGCAGATGGGAGCACGATGCAGAGCATGCATTGCTGTCCGTGGTGATCATACACCCTTTCAAGCACTGTGTATTTGTTTCTGTAAATCTAGAGAGCCATCATATATCGTACTGACTTTAGTGTAGCTTATGGTCTATGAATAAAAGTGGCATTTCTGTTCGTCTCATTGCATATTTCGTTTAGTTGCCTACTGTAGCAGTTCCCTCTATGTATGATTCAAGTTTCATCGAGTTATGTTACTTGGCATGCGAAGATTACTTTCGACCTTAGGTGTTGCCACCAGTGTAGAATAACCTACAGAAATATTAAATAACCGTAATTATGAATTCAAAAGAAACTGAAATGGAAGAGTCAGTGAAATTACAGAAGGGTAGTTTGGGGTACGGAGATTTTCTTGAGCATCTTCGTGTCGCATTTTTGGAAGGTACTGGACCTAAATACCAAGTTTGGCGTTTATACACTTGTCGTTTTTGGCTTATGCTGTTCACACACATGCAGTTGTCTAAAAATGCTTTTTCCTATACAGGGGTCTCAAAACATGTATTTCCGGTGAAATATAGGTATATGATTTTTTAGTGGAATGAATACCTTCTCTACCTACCATGCACGTGGTAGATAAATTAAAAAATTGTGTTCTTTGACGTGATCTACATTTTTTGTGCAGTAAGATTTTGTCTACCTCTTACGGTTTACCAATTCAGAATGAAGAGACCTTCACAGGCTATTCAGAGAATTCAGATATGCATTTTATTTTTCAGGTAATTATTTTTAATATATGGTACTTTAATAAGGATCGTTAGAGTCATTTTTGAAAAAATCGAAAATTTCGGAAATTCCTCCATGTAAAGGGTAATTGTGGTGGGGGGAGTTACTTAAAAATATTCGTTTTTGAGTTATTCTGTTGAAAGGGACACGCACAAGCAGACATACATACAGACACGCACGCAGGGATGTTTTTCTAAAAAATGTTTTCATTCAGGGGGCCTTAAAACATCTATTTTCGGTGATATCTGAAATCAAATTCTTTAGGGAATGCAATATCTTCTCTACTTCTCACGTACTTGGGACAGAGAGAGTATAAACGAATAGCAATATTGAAGTTGAAAAATGATGAAGTATTTCACAGTTCAAACATATAATAAAGAATATCTAGGAAATAGTTAAGGACACAAAAATTGTTATTTCACATACACTGTGTGACCTAGGTTTTTTGTGTAGTAAGATTTTGTCTATCTTTTACAGTTTACAAAGTTATAAACGATCAGAATGAAGACGACTTCATAGGATACTACTATAAATTCAAGATATGCATTTTGTCACGCAAATATCTTAAATATACGGTATTTTAAGCAAAATTGTTAAAGCCAACCTTTTAGAAAATAGAAAGTAATTGGGATTTTCTTGAAAATCTTCGTGTCGTATTCTTGGGAGACGCTGAGTTTAAATACCGAGTTTAGTATTTAACCTACTTTTCGTTTTTGAGTTATGCTGTTCACAGACACGCCCGCGCAGACCTCTTGCTAAGAGTGTTTTTAGGAGACCTTAAAGCGTATATTAGAAGAGAAATCTCGGTGTAGTATTTTTGGGTGGAATATAATTCTTCCTCTACTTGCTAGAAATATGTCGTAGAAAACGCAATAAACGATACTGAATGCACATTTTTTAACGTGTAGGTGATATCGGGCGGTTAATGAATGACAATGTAAAACACCGAAAACTTACTCTAATGGAGATATGAAGCCAGTACCTCATGAATGTAGGGCAGACGTGATTTTGTTCCGAGGTATAAAAGTAATATGACAGAAAGGCGATGTGGGCGATATCACTGTGCTATGCTATCCCTAGTACAAAGCCACCCGCTACACACGTCTCATTTAATTTAGCTGTGATGGACGCCAAAGTTCATTAATGCTGCGGATTCTGAAATCAGGTGCTCTGGGTTGACAACAGGGAACACGCCCACTCAGCACGTGGTGTCTATGTAGATTAGGTCCGGCGTGTGTGTGTGTGTGTGTGTGTGCAATTTCACTTGCGTGTGACTAATAACTCCCCCTACTTTGTGCTATTTCACTTCACCTTATGCAGCACGCGCGTGTGAATCTGCAATGACTTCATGTTCGCCTTATTAACTCCGGTACCTAAGGAAAACTATGATTTTCTTAGCGTAACCCTCAGCGTTATCCCTTTGTCTTTTGAGTTACCTCTCTCTCTTATCTTTTCCTCTGTCTTTACTGAGTTTGCATTGTGTTTGTAAAAAATCTGACGTGACACATTCACATGACTACCCTCTATAGTTTGGTAATGCTATACAAACTATTCTTACCAAAGCAGGTAATGAATGCACTCATATAACCAGCATCTGTTCGAAATTCACTCAATACTCCAATTTTAGCACCACATTAAGCAGAATGTTCTGGATTTTTGATTGCCTGTCACTTGATACGGAGATGTTCATGTTTTATTCGTAATTGTTGGTTTTATTGTCGGCAACTGTTTTTGAGATTTTGTTCTAGTCAACGTGAAAATGGAGTACACATTAAATGAACGACTCTTCCTTGTACAGCAATAGTGGATTACGAATTCAATCACAGCTACTCAAACGGCATACCAGAGAGAATTTGGTGTTCGGAATCCTCCCCAAAGAAACACAACACTGGGACTGGTAAACAAATTGGAAACAACTAGACCTCTGGCGAGTTAAAAAGGCAAAACGCGTTCATCTAGGCTTCCCTCGGTTGTTGTTGACGTAAGAGCACGACTGGATCAGTCACCCAAAAAAATCATTAAGATGTTTGTCGCAGGAGACAGGCTACAGCTACTCAATGTGTCAGAGAGCTGTGAAAAGTGCAGGTCTAAAGCCGTATAGGATTACGGTTGTCCATCAGTTGCAGGAACCAGATAAGGATAGACAACTGAATTATTGTGGTTGGTTTCAGATGTTCATTGTGCAAAATCCTACCATATTCTCCATCACATAGTTCACAGATGAAGCATGGTTCCTATGTGAACTCAAACAACTCACGCTATTGGGTCAGCGAAAATCCACATGTTATTCATGAAGCACCTATGCACCCAGTTAAAACGGGTGTTTGGTGCGCAATATCCCACAGAGAATAGTGGGACCATTTTTTTTAACACTGTGAACACTGCAGAGTACCGACGGATTTTCATGGAGTTTGCTGAGCAACTAGACGATGTAGAGCTGAGTCAAGGATATTTTCAGCAGGACGGCGCTACATGCCATACATCAAATGAATCCATGGCACTAATTGCAACTTTCTTTGACGACCGGATAATCTCCAAGAACATGTGGTCACCGAGATCTCCGGATTTAGCATTGCCGGACTTCTTTCTTTGGGTTTACCTAAAAGACAGGGACACACGTCCCCAGACATTGGACGATCTGAAGCACAACATTACACAGAAGATTCAAGCTAATGACAACGGAGTCCTCCAAAGAGTGGCCAGTAACATGGAACGACGTGTTGAGTTATGCCTTATGCAGGAGGAGGACATTTTTAACATTTGCTATAGAGGTAAATAATCTCCCAAAATTCCTCTGCAATTCATGTATAATAAGTTGTCGCTATCTTAACTCGTTTAGAAGCAATTAAAGAAATAAGTGTGTCAGTTCTTCATAAATCACCCTGTATTAACAAATAATAAGACATGAATTGATAAGATGAAACCATCTTACAAAATTGGTTCAATCAGCACTCCTTCGAAGCAAAAGCCGCTGAAAGAAGACTCATGTTTTATAAAGTTACCACAGATGTTTACATTTTTTCATAAAATCACAGCAGTAAGCTGATTTCTCAATGTAAACACTCAAATGTTTCATTCCTAGTAACATGCGCTTGCGATGAAAACAAAGGAGGATCGTACAGCTTCATGTATGTCCGTTAGATGACAATTCGGAAAAGTGTAAAACTAAAACATAGAATATTTCTAAAACGGCTAACGCTACGAAAAACATTGTTAAACAACAAATGTGTCTTTTAAAGAGATCTACACTTTTTATGTGGTACGTTTTCGTCTATCGCTTAACGTTTACGAGTTATGCAAGATTATGAAAAATTCCTTTCCGAATGAAGAGGACTTCAGGCTATTCCCAGAAAATTCAAGATATGAATTTTATTTGCCATGTAGATACGTATCTTTCATATATGATATTTTAATCAAAATCGTTAAAGCAATTTTTTTAGAAAATTAAAATTTTTAAAAAATGTTACATGTAAACGGTACTTGGGATAGGGGATTTTTTTTTAATATTCGTGTCGCATCATTGGAAGATACTAAACTCAAGTTTAGTATTTATCCGACTTTTCGTTTTTGAGTTATACTGTTCACAGACACATACACACACGCACACACAGGTAGCTTTATCTAAAAATGTCTTTTTTGGATTCAGGTGGGATCAAAATATGTATTTCCGGTGAATTATCGGTATCGATTTTTTGGGTGGAATACAATACTTCCCCTACTTACTATACGTAGTAGAGAAAGTAAAAAAATCTGATGTGTTGCACCTTTCTCTACTCTTGTACAAACTATTTTTACAAACGCTTATACTCCATCTACTTCATGTTAATCGAGATAAACATTTGTTAATTTTCTTGTAGATGCAAGGGGAATATGGTAGGCTCTAAGCGATAGTCAAATGTTTTAAGAGCTGGTTGCTATGTGGAGCATTCCATTCTTTTTGTATGTCCAAGACATAAAAAAACTAATAGCGAATTCCCATTTGAGAAAAAGTATAAGAACTGTAAAACTCAAAGAAATAATAAGGAAATGGTTGGCACCACACAAAAAAATGGACATGACAAATTGTGTGTTTTATTGAGCTCTGTAGTAAAATTTTGTCTATCACGGTTTACCAGTTATGCAAAATCCATTCAGAAAGAAGAGGGCTTTTGGGGTGATTCCCAAAAAATTCAATATATAGATTATGTGTCCCATGAAAATATCTTAAACATATTATATTTTAATGAAAATCGTTAGAGCCATTTTTAAGAAAATAAAAATTTTCGAAATATGTTCCGTGTAAAGGGTTGTCTGGGTTGGGTGACTGTCTTGAAAATCTTCGTGTCGCAACTTTGAAAATTACTAAACCTAGATATCAAGTTTGGTATTTATCCGACTTTTCGCTCTTGAGTTATGCTGTTCACAGACACACACACACTGGGAGCTTTTCTTAAAAATGTTTTTTTTTTTTTTTTTGGATTCAGGTGGGCTCAAAACATGTACATGTTTTTGGGTGGAATACAATACTTCCACTGCTTATTATACGTAGTAGAGAAAGTAAAAAAACAAAAGTCTGTATCGACATCGTTCATATGCTTACTGGTAACCGTTACATGCAACTGTGACAGCCGAAAATAAGTGTTCACGACACTGCTACTGCTGGAATATAAACCCGGGAAGAGTCTATTATCAGCCGCGGTGTAATTTAAACATCTGACAAGTGCAGAATGTTCTGAACCGTATAGGCAGCACTCAGCTTTAAGAATGCGAACCCCTGTACTTCATGGTACAGCTCGAGCGGTGATAGGATAATCACAAGGACACTTTAATGGCAGAGTGCCTGCTTCAAGCACCCCGGCACTCATTTCGAGGGATGCGCAAGTGCCCCCCGGAGCCGTTTTGGGAGTGGCGGCATTATAAGAACACACGCCGGGGTTTGAACGCTGCTCTCGATGTTCAGTTCTTTAACGATCATCCCCAGCTGTATGTAGAAGATGTTTGCTATGAGACACTCAGATTAAATATAAAAGCGCTAAAATACAATACATGGAAAAATCTGATAGGTTGCATTTACATGAATTTTGATGCAGTAATTTGTATCACAAATTACTTAAATGTAAATAATGATTGTAATATGAATATACATTTTTATGTGACATTGATTTCAGATGTTTATTAATTGTAATTATTATTGGGAAATAAGTTTATACGGCCTTACTGAAACTATCAATAATAGCGCAATAATGCAAAGAGGGGGGTGAGCTGTTTATCATTATTGGAAACGAGGAAGTTACGTAATGTTGGCGCGTTTTCGGTAGAAACTTCTGGAATATTTTCTCCCTAAAAGCATATGTATTTGTGGTTTTCATTGGATATTAAGATAGACGCTAATGTTGGCGCGTTTTATTAGCCAATTGCAGCTTAGTTATAATCTTTAGGCGTATCTGGATGAAGGGGTATAAATAGAAGCCAAGTTAGAGGTAAAGTCAGTCAGTCCTTCAGTTCGCCGAAAGCATTCATACACTACACGTCGTCTTCAGTCAGTCAGTTCGTCGAAAGTATTAGTTCGTCATACATCGGATATAGATTCACAAGTTACGCGCAGCAGAATTATGAAAGATCTAAAATATGGTAAAGTTAATTATATAAAAGGTTGAAGTACGTTGATTAAAAGTGATCAGTAAGAAGTTATTATAACAGTTTCAGTTTGGCGAGTATCTAGATCAATATGTAAAAGTGATAGTGAACGTGTTCGACAATAAAAATTATAAAACAAATTTCTTCATCAGTGTTCTTTTTGGATAAAAGATTCCTTTCCATTTACACAACCCTGATCAAGACACATGTTCGACCCAAGATAAGATAATAGCTAGCCGGAGGACATTTGAAATGAAATCAAACAAAAGCTAACACTGATGCAAATTGCTAACACAAGATGGAGCTACAAACCGAACAAATGAATGACGTCGCAAGATGGCTTCAACACACGTGATGTAAACAAACATTATAAGTAATACCGTCGCAAATTGGCTACCATAACGTGGGGCTACAATAATGTTATTATAAATTGGCTCCCATACGTGGGGCAGTTAAAATTATGTAACCAAACAAAACAAAAGCAGCACAATATGAGATCTTCAAGTTCTAATAATTTACGTAAAAACATATTACGTAAGCACACATGAAACACTCGCAATTTCTCTACTGACTCTTTTACAAACTTTTCCTACAAAACTTCATTCCTCCATCTGTTTCTTGGTATTGTGACGCAAGTCCGGCGCCTCAAGCCAAATTTTCATTACACATTTCGTTGTAGGTATAAAAAGAACACAGTAGGTTAAAGTGATAGTCACATTTTTATAAATACGTCATTATATGATAGTTTTGGAATCCCGGTCGGCTGATAAGTCCCAGGCCTCTCAATGAAAACAACATTTAATTTTTTTTTTATTTCTCAACATAATCTCCAGAAAAGTTAATACATTTGGCATAGTGCGATTTATCAAGGTCCTCAAAAGAGCTGTTTACCGCATCAATGGCCTCCTCGTTGTTGTGAAATCTTCGTCCTCCAAGAACTTTTTTGAGATTAGGGAACAGGTGGTAGTCACTGGGTGCTAGATCTGGCGAATAGGATGGATGTTCAAGCAATTCGAACTTTTCATAATTTTCCCCATAGCAATGACTGAATGATGGGCCGGAGCATTGTCGTGATGAAACAGGATTTTCTGTTTGCCAAATGAGGTCTTTGTCTTTTCACCTCATCACTCAAACGTTGCAGTAAGCTTGCGTAGTAGTCACCAGTGATACTTTTACCCTTTTCCAAGTAATCAATAAAAATAATTCCCTGTGCATCCCAGAAAACACTCGCCATAACCTTGTTAGCTGACAAAATTGACTTTGTCTTTTTTGGAGTTGGTTCACCTGGTGCAATCCACTGTTTTGACTGAGATTTACTTTCTGGAGTGTAGTGGTGTATCCAAGTTTCATCCATGGTAATAAGCCGTCTCAAAAATTCATTGGAATTTTTACGGTAAAGCTCCACATTCTTAACAGAAACAGTTTTTCTATGCAACTTTTGATTAGGTGTCAACAAACGCGGCAGCCACCTCGCACAGGCTTGTGAAAGCCCAAAACATTACTTAAAATATTACCTGCACTTCTTCTGATACGTTTACAGCCTCTGCTTTCTCAAACAACTTTAATCTGCGGTCTTTCAGTACTAAACGATGAATTTTTTCAATCATCTCTGGAGTTGTGACTTCCACGGGGCGTCCAGAGCGAGGCTCATCACTAGTGCTCGTACGTCCCATTTTAAACTATGCAACCCAACTTTTAATCATTGAATATGAAGGGGCAGAGTCTTTCAATGTACTGTCCATTACCTCCTTGATTTCTTTAAACCTTTCAAATGCAAGTATTTAATCACTGATCGTTTTTCCAAATCCTCCAATTTCGTGAAAACTCTAAAGTTGTCTTGTTTAAAATGCTGTCATTCAAAAACTAAACAAGCTGTTGACGTTTAACTATGGATACAAGCTAGTCTAGAGTAAAACTAACTGGCCTAGTGGCGGCATCTCTGTGAGGCCCGGGATTTATCAGCCGACCCTCGTATTTGTACGATCACGAGAAAAACCAAATAGGACCATACAACCCGAAAAAGTAAAAGTATTTGAAAATTCAAACCAATAACAAAAAATATCTCGGAAGTGGTTAAAGCTGACAAAAACGTTTTTTGTTATATTTATATTTCACCTCTAACTACATTGGTCTTATCGGCGGACTTTCCTTTGGAACTTATTGTCTATTGGCAAGGGTGTTAACTCGTATTCCCTTGTCGTTGGGTTTCTGGTAAACTTTGGGATTTAGTCATTAGATCGCACACACATTCACGCTCTCATACTTCCAGACTCTGGGGAGGGTAGAGAATACTCTTGGTTGAAGAAACATTGCCACCCCAGCCGCGAATCGAACCCGGGACCCCTCGCACAGCAGGCAGGTGCTCTACCGATTGAGCTACACGGCGAGGGATAAAAAAAAGTTATTTCGTGTATGCTTTAACGAAATCTATATTTTTTTCTCTCTATTTGTTCCTCGTTTTAACTACGTGGTCATATAGCGACGGATCTGTTAGGAGATACCTCGAAGCTCGGTGTGTGTGGCAGACAGTTAGTCTTCTAGGTCTCATCTCTGTACCATACCATCTTACTTCGTCACGTGCCCACCTCTGCTTCTATACGTGCAGCTTTGTCACGCGTTCACAGAGACCTTAGTACTAGACAACTGTACCTCTTCCTCTACACCAGATGGGCAGATGGCAGCTTTGTCACTTATTCACAGAGAACTTACTGCCAGACGACTGTACCTCTGCTTCTACAAGTGCCGGGCAGATGGCAGCTTCGTCACGTGTTCACGGACCTTAGTGCCAGGCAACTTTACCTCTGCTTCTATACGTGACAGACAAGTGGCAGCTTCGACGTGCATCCACAGAGACCTTAGTGTCCGGCAATTGTATCTCTAATTCTGTAAGTGCCGGGCAGATGGCATTAGGGTGCCGTATACTTGTTTTCATTATCTGTGGTCATAAGGCAGAACATTAGGTACTGCCATCTATTTCCAATGTTACCTTTATTTTAGATTTAAGGTGGAACTTTGGAACTTGAAATTAGGTATCATATCCGGTATATACCTTGGCGACTGAGGTAAGCCATTAAAAAAGCCAGCCAGATTGGTCGCCTCACGGGATTTGAACCCGGGGCCTCCCGAACGCGGGCCAGAGATGTCACCGCCCGAGCCATTCGCTCAGTTATATTTTTTGAGTATAAGGTTTTGTGTCTCTCTTACAGTTTACCATTTTACAAAAGTCATATCTAATGAAGGGTCTTCACAGGTTATTCCCAGAAAATTCAACATATACATTATAATCATGTATATATCTGTAACATATGGTGTTTTAATCAAAATTGTTGACAAAATACAAAATAAAGAAACATTTTCATATAGAGGGAACTTTGGTAGGAGTAGATCCTAGGAAGATACTGAAGCTAAATACCAAGTTTGGTATTTCACCGACTTTTCGCTTTTACTTTCTCTAATACGTGTAGTAAGTAGGGAAAATGTTGTATTACACCAAAAATTTGATATCGAGATTTCAGCGGAAATTAATGTGAACGGTATAACTCAAAAACGAAAAGTCGGATAAATACTAAACTTGGAATTTAGGTTCAATATCTTCCAAAGATGTGACACGAAGATTTTCAACAAAACCATCCAACTCCAAACTACCGTTTACATGGAACATTTTTCGAAAGTTTTGATTAAAATACAACATATAAAAGACATTTACATGACAAATAAAATGTGTATCTTGAATTTTCGGGGAATAGCCTGTGAAGTCCTCTTCATTCAGAAGAATTGTGTATAACCGGTAAACAGAGAAAACGCACTTTACAAAAAATGTAGATCTCTGTAAAACACACCATTTATTTAAAATAAGTTTTTTGTGGCATATGCCGTTTCTGAGATATCCGTTATTAAAGGTTCGAACTGTTCACTTCTTGGTGATTCTTTTAAAGTTCTGTCAACATTCAGTTGTTTCTCGCGATGTCATGGAAACGGCATTGAATTTAAGGCCAGCAAATAGCGTCCAGTTGTTAAACATTTGACTATCGCTGTTCTCTTTGTATCTATAACGAAATGTGTAATGTAGCTATTTCTGTAAGGGTTTATTTGGTGAATTTTAAAATGTAGTAGATGGAAAAATAAGCTTTAGTAAAAATGGTTTGCACACTCACCAATAAACGTTAGAGGTTAGAGAAAGTGATATGAATGCATCGCATCACGCTTTTGAGTTATGTTGTTCTCAGACAAACAACTACTCGGACCTTTTTCTAAAATTTTTTAACTTAGGCTTCAAAAGGTGTATTTTTATTGGGATTTCGGTATGGAATTTTTGGGTGTAATGCAATACTTCCTACTCACTTGTAGCGTTTTTTGCCCGCTACTTAGCTGTGTGTACCTTACCTCGCAGTCGTTCTCGTCTCTGCGTCGTTGTGGGTGAAGTCTTTGTTCAGAACTCGAAATCGCCGATGTCAGTCAGGAAGCACATGTCGTATCTCAGGGTCAACTGTCGGCGAATCGACCTGAAATTCCTACTGTTCTTGTCAGGGTAGGATTGCGGGAGTGGTGACACCAGGAAATTGTTCTTGAAATAAACACTGTTTTCACTTTTCTCACTCTTTATGCTGCAAATCCTGCAAGATTCATTGGTATTCCTTAACACGTGTGATCCTTTCAGCACTGTCTTCCCACTATAGTCTCTTGGAATACTGAAGTTTGCTCAGGCTAGTTATTTAATATCTCTATCACCCTTCTTTAGATTCGCGCGAACTTGAAGTAGTCACTTGACTAACATTAACTCGTTTATGAGCTTGCATATAATTATATCGAAGAATACCGTTAGCACATTATATAAATATTTCAAGTACATCACTTTATAATTGCATTTAGCGAATTTCGGCACTTAGCGTCCTTTTGTGATCCGGAGTGCTACGTGTTAACTTAACGAAGAATCATGACAAACTGTCCCAAATCCACGCTCGCGTTCATATATATCAATCACTGCTCGCCTCCAAATTTTGTACATTCACTACGTATTTCCATTGGTTCTCACACTTATTCTCTACGTTTATTGGTTCCCTGGCTGAAAATTCAAAGCCTAACTGTAAGAAGTGTCTGTTGCCTCATAGCGTCTCTTTACCCTCAAAACTTGCCTCATCCCCACGAAGTACAAAAGAAGCTTTCGAATTTTATGGCCCGACGCTCGGAAAATATAATGGACAGTTTGAAACGAAGTTACTCTTGTTTTGCCTAAATCTTGCAGCTTTTCTTAGGCAATTACGCCATTATTTATTTAACAATATTATTGAGACTTAAAACAATTTCATAGCTTCAGAAGGGCTTTCGATTGATGCAGTTTTTGAACCAGATTACTTTAAAATGATGGAAAATTATCAAACTGCAAGTAAATTAATTATTAATAATTCCTAAATTATAATTATTACAGAGTTCCTTTTTATGTATACTTAATCAGGCGGAAATATCGCTACACACTATAGACATGCAGTAGAGAAAGTAAAAATGTCCGTTCAAATAGGTGTGCTGTTGGCAGTAGAACGCTAGACACCCTACTTTACTGCCAAGTTCCCTTCCTAGCATCCTGTACGGGAAGAGGGCGATATTGCAGTGACCGACATACTTCACGTTACAGACTATTAAGGAAGTAATTTCAAAGGCTGTAACATACTTGTGCATGGGGAAGAATTGACACTGAAGACTTCTGCGACACAAAGCCGGTGCTACGAATCGATTGAGGCAGAGACGGGGTCGGGGCAGGGGGTTCTTATTGAACAGGCTTTGTGGTTGTAAGACACACTCACAGTTTCCCCCAAAAGCGGTTTGCACAGGTGTTTGTGTCTTGTTGACACTACGCCGAGCGTAAAATGGCACATCTACGGTTTTTAAAGCGTTCTTACAATACATACCAGATTTGTTCAGCTTCTTTATTCACGATGTGTACACACCTTTCTCCTCCCGTGCTTTTTGCTGTTTGCTTGTTTGCCTCTTTTATGCATCAACATAAATACGTGCATTCACACGACTTTCTCTAATCTTTCCCGATATGAACGAGTATAGGAATTATAGATCTGCATGTGTTCGGGCCAAGTCCTCCTATGCAGACATAAAAAATAATGATGAAAAGCATAAATTTATCGCATTCAAATATGCATTTTATTTCTCACGTAAATATCTTTAATCATCATTGCCACTTTTGAGAAGGAAAATAACAAATCTTTTCCATGTAAAGGGAAAATAAAGACTAAAAACGTTATTTTATCAAATTTGTTTTGGTCCACGATGTTCGGCCAATTGCGAATAACGTTACACCAGCACAGCAGTTACAAATTGCGCCTCCCTGCGTCCACCCACACCCAGGACATACTGGGCAGAGTGCACTAGTAGGGGCGTCATGTGGTCAATAAGGCAGACTTCTGTAAAGTGGCCCATCATTTGGTCCGAAGGACCTGTATGCATCCCTTACCAGGTCCACCAACAGGGGAAAAGTCCCCATGCCGTTACCGGAAGTCGAATCGCTAGTTCCTTCGCACAACAGGCAGCCGTTTCTTGGACTAGTGATTAAAATGATAATAAAAAATAATTTTATTTCAAACAAAATTGGACAATCGGGCCTCGCAGGGCCTAAAAATTTTGTCCCGTATAGACCTCTACGTCCAGTGTAAAATAAACCTGAGCGAATATGCAAAGCAGAAAATATTTAGAAATATTTTTATTTTTTGGTGCTTAACAGCAGAATGTGAGTTCCTGGAGGAAAGCAAAGCATTTATTTTATATAATACATATATTAATTTATTTCAATTCTATTTTAGTGTGTTTTTAGAAACAAAAAGTAAAATAAATCCAGGCAACTATAGTCAAATATAGCACCGTCATCCTCCACGCGTGCCATCACAGCGATTATTTTACGTGGGCCCTCCCCCACCCTTTACCACACACTCACACACATTTTACTGCAGTCGCTGGTTCGACTCATAACGCTCGTCTCGCCTTAACGGTCACATATAACGCCCGGTTGGAGTTAAGAGGAAGAGTCTCATACGTAGCAATATCATTCAGGCAATAATGAGTTAATCGAAATAAACTTTCATTACACATTTCGTTGTAGGTATACGAAGGATACAGTTGCCTAAAGCGATAGTCAGATTTTTAAAAAGAGTGGCTTTGAAACTCTTTGCATGGCCACGAATAGCGATTTATCATTTGAAAAAAGTATAAGTATTTGAACATTTAAACAGTAACAAAGAATATCTCGGAAATGGTTAATGCCACAAAAAAGCTTTATTTCATATAAATTGTGTCTTTAACGAGATCTATATTTTTGTGTGTGCATATGTTTTACCATTTATGTAAAAGTCATTCGGAATGAAGAGACTTCAAGCTATTCGCATAAAATTCAAGATACACATTTTATTTGTCATGTTAATGTTTTAAATATATATGGCATTTTAATCAAAATCGTTACAGACATTTCTGAGTAAATAAAAAAACGAACATTTTCCATGTTAAGGGTAGTTTGGGGTGGGAAGCTTTTCTTGAAAGTCCTCGTGTCACATACTTGGAGGACGTTGAACTTAAACCCAAGTTTTTGTATATACCTACCTAGCCTACTTTTCGTTTTTGAGTTACACCGTCACATTCAAACGCAAGCGCACACATACAAACACATGTGGACATTTTTTTCTACAAATATTTCTGCTTTTAAGGGAGTCTCTAAACACGTACTTTTAGTGGAATCCGAGTATGCAATTTTTGGGTGAAATGGAATTCTTCCTCTGCCTAGTAGGTACATGGTATAGAAAGTAAAAATGAAGTAGCATGCATGCAAAGTGATTTAAGGTGAGATTAAGTCCTATTCCACCAATGCTAAATCTAATAAATTCATCACTTATCCCAAAAACTATTTGAAATATCAGACTAAAAATTTTAGAGGATATAGGTGTATGCCTTTTAAGTTCACTCATCTAATTTTATCGAACGAGCTTGTTTATTGAGGAAAATGGGATTATTTTCTTAATTATATCGCCTCTTGTTCAAAATTTATCAGCAATTACTTGTTTAAAAAATGTGATGTGTTACACTCAGATGACTTTCTCCATTCTTGTACGAACTATTTTTACAAACCTTAATCGAGATAAACATTTGTAGAAACTATCTTATTGCTAATTTTCTTATAGGTGCAAGGGGAATATGGTAGGCTTTAAGCGATAGTCAAATGTTTTAAGAGCTGGTTGCTATGTGGAGCATTCCACTCTGCTTGTATGTCCAGGACATAAAAAAACGAATAAGTAATTCCCATTTGAGAAAAAATATAAGTATTGGAAAATTCAAACAAATAACAAGGAATACCAAATAGTTCACTCCACAAAAAATGTATATTACATAAATTGTGTATTTTAACGCGATCTACATTTTTGTGTAGTAACATTTTGTCTATCTCTTATGGTTTACCAGTTATGCAAAAGTCGTTCACAATGAAGAATACGTTTGGACATATTCCCAGAAAATTCAAGATATACGTTTTATTTGTCATGAAAGTGTCTTACATATATGATATTTTAATCAAAATTGTTAGAGCCATTTTTGAGAAAATAAAAATTTTCGAAAAATATTCCATGTAAAGGGTAATCTGGGGTCGGGGATTTTCTTGAAAACCTTCGTGTCGCATCTCTGGAAGATACTGAACCTAAATACCAAGTTTGGTGTTTATCCGACTGTTCGTTTCTGAGTTATGCTGTTCACAGACATACGGAATGTTTCAAAAAATGCTTTATATGCATTCAGTGCACCTCAAAACGTGTATTTCCTGTGAAATCGAATTTTTGGGTGGAATGCTATACTTCCCCTACTTACTAACGTAGTAGAGAAAGTAAAAACCAACCACATTATTAACACCAAAGTAGATGCACGACACAGGTAGTTTTTATCATCTAAAACTTAATTTAGCTGTATTCAGCAGTTTCATAAAAAACGGTCATTCATACAAGAAAATGTCATTCACTGAAAAATCTGTTCAAAGGAAGAATAGAGAATACAAACTCGCATATATTTACAAGGAAACAAACCGCAGGGCTTGAGCATACAGCTGTGCCAAGCTCTATTCCAAAGTGTGTAGGAGTTAGGATTTATTGTGTGAAGTGTTGTAGCACAAACTGACACATTGAGTACTAACATTAAAAAGTATATTTAAAATATACTTGAAAATATAGATAAAAATCGCATGCAGTGAAATCCGGGGATTGTGCAGTAGCAGAGTCTTGCTGGAAAAACCCAGCCTGACATCCAACGTACTCCTGGAACTTGGGGTAGTGTGCGCACGGCCGTGAAACGTCGCTGTGAGATCTGTTTTCAAGCACTTTGAACAGAAAGCTACACGTTCCGGTGAATATCACTGTTTAGAAGGCAATAACTCGAAAACCAAGCATTTCCAGGCACAAGTTGTAATGCACCTTTTATTGTCTACATATGGGGAATCCATATCTGAATTTATGCCTTGTATTTCTGGAACATCCTGTACAGCGAACTCTCTGTAATAGAGAAAGGAAAAAGATAAAGGTACGAATGAACGGAGTAGGCCTGCGAAACCAGGGCAGAGCATTAGGTCGGCTTTGCTTCTACCGTGACGCCTGGGAGGGGGGATGAGGGGAGAGACCCGAACGGTGACCAGATCCTAATGACGACGGGCGCAAGCACAGACGGTGTCCCTAACGTTTCCAGATTGAACGCATCAATTTCGCCCAGTCCTTATGACGGGGCACAGCCCACTCGGAGGATAGAGCTAGTCCCCGCAGCGACACAAGCAAGAAACCGCGGCGACCTGGTCCTACTGCCCTGAAACAGATGACAAGGAAGTTGATGGGTACAGGAAATGAAAGAGAGGAGTGACGTGGTAGAAGATGAACCATCCCAACATTCGCCTGTTGACCCGGGGAAACCACGAAAAACCCATGGGGCGGAGTGGGCGGTTACGGGACCAAGCCCGGGAGCTCCCAAAAGTAGGCCACATACGCTCGGTGTACGAGAAACTAAAATTCAAACCAACAAGAAAATGTAAACGAAACAGCGTGTGTGATTTAAGTTGGTGCATTAGAAACTAACACAATCTGTATAAAACACAAAGGGAACACTCAGAAATTTAGACGCTATGTAAGTAAAAAATCGGGTATAAAGCAAAGCAGTGTTTATGGTCTCTGTGAATATGCTGTGTAGTAAATAACCGAAGGCTCTTGGCTCCAGCGTGATAAAGTGCACCTTTGTTAAAGCTTCTCTCCTCAGTTAATAAATTGTCCTGAACGATGAACACATCGACCCGAAACTGCAGCAATGAGCATTTGCCTGCTGCTTATTTCGAGTTTTCAGTGCTCGGGAGAATTTCCTCTCGCTGTAAATCAGAGACTTCTATTCCCATAACCTTTATTGGAGCTATTTTCTGCTACAAAGGGAAGGGATCGCCCACCCGCAACCCAATCGTCCTCAAAGGAAACCCTAGCCGACCAGCATCATTCATTAGAGGCCCGGCTCGTGAAAACCGCCGGCCAACCGACCAGTGCAACTCCAGGGACTTGAGCAAAGGAACTTCCGCGATTAGCTTGTATTGAAAAACCGTTGTCTTCTCTACGACAATAATAGGCTTTCTGGTATCAGAGATGTAACCTTAGTATGATTAACCCTTTCACTGACTGTAAAGTAACTAGTGGTCTTGTAAAACCACTAAACTACCCTCTGATATTTTATACGAAGCGTGTTTTTAACGTACGATATTTTTTTGAAAAATAACAAAACATTATTTTCCAAGTATTTTGTTTATTATCATTCATTACCTTACACTTACCTACTTCTCCATATAGTCACACCCCTTTATTCATGCACTTGTAACCGGAAATCAGTTTTTGTATGCCTTCGTCAAAGAATGATGCCGCCTGTGATGAAAGCCAAGTCTGCACTTCTTGTTTTACAACAGCACCGTCGTTCAAATATTTTCCACCAAGGAATTTCTTCAGATGAAATCGCTTGGTGCCAAATCCGGACTTTACGGAGGGTGGTCGAATTGTTCCCAACCAAATATTGCGATCAGATCTTTAGTTTTTTTACTGTGTGTGGCCGGGCATTGTCGCTCATTATTGTTTCCCCATAAACCTCACACAGTTGGCGATACATGCTTGCTGGCGCGACATTTCCCGCATTCGAAAAACGAATCACTGAGCTGACTTCACAGCCGGTGTGTCATTCGATTTTTTCAACATTTCGACACACTCTAATAACAGGAAAACACAAAGTGACGATCGCTCACAGCTGCATCTGGCTTCCTAATGAATGAAGGAAGGAGGTGATCGCGCAAGCTCAAAATTCTTATCAAAATCAAAATGCTTAGCATGGCTTGCTTCAGAAGGGAAGTAAAGCCGGTGGTCCCATGTCGTAGATTTACATCATGTAAAAGAACCTCAAGCCTGATAAAGAGGCCTCTGAGCAAAATGACCAGTCTTTCACGCCCAATATAGAATGGGACGCTAAGGACCGCAGCAGTTAAAGAGTGCCATAAATAAAAAACAATGCTCAAAATCGCGACTGCAACGGCAAAATATTAAAACGGTATTTACTTTAAAAATACGCCTCGTATTTACTCCTAACCAGTGTGATACAATTTTATGCCACTGCATTGTTACCGACTTTGTTTTCAAGTCCAATCACATGGCAATTACCCTTTATATTTACACATGTTTAATAAATCGACTTGGTTTGATTACGTTTTGCTTTTCAGTTTGCCTTTTTACATGATTAATTTCTCATAGCGCTCGCATTATCTGTTCACAATTCAAATCGTCATACTTCAATTTATCGCAATTCGTTGTGGAGTTAACTTGTTCTTTGTGTTGGCAGCCTTGTACTTTCTTTGAACTGAATCGGTATTCTTTTATCTAGATATGATAAAATGGTGGCAGGTAGGAATATGGATGAAATTGAATTGCAAGAGCCGGACAAAGCTGCCGAAAGGGTAACATTGTAATTGCTATGGTATAGTCGCTTCATAGCCTGGTGTAAAGTAAGCACTACTCTGTTCAACTCGCTCTAGGCGGCATTTTTCTTAGTTGCCTGTAATCACTATAGTATTATTTTATTGTTATTTTACAATATCACGGTTGTGTACACCACACATGTTGAAAGTGATTTTATTTTGCAGGTAGGATTGCCACATTCGTAAGCATTCCTACGCGCAAAATAAAACCCTGTTTTTAACACTTGTATCATAAATAACCATTATGCAATCCTAGCATTATAAACAGATTGTTACTGTAATCAATACCGTGTATAACTGTCTCATTACGGGACACGCATCAGTAATAGCAATGACATAATACCCATATTCCAAACTGCAGGGACTATAGAGAGAAAATGAATCAACTTTGTGATATTTTCTCTTAGCAACGAAGATCCAAAAACCTCTATACATTATTAAATATAGAATGATTAAGGTCTGACTTTACAATTACTTACCAAGCTGTGCTGCTGATACTAGGATTCATCGCAGTCCGTAGCACCTGCTCACTTCTCTCCCAGGAAGGGAATGTGTCACTTGTCGATTCAACAGCGAGCGGGATGGCATAGGCAGCAACGTCTGTGGCTTGCATTAGGGAGGTCCCGGTTCGATCCCCAGAGACTTCCAACTCTGAAGCATTGGTTTTTTTCGGAGGGCTTCCCGGGTCGTCAGGCGAAGCTGGAGTGTTTTCTTTCAGTCCCCGAATTTCCTGTCCGTCCATTTCGTCCCATTCGTCCTTCATCGCGTTGATCTCTTTCAGCAGCGCGGAAAGCGAAAAGAATGCTCTGTGTGGGTTCCCTGGGTTCCTCGACTTTCGGCTAGCTGATCGGTCATTCGAACCCTCTTGAGGACCGATAGACCCCCTCTGTGTGGGGTGGGGTTCCCGGTCTACCTATCCGTTTAATGGGGTGTCCTTACTGTGCCGTCGCTCCTGGATGCGGACCCCTGGTGTCTCATCTGGCCCCATCCTGCCTCTCAGGGACGCCCCCTCGTGGGGTGTAGGTACAATATTCTAACGCCCCTGGTGAGGCTTAAACTAGGGAGAGCAGTAGACTCAGGCGGTAGGGCTGCACTCGTACAGCTGAGGCACTGGGAGGGTAGCATTGAATAAAAGGCCCGGGGGTTGAATTAAAGCCAAGAATTGTATTTGCACTTAATGATACATAATTGCTTGACCTGGCGAGGCACCCCTTGCGGCTCTGAGTTTCGTCGTCGAGTATCGCCTCTAGACGAGTGAAAGTAAAGGCGCCCGCTGTGACCTATTTCCACGGCTCTTAAATATTATTTTGACTGCTGACCGCGCTGTCTTGCGTTCTACATTGTCGTGTCACAAGGTTTCAACATTTTCTGACATATTGGTAATAGTAACGCATTCCCTCGATACTTTGTTCGAACCTTGCTATCTTACCTCGCTACAATATCCATTCCGGGTCGGTGGAGAGTCCCTTCCGTAAAGAAGATGAGATAAAATAAGATCGGTTCAATACATTAAGTAATATAATGACAAATGAAATGCAGGGACAGAAGGTAAACGTCTCTGACTAGAGACAGTCAAAATATGAAACCTTATATTCTAAACCATGCTTGCTATCATTTTGGCAAGAATACTTTTACGTTTTGCTGTGTATAAAAAGGCGGATTGATAAGTCCATAGTTTTGACGAGAGATGGCGTTTTAATCACAGGTTTCTTGTTTGCACCCAAGTCTTACATCTATTCTGGGTATAATCACAGAAATTCGACGTCATTTATTTCTTAAAACATTGTTGAGAGCGTTTAAAATAAGCAGATGTGTGTAGCTTGGTAGAAAACGGAGAAAACTGAATTTCGTGTTCTGATAAAGCACTACTTTTAGCGTGGTAAGACGGTGAAGGAAACGGAAGAAAAGCTGAACAAGTATTATGGGGACTCTGCTCCATCACATGGCATGGTTCACAGAATTTCGATGTGGCCGTTCGAGCACAAGAGATGCCGTGTGCACAGAACGGCGGTTGAGGTCACAACGGAAGAGCTGGTGATATATATTGTGTTGGAATACCGCCGAGAGAAAATCCGTGAGATAGCCAAGACCGTAAACATATCGAGTGAACGAGTGTATAACATTCTGCACGAATTTTTCGGTATGAGAAAGCTGTCAGCAAGATGGGGGCCGCGACTGCTCACAGTTGAGAACAAGCGGAAAACGTGTGAACGTTTTACAGGGATGTTTGAACATGTTCCAGCGCAACCCAAATGAGTTTTTGCGGCATTATATCACGGTTGATGAAACTTAGATCCATTATTATCAACCTGAAACCAAACAACAATCAAAGCAGTGGATTTCCTTCGGCGAACCTGCTCCAAGAAAGCGAAAACCATTCCGTTGGCAGGAAAAATCATGGCAGCTGTCTTTTGAGATTCACAGGGGGTAATAGACATCCACTACCTGGAAAAGGGTAAAACGATCGCAGGTTCATATCATGCCGCAATGCTTGATCAGTTTCACAAGGAAATGTTAAAGGAACGACCCCATTTTATGAAGAAAAAGGTTCTCTTTCACCAGGATAATGCACCTGCACACACATCAGCCATTGCCATCGCAAAATTTGTGGAATTGGACTACAAACTGCTACCTCACCCACCATATTCTCCAGATATGGCTGCGGGCAACTTATTCCACTTCGCAAATCTGAAAAACTGGCTCGCTGGGTAGAAATTCACGTCCAGCAAACACATCATGGCAGAAACAACCTCATATTTTGCAGACTTCGAAAAACCATATGTTTTGGAAGGGTTAAAAAAATTGGAGAAACGTTGGACAACATGTATTGAATTAAGAGGAGACTATGTTGAGAAATAAAATTGATTTTTTGGAAAAGTTGTTAATTTCTTTAAAAAGTCGCTGACTTACCAAACCGTCCTCGTAGAATTCCACGGGACAAAAATGTTCATATTTCATAATACTTTGGTAAAACCATTTCTTCAGATTGCTTCATATTTTGTAAGATATGCTATATTTTCGCTTTAAAAAATTTAGGTTAGCTTTCCAGATATTCTATTCGGTCAGCATTCTATGAAACACATGTAGTAAACCCAAGCCACCCTTTCCAACAAGTCATGTATAGTTGAGAATATACAGCATTCCTCACGTGCGAAATGAAACGTCTTCTATTCTTGAAGAGTTTTTATTTTCGCAAACCGGATCCTTAATCTTGTATTGTAATTGTATTAGGCAAGGAAAAAGTAACCAATAATTTCTGTTTACTTTCTCTACCACATACCTACATGGTAGTGGAGTAGCTATTGCATTCCATCCAAAAATTCGATACCGACATTTCACCGGAAATACATGTTTTGAGGTGCCCTGAATCCAAATAAAGCATTTTTGCAGACGAGTCTGTGTGTGTGTGTGTTTGTCCATCTGTGAACAGCATACTAAAAAGCAAAAGTCGCATCAGTACCAAACTTGATATTTGAGTTTAATATAATTCAGGGATGCGGTACGAAGATTTTGAAGATATCCCTTACATGGAACATTTTTTGAACTTTTTAATTTTCTCAAAAATGACTGTAAAGATTTTGATTAAAAGTCATATGTTTAAGATATTTTCATGGAAAATTATACGTATACCGTGAATTTTCTGGGAATGACCCCAAAAGTCGTCTTCATTCTGAATGACTTTTGTATAACTGGTAAACCGTAAGAGATAGACGAAGTTTTACTACACAAAAATTATACATCTCGATAAAACACATAATTTATGTCATATGCATTTTTTGTATCGAGTGAACCATTTCAGAGATTATTATTTGTTTGAATTTTGCGGTACTTATACTTTTTCTCAAATGAGAATTCATTATTCGTTTTTTTTTGTCCTGGACATACAAAGAGAATGGAATGCTCCACATAGCAACCAGCTCTTAAAACATTTGACTATCGCTCAAAGCCTACCACATTTCCCTTGCACCTACAAGAAAATTAGCAATAAGATAGAGTCTGCAAATGTTTATCTCGATTAACATGAAGTACATTGAAAATAGGTATCTGTAAAAATAGTGTGTACAGAGAAAATCATGTGAGTCTATATATATAAAGTTTTCCTACCTCTTAAGGTTTAGCAGTTATACAAAATTCCTTCCGAATAAAGAGAACTTCGCGGGCTATTACCAGTAAATTCAACATATACATTTTATTTGTCATGTAGATAACTTTAATATATGGTATTTTAACCAAAACCGTTAGTCATATTGGAGAGAAAAAATAACAAAACTTTTTTCCATTTAAAGGATTAGATTGTTACGCAGAGGGGATTCCAATTAATCTGGATATTGTACCGACGCCCCACAACTGGCGTCTCCAGAAGGGAGGGATGAGATGAAGAGAGACAGTGACGGGACAGCAGTGACAGGGTCCCTACAGTTTCCAAATAAGCGCCCCGGCAGTCGGACCAGGGTCCAACGGTCCCCCCCCCCTTAGAGGACGGTCCTTATACCGAAGGCCGGGGAACGTGGAGAGTCATAATAGAAGATGAACACCGCAACATTCACTGACGACCCGGAAAACCCTCGAAAAAGAACATAGGTCAGAGTGTGCGGTCGTCGGGTATCGAAACTTACCGCCTGAACCATCCCGCTCGGTCTAAAGGGTAGTTTGGGATGGGGGAACTTACATGAAAATCTTCGTGTCGCCCCCTTGGAAGAGGCTGGAATTAAAAACCAAGATTGGTATTTAACCGACTTTATTTATACATACAAGGGCCGTTTTCTAAAATGCCTTTATTGGCACTTCCGGTGAAATCTTAGTATGGTATTTTGGGTAGAATGGGTGAAGGGGGGGAAGTAGGATCACTTTTAATGTTCCATCTACACAAAAATTACGACAACGTTACTGTAATACACTTAGCAAATAAATGAAGAGTTTGTTTTAGGCCAACCTGTCGTTAGAAATTCGCATGAAAATTCAGGAAAGTGCTCCAGGCAATCTTGCCCCCCCCCCAGCAGAAATTGAATCTCCTGTGTTGTAGCAGAGAAAACAGAAATTATATTTGGAATACAAACTGTACCTTTTATTTGCTGGAGCAAATGCAGGATTGCCAGTGATTGTTAGAATCCTTCACGTCTTCATATGACCGCAATCGAAGTGAACGGCTATCGGGAGTATAGAATAAAATAAAGAGTTGCTCGGGTCTGGGGTTATCGGTGTATGACGAGATGGCGGAATTGCGTTTCCCTTCTCCATTCGCACGTGATGTTTTTCCGGAAGCTTCGCATCGTGTCCCCATCTTGCTTTATCTCCTCATTTCTTATTTCATCTCCACGCGTTAGTTCCGCCACGTTTCTCAGGAATTCCATCTTCATTGACTTACCATTCCGTTTTTATCCTTCGCCGGAGATTGTTTCGTGGCTCAATTGCAGTTTATTTAACTCGCTTATACGCGGATTGTAAATCTGTTCAAGCACTTCAAAGATACAAAGTACAGTGGTGTTTCTAGCGTTTCAAAACTCGCCATCCTTTGAAGTTGTTCAAGAGAGAGAGGTAGGGCAGCATCGGTCCCTTTGGCGCAGAGGATAGCGCGTTGGACTTCTAATCCAAAGGTCGTGGGTTCGATCCCCACAAGGGATGCTCAGTTTTTAAGTTGATTCAAATGTTTGGGTTTGCTAAAGTAAAGTAAACAACAACCCCGTTGTGTTATTTCCTCTGTAAATCATTATAAATTAAATATATAAGGGGATACATATACGTGCCTTTTCGCTCTCTACCAACTCAAAACTTATTTTTGTTTTCCTTTTAGGGCCGGTAGTACCAGGGCGATACTGAACATTTTTAGAGTGCCATGTACTTTATAATGTTTTTCAACTTGATTGACACGTAGTTTCTTTGATTTACTCTAATAGGTTGTTAATTATCATGATTTAAAGCTTTCGTGTTCACCCAAAAATGAATTTGATCAGAGAACATTTCCGGGCTATGATTTTTTTTTACGATTCTGAATCGTCATTAACGCCTAAATAATGTGAAGATCGACTTATAAATGAATTTGGCGAAGAAGCACCATCTAAGGCAATAATTTATAATTGGTACACCGAACTCAAGAGAGATCGGTTATTTTTTAATGATGAAGTTCGTAAAGGACGCCCAAGAACTGTTGTTACTGATGAAAACATTGTCGCTGTTTGAGCAATGCTTGAAGATGTTCGAAGGACATCTTATGAATTTATTCGGGCGACATTGTATATTGGTATGAGTCAAATCCAAAATATGGCTGGTGCAGAAAAACTTTACAAAAATTTCAAGGTGCTACTTCAAATTTAGTTTGGAATTGGTTACTGGTGATAAATACAACTGAGTATCTGGATGCCCTAAAGGTCAGCACCATAGACCTTCAACGTACAGCTCTGCCCTAGCACTTTCCATTTCTTTTTTTAGGTTTCAAAAAATTAAAGTTAAAATGCGTGAATCACTTTTCCATCATCAGATAAAGCAGTGGAACATTATAAAAATCTGGCTTCTGAAGTGCCTCAGGAAAAGTGGCATCATTACTTTAAGGTTTCAGCGAATGTAAAATTGTATCTATTGATGTTAAAGGGGAATATTTTGAAAAAAAAACAACAAGACCATTTAAACTAGTTAAAACTATACCTTGTTTGATTTTCTAAAAACAAAATCAATGTCACCCTCGTACGAACTCGGAATAAACTACTGTTAACGTTATTCCGTATAACCACGGAAGAAATTATCCCATGCCTTCATTCGGCGAAACCACTTTATTTCGAGTATGAAAATATTTGATGTGTTACATTCACGTGACATTCTCTACCCTCTATCGTTTATTAGTGGCTATAAAGATTACCCTTACGAAACTGTAGTTTTATACCTACTTCATTTTAATCCAAGTAAATCTTTACAGAAACAGCTACATTACACATTTCGTTATAGATACAAAGAGAACAGCGATAGTCAAATGTTTAACAACTGGACGACATATGCTGGCCTTAAAATTCCATACTGTTTCCATGACATCGCGAGAAACAACTGAATCTGTTTTAAAGATACTTACTTTTTTTGTAGTACGTTTTCGTCTATCGCTTAACGTCTACCATTTATACTAGATTATACAAAATTCCTTCCGAATGAAGTGGACTTCAAAGGTATTGCCAGAAAATTCAAGGTATGCATTTTATTTGTCATATAAATATCTTTAATGTTGGCATTTTAATAAAAAACGTTAGAGCCCTTTTTTAGAAAATAAATCTCGAAAAATATTGCATGTGAAGGATACTTTGGGGTGGGCGAATTTTCTTGAAAATCTCCTCTTGGGAGATTACTTAAATACCAACTTTGGTTTTTATCCGACTTTTTTTTAGTTATGCTGATCACAGACACACACACTACGGACCTTTCCCTAAAAAAAAACTTTTTTTTTCAATTCAGGAGCCTCAAAACATGTATCAGTATCGGATTTTTGGGTGGTAGGGTATTAGGAACGTGGTAGGAAAAGTAAAAATGTTGATTTACCAGTTTGTGTATACTAACTGTTGTTCGTTTGAATTTTTCTACATTTTGTAAATTAAGTGGTCTTGTTTTGTTTCTCATAAGTTGCTGCGAAGTGCATGTCACATCACGGCTTGCGTAAACTATTGACAGCATTTTATCTTTGCCTACAAAATCTATATTACCGTAGAATTACACGAATGAAACAGTTTACACCAATATATATATATAAACCTGCCTTCAACGGACCCCTTGTTAAACGGAAATGTTTCATGGTCCCATGAATTTTGCGGTGAAAAGCATACTAAATTCCATTTATTAAACAGAAACTGTCCTATGCGGGCAATGGAAATCGAAGTGCGCCTTTGAACGGAAACTTTCCAGTTCCGGAGTGCAGAGTTTAGAAAAATTTTAGGCACCCTGTGAAAGTCTGCTGTAAGTATATGATGTTTAAGTTGAAACATGACCATTTTGCTACTACCTGACCAGTCTAGGAGGAGGTGCGCTAATGACGGTGCGAATATTGAGAAACCTGTCACGCTCATCCTTCACTGCATAGTTAAGTTAACAATAAACACAGCTGATTGTCTTTTATTGTTGTCTCTTCCCTTTCCATTCCCTGCTCTAATGACTTGTCAGCTCTAAGCAGTACACCTCTAAACTTACATAGGTGATGATCTAGTTCAGCAGTAGTTGCCATGGCTTCGAAAACAAGAGTTGTGCTGGATCTTAAAGTGATTTATGCTAGTGAACGTGATAAATTGAATGTGTTCAACGTAGACAAAACTCAAGTTTACGAGATTCTAAAGAAGAAAACAGAAACTCTGAAGCAGTGGGAAAATTTGGCTAATGGAAAAATAAAGAGAGAACTTAAGAAAATTGAAAAAAGTACATTAATGAAATAGTGTGGGAATGATTCGTTAGTGTACGGGCAAAAAACCACTGCATATCCGGGTCTATGTTACAGGTATATGCTAAAACGTAGCTGAAAAACTGATAAGACTGAATTCAAATGGGTGGTTAGAGAGTTTCCCAAAAGACATCAGATAGCTTTTAAGGAACTTTGTGGTGAATCGAATGACGTTAATATTGAAACTATCGCTGATTGGATTGCTAAACTATCTTCAATAATGGAAGGATACGAAGCTGAAGACATAGCAAACGACGACGAGACGAGACGAGACGAGACGAGACTATTCTTCAGCGCGTTACCGAATAAATCATTGTGCTTAAAAGGTGAAATAAGTGCATGTTTATGGTTTAATTTTGTTAATAGCCTAGGCCTACCTTTGTTAAACGGAAATCTATCTTTAACGGAAATGTTCGAGAGCCCCGTTCAATTCCGCTGAAGACAGATTTTATTGTATATTGTATTCTAGTGCAATTGTTTTAGGAGAAAGGCTGAAAGACACTGTCTACAAGGATGTACCAACGACACTAGACGATATGAAACGTATTACTGCTGCCTGTTCTGAAATTTCCGCTGAAATGCTAGAACGTGTGCAGCAGTCTTTCATAGCAGACTGCAAGCGTGTATTGAAGCTGCCGGTGGTCATTCTGAACACACCATTTGAAGGGCTATGTTCTCTTTACTTGTAAGAATCCACAGAAGTATTGTAATTCCCTTTTGTTTTTCTTTAGTTTGTGCTACCACAGGTTGTACAAGTGTCGGTGCGTAAATAAGATTTCTCGTAAACCACTTGCACTAGAATCTTGCAATAAACGCCACTGACATTCTAATTTACCCTACCTTTGTTCTGTTTATGTAACTAGGTATTGTTCCATTTAAAAAGAAATTGTATGTTTGCTCAAAAAATATACTTTCTCAGTATTATTAAAATCTGTTTATAGGCTAAATGTACGAGCCCATGACTACCAATCAATGCTGTGAAAACTGCACATCAGTAGCACTTTCCATTTCCAAAATATTTGAGGTGCAAGTTTTAGGTAATTCACCCTGTATATAGTAGTAATAATAATAATAATAATAATAATAATAATAATAATAATAATAATAATAATAATAATATAGCCCAGGTAAAAAAAATAAGCTTTTGTAAGAATCATTTCTAGTATAAATATGAAAATAAATATGGAGGGAAAGTCTTGTGATTGCCAGGCGTCATAGATTTATGCGTATTCGTTTAGACACCTCCTGATTAAAAAAAACGCTTTTTAAAAAGAGGTCCGTGTGTCTGTGAACAACGTAGCTCAAAAACGAAATTGTTCGCTAAATACCACACTTGTCATTTAACTTTCTAGGATCTTGGATCTTTATCTTCGAAGATTGTCAACAAAATCCTTCCACCCCGAACTACCCTTTAGTGGAAAAAATAGCCTTGTTTCGGCATGACTTTTAGTTGCCGAGCTACAGCCGCTGAAGTGAGCACGTGCACAAGCTGTCCATTGTATTAGTGACAAAGTGGCAGAACAACATGTATATGTGAAAATTTGCTACAATGAGTCACACACAGTGCTATGAGTGGTTGAAACATTTTGAACACGGCAGAGTGTCGGTCGGTGAGGATCCCAGGTCTGGGTGACCTTCCACATCAACGGATGATGACCGTGTCAAGATTGTCCATAAGGAATTTGTATCACGCGGTCAGATGGTAAACAAGGAAGCCTACCAGGCAATTTTAACGCGTTTGAGGGATGCTGTGCAAGTTAAATTGAGTTTTATTTATGGACGCTCTTTAAGTGCTGTGGTCCTTAGCGTCCCATTCTATAGGATGCTGTGCAGGAAGAGGCCTGAATTGTGGAAAAAACAGACTTGGATGTTGCATCATGACAATGTTCTGGCTCATGCACTGCAGTTAACAGACTCCCGTTGTGACCCATCCACTATATTCTCCGTACCTAGCCCTAGTAGACTTTTTCTGTTTCCCAAAGTTAAAACCACGTTGAAAGGACATCATTTCAAAACCATAGAGGAGATTCAGGAAAATGCGACAAGAGACTGTGTGCGTTCCAGGAGGCTTTCCAAAAATGGAAGAAACGTTGGGAACGCTGTTATGCCAGTAGAGGGGGAATACCATGAGGGGGCAGTGTTTAAAATGTTGTACAATCAACAATACAGATGTTATAACAAAAGTTCGATCTGTTTTTGGGCACACCAAAATTTCCGAGATATCTGTTATTAGGGGAAAGGCTCTGAGCTCCGGGCACTTAGGCAAACTTATAAATGTTCAATTAAATATTATTTAATATCGAATTGAGCATATATATTGCCAAATGCAAGAACAAAGACTTTTTGTGTAATAGAACAGGGGTACTTTACCCCGGACATTTGGTGAATTTCAGTTTTTTTTATTTCCTGGATCTAATTCTTTTAGAGTTATTCTTAGAAATACACAGATAACAATTTTAAGTAAGTATTTTGAGCCTATTTTTTGGGGGGGGGGCATTCTTCATATTCCCATTCTTTATGGAGGTAACACGATTCCAGTCTACATCAAATCTCACAACAAATGATGCATTCTTCTGGGTTCAAATCTGGTTTCTTGTTGCATTTGTTTTTAAAACTGCTGGTCTTTTTGACCTCTGTAATTGTGCATTCTTATAGGATGAAGAGGTTAAGATCTCACTCCGTTTTCGCGGCATAGGTGTTTGTGAATGTCTGAACTGCAATGTCTGAGTGGCTCCATTATGCGGAGGACTCTTGGACTCAGATGACGTAGGAGCATTCTCAACAGCTGCGTTACAGTATCGGTTGCAATGGTTGATGTTTCTGCAGATGAAGAATCGCTCAAATTTGTCCTATCTTCATTCACCTCAGTAATCTGACTTGGCAGATAAGTCAGTCCAGGGGTTCAAACCGGAAACATCCTCTACTGAATTGGAGCTAAGGTGGACTCGCGCATGTTGTATAAAGTAGACTATTTAAAATTAAACGTGCAAGACACACCGTCCGGGCTACCGGCCGTGCAGATGTACGAGAGCTGGTCAATAAAGACTGAGACTGATTTTTTTCACAGTATTTATTACACCATTTCAATGTTGACATGATATTTTTCAAAGTAGTCCCCTCCTACTTGAATGCACTTTTTATACCGTCTCTGCCAGTCCTAGAACACATGGTGCAGGCCATTCTTTGTCAGGTCTTTGAGAATCGCCTCACTTTTCCTCAGCACGCTTCAGTGCTCTCAAATTGAATGACCCGGAGCTTTGCCTTTAGTGATGGGAATAAAAATGAAATCACAGGGGGCAAGACTGGGGTTATAAGGCGGATGCAGTACGCAGGTGATGTTGAATTTCTGGACTTGATTTGCGACGTGAGGCCATGCGTTGTTGTGATGAAGTCGCCAGCCATTCTGATGAAGTTCTGGATGTTTCCTTGCAATGTGCTTCCTCAGTGTAGCCAATACTGACGTGTAGTACGCTGCTGTAGCAGTAGTGTGAGGAAGAACAACAATCACAGCAGCTGTGTTGATGTTGACTTCAGTCATAGGAGAAGCCGAAGCACCAGGCCCAGCTTGCTTAGCACAGAGGACTCGCCCTTCTTTGAAGTCCTTGAACCACCTAAACACTGTTGCACGAGATAGTGCATCTTCACCGTATGCTTGCTTCAGCTTTTCCAAAGTTTCAGAGGCTGTATGATTTAAACGAAAACAAAATTGTATTACTCCTCTCGTGTCGAGTGGTATGCGAAATTCAAGTAGGGTCAACAATATACAGCATTACTACCAACCTACCGATACAAGAGTGCTGCCGTCTATGGACATTATGCATGAAATCCCGCTCTTTTCAAATATTCATGGTAGAGACAGGAAACTCTCAAGAAAGCTACAGGAAAAAATCAGCCTCAGTGTTTATGGATCAGCCCTCGTATATTGAAACAACGATGAACACGTCATGCATGGCATATTGTAGTGTTATTAACCATTGACACATAAAGAATAAACCATTTAATACACATGATTCATATACAATTACCAGTTACTTCGTAACTGATGTTAATTTAGAGTGGATAAAAATTTACTTTATTGTCCGGCACAAATCACCAACAACTTTCTCCTCACAGCGCATAAACCCAACGGTTACCTGATTCTTGTTGCGTCTTCAGGCGCTGCATAAAACAAAACTAAGCAGCGTCTGCCATCTATCCACAATCCTGTAAAATCATTAGTGTCCGGGGCTACCGATCGTCCGGGGTAGGAGACTTTACTCTATTGGTTTGAACTTGTCAGCACTTTGCCCTATTTTTAAAATTCGTCGCCATTCAGTTTTTTCTCGGGATTTCACTGAAAGAGTATTTAATTTTACAACCAGTCTTTAGCGACATGTTCTTAAACATTATTCTGACTGTCGATATTCCCTTTGCACCTACGTCGAAATGTGTAATGAAGCTATTCATTCAAATATTTATATCAATTATCTTGAAGTAGATAGGAGAAGAATACACTTTTGCAAGAAAAGTTTGTAGGCACTATTCACGGTGTATCTTTATTGGTGTCATATATTTGGGGGACGTGCTCCTGACAACAAAACAGTAAAAAAGGTCCATATCTTTCGGGTCTGAAAATCAACCGTTTTCGTTGCTATAGATCAAAGAAGATGTATTCCATGAGTGAACAGACGGATATGCACTACACGTATGGCCGTGCAGCACGAGCACGTGAACTTTATGCAGAAAGGTACCCTGACAGGCCGTTACCGTGTGGAAGAACATTCGCACGAATTCGCCAAAGCTTGAGAGAGAATGGCGCATTTGAGAGGAGTACTAGGGATGTTGGGAGGCCAAGAGCGGTACGAGGCATTGAGCTTGAAGACGAGTTCTTCGTGCTGTGGATGCAGACCCATCACAAAGCACAAGACGTATGGCTGTAAGGGAAAGGGTTAGTCATATGACTATCTGGAGAATTCTGCATGAAAATCTTCTGTACCCGTATCACCTTCAACGTGTGCAAGGATTAAATGAGGCGGACTTTGAGCGAAGAAGACGTTTCTGTCAACACATGCCAACAGTGCACTGTGTTCATCAATTTCCTAGCCTGTATCTTATTCATGGATGAGGCTGGTTTTACTCGCGACGGCATCTTCAATTTTCATAACACTCATAACTAGGCATTTGAAAATCCTAATGAAGTACGACACGGCAACCACTAACAGAGGTTCTCCCTCAACGTTTGAGGTGGAATCATTCATGATCACCTTATAGGTCCCTACTTCTTCCCTCCGCGTCTGAATGGACAAACCTATCTCCAGTTTCACAGAAATGAGTTGCATCAACTGATAATGTGCCTCTGGACATCATCCAAAGGAATGTGGTTTTTACAGGATGGTGCTCGAGCTCATTTCAGCATGATAGTTCGTAAGCTTTTTAATGATGGATTACCACAAAAATGGACTGGTCGAGGTGAACCCATTGTATGGCTTGCTCGATCGACTGATTGGAATCCAATGGATTTCTTCGTCTGGGGACATTTTAATTCCTTGGTTTATGCAACTCCTGTACCTAATGTTGACATTTGAGAGAACGTATCCAAACTGGATTTGACCAAAAACGAAACACACCAGTAATTTTTATTAGAGTACGCCAGAGCATGGAACGCAGGCTTACTGCATGCACCGAAGCAAGAGGAAGCCACTTCGAGCAATTTTTGTAACTTTCGATTTTGTGTGTTAACTCTGAAATAAATGATTTTCAAACGCATGTTCATATGAAATCTTTTTTTTGCTGTTTTGATGTCAGGAACACGTTCCCCAAATATAGACCATAGTGTGTAGAGAAACTCATGTGAACGTAACAATAACTTTGGTTTTTATTTATTTTTTTACTTTTTATTCTACATTTTTATATACATATTTTACTTCTTGCACACACACAAATCTGGGCTCGTATATAATTTTTATCTTTGGCAGATCAGCAGTAATGCTATACAGGCCAGAGGTGAAGTATTAGCAAATACAGTGCCTTCGTCGTGCCAAGGTCGTGGATATCATGAATGCGTGCACCGCACACTGTCTACTACACTGCGGGGTTTTCCGTTCCGTAACTCCCGCGTTACTTACTCATGAGTGTTAGTAACATATATGTAATGAGTACTAACCTTGTCATAAGTGTTGTTGACAGTGGTGTCCATCGACGCGAAGACATTCTTGACATCGTCGAATGAAATCACCAATCACACGCATAAGGTTTTCTTTTATATTGTCCTTAAGTTCGTCTATGGTGTGGAGATTGTTGCTATAAACTTAATTTTTTAGCGTTTAACGATCCCGTTCTGCCAAATTTATTAACCAAACCTCTCACAGTGTCTGTAACCGGAACTGGATAATCAGGAGATTGCTGCTGAAATTGTGTACATGATTCAGTTTTCACGTATGTATCGTAGTAGTAGGGATTTGGGGTTTCTGGCTCACTTAATATGCATGGAATGTCAATTAATATGCTAATTAGGCCCGCCCCCTCCCCCTCCCCCCCTCCCCCCGCTGTGCCTTGATAGTTTTACTTGCACCTGAGGGTCATAAATCTTGATGAGTACAATGGAAGCTTGACAGTTAAGCAATTAAGGCTGTCAATCAACTCTCAAAACGAACAAAGGGGTCATAAATTTAAGGTTCTGTAACAAAGGCGAGAAGTTTTTCCTACCCATTCCACATCAGGCCACTTCTGCACTGTTGCAGTTACCCACTCCACTCCTATTGTTTGTTGAACACGTGGCATACTCATTCCACTAGCTTTTAACAAAAGAACAATGCTTACCCTCCAGCTGTCAAAATGAACAAAGCCCATGATGAATTAGGGTGTGACAAAGAGAACCTAAGCCAGTTAACAGAGAAACAAGTTCTATTGTCCCGGGCAATCCTTTATTTCTCATTCCACTGCTCCATAACAAAGCCAGTCCCTTTCTATTGTCCCGAGCAAGACTACTTTAGAAAGACCCCTGCGGCGTTCCCATTCCACAACCCTATAACAAAGCCTGACCCTTTCCATTGTGGAAGAGATTCTATTGTGTGCCTTTCTATTGTCCTGGGCAAGACTAGTTTAGAAAGACACCTGTGGCGTTCCCATTCCACTGCTCCATAACAAAGCCTGACCCTTTCCATTGTTCGAGCTTAACAAAAGAATCTGAAGGTTGCCTTATGCTCGTCCTGTCCTTGTTTGCGTGAAAGAGAGAGAAGTCTGTTTACCAACTCTGCGTAACAACGTCAGAGTCGGCCATCATGATTTTGCCTGAGGGACTGTTCTCTCCGATGTTTTACGAGATCCTACTAATATGTCCGAGCATAGTTAACAAGCATTCTGCTTGGTCCATTTCAGGCAGGGACTCTGAAAAAGCGCCTAATATACATTTCATTACATGCATTAAACCTCTGTGTGAATATCCATAGATCGGTGCTCGATTCTTGCTCTAATCAAAAGTTTATTGCTAATGAGAAATTGATGATTGATATTATTATATCATTACCCTAATTAATAAAAGGGCGTTCAGAGGGTTCTAGCTCGAATCTTACGCAGCGAAACTCTAATGCTTAATAAATATTAAACTATGCAAGGTCAGATTAAAAAATGTATTTATCAAATATAATTTTTTTATACATCATTACCCTGATTAATGAAAGACCGTTCAGAGGACCCTAGTTCGAATCTTACGCAGCGAAACTCTAATGCTTAATAAATATTAAACTATGTAAGGTCAGATTAAAATGCATTTAACAAATATAATTTAATTTTTATATATCATTACAATAATTAATTAAAGGGTGTTCAGGGGGTCCTAGATCGAATCTGCGAATCTCTAATGCTTAATAAATATTAAACTATGTGAGTATTGGGCGGTCAGATTAAAGCGTGTTTAACAAATATAATTTAATTTATACGCCATTACAATGTTTAACGAGCTGTATTCTTAGGAACCCAGAGGCTCCTAGTTCGAATCTTGCCCTGCGAAACGCTATAATAACTATTAAGTTATTGAAGCAGGGGGGCGGTCGGATTAAAATTGCATTTAGCAAATATAATTATTTATATTAAACCTGGTGCATACTTAGATATCCCGATGCCTAGACAACATTCTTTCTTCTTCTCATCTGTTTTTCTTTCTATCTCTTTCTTTCTCCACGACTTGTACACATTCAGGCGTTCACATATACACGAGCACTTGTACACACATCAGCAAACATACACTGGTGCACGCATGCACACACACGCACACACGTACATGTAAGTACACACACGCACACACGCACACACGCAAGCACATACACACACGCACATACATACACCAGCACATACACACATGCACATACATACAACAGTACACACACACATACATACACCAGTACACACACGCATTCACGCACCTCATGCGTATACATACATACACCAGTGCTCTTACACTCACACATACATATACATGGACACACACACGCACACACACTCACGTACATACATACATACACCGTTACACTTGCACACACGCACACGACCACACACACACACACGTGCAAGCACATATGCCTGTTCACTTACACCCAACAGCAACAACCCACACACGCACACACCAACTCACGCGCATGTCCTGAATGAAAAGAGACAAAACGACGGAATAAAAAGCTAATTATAGCTCGGGATGCAAGGCTCCATTTACGATTTGCTCGAAACCGGTCTTGATGAATGGGTTCATCTTCTAATAACTCCAAAACTAATTAAAATAAAGACAGTAAGTAAACTTTATTACTTTTATGTCATTAGTTCCTTTCTTGTGTATGTATATTAGAGTCCAGGTGTCGTGGGTTCGATCCTAATTTTAAAATCTCAATTATCTCAGAAACTAGCAGGGATTAAGGTGCGGACCAAAGCACGATATTTAGTTCCTACGATGAACAATTAATGCTTTATATAATTTCCAATCAGTTGTCCCTAGCTCGAATCCCGATCTTTCAGTGACTTCCTTAATTTTCCACTGTGTTCTAGAATATATCACTTAGATCGATGCTGTAACTGCATACAGGTCTTTTAAACACAAGCTAATATTATAAATAATTTTGTTTCTGGCGTTCTGAGTTCGAATACCGATTCAATGAAGTTTACTTATAAATTTAATAACAGTAAATAATTAAGACAAAGGTACCAAATAAACCTATTACGTTTATGTTATCAGATAATATCTTGCGGTGTATATTAGGGTACCTGACGTCCAGGGTTCGATCCTTAAGTTTAAAACTCAATTATCGCAGAAACTAGCACAGATAGAGCTGTAGACGAAAGCATGTTTGATAGCTCATACAATGAACAATTAATGCTGTATATAATTTTCAATCAGTTGCCCCTAGTTCGAATCCCGATCTTTCAATGACTTCACTGATTTTACTGTGTACTCTAGAATACATCACTTAGATTGATGCTTTAACTGCATGCAGCTTTGTGTAACGACATTATGGATGTACTCCGTGTGAGAGAGAGCGAGAGAGGGAGAGAGAGAGAGCGAGAGGAAGTGAAACAAGTAGGGGTAGAAGTGCTGAGAGCCTCTGCGCATGCGCAGCAAGAGATGATGTCATTGGCTGCAATAATCACGTGAGTGTAAGCATCACAGCAATGATGACGTGACGGCATCGCCTGGAGGGTTTAGATCCCTATATAAACAGATATCTGCCCATGTTAGAACTGTTGTGTACTTATTAACTTTACATTCAAGTTTTAAAGAGCATTAAAAGCAACGTGAGCTGCAGGCCGTCTACACATTCAGCACATATCAAAACGTGGCAATGCAAGGTGAGTTTTACATAACTATACAAAATCACTGTTGGCTTTTACAATACATTTAATTTTGTTTAAACGTTACAGTACATGAAAGACGATTCGTTACAAAGAGCATCATATTTTCTAATCTGTGCTTTACATTCACATGGATTTCACTGCATACTCTTCTTCCAGTTCACATGATTTTCGCAACACATTCTTCTTACATAAACATTCATACGATTTTCCCCCTCATTCTTTGTTTCACTATACATTCGCACACGATTTCCTCTACTCATTCTTTGTTCCCCTGCAGGTTCATGCTCTGTTAACATTCACACGAGTTTCTCTGCACATTCTTTGCTTCCATTAACATTCACACGACCTTCGCTACACATTCTTCTTACTTAAACATTCATACGATTTACCCCACTCATTCTTTGTTTCACTATACATCCGCACACGATTTCCTCTACTCATTCTTTAGTTCTCTGCTGGCTCATCTTCAATGAACATTCACATGATTTTCTGTACTTATTCTTTGTTTCTCTACACATTCATAGGCTTACTTACAAAACATACACACCCTAGTTCTAATATAAAGAAGTGTATAACTCGTTCTTCAACTTGAATAATGTAGTGAAAATAATAATTCATGACAATGTCTGTTACAGATTGTATAGCTGATAGACTTAACAAGATGGCTGAAGAGCGTAGTTTCCTACCGACTCGTCGGGTTCAAGATCTCGAAATAGGTCTTAACTATGAGATAAAGTCCTTAAAGAGAGTTCAAACAAGATATGGTACCAGGATCGTATCTTCGTTGGAGGATTGTCAAGTGTTCTTGCCAGAGCGCTATAATTCGTTAACCGATCAAGAGATTGCAGAAATACCTGGGAACGTATACCTGCAGTATAATGGTATGGCAGAGACGGGGAAATTTAAGACATGTAAATTGTCTTTTTTACATGCAAAGAAGGTGCGTAGAAGTGTCAAACTTAAGTATTGAATGTTCTCCTATTTCGCAATGAAAAATTCATAAATAAAACAACTGACTCATTGATATTACATATAAAGATACAAAAGATGCATATTATAGAATTTTATAAAAAATTTACGAAATCACAATATCACATGCTCTGAGTTTAATTATATCTAGCGCATTGAAATAACTCTAAATATCCGAATGTTTATACAAATCTTTTTGCTTCATTTTACATGTATCATATGCTTCATTTTACATGTATCATAACAAAAAATGTAATTCTTTTCAGGTTGCCTTTACTTGGCCAAGATAGTTTTCTAAGACTTTCATTGTGCAATGTTTCAGGGTGTGCAATAAGAGGAAGAAGAATAGGAATAGCCTGCTGCCATGCAAAGGATGCTGACGCTATTGGAGGGTGGAATAAGCACCATCGGCACCTACAAGAAACATTTCGGCAAGAAACGGGTGCTGAGACATCTACATCACCGAAACACATTAAGACAGGATCCTTATGTAACATTACAGGGTATACGATGAAAAAATACGGCCAATTTTGTATATAATTCAATGCATAGCTGAGAGTTAGCTCGAACTAGTCTCCCTATATTCACTGAAATTAAGCATTGTGAGCAATAATTTAAGTGACGGTGAAAATACTTTAAGTAATGGTGAAATTTGTATCCTAAAAGACTTGAGCCCTGTATACATTAACAGCATTAAGATTGTTTGCCACGCTGGAATACAAATTATGAAAATAAAAAGACTTTCATTTAAATAATAAGGAAATTTGCATAACCTGCTGTTACAAGTGTAATGACATATACAGAAACAATGAGTCGGACGAGAAAGTGATGGAAATGTAAGATAAATAATAACAATAAAAGAATTAAGGTATGCTTTTACATAGTGTTTTTATTCATTAAAATCCTTGCATTCCTAATGAAAAATACATCATTACAATGATTAGTTTAAGTTATGTCACAATGATCAAAAAGAGAACCGTCTTTAGATGCATTGCTCGATCTTAAGTCAGAGCACCAAAAATGACAAACACGGCTTCTACATTTTAGATGTCGTGTCACTATTCAGGTAAATTCCTGTAACACAGCAGGTTGAGTATGCAGATCAGTGGTCCTAAATGGGTGAAACAGAGTCTTATCCAGCTTAACAGTCTTGAGGATCTCAGCATCAGAAAGTCGAATCACAAGCCTTCTCCACTCGATGAGTACAGGTTTAACAACAGCATTCTCTTCACCCTGAGACGGTGTAAAGTATATAAATGTTCAACTTGACAAGGGATTCTAAACTCGTTGTTAGAGTCCAGAGCTGATGTATTATATGGTAAAAACACATGTTTCTCTTCTTAGCGATCTTGTCCTCGAATCTCGGTGTCGGTAACATTGAAGATGTCCCATGATTATAGGATTCTGAAGCCTCTGGGTTCCTAAGAATACAGCTCGTTAAACATTGTAATGGCGTATAAATTAAATTATATTTGTTAAACACGCTTTAATCTGACCGCCCAATACTCACATAGTTTAATATTTATTAAGCATTAGAGATTCGCAGATTCGATCTAGGACCCCCTGAACACCCTTTTATTAATTATTGTAATGATATATAAAAATTAAATTATATTTATTAAATGCATTTTAATCTGACCTTACATAGTTTAATATTTATTAAGCATTAGAGTTTCGCTGGTAAGATTCGAACTAGGGTCCTCTGAACGGTCTTTCATTAATCAGGGTAATGATGTATAAAAAAATTATATTTGATAAATACATTTTTTAATCTGACCTTGCATAGTTTAATATTTAGTAAGCATTAGAGTTTCGCTGCGTAAGATTCGAGCTAGAACCCTCTGAACACCCTTTCATTAATTAGGGTAATGATATATAAAAATTAAATTATATTTGATAAATACATTTTATTCATCTGACCTTGCATAGTTTAATAGTTATTACGCGTTAGAGTTTCACTTGGTAAGATTCGAGCTACAATCCTCTGAACGCCCTTTTATTAATTAGGGTAATGATATAATAATATCAATCATCAATTTCTCATTAGCAATAAACTTTTGATTAGAGCAAGAATCGAGCACCGATCTATGGATATTCACACAGAGGTTTAATGCATGTAATGAAATGTATATTAGGCGCTTTTTCAGAGTCCCTGCCTGAAATGGACCAAGCAGAATGCTTGTTAACTATGCTCGGACATATTAGTAGGATCTCGTAAAACATCGGAGAGAACAGTCCCTCAGGCAAAATCATGATGGCCGACTCTGACGTTGTTACGCAGAGTTGGTAAACAGACTTCTCTCTCTTTCACGCAAACAAGGACAGGACGAGCATAAGGCAACCTTCAGATTCTTTTGTTAAGCTCGAACAATGGAAAGGGTCAGGCTTTGTTATGGAGCAGTGGAATGGGAACGCCACAGGTGTCTTTCTAAACTAGTCTTGCCCAGGACAATAGAAAGGCACACAATAGAATCTCTTCCACAATGGAAAGGGTCAGGCTTTGTTATAGGGTTGTGGAATGGGAACGCCGCAGGGGTCTTTCTAAAGTAGTCTTGCTCGGGACAATAGAAAGGGACTGGCTTTGTTATGGAGCAGTGGAATGAGAAATAAAGGATTGCCCGGGACAATAGAACTTGTTTCTCTGTTAACTGGCTTAGGTTCTCTTTGTCACACCCTAATTCATCATGGGCTTTGTTCATTTTGACAGCTGGAGGGTAAGCATTGTTCTTTTGTTAAAAGCTAGTGGAATGAGTATGCCACGTGTTCAACAAACAATAGGAGTGGAGTGGGTAACTGCAACAGTGCAGAAGTGGCCTGATGTGGAATGGGTAGGAAAAACATCTCGCCTTTGTTACAGAACCTTAAATTTATGACCCCTTTGTTCGTTTTGAGAGTTGATTGAAAGCCTTAATTGCTTAACTGTCAAGCTTCCATTGTACTCATCAAGATTTATGACCCTCAGGTGCAAGTAAAATTACCCAGGCACAGCGGGGGGAGGGGGAGGGGGAGGGGGCGGGGCTAATTAGCATATTAATTGACATTCCATGCATATTAAGTGAGCCAGAAACCCCAAATCCCTACTACTTATCGTACATAAAAATACGCTGTTCAAGCGTAAATTTATTGACAGGCATTTCCGTGGACTAATAAAAGAATAACGTTCCTAAGCAAATCGCACACAATACACGTATTGTCGAAAGACTTCACAACATGAAGACTAAACGACGATGATAAACGTACCCTTGACACGTCCTGCGCAGTGGCATAATATCGAAGTCACTGCCGTCTCAGCCGATATACATATAAGGCGGTTGTGACCTAGGCAGAAAACGAAGGCACTGTACGTAACATCTGAAGTTGACCATATTGGTTCCTCTAACATATTTGAAGTATAATTCATTCATTCAATATCTGTTTAACCTCCTCATATGTAGGACTTACACCCCTAGGACTTACAAGCGTGTGCCTGGGGTCAGAGGCCCGTCGAGGAGCAGACACTCATGGATCAGACAGAGCATCCAGGATGGGTGATCAGCCCGATGCCTGGTATGGGATGAAGGAAGTAGATGAAACGAAATGTGGGTGAAATGGATGAAAGGAAAGGTGATGATGGAGCAGTTGGTGGAATGAATAGCGGGGGAAACCGGAGAACCCGGAGAAAATCCGCCCAGACGTCGCTTCGTCCACCACAAATCCCACATGCAGGTCCCTGGGATTGAACCCGGTCCGCCTCGGTGGGAGGCGAGCGGTCTAACCACTTGGCCACGGCGCCGCCCTATTTGAAGTATAAATTATTTATAAATAGTGAATAATTAGTTTACATACCTGCACAACGAGTATATGAAACAAGTTATAAAATTAATACAATGAAAAGAATAATTGTTAACAGACGTCACTTGATTGTACATGTGGTGGTAACTTTCTTTTCAGCCTTTTAAATGGAGATCTGTTGTTGAGGTTGTATGCTTGAGCACCCGTAACGTTGTTTAATTTACCGCAGAATGACTTTGAGAGATGTTTTATATGCTGTTGTATTGGATGAATGTTGAGTACTTATTTCTTATAAACCATGGGGCATTTGAAGCTGTATGTTCGTATAACTCGCAGGCTATGGATATCTGGTACTTGTTGTGTGCGATATGGGAGCTGCAAAAGTCAGTAATGGTCGAATTAAAGATTTATAAAGGAGAGTGTAGCAGTGCAATCGAATCTTGGAGTGGTTAGTCTTATTCTAACAAGTATTGTTATGCAATCATTCCATGTCAGTCTTGTGTCCAGAAATATGCCAGGATATTTTACTGGGGTTTGGGATGGTAGCCCGAATAGCTGTTTGTTCACAAGATATTGTGACGCAGTGGCTATGGCCCAAGGTTATTGGGAGGTCGGCGCCGAGCTGTCGGAATAAACAAGATAACCGCCGCTTGCCAGCGTAAGCACCAAGCACGCTATCGGGATATAACTATAACTTAATGGAAGCCTCTCTCCCTCCTACATAAAGTGTGTCGAAATAGTTATAGAGCGATCGAGAGCCTTCTGTGGAAGATTCCATTGCCTATATAAGTGAGCGCTCTCGCGAGAGGCAGTCAAAGGCGACAGTAGAGTGAGTCAGTTAGTAACTGCGTTTCGTGCCACATCAAGAGCGATTCTCCGGGCGAGTTAGTGATGACTTCTGTGAAGTGCAGCAAGTGTTACTGCGGAGCAGGGTCGTGGAGGCGTGTTCGACTCCCAAGTGAAGTGAGCCGTCCAGCGTGATACGTCAGGAAGGAAGTGAAGTAACGGAGAATTGAACTGGTTCACCTTAGTGAAGTAACTCCCAGTGAAGGTGAACTACAGTGACAGTGAGAACTGCGAAAAGTGGCAGTTGAAAAACAGAATAAGTCACAATGTATACGGCAGGGTTTTTATAGGTTTTTAAAGAGAAAATCTTTGCTTCCGAACTTGTGGATATTGAGCGCAATGAGCCAAGTTTTAAACTATTCTGTCAATAATGAAAGGGATGCTTGAAGGAAGTTAATTGCTATATTTAGTTTAAAGTGTGAATAAAATAGGGGCATGCAGACGATGCATGGAATATCATATGTGAATATATTGAACAACACAGGAGCGAGAACTGATCCTTGTGGTACTCCTACAGCAATTGTTCGTGTGGTTGATTTGAATGCATCAGTGAGAACTACAAATTGTCGTCCTGTTAGCAAACTTCTTTTGAGCGGAGTTAGATAATCTCGCATTCCGATTCCTTAAAGTTTAAAAGTCTCTCGTGCCACACTCGATCTAAGGCTTGAGCGAGTCAAAGAAGATCCTAACAGTGTACTGTTTCTTTATAAACCCTTTAACAATTGAATTTATGATTCTTAATTGATGTGCAGTAGAATGCTAAGGACGAAAACCAAATTAAAAATCTGGAATTTTGTGATTTCTGGCTAAAAATGTTTTAAGACGCTTTTAAATGATTTTCTTCCACCCAAAAATTCGATACCGAGATTTCACCAGAAATACTTGTTTTGAGACCCCCTGAATACAAAAAAAGCATTTTTGGAAACATGTCCGTGTGTGTGTCTGTGTGTCTGTGAACAGCGTAACTCAGAAACGAACAGTCGGATAAACACCAAACTTGGTATTTAGGTTCAGTATCTTCCAGAGATGCGACACGAAGGTTTTCAAGAAAATTCTCCCACCCAAGACTACCCTTTACATGGAACATTTTTCGAAAGGTTTCATTTTCTCAAAAATGGCTCGAACGATTTTGATTAAAATCATATGTTTAAGATATTGTCATGAGAAATGAAATGTATATTTCGAGTTTTCTGGGAATGTCTCCAAAGGTATTCTTCATTGTGAACGACTTTTGGATAACTGGTAAACCATAAGAGATAGACAAACTTTTACTACACAGACAAATGTAGATCGCATTAAAATACACAATTTATGTCATATACATTTGTTTTGTTGAGCGAACCGTTTTCGAGATATTGCTTGTTATTCCCTTAAATTTTCCAATACTTATACTTTTTTCTCAAATTCGTTATTCATTTTTTTTATGTCCTGGACATGCAAAGTGAATGAAATGCTCCACATAGCATCCAGCGTTAAAATATTTGACTATCGCTTAAAATCTACCATATTCCCCTTGCACCTACAAGAAAATTAGCAATAAGATTGACATCTCGATATCTCGATTAACATGAAGCATGGAGAATAAACGTTTGTAAAAATAGTTTGTACAGGAGTAGAGAAAGTCATGTAAGTGTAACACATCAGATTTTTTCAAATAATTTTGATAACGTTGGTAGTAGACAAATGGGTCGATGATTGATGTTTTGGTTTACCTGGTTTGCGAAAAACAATAATTTCTACAAGTTTTCTAGACTGTGGAAAGCAGCAAATCTCAGAGAGGCGTTGTAAGTTGTAGCTAGGTAATAGTGGACTTATTCTAAACACTTTTTGGGTGATTAGATCATGTCCTGGTGACCTTTCGAGTGGAAGTGATTGATAATCAAAATTAATTGCTTTCTAGAGGTTGGAGTAATTCTGTTTGGTACCACTGGCACGTTTATATAAATTTGAAGTGGAAAATACTTCATTTCTCCTTTGTCACGAACACCTGTTCACATCATCAACTAAAGATAACGACGAAAGGAAATAAATTTGCTAATGAATTTCGTTCTATAGCGTTACCTCTCTTAAGTATTTTATTATTAAATTATAAAGGCATGGAAAAGGAGGCCTTGTTTCTCTTTGAAATGATATAAGCTGATACAACACAGCAAAGCTTTTTCTTCGTTATAAACATGCCTCTTAATGTTAATACCTAGTTTTGCGTTTTGTAAGAGACTCGCAGCGAAAGCCTTTATATGAAAAAATATCGAGAAACACACAGCGTCCGTGTTTAAAGGAAAACATCCTATATTAAGTAGGTATGTAATAAACTTACCAGACCAAAAATCCAATATACAATATACTTGCTTACTCTTTCGCTCTCTTACGTGAAAGAATTCCAAGAACTCCTCAACTTGACAACATTAACAGTTCACTACATTAATGCCATGGAAAGTAAACCATCAACTACTGCCTTATTTTAAGAACTTATTCAAGAAAATATGCAATAATGAACATATCTAAGTTACTAGTTTCTTTTTACTTTCTCTACTACATATAGTAAGTAGGGGAAGTATTGTATTCCACCCAAAAATTCGATACTGAGATTTCACCGGAAATACATGTTTTGAGACCCCCTGAATCCAAAAAAAGCATTTTTGGAAACATGTCCATGTGTGTGTCTGTCTGTCTGTGAACGGCATAACTCAGAAACGAACAGTCGGATAAACACCAAAGTTGGTATTTAGGTTCAGTATCTTCCAGAGATGCGACACAAAGGTTTTCAAGAAAATCCCCCACACCAGATTATCCTTTACATGGAACATTTTTCGAAAAGTTTAATTTTCTCAAAAATGGCTATAACGATTTTGATTAAAATACCATATGTTTAAGATATTTTCATGACAAATAAAATGTATATCTTGAATTTTCTGGGAATGTCTCCAAAAGTATTCTTCATTGTGAACGACTTTTGCATAACTGGTAAACCATAAGAGATAGACAAAATTTTACTACACAAAAATGTAGATGAGTAAACCATTTTCGAGATATTACTTGTTATTCCCTTAAATTTTTCAATACTTATTTTCCAAAATGGGAATTCGTTATTCATTTTTTTGTCTTGGATATGCAAAGAGTATTAATCTGTGGGAAAGGGAATGGTGCTGCACCTAGCAACCAGCTATTAAGAGATATGTATGTGCTTAAAGGCTACTGTATTTCTATATTGCCCTTGTAAATATATATTCCCCTTACACCTACAAGAAAATTAGCAATAAGATAGGTGCTGCAAATGTTTATCTCGATTAACACGAAGTAGATGAGAATAAGCGTTTTTAAAATTAGTTTGTACAAGAGTAGAGAAAGTCATGTGAGTGTAACACATCAGATTTTTTTTATGGATGCTCTTTAACTACTATGGTTCTTAGCGTCCCGCAGGGCGTGAAATACCGGTGACTTTGCTCAGAGGCCTCTATCAGGCTTGAGGTTGTTTTACGTGCCATAAATCTCCTACACCGAACCATCGGCTTTACTTCCCTTCCGAAGGTAGCTATGCAGAGGTTGTTTAGATAGAAAAATAAATTTTCGTAAAATTAATTTGCATACCTAATAATAAACGATAGAGTGTAGAAAAAGGTATGTTAAAGTAACACACCGGGATTTTTTGTTTTCATTGCTGTTTCATCATAAGTCCCTTCGAGCAGTCTTAGTGTTGCTGATGGAGATTTGTGTAAGAATTCCCAAAACGTTATGTCGACATTATCAAATACGATACACAAACATGCAAGAACAAAATAACTGGTTGTCCTGGAAACACAACGGTCATTATAATCATGAAAGTTCTATGGAGGTGACGTTACCAGCAACTATTAAAATAATATCCTTTACTATCGTATGAATTTCTGATCAACTCCAAAGAAACGGGGATAAAATAGACCAAAAATTATACAAGAATCGGTGTTATCCCATCAATAGCTAGGCTTTTCTCTAGTATCCCGAGAGAAAAAAATCTAATATGATACATTCACATGGCTTTCTCTACCCTCTATCATTTATTATTGGGTATACAAACTATTTTTACTACAGTTAATTTCTGCTTGTCTACTCCCTGTGGGGTCACATGCAACCTTGATTTACAAGACCCCTATGCAAAAGTTAACTGTCTTGGTCCCTACTACAAGTTTACATCAACCTCTATCCATTCTTTTCAAAGTTCTCTCTATTTGTTTCTATCCATAGGTCGTAGAAATTCTGTTCTGTTCTTTTACTCTTTTAAGGTTATTTTTTTGCTTTCTTAAATAGCTCAAAGAATAATGCGGAAAACGAAGCAACAAGAATTGCATGCAAATACTTAAGTGTAATTGCAAAAAGAAGGACATACTTCGGCATCAAAGTGGAGTTGAGCTGTAATAAAAACCAGTTTGTTGCATGTTGCCAGTTAGAAATTCTGTGGAAGTTTTTCCAGCAGGAAATTGTACATAGACGTTATCTTCAATTACGAAAATTAAGCTTGGAAGCTGAGAAAACTCGGAGCAATTTGTGACGTTTATAAACTGACTTCCTCTCTCCACAGTGTGGAAACAAATGCATGGTTCCTACTCCGCTTGAAGTAAAATTCTGCTGATGTGTCATAAACTGCAGCGTTTAAAATTAAGATAAGAGGTGCATTGCAATTTTATACGTAATCGTAGCTCTTGACGAATTGTCAATTTGATCATGAAATAGCGTGAAAGTATTTTTGTATGATCGTAAGTGCATCGGGCTTCGAGTATGCCCACAGCACACCAAGTGAAGTTTACAAATTCATAAAAACAAATATTGATGTGCTGCATAGCAATAAAACCAAAAAAATCTGATGTGTTGCACTCACACGACTTTCTCTGTACTTGTACAAACTATTTTTACAAACGCTTATTCTCTATATACTTCATGTTAATCGAGATAAACATTTGCAGAAACTATCTTATTGTTAATTTTATTTTATTTTTTTTAGTTCCTTTATACCTCACATTTAACTACATGGTCTTATCGGCGACTTTTCCTTTGGAACTTATTGCCTATTGGCAATGGTGTGAACTTATGTAACCCTTGTTTTTGGGTTTCTTTCACTTTGGTTTTTTAATCACTCTCATTCATACTTCCAGACTCAGGAGAGGATAAGGTAATATCTGGGCTAGAGAAGAATTCCCACCCCCCAGCTGGAAATCGAACCCGAGACCCCCACAACAGGCAGATGCTCTACCGAATGAACTACGGGGCCAGCTTAAATTTTCTTGTAGGTGCAAGGGGAATATGGTAGGCTTTAAGCGATAGTCAAATGTTTTAAGAGCTGGTTGCTATGTGGAGTATTCCATTCTCTTTGCATGTCCAGGTCATAAAAAAACGAATAACGAATTCCCATTTGAAAAAAGTACAAGTATTGGAAGATTCAAACAAATAACAAAGAATATCTCGGAAATAGTTCACTCCGCAAAAACAAAAATAGTATACGACATAAATTCTGTGTTTTAAAGATATATACTTTTTTGTGTACAAAAATTGTATCTATCTCTTATGGTTTACCAATTTGCAAAAGCCATTCACAATGAAGAGGACTTTTGGTGACATTCCCAGAAAATTTAAAATATGCATTTCATTTGTGATGAAGTTATCTGAAACATATGATATTTTAATCAAAGTGGTTAAGTCATTTTTGAGAAAATCGAAATTTTCGAAAAGTGTTCCATATAAAAGATAGTCTGGGGTGGGGGATTTTCTTGAAAATCTCCGTGTCGCATCTTTGAAAGATACTGAACCTAAATACCAAGTTTGGTATTTATCCGACTTTTCGTTTTTGAGTTATGCTGTTCAAAGACACATACAAGGACCCTTTTCCAAAAAAAAACTTTTTTTGGATTGAAGGCACCTCGAAACATGTATTTCCGGTGAAATTTCGGTATCGAATTTTTGGGTGGTATGCAATACTTCCCCTACTTACTATACATAGTACAGAAAGTAAAAACTGTTTTAAGCTCTTAAATATTTATTCTATCGAAATTTAGTAAAAAGAAAGCAATATAAGATGCTGGTAAATTTTTGTTATACAACAATTCATAAAAAATTAATAACAAGCTAGATATTTTATATTTTTACTTTCTCTACCACACATATAATAAGTAGAAAGTATATTGTATCCCATCCAAAAATTCAATAACGACATTTCAGTGGAAACACATGTTTTCAGGCCCCCGGACTCAAAAAAAAGAAAAGCATTTTTAGCAAAAGATCTGTGTATCTCGTGTCTGTGTGTGAACAGCATAACTCAAAATACGCAAAGTCGGATAAATACCAAATTTGGTTTTTAAGTTCAATATCTTTCAAAGATGCAAAATAACGGTTTTCAAGAAAATCCCCCAACCCCAAACTACCCCTTACAGGGAAGAGTTTTAGAAATGCTTGATTTCCTGAAAAATACTAACAATTTTGATTAAAATACCATGTATTAAATACTTTTACATGAGAACTAAAACGTATATCTAGAATTTTCTGGGAATAGTTTGCGAAGTTCTGTTTATTCGGAAGGAATTTTATATAATCTTGTATAACTGGTAAGGTTGAGTGATACAGAAAGCGTACTACACAAAAAAAATGTAGATCTCTTTAAAACACAAAATTTATTTCAAATAATTGTACCTGTGACATACGCCATTTCCGAGATATCTGTTATTAATGGTCCGCATTGTTCAATGCGGTGTCATTACTTAAAAGTCCTGCCGATATTCATCTGTTTCTCGCCATGTCATGGAAACAGTATGGAATTTTAAGGCTAACATATAGCGTCCAGTTCTTAAACATTTGACTGTCGCTGTTCTCTTTGTATCTATAACGAAATGTGTAATGTAGCTGTTTACACATAAATATAATATATTTTGCGCACAATGAGGACCCCGTCACTTGGGGCAAACAATTCAGAAGCCATATCATCTGTTCAGCCTTTCTTGCATGAAAAGTGACACACGCACGCGCGCGTGGAGACAAAACAAGTAGATAAAGTGTTTTTTTTTTTACTTCAAGGTAGGCTATATAAAGAGATGGATTACACAAAACTATTTATATTCTCTCTATTACTTACCTATAGGGTATATCTGGCTCACTGCGAACTACGGGAGGTCTGTTGCGGCTGCTATCCGCAGGAGGAAGGGATGAAGTGAAGGAATCACAGGAGGCTACAGACCGCAGAAACGCCCGGAAGTCCCGTAAGGTTCCTGGCTCGAAGATCCGTCCCACTGCTGGTGATACCCAGAGATGGCGATGAACGACCCATTGACCAAGCGGCCTTCTAGTGTCCATATGGAGTACTCTTTCCTTTGTGCAAGCCTCCGCGTATCTGTCCGGCACCGCCATACGCCGCGAAACCTGGAGGCATACCTGAAACATACAAAGGAAATGGAATGAAAGCAAAAGTTGATGTAGATAAGAAACCACCCCAGCAGGGAATACCAGGAAAAACCCAAGGTCAGAGTTCGAACCCTGACCTCCCGAATGTGAGCCTCACACGTTACCACGAAGCTATCTCGCTCGGTCAATACAATAGTAACAAGAGAAAATTGAATCAGCAAAATACTAAACGAAGAGGGGTCCCGCTGGTGGCAAAAATGTGCTTTAAATGAGTCTCTCTACGAGAGCCTGGATAATTGAAACGCGAACCAATCGAGGGAGAGACTGGGAGTGGCCTCTTGATTAACTAAATTAGTATAAAACTAAATAACTCAGAGTTTTATGAAGTTGTGATATGGAACAAGTATCGGCAATTAAGTTAATTATTCCAATATAAAAATCGTGGATTGTAACAAGGGCTACAGGAGTTTGAGCCCCTGCGCACAGAATCGAATGGAAGGCTTAATTAATTTGTCAATATACTAATTGAAGCCGGTCCCCCACCCCACATATAAATATCTTGAACTGGCTTTGACGGCCTATACGCTCTATTTCACTTTGATCGCGCTCTGTTTGTACAAGAGCGAGCGGTTATGTTTCCACCCCAGCAAAGTGACCATCTCTAAGCACAGAGGTAATTACCGCTGCATAAATAGAGTTCAAACCACGGTACAGCGCGCCACCAACAGGTATACACAGATAGCTCTTTGAATCTGCCAACTGTGTTTATGTGAATGTAGCCATCTCTATTTTCTCTGACAATATTCGTTCACTTCTTTTGCCTTCTAAAACATCTACACGCAAACAAATGCCCCCCCCCAAAAAAAAGAAAGAACAAAACAACCTCACATTTTTTACTTCCCCTATTATCTACTAGTAAAGGTGCTGAGGAAAGTACGGGCTCCCCGAAACCGGGGCAGAGCACCCCACACATGCTATCCGGCCTCTTGTACTTCTACCCTCACCCATGGGAGGGAGGGTTGAGGGGCGAAGGGCGAACGTCTGCAACGCCGCCCGAGTCCACCCATTGGGCCCTGAGCCTCCGGGGGCTCCCAGAGTCGGGTGTCCAACAGAACTAACAAGAAGAAACCTCCACAGAGCGCTTAGCCACCGCCCAGCCGCAACCCGCCGAACACCGTCGCTTGGTCGAGGTAGATGATTAACCACTCTAGCCGGCCGACCTGTGTAAACCACGAAAAACCCATGGGTCAGAGTGTGGGCGGTCGCCGCGGATCGAACCCGTTACCTTCCTAATGCGAGTTGTGGCGCCATCTAGATCGGTATTATCTGCCTAATGGGGAATGAAAAAATTACATTGCGCTCAAAAATTCGATGCCGAAATTTCACTCGCAATACACGTTTTGAGGCGCTGAATAAAAATTTGAGGTGTTACATTCGCATGACCTCTATCTTCTACGACCTATTCACACAAAACCTTAATACAGATAAACTTTCATTACACTTTTTGTTGCATGTACAAAAAGAATACTAGTCTAATAGCGATAGTCAATTATTTAAAAAGCGTATGGCTAAGTGATGGCTTTGAAATGTCACGCACTTTGCTGACTACAAGAAAAATACTCTTAATTCTTGCATCAGTGCTTACACCACACCACACCATAATTCAGCCTCCTCCATAAGGAAACCTTAGGGAAAACACTCAGGCAGCATACCGTTCTCCATACCCTACCTCTTCCATCTGCAGCCCTAAGGCTGAATTTGGATTCATCTGTATATGGAGCATAGCTTCATTGCTCAATTGTCTAGTCGAGACGATCTCTTCTGTGTGGAGGAGTTAATACGGTCCTGTGGCAGGTCTCTTTGAGTTAAGATTTACTTCTCTGTCTTCCTCTGCACGTCCATTCGCTGATGATAATACTGCAAGCATTTTCCAGACGATTTCTCGCCTCAGCTCTAAGGTGACCAGACGTCCCGTATTAGCCGAGACTGCCCTTTCTTTACTTTCTCTACCACGTATAGTAAGTAGGGGAAGTATTGCATTCCACCCAAAAATTCTGTACCGAGATTTCAACGGAAATACATGTTTTGAGGTGCACTGAATGCATATAAAGTATTTTTGGAAACATGTCCATGTGTGTGTCTGTCTGTCTGTCTGTGTGTCTGTCTGTGAACAGCATAACTCAGAAATGAACACTCGGATAAACACCAAACTTGGTATTTAGGTTCAGTATCTTCTAGAGATGCGACACGAAGGTTTTCAAGAAAATACCCCCACCCCAGATTACTCTTTACATGGAACATTTTTCGAAAATTTTAATTTTCTCAAAAATGGCTCTAACGATTTTGAATAAAATACCATAAGTTTAAGACATTTTTATGGCAAACGAATTGTATATCTCGAATTTTCTGGGAATGTCTCCAAAAGCATTCTTCATTGTGAACGACTTTTGCATAACTGGTAAACCATAAGAGATAGACATTTTACTACACAAAAATGTAAATCGCGTTACAATACACAATTTATGTCATACATTTTTCTGTTGAGTGAACCATTTTCGAGATATTGCTTGTTATTCTCTTAAATTTTCCAATACTTATACTTTTTCGCAAATGGGAATTCGTTATTCAGTTTTTTTTTTGTCCTGGTAATACAAAGAGAATGGAATACTCCACATAGCAACCGGCTCTTAAAACATTTGACTATCGCTTAAAGCCTACCAATTCGCCCTGTATCTACAAGAAAATTAGCAATAAGATTAACATTTCGATATCTCGATTAACATGAAGCATATGGAGAATAAGCGTTTGTGAAAATAGTTTGTACAAGCGTAGAGAAAGTCATGTGAATGTAACACATCAGATTTTTTAAGTTGGAAATGTACGCCAAAATGTCCCTTTTGTGGCCATGACTTATTGGTATAAAACGCCGTTAACTACAGTTCTCAAAAATGCAAAATGCCCCGTTTTGCACCAGTTTGATGAAAAATTTAGATATTAACAACCGACAAAGTAATGTGCTGTTTATATGATGGGTCTACAATGCATATACACCTGGAGACTTCGCTTGGAAAAGTATAGTTAGGCCAACAATTGAACTGTGCCGACCTGCTATATCAACAAACGTATCATCACCCGTGTTTGCCGCCAACAATAACCAAAACTGTAGACGCTTGACTCAAAAGAAATTTATTATAGTTGTGGCTCTGGTAGAAGACAGTATTGTGTTCTGGGTTTGTGAAATAATAAAATACAGTGAACTTTTGTAAGCTGTGAGTGCTAATAATATGTCACCGCCGAAAAGGAAGTGTGCTTTTAGCAGTGACCTACAAAAGGAATATCCATACTTTCAAAAAACAATTTCTCATTCAGATGTTCGATGCAATAACTTTCAGTATAAGCCATGATCGGGCATTGTCACTCATTGTTGCTTACCCATAAACCTCACACAGTTAGCGATGAATGTTTGCTGGCGTAACATTTCGCGAATTCAAAAAATGAATCACTGATCTGACTTTACAGTCGGCGGGTCGTTCGATTTTTTTTCAACATTTCGACACGCTCTCATAAAAGGAAAACACAAAGTGACGATCGCTCACAACTGCGTCTGGCTTCCTAATCAATGGAGGAAGTGATCGCGCTTGCTCAAAATCATGATTACAGCGCTGCAGAGGCAAAATATTAAAGCATAACTTTAAAAAAAAAAGATGCTAAGAATTCAAAATCTTATAAGACAAATAAAATGTATATCTTGAATTTTCTGGAAATGTACCCAAAAGTCCTCTTCATTCTGAATGACTTTTGCATAAGTGGAAATCGTAAAAAGAGACACTTTTCTACACAGAAAATGTAAATCTCGTTAAAACACACAATTTGTTATATACATTTTTTTTTGTAGAGAACCATTTCCGAGATATTCCTTGTTATTTGTTTGAATTTTGCAAAACTTTAAACATTTTTCATAGTTTTTTATGTCCTGAACATACAAAGAGAACGGAATGCTTCACATAGCAACCAGCTCTTAAAACATTTGACTGTCGCTTAAAGTCTACCATATTCCTGTTGCACCTACAAATGTTTATCTCCATTAACATGAAGTAGAGAGAGAATAAGCGTTTGTAAAAATAGTTTGTACAAGAGTAGAGAAACTCACGTGAGTGTAACACACAAGATTTTTTTGTGTTCGTTTAAGAGATATTCATCTGTAACACTTTATGTGGCTCACCCTGTATATGAACGTTTAATCTCAGAATGATACTGAAGAAAGAAACGTAGGAAGACTGAATTGATACACTTTCTTTTACGAGCAATGGTTGATGTCCATCAAAAACTTAATTCCAAAGTTGTGCTGGAGGATACTGCAGTATAGCAAGTAGGTACACTTGAGAGACATAGAAGATTGTTTTAGGAGTCGCTAGCAGGCCATAGAAACTCATGATATTTTCCCCAGCTGTGTCGCTACAGAATCCCTTCTAGCAGAAATTAACAAGCACACTTGCTCTCGTCTGATGTTAGCCCTAGGCAATGGAAAATCCCTGGGGCTAGAACAGCTGGTCATGTGATATTATCCTTTGATTATCGTGGTCAAAGAACGTTACGATACAATTGTTTTAGTGATGAATTAGGAGCGATCTTTACTTTCTCTACTACTTACGTATAGTATTGTATTTCACACAAATATTCGATAGCGAGGGTTCAACAGAAATACAAGTTTTGAGATCTCCTGTTTCTGTGACTCTCTCTAAACAACAAATCAAAAATTCGGCTAAATAACAAACTTGGCATCTTCCAAGAATGCAACACGAAGATTTTCAAGAAAATCTCCCCACCCCAAAATACACTTTACATGGAACATTTTTCGAAAATTTTGATTTTCCAAAAATAGCCCTAGCGATTTTGATTAAAATATCATGTATCAAAGATATTTACATGACAAATAAAATGTATATCTTGAATTTTCTGGGAACAGTCTGTGAAGTCCTCTTTATTCGGAACGAATTTTATGTAATCTTATATAACTTGTAAACATTAAGTGATAGACGAAAACGTACTACACAAAAAATGTAGATCTCTAAAAAACACAATTTATTTCAAATAACTTTTTTGTATCATAAGCGTTTTCCGAAATATCCGTTCTTAATGGTTTGAATTGTTCAATTCTTTGCGATTCTTGTAAAGTCCTGTCACATTCAGTTATTTCTCTTGTTACATGGAAAGAGTATAGACGTTTAAGGTCAAGATATAGAATTCAGTTGTTAAACATTTGACTATCGTTGTTCTCTTGTATTTATAACGAAATGTGTAATGTAACTACTCCCCCTTAAGAAAGTACTCGTCTGCATTTTAAAACATTCTAGCAGCCAAATTAATGGGGGGAAAAATCTAAATTGTTTTGGGACATAAAGATCAAATGTATCCAGTTTACATTGTTTAGTGGTTCTTCAGATCGTTCATTTAATAGTTTTACAAATTTTTTGAACAATATGCCAAAATTGAAACTCTTTTATACGTGGTGTTTTCAAAATTATCTTACATGTATTGAGTAAAGAATTTATTTCTGTATTACTTGATTTTGTGGCGAATACAGGATTTGATTTGACACAGGAATAAAATGTCAAAGTTGCAAATTTTAAATGTTGGTGCCTTAATTCCTGACTTTTGACTCGCTTTTTACAATTTCACCAATTAAACATTCTTTGTGTATTACTTGATTTTGCAGTGAAAGTAACATTTTATTTGACAGGAATAAAATCTGAAAGTTGGGAATTTTCAACGTTTTTGCCTTAGTTCCTGACTTTTGACTCGCTTTTTACAATTTCGCCAATTAAACATTTTTTGTGTATTACTTGATTTTGGAGTGAAAGTAACATTTTATTTGACAGGAATAAAATGTCAAAGTTGGGAATTTTCAACGTTTTTGCCTTAATTCCTCACTTTTGACTAGCTTTTACGATTTCACCAATTAAACAATTTTTTTTGTGTATTACTTGATTTTGGAGTGAGTGTAACATTTTATTTGACACAGGAATAAAATGTCAAAGTTGGGAATTTTCAACGTTTTTGCCTTAATTCCTCACTTTTGACTCGCTTTTTACAATTTCAACAATTAAACGTTTTTTGTGTATTACTTGATTTTACAGTGAAAGTAACATTTTATTTGACACAGGAATAAAATGTCAAAGTTGGGAATTTTCAACGTTTTTGCCTTAATTCCTCACTTTTGACTCGCCTTTTACAATTTCACCAATTAAACTTTTTTGTGTATTACTTGATTTTACAGTGAAAGTAACATTTTATTTGACACAGGAATAAAATGTCAAAGTTGGGAATTTTCAACGTTTTTGCCTTAATTCCTCACTTTTGACTCGCTTTTTACAATTTCAGCAATTAAACGTTTTTTGTGTATTACTTGATTTTACAGTGAAAGTAACACTTTATTTGACACAGGAATAAAATGTCAAAGTTGGGAATTTTCAATTTTTTGCCTTAATTCCTCACTTTTGACTAGCTTTTTACGATTTCACCAATTAAACATTTTTTGTGTATTTCTTGATTTTACAGTGAAAGTAACATTTTATTTGACACAGGAATAAAATATCAAAGTTGGGTATTTCAACATTTTTGCCTTAATTCCTCACTTTTGACTCGCTTTTTACAATTTCAGCAATTAAACGTTTTTTTGTGTATTACTTGATTTTACAGTGAAAGTAACATTTTATTTGACACAGGAATAAAATGTCAAAGTTGGGAATTTTCAACGTTTTTGCCTTAATTCCTCACTTTTGACTCGCTTTTTACAATTTCACCAATTAAACGTTTTTTGTGTATTACTTGATTTTACAGTGAAAGTAACACTTTATTTGACACAGGAATAAAATGTAAAGTTGGGAATTTTCAATTTTTTTGCCTTAATTCCTCACTTTTGACTAGCTTTTTACGATTTCACCAATTAAATTTGTTTTGTGTATTACTTGATTTTACAGTGAAAGTAACATTTTATTTGACACAGGAATAAAATGTCAAAGTTGGGAATTTTCAACGTTTTTGCCTTAATTCCTCACTTTTGACTCGCTTTTTACAATTTCACCAATTAAACGTTTTTTGTGTATTACTTGATTTTACAGTGAAAGTAACACTTTATTTGACACAGGAATAAAATGTAAAGTTGGGAATTTTCAATTTTTTTGCCTTAATTCCTCACTTTTGACTAGCTTTTTACGATTTCACCAATTAAATTTGTTTTGTGTATTACTTGATTTTACAGTGAAAGTAACATTTTATTTGACACAGGAATAAAATGTCAAAGTTGGGAATTTTCAATTTTTTTGCCTTAGTTCCTGACTTTTGACTCGCTTTTTACAATTTCGCCAATTAAACATTTTTTGTGTATTACTTGATTTTGGAGTGAAAGTAACATTTTATTTGACAGGAATAAAATGTCAAAGTTGGGAATTTTCAACGTTTTTGCCTTAATTCCTCACTTTTGACTAGCTTTTACGATTTCACCAATTAAACAATTTTTTTTGTGTATTACTTGATTTTGGAGTGAGTGTAACATTTTATTTGACACAGGAATAAAATGTCAAAGTTGGGAATTTTCAACGTTTTTGCCTTAATTCCTCACTTTTGACTCGCTTTTTACAATTTCAACAATTAAACGTTTTTTGTGTATTACTTGATTTTACAGTGAAAGTAACATTTTATTTGACACAGGAATAAAATGTCAAAGTTGGGAATTTTCAACGTTTTTGCCTTAATTCCTCACTTTTGACTCGCCTTTTACAATTTCACCAATTAAACTTTTTTGTGTATTACTTGATTTTACAGTGAAAGTAACATTTTATTTGACACAGGAATAAAATGTCAAAGTTGGGAATTTTCAACGTTTTTGCCTTAATTCCTCACTTTTGACTCGCTTTTTACAATTTCAGCAATTAAACGTTTTTTGTGTATTACTTGATTTTACAGTGAAAGTAACACTTTATTTGACACAGGAATAAAATGTCAAAGTTGGGAATTTTCCATTTTTTGCCTTAATTCCTCACTTTTGACTAGCTTTTTACGATTTCACCAATTAAACATTTTTTGTGTATTTCTTGATTTTGGAGTGAAAGTAACATTTTATTTGACACAGGAATAAAATGTCAAAGTTGGGAATTTTCAATTTTTTTGCCTTAATTCTTCACTTTTGACTAGCTTTTTACGATTTCACCAATTAAACATTTTTTGTGTATTTCTTGATTTTACAGTGAAAGTAACATTTTATTTGACACAGGAATAAAATATCAAAGTTGGGTATTTCAACATTTTTGCCTTAATTCCTCACTTTTGACTCGCTTTTTACAATTTCAGCAATTAAACGTTTTTTTGTGTATTACTTGATTTTACAGTGAAAGTAACATTTTATTTGACACAGGAATAAAATGTCAAAGTTGGGAATTTTCAACGTTTTTGCCTTAATTCCTCACTTTTGACTCGCTTTTTACAATTTCACCAATTAAACGTTTTTTGTGTATTACTTGATTTTACAGTGAAAGTAACACTTTATTTGACACAGGAATAAAATGTAAAGTTGGGAATTTTCAATTTTTTTGCCTTAATTCCTCACTTTTGACTAGCTTTTTACGATTTCACCAATTAAATTTGTTTTGTGTATTACTTGATTTTACAGTGAAAGTAACATTTTATTTGACACAGGAATAAAATGTCAAAGTTGGGAATTTTCAACGTTTTTGCCTTAATTCCTCACTTTTGACTCGCTTTTTACAATTTCACCAATTAAACGTTTTTTGTGTATTACTTGATTTTACAGTGAAAGTAACACTTTATTTGACACAGGAATAAAATGTAAAGTTGGGAATTTTCAATTTTTTTGCCTTAATTCCTCACTTTTGACTAGCTTTTTACGATTTCACCAATTAAATTTGTTTTGTGTATTACTTGATTTTACAGTGAAAGTAACATTTTATTTGACACAGGAATAAAATGTCAAAGTTGGGAATTTTCAATTTTTTTGCCTTAATTCCTCACTTTTGACTAGCTTTTTTACGATTTCACCAATTAAACATTTTTTGTGTGTTTCTTGATTTTACAGTGAAAGTAACATTTTATTTGACACAGGAATAAAATATCAAAGTTGGGTATTTCAACATTTTTGCCTTAATTCCTCACTTTTGACTCACTTTTTACAATTTCACCAATTAAACATTTTTTGTGTATTACTTGATTTTGCAGTGAAAGTAACATTTTATTTGACACAGGAATAAAATGTCAAAGTTGGGAATTTTCAACGTTTTTGCCTTAGTTCCTTACTTTTGACTAGCTTTTTACAATTTCACCAATTAAACATTTTTTGTGTGTTTCTTGATTTTACAGTGTAAGAAACATTTTATTTAACACAGGAATAAAATGCCAATGTTGGGAATTAACGAAGGTTTTGGCTTAATTCCTAATCTTTGGCTCACTTATTACGACTTCAGGAATTTAGCAATCTTTTGGTGTATTACTTGATTTTGCGGTGAAAACACGATTTTATTTGACGCAGGAATAAAATGTCAACGTTTTTGCCTTAATTCCTCATTCTCGGCTCACTTTTTACTTCACGAGTTCACGAATTTATTTTTCCAACAGTTTAAGTCACATGTGGATGAAACTGTGTGGATGTATGCACAAAAAATGCTGTACCCAATGCATAAAAATAAGTTTTAAAAACTACGTACAAAAAGTAGTAATAAAATGACGCCCTGAAAAACCGCCAAACACGTTTGGCTGCTAGAATTTTGTAAAGTGCAGACAAATGCTTTCCTGAAGGGGTGTTTTCTGGAAAAATTAATCTCGATTAAAATGAAGTAGGTAGAAAATAAGCTAGTTTTTAATAAATGATAGAGAGCGGAGAAAGTCATGTGAATGTAACAGATAAGGGTTTTCTACTTACTATAAGTAAGCAGTGGAGAAAGCAAGCATTGACCCGGGTAGCACAAACAAAGCCGCTATTTAATTGAGAGTGTAAGTGGCCGGTCCTATGTAATACGTATGCTGGAGAGCGCATTTAGTGCATTAAAGATTAATGAAGCTGGTCTATGCAATGTAAATAAGGCATCATCATTTCCTTATGATTATTTAATGAGCGCTAATAATAATATATAAACACCGTTCTAAAGGTTCAACGGTCACAATCTCTCCCTCACACATGCTGCAACTCTGTCTATGTTTTTGTACACGAGTAATCCATATTATGCAACAACGTTAGTGTTTTGTTTCAAACCCAAACAAAACAAACACAAGTTTTCTCTCACATTAAATCTGTTTCCAAACGAAGCGCAATGCAATAGGGAATCATTAGCAATCAACTAACACGCTGCGTGTGTGCTTAAAACTTGCTATCTGAAAAATATGATGGACTGGACTAGTGAATGAGATCCATTGTGCGTACACCTCCGAGAGGAGACACGCGGAATTCCCTAACAATTCCAGGCTTGACCACCCGGCCACGAGAAGGCCGCTCGGAGACGTCCCTCCTCTTCTAAAGCGCAAGAGTGCGCCATCTATCCGACCGAACTACTGCCCCGGAGTCAACCTGAAACAAGAAAGGGAAAGGAAATGGGGAAGAGGGGACAGCCGTGATAGAATACACCATACAGCATTCACCTTTGCGAACCAGTAAAAACCACGAAAAACCAATGGTCAGAGTGGGCGGCCACCGGGACCTCCCGAATGCGAGCCTCACATGTTACCATGGGGCCATCTCGTTCGTTAAAAATATGTATTGCATTTAGATGAGTTTTTCCACTCACATTCCACAAAGTTTATTCTTGTGTCTGCTTCTTGTTAATGCGATAGGCCTTAATTACTCATTCTATAAGAAGAACACAAAAGGCTAAACCGATGGTCAAATCTTTTCAAAGCAGTCGTTATGTGAAGGCTTTGAAATTAGTACTCTTTGCATGAAAACGAAAAAGAAAGATAAAGAGGAACAACTGCACTTTAACAATGATATCCACTGTTAACTGTTGTTCTAAATATTTGGGGTTTTCTTTAAAAAATAATCTAACAGACATTCACACTTTCACTCCTAGTGCCAGATTCTAGGGAAAATGGGGCCTAATTCCCACTTTCCAGCCGGAAATCGGAAATACGGGATATCTGGATTAAACGGCTGACCATCATTCAGAACGAAGACGACTTCGGAGTCTATTCCCAGATAATTCAACATACATATTTCATTTGTCATGAAAATATGTTAAATGTATAGCATTTTAATAAAAATCGTTAGAGGAATGCTTGAGAAAATAAAGATTAACGAAAATCCTCCCTTGTAAATGGCAATTTGGGGTGGTAGGGTTTTCTTGAAAATCTTCGTATTACATCCTTGGTATATTTTAACTGACTTTTCATCTCCGAGGTATGATGCTCACAGACGAACACACACCACAAACAGGTGCACTCACCTGTTTCTAAAAATATTTTCTTTAAATTCAGGGGGCTCAAAACATGTATTTCCTAAGAAATCTCGGTATCGAATACAATATTTCCTCTGGCTGGCCCCGTAGCTCAGTCGGTAGAACATCTGCCTGTTGTACGAGGGGTCCCGGGTTCGATTCCCGGCTGGGAGTGGGAATTTTTCTCTAGCATAGATTAATCCCTATTCTCCCTAGAGTCTGGAAGTATGAATGTGTGTAAGATTTAATGATTAAAAACCAAAGGTGCAAGAAACCCAACGACAAGAGTTAACACCATTGCCAACAGGCAATAAGTTCCAAAGGAAAGGCCACCGATGAGACCAATACAGTTATGGCGGGGTAGAAATGGAACTACAAAAAAATTCCTCTGTTTACAATAAGCAGTACTACATTCTTATCTTTATTAGTGGGTGTACAAACTATTCTTACTAAAGCTTATTTTTCTATCTACTATCTTTAATCCAAATAAACCTTTGCAGAAATAGCTACATTACACATTTCGTTATAGATACAAAGAGAACAGTGATAGTCAAATGTTTAACAACTGGACGCTATATGCTGGCCTTAAAATTACATACTGTTTCCATGACATCACGAGAAACAACTGAAAATGGATGGGACTTTAAAAGAATGACAAATATCGAACAATCCTAACCTCTATCCGAATTTTCGTTTTTACTTTCTATACTATTTATATTAAGTAGGGGAAGTACTGTATTCAACCCAAAAATTCGATATCGAGATTTCACCGGAAATACATGTTTTGAGGTACCCTGAATACAAATAAAGCATTTTTGTAAACCTGTGTGTGTGTGTTTGTCAGTCTGTGAACAAAATAACTCAAAAATGAAAAGATAATATTGTAAATATTTTAAATATAATACCATAGTTGGTATTTGAATTTACTATCTTTGAAGGATGCGACATGAAGATTTTCAAGAAAGTTCCATATCACAGAGTACCCTTTAGATGGAACATTTTTTCAAAAATTTTGATTTTCTCAAAAATGGCTCTAACGATTTTGATTAATATATCATATGTTTAAGATATTTTCATGGCGAACGAAATGTATATCTTGAATTTTCTGGAAATGACCCCAAAAGTCATGTTTATTCTGAATGACTTTCGCACAACTGGTAAACCGTAACAGATAGACAAAATTTTACTACACAAAAAATGTAGATCTCTTTAAAGCACACAATTAGTGTCATATACTTTTTTGTGGAGTGAACCATTTCCGAGATATGTATTATTATTTGTTTGAATTTTCCAATACTTATACTTTTTCTCAAATGTGAATTCGTTATTTTATGTTGTGGACATACAAAGAGAATGGAATGCTCCACATAGCAACCAGCTCTTAAAACATTTGACTATCGCTTAAAGCCCACCATATTCCCCTAGTTTGTACAAAAGTAGAGAAAGTCATGTGAGTGCAACAGATGTGATTTTTGTGTTATGCTGTTCACAGACAGACATCTCGGTATCTTATTGTGGAATGCAATATTTCCCCTACTTACTATATGTAGTAGAGAAAGCGAAAAGGGCGTGTTTAATTTAGTTTACAGTACAAAACAGTGTACTTGAGAACAAAGCACTACTTCCATTTATAGAGAGAAGAATGCTAGTGTAAGGAAAGAGAGAGATAACTGATAGGAAGAATAATATATCAAGTTGAGCGCCCTGCTTGTGTGGGAGAGCGAAAACAATAAAACGGTTAGGAAAATGCAGAAGCATCAGCTGTCGCTGGAGCCGGCTCCTCATAGCTAAAGTGAGTTCACTGAACTGAACTTCCGCTAGACCCAAAATCAACTCGAGCTTAGCCCCTGGCTGTGTATCTGTGTCTGCTGGAGGAACGTTTCACTAACATTATGGAAGTACAACTGAATACTCTCATCTACAGAAACATAACATAGCTTTAGGATCTCAACACTGCATAAAAACATGCTCCAACTACAGTGTAGACTTCTGCCTTCGGTAGCTAGACTTCAGTCACATGTAAATATAATTGCTTCATTTGAATCCAAATAAATCTTTACAGAAATAGCTACATTACACATTTCGTTACAGATACAAAGAGAACTGCGATAGTCAAATGTTTAACAACTGGACGCTATATGCTGGCCTTAAAATTCCACACTGTTTCCATGACATCGCGAGAAACATGAAACACCAGGGGACCATTCCACCACGTGACCCTGGGAGGAGGGCGTCATCCGAGTGAGCTTTTCCTGTAGTCCGGCACCTCAAAATTTAAATTCGGCCCCCAAATTACAGGGTGGAAGTGGATACCCCAAAGAGGAAGACTATCAAGACCTTGATGGGGCCGACAGCAACCTAGTAGACTGTCTACCGGCTCTCAAGAGCGGCACTGGAGGACCTTGAGGTGTCTCATAACCTCGCCTGGACCGAAAACCGCACAGACGTACCCAATCTCCCATGGATATTGAGAACCAATGTCCGTCGAGTCCAACCCAATCCAAACGGCATCCTTACGGGTGGGGCTCGGACGTGGTTCAACGTACTTTTAGTAACGTCAGAAGTAACATGAGTGCTCGGGGTCCGCAGCGCCCGCACCAAGGCAGCTGAAGAGGTCGGAACCTTCCCTTACGGGGCATTGCGAGGAATAAATAAATAAACAAATAAATAAAATCTGAATATACCATCCCCGCACCTTGTTTATTATACCGGAACATATTCAAACTTTACATTTATTCTCATGGAAGCACATTTACATTTTATATTACATCAAATTTTTACTTTCTCTACTACATACAGTAAGTAGGGGAAGTATTGCATTCCACCCAATTCGATACCGAGATTTCAGAAAATACATATTTTGAGGTGCACTGAATGCATATAAAGCATTTTTGGAAACATGTCCGTGTGTGTGTGTACGTGTGTGTGTGTGTGTGTGTGTGTGTGTGTGTATCTGACTGTGAACAGCATAACTCAGAAACGAACAGTCGGATAAACACCAAACTTGGTATTTAGGTTCAGTATCTTTCAGAGATGCGATACGAAGGTTTTTAAGAAAATACCCCACCCCAGATTACCCTTTACATGGAACTTTTTCGAAAAATTTTCTTTTCTCAAAAATGGCTCTAACGTTTTTGATTAAAATACCATATATATAAGACACTTTCATGAGAAATAAAATGTATATCTTGAATTTTCTGGAAATGTCTCCAAAGGTATTCTTCATTGTGAACGACTTTTGCATAACTGGTAAACCATAAGAGATAGACAAAATTTTACTACACAAAAAATGTAGTTCGCGTTAAAATACACAACCTATGTCATATACAGTTTTTTTTGAGTGTGCCATTTTCAAGATATTGCTTGTTATTCCGTTAAATTTTCCAATACTTATTCTTTTTCTCAGATGCGAATTCGTTATTCATTTTTTACTTTCTCTACTACGTATAGTAAGTAGGGGAAGTATTGCATTCCACCCAAAAATTCGATACCGAGATTTCACCGGAAATACATGTTTTGAGACCTCCTGAATCCAAAAAAAGCATTTTTGGAAACATGTCCGTGTGTGTGTCTGTGTGTCTGTGTGTGTGTGTGTGTGTCTGTGTGTGTGTCTGTGTGTGTGTGAACAGCATAACTCAAAAACGAACAGTCGGATAAACACCAAACTTGGTATTTAGGTTCAGTATCTTCCAGAGATGCGACACGAAGGTTTTCAAGAAAATCCCCCCACCCCAGACTACCCTTTACATGGAACATTTTTCGAAAATTTTAATTTTCTCAAAAATGGCTATAACGATTTTGTTTAAAATATCATATGTTTAAGATAATGCCATGAGAAATGAAATGTATATCTCGAATTTTCTGGGAATGTCTCCAAAAGTATTCTTCATTGTGAACGACTTTTGCATAACTGGTAAACCATAAGAGATAGACAAAATTTTACTACACAAAAAATGTTGATCTCGTTAAAATACACAACTTATGTTATATACATTTCTTTTGTTGAGTGAACCGTTTACGAGATATTGCTTGTTATTCCCTTAAATTTTCCAATACTTATACTTTTTCTCAAATTCGTTATTCATTTTTTTATGTCCTGGACTTGCAAAGAGAATGGAATTCGACACATAGCAACCAGCGTTAAAATATTTGACTATCGCTTAAAAGCTACCATATTCCCCTTGCATCTACAAGAAAATTACAAATAAGATTGACATCTCGATATCTCGATTAACATAAAGCATATGGAGAATAGGCGTTTGTAAAAATAGATTGTACAAGAGTAGAGAAAGTCATGTGAGTGTAACACATCAGATTTTTTTGTCTTGGTAATGCAAAGAAAATGGCATACTCCACATAGCAACCGCCTCCTAAAATATTTGACTATCGCTTAAAGCCTACCAACTCCCCTTGCATCTACAAGAAAATTAGCAATAAGATTAACATCTCGATTAACATGAAGCATATGGAGAATAAGCGTTTGTAAAAAGAGTTTGTACAAGAGTAGAGAAGGTCATGTGAGTGTAACACATCAGATTTTTTTCAGATAAAATATCTACAAACTACACAATGCCTACAAAGCAATAAATAAAAATAAAAGAAAGAAAGAGCATACAAATTATTAGATTAGAGTAAAGGCGTAAACAATACTTAGTTAAAATTCTAAATTCTATATTTATCTACACTTGTTGGAAACCAGCAAACTTACCAACTGGTAACCAGCTACTATCTTCTCCTATTTAACTATATTCACTGGAAAACAGCAAAATGTACTGGCAGCCAGCACAAAACCTTCTACTAAGCTACTAGTCATTTTAATAAGTTTATTTCTGTTTCTATTTTATTTAAAATTTTGCTCAATTAAAAATTATAAAGTTCAAGTTGTCTATTTATAACATGTCATTGATTTTATTGCGAGGAACAACTGAATGTTCGCAGAACTTTATAGAATTACAAAGAATTGAACAATTCTAAAACATTAACGTATATCTGAGAAACAGCTTATGCTATGCAAAAAGTTTATTTGGAAAAATCTATGCGTTTTAAAGCTATCTACGTTTCTTGTTGATTAAATGTTCATCTATCGCTTAACATTTACTAGTTATGCAACATTATACAGAATTTCTTCCGAATGAAAAGGACTTCACAGGCTATTCCCAGAAAATTCAGGATATGCATTTTATTTTTATGTATATATAACATATTCTATTTAATAAAAATCATTAGTGACTTTTTAGAAAATAAAAAATTTACAAAAATATGCCGTATAAAGGTTAGTTTGTGATTTTCTTAAAAAATGTTTCCGTAGAATCTTTGGAAGGTTCAGAATTTAAATACCAAATTTGGTGTTTATCCGACTTTTAGTGTTCTCAGACACACACACACACCTACACACTGACCTTATATATGTATATTAACATTAAAACCAATAACAAAGCATATTCAGGAAATGTTTAACGCAAAAAAAATTGTATACTTCAATAATATCTATATTTTTACCTTCTCTACTGCGCATAGTGAGTAGGGAAGTATTGTATTCCACTCAAAAATTCGATACCGAGGTTTCACCGTAAATATATTTTTTGAGCCCCCTGAATCCAAATAAAGCATTTTGGAAACATTTCGGTGTGTGTGTGTGTGTGTGAACAGCATAACACAAAAAAGAAAAGTCGGATAAATACCAAACTTGGTATTTGAGTTTAGTATCTTCCAAAGATACGATACTAAGGTTTTCAAGAAAATCCCCCATCCCAGACTATCCTTTACTTGAACATTTTTTGAAAATTTTTGTTTTTTAAAAAGTGGCTCTAACGATTTTGATTAAAATATCATATACGAAAAGATTTACATGGCAAATAAAATTTATATCTTGAACTTTCTGGAAATAGCATAGAAAGTCCTCTTTTATAGAATCTTATATAACTTGTAAACCTTAAGTGGTAGACGAAAACGTACCACACAACAAATGTAGATCTGTTTAAAACACACAATTTATTAAAAATAATTTTTTGTGGGATAAGCCGTTTCCAAGATATCTATTATTACAATTATTCACTACTTGCCATTCTTTTAGTCTCATGGATTTTCACTTGTTTCTCGCGATGTCATGGAAACAGTATGGAATTTTAAGGCCAGCATATAGTGTCCAGTTGTTAAACATTTGACTATCGCTGTTCTCTTTGTATCTATAACGAAATGTGTAATGTAGCTGTTTCTGTAAAGGTTTATTTGCATTAAAATGTAGTAAATAGAAAATACGCTTTAGTAAGAACAGTTGTATGCCCACTGATAAAGATGGAGGGTAGAAAAAGTCATGTGAATGTGTTAGATCAGAATTTTTAGTAGTGTTTTACGATCCATTCTTACTGCATATGTCACCACAAATGGTGGACACTGATGATACATGAAATGAAATAATTGGGGAAGGCCTAAAATTTGGGGTAACTCCCTGGTATTTGCCAGTTATGAGGACTGAGAAAAACCTGGAGAAGACTTCAGTTAGGGAGGATGGTCCTGGCAGAATTTGAACCAGAGACCTATTTGAATGCATTCCTTAGCAACCTCAGCTAATGGAGCTCTCCTGGTTGGGTGATACGCGACGGCGGCATGCTTTATCATGCAACCAACCGCTGTACAGGCATTATATGTGTACTGCATGTATCTGGTTGTCACAGGAAGACATCTGCTGGAGAAATGTGTAGCCATCAGAGTTGGATCCGAGCGACAGCGTTGAGGCAGTCAATTCGGAATCATCAGTTGCTGACACTTTGTACACTGTTCCACAAAATTCCAGCAGGAGGAGAAATTCATGAACAAGATATTGAATGAGGAAAACTGTGACGTAGACCAAACTTTAACAGATGAAGACTAATCAAAACCGTGCAGGAAAGTAATGATGAAAATGATGAAGAATACACAGGAGAAGAGAACATGCTTCATAGTGAATCGTACTACACTATATGTACACACTCAAGGACTAAGTTTTTCATGAAAAGGAATGTACGAGGGCAGTCCCAGAAGTACCCGACCTGAAGTATAGATAGCGATTGTTGTTTCAAACAAATGACTATGGCAGAAAGTACCTCCCTTATAAAGCTTAAGTTTGAAGTTTGACGACGTTACGTTGTTTAGTTATTGTTTGGCAGCCATCAATAGCGAACTCTCTCAGCGAATTTGTAAACGTGGATAAAACTGGCCATCGTTATGTGATACAATACTTTCATTTGAAAGGTCTTAGTCCAATTAATATTAAAGCTGAGCTAGATTCTACTCTGGGGGAGTCTGCTCCTTCCAGTAAAATATTGGGTGGCAGAGTTTAAGCGAGGCCGTACGAGTTGCCAAGACGAACTTCGCAGTGGTCGACCAAATGAGGTGACCACGCCAGAAACTGTGAAGAAAATCCACAAAATGGTATTGGATGACCGTCGACTGAAAGTGCGTAAGCTAGCAGACATCGTAGGCATTTCAAAAAGTGCTGTGCATCGCACACTAACTGAAAATTTAGAAGATGGCTGCCGCGTTTACTCACAATGGAACAAAAGCAGCATCGTGAAGATGTTTCAGTCGAGCGTTTGGCGATGTTTTGCTGCAACAAAGTCGAGTTTTTGTGTCGATTCATAGCCATGGATGAAACATGAGTCCATCACTTCACACCTAAGACGAAGGAACAGTCAAAACAGTGGATTGAAAGGGGAGAATTGGCTCCAAAGAAGGTGAAATAGTTCCATTTGCAGGCAAGGACATGGCGTCAGTTTTTTGGAATGTATGTGGAATAATTTTCATTGATTATATTCGAAAAAGAAAAGCAATCAATGGCGAGTATTATGCACACTTATTGCAGCTTTTGAATGATGAAATCAAGCAAAAACTGCCGCATTTAGTGGAAAAGAAACTTTTGTTTCATCAAGACAATGCACCAGTTTACATATGGCTAAAATCAATGAGCTAAAGTTCGAATTGCTTCCTCATGTATCCTATTCGCCAGATTTAGCTTTCTATGATTAGTTTCTATTTCCAAAGTTGAAAAGAAAGCTTGGTGATAAAAGGTTTACCAATAGTGAAGAGCTAGAATTTGCAGTTGATGGCTATTTTGCAGAACTCGATTGTTTTCAGCATAAACAGGGTATCGAAGCTATTGAACATCGCTGGGAAACGTTTATCGAGCTGAAAGAAGACTATGTAGAGAAATAAAGATATTTTTTCCCAAATGTTTTGTTTTCTTTGTTAGGTCTGGGACAGCCCTTGTATCTTTGGAGAATAATCCCTAAGGGTTTAAACTAAATTTCAGATACTCTCAATAATTCAACACTTTGCTAATTCGGCACGCATAAGTGCAAGGAATGACCGTATTAACGAGGATCTGGTGTATACAGAGGCTTTGTTTCGGATGCTGGCTGTATTATAGGGAATTGCTTACCATGCGCCACGCTGTTTTTTGTTTATGTTCCCTCTCCACTTACCCTCCTCTTCGTGTGCAGGCTAATCAGGCGACGCGAAGTCTGTGTTGCATACAGGTCCACACGTTGCGAGGCCACCTGTTTCAGGGTTATAATAGATTATATTGCCAGCACACAAAACCATCATGTATGCTTCCTAACAAACTCTTGTAGCGAAGTGAGACAGATTCCTGTTGCTCGTGCGCCTCACAGACACGTTCGTAATCTTGGGAATAGATTTAGGATATAGGGCATACAGCAGAGAGTAACACCTCACGCATTGCGGCTTACGGGAGATAAGGGATGAAGTGAAGAAACCGCATGCAGACGGGCCACAGACACACGTGAAAGTCCATAAAGGTTTCTAGCTCGAAGACCGGTCCCACTACTGGAGTGGCCCAGAGAGGGCGGGCGATGAATGACCCGTTCAACTCAGGAGCCCTCCAGGGTCCGCGGGAAATATTTTCTTAGAGCAAGCATCCGCGCCATCTACCCGGCACTGGTACACGCCACGAAACCTAAATCACACCTGAAACATGACAAGGAAACGGAATGAAACGGAAATGAGACAAAGAAAATCGTATTAAATGAGAAATCCCCAGATCTACCGACCAAGGAAAAGCACGAAAAACCGAAGGTGCGTGGGCGTCGACGGGAATAGAACCCGGGACCTCCCAAATGCGAGCTATTGCACTCGTAGTTGGTATAGGTAAGTGGAACCTATTCTTAATAAGAAACCGAAAGAAAATCGAATTCCAAAGACATCTCTAATAAAGCTTGCACAGAACTCAGAAATTTCGTAAACCTCGGCTTCAAATCCATTAAACTTTTAAAATTAAAATCCTGTAAGATAACTGTAGTTCAGAAATTGCAATCACACGATGATGTGAGTAGAGCTAATTTCTGCAATTGGTGATGTCTCTATTGAACCACATGGGTTTGTTTTCATGGATCAAGCGAGGTGGTGCCACGGTAACGTGTGCGTGTTCGATCCCTGTCCACCGCCCACTCTGACCCTTGGGTTTCTCGTGGTTAGGCGAATGCCACGACTCTCCTGTCCGCCATTCATCGTCTTTGTTGTCTATTCAGGGTTGTAGAACCTAGCGACGGTGTTCGGCGGGTTGCGGCTGGACGGTGGCTGTGCGCTTTGTGTAAGTTTCATCCTGGGACTGCTCGGCTGGAACCCGCTTCTGGGTGCTTTGGGGCGGGAGCTCTTTCGGGGGAGCCCCGGAGCTCAATAAACTGAGCTTGAGCGGTGTTAGAGGCGTTCAATCGGGAAACATTCGGGGCCCCGTCTATGCTTGCGCCCGTAGTCACCTAGATGGTCACTCTTGGTGTCTCTCCCCCTCTCCGGGGGTTACGGTAGAAGCACAAGGGACCAACTGTCCCGTGTGCGGTGCTGTGCTCCGATTTCTGGGCGCCCTACCGTTCCTCCGTATCTTTGGTTATGAATAATTAATAAGTGTTGAGACAGAATTGCCCGGATTAATTTTATAATGTGTTAATTTATTTAGTGATTAATTTGATATATGAATGATATGTGTATAATGTGAACACCGTGTAAATAACCATTATTGTGTAATGTCATATTTGTCTTACATATATATAATGTTCCTGTTTCAAGTTTTAGGATGTGTTAAACTCTGCAGTGTGGTAAAAAAATATGCTGTTCGCATGTACAGAGAAAGTGGGATCTTTTGTGTTAGGATCGAGGGTAAGGTTTTATGACCTTATTTGTCTCCGCTCGGGAAGTATGAAGTGAGGGAAATGTAACAAGGAATAAAAAATTACCAGAGAAGCCCGGAAAAAGTCACGTGATATATATAAACTAACCAATAAGAATATATATATGTATATACATGAAATTATATTTAGCCACGCTGAGACAACCACGAAAATTCCTCCAATGAGAAATCAGGTCCTAAAATTTCAAGTGGGGGATCGTATTCCATAAGTAGTCGATATTTACCCCAAAATTCAGGAGTTGACTTGTAGATACAGACGAGGAATCCACGCTACTCCGTAAGACAAAGTTGGCACTTCCTTTTGTGCGGAGGTGTAAATGTGACTAATCACGTATTAATTAACAATATATCTGTGATTCCCGAGTTCTAAATAAAGTGATAAGTGAACAGGAATATTATTTAGTGTTTTAGAGTGAAGAAGTGACAATAACTAACGATAAATCAAACATTATGATGAGTATTAAATTCACCTCTGAGCTCCTTTGTACCACTACCGAGATCAACGAGCTTATTAGTAATCCTGATAGGCAAAGTCCATGCTTATATCTCCGCTGAGACCAACTAGCCAGGGCAACAGCGAGAATTACCGTACAGTTAAATCAACCAGCCAGGGCAACAAGACGAAGCCACGTCGGACGGAGAACATAAAGCAGCTACAGGGAATTTTATCATTACTTCTCCTGTATCTACCACCACACACGTTTGATTCCAACCCGTGCGGACATCGAACCCGGGACTGCAACCCAAAGATACAGCTAGGCCACCTCCCCGGCGCAGTCTCGAAGCAAGAGGCGCGAGGATCGACGCAGTGTTAACGTAAATTTTGTTAAAAGCTGTGAGAGATATATGGACATCATTTCCAATATTCTTCTATGAGGAAGGTATAGTTAGAATTTGCATGAGAAATCATACGCTTGAATTTAAGGGGCTATACTCATCCGACTCTGGCGGCAGATACCGTGCTCCCCGGTGCCAAGAGAATTCCCATTAAAACGGCCTCGAGTTGAAACGAAAGCTCTTTATTACAAGAATAGCATTTCCAGTATTTAACTTGTATAATTTAAAGTATTGCTTTACCTTCACCCGTTAATGGCCTGCGCAGGGACACATTTTGTGAGACAAAATCGCATACCTTCCTTGTTAGAGTATTCCGCTCTCGGATTCTTGGAAAGTTCTGAAACTTTGTCTTCATTAAATGAAGCTACACGCAACTGGCGAATGAACAGAGCAAAGGGTCATTTCCTTGTAAAGCTTGAGTGATTTTCTCTTTGTAAGCATAAAGACGTTCGCTTATGATTTTCTGGATGGTTAACCTCGACAGTCCACCTGAAGCACGACGGATCGACTTCCGAAGGATGCATTGGTATGCGGTACAGTCACAGAATATGAATGTGACTGATATGACATATTATTTCTGTTTTCACCAAATAGCCAAAACTGACCAAAACTTACTTTTTTAAAGCTTGTGTTGTCCTATAACTGTAACTTCCTCTTTAATTTGATATATATTACATTTATTCTAGGCACAATACTTTTATTTCGAATCTATCTTTAAAATTTGTATTGCATCTGTCATTTTGCATTGTGATCTCTGCAACACTTTATATAATAAATCTGATGTATTACATTCACATGACTTTCTCTACCCTCTATCACTTATTAGCGGTGTACAAATTATTCTTACGAAAGTTTATTTTTCTATCTACTTCATTTTAATTCAAATAAACCTTTGCAGAAATAGCTACATTACACATTTCGTTATAGATACAAAGTGAACAGCGATAGTCAAATGTTTAACAACTGGACGCTATATGCTGGCTTAAAATTCAGTACTGTTAACACTCAACTCGGAGATGGCGAAGAAGAAGCAACGTAGAGTCGCCGAGCCTGCTAAGGCAGGAATCTCTTCTTCTCCCCCGGCATCCACCGAGGAGAAACCGTAGCAGCCGCCGAAGTCCGGGGCCACTTACGCCTCGACCGCCGCTTCGCCGTCATCCACCGCAGCTTCGCCTCCACCATCAGCGGCATCCACGTCGCCGATACTGGGAGCTTCCCAGCCAGCGCACATACGGCCTGTACCTCATGGGAGGTATAGCGCTGTCATCAGAGTGATCCCGAGGGACCTGCCAGTCAGGTTCCTCATCAGCGCAGCTCACCAGCAGTGGCCTTCAGCGTTGAAGGCTTCTAGGATCTTCGGAGCCCAGGGACCCACGCCGCTCGTCAGGATCGAGTTTGCAGACCCTGGCGACTACGAAGCGGCCTTGAGGGCGGACCTGCCCTTGTTAAGGTAGTGCGTACGCATCGCGGCCTGCCCAGTGGAACGCCTAGTGCCCTGCTGACGTTGCTGTGCCTACGGGCACAACGAGACATCCTGCATGGCGAAACCAAGGTGCCATTACTGTGGTGCCGCCAGCACAAGCTCATCGTGTAAACAGCACTACCTACGCCGCCGCCACCGCTATTGTGCAACCTGTGGAGGGTCGACGCACTACACCGGCCAAGCGCTTTGCCCCCTGTATCCTCGCAGGAAGGCACCGCTGAAGCCACCAGCACCAGCATCGCAATCAACGAACTCTCCTCATCTAGCGACACCATCACCAACGCCGACCATCGAGGAAGTCCAGGGTCTACGCGACGCCGTTCAGGATCTCCACGCGGAGTTCCTGAACATGACGACAAAGCTGACAGCCCTGAAGGTACTCATCAGGGATCTTCAAGCCGCATCAGCTGCTCAGCAGGTTTCTCTGACTGGGCAGTTTGACACCATCACATCCAAGATCAACAACATCGACGACTCCATCAGGACTTCATCTACAACATCAGACACAACGCAGAAGCATCTTAACTCCATAGACCTGAGTCTCAGCCATCTGACACGACAATCAATTCAACTCAGAGTCCACTCCCAGCAGCATCGACGAGAGAGGAGACCTCCAGTACTCACCGAAGGTTTCCGGCCAGATCCAAGTTCGTCGAAGAGGAGTACATTAACAACCGTCAAATAAGTCATCTTCAACATTCCTCTCCTATACATTTCCTTCTAAATGCTTGCTATTCCCACTAGTGTTGCAGTCAGGTTTCATGGCTGCACCCTAGTTACCACCTTTATCCGCCAACAGCATTCAGTTACTAACGCGGGTGCAATGCGAGACCGCACTAAAATATATATACTGCTTCCATGGCATCGCGAGAAACAACTGAATGTTGACAGCACTTTAAGAGAATGACCAAGTATTGAACAATTCGAACAGTTAAAAGCAGATATCTTGGAAATGACTGCTGACACAAAACGTTATTTGAAATAAATTGTTTTGTTTTAAAGAGATTTTTGTGAAGTACCCTTTAGTCTGTACGTTAACGTTTACCAGTTATACAAGATTCCAGAAAATTCTTTCAGAAAAAAATGATTTCAAAAGACCTTCCCAGAAAATTCAAGAAACACAATTTTATTTGTTATGTAAGTATGTTTAATATTGAAGTTTTAATCAAAATCATTACAGACATTTCTATTTAGAAATCAAAATTATTGCATGAAAATTGTTCGTTGTAAAGATTGGTTTGTGGTGGTGGATTTTCTTGAAGAAAGTAATGTGAGTGCAACACATCAGGTTGTTTATAACTTCAGTGAAGGTTAAAACTATATACCGTAATCATATTCATCGGAGTTACGGCAGCTAGTTGTGCTTTCGAGCTCCTCCTTCAGTATTATCACACGCGCGCGCGTATATTTTCGACAGGAAAACCTTTGTCTTTGTTTACTTAAACCGCCCCTGTCAAAGCCAGCATACACATCATGAGCTTTTGTGTGTATTTTCCAGCCATTGTAGTGTGACTATTTTGCCTGAATCGGGTTAAAACGCTTAGACGCTAAATCAACCTTGCTGAATGCGTTGTACTGAAGACTAAAAAAAATGTGATGTATTGCGCTCACATTACTTTCTCTCTACTTGTACAAACTATTTTTACAAACGCTTATTCTCTTTCTTGTTGCTAATTTTCTTGTAGGTGTAAGAGGAATATGGTAGGCTTTAAGTGATAGTCAAATGTTTTAAGAGATGGTTGCTATGTGGCGCACTCCATTCTCTTTGTATGTCCAGGACATAAAAAAACGAATAACCAATTCTCATTTCAGAAAATGTATAAGTATTGGAAGATTCAAACAAATAACAAGGAATATCTGAAAATGGTTCACTCATTGTGGAACATCGTCCTCCGTGGTGTAGTGGTTACCATGCTAGCCTCTAGTTCCCGAGGTCGCGGGTTCAAACCCAGCGGAGGAAGATGAAATTTTTCTGGCGTAAAAATCCTTAACATGGCTTCCTTCGGAAGGGAAGTAAAGCCAGTGGTCCCGTATCGTAGATTTATGGCACGTAAAAGAACCTCACGCCTGATAAAGAGGCCTCTGAGCAAAATTACCGGTCTTTCACGCCCAATATAGAATGGGACGCTAAAGAGCGTCCATATGTAAAACTCAGTTTAATTTAATTTTCATTCCAAGAAAAGAACAAAATGTATATCATAAATTTTGTACTTTAACCAGATCTATATTCTTTGTGAAGGAAAATTTTGGCTATCTCTTACGGTTTACCAGTTATGCGAAAGTCATTCAGAATTAGGGAAGCTTTTGGGGACAGTCCGAGAAAATTAAAGTTATACATTTTATTTACCATAAAAATATCTTAAACATATGATATTTTAATCAAAATCGTTAGAATCATTTTTGAGAAAATCAAAATTTTCGAAAAATATCCCATGTGAAAGGTAGTTTGGGGTGGGGGAAGTTTCCTGAAAACCTTTGTGTCGCATCCTAGAAAGATAATAAACTTAAGTACCAAGTTTGGTACTTATCCGACTTTTCGTTTTTGAGATATCTGTTCACAGACTGATAGACATACACACGGACATGTTTCCAAAAATGCTTTATTTGGATTTAGGGCAGCCCAAAACATGTATTTCCGGTGAAATCTCGATATCGAATTTTTGAGTGCAATGCAATACTTCCCCTACGCAGTAGAGGAAGTAAAAATTAAGAAAGTACCTTAGTTCTACTGCAAGTAGAGATGGTTTTGATATGTTGGTGGTATTTGGCTGCCGAGCATATAGTACACTCGGTCAATTTTAGACTGGCCGGCGTCTGAGATCGGGTACTTCCGTAAGCGCTCGAGACAGGCTTTGTTCACAAGATTTCGTGTATTCCTGTAGTAGTTATAACGGGGAACACAATTATATTCACAAAAATCTTCCGAGAAAATAATTTATATAGCGAAGTTCAAACATATAGATGTTTCAACAGTGAATATTTGTAACCAAAACAACTGTTGATTTAGGGTTCTCAAGTGGAGTATCACTAAAGCTCGTTACAAGGTCATGATTGCTGCAGCACTCTTAGGTAAGCGCGCGAGCGTTATTTTGCTGTTCCTGAGTTTGCAAGTCAAATCTCCGTGGAACCATTCAATTTTTACCCTTTCATTTTAAACACGCGAGAAAAAAATACAGCAGTTTTTCTTCTTTTTACTTTCTCTACTACGTATAGTAAGTAGGGGAAGTATTGTATTCCACCCAAAAATTCGATACCGAGATTTCACCAGAAATATATGTTTTGAGACCCCCTGAATAAAAAAAAAGCATTTTTGGAAACATATCCGTGTGTGTGGGTCTGTGAACGGCATAACTCAGAAACGAACAATCGGATAAACACTAAACGTGGTATTTAGGTTCAGTATCTTCCAGAGATGCGACACGAAAGTTTTCAAGAAAATTCCCCCACCCAGATTATCCTTTACATGGAACATTTTTCGAAAATTTTAATTTTCTCAAAAATGACTAAAGATTTTGATTAAAATATCATATTTTAAGATACTTTCATGAGAAATGAAATGTATATCTTGAATTTTCTGGAATGTCTCCAAAAGTATTCTTCATTGTAAACGACTTTTGCATAACTGGTAAACCATAAGAGATAGACAAAATTGTACTACATAAAAATGTAGATCGCGTTAAAATACACAATTTATGTCATATACATTTTTTTGTTGAGTGAACCATTTTCAAGATATTGCTTGTTATTCCCTTAAATTTACAATACTTACACTTTTTCTCAAATTCGTTATTCATTTTTTTTTGTCCTGGACATACAAAGAGAATGGAATACTCCACATAGCAACCAGCTGCTAAAATGTTTGACTATAGCTTAAAGGCTACCAATTCCCCTTGCGTCTACAAGAAAATTAGCAATAAGATTACCATCTCGAATAACAGAAGCAAATGGAGAATAAGCGTGTGTAAAAATAGTTTGTACAAGAGTAGAGAAAGTCATGTGAGTGTAACATATCAGATTTTTTATGTATATGACGTTTATTTAGTAGTTGATCATACCGGTAGATGGCAACTATAAAATTAATTTATCTGTCGAGAGGAGGTTTCAACTCACTTTAATTTTACAACCATAAATATCACCATTATTGTAGTTATATTTGTGAGTAAACTAAAATAACAGAAGAAATATTAATTCACTGTATTACAGTAAAGGGAGCTGTAAAAGAATTAAAGATAACAATCCACTATGGAGAATCGAACTCGAGCTGCCTGCGTAGAAGTAAAGTAGCTTAGCCACTGGAGCAGTTCCTTGTGCCTTGAATTATAGTGTTAGCCAAAGTGGCGCAGGGAAATTGACGGTTGTGAACCGCGCACTTATTTTGAAGGAACAATTAACTGCTCAAGAGATTGGCCCCTTGTTTGACCGAGTAACCGCAATGTTTTCAGGCGTCTTGCCTTTCAGAATCCTACTCCCCGTTGTGTGACAGATTCCTCAGTAATTCTCCCGTCAATCTAAGGATTGATAGCAATGCAGAAATAATATCAGCTGGCCTCTTGTCTTGCACAGGTCGTCTAATATGTCTACTTCTGGTGAGGCTAGGCTGCAGTTGCCTGTACACGAGCAGCAAGACGCTTGACAAGCACGTATATAAAAGTGGCCAATAATGGAACACCTAGGTTTATCGAACATAATTCTAGCCACTGGATTGACAGGGTACTTTACCTACCCTAAAGTATGGCCAAACTCCCGAAGGCTAACGTTACAGTTTAAATCTTACATTTTCATGCTGCCGCTTAGTAACGGCAATGACTTAACCTTCGTCTCCATGTCGCTAATGAAAGCTCTCATATATGTAGCTGTCGTTCACTTTAGCCGTACACAAATAAATCTTCACCGCTTTCTCTAGAAGAACGAATTATTTGTAGCATCTTTAGCTCTTTTCTTTGTGCACCAATCGTAGCAAATGGTATCCGAAACACCCTTTCATTCCACATAGGTTATAAACATTGATCGTTGATTAGTTTGTATGTACCTGTGTTGTTTTTCAGGCCAGTAACACTGAGAACTGATACCAGTTGGGTGGAGTCAATACTTGGTTACCTGAAGGTAGAAACCTTACAGAGAGCAAACACTCTGGCGATCTAGGAGAATGGGCCACTTTTTATTCACGACAATGTATACTCGGTCAAACTAAAAGTGGCCGGTCTCTTGAACACTAAGTTCCTTCGAGCGAGCGCGTGGTGTACAACCGTCAACTTATGTGGGCCGCTTTGGCTAACTCCATAATAAAAGCCATAAGGCACTGTTTTGGTCCACCTCCACACCGTGCTTGGGGTGGATCAATGGACAAACTACTTAGCTTCAACGCAAGCAGCTCGATATCGAATCTCCGTACTGGATTGCTATCTTTTATTTTTTTAGTACAACTCGTTTTACCATAATACAGTTATAATATTGCTTGTGTTGCTTCATTTTACTTACAAATACGAGGGCGAATCGAAGAGTAACGCACAATAATTTTTTTACACAAAAGTTTAATAGTTAAAACAACAACAAAAATCGCAAATGAACTTACACCTTTTACTTACTTTTCGACATAGTCACCAAGTTTCTCAACACATTTCTCCCATCGTGATACCAGTTTCAATATGCCCTGTTCGTGGAAGTCCGTTTCCTTGGAGTATAGCCATCTGCGGACTGCTGATTTCACTTCCGCATCTGTCGCAAAGCGTTGAACGGCCAGGAATTTCTTCATGGGACCAAACAGATGAAGGTCCGACGCTGCAAGGTCCGACTGTAGGGTGGATGCTGGAGCACCTCCCAACCAAATTTGGTTATTTTCTGAGGTGATTCATGTTGTGCCGTTTGTCACGAAGGGCACGACACAACTTCACCAAAGTTTTCATGTATGCTGCAGCATTCACAGTGGTCCCGTGTTCAGCAAAGTCCACCAATTCAACACCATGCATATCCCAGAACACCGTCACAAGCACTTTCCTAGTAGGTTGAGTCACTTTAAATTTTTTCTTCACTGGGGAACAAGTATATTTCCACTCCATACTTGCTTGCTTGGTTTCAGGCGTGTAGTGGTATGCCCACGACTCATCATTAGTGACAATTCCTTTCAGAAAGTCATGCCCTTCTGCGGTGTTCCGCGTTAGGTGATCCAAGCTCGTCATCATTTGCCGGCCCTTGTGGTTGTCTGTCAGGTTCTTAGGCACCCAACGTGCACCAACTTTACGAAATTTCAACGTGTCATGAAAAATATCGTACACTGTACCATAGGAAATGTTGAACTGTTGCGATAAGGTTCGCAGTTGCACACGCCGGTCGTTCAGAATTGCCCACTCAATGCCTCGACATTCTGCGGGGTTGCAGTTGTTTACCAGCCTCCCGGAGCGTGGCGAATCACTAAGGTTCACATGGCCCTCTAGGAAGAATGCACACCATCTGGAGACATTGCTACGGTCCATACAATCATCCCCATACACGCCACGCATGTCCCTGTAAATATCACTCGGTTTATGCCCTTTGGCCCACAAATATCGAACTACACCTTTCTGCTCTTCCACGTGGACGACAGTAACATGACGCCATCTTTTTTTGCGTACTTCACGTTTCTCTCGCTAGAGCTGCACATGAAACAAAAAGTACCCTCCGTAGTGAAAACTTCAAACTATATCTGTGTGAAATTGCCACATTCCAACTGCAATACCAAGGCAGAAAAAAAATTATTGTGCGTTACTTTTCGATCCGCCCTCGTATAAAGGTCAGTATAACTCAGTTTTATATATTAAGATAAGGTGAAATTTTGGTTATAAAACTAAACTGGCTATGAAACCGGTATTATGGGCTAATGAATAAACGTCACACACATAAAAATCAAGAAAACCTATTACCTATATGTTTACTCGTGTGCTTAAAATGAAAAGTTGAGTAGCTACACGGAGATTTGAACTTGCAACCTCAAGAACAGGAAGCTCTCTACCACTGAACTAAGAGTGCATTGTAACGAGCTTTAGCCTTGCTCCACTTGACAACCATAAAACAATAAAGTGTGTTTTGTTTACAAATATTCAGTGTTGAGACTTTTGTGATTACAGTTGGGTTCCCCATTATAACTACTACAAGAATATACGAAGTCTTGTGAACAAAGCCTGGCTGTTCCGAGCGCTCACGCGAGTACCCGATTTGAGCTCCGTCTCTCAGACGCCGGCCAGTTTTAAATTGACCGAGTATAGATACACAGGCTGGGCAGGCTAATCCATCAACACATCAAAACCGTCACCATTTGTAGTAGAAGTAAGGTGTTTGTGTTGACTTTTATACTTATTTCATTAGCTACAAAACACACACTCTATTGTTAAGGCCAACTGAGCTTCCTTTAGCAACAGTAATTCTGATTTCCTTCTAGTAACTTTCTTAGTATTGCTATCTGCATATGTGGGGTTTGAGAGCGGTGTATTTTCGTATGTTTGTTTCCTTGAAAGAGTGTGAATTAATAAAAATTTGATTCCTACTCGCATTTAGAAGTTTTAAAATGATGCTCCCTAATTCCGGTTATAGTGATTGATGAAATCAAGCTGAAATGATAGTACACCTTGCTTTAGTTATAAATATGTTTCTCTCGAAAACGCTGTATTTTCCGAAACAAATCACTGATGGTTTGTTTCAGTCATTATGTCAAAAAGGTATTTGGAACTTTTGGGGGAAATATTTCTATACCTCTATAATGTAAAATGCCTTCAAATAAAACTTGTAACAGTGATGTTATTAAAGGTAACATGTGTATGTTAAAGCAGGGTAACAGCATTCCCTAAAGAAGCATTTACTCACACAAACACAGGTACACACACACCTAGCTAGTTAAGAGGTATCCACATTGTGGTCAGACGTCAACAACGTGGTCAGCACTGGTTTTGACCGTTGCTCATTATTCACTCGGCAGGGAATGCAAGGATGAGTGACAAACACATTAAAACTGAAGGAGAGAACTCGACGCAATTGCCTACCAAATCTCAGAGCAGGAACGCTCTTCCTTTTAGTTTAGCGCATTCCTTGGCAATTTTATGTCGCGTTTGGCATTACCTACATGAATATTATAAAGAAAATGTGTGTGTGTGTTTTATTTATTTGAATAAATACATCACGAGCATCGCGTTAGATCAAAACTAGAACATCATACATAAACGACATATCAAGTAAAATTACTCTTAAAGGTCACAGTAAAAGCTTCCATTGGCAATTTATTAAAACAAATAACAGACATTGCTTCAAAGCGATGCTTAACCTTACCGATCGAGGGGCTTCGCTGTAACGTTTGAAGCTCGCATTCCCAGATTCGATTCTTGTCGACCGCCCATTCTACTTTGAATTTTTCATTGTTTTCCCTGGTCGGTTATTTCTCATCTACGACGATTCCCTTTCCATCATTTCCCTTTTATGTTTCAGCTCTGCTTGTAGGTTTCGCGGCGTATGGCGGTCACGGACAGACGCGCAGAAATCTTTAAGTTCCTAGCTCGAATACCCGAACCACCCAGAGTGGGTGATGAACGACCCATGCTACCAGACAGCCCTCTGGAGTCCATTGGCGATGCTCTTTCCTTACAACTAGGGTTGCCATAATCCAAGAACCAAAATCAAGGACATAATCCAAGCATTAATGCCGTCAGCAAAGGAATTGTCACTAGTGAAGAAAAGTAATGTTAGTTTGCATTAAATAACACTTAACCTCAAGTATGCGCAGTTTTAAAATGAATTTTGAAATTACGCGCTAAAATTCTGCACGATAATTTCCTAAATGTTGGCAGTATACACAGTTGAAGATCACTTTTCGTGTTGACGATTGCTTTTGTCGTTCCGAGACGCGAGCAGAGTCCAAAAACCTTATCTTACTTAAGTATACCCTTAATTTCAAAGGATATAAAAATAAAATATACTTTTTGGTGTATGTATTGTACTTACACACATACTTTACAAAACGACTCTTGTTCATTTCTTCCATGTTTAATGCTTGGAAATTGATCCATGTATTCTTCTCGAAAGTGAACTTTTCGTTTCGACAACAATTTATTTTAAAATTCCACGTAATGATGTTACCAGTAACTGTGGGTCGGGTTCGGTTTCAGAATTACCCTCCACGTGAATGTTAACCACAGAACGTACAAACACGAGGCAGGCACTACAAATAAAGGAACGGGAAACACAAAATCACAGAGAATCGATTATAGTTGCTTCCGCTATCACAGTTATCGCGAGATCGGCGATATGTCGATGGTCTTCGTCAGCCACGGTGTTGTCTTCTCGAAACTTCTATCGTAAGGAATGGTGAAATACTTCAACGGCGTTTGGCGGTAAAACTCAATTTAATAATAAAAACATTTTTTTTAGCACTCAATACTTTCGCGGACTTTTATCTCTTCGTCCAGGACATTCGTCTTCTAGCATAAAATCGCGGACTGTCCGCGAAATCCGCGATGTATGGCAACCCTACGTATAACAAGCAGCTGTCCGGTATCGCCACACACCACGAAACCTGAAACATGAGAATGAAAGGGAAACAGGGAAAGGACATCGTGATAGAAGTGAAAGCACCACAAGATAGGCTTGCCAATCAGGGAAAACTACGGAAAACTTCAGGTTAGAATGGGCGGTAGACGGGTTGAACCCGGAGCAAAAAGCAGGAAATCCACATTTTTGGGGCAGTCTGTACGTTGTATGGGGGAGGGGATGTCCGGGTGGTGATGATTTGCGTTGCTTGCAGAACCAATATTAACCCGTCCTGTGTGATATATTGATCCACCTTTACATCTTGTGTAACGTGCATGGAATGAGAAGAAGCAAATCATTGTTACTGGCGAACCCTACAAGAAAACCTGCTCTGGTTATGATCGCTCCTCGCGTATCAAAGGTCAGAGGCCAGCAACTATTTCCTTTCTTTTGATGCTATGCCGCTTTTACATCCATCATCGCCCCATTTACTTCACACCGAGTTTGTTATTGTTTGCGGCTGTAAAGGGACACGCAAGGAGATGAGAAAGAGTGGACAAAAGGCGTAATCTATATGAGTAATTTTCCTGTCCTTTCTTCTTTTCCTTTCTTCCTTAGAGTGTTTCCTCTGTATTCAATTATCTTTATTTTTTTTGTTACCTACTTCTGCATCGTAAAAGCTAATGGAACAGTCGCACTTATACCTTAGTGGTTAACAAATCTGCTTTAGACCTGAATAGGCACGGCACAAATGCTAGAAACTTTCCACCTGCTCCATTGCCTGACTAACTTGCCAACTTCCTGAAATTGAAACCCGTAAAACATTCCCTGTTCAGCAAAGCGTAATAATTTTGCGATGATGTGAAATTCAGAATGTGCAAAGTGTACAAAACTTACATGTAAAATAAATGAGAATTTCATTATATAAGAATCCTTGAAGAGCTGGTAGCACTCCTCCTTTCTGTCAACACATACTGAAACTCTTCCTGGTACCACAATAAACAGGTATTAAAATAAAGAACACCACTTCTTCGCCTGTACACAGATTTATAGTCCATATTTTACGTTATATCACAAACTGTACACAAAAACTGTCACCAAAAAGAACCAGCAATAGAATACGAATAAGATAAACAATATACATGAGAGAGTTGACTTTAGAATTCAGAATACTGAATCTTCGCACCCTGGTTACTAGAGGTAACATAAGCAAATTTTAAATCCCCACGCTATGTATTTTGTTGCAGCCCAGTGAAGCGCGACCAGATCGTGATGATGGACAGACACACAGATAAGCTCTGGTCTATCATAACACTGTTTACCATTTACTAGATGCCACTAGTGGTCTATACATTTTGTTGCAGCCCAGTGAAGCTGGACCATGATGATGAATGATAGACACGCAGATAAGCTCTGGTCTATCATAGCACTGTATACCATTTACTAGAGGTTACTAGTGGTGCTATACATTTTGTTGCAGCCCAGTGAAGGGGGACATTGATCATGATGAAGGATAGACACGCAGTTAAGCTCTGGTCTATCATAGCACTGTATACCATTTACTAGAGGTTACTAGTGGTGCTATACATTTTGTTGCAGCCCAGTGAAGGGTAACCATGATCATGATGAAGGATAGACACACAGATAAGCTCTGGTCTATCATAGCACTGTATACCACATACTAAAGTTTACTAGTGGTGCTATACATTTTGTTGCAGCCCAGTGAAGGGGAATCACGATCATGATGAAGGATAGACACACACAGATAAACTCTGATCTATCATAGAACTGTATACCATTTACTAGAGGTCACTAATGACGCTATACATTTGTTGCAGCCCAATGAAGGGGAACCATGATCATGATGAAGGATAGACACACACAGATAAACTCTGGTCTATCATAGGACTGTATATCATTTACTAGAGGTCACTAGTGCTGCTATACATTTGTTGCAGCCCAGTGAAGACGAACCATGATCATGATGAAGGATAGACACGCGGGTAAGCTCTGGTCTATCATAGGACTGTATACCATTTACAGGTCACTAGTGCTGCTATACACTTGTTGCAGCCCAGTGAAGGGGAATCACGATCATGATGGAGGATAGACACACACAGATAAGCTCTGGTCTATCATAGCACTGTATACCATTTACTAGAGGTCACTAATGACGCTATACATTTGTTGCAGCCCAATGAAGGGGAACCATGATCATGATGAAGGACAGACACACACAGATAAGCTCTGGTCTTTCATAGCACTGTATACCATTTACTACAGGTCACTAGTGCTGTTATACATTTGTTGCAGCCCAGTGAAGGGGAACCATGATCATGATGAAGGATAGACACACAGATAAGCTCTGGTCTTTCATAGCACTGTATACCATTTACTAAAGGTTACTAGTGGTGCTATACATTTTGTTGCAGCCCAGTGAAGGGGAACCATGATCATGATGAAGGATAGACACACAGATAAGCTCTGATCTATCATAGCACTTTATACCATTTACTAGAGGTCACTAGTGGTGCTATACATTTTGTTGCAGCCCAGTGAAGGGAAACCATGATCATGATGAAGTATACACACACAGATAAGCTCTGGTCTATCAAAGCACTGTATACCATTTACTAGAGGTCTCTAGTGGTGCTATACATTTTGTTGCAGCCCAGTGAAGGGGAACCATGATCGTAATGAAGGATGGTTATACAAATAAGCTCTGGTCTATCATAGGACTGTATACTCTTCAGTCTAAAATCTTAATATACAGCATAATGGAATAGAATTTAATGCATTCTCATGTCCGTAGTGAAAATCTATAACACTGAATCTCCCACAAAGTCGTAAAAACGCCTTCTTTGGCGTAAACTCGTAAAAGGTCCTCCATCCCCATACACTTTAGGGCAAACCGTAAAAGTTGGCAAGCTTGAAGTTACAAATAAGTTAGGTCATTCCAGTCCTACGGCATAGAAGTGTGTCAATTCATCAACTGAGTCCTTCTTGAAGACGTGGGGCGCAGTATTCGGCGAAACGTTGGGACTAAGACCTTAAAAAACATCCTGACAACATTGAGGACCGCCGTGAAGGCCTAAACAACTCAGTAAATCCATTAATCTAGTACAGATAGCGTATGAATCGGTATAACAATCTCTGTGCTGCGGGATAACAACTTATTTTACTTCCTGAATGCCTTAGGTAGAGGAAGTATTGCATATCAAGCGTGATGGCTAAGGCGATAGGTCCGTGTCTCGCTTTCAGGATGTCCCGGGTTTGATCTACGGCGACCACCCACTCTGATCCATTGATTTTTTCGGGTTTTCCGGGTCTTGAGGCGAATACTGGTTGGTTTCTTTTGTCCCCCGAATTTCCAGTCCCTCCATTAGTTACATTAACATTTTCATTCATCCTTCATCCCGGTGCAGCGTGGAAGGGAAAAATGATGCTCTCTGTCAACTTTCTCCGGCTCTCGACCTTCGGTCCTCTTGGCGGAGCGGGATACTCTGTGTGGGGCGATTCCGCGGTCTGTCTGCCCACTGCCGGAGTGCCTATATGTGGAATCTGTAGGGACCCTGCAATGGCCGTGCCGTCACTGCTGGTCCCGGCCGCCCGGTGTCTTCCTTCACCTCATCCCTCCATCCCGGAGGTGGCCCCTGGTGGGGCGACGGTACAATATCTTAATTCCTGGATCGGTGCCAAATTTCCTCCGCTTCGCAATCCAATCCAAAGGTATTGCATTTGAACAATAAATTTGATATCGAAACACATAGGTTCGTGTCATCTGAATTAGAAGCACTATTCTTAGCAAAATAACCCTTATTTGTTGCACTCACATCACCTTCTCTACTCAGTCTTCAAACTATTCTTATCGAAATTTATACTTGTATCTACTCCTTGTTAATCAAGAAATCGGTGCTCTTTGTATGAGCTGAAGAAAAAATCAATAGCGTCTTACTACTTGAAGGTGTAAGGATTTAAAAATTCAAATCAACAACAAAGAATGTCACGAAAATGGTTAGCTCCAACGATTATTTTATTAAAATAAATTGTGTGGTTTAACGAAGTCTACATTCTTTGTGTCGTAAGATTTTATGTATCTCTTAAATTTGCCAGTTATACAATAGTATATTATGCAACAATACTATTTAAGGTTTGTCAGTTATACAATAGTATATTATGCAACAATACTATTTAAAGTTTACCAATTATACAATAGTATAGTATGCAACAATACTATTTAAAGTTTACCAATTGTACAATAGTATAGTATGCAACAATACTATTTAAAGTTTACCAATTATACAATAGTATATTATGCAACAATACTATTTAAAGTTTACCAATTATACAATAGTATATTATGCAACAATACTATATAAAGTTTAACAATTATACAATAGTATATTATGCAACAATACTGTAATGTTAGTGATGAAAACGTGAGTATGTTTAAGAAACGAGCGATAGCGACTTTTATCATTTTCATACGAGCGAGGAACAGATGACAGCACTGTTGAGCACACGCTGTATGTATTGATTTTTGCAGGTAGCGTGAAAGCAACACATATTGAAGCAACTTAATTTATTAGCATAATAAAATCACAGAGAACAGAATTTATTTTATTTTAAATACACATATTTGTTTACCCGGGGAATGGATCCCAGTGGACTGCTGATATGGGCGACGTGCGCGCGCCGCCGAGTAAGATTTTAATGAGTCGCTGGAGTATTACGAGTGCTGTAACAGTTCAGTTATGTCACATGTTATCAGCATATAATAGTGTGCTCGATCATAAAGTGATTTACAATGAGGACGACTTCAAAGGCTATTCCCAGAAAATTCAAGATATACATTTTATTGCTCATGTAGGTAGATATCTTAAACACATCTATTTTAATCAAAATCGTTACACCGATTTTTCAGAAAATAAAAATTAGCGAACATTTCTATGTAAAAAGTAGAGTGGGGTGCGGCCATTTTCCTGAAAATTCGAGTCGTATACGTACAAGATGCTGAAATTACAGATTTGGTATTTAACAGATTTTTACTTTCTCTACCACGTATATAGTAGATAGGGAAGGATTGCATTCTACCAAAACAAATTGATACCGAGATTTCACCGGAAATGCGTGTTCTGAGGTCGCCTGAATCCAAAAGCATTTTTAGAAAAATGTCCGTGCGTGTGTGTGTGCGCGCCTGTGAACAATATAACTTAAAAACCAAAATTCAGATAAACACCAAGCTTGGTATTTAGGTTCAGTACCTGCCAAAGATGCGCCGCGAAGATTTTCAACTAAATTCCCCCCCTACTATCCTTTACAAAGAACGTTTTCGATTTTTTTTAAAAAAAATTCTCTAACGAGTTTCATTAAAATATCGTATATTAAGATATTTATATGAGAAATCATATGTATATATTGAATTTTCTGGGAGTGGCCTGTGAAGTCCTCTTCATTCAGAAGGAATTTTGTATAATCTTGTATAACGTTAAGTGAAGCACAAAAATGTACCACAAAAAATGTAGACCTCTTTAAGACACACAATGTAGTTGAAATAAGTTTTTCTCTAGCATAAGCCGTTTCTGAGATATCCGTTATTAAACGTTCGAATTGTTCATTACTTTTCATTGCTTTAGTCTCGTCGATTTTCAGTTGTTTCTCTTGATGTCATGGAAACAGTATGGAATTTTAAGGCCAGCATATAGCGTCCAGTTGTTAAACATTTGACTATCGCTGTTCTCTTTGTATCTATAACGAAATGTGTAATGTAGCTGTTTCTGCAAAGGTTTATTTGGATTAAAACGTGGTAGATAGAAAAATAAGCTTTAGTTAGAATAGTTTGTATACCCATTAATAAAGATATAGGGTAGAGAAGGTCTTGTGAATATATCACAGCAGATTTTTCCTTTTTCCTTTTACAAATGCCGCTTTTTATTCAGAGAGCTTCAAAACGTGTGTTTCCAATGAAATTTGTGGGTGGAATACAGCATTTCCCCTACTTACTACACGTAGTAGCAAACACAAAGAGTATTTTATTGTAGCTGAGAACGTTACATCACTTTGCTTAATATCATCATTGATATTCATAATGATTATGATAATGCTGCTATTAGCGCTAATTATAATAAATTTCCTTCCTGTTTTGAAACGCCGCAGTTACCACACGCGCTGTTCTTCCTCTACTTACTTCACATATTGTTTATTTTCTTTTGCTACTCGCATCTTAATTGATATTGCTGTACACATGCTTAAACCTTCCAACAGTTTCTACTTTCTGACCATAACCAGTTTTAAAGTCTTCATTCGTATATACATACTAATATTATAAACAGAATAAATGTTTCTCAGAGAGAGAGAGAGAGAGGTTCCACACAAAAGAGTATTCACCCAAAATACACGATTTGTGACTCCTTGAATCCAAAAGAAGCATTTTTAGGAAAATCTTCGTGTATGTGAGAGAGAGAGAGAAATTAAACTGAGTTTTATTTATGGACGCTCTTTAACTGCTGTGGTCCTTAGCGTCCTGTTCTATACTGGGCGTGAAATACAGGTAATTTAGCTCAGAGGCCTCTTTATCAGGCTTGAGGTTCTTTTACGTGCCGTATATCTACGACACTGGACCACCGGCTTTACTTCCCTTCCGAAGGAAGCCATGCTAAGCATTCTTCAAAATCCACCTCCTCGGTCGGGTTTGAACCCGCGATGGGGTGTGCGTGTATCAGCAGAGACGATTCCACACAACAGACATTTCACCGAAAATACATGTTTTGAAACCCCTGAATCCAAAAAGAGCATTTTAGAAAAATAATCGTATGGATGTCTGTGAGAAAGAGAGAGAGAGAGAGAGAGAGAGAGAGAGAGAGAGAGAGAGAGAAAGAGATTCCAAACAAAAAATTTCACCGCAAATACACGTTTTGAAATTCCCTGAATACAAAAAACATTTTTAGTTAAAGGGTATATGGATGTGTGTGTGTGTTAGAGAGAGAGAGAGAAAGAGAGAGAGAGAGGTGAGATTCCACACAAAAGAGATTTCACCCGAAAGAACGTTTCACCCGAATAACGTCCCTGAATTTAAGAGAAGTACTTTTAGAAAAAGTACTGTGCATGTTTGTGGTATGCGAGAGACAGAGACGGAGGGAGGGATGGAGAGATCCCACACAAAAAAAATTATCCGAAACGTATGTTCTGAGACTCCCTGAATCCTAAAGAAAAACTTTTAGGAATAGCTGTATGTGTAAGAGAGAGATGAGATTCCACACAAAAGACATTTCAAGCGAAATACACGTTTTGAGACTTCTTGAATACAAAAGAAAAAGATTTAGAAAAAAGTTCGCACGAGTGTGCGTGAGAGTGAGGGAGAGGGGGAGAGAGAGAGAGAGGGCGATGAGATTCCACACCAAAGACATTTCAAGCGAAATACACGTTTTGAGACTTCTTGAATACAAAAGAAAAAGATTTAGAAAAAAGTTCGCACGAGTGTGCGTGAGAGTGAGGGAGAGAGAGAGAGAGAGAGAGAGAGAGAGGGGGGGGCGATGAGATTCCACACCAAAGACATTTCACTCTAAATACACGTTTTCAGACTCCCTGAACCAAAAGAAACATTACTAGAAAAAGAACCGCGCGTGAGTGTGTGGTGTGTCACTATATCTCAAAATCGAAAAATCGATTATATACCAAACTTGGTATTTACACTACGTGATCAAAAGTATCCGGACACCTGGCTGAAAATGACGTACAAGGTCGCGGCGGTCCTCCATCGGTAATGCTGGAAGTCCATATGGTGCTGGCCCACCCTTAGCCTTGATGAAGTGTTCACTCTCGCAGGCATACTTTCAATCAGGTGCTGGAAGCTTTCTTGAGCAATGGGAGCCCATTCTTCACGGAGTGCGGGACTGAGGAGATGTATCGATGTAGGTCGGTGAGGCCTGGCACGAAGTCGGCGTTCCAAAACATCCCAAAGGTGTTCTATAGGATTTAAGTCAGGACTCTGTGCAGGCCAGTCCATTACAGGGATGTTATTGTCGTGTAACCACTCCGCCACAGCCCGTGCAGTATGAACAAGTGCTCGATCGTGTTGAAAGATACAATCGCCATCCCCGAATTGCTCTTCAACAGTGGGAAGCAAGAAGGTGCTTAAAATAGCAATGTAAGTCTGCGCTGTGATCGTGCCACGCAAAACAACAAGGGGTGCAAGCCCCTTCCAGGAAAAACACAACCACACCATAACACCACCACCTCCGAATTTCGCTGTTGGCACTACACACGCTGGCAGATGACGTTCACCGGGCAATCACCATACCCACAACCTGCCATCGGATCGCCACATTATGTACCGTGATTCGTCACTCCACACAATGTTTTTCCACTGTTCAATCCTGTAATGTTGACGCTCCTTACACCAAGTGAGGCGTCGTTTGGAATTTTCCTGCGTGATGTGTGGCTTATGAGTAGCCGCTTGACCATGGAATCCAAGGTTTCTCACCTCACGCCTGTCATAGTACTTGGAGTGGATCCTGATGAAGTTTGGAATTCCTGTGTGATGGTCAGGATAGACGTCTGTCTATTACTCTTTACGGCCCTCTTCAAATGTCGGCGGTCTCTGTCAGTCAACAAACGAGGTCGGTCTTTACGTTTTTGTGGTGTACATGTCCCTTCACGTTTCCACTTCACTATCACATCAGAAATAGTGGACCTAGGGATGTTTAGAAGTGTGGAAATCTCGCGCACAGACTTCTGACACAAGTGACACCCAATCACCTGACCACGTTCGAAGTCCGTGAGTTCCACGGAGCGTCCCATTCTGCTGTTTTACGGTGTCTAATGACTACTGAGGTCGCGGATAATGAGTACCTGGCAGTGGTGGCAGCCCAATGCACCTAAGATGAAAAACGTATGTTTGTGGGGTGTCCGTACTTTTGATCACATAGTGTAGGTTACACATTATTCAAGGAGGCGAAATGGAGGTTTTCCGCCACCCTAAACTATCTATCCTTTACCTGGAAAAATGTTTGTTTTTCATATTCTGAAAAAGTCTCCAGGGATTTTGATTAAAATGCCAAATAATTAATTGTTCTTCAACTCAAGCCGTATGTAGCCTAAAGTTGGAAAGGTAGAATCAGGCTGAAAAATTGAAGGCCATATACGGGATCTGAACCAAGTGAGCTACCATGGCAACATGCTGGCACGGCATTAAATTCCCCAACTGATTCGCATTTTTCGCGGTAACCACAACGCGGTCTCAAATTCATTTTCAGGTTACATAACCCAATGGCGACTTAAACGTCGGAAGTACTTTAAGTCCGGGCTTCATAGTTTAACCAACTATTAGGTCAGTCAATGGTGATTCATTATTCTTGACACAAGTTGTGTATAGTACAAGGTTGAACAGGTAGAATCAGACTGAAAAATTTAATGCCATACCTGGGATTTGAAGCCAAAGATCCGTGGTTCAGATTCCGGCTATGGCATTGTATCTTTCAATCACATACTACCTTCCCGAAATACCATAGGTTTCAGATATCTGCTTCACAAATAAAATGTATGTCTTGAATTTTCTGGGAGCAATCTGAAGTCCTCATTCTGAATGAGTTGTAGAACTGGTAAAACATAAAAGACACACAAAATCTTATTATTTATGTTAAGGTAATGCATCCCTGAAATTTAATAAAATACTGTGAAGTGAGTTTTTTTATAATAAAATAAAACGAATAATTATAAACTTTAAGAAACCATACAGCCTTTCCCACTTCCTAATTTTAAGCACCAATTGACTGAAACTATAAATCGACAGACGCATGTCCGACTTTAAATCTGGTTTCATTGCTAACTTTTCTTCAGGATTTTTCCATACTCAGAATGCTCCATACGATTCAACTTTTACTTTCTCTGCTACGTATAGTAAGTAGGCAAGTTTTATATTTCACCCAAAAATTCAATGTCGAGATTTCAGGGGAAATACATGTAAGTAGGATAGCCACCGAACTTTGTATTTGGATTGAGTACCTTCCAAGGATGCGACACGAAGATTTTCACGAAAATCCCTACCCTACCCTAAAGTACCCTTTACATGGAACATTTTACAAAATTTTTGATTCTCTAAAAAGTTGCTCTAATGCTTTTGATTACAATTCCATATATAAAGATATTCACATCAGAAATAAAATGTATATATTGAATTTTCTGGAAATAAAGGACTTCATTCGGAAGGAAGTTTATATAATCTTGTATAACTAGTAAAGTTTAAGCGATAGACAAACGTACTACATAAAAAATGTAGATCCCTTTAAAACACACAATTTATTTGAAATCATTTTTTTTGTGGCATCACACATATCCGAAATATCCGTTATTAATGGTTTGAATTGTTCAATATTTTGTCATTCTTTTGGAGTCCTTTCGATATTCAGTTGCTTCTGGCGATTGCAAGCAAAGAACATGGAATTTTAAGGTCAGTACATAGTATTCACTTCTTAAACATGTAACTATCAATATTACCTTTATATTTACAACGATATGCAGCTATTTCCGGAATATTTCATCTCGATTAAAATGCGGAAGATAGGAAAATCAGCTTTCGTAAGAATAATTTGTATACCAACTAATAAGGCTACAGAGGGTAGAGAAAGTCATTTGAATGCAAAACGTCAGATTTTTATTTAAAAATCTGACAACTCTTATAAATAAACTATCAACTTTTGAAGACTTAACAAATTTGGAGAGTACAAGAAGTAATAATTTTTCTGCATTAATTAGGGTTAATATAAAAAAAAACCGAAAAAGATTTTTTTTAAACTCAGTTACCATACAAGCTGAATTTTGTATCAATACTTTTACTTGCTATACCACGTATATAGTAGGTAGAGAAAGTATTGCATTCCACACAAAACTTCACAGAAAACATATGTTTTGAGACACCTTGAATAAAGAAAAAGATTTTTAGAAATAGGTCAGTGTATCTGTGAACAGCATAACTCAGAAACCAAAAGTCGGATAAACACCAAACTTGGTATTTAGGTTCAGTATCTTCCAGAGATGCGACACGAAGATTTTTAAGAAAATCCTCCTACCCCAAACTACCTTTACATGGAATGCTATTCCAAATTTTTTATTTTCTGAAAAATGGCTAACAATTTTGATTAAAACACCATATATTAAACATATTTACATGACAAATAAAATGTGTTATTTGAATTTTCTGGGGATAGCCTATGAAGTCCTCTTCATTAGGAAGGAACTGGTAAACGTTAAGCAATAAATCAAAACGTACTACACAAAAACTTTAGATCTCTTTAAAACACACAATTTATTTCAAATAACTTTTATGTGGCGTAAGGCATTTCCGAGATATACATTATTAATGGTTGGAATCGTACACTACTTAGCTATTCTTTTTAAGTTCCATCGATTTCCAGTTGTTTCTCCGTAAGGGGGGGGTTCCGAACCCTTCAGCTGCCGTGGTGCAGGCGCCGCGGACCCTGAGCACTCGTGCTACTTCTGACGTCATTAGAAGTACGCCGGGCCGAACATTCGAGCCCCTCCCGATACAGTTGTTCGGATTGGGTTGGACTCGGCGGGGCAGTGGCTCCCGATACGAATGGGAGATTGGGTAGGCCTGCCTGGTTTGTCCGCCCAGGAGGGGTTGTGAGACGCCCTGATGTCTCCGGCACCAACCATGCGCGAGAGTTGGTAGATAGTAGCTAGATTGCTGTTGTGCCCATCGTGGTTAACGGTAGTCGCCCCATTTCGGGATGACGCGCGTAAGTGGCGTATCCACTTCCATCCTCGCGTAAGGGGGGGGCTTTTTAGACTCAAGGTATTGGCCTCATGGGAAACCCCCACGGTTAGCTGGCGCTAGTCCTGGGTTCTGGAGGGGGCTTGGGGTTAAGGCTCTTGCCCTGGTAGACCTTCATTCAACATGTTTCTCGCGATATCATGGAAACAGTATGGAATTTTAAGGTCAGCATATAACGTCCAGTTGTTAAACATTGAACTATCGCTGTTCTCTTTGTATGTATCACGAAATGTGTAATGTAGCTATTACTTTCTCTACTACGTATAGTAAGTAGGGGAAGTATTGTATTCCACCCAAAAATTCGATACCAAGTTTTCACCGGAATTACATGTTTTGAGACCCCTGAATCCAAAAAAATCAATTTTGGAAACATGTCCGTGTGTGTCTGTGTGTCTGTCTGTGTGTGTGTCTGTGTGTCTGTCTGTGAACAGCATAACTCAAAAACGAACAGTTGGATAAACACCAAACTTGGTATTTAGGTTCAGTATCTTCCAGAGATGCGACACGAAGGTTTTCAAGAAAATCCCCCCACCCCAGATTACCCTTTACATGGAAGATTTTTCGAAAATTTTAATTTTCTCAAAAATGGCTCTAACGATTTTGATTAAAATATCATATGTTTAAGATATTTTCATGACAAATAAAATGTATATCTTGAATTTACTGGGAACGTCTCCAAAAGTATTCTTCATTGTGAACGACTTTTGCATAACTGGTAAACCATAAGAGATAGACAAAATTTTACTACACAAAAAAAGTAGATCGCGTTAAAATACACAATTTATGTCATATACATTTTTTTGTTGAGTGAACCATTTTCGAGATATTACTTGTTATTCCCTTAAATTTTTCAATACTTATTTTCTCAAAATTCGAATTCGTTATTCGGTTTTTTTGTCTTGGATATGCAAAGAGTATTAATCTGTGTGAAAGGGAATGGTGCTGCACCTAGCAACCAGCTATTAAGAGATATGTATGTGCTTAAAGGCTACTGTATTTCCACATTGCCCATGTAAATATGTATTCCCCTTACATCTACAAGAAAATTAGCAATAAGATAGACTCTGCAAATGTTTATCTCGATTAACATGAAGAATATGGAGAATAAGCGTTTGTATAAATAGTTTGTACAAGAGTAGAGAAAGTCATGTGAGTGAAACACATCAGATTTTTTTATAAAGGTTTGTTTGGATTAAAATGAAGTAGACAGGAAAATAAAGTTTCGTAAAAATAATTTGTATACCCTCTAATAAGCTATAGGGGTAGAAAAAGTGTTGTGTATGTAAGACATCATATTTGTTTTATTTGGACTGTGAACTTACACGGTAGGAAATTAATATTTAAATAAGCCTGCAAGCTATAATTTTGAAACATAATATAAATATTGGTCTTGTTGTGCATAATAACTGGCATCAATTTCAACAAAGTATCTTTCACATTGTGGATTTTCGAAATTTAACATAATACATTACTTTAAATAACTTTTTGTAAGGTTAACACTTCCCAAAAGTTCTTTGTTATTAGTTTAAAGTTTTGAATTCTTATGCTTCTTTCAAGCATAAGTCGTTAATTTTTTTTCCTAGTGCAAGCAGCATAGGATTTCAAAGTAATCACATAGCGATCGCTTTTTAAAAATGTGACTATCGCTTTAACCTACTGTATTCTTCTTAAAGCTATAACAAAATGTGTAACGGAAGTTTATCTGTAGCAATGTCACAAGTGGATCCCAAATCATCGATACATTTTCTAGTCACGAAATGATGAGACAATTTGTGTAGAGGATTTGGAAATCTTGACTGGCATTTACTAAGACTATTTTATGAATGAAATAAAGTGATTTCTCCAAAAATAATGATTATAATAATAAAATCATTAAATATTTATATTTATTTGCAAACAGGGGTTGTTTTCGAAAACAGAATCGGTCATATAGATATTATTTTCTGCCATCTGGTGGAATGTGCAGTGGAAATTTGCTATTCTTTTATCTATGATTGTAAGAATGCCCATGGTAGAGAAAATATGAAACAAATAAAACCAATATTATTGACATTATAGGTTATGACTTTCTTTACAGAAAAAAGGCTGATAAATGTTCACTTGTTTGAATTCATTTGTTTATTATGAACATTATATAAAAACAATTATCTCGTTAATTTTATAGTGTATTCCTTGCACTCTTCTCCAGTTGATTACCTCATATTCATGCTATAAAAACAATGTGGAATGTCACAGCTAAAATGTCACAAGAAATGTATTTTAAGGAATATCATATAAAGTTCAATTAATTTGAAGACCAGGAGTTTCAAGAGACGAGTGATGCAAGGAACGCGAAAAGAAAACCGCCTCAAAACTTTCCGGAAAAAAAGAAAGGTTAGTGCAGTGGTTTTTAAGTCCCAAGAATATGAAACAATGAAGAGAATAACCCTGAAGAATTACAAATGAAGTTCTTCCTTATTGCTGCGCTAGAATTGACTGCCTAATTAATAATCCCGTCTATATCTTCATTTATAGCGTCACCAAATCTCGTTTCTGGTATTTTTACTCGTATGTTTAAACGTAGCGGCATTCATTGTTGTAGCTGAGTCAGTGCGAAATGATACTCCAGTATTAAAAAATCTTTTGTCTTGCGCTCACATGACTTTATCTACTCTTCTGCAAATTATCTTTACAAACGTTTATTGTTAGTTTTCTTGCAGGTGCAAGGGGAATATGGTAGACTTTAAGCGATAGTGAAATGTTTTAAGAGCTGGTTGCTATATGGAGTATTTCATTCCCTTTGTATGTCCAGGACATTAAAAAACGAATAACGAATTACCATTTGAGAAAAAGTATAAGTATTGGAAAATTCAAATATATGACAAGGAATACCTCGGAAATGGTTCACTCCACAAAAAATGTATATGACATAAATGTTTGTTTTAACGAGATGTACACTTTTTGTGTTGTAACATTTTGTCTATCTCTTACGGTCTGCTAGCTATGCAGAAGTCATTCAGAATAAAGAGAACTTTTGGAGACATTCTCAGAAAATTCAAGATTTATGTTTTATTTGCAATAAAAATATCTTAAGCATATGATATTTTAATCAAAATCGTTGAGCCATTTTTGAGAAAATCTAAATTTTCGAAAAATGCTCCATGTAAAGGGTAGTCTGAGGTGGGGGAATCTTGTCGCATCTTTGAAGGATACTGAACCTAAATCTCAAGCTTTGTATTTCCGGTGATCTCTCGATATCGAATTTTTGGGTGGAATGCAACACTTCCCCTATACGTAATAGAGAAAGTAAAGAACGAGGTGATAAAAGATATTTCGATAACCATTGAGCAGAAGTTATTCCTTTAAACGTGATGGTCATTATTTCCCATTGCGACATGAGTGAAATAGTTGTCAAATAACAAGTATAGGGACTTTCAACAACAGTGTCCTATCTTTAACTTGTGATAGCTGCCGTTGTTATTGAGTTACAGCAGTCATTTTTTCATGTGGTTACAATTGTTGTTGACAAATAGCCATGGAAAGTTACAACACGTAGAAATTGTGAAAATTTATTATTAAAAAGGATCATCTATTCGCCAAACCTTCCATGTATTGCGTGAAGTTTACGGTGTGCATAATCGTCCCTGTGAGAGAACGATTCGGCGTTTGATCGATAAATTTGAAAGAAGTGGTTCTGTCAGCCATCAAAGAACGCCTGTACGTAATCGACGTAAGTGCTCCAAGGAAAACATAGGCGCCGTTCGTGAGAGTGTACGCGAGAACGGAAACAAATCAATTGCTCGTCGAGCGCAAGAATTGGGGCTTTCACCGACCACAATTTGGCGAATTCTGCATCTGGACTTGAAGTTTCACACTTACAAAATGGTTTTAACTCAAGAAGTAAAGCCCAACGACCATAGGTTGCGCCGTGTATTCGCTGACTCGGCTATGGAGCAATTGGAAGCTGACGCCAATTTTTGTCGAAAAATCATCTTCAGCGACGAAGCCCACTTTTGCATGGATGGTTGTGTTAACAAACAAAATTTTCGCTATTGAAGCAATTACAATCCAATGCAGATTCAAGAACTACCACTTCATCCCCAAAAGGTTACTGTGTGGTGTGGATTTTGGTATGGTGGAATCATTGGTGCATATTTTTTCCAAGATGAAAATAGAGAAGCTCTAACTGTCAATAGGGAAAAGTACCGAGCTCTTATAAGGGACTATTTTTGGCCTCAATCTCAGAAACATCTGATTCCAGCAAGATGGTGCCACATGTCATACTGCTGTCGAAACAATCGATCTTCCGAAGGAGAAGTTCAGAGGTTTCATCATTTCCCGTGGTGGTGAAGTTAACTGGCCCCCGAGGTCATGTGATTTAACGCCGTTGAATTACTTCTTGTGGGGTTATGCTAAATCTCGAGTTTATGTCAACAAGCCAGAAACAGTAAATGATCTTGTGAATAACATCACGCGTGTTATTCGTGAAGTTGGATCTAATTTACGTTCTTTTGTCATTGAAAATTGGGTCAACCGTATACGCGCAACCCAACAAAGTCGCGGCGGTCACTTAACTGATGTTCTCTTCCACACGTAATGACATTAATTATGTTCCAAAATAAAAAAAGAAATAAACCTCTATCATTTATAGAATGTGTTTTATTTAAGTTCAAAGATAGGACACTCTTGTTGAAAGACTCTATACATAGAAGAATAAGATTTTGTAAGAAGGGTGAGTAGGGAAAGTCATGCCATATTTTTAGTTTAAGTTAGGTATTTATTTAGGTTAATATTGGTATCATTTCAGTAACATTTGGCAGTAACATTTTAAATGCAGTTTGCTAATGATAATGTATATGAGAATATGAGGCGGCAGTGACAGTTCAGAAGATCACTGAATGATTAATGTGCAATGCAGTGCAGTCTGGGCTTATTCCCCGTGCACTTGCTCCCTGTATTTGGGTCATATTAGGATAAGAGTAAGTCACGTCTACGCGGTCCTTAGAGGGGATTGGGAATCTGTTCCCCTTTCTCAAGACTCACTCAACCTGACATCTTAATGCAGGTCGTCATGATTGTGTCTGAGCCTTACACAGCATGTTCGATCCCAATGCAGTTCTCAAAACACCCTTCTTTAAAAACCTTTTAATTTATGTCTTGTTCCGAACACATTTTAGTTGGTGGAGCACAAGGTGCTGCATTCACACGACTTGCTCTATCCTCTCTCCCTTTACAAAATTACTCCTACATAAATTTATTTTTCTATTTACTACATTTCAATTCAAATAAACCTATACAGAAATATCTGCATTACACATTTCGTTATAGATACAAAGGGAACGATAGTCAAATGTTTAACAACTGGACACTATATGCTGGCCTTAAAATTCGAAACTGTTTCCATGACATCGCGAGAAACAACTGAATGTTGACAGGACTTTAAGAGAATGATCAAGTATTGAACAATTCGAACTATTAATAACGTAGATATATCTCGGAAATAGTTTATGCCACAAAAAGTTTATTTGAAATAAACCGCGTGTTTTAAAGAGTACTACATTTTTACTTTCTCTGCTGCTATAGTAAGTAGAACTATTGCATTCCATCGAAAAATTCGATTCCTGAATCCAAATAAAGCATTTTTGGAAACATGTCCGTCTGTGTGTGTGTGTCTGTGTAAAAGTCAGATAAATACCAAACTACGTATTTAAATTCAATATCTTACAAAGACGCGACTCGAAGATTTCCAACAAAATCCCCCTATACCAAACTACCCTTACATGGAAAACTTTTCGAAATTTTTAAATTTCTAAAAATCTGATATGTTACACTCACATGACTTTCTCTACTCTTGTACAAAATATTTTTACAAACGCTTATTCTCCATATGCTTCATGTTAATCGAGATGTTAATCTTATTGCTAGTTTTCTTGTAGATGCAAGGGGAATATGGTAGGTTTTAAGCGATAGTCAAACATTTTAGCAGCTGGTTGCTATGTGGAGTATTTCCATTCTTTTTGCATTACCAGGACAAAAAAAATGAATAACGAATTTGAGAAAAAGTATAGGTATTGGAGAATTTAAGGGAATAATAAACAATATCTCGAAAATGGTTCACCCAACAAAAAAAATGTATATGACATAAATTGTTTATTTTAACACGATATACATTTTTGTGCAGTAAAATTTTGTCTATCTCTTATGGTTTACCAGTCATGAAAATATCTTAAACATATGATATTTTAATCAAAATCGTTAGAGCCATTTTTGAGAAAATTAAAATTTTCGAAAAATGTTCCATGTAAAAGGTAATCTGGGGTGGGGGGATTTTCTTGAAAACCTTCGTGTCGCATCTCTGAAAGATACTGAACTTAAATACTAAGTTTGGTGTTTATCCGACTGTTCGTTTCTGTATTATGGTGTTCACAGACAGACACACAGACATACAGACACACACACACAGACACACACATGCACATGTTTCCAAAAATGTTTTATTCTTGGATTCAGGTGGTCTCAAAACATGTATTTCCGGTGAAATCTCGGTATCGAATTTTTGGGTGGAATACAATACTTCCCCTACTTACTATACGTAGTAGAGAAAGTAAAAATAGCTCTAATGATTTTGTTTGTAATGCCATATATTAAAGAGACAATACAATACATGTCAATCTTGAATTTTCTGGGAATAGCCTCTGAAGTCCTCTTCATTCGGAAGGAATTTTGTATAATCTTGTATAACTAGTAAATGTTAACTGATAGACGAAAAAGTACCACACAAAAAAGGTAAATCTCTTTAATACATACAATTTATTTCAAATATCTTTCTTTGTAGCATTGGTCATTTTCGAGATATCCGTCATTAATTGTTCGAAGTCCCATCGATTTTCAGTTGTTTCTCGCGATGTCATGGAAACAGTATGGAATTTTAAGGCAGCATATAGCGTCCAGTTGTTAAACATTTGACTATCGCTGTTCTCTTTGTATCCATAACGAAATGGGTAATGTAGCTGTTTCTGTAAAGGTTTATCTCGATTAAAATGTAGTAGATAGGATAATAAGGTTCAGTAATAGTAATCCTTGTACCTACTGATAGAGGATAGAAAAGTCATGTGAATGTATGACATCAGAATTTTTATGTAGTACGTTTTCGCCTGTCACTTAACGTTTATTAGTTATACAAGATTATATAAGATTCATTCCGAATGAAGAGAACTTCAAAGGCTATTCCCAGAAAATTCAAGATATACATTTTATTTGTCATGTAAGTATATTTAATATATGGTAATTTAATCAAAATCGTTAGAGCCATTGTTTAGAGAATCAAACATTTCGAAAACTTTTTCGTGTAAAAGATAGTTTGGGGAGTCTATGTGTTGTCATGGTGTTCACACACACACACACACACACACACACACACACACACACACACACATGACCTTTTTATAAAAATGCTTCTTAATTCTATACCTTCTCTACCTAAGTACTATATACGTGCTAGAGAAAAAAAATGCAATAGGCTAAAGTGATAGTCAGATATTTAAAAACGGGTGGCTATGTGATGACTTTCAAATTGCATGCTCTTTACACGATCAAGAAACGAATAGCGACTTATTTCTCGAAAAATGTTATAGTTACATTCACAGACTTTCTCTACCCATTATCGTTTATTTTTATATATTTTCAAGATACTATTTTTGGGAAAGCTTACTTTTCTATCTTCTTCATGTTAATCGAGATCTATCTTTGCAGAAATAATTTCATTACACATTTCGTTACAGTTACAAGGGGAGATAGAGGAAATCGGATCGATAGTCAGATGTTGAAAAGCCGGATGCTCTAAGCTGGCCTTGTTATTCCATACTCTTGCTATGCTATCGCCAGTAACAATTGAAGATTCTCAGTACGTTTTACAAAAAATGAAATAACGTGTTGAAAAACTGAAACCAATAATAAAGAATACCTCGGAAATGGTTAGGACACAAACAATTGTCATAATCTGTGTGCTTTAACAAGAGCTACATGTTTTTGTGTTTGTAAGACTTTGTCTATCTCTTACAGCTTACCAATAATACTTTTAAGTATGCAGAATGTAAAGTACTTCAAGTTTAAGATTTACAAGTTATTTTTTGTGCTAATATATGTTAAGTACTTATATCATACTTTAAGCAAAATCTTTAGAGGTATTTTTGAGAAAATAACACATAAAAGTTTTTTCCATATAAAGGGTAGTTCATGGTGGGGGATTTTCCAAAAACTCTTCATTGGAAAAACAGCAACTTAACCAAGTTTGAGGTTTAACTGACTTTTAATTTTTCAGTTATGCTGTTCAAACAAACACACCTGCACACCCGGTCCTTTCTTATCAACATATTCAGGGCGTTGCAAAACATGCATTTCTGCTGAAACATCAGTATCGAATCACTTTCTCTACTACGTATAGTAAATACGGGAAATATTGAATTCCACCCAAAAATTCGATACCGAGATTTCGGCGGAAATATGTGTTTCGAGGCCCCTGAAACCCCCCCCCCCAAAAGGATCCGTGTGTGTGTGTGTTGAAAAAATTAAATTGAATTTTACTTATGGGCGCTCTTTAACTACTATGGTCCTTAGCGTCCCATTCTATATTGGGCGTGAAAGCCTGGTAATTTTGCTCAGAGGCCCCTTTATCAGGCTTGAGGTTCTTTTACGTGCCGTAAATCTACGACACGGGACCACCGGCTTTACTTCCCTTCCGAAGGAAGCCATGCTAACGATTTTACGCCCGAAAATAATGCATCGCCCACCACTGGGTTTGAACCCGCGAACTCAGGAAATAGAGGCTAACATGGTAACCACTAGACCACGGAGGACAACTGTGTGTGTGTGTTATTACCACCACTCAAAAACGAAAACTCGGATAAGTACCAAAATTGGCATTTAGATTCTTTGCCTCCCAAAGATGCAAAACGGAAATTTTCAAGAAAATTCCTTCTCTACAACGACATTTTTCGATAATTGTGATTTTCTAAAGAATAGCTCAAACCATTTTGATTAAAACACCGTATATTAAAGATATTTACATGACAAATAAAATATATATTTTGAATTATCTGGGAATAGCCTGTGAAGTCCTCTTCATTCGGAAGAACTTTTGTATAAGCTTGTATAACTGGTAAACGTAATCATAGCTGAAAACGTACTACACAAAAAATGTAGCTCTCTTTAAGAGACACAATTTATTTCAAATACGCCTTTTTTGGCATAAGCCATTCCTGAGGTATCCGTCATTAATGTTTCGAATTGTTCATTTCTTTATAGTTTTTTCAAGTCCTTTCAACATTCAGTTGTTTCTCGCGATGTCATGGAAACAGTATGGAATTTTCAGGCCAGCATATAGCGTCCGGTTGTTAAACATTTGACTATCGCTGTTCTCTTTGTACCTATAACGAAATGTGTAATGTAGCTGTTTCTGTAAAGGTTTATTTGGATAAAAATGTAGTAAATAGAAAAATAAGCTTTATAAGAATAGTTCGTATACCTATTAATAAAGATAGAGGGTAGAGAAATTCTTGTGAATGTATAAGATCACAATTTTTAGGTGTAATACAATACTTCCCCTATTCTATAGGAAACCGGCAGAGAAAGTAAGAAGGTAATGTAAGGATATGCTTGAACCTCAAACGCGTAGCAGAGCGTCGGCATTGTAACTTCTATGGTTCGAACCCTGACAGTGATAATGGCTTTGTTAACTCTACTCAACATAAACGAGCCATTGAAACGTACAACAACGACGCCATAAATGGACTTCCTTTGTCAAATGTGCAATCTTCGGCTTCTAAATAATTTACATCCTATACGTATTGCTCACGGCAAGATTCGAGGCTGCGACCTCTTCGTCATCGACCAGGTACCTGCCTCAAGGACAGGGTCGCTTGAAGAATGAGAGCGCGATTTACATTACGTAGACTGTTTGGTATTTCCGTTTGAGGTTCGACGCCAGTAATGTGCAAATGGACATACAGGGCTGTGGAGAGTACGGTAAAGAAATTGCAGCATTCAGATAATGACGTAACATACTGCCACTTACTCAGATTTCGTGCGTTTTCAAGTCTCTATGTCAGCTGACACCCTCCACTTTTCGTAAGCGCTACAGCTCCCATATCCCCCTACAATTATTACATTGTTTTCCTCAAAAACGCTTTATATTTTAGGGGAATACAGTTTTGTTTCAAAACTCTTAATGATAGAGTATTTAACTGTAACAAAATCCACAGCATCTAACTCTGGAGCAAAGTAAATTGAAAAGAACAATAATTTTTTTTGATGTTTTACATTCACCCGAAATTCACTATACACTACCGCATATTCTATTCTTGCAGACGCCTGCATTTCTGTTTCAAATTAACCATAAAATCGTTTGCACTCGTAAAGAAATTTCTTTACACATTTTGTTACTTTCTCTACTACGTATAGTAAGTAGGGGAAATATTGTATTCCACCCAAAAATTCGATACCGAGATTTCACCAGAAATACATGTTTTGAGACCCCCTGAATCCAAAAAAAGCATTTTTGGAAACATGTCTGTGTGTGTCTGTGAGCAGCATAACTCAGAAACGAACAGTCAGATAAACACCAAACGTGGTATTTAGGTTCAGTATCTTCCAAAGATGCGACACGAAGGCTTTCAAGAAAATCCCCCACCCCAGATTACCCTTTACATTGAACATTTTTCGAAAATTTTAAATGGCTCTAACGATTTTGATTAAAATATTATATGTTTACGATATTTTCATGACAAATGAAATGTATATCTCGAATTTTCTGGGAATGTCTCCAAAAGTATTCTTCAATGTGAACGACTTTTGCATAACTGGTAAACCATAAGAGATAGACAAACTTTTACTACACAAAAAACGTAGATCGCGTAAAATACACAATTTATGTCTTATACATTTTTGTTGTTGAGTGAACAATTTTTGAGATATTGCTCATTGTTCCCTTAAATTTTCCAATACTTATACTTTTTCTCAAATTCGTTATTCATTTTTTATGTCCTGAATATGCAAAGAGAATGGAATGCGCCACATAGCAACCAACGCTTAAAATATTTGACTACCGCTTAAAACCTACCAATTCCCCTTGCATCTACAAGAAAATTAGCAATAAGAATGACATCTCGATTAACATGAAGCATATGGAGAATAAACATTTGTAAAAATAGTTTGTACAAGAGTAGAGAAAGTCATGTGAGTGTAACACATCAGATTTTTTTTTGGTATGAAGGGTACATTGACAGTGAAATGTATAAAAGGGGATCGCTACATGCTGACCTTAGTTGCGTTTTCTCCCGCTACTCCGTTGTGGGTATCTTATCTGTGTCGTTGTCGTCCCTGCGTTGTTGTAGATGTAGTCTTCAGGACTCGAGATCGCCGATGTCAGTCAGGAAGCGCTTATCGTCGCAACTCAGGGTCAAATGTCGGCGAATCGGTCGGAAATTCCCTACAGTTGTTGTCAGCGTAGGATTGCGGGAGTGGTGACACTAGGACATTATTCATCAAGAAAACACATTTTCACTTTCTCACTAAGGCGCGTATTGCTGCCTGAAATATCGCGAGATTCTTGTTTTCCCTACCCCGTACGGCCCTTATGGGTATAAGAATATCTTCCCCCTTTGGTCCGCTAGCATTTTTTTTACTTTCTCTACTACGTATAGTAAGTAGGGGAAGTATTGTATTCCACCCAAAAATTCGATACCGAGATTTCACCGGAAATACATGTTTTGAGACTCCCTGAATCCAAAAAAAGCATTTTTGGAAACATGTCCGTGTGTGTCTGTGTGTGTGTGTGTGTGTGTGTGTTTGTGTCTGTGTGTCTGTGAACAGCATAACTCAGAAACGAACAGTCGGATAAGCACCAAACTTGGTATTTAGGTTCAATATCTTCCAGGGATGCGACACGAAGGTTTTCAAGAAAATCCCCCCACCTCAGGATACCCTTTACATGGAACATTTTTCGAAAATTTTAATTTTCTCAAAAATGGCTCTAACGATTTTGATTAAAATATCATATGTTTAAGATGTTTTCATGACAAATGAAATGTATATCTCGAATTTTCTGGGAATGTCTCCAAAAGTGTTCTTCATTGAGAACGACTTTTGCATAACTGGTAAACCATAAGAGATAGACAAAATTTTACTACACAAAAAATGTAGATCGCGTTAAAATACACAGTTTATGTTATACGCATATTTTTTGTTGAGTGAACCGTTTTCGAGATATTGTTTGTTATTCCCTTAAATGTTCCAATACTTATACTTTTTCTCAAATTCGTTATTCATTTTTTTATGGAATACTCCACATAGCAACCATCTCTTAAAATATTTGACTATCGCTTAAAACCTACCATGTTCCCCTTGCACCTACAAGAAAATTAGCAATAAGATTAGCATCTCGATTAACATGAAGCATATGGAGAATAAGCGTTTGTAGAAATAGTTTGTACAAGAGTAGAGAAAGTCATGTGAGTGTAACAGATCAGATTTTTTTTTGCTCCGGCAAATTATTTAGTATCTAAGGCGCTCTATCACCGTTCTTTTGATTCCCGCGAATTTGAAGTAATTTCTTGCCGTGTGTTAAGTTATTTATTATCCTGGGTAAATAATTTCAACGAACACTGTAACACGCTATATAATTATTCCACACGCATTACTTTATGATTACCCCGTAGTACTTATTGTACTTCCCTTTTGATTCAACGCGATGCGTGTTTCCTTAAAGGAGAATCATGGCACACTGCCCTAAATCCACGCTCGCGTTCACATATATCAGTCACTGCTCGCCTCCAAATTTTGTACATGTAACTACATCTTCCTCTCTTTTCATTGGTTCTAATAATTATCCTCTACGTTTATTGGTGCCCTGGTTGAAAATTTAAAGCCTAACTGTTGCCTCATAGCGTCTGTTTACTCTTACAACTTGCCTCATCCCCTCGAAGTACAAAAGAAGCTTTCGACTTCTAAGGCCCCACAGTCTGAAACGAAGCTACTCTTATTTTGCCTAAATCTTGCAGTTTTTCTTAGGCAATTACACCTTTATTTATTTGACAATATTATTGAGGCTTAAAACATATTTACAGCTTCAGAAGGGCTTTCAATTGATGCAGTTTTGAATCGGATTAATTTAAAATTATGGCAAAATATCAAATTGCATTTTAATTAATCATGAATAATTCCTAAATAATAATTATTGCAGAGTTCCTTTTTTATGATACGTAATCAGGCGGAAATATCGCTGCACCTTGAAATTCCGAACCCTTACCATGACATCGGGAGAAACAACTGCTGTAACAAAAATATTGTTTATTTTTGTAAAATTTTGCTTTCAAAATATTAAATTTGTTGTGTCCAAGCATTCTGTGTGATTCTGATTATTGTTATTATTATTATTGTTGTTTTCTGTAGTTATCAGAAGGTATAATTTTCCTTGCGAATGACCCTTATTACGAAGTTGGCGATTTTAAGGTATTTTTGTATGTTGATGCTGTAGAACTAATGAAATGCAGATACACGGGAGTCTGCACGGCAGGGCACCAGGGAGGCACGCAGTTTGTAGCCCGGGGCCACGAATAGCCTTGTTGTGTCTGTTGACCTTCATCCGGCACCTGCACAGAGGCGGACAATAGCCGCAGACCTGGATCGCGACTGACGTTCAAAAACATTACGTGGGCTAAATCCATTCACAGGAAACTTATTCAAAATGTAAACAATACATCATTTCATTTAAGAACGACGTGTATCCCGTGACTTTCTCCACCACTATCGTTTGGTACTTTCTCTACCACGTACATATCAGGTAGAGGAGGTATTGCAGTTCAGCCAAAAATTAGATATCGAGAATTCACCGGAAATACACGTTTTGAGGCCCCTGAATCAAACAGAAAGGACTTTTAGAATAACGTCTACCTGAGGTGTGTGTGTCTGTGAACAGTATAACTCAAAAATGAACAGTACGATAAATGCCAAACTTAGTATTTAGGTTTAGTATTTTCCAAAGATGGCACACATAGATTTTCAAGAAAATCCCTCACCCTAACTAACTCTACATGGAACGTTTTTCGAATTTTTTATTTTCTCAAAAATGGCTCCAACCATTTTGATTAAAATACCATATATTAAATATATTTACATGGGAGATAAAATGTATATCTTAAATTTTCTGGGATCAGCCTGTGAAGTTCTCTGCGTTCGGAAGGGATTTTGTATAATCTTGTATAACTGGTAAACGTTAAGCGATAGACGAAAACGTACTCTACAGAGAATGTAGATGCCTGTAACACCGAATTTATTTCCAATAAGTTTTTTGTGAAATCAGTCATTTTACGAAATATACCTTAGTAATGGCTTGATTTTTTTTAGTTCCATTTATACCCCGCCTTTAACTACATTGGTGTTATCGGCGGCCTTTCCTTTGAAACTTATTGCCTATTAGCAATGGTGTTAACTCCGTAACTCTTATCCTTGGGTTTCTTGCACCTTTGGTTTTTTAGTCATTAGATCATACACACACATTCATACTCTCAATCATACTTCCAGACTCTGGGGAGGATAAAAACTAATCTTGACTAGAAAAGAATTCCCACCCGGGACCCTAGCACAACAGGCTGGTACTCTACGAACTGAGCTACGCGGCCAGCCTGGTTCGAATTGTCATTCTTTTAGTCCTGTCGATTTTCAGTTGTTTCTTGCGATGTCATGGAAACAATATGGAATTTTAAGGCGAGCATATAGCGTCCAGTTTTTAAAACATTTGACTATCGCTGTTCTCTTTGTATATATAACGAAATGTGTAATGTAGCTGTTTCTGTAAAGGTTTGTCTGAATTTAAAGGAAGTAGATACGAAAATAAACTCTCGTGAGAATAATTTGTACACCCGCTAATAGGCGATACAGGGCAGAGAAAGTCATGTGAATGTAACAGAGATATTTTTTAAATTCCGGGAGTCTAAAAACATATATTTATCTCGATATTGAATTTTTGGGTGAGATTTCCTAATAAAAGTGATACGCGGTACGTATTTCTAGGTCAGATAGCCAGATGACGCACGGTCTGTGTTAAGGGATGCGTGGTATGTCCAACTGTTGAGGCATGTTCAAGGTATTACAGTTAGTCTCTAACATGCACAACACACTCCTCTGTGTGGGCGTAAGGCAATTTACTACACAGACTGACTACCAGTCTGTTACGTTTGAAAGCGATGCTGCGGGATCTCAGGCGATGATGATATTAATCTCAGCACACAACTTTAAGACATTATAGCACTGTAATTAAACCAGAGTACCTATACGTAACAGAAATATTAATTTTGAACAGAAAAGCAGATATCGAAAATACTGTGAAAAAGAATGCAAAATTACAAGAGAGATTTTAGGTCTACATATCAAAGGTGAATAATACAGACTTACAAGTAAACGTGAAGTAACACACATTCACAGTGACTGGAAAAGGAAGTACCAGTCTGGTTCCTGAGGTCGCGGGTTCAAACCCGGTGGAGCGCAATGGCTTTTTTTTCGGGCGTAAAAACCTTAGCATGGCTTCCTTCATAAGGGAAGTAAATCCGTGGTCCCGTGTCGTAGATTTACCAATCTTTCACGCCCAATATAGAATATAACGGTAAGAACCATAGTAGTTAAATAGCGCCCATAAATTAAAAAAAACTGGAAAAAGAGGGTTAAAATTTTATAGACATTAAAGGAATGAACTCAAAACAGTCTCACAAAACAACTAATGGAATTCTACGAAAATAGAAACAAAGCATAATTAGACGCTATGAAGTGGATCGATGAAGTAAAAAATAAATTACTGATGTGTTACATTTACATGACTTGCCTTATTCTCTATCGTTTATTAGTGGGTAAGTATACAAATTATTCTTAAAGTTTATTTTTGTATCTACTTCATTTTAATCCAAATAAACGTTTACAGAAATAGCTACATTAATTTCGTTACAGATACAAAGAGAACAGCTATAGTCAAATGTTTAACAACTGGACGCTATATGCTGGCCTTAAAATTCTATACTGTTTCCGTGACATCATGAGAAACAACTGAAAAAAGATGGGATTTTAACAATTAATAACGGATATCTCGGAAATGGCCAATGCTACAAAAAAGTTATTTGAAATAAATTGTGTGTATGAAAGAGATCTACGTTTTTTGTGTGGTACGTTTTGTCTATCGCTTAACGTTTACCAGTTATAAAAATTCCTTCCGAATGAAGAGGACTTCAAGGTTATTTCCAGAAAATTCAAAACTTATATTTTATTTGTCGTGTAAATATAATATATCGTAGTTTAATCAACATCGTTAGATTCATTTTTTTAGAAAATAAAAACATTCGAAAAATGTTCCATGGAAAAGGTGGTTGAGCTGGGTGAATTTTATTGGAAATCTTCGTTTCGTATCTTTCGAAGGTAAAGAGCTTAAATACTAAGTTTGGTATTTATCCGATATTTCGTTTTTGAATTATGCTTTTCACAGACACATACGCGCGCACATGGATCTTTATTTAACAATAGCTTTCTTTTTGGATTCAGGGGTCCTCAAAACACGTATTTCCGGTGAAATCTCGATATCGAAACTGATTGGAATACAATACTTTCTCTACCTACTAGGTTCGTGGTAGAGAAAGTAAAAATACTCTCTCCAAATTAAATAGTGTATAACTAAAAAGTTTTCTTACTGTTACATTCATATGAGTTTCTCTACTCACTCTACTACAAATTGTCTCGAAAAAGAGTTTGTTTCCATATACTTCATGTTAATCGAGATAAATATTTGCTTTTTAACATCTGAATAGCTTTATCTACTCTGACCTTAAATGTGTAAATGCGATTTTGAGATTTATCTGGATTAAAAGAAGGAGATGGAGTAATAAGCTTGTGAAGGAAACTTTGTAGAAGAGTGAGTAGAGAAAGTCATGTGAATGCAACACTCAGAATTTTTTCTTCGAATTTGATGTAAGCATTTAATGTCACATTCCGAGAAAATTAGTAGAGTTTGCAGTTCGTAGCTATTTTTGAAAAGGGAACAGTGAGTAGTCAAAGCTAAATGGGTCAACGGCAGTCTAGTGTTTAATGCCAATAATTTAAACTTTTTTTTAAAATCTAGAACACCAACACTTTCAAAACAAGCCTAGAGCTTGTTATATATTTCAGTTGACGTAGGGGATGTTGTGTGCACACACCCCAGGTAGGAACGGATGGGGTGAGGGAACTACAAGAGACTATGGGCTGAAGAGCAGGCCGGCGCAAGTCGACAGAGACGCGCAGAGTTCTCTAACAGTTCCAGGGGAGAGTCGCTCGCAGACTTCTCTGTAGTAGGACCGAGAAAACACGATCCAGCAGTGAAGGATCGACAGGCCTCCCTCTAGTAGGGCCGAGAAGAAGCCTCTGAGCCATCAGCCCGATACCGACCGAACTACAGCCCAGGAGTCAACCTTAAGCATGAAAGAGGGAAATGAAATAAGAGGAAATGGGGTAGAGAGGAAATCCGTTGTAGGATGCAACACTCCAACATTCGTCTGAACCAACCAGGAAAACCATGAACAACCCACGATCAGAGTGGGCAGCCAAGAACCTCCACATGAAAATACACAGGGGCGGATTAAGTGTTTTAAAGCTTTAAATATAAGATTCTTCTTCTTCTTCTTCTTCTTCTTATTATTATTATTATTATTATATTTGCAAATAAGCACATACAGGACTACTCAAAATACTTGAAGACGTTTCTTTGTTTTCCTTTGAATCTATAGTTCTTTCATTCCTTTGTTGTAGACTTTCTTTCTCTCTGTCCATGTTGTTCCACTTCTGTTTTTTCGGTTTGCCTTTCCTCTTTGTCAACTTGCCATTTATGCACCTTGATTCTAAAGATATCTCTATTTAGAATATCTTCTTGCGTAATTCCTGCCAATTTTAAATCATTTTTGCTTTTTCTATCACGTACCTAGTAGGTAGAGAAGGTATTGTAATCCTCAAAGAAATTTCGATACGGAGGTTTTCCCGGAAATACATGTTTTGAGGACCTCAGAATAAAAAAAAGGATTTATAAAAAAACGTCCGTGTGTGTGTGAACAGCGTAACTCAAAAACGAAAAGTCGGATAAACACCAAACTTGGTATTTAAGTGCAGTATCTTTCAAAGATGCAACATAAAGATTTTCAAAAACTACCCTTTACATGGAATACTTTTTTTAAAAACGTTTGATTTTCTTAAAAATGGCTCTAACATTTTCATTAAAATACCATATGTTAAAGACAATTATATAACAAATAAAATGCATATCTTGTATTTTCTGGGAATAGCCTATAAAGCCCTCTTCATTCGGGAGGAATTTTGTATAACTGCTAAATGTTAAAACTTGGACAAAATACGCACTACACAAAATGTAGATCTCTTTAAAACACGCAATTTATTTTAAATAACTTTTTATGGCATTAGCAGTTTCCGAGATATCTGATTGGAATGGTTAGATTTGTTCAACACTTGCCATTGTTTTAAAATCCTTTCGCTATTCAGTTGTTTCTCGTGATGTCACGGAAACAGTATTGAATTTTAAGGCCAGCATATAGCGTCCAGTCGTTAAACATTTGACTATCGCTGTTCTCTTTTGCACTGCGCTCGCAACCCCTTCAGTAAAGAACTGTTGTATTAAATAAGTAAATACAAACAAAGCGGTTTGGTTCAAGTCACCACGTGCATTTGCCGCACTTTCTTAACACATTTACAATATACGTGGCGTTTAGATTAAATGACTTCACACAATGATAACCATTTTTCGTATAGTTCAGTCGTGAATAAAATGCACTTTACACAAGGTTGGGAGTTATCAGAACAGTTGCCTGGACTCCATTTAGGATAGGGTAGGACTAGAAACTGAGGGAGTTAGAACCTTGAACTACGCAGATCTTTGGTACTAGCCCCTGGGGGGGCACCCCCGGGAGGATGGGATGAGGTAACAGGAGACAAAGGGCGGCCGGACAGGAGGCACGATAGGCAGAGGGCAGGGTCCCTACAGTTTACAGAGTATTACAAATCCCTGGATGTCCGCTCCCTCCCTATGGGCTTACACATCCCCTGAGAGGGCCCGGGACCCGGAGACCGCCCCCATTCCGCAGGACGAAGGCTTATTCAGAGCATCCTTTTCTCCTGTCATGCAACACTGACACTTGCAACCTTGAAACAACCAAGCAGATGAAAACTGAAGTGAAATTAGAATTGAGGTGAAATGGAGGGACAAGAAATTCGAGGGATGTAATGATCCTTCCCAGCATTCGCCTAGCGACCCGAGGAAACCGCCGAAAAAATCCATGTGTCAGGAAGGTCGGCCGCGGGAATCGAACCCACGACCTCCCGAATGCGGGCCACAGACGTTATCGCCTGTTCGCGCCCAACATCAAGCAGTCGTTTTAGAGAGCATGTATTAAAAATATTAAAAACATCTGCATGAACTTTAAAACAAGCTTATAATTGTTATAGAGCAGTACGTGACAACATTTATAAAGCCCTTACATAAGAACTCCAAGATTTAGAAATTTCTCCTATGGGTATTCTTAACTGGTCAATATGCAAGTACTTTCATATGACTGAAACTCTAAGGTATAAAAACAAGCAATATAAAGAAGCAAAAACCGCACCCGCTTCAATTCGCATGTTTCTGTTCATTTTAGCAGGACGGATATTTTTATTAAAAACATTTTTCAGGTATGATGTCGCGGTTGGAAGGTGTAAAAACCGTCTGGTTAAACGTTAAATAAACTGCATAGTGTGACTTTGAACTGCGTGTTAATTGTAAACACAACTAGAATATGTATTGATTCACGCAGTCTATTGTTTCATGCGTATTGCTGTACAATTAAATGAGAGGGAAACAAACAAATAATGCACAGCCGATGACGTAACAAATTAAACGAGTGGTTTAATAAATTGCGGTCTATTGACAAAAATGCCTGTTCAGTTAACAACAGAAACAGAAGAATATCTGTTACATTCACTAAACCTTATTGTTCTATCTACTTCTTGTTAATCGAGATAAACTTTCACTACACATTTTGTTGTAGGTATAAGAAGAATGCAGTAGGTTAAAGTGATAAGCAGGCTTTTAAAAAGCGTGTCGCTATGTGATGACTTCTTTGCATGACCACGAGAAAAAACGAATAGCGACATACAACTTGAAAAAATTCCTAATGCATTACAGTTACATGACTTTCTGTACCCACTAACATTTATTTTGATATACATTCTTACCGCAAACGGGGCAACCGGGGTAGGGCACTGCAAGTAGGTCGCAACGGCCCCTTTTTGTTTCTACCGTCACCGCTGGGAGAGATGAGGGGTGAGACTCGAAGGACCCCCAGATCCGAATGACGAAGGACGGGGCCCCTAACGTTTGGGCCCACCCAAAACCTAGCGAACTCCCGGCGGTCCCCTCTATGGGCACACTCGGAGGAGAGACCTAACTGAGCAGTCCCCCAGCGACGCCATGGAAGAAACTTCTACAGAGCGCACAGCCACCGCCCACCGCAACCCGCCGAACACCGTGCCTGGTCCTACAACCCTGAAACGGATGACAAGGAAGATGTTGGGCACAGTAAATTAGGGGCAGGAAAGTCGTGGTAAACAGGAAATCACCCCACCATTCGCCTGCCGACCCGGGAAAATCATGAAAAACCCGTGGGTCAGAGTAAGCAGTCGCCAGGAATCGAACCGAGACCTGCTGAATAACGTTACCGCGGCGCCACCTTGCTGGGTTTTTGTTGTAGGTACAAGAAGGACAAAGGTAGCCAAAACTAAGATGAGATGTTAGAAAACCGGCACGCCGTATGTTCACCTAGAAATTACATGTGTTCGCGAGAAACAATTGAATAGCAACAGCGCTTTTAAAAATAACAAAGTATTGATAAAATCAAACCAATGACAACGAACACGTTGGAAATGGCTGATGCCACAAATGTTCTAAAGATTTATATATATATTTGTGAATCTCCTATACTTTAGCAGTTCTTTAAAGTTAAATAAAATTCCTTCTGAATTAACAGAACTTCACAGACTATTCCCAGAAAATTCAAGATACACATTTTATGTCATGCTAGTATCTTAAACATACGATATTTTAATCAAAATCATTTAACCCCTTTTTGAGAAAATGAAACAACGAAAAATGTTCCATGCAGTGTACTTTGAGGTGGGGGGGGGGGTTTCTTGGAAATCCCCGCATCGCATCTTTTGAGATACTGAACTTAAATACCAAGTTTGGTATTTACTCGACTTTTCGTTTACACTGTTCACAGACACAAAATAGACCTTTTTCTAAAAATCTGATGTGTTGCACCAACATGACTTTCTCTACTCTTGAACAAAGTATTTTTACAAACGCTTATTCTCCATCTATTTCATGTTAATCAAGATAAGCATTTGCAGAGCTGGTTGCTATGTGGAGCATTCCGTTCTCTTTGTATGTCCAGGACATAAAAAACGAATAACGAATTCTCATTTGAGAAAAAGTATAAGTACTGCAAAATTCAAACAAATAACAAGGAATATCTCGGAAATGATATTTTAATCAAAATTGTTACAGCCCTTTTTGGGAAAATCAAAATTTTCGAAAAATGTTCCTTGTAAACGGCAGGCTAGGTTGGGGGATTTTCTTGAAAATGTTCGTGTCGCATCTTTAAAAGATACTGAACCTACATACAAATTTCGGTATTTATTCAATTTTTCGTTTTTGAGTTATGCTATTTACACATACACAGACAGACAGACGCGGATCGTTTTCTAAAATTACCTTTTTTGCGTTTAGGGTGCCTCAAAACATGTATTTCCGGTGAAATCTGGGTATCTAAAATTTGGATGGAATGCAACACTTGCCATACGGAAGTAAAATTTAAGATTTTTAATTTCATGGCCTCAAAAACATTTGTCTGAATCAGCTGGGCAAAACGTATAACCTATAATTATTAATCAAAGTATTTATAACTTTAACAAAAGGGGTAGCATAAACAGAGGCCTTTAACACGCAAAATGTTGAGCAATTGCAGAAACTTTCATTGTATTAAATAATTAGCAACCTAATACCTTAATTACTTTCTCTACTATCCAGCTTTAGTAGGTAGTGGAAGAATTGTATTCCAACCAAACGTTCGATACTGAGATTTCAACAGAAAAACAAGTTTTGAGACCTCTGAATCCAAGAAAGGCATTTTTAGAAAAGGGTTCGCGAGAAAAGGTTCAAACTTGGTATGGAAGTTTATTATCTTCCTATGTTGTAATAAGAAGATTTTGAAGAAAAGCACGTCATTCAAAACTACTTTTTGATTAAAATACCATATGTTTAAGATATAAATGTATATCATGATTTTTCTGGAAATAGCCTGTGAAGACCTGTTCATTCTGAACCACTTTTCAGCAGCTAGTAAACTGTAAAAGATAGACAAAATCTAACTACACAAAAAATGTAAATCTCGTTAAAGTACACAATTTATATCAAGCAATATTTTTTGTGCAGTTAGCTATTTCCGAGATATTCCTTGTTATTGCTTTGAATTTTCTAATACTTTGGTATACTTTTCTCAACTGGTAGGATATACAACGGAGGGCGACACCTCCCGTGCGATCTACATGGATCTATTATGGCTACTGCCCTCCACGGGAAGGGAAGGAATCACTGGAGGCAGTTTCAAACAGTTGTAGGCTCCCATTGCTGCAACTTGCCAGAGTGGGTGACCAAGCCGGCCTCCAGGGAATACTCTTTCCTTTGAGCAAGCATACGCAGATACGCCACCTACAAAGTGGAGAAGAAAACAGAATGAAAGCGAAAGAAAGACCAACACAGTATTCGCCTACCGAACAGGTAAAACCAGGAAAAACTCAAGATCAGAGTGGCCAAACGACGAGAATATAACCGGAGACTTTCCGAATCGAGCTTTACGCGTTACCGTGGTGCCATTTCGCTCGTATTCTCAACTGGTAAATCGCTGTTCTTTTGTTTTTCTCTTGGTCAAGCAAACAGAAGAGAATTTCAAAGGCATCACATGGTAACCAGTCCTAAAAGTTTTTGACTATCGATGTATTCCCTTAATCCCTTTTATCTATAAGGAAATACGTAATAAAACCTCTTGTAGAAATCTTTACCTCCATTAACATTAATTAGATAGAAGAATCAGCTTTTTACTTTCTCTACTACGTACAGTAAGTAGGGGAAATACTGTATTCCATCCAAAAATTCGATACCGAGATTTCACAGGAAATACATGTTTTGAGATATCCTGAATCCAAATAAAGCATTTTGGAAACACATCCGTGTATAGTATCTGCCTGTGAACAACATAACTCAAAAACGAGAAATCGGATAAATACCAAACTTGATATTTGATTTTTCTAAGGAGGCGATGCAAAGATTTTTCAAGAAAATTCCCCACCCCAGATTACACTATAGTGGAACATTTAACAAAAATTTTGATTTTCTCTAAAATGGCTCTAACGGTTTTATTAAAATATCATATGTTCAAGATATTTTCATGAGAAATGAAATGCATATCTTGAGTTTTCTGAGAATGTCCCAAAAAGTCCTCTGAATGACTTTTGCATAACTGGCAAACCGTAAGAGACAAAAGTTTTACTACACAAAACATGTAGATCTCGTTAAAACACACAATTTATGTTATTAACATCTTTTTTGTGGTGTAAATAATTTCCGAGATATTCCTTGTTATTTGTTGGAATTTTCCAATACTTACACTTTTTGTCAAATGGGAATTCGTTTTCAGTTTTTACCTTCTCTATAGTAAGTAGGGAAAGCATTGCATCCCACCAAAAAATTCAATACCGAGATTTCATTTAAATACATGTTTTGAGGCACCCCGAATACAAAAAAGCGCTTTTAGAAAAAGGTCTGTGTGTGTGCCTGTGAACAGCATCATTCAAAAACGAAAAGCTGGATAAATACGACTCTCGGTACTTCAGTTTAGTATCTTCCAAGGATGCGACACGAATATTTTCAAGAAAATCCCCCATCGCAAACTACCCTTTGCATGGAACATTTTCCGACAAAATCAACATTTTCGTTTTCTCAAAAATGCTTCTAACGATTTTTATTAAAATATTAATTTAAGATATTTTATGACAAATAAAATGTATATCTTGAATTTTTTGGGAATGTTCCCAAAAGTGCTCTTCGTTCTGAGTGACTTTTGCATAACTTGTAAACCATAAGAGATAGCCAAACTTTTACTGCACAAAAAATGTAGATCTCGTTAAAACACAATTTATGCCATAAAGATTTTTTGTGGAGTCAATCATTTCCGAGATATTCCTCGTTATTTGTTTGAATTTTTCAATACTTGTACTTTTTCTCAAATGGGAATTCATTATTCATTTTTTTATGTCCTGGACACACAAAGAGAATGGAATGCGCCACATAGCAACCAGCTCCTAAAACATTTGACTATCGCTTAAAGCCTACCATATTCCCGTTGCACGTACAAGAAAATTAGCAATAAAATAGTTTCTGCAAATGTTTATCTTGAATAACATGAAGGAGATGGAGAATAGGTGTTTGTAATAAATATGTAGTTTGTACAAGAGTAGAGAAAGTCATGTGAGTGTAAGACATCAGATTCTTGGAAAAATGCCTGTCTAAAGTAACACACAAGATTTTCTTGGACTTCCCTAACACAAATCCTTGTTGCTGCTTTGCAAGGAATCGTGATGCTGGTTGGAACACGTTTATCGAGCAGCTTTCTCCTCAGCCATTATTTAGTGGCAGGTGTCCGGCAAGTCAGAGATTATAAATGGGTTATTTTGGTTGTGATCGGCCGAAGGCCTTGATTCCAGCTGACATTATCTCTCATCAAGCAGCTACACGTAATTTGCTCGTATCCAAGGAAAAGATGAGAGAGGCATTGTCCGTGCGTGCGGCGTTATCACCCATAACAAACATTATCCTCTTAATGACCAATAGCAGACAGGTCATTACGGCAGTCACACATTTTTACGCTTTGTAATGCCCTACTTATGAATACTTAAATACTTGCGTTATAACTTTCAAAATATTGCCTGCTAGTTTACATCAATTTAAGGAGGGCAGAGAGACCAGTCAACTTTTACGTCACTAGAGATAGACAAAATATGAAATTTTGTATTCTAAACCATGCTTCCTATAATTATGGAAACAAGCAGTTTTACTTTCTCTATCACGTACATAGTGGGTGGATGAGGTATTGCATTCCACCCAAAAATTCGAATTCGAGATTTCACCGAAAAAACAACTAAAAAAACATTTTTTAGAAGAAGGTCCATTTGTGTGTCTTTGTGTGTGTGAACAGCATAGTTCAAAAACGAAAAGTCGGATAAATACAAAATTTGGTACTTAGATTCAGCACGTTACCAAGTGCAACACTAAGATTTTCAAGAAATCCCGCAATCCCAACTGCCCCTTACATGAAACATTTTAGAAAATTTTTGATTTTCTAAAAAGAGGCCTTAACGATTTGGATTAAATTACCATATATTAAAGATAGTTACATGACAATGAAATGTATATCTTGCACTTTCTGGAAATATCCTGTGAAGTCCTCTTCATTCAGAAGGAATTTGGTATAATCTTTTACAATTGGTAAATGTTAAGCGATAGACGAAAACGTGCTACACAAGAAATGTACATCTCTTTAAGAGACACAATTTATTTCAAATAACTTCTTTTGTGGCATACGCCATTTCCGAAATATGCGTTACTAATGGTTGGAATTGTTCAATAGTTAGTCATTCTTTTCAAGTCCTATCGATTTTCAGTTGTTTCTCGCGATGTCATGGAAACAGTATGTAATTTTAAGGCTAGCATATAGCGTCCAGTTCTTAAACATTTGACTACCGCTGTTCTCTTTGTATCTCTAACAAAATTTGTAATGTAGCTGTTTCTGTAAAGGTTTATTTGGGTGAAAAAGTAGTAGATAGGAAAATAAGCTTTAGTGAGAATAATTTGTATACCCATTAATAAACAATATAGGGTAGAGAAAGTCATGTGAATGTAACACATCAAATTTGTTTGCTCTAAAGTGGTACAGAATTCAGAGTACAAAATGGTATATGCAATATTATTTTAAAAAATCTAATGTGTTGTATTCACATGACCTACTTATTAATCCAAACAACATTTCAATTCACATTTGCGATATCCTTGTAGGATGCGGTATGTACTAGCGATAGTCAGATTTTTGAAGAGCGTTTCGCTATGTAGTGGTTTTGAAATTCCATGCTGTTTACATAAGCAAAAGAAAAAAAAATTGATGTGTTCCATTCACATCATTTTCTCTACCCTGTATCGTGTACTACGGGTATACAAATTATTCTTATACCTATCATGTTATCGAGAAGAAGAATTGAGGAAACCGGATCGTGTCAGATATTTAAAATTCGGTCGGTATGTGCTGTCTTTAAATTCCATACTTTCCATTACATAGCGAGAAACAAGTGGATAGCGACAGCGTTTAAAACTGACTACCACATCAGTTTCGTCTATGCGTAATAAAACTATTTCTGCAAAGATTTATTAGATATAGCATGAAGTATATAGATATTTAAGCTTTCGTAGGAACATAGAAGAGATATAAAATTAAACGATAGTGTGTAGAAAAATTCATGCGAATGTAACATATTGGATTTTTTTATACCCGTAGGTAATTTCGTAAAAGAGTAATGAAAAAATGCATTTTTCAGCAGGTTCTATAGAAGGGCGCTATAAAACCTCTATGAAATGTTATCTAGTGAACAAAGTAATGTTGTTACTTTCTCTACTACGTATAGTAAGTAAGGGAAGTATTGTATTCCACCCAAAAATTCGATACCGAGATTTCACCGGAAATATATGTTTTGAGACCCCCTGAATTAAAAAAAGCATTTTTAGAAACATGTTCGTGTGTGTGTCTGTGAACACCATAACTCAGAAACGAACAGGCAGATAAACACCAAACTTGGTATTTAGGTTCAGTATCTTCCAGAGATGCGACACGAAGGTTTTCAAGAAAATCCTCCCACCCCAGATTACCCTTTACATGGAACATTTTTCGAAAATTTTAATTTCTCAAAAAGGCTAACGATTTTTAATAAAGTACCATAAGCTTGAGACATTTTATGGCAAATAAATTGTATATCTCGAATTTTCTGGGAATGTCTCCAAAAGTATTCTTCATTGTGAACGACTTTTGCATAACTGGTAAACCATAAGAGATAGACAAAATTTTACTACACAAAAAATGTAGATCGCGTTAAAATACACAATTTATGTCATATACATTTTGTTGTTGTTGAGTGAACCATTTTCGAGACATTGCTTGTTATTCCTTTAAATTTTCCAATACTTATACTTTTTCTGAAATGTGAATTCGTTATTCATTTTTTTGTCTTGGATATGCAAAGAGTATTAATCTGTGGCAAAGGGAATGGTGCTGCACCTAGCAACCAGCTATTAAGATATATGTATATGCTTAAAGGCTACTGTATTTCTATATTGCCCTTGTAAATACAAAACAAGGGGAACATAGTACGCCTTAAGCGATTGTCGAATATTTTAGAACTGTTCGCTATGTGTAAAATGTAATTCTCTTTGCATGTCAAAAGATCGGTTCTGCAAATGCTTATCTCGATTAATATGAAATAGATGGAGAATAAGAGTTTGTAAAAATAGTTTGAACAAGAGTAGAGAAAGTCATGTGAGTGTAACACATCAGAAATTTTTTTACATGGCATTGCTTGTTTCTATAGCTGGTAGCATTTACATTAATTATGTAGTGCACGATAAAAGGAGGAAAAAGAACAGCACCTGAGCGGAACTTGCTACAGCTAGACAGAAGAATGTCGGAGCGTGAGGATGAAAATGACTGCGGGCCGAGGGGAGAGCAGGACGAGGACAGGTAGTAATCATACAACCAACCGGGCCGGAGTCGCGTGGAGCATCACTGCTGCCAACCTAACACCCTGCCCTGCAGTGTAACTACACGCTTTATTTTATGGGGAAGACCAGTTATTAGTACTTCCATAGCAAAACCGTCTTCCGCAGCCAACATGCGCTCTCAATCCTGGGGATATTAGCAAACCCGTAGCAGTCCATATAGCCTGCAGGCCACTACCTAGCTGCTGTGTTGTCAGTAAACGCGATCAACTATTTCAAAATTCTCTTAAGAAAACCAAGACTTATGCTCAATATTAATGTAGTAGGAATACCATTCATGCTAAAATATTCAATGCGGTAAATATACAAAGATTCCAAGTAAAATACATGGGAATTCTGTTTTATAATCGATTAAAATGATCAACATTTCTACTTTCCCTACTACATGTAGTAAGTAGGGGAAGTATTGCATTCCACCCAAAAATTCAATAACGAGATTTCACCGGAAATACATGTTTTGAGGCTCCCCTGAATAAAAAAAAGCATTTTTAGAAAAAGGTCCATGTATGTGTTCGAATGTCTGTGAACAGCATAACTTAAAAACGAAAAGTCGGATAAATGTCAAAGCTGGTATTTAGGTTCAGTATCTTTCAAAGACGCGACATGAGCATTTTCAAGAAAATCCCCATCTTAGACTACACTTTAGTGAAACATTTAATTAAAATTTTGATTTTCTCAAAAATGACTAACGATTTTGATTAAAATATCACATGTATAAGATATTTTCATGACAAATGAAATGTATATCTTGAATTTTCTGGGAATGTCCCGAAAAGTCCTCTTCATTCTGAATGACCTTGGTATAACTGGTAAACCGTAGGTAAGAGATACACAAAAGTTTTCTACAGAAAAAATTTAGATCTCGTTAAAACAAACAATTTCTGTCACATACATTTTTTTGTCGAGTGAACCATTTCCGAGATAGCCTGTGTTGTTTGTTTGAATTTCCCAATACTTATACTTTTTCTCAAATGGGAATTCGTTATTCGTTTTTACTTTCCCTACTACGTACAGTAAGTAGAGGAAGTATTGCATTCCACCCAAAAATTCGATACCGAGATTTCACCGCAAATACATGTTTTGAGGCCTTCTGAACCCCAAAAAAGGTATTTTTAGAAACATTTCCGTGAGTGTCTGTGTCTGTCTGTGAACAGCATAACTCAGAAACGAACAGACGGATAAACACCAAACTTGGTATTTAAGTTCCGTATCCTCCAGAGATGTGTCACGAAGGTTTTCAAGAAAATCCCCCCACCCTATATTACGCTTTACATGGAACATTTTTCGAAAATTTTAATTTTCTCAAAAATGGCTCAAACGATTTTCATTAAAATATCATATATTTAAGATACTTTCATGACAAATAAAATGTATATCTCGAATTTTCTGGGAATGTTTCCAAAAGTATTCTTCATTGTGAACCACTTTTGCATAACTGGTTAACCATAAGAGATAGACAATATTTTACTACACAAAAATGTAGATCGCGTTAAAATACACAATTTATGCCATATACAATTTTTTTGTTGAGTGAACCATTTTTGAGATATTGCTTGTTATTCCCTTAAATTTTCCTATACCTACACTTTTTCTCAAATTCGTTATTCATTTTTTTTATGTCCTGGACATACAAAGAGAATGGAATGCGCCACATAGCAACCAGCGGTTAAAAGATTTTACTATCGTTTAAAGCCTACCATATTCCCCTTACACCTACAAGAAAATTAGCAATAAGATAGTTTCTGCAAATGTTTATCTCGATTAACATGAAATAAACGGACAATGAGCGTTTGTATAAATGGTTTGCACATGTCATGCGGTTGGAACACATTGGATTTTTATTTTTATATTTTCCATTCATTTTGTTCTCTGATGCTTAAGGCTTGTATTCACAAACCATACTTTCAGTGATGACTTTTCATAGACTGCTTTCTTACGAAAGTTTAACTTTAGTGAAAGTTCTTAATCAGACGACGGTTTCGTCACTGGAAGTTACAGATTTCATGACCAAGTTCTAGTGTTGGCTAACCGGATTTTCAAACAAACAGCCCTCTATACCAATAATATTAACTGATAGTTGTAATAGAGAAGCATTGACAGAAGCGTTGGCATTTCGCTCTTCCTTTGCACCCGCAACATGTGTTGAGGTTAGAATATACTGTTGCCTTGTTCGCGTATTTTATTATTTTTTTGGAATAAGGATGACATATGTGGTAGCAATTCTTAGAACTGTAGACGCACATAGCAGGAACATTTAGTAGTCCGTTGCAAAAATGGAGGAGTATCTAGCCTTTTATCAGGAAATTAAAAAAAATAGATCTGTGTTTTTGTATATGTCAGAGGCATAGTACAGAGGTTAGGACTTTCCCCTCCTTGGAAACCTCACTCAGTATTAACGGGACAAGGTACTCTGAGATCGCCAAAAATCACGTTGTTTTTTGTTTTAGGCACCAATAAAATCTCTATTATTTCCAGTTTCAGAAAATATATACTTTTGGTGCGTTAAAAGGTTTTTAAGAGATTTGAATGCTAGTCTGCATTCCTTTAAAGTTGTCATGTTAGAACATTTTTGTATCTTTTAACAACGAACGACTATTTCATGCCCAGCGAGCAGTTCAGCAATTAACAAAAGAGGTCAGGACCAAGAGAAGGCAATCAGAAAAGCTGAAGCAATCCAGAAATGAACGTGCAGATGATTATGATCCTGGAATGTACTGAAGTGTGTCAGAATTTTAATGTTCAAACTTTAAATTCCGTTTTCTCAAAACAACATTTTTGGACACTGCATCTTTTTCTCAGAAAGCATGAAAGGCAGAGAGCTCAAATTTTCAGTACATGCATACAACACATAGCTAAACTTTCTGAACCACAATCATAATTTTGTAATGTATATTAGTGATATTAAGAAAGCAACAACATTGCACATTTTCCACATTTTTACTTTTTTTACTTTGCAAATATTTTTTTTCTCGATTTCTAGTAAACTGATATACATAACTAAATAATTGAGGTTCAGAAGATAGGTGATTATACTAAGAACAAGCATGCAAAAGTGTGATTCTGTATTGCAAGTAGTATCAGAGAAAAAGGTACATGAATTCACATGTTTTAAGAATATATGTTGCTGTTTTTCTGCTGAATGAAATCATTTTTACGGACTCAACTACATAAGCTGTCAATGCAAACAACCACTTGAAATAATTGTCATGATTTATAGAGTAGAGCAGTGGTAATTTAACACACTTAGGGTGTAATTTCCCTGTGTTCGGACTACCTTGTCCCCTTAACACAGCTGAGGCCCTTCTCGGTGTGACATGTTTTCATGCCGTTCTCTGTTTCAATTTTTTTTAACATTTTAAGTTACCTGCTGTGTTGATGAGTTTTATGTAGTCATCTCGCAGCAGTTCTCGTTATCTCGCGTGCCAGCTGCTCCAGTGGTATAGCTATGAGTTCTTTATCTCAAAGTATGCGTGAGTGTATTTTGAAAGGATAACACCAGTTTAGTTCGCTGAGACATTTTAATATTCACCAAAATGTTCAGTTTGAGATGAGTCACCGACTGTTAAAGCTACGAATTAATTACTCCTATGACAATAATTAAGCGAAGCGTCAATTACTGTATGCTGCAGAAATGTTACTTAGAAAGATCCCTCACAGTAGCTGCTAAATCTTTCTAACGCCGGCCCGAACAGCTTAACAGTTACACACGAGAGCAAGTCGCCCGAAAGTCAAGAATCTAAGTAGAGTCACGAATGTGTCTCCGATTTAGAATGCACGAACTTAAGCTCCGCCCACACATCAATATCCCTACCAACGTTCCTCTTACGCGGGCTAATCTTAAAATCCTACGGATGCGTCTATTTCCTTGTTGCTAAGTCGTATCTTTCACGTTTCTAACTTACAGAATTGCTGCCTCGTTGACTTTGCAAACGTATTGAACTCAACGTCTAACTGAATTCCAGGAAACTTTACGTTAACACGTTTTCAACTCGGCTGTTACTAATGGCATGACTTGCTAATGATCTTTTTCTCCGGACAAATCTTTCAACTACATTATATATTGATTTAATATACAGAAATTATTTATTGCAGTTATTTCTCTGTCTCGCTTTAATTTCTTTATATATACTTCCGGTTTTACAATGTGAAAACGCTTTTCCGGCACCGAAGATTAGTTTTTTACATCATCTTATCATTTTTCTCCATTCTTGCCAACTGGACCATAAATCTTTCTAAATTTCCCAATCTATCATTGCCCCTGCAATTCCTTGAATCCATGTGCTATGCGCTCTTCCTCCTCTCCTCCTTCCTGGTGGCGTCCACTCCATTATTCCCTTGGGTAATCTTTCATCTTCCATTCTTTTAGCATGCCCATACCATTCTAATTGTTTCTGTTGAATAACATCTAAAACTGAATTTTGAACATTCATATTTTCTTTGATAAACCCATTTCTATTTCTTTTTCTCTTTTAGATATCCTAGCAGATCTCCAATAATCCATTTATGTTGCCAATAATTTTCTTTTCAACTGATCTCGTACGTCGGGTCCACACGTCGGAGCCATAGGTTATAATACTTCCATTGTTTTAAAAAGTGTACTTCTAGTTTACATTCAAAGTAGGTATAGCTTACTTTCCTGAGTTTATCCTTGATCTTATTTCTTTTTCTTGTTTCTCATCTTGTGTAATTTTTACTTCCAGGTATTTATATTCCCCTGTGTGTTTAATTATCCCCATTTCGTCTTCCAGTAACAAATCTTGATGAGCATCTCCAATGGTCATGTGTTTGAATTTACTTTTAGGCACCATTTGTTGTATTCTTGAATCAATTTCCTTGTAAGATATTCTACGTCTTTATGTTATTGGACCAGAATTAACTGATCATCCGCAAATTGCTGGGAGTACATTGTTGAGTCATTTTATATATAGGAATTCCCACATATTCCCATTTCTTTATTTAATTATTTATATCATAGTGTCAATAATTACGGTATCAAGCATATTGTTGAATTAGATCCTTCTGTAAACCAAAAAACTTAATTCCAAACCTTTCCTTGAGAAAATTCTTACTATACAATTAATGTTACTTTCTCTGAATGAGTTAAATATTTTGGCAAATATTACATTCATAAATTCCTTTTTTTATAAACACCTCGCCTGTCTTGGATTACATATAAAAGAAGCTAACAATAGGCAGAAAGTAGTTTTACATTCAGAATGTGATGTAAACTATGCTTTTAGTATACCTACGTATATGTGAGAAAGCAAAATGGATTCCAATGGGCATGATGAGACTGAGTAGAGAAGTTCATGTGAATGCAAAACAATACCACACTTTAGGTACAATTTTGAGAAAGGTATTCCGTACATCGTTGTGAAACATTTTCATAATATTGTAAGACCATCGTTATAAATTTTCCTTTAGTGATTTTTGTTTATTCTTTTATGATATTTTCATACTGTGCAAATTTGATATAGAAGTTTACCAGGAATGGGCTATTGTACCAGAATTCCGTTGCACGTGCACTTACTCTTTATGGAAAACGCAGAAAAGCTTCGTGAATGTGGCTTCTATCGTTTTGGCGAAAAGTACACCCAACTATGGAAGGTGTGAATTCTGAGAAAACGCCTTTAAAGCTAAATCTAAACTTAGTTCCAGAAGTTAGTATAATCATATGTTTCCAAAATTTACAAAACAGCTGTCACTATTTGGTCATTATCCAGGTATGCCGTATCACCGCTTATTTAACCTGGGCCCATCCCATCCAAATCCCGCACCCTTCCATCTCACACACACACGCGCGCGCACTCTCTCTCAGTGTGTCTGTTGTCCCCCTTTCATGCACACGAACCTATGTTTAAAACTCTCTTGTTACTTTTAATTTATTCAAATACCCTCAAAACGTGTTTCTCTGCTGAGAATTTTATTTGAAAATTGGAAGGATTACGATGCGACTAAGTATAAGGTATACAACGGAGAGGGACACTTCCGTACTGAGAGAGGGAGATCTATTGCGGTTACCACCCTCCAGCAAGAAGGGATGAAGTATAGGAACCACAGAAGGCTATAGACCGCAGACAACAGAGACGCTCGGAAGTCGCTAACAGTTCCTAACTCGAAGACCCGTCTCACTACTGGAACTGTCTAGAGAAGGCGATGAACGACCCTTGCAAACAGGCAGCTCTCTAGTGTCTATGGGGAATACGTTTTCCTTAGAGCAAGCATCCGTGCCATTTATCCGCCACCCCTCGCACCAGGAAAGTAGCGGCACACCTGAAATATGAGAAGGAAATGACATAAAAGGGAAATGAGAGAAATAAATACGCGATAGATGTGAAACCGTCCCAGCATTCGCCTACCAATCAGGGAAAACACGAAAAGCCAAGGTTAGAATGGCCGGTCGACGGGATTAGAACCGGGAGCCATCTCGCTCTTTTTAGAGAAAGAAAGAAAGAAGTGTATGTTCAAAGGAAGTCAGTGTGGGGGAAACGTGTTCGATTCCCTAAAGGTGTTTCATTTAGCCGCTTGCAATCTCGGCCTAGTTCTTTGAAGCAAGTGAATGCAAACTGTCTCGTATTTCCATTTTTATGTTGGGCTCATATATAATTTCGCTTAATTGCCCTACGGCGAGAATATCTCTGACGTCATTACAAAAACAGTTCCGCCATCAGCGGCAATAATGGCACTCATTTGTTTTCCTGATGTGCATACGGCCGTGCTGCACTCTAACAACATACAAATATCAGATTCTTTTTTGTTTATCTGCAGAAACCTAACGTATAAAACACTCGGCGCTCTCACATACCGGAGGGGTGTAAGCGTAGCGACAGCAAGAATTGTACCTTCACAGTCCAACGGAGGGAGTGAGGAGTTGAGTGAGTGACTAAGTAAGTGAAGTGAATGAGCGGGCTGGTGAATGAGTGAATAAGTGAGTGAGCGGGTTAGTGAATGAGTGAAATCAGTGAATGGATGAATGAATGTGTGAGTGAACGAGTTAGTGAATGAGTGAATGGATCTTTATTCAGCGATTGAACTTCAACATCTCAAATACTTTGATAAAACAGAAAAGCTAAATGCAATAAATAAAGTACAGTGGGATTTTTAAGTCCCTCCACAGTGGTGAGATGAGCGAGATATGGGAATGTGGTGGTAACCTTGACTGGAGACTGGTTGGAATGATTTTGGAAAGAGAAAACAAATAAATATAGATCATAATTAACTTATCCATTCGCAGAACATGTTGAAAATGTTTTCCAATCCGTTGAAGGTGTAGATTTATATTCTGTTAAATAATTGTAACATTGGTAAATGATTGCTACATAATTTGAGTGAAGTTTCGTTCGTCAATGAATTAGTGTAATTCATGATTGCTATTCAGCTCATGTATTGTTTTCAGATTATCTTTGTACACTGTTGACTTTGTAACACCCCAAAAGAAATAATCTGAGACCAACACTTCTTGCAGCACAATCAGTCTCGCCAAATTTATTTATTAAATCCTAAACAGTAATCTGGAATTTGAAAACTGCTCTGAAAATTTTTGTTTCTGTCTATATTTACCGCCTTCTCTAAAAACATTTTCAACGCAACTTAAATAAAAGCAAACTTGTACACTGACTGACAGAGTACCACACTGACAAACTTGTTACAAAGGGTATAGTGGTACGCAGATCTATTGTGGCTACCGGGGACGAAGTGGGGCTGCAGGCAATCAGGGCACAGAGACGCGCAATATCCCTAACAATCACTGGCTCGAAGATCCTCCCACTACTGAAGCGATGAACGATCCGTCTAACCAAGCAGCCCTCTAGTGTCCACGGGCTAGCATCCGTGCTATCTGTCGGGCACCGCCACACTCCGCGAAACCCAGAAACATGAGAACAAAACGCAATGAAAGGGAAACGAAGGAAAGGAAATCGTGATAGATGATAAATCAACCGAGCATTCAACTACCACCAGGGAAAGCTTCGATAAAGCCACGGTCAGAGTGGGAGGTGACAGGAATCAAACCTGGGACCACCTGAATGCGAGCCTCATACGTTACCGCGAGCCAACGCCCTTGATTTGTAAGAATAGGGATGGTGCTTGGAACACGGAATGCAATCAGGCACTAAACAATAGTTTGTTACCAACCGTTTTTGTACTGAAGGCTATTGACTAGCAATACTATGGAGTGACTAAAATATCACACTGTATAACCATGACCAATGATAACCTGGGCAGAATAAAAACGCAAAAAAAGGTAATTTCAGAGAATTTAACCAGCAGAATCAATATACGGCACCCAGTGCATTAACGCAAAGAAAATGAAATATCATATTTAGGAAAAACATCCATCAGATTCCCAGGGCTCTTCTTACACCCTCCCTATCGCTTTTTGGCTGGAATGAGGTATTGAAGAAAGCAATGGAGTTTATTTTAGGATCCGTGTTTCACATCTGAAAGTTTAGGATACAACTCCTGAAATATCATTTTTATTTTTACACGTTTTACTCTCCCTACTAGTTACCTAGTATAGTAAGAGGGGAAGTGTTGCATTCCAACCAAAATTTAGATACCGAGATTTCACCGGAAGTATACGTTTTGAGACTCCCTGAGTAAAAAACGGAAAGCATTTTAAGAAAAAGGTCCGTGCGCGAGTCTATGAACAGTATAACTGAAAAACGTAAAGTCGAATAAATAATACCAAACTTAGATACTAACTACAGTATCTTTCAAAGATACTGCACGAAGATTTTCAGAAAAATCTCCCCCACACCGAACCCCTTACACGAAACATTTTACGACATTTTTGATTTTCGCAGAAATGTGCCTAACGATTGTGATTAAAACAACATATACTACGGAAATTTACATGACAAATAAAATGTATATCTTGAATTTTCTGGGAATAGCCTGTGAAGTTCTCTTCATTAGGAAGGAATTTTGTATAACCTTGTATAACGGGTAAACGTTAAGCGATTGACGAAAATGTTCTACATAAAAATGTAGATCTCTTTAAAGCTCACAATTTATTTGAAATAAATTTTTTTGCCATATCAGCCATTTCTGAGATATCAGTTCTTAATGGTTCGAATTATTCCCTACATCTTTGGTTACTTTAAAGACCTTCAACATTCAGTTGTTTCTCGCGATGTCATGGAAACAGTATGGAATTTTAAGGCCAGCATATAGCGTCCAGTTGTTAAACATTTGACTATCGCTGTTCTCTTTGTATCTATAACGAAATGTGTAATATAGCTATTTATGTAATAGATTATCTGAATTTAAGTGTGCCAGATAGAAAAAAATCTGATGTGTTACACTCACATGACTTTCTCTACTCTTGTACAATCTATCTTTACAATCGCTTATTCTCCATATGCCTCATGTTAATCGAGATATCGAGCTGTCAATCTTATTGCTAATTTTCTTGTAGATGCAAGGGAAATATGGTAGGTTTTAAGCGATAGTCAAATATTTTAACGCTGGCTGCTATGTGGCGCATTCCATTCTCTTTGCATGTCCAGGACATAAAAAAATGAATAACGAATTTGAGAAAAAGTATAAGTATTGGAAAATTTAAGGTAATAACAAGCAATATCTCGAAAACGGTTCACTCAACAAAAGAAATGTATATGACATAAATTGTGTATTTTAACGCGATCTTCATTTTTTGTGTAGTAAAATTTTGTCTATCTCTTATGGTTTACCAGTTATGCAAAATTCGTTCACAATGAAGAATACTTTTGGAGAGATTCCCAGAAAATTCGAGATATACATTTCATTTCCCATGACATTATCTTAAACATATGATATTTTCATCAAAATCGTTAGAGCCATTTTTGAGAAAATTAAAATTTTCCAAAAATGTTCCATGTAAAGGGTAGTCTGGGGTGGGGAGATTTTCTTGAAAACCTTCGTGTCGCATCTCTGGAAGATACTGAACCTAAATACCAAGTTTGGTGTTTATCCGACTGTTCTTTTTTGAGTTATGCTGTTCACAGACACACAGACACACACACACACACAGACACACACACGGACATGTTTCCAAAAATGCTTTTTTTGGATTCAGGGGTCTCAAAACATGTATTTCCGGTGAAATCTCGGTATCGAAATTTTGGGTGGAATACAATACTTCCCCTACTTACTATACGTAGTAGAGAAAGTAAAAATGCTTTAGTAAGAATAGTTTGTGTCCGCAGTAATAAACGATACAGGGTGGAGAAACTCATGTGAATGAGATTTTTTTAAAATACTATTGTTATGCACTTGTATCTCGCGATATAATGAAACGAGTGGAATTTCTAGGCTAGTATGTAACTACTTTTATTTAACTATCGATTCGGTTTCCCCTGTTCCTCTTGTATCTATAACGAAATATATAATGAAAGTATTTCTGCAAACGTTTATCTCGATAACAGGAGGTAGATAGGAAAATATGGTTTCATAACAAAGTTTTGTGGAAGGTTTCAAAACTTAGAAGCCTACATCTTCCCAGTGATCCTCTATGGATGTCAAACGTTGAACAAATCGAACTATTAATAACCGATATCTCGGAAATGTCTGAAACCACAAAAAACTTCTTTGAAATAAATTGTGTGCTTTAAAGAGATCTACATTTTTGCTTTCTCTACTACGTAGTAGGGGAAGTATTGTATTCCACCCAAAATTTCGATACCGAGATTTCACCGGAAATACATGTTTTGAAACCCCATGAATCCAAAAAAAGCATTTTTGGAAACATGTCCGTGTGTGTGTGTGTGTGTCTGTCTGTGAACAGCATAACTCAGAAACGAACAGTCGGATAAACACCAAACTTGGTATTTAGGTTCAGTATTTTCCAAGGAAAAAATTTTAATTTTCCCAAAAAAGGCTCTAACGATTTTAATTAAAATATCATATGTTTAAGATATTTTTATGACAAATAAAATGTATATCTTGAATTTTCTGGGAATATCTCCAAAAGTATTCTCCATTGTGAACGACTTTTGCATAACTGGTAAACCATAAGAGATAGACAAAATGTTACTGCACAAAAAATGTAGATCGCGTTAAAATACACAATTTATGTCATATACATTTTTTTTGTTGAGTGAACCATTTTCGAGATATTGCTTGTTATTCCCTTAAATTTTTCAATACTTATTTTCTCAAATGGGAATTCGTTATTCATTTTTTTTTGTCTTGGATATGCAAAGAGTTATAATCTGTGCCAAAGGAATGATGCTGCACCTAGCAACCAGCTATTAAGAGATATGTATTTGCTTAAAGGCTACTGTTTTTCTATATTGCCCTTGTAAATATATTTTCCCCTACATCTACAAGAAAATTAGCAATAAGATAGAGTCTGCAAATGTTTATCTCGATTAACATGAACTAGATGGAGAATAAGCGTTTGTAAAAATACTTTGTACAAGAGTAGAGAAAGTCATGTGAGTGTAACACATCAGATTTTTTCTTTAGTACATCTTCGTCTATCGCTTAACGTTTATCAGTTGTACAAGATGAAACTTCGAATGTCATGCAAATATATTTATATATTGTATTTAGTAAAATCGTTGGAGCCATCTTTTAAAAAATTCAAAATTTTCGAAAAATTTCCATGTAAAGGGCAGTTTGGGGCGTGGGGTTTTCTTAAAAATCTTCGTGTCGCATTTTTGGAAGATACTGAACCCAAATACCAAGTTTAGTATTTATCCGACTTTTCTTTTCGAGTTATGCTGTTTGCACACAGACACGCGTGGCGATTCTTTGTCTAAAAATGCTTTTTACTTTCTCTACTACGTATAGTAAGTAGGGGAAGTATTGCATTCCACCCAAAAATTCGATACCGAGATTTCACCGGAAATACACGTTTTGAGACCTCCTGAATCCAAAAAAAGCATTTTTAGAAACATGTCCGTGTGTGTGTCTGTGTGTGTGTCTGTGTGTGTGTCTGTGTGTGTGTCTGTGTGTGTGTGTGTCTGTGAACAGCATAACTCAAAAACGAACAATCGGATAAGCACCAAACTTGGTATTTAGGTTCAGTATCTTCCAGAGATGCGACACGAAGGTTTTCAAGAAAATCCCCCCACCCCAGACTACCCTTTACATGGAAGATTTTTCGAAAATTTTAATTTTCTCAAAAATGGCTCTAACGATTTTGATGAAAATATCATATGTTTAAGATAATGACATGAGAAATGAAATGTATATCTCGAATTTTCTGGGAATGTCTCCAAAAGTATTCTTCATTGTGAACGACTTTTGCATAACTGGTAAACCATAAGAGATAGACAAAATTTTGCTACACAAAAAATGTAGATCGCGTTAAAATACACAACTTATGTCATATACATTTCTTTTGTTGAGTGAACCGTTTTCGAGATATTGCTTGTTATTTCCTTAAATTTTCCAATACTTATACTTTTTCTCAAATGCGTTATTCATTTTTTTATGTCCTGGACATGCAAAGAGAATTGAATGCGCCACATAGCAACCAGCGTTAAAATATTTGAATATCGCTTAAAAGCTAGCATATTTCCCTTGCATCTACAAGAAAATTACCAATAAGATTGACATCTCGATATCTCGATTAACATGAAGCATATGGAGAATAGGCGTTTGTAAAATTAGATTGTACAAGAGTAGAGAAAGTCATGTGAGTGTAACACATCAGATTTTTTTTATTCAGGCGCCTCAAAATATATATTTTGTATGAAATATCGGTACCAAATTTTTGAATGGAATGCAATAATAACTTCTCTGCTTACTATAGGTGGTAGAGAAAGTAAAAATGACAGAACTTCTGAACAAATTCAAATCAATAATAACGAATATCTCGGAAATTGTATGTTTTAAGCAGGTCCACATCATTTGTGCAGTTTGTTTTCGTCCATCGCTTAACATTTACAAGTTTATACAAAGTTTCTTCCGAATAAAGAGGACTTCACAGGCTATTCCTAGAAAATGTAGTGCATGCATTTTATTTGTCATGCAAATGTCTTAAACCGTGTTATTTTAATCAAAATCGTTAGGGCCATTTTTGAGAGAATAGGAAGCAGTGAAAATTGCTTGATGTAAAGGAAGTTTGGGGTGGGGGGTTTCCTTGGACATTTTCGTGTCACATCCTTGGAAAATACTGCAATTTTGGTATTAGAACGAGTTAGCTGTGCATAGACACGCAGATAAACTGAACTTTTTCTAATATTTTTTATTTTTTATTCACGGAGTCCCAAAACGTACATTTCCAGTGAAATTTTGGTATTGAATTTTTGGGTGGAGTGCAATACTTCTTCTACTTCCTATAGGCAAGTGTTAGAGATAGTAAAAAACATCAAAATAAAGTATTCGCGATACATGAAGCATTGTAGATTCAGCACATGGCCCTAATTTAAAAGGAAGCGTTTTAAACTGCTGGGTGATACCACCTTTATAGTGCCATATAGTCCTAACTGTGTATACTACAAAGATTGAAGATTGGAAGCTCTCCCAGAGGAAGAGACCTAAGTATCTCGTATGGTTCATGGGTTTGCAATGATCCGTCTAAGCAAATGACCAATGGAGAAACACCCTCAGAGATTTATCTCTGTTTGATACTCTCCTCTTTTATGGAGGCCGCCTGCTTCCTGAAGAAGCACACAAATCCCTATTGATCGCAGTTTTACTCAACCATAAAGTCTAAACTCACGCAATCTAGCAACCCCTTGCATTAAGCTTCAGTTATATAATTCAACAACACCCTTGTACTCCCGGAACAAATTCAAAAGCCCCTATTTTAAATTCTGCTGCTCTTCAGTTATTGCATACAAATACTATACTGTATTGCTTATGTTTATCTACCCATTCTCCTATAAACTATTCTTATAAACTCTTATTCTTCTATCCTCTCCTCGTTAATCCAGATAAATTTCATTACCTACTTCGTTTTAGCTATAAGAAGAATACAGTAGGCTAAAGCGATTGTCATATTTTTAAAAAGCGTGTCGCTATCTCATTCCTTCGAAATTCCATGTTCCTTAAATTACCACAAGAAAATACGAATGGCAACTTACCGCTTGAAAAAAATTATTGTGTGTTACATTCACATAACTTTCTCTATCCAACATTGTCAATTACTTTCTCTACTACGTATAGTAAATAGAGGACGGGCTGTATTCTACCAAAAATTCGAAATGAGATTTAACTGAAAATACATGTTTTGAGGCCCCCTGAATAAAAAGAGCATTTTTAGTAAAAGTTCCTGTGTCTGATATGCCATAAACAGCATAACCCATAAACGAAAACTCGGATAAATACCAAACTTGGTATTTAAGCTCAGTATCGTCCAAAGAATGCAGCACAAAGGTTTTCAAGAAAATCATCTCACACCCAACTACCTTTTACATGGAACATTTTTCAAAATTTTCGATTTTCTCAAAAATGGACCAATGAATTTGGATTAAAATATTACATATTAAACATATTTAGGTGACAAATAAAGTGTGTATCTTGAATTCTATGGGCGTAGCCTGTGAAGTCTTGTTCATTCGGAACGAATATTGCTTTATACAAAAAACTACATAGGTCTCTTTAAAAAACACAATTTATTTCAAATAACTTTTTTGTGACATAAGCCATTTCCAAGGTTGAATTGTTCAATATGTTGTCATTCTTTTAAAGTCCTGTCGATACTCAGTTGTTTCTCGCGATGTCATGGAAACAGTGTGGAATTTTATGGCCAGCCTATAGCGTCCAGTTGTTAAACATTTGACTATCGCTATTCTCTTTGTATCGATAACGGAATGTGTAATGTAGCTATTTCTGTAAAGGTTTATCTCGATTTAAATGAAGTAGATAGAAAAATAAGTTTTCGTAAGTTAAGTTTGTATATTCTCTAATAAATGATGCAGGGCAGGGAAAGTTATAGGGATGTAACACATCGGATTATTTTTATGCAAAGTGCACAAAGTATTTCTGCGAAAGTTTTTTTTTCAATCTACTTCATTTTATTCGAGATAAACCTATACAAAAATAGTATGATTTCACGTTTCGTTAGAGGTATAAAGGGGATACAGGAAACCGAATCTATAGTCAAATGTTTAAAAAACAGGTCTCCTGCAGGCCTTAAAATTCCATACTCTTTCCATCATGCGAAACAATTGAATAGCGATAAAACTTAAAAAAGATTAAAACGCACTGAAAAACGCAAATCAATAACAACGGAGATATCTCGAAAATGTCTAATACAAAAAAAGTGTTTTAAATAAATTGTGTGTTTTAAAGACATGTAGATTTTTTTGTGTGTAGCAGAATTTTGTATAGCTTGCGTAAGAATATTTTGTAGATGGTACATAAAAACAAATGCCAGTCGGTGGAGAAAGGCATGTGAACGTAACGTATGATAGTTTTACAGAATGCAAATAGAGCACAATATGTTATTTCGCTTGACATAAGATTTCATTTACTTGTTTTTGTGGCCTGTGTGTAAAAATAAAACACCCACAAAGACGACTCAGAAAAACAGAAAAACAAAATATGTATTGCCAACTTTTATAACTGCTCGTGTACAGCAGGTATACCCGTATATAATACTGTAACGTTTAAACTTTTTAATGATCGAGCGCATCGCGTCTGGGGAGCATAGCTTAAGCGCGACGTTTAAAACTATGCAGTGACCCAATTTAACGTTACACGGACGTAGTTAAATGGGAAACTAGGGGAGACAGATAATAGAGCAAATTAAGGCAACACCATTTCAAGCTTTAATTGCAATTTATTACCAGTGTTATCCAAATGATTTCAGTCTTACTCATACGTTGTGCGACCTAATCCCAAAACCTGTTACAAATATAAGGCGCGACAAGAATTGTGTTTTGACTAAAAAACGGTGCACCGAAACAGAGTTGATAACAACTGACGTAATAAGTCTGTGGTACACATACAAATAGTTGATAAATTAAGAGGTAATCTTATTAAACCAGTTAATTGTACAAATTTACAACAATTTATTCCTAACCCAGTTACTAAAAATAAGAATAAAATATAAAAAAACTAACCTCTTAACTACTGGTAGCAGCATTCCTCCTAATCTAAAAGTACAATTATCAATTTATTTAATCTCCAATACTAACTCTAACTCTACCTTGAGTTGCTTTTCCTTGGACCCCAACAAACTCAAACCTTGAAGTTGTCGAGTCCTACTTGCGACATATCAAATAAAAAATACTATAATTTAATAGTCATTTACCTCTTCCTTGCTAATTTTCCTCATCCATTTTGCTCTTACTCTGCCCAAAAAGTTTCCTACTTCTATTATATTTTTCCTAGATTTTACATTTACTAACTTTATAGCTTGAATTTACATTGGTAAATTTAGCCATTCTCTCTTCTCTATCCTCTTTCTAAGCAACTTCGCTTCTTCACACTCTAAAACTATATGCCACTCTTTAACTTTCCGGTGGCATAGCGGACATTTCTCCAAATCTGTCTCTTTTCTCAAACCTTTCAAATTCACCACCCCTGTCCTAGCCCATGCAAATCCTGCTCACATATATCAACATACTGTTCCCTGCTCCATACTACTTTCGTTTCTCTGTATAATCTCAGTGAGCTCTTAAAAGTATAACTCGCTAATAAATCTTGTTTTTCCAAATCCTCTATTCTTGTCCTAATTTCATTCCATAAACCTATTTGTAATAACCTCCCCAAAAACTATCTTCATCAAGGTTTCCTTTATCTTCCCTAGCCAAGACTCTTTATGATTAAGCCTTTCCTGCACTATCAAACATTGATGTAAAATGCTGTGATCATCGAAATTTCTAATTCTAATCCAATATTTTAGCACTATTTCCACAATTTTTCCTTTAATTCCCATTCTCCCTGATTCGGCTTGAGCTACTCCGTTGGGCGATGATCTTGGTAAACCCAATATTTGTTTACAAAAGCTCCTGTGGATCATGTCTATGTTTACCCACCCTGCTTCCAGGCCCCAAATCTCTGCTCCATATAACATTTTTGCTCCTACTACAGTAGTATAAATTCTCTCTAACCATTTTAATTGCATTTCTAGTAATTTATCCATACAGGATTTGATGGATTTCACTGCCATTTTTCCTTTAGCTAATACTATTCTCTTTTGTTCACTCCACCCACCATTGCTGCTTAATCGTATCCCTAAATAATCAAAGTTTTGGACTACCTCAATTTCTCTTCCATGTCAATACCATTTCTCATCTTTCCGTAATTTATTGCCCTTTTTAAATACCATAATTTTTGTTTTATTTTCATTAATTCTTACACTCCATTTCTTGCAAAATTTATCTATCACTTCAATTGTTCTCGCTAATCCCACATTACTTACAGATCCCGCGACTAAATCATCTGCAAATAACAAACCAGGTAAATTAAAAAAACAACTGTGCCAAAATTATCCTACACAGCCAACATCTTACAGTAGCGAACCTTAACAAATATTCCGACCTTATAATTATTATGTTGTCTCATAAGTAATATTGGTTTTCAAGTTTGGTATTTTATAAGATAGAATTGGTTTTCTTTGGTTCACCAATGCTATTTACAGTATGCCATGAATACTACTGCGTATATTGCAAGAATAAGTTAGTCGTCAGTTGTTTATACACAATCACAAAATGGAAGTTACAAAGTTTGAGATTAGAGTCCTTCCAAAGCACTACTGGAAACAAGATTATAAAGCTGCTGCCGCGGCTCGAAAAATATGTGAAGTGGAAGGAGAAGGTGTCGTTAGTGAGCGTGTGACACAACCATGGTTCCAGCGTTTCAACACTGGAGAAGTAAACACTAAAGATTTATCACGTTCTGGAAGACCTAAATTATGTAATATTGAGCATACACGCAAAATTTTGGAAGAAAATCCGCAAAAAAGTACTCGTAGGCTGTCAGAAGAATTTGATTCATCAAAAGATGCCATACATCGACAGATTAAGAAACTCGGAAAATCAAACAGAAGCTGTAGATCTGTACCTTATGAATTGGCACCTCAACAAGCTCAACGTAGAGTGGATATCTGTCGTCAGCTTATCGGTAATCCCATGGATGATAGATTTATCAGAAGAATTGTCACTTGTGATGAAAAATGGGTCTATTACCGCAACCCTGACGCCTCGAAACAGTGGCTCAGTCCACGTCAACCTGCCAGTCATAAACAAAATGAGTTCGGCACCAAAGCATTGTTGTGTGTCTGGTGGAATTTTGGAGGAGTGATTCGCTAAGAGTTTGTTCCAAACGGGCTTGCAGTCAATGTGGATCTTTATTCTGAACAACTGGAACGATTTCATGAAATTTTGAGAAGGATATAACCGAAATAGAGTTCTCTTGTAGCAGGACAATGCAACACCCAAACTGCACGAACAACCATCACAAAAATTCAAGAATTGGAAGGAGTCGAACTGCTACCACACCCAGCATACAGCCCTGATCTTGTGCCTACATATTACCATCTATTTCGATCCATGGCCCATTTCCTGTATGGAAGAAATTCCGAAAACATTGAAGCTATGGAAAAACCAGAGACTGGTAGCATCGCGGGATAATAAACCTGCTGAAAGATAGTTAAAGATCATACAATCTGATGCGCTCCACTTTAAAGAGTAGTTTAATTTCTTGTGAGAAAACGTTCCAAATAAAGTTTTACTTAAAAACCGCCATTACTTATGAGACACCATTTATAATTCAGCATAATACATCAATTACATTCGACCACAACACATCAGAAATATCTTATGTGTTACATTCACATGACTTTCTCTACCCTTCTTCAACAAACTATTCTTACAAAAGTTTATTCTTCTATCTACTTCATGTTATTCGAGATAAACATTTGTAGACATTATTTTATTACATATTTCCCTGTAGGTACAATAAGAATAAGGGATACTGTAGATTTAAGTGATAGTCAAATGCTTTAAGAGGGGGTCGGTATGTGATGGCTTTGAAATTCCGTTCTGTTTGCATGATCAGGATCAAAAAGAGAAAAAGAAAAACAAGAAGAAAGAGTTACCCTTTGGGGAAAGGATAAGTAATAGAAAATTCAAACTAATAACAAGGAATATCTCGGAAATAGTTAATTCTATAAAAAAATTATTTATATATTTTGTGTGGTTTAACAAGATCTAGCTTTTTTGTGCAGTAACGTTTTGTCCATCTGTTACAGTTTACAAACCATACAAAATTCATTCTGAATGAAGAGGACTTCATAGGATCTTCCCAGAAAATTCAAGATATATATATTTCATTTTTCATGCAAATATCTTAAACATAGGAGTATGGCATTAAATCCAAAATCTTACATCCATTTTTGAGAATATAATTTTTTTTGAAAATCTTTTCATGGATTGTTTGGGATTGAAAGATTTTCTTGAAAATCTTCCTGTCAAATCGTTGGAAGATCTGAACTTAAATACCAAGTTTGGTATGTAACCCAGTTTTCCGTTTTTGAGTTATGCGGTTCACAGCGACACAAACATACAGTTTCCTAAAAATGCTTCTCTTTTTATTTATTTATTCAGCGGTCATAGGAAGATGTACTTCCGTAAAATCTCGACACGGAATTTTTGAGTAGAGTGCAATACTTCCTTTACTGGCAGGTGGTAGACATGATTCACAGGGTACTAAAGAATTATGATGCTGTTTTCAAGAATTCTCGTACGTTAAACACGAATATCTGAAAGTTGGTTTATGTTGTTATTACCCCAAGCTCTTTAACTCATTAAAAGTTGTGTAAACTAACCTCTTTTTCGTGGGATTAGCCCTCCAGAAACATTTCTTTGCGTTTAAATGTTACTAATTTCATGCTTGCTGCGCAGTTTAGTAATTCCTTCTTAGGTTCTCATGGTTAACTAAATCTGAAGCTTTTTCTTCAATCTGTGTATAAACATACATGTACAACAGAGAAGGACACGTCGAGCACTACGATCTAAGAGAGATCTTTTGCGGCTATCACCCCCAGGAAGAAGGATGAAGTAAAGGAATTACAGGAGGCTACAGGCCACGGAGACGTGCGGAAGTTCCAATCATTTCCTGGCTCAAAGACACGTCCCACTACTGGAAGCGCTCAGAGAGGGCGATGAACTACCCATCAACCAAGCAGTCCTCTAGCGTCGACAGGGAATACTCTTCTTTCTGAGCATGCATTCCCACTCTTTTTATGGAACCAGAGGTAGCAGACATTGCAGGGTTAGCACAATAAGACTTAGGTTGCAGTGCGACCGCAGCTTTTGCAGACGGGCCCAAGTCCAGCAAAAAAATAAAGCATCCGTGCCATCTCTCCGACACTGCCATACTACACGAAACATACGTGCGTATTTCAAGTGTGTAGATTCCCCCTATGCGTAAAAGATTTGCAGAACTCAACAGGAAATTCCAAGTATCAGTGACCTACGGGCGAATTGCGCGAGCGATTTTCATTTTTTTATCTCCATTTATACCCCCTTTAATTACAATAATCCTATCGACGGTCCTTCCTTTGGAACATATTGTCTATAGGCAATGCTGTTAACTCGTATTCGCTTGTCTATGAGTTTCTAGTAAACTTTCGGTTTATTCATTACATCACAGACACACACAAACATTCACACTTGCAGACTCTAAGAAGGGTAAGGAATAAACTCGGCTAGAGCCGGGATCCAGCCGATGTTCCATTTACTCCTCTTGTGCATCAGCAACGACGTGCTCATTGCGAGACGCTTACCAGGTTTGCAATAAATGTGCTGTCCGTAATGATAGACAAAAATAGAAAGCAAAAGTCTTAGAATGTTTTCCACTTTAGTTACACCGACTTTATTTTCGAGGGAACAAACTCAATTTTTAGTATGACAAGTAATTAAAATATCTTTATTTGACCTATCTGTATAGGCCCATAACTATTTTTAATTGTGTTTACGCTGTTCTTGTCTACATTACGAGTTATAAGAAACGAACATGGGAGTACTCAGTGTTTCACTGCCGTTTTATTCGCTTATTGTTATAATAATAATCATCATCATCAACATCTAACGGTTCTCATATGCTGACCTCGCCCATTTAATAGGTGCTCGAAATTCTGTTCCTGTTGATTGATACAATGTTCCAACCGCCTCCGTGTATCCATTTGGAAGTTTCTAAGAGCAGAGGCGGCGGCAGCCGCAGCAACACATTTTAGGCGCTGTCGAGGAGCAAACTAACACTGGATCTAGCATATCCAGGATGAGTAATCAGCCCAATGTCTTGTGTCAGTAGCCTATCGAGGAGCGAGCGAACTCTGGCTCATAGCATATCCAGGATGAGTGATCAGCCCAATGTCTTGGGTCAGTAGCCTGTCGAGGAGCGAGCAAACTCTGGATCATAGCATATCCAGGATGAGTGATCAGCCCAATGTCTTGGGTCAGTAGCCTGTCGAGGAGCGAGCGAACTCTGGATCATAGCATATCCAGGATGTGTGATCAGCCCAATGTCTTGTGTCTGTAGCCTGTTGAGTAGCAAGCAAACTCTGGATCATAGCATATCCAGGATGTGTGATCAGCCCAACGTCTTGGGTCAGTAGCCTGTCGAGGAGCGAGCGAACTCTGGATCATAGCATATCCAGGATGAGTGATCAGCCCAATGTCTTGGGTCAGTAGCCTGTCGAGGAACGAGCGAACTCTGGATCATAGCATATCCAGGATGAGTGATCAGCCCAATGTCTTGGGTCAGTAGCCTGTCGAGGAGCGAGCGAACTCTGGATCATAGCATATCCAGGATGTGTGATTAGTCCAATGTCTTGTGTCTGTAGCCTGTTGAGGAGCAAGCAAACTCTGGATCATAGCATATCCAGGATGTGTGATCAGCCCAACGTCTTGTGTCAGTAGCCTGTCGAGGAGGGAGCGAAGTCTGGATCATAGCATATTCATGGATGTGTGATCAGCCCAATGTCTTGTGTCTGTAGCACTGTCGAGGAGCGAGCGAACTCTGGATCATAGCATATCCAAGATGAGTGAACAGCCCAATGTCTTGGGTCAGTAGCCTGTCGAGGAGCGAGCGAACTCCGGATCATAGCATATCCAGGATGTGTGATCAGCCCAATGTCTTGTGTCAGTAGTCTGTCGAGGAGCGAGCGAACTCTGGATCATAGCATATCCAGGATGTGTGATCAGCCCAATGTCTTGTGTCAGTAGTCTGTCGAGGAGCGAGCGAACTCTGGATCATAGCATATCCAGGATGTGTGATCAGCCCAATGTCTTGTGTCAGTAGTCTGTCGAGGAGCGAGCGAACTCTGGATCATAGCATATCCAGGATGAGTGATCAGCCCAATGTCTTGTGTCTGTAGCCTGTCGAGGAGCGAGCGAACTCTGGATCATAGCATATCCAGGATGAGTGAACAGCCCAATGTCTTGGGTCAGTAGCCTGTCGAGGAGCGAGCGAACTCCGGATCATAGCATATCCAGGATGTTTGAACAGCCCAATGTCTTGGGTCAGTAGTCTGTCGAGGAGCGAGCGAACTCTGGATCATAGCATATCCAGGATGTGTGATCAGCCCAATGTCTTGTGTCAGTAGTCTGTCGAGGAGCGAGCGAACTCTGGATCATAGCATATCCAGGATGTGTGATTAGCTCAATGTCTTGTGTCAGTAGTCTGTCGAGGAGCGAGCGAACTCTGGATCATAGCATATCCAGGATGTGTGATCAGCCCAATGTCTTGGGTCAGTAGCCTGTCGAGGAGGGGGCGAACTCTGGATGATAGCATATCCAGGATGTGTGATCAGCCCAATGTCTTGGGTCAGTAGTCTGTCGAGGAGCGAGCGAACTCTGGATCATAGCATATCCAGGATGTGTGATCAGCCCAATGTCTTGGGTCAGTAGTCTGTCGAGGAGCGAGCGAACTCTGGATCATAGCATATCCAGGATGTGTGATCAGCCCAATGTCTTGTGTCAGTAGCCTGTCGAGGAGCGAGCGAACTCTGGATCATAGCATATCCAGGATGTGTGATCAGCCCAATGTCTTGTGTCAGTAGCCTGTCGAGGTGCAAGCAAACTCTGGATCATATCATATCCAGGATGTGTGATCAGCCCAATGTCTTGGGTCAGTAGTCTGTCGAGGAGCGAGCGAACTCTGGATCATAGCATATCCAGGATGTGTGATCAGCACAATGTCTTGTGTCAGTAGCCTGTCGAGGAGCGAGCGAACTCTGGATCATAGCATATCCAGGATGTGTGATCAGCCCAATGTCTTGTGTCAGTAGTCTGTCGAAGAGCGAGCGAACTCTGGATCATAGCATATCCAGGATGTGTGATCAGCCCAATGTCTTGTGTCAGTAGTCTGTCGAGGAGCGAGCGAACTCTGGATCATATCATATCCAGGATGTGTGATTAGCCCAATGTCTTGTGTCAGTAGCCTATCGAGGAGCGAACGAACTCTGGATCATATCATATCCAGGATGTGTGATCAGCCCAATGTCTTGTGTCAGTAGCCTGTCGAGGAGCGAGCAAACTCTGGATTATAGCATATCCAGGATGAGTGAACAGCCCAATGTCTTGGGTCAGTAGCCTGTCGAGGAGCGAGCGAACTCTGGATCATATCATATCCAGGATGTGTGATCAGCCCAATGTCTTGTGTCAGTAGCCTGTCGAGGAGCGAGCGAACTCTGGATCATATCATATCCAGGATGTGTGATTAGCCCAATGTCTTGTGTCAGTAGCCTATCGAGGAGCGAGCAAACTCTGGATCATATCATATCCAGGATGTGTGATCAGCCCAATGTCTTGTGTCAGTAGCCTATCGAGGAGCGAGCGAACTCTGGATCATATCATTTCCAGGATGTGTGATTATCCCAATGTCTTGTGTCACTAGCCTATCGAGGAGCGAGCGAACTCTGGATCATATCATATCCAGGATGTGTTATTAGCCCAATGTCTTGTGTCAGTAGCCTGTCGAGGAGCGAGCGAACTCTGGATCATAGCATATCCAGGATGTGTGATCAGCCCAATGTCTTGTGTCAGTAGCCTATCGAGGAGCGACCGAACTCTGGATCATAGCATATCCAGGATGTGTGATCAGCCCAATGTCTTGTGTCAGTAGCCTATCGAGGAGCGAGAGAACTCTGGATCATATCATATCCAGGATGTGTGATCAGCCCAATGTCTTGTGTCAGTAGCCTATCGAGGAGCGAGCAAACTCTGGATCATATCATATCCAGGATGTGTGATTAGCCCAATGTCTTGTGTCAGTAGCCTATCGAGGAGCGAGCGAACTCTGGATCATAGCATATCCAGGATGTGTGATTAGCCCAATGTCTTGTGTCAGTAGCCTATCGAGGAGCGAGCGAACTCTGGATCATAGCATATCCAGGATGTGTGATCAGCCCAATGTCTTGTGTCAGTAGTCTGTCGAAGAGCGAGCGAACTCTGGATCATAGCATATCCAGGATGTGTGATCAGCCCAATGTCTTGTGTCAGTAGTCTGTCGAGGAGCGAGCGAACTCTGGATCATATCATATCCAGGATGTGTGATTAGCCCAATGTCTTGTGTCAGTAGCCTATCGAGGAGCGAACGAACTCTGGATCATATCATATCCAGGATGTGTGATCAGCCCAATGTCTTGTGTCAGTAGCCTGTCGAGGAGCGAGCAAACTCTGGATTATAGCATATCCAGGATGAGTGAACAGCCCAATGTCTTGGGTCAGTAGCCTGTCGAGGAGCGAGCGAACTCTGGATCATATCATATCCAGGATGTGTGATCAGCCCAATGTCTTGTGTCAGTAGCCTGTCGAGGAGCGAGCGAACTCTGGATCATATCATATCCAGGATGTGTGATTAGCCCAATGTCTTGTGTCAGTAGCCTATCGAGGAGCGAGCAAACTCTGGATCATATCATATCCAGGATGTGTGATCAGCCCAATGTCTTGTGTCAGTAGCCTATCGAGGAGCGAGCGAACTCTGGATCATATCATTTCCAGGATGTGTGATTATCCCAATGTCTTGTGTCACTAGCCTATCGAGGAGCGAGCGAACTCTGGATCATATCATATCCAGGATGTGTTATTAGCCCAATGTCTTGTGTCAGTAGTCTGTCGAGGAGCGAGCGAACTCTGGATCATAGCATATCCAGGATGTGTGATCAGCCCAATGTCTTGTGTCAGTAGCCTATCGAGGAGCGACCGAACTCTGGATCATAGGTATATCCAGGATGTGTGATCAGCCCAATGTCTTGTGTCAGTAGCCTATCGAGGAGCGAGCGAACTCTGGATCATATCATATCCAGGATGTGTGATCAGCCCAATGTCTTGTGTCAGTAGCCTATCGAGGAGCGAGCAAACTCTGGATCATATCATATCCAGGATGTGTGATTAGCCCAATGTCTTGTGTCAGTAGCCTATCGAGGAGCGAGCGAACTCTGGATCATAGCATATCCAGGATGTGTGATTAGCCCAATGTCTTGTGTCAGTAGCCTATCGAGGAGCGAGCGAACTCTGGATCATAGCATATCCAGGATGTGTGATCAGCCCAATGTCTTGTGTCAGTAGTCTGTCGAGGAGCGAGCGAACTCTGGATCATATCATATCCAGGATGTGTGATTAGCCCAATGTCTTGTGTCAGTAGTCTGTCGAGGAGCGAGCGAACTCTGGATCATATCATATCCAGGATGTGTGATTAGCCCAATGTCTTGTGTCAGTAGCCTATCGAGGAGCGAGCGAACTCTGGATCATATCATATCCAGGATGTGTGATTAGCCCAATGTCTTGTGTCAGTAGCCTATCGAGGAGCGAGCGAACTCTGGATCATAGCATATCCAGGATGTGTGATGAGCCCAATGTCTTGTGTCAGTAGCCTATCGAGGAGCGAGCGAACTCTGGATCATAGCATATCCAGGATGTGTGATCAGCCCAATGTCTTGTGTCAGTAGTCTGTCGAGGAGCGAGCGAACTCTGGATCATATCATATCCAGGATGTGTGATTAGCCCAATGTCTTGTGTCAGTAGTCTGTCGAGGAGCGAGCGAACTCTGGATCATATCATATCCAGGATGTGTGATTAGCCCAATGTCTTGTGTCAGTAGCCTATCGAGGAGCGAGCGAACTCTGGATCATAGCATATCCAGGATGTGTGATCAGCCCAATGTCTTGTGTCAGTAGTCTGTCGAGGAGCGAGCGAACTCTGGATCTTAGCATATCCAGGATGTGTGATCAGCCCAATGTCTTGTGTCAGTAGTCTGTCGAGGAGCGAGCGAACTCTGGATCATATCATATCCAGGATGTGTGATTAGCCCAATGTCTTGTGTCAGTAGTCTGTCGAGGAGCGAGCGAACTCTGGATCATATCATATCCAGGATGTGTGATTAGCCCAATGTCTTGTGTCAGTAGTCTGTCGAGGAGCGAGCGAACTCTGGATCATAGCATATCCAGGATGTGTGATTAGCCCAATATCTTGTGTCAGTAGCCTGTCGAGGAGCAAGCAAACTCTGAATCATATCATATCCGGGATGGGTGATTATTCCAATGTTTTGGGTCAGTAGCCTATCCGTTTCCGAGATATCCGTTGTTGAAGGTTTGAATGGATTATTTGGTGTATTTGGATTAAGTGTAGTGGATATAAAATAGCCTTTAGAAGGAATAGTTTGTATACCCACTAATAAAGATAGAGGTATAGAAAGTCATGTGAATGTATATATAAGATGTTTTAAGTGGCATGTCGCTATTTGGTATTTTATCCTGATCATACAAAGAGCTGGAATTTCAAAGCCATCACACATAGATACGTTCTTTATAAATCTGACTATCGCTTTACCTTCTGTGACGTACAACGAAATGTTGAAATGTATAATGAAAGTTTATCTGAACTTATAAGAAGTAGATACAAGAATAAGGTTTTCTGCCTCAATTTATTTTACGACGTTTAAATACGCGGCCATATCGCGAGGGATCTGTTAGGGGATACACTCGTGGCTCGGTGTGTGGTGGACAGTTAGCCTTCCAGATACCATCCCTGTACCATACCATGTTGCCTCTCTGCTTCTAAACGTGCCGGGCACATGCCAGCTTCTGGACCTCTACAGAGACCTTAGTTTTAGGCAACTATAGCTCTGCTTCTATACATGCCGGGCAGATGGCAGCTTCGGCACGAGTCTCCAGAGACCTTAGTGCCAGGCAAGTGTATCTGTGCTTCTATACGTGCCGGGCGAATGACCGGTTCGACACGTATCTACTGAGACCTTAATACTAATCAACTACACCTTTGCTTCTACTCGTATACGTGCCGGGCAGATGGCAGCTTCCACACGTGTTTCAAACAGGCTTTAGTGCTAGGTAACTGTCCCCGTGCTTCTATATGTGCTATGCAGATGGCAAGATTCGACACGTGTCCACAGAGGTCTTAGTGCCAGGCGATTGCATCTCTGCCTCTATACGTGACGGGTAGATAGCATTAGTATGCCGTCCAGTCCACCTGCTTTCATTATCTGTGGATAGATGACAGAGGTTTTCCTTTTACCACCTACTTTCATGTTTACTATTGTTTTAGACTTAAGTTGGAATCTAGGTCGTGATATTAAATATCCAATCCGGAATTTACCTTGGCGACTAAGGGAAAACAAAGAAACCCAGTCAGATTTGCCAGCCCCCGGGATTTGAACCCGGAACTTCCCGAGTGTGGGCCACAGCATTACCGCCTAAGCCGCGTCGCTCGGTAACAATAAGCTTTTCTAAGAATACAGTGAAAAGCTTTTAATCATTAATAGATTAATTTTTATTTATTCAGAATATTTATACTGTGAAAACGATGTAAAAGTGTAAAAAGGAAAGTACGAGAAAGTAATGTAATTTCACAAAGGCCTGGTTTGAATAATCAACTGACGGAAAGCGATGCTGTGATCGATTCCTCGAATGCCAATGGCTTAAAAACATAGCAGAAAAACATTAATCCAGAAAGCCATTGACGTGATGGAGTAAATGAGATATTTACTCCCGAGTGTCCAGCCCTGCATCATTCATGAGCGACACAGCACAAATGTACATATGTAATGATGTAAGCAATGGTCCAATGGACAACCTCGTTACTGCCTAGTCTCTGGCAGTCCTGCTAATGAGCCGGCCACTCTCAGCTCATTAATATTTTATGTTAATTAAATTATTTGCTGATAAATGTGAACTACAGTTGTTGCTGTTTAGCTAAACCCAGGCTATCTATTATCTTGGATTTCAGTTGTAAGGTATAACGTACATACCTTCTTTCTTTGTCCCTCACTTAAACAAAGAAGTATAGCATTGCGACCAAAAAATGCGTGTGTGGAGGGTAATCTAAAAAACCACTCAACCATATTGAAATTCTTTCAGCATTGACAGCCCTATTCTTTCAAAAGGTCACAGACTATATAATGTTTCAAATAATTTGAAAGCTGGGAGGTTAGGAGTTTGTTTTTCGTATTCAACTCACCAATGTTCAATCCAATTTTGTTCAATATGGATATCAGAAGCTACATTTGCCACTTTATTGCAAATATTTTAGGGATGATTGAATATCGTTCATATTATCACATTTCCCTCATTCAGTGAGTTTTATTTTTGGTTACATTTTGAAAAAAAAAAGTGGATACATTTGGATTATTTAGAAAGTGACAAAAATAATAAGCTACCCTTACAATAAATCCCTATTTTCAATGGTTAACTTACAAATCAACATTCTTTGGCCTATCCAGAAGGACCATTGTACAATAGGACACAAACAAAAATTATAAACTACCTTACAACTTTGAAAAATGTCATGATATACATTCATGTAACTTTCTCTACCCTCTATTGCTTATTAATGGGTGTATAAATTATTCTTACGAAAGTTCATTTTAATCCAAATAAACCTTTATAGAAATAACTACATTACACATTTCGTTATAGATACAAAGAGAACAGCGATAGTCAAATGTTTAACAACTGGACGCCATATGTTGGTCTTACATACTGTTTCCATGACATCGCGACAAACAACTGAAAATCGATGACACTTTAAAAGAATGACCAAGTAATGAACAATTCGAACCATTAATAATCGACATCTCGGAAATGGTTGATGCCAATAAATGATTTGAAATACATTGTGTGTTTTAAAGAGATCTACATTTTTTTGTGCAGTACGTTTTCGTCTATCACTTAACGTTTACCAGTTACACAAGATTATTTAAATTCCTTCTGAATGAAGAGGAATTCACAGACTATTCCCAGAAAATTAAAGATATACATTTCTTTCCTCATATAAACATCTCTAATATAAGGTATTTTAAACAAAATCATTAGAGCCATTTTTTACAAAATAAAAAATTTCGATTTCAAATAAAAAAAGAAAGAAACAAAAGAAAAAGATAGTTTGATGCGGGAGGATTTTCTTGGTGCTGAACCTAAATACCAAGTTTGGTATTTATCCGACATTTCATTTTTTAGTTATGGCGATCACACACACACACACGCGCGCGCGGACCTTTTTCTAAAAATGTTTTTTTTGTATTCGGGGTCCTCAAAACATGTAATTCTGGTTGAAATCTCGGTATCAAGTTTTTGGGTGGAATGCAATACTTCCCCTACTTGTACGTAGTGGATAAAGTAATAAATGCTGTGCCGCCTTCTAGTTCGGTTAAGCGGGGTTCTACTGTATTTGAAGCGAGCAAAGACTGTAGGTTAAAAGGAGCAATACAGCGACACGGAATTACAGCAAGCAACCTATAATCATGATGAAGCTACACATTGGTTGTTATTATTGATGTAGGCAAGAATTTCTCCGTGTACGTGAAATGAAAGGTGTGCAGTATAATAATCCCTTGATATGACACGTTTCACGCTATCTGCACCATAGATATGTGCCATGTATTCATTACTCGGGAAACATAGACTTACTGCGACACATCTTGTGGTTAATGACCGGACGAGAAGAAGGGGAAACAACAAACAAAAAACAATCACGAAGGCTTAGCACAGGATACGCCCGTCCTGCTAGTGGATATGTTTCAAGAGAGCGGTTCTGCAGCACAGAATTAGGACACTTCCTTGCTTCAATCTCCGGCCCTGTGGATTTCAAATGCAGATTCTTGAGACCCTTGTTTGTGTTATATACCGTTCAAAAATCTATAAACTGTATATTATTGGCACTTATGGTCATTAAAATTCAATTTAAAGCCTGAAATATTATTTTTTATTAGTTTCTTACTGCTTACCTAGCAAGAGAAATACTTAGGTCCACCCAAAAATTCTATACCGACAGTTCACTGGAAATACACTTTTAGAAAAATATCCATGTGTGTAGCTGTAAAGAGCATAACTAAAAATGAAGAGTCGGTTAAACACAAAACTTGGTGTTTAATTTCAGTACCTTCAAAGACACGACATGAAAATTTTCAAGAAAATCACCCCAACTAACCATCCATTACACGGAACATTTTTCGAAATTTTTAATATCTAAAAAGTGGTTCTAACGATTTTGATTAAAATACCATATATTAAAGATACTTACATGACAAAAAAACGTATATCCTGAATTTTCTGCGAATAGCTTGTGAAGTCCTCTTCATTCTGAAGGAATTTTGTATAGTCTTCCAACACTGGTAAACGTTAAGGGAAAGACGAAAACGTACTACAGAAAAGTTAGATCTCTTTAAAACAGACAATTTATTTCAAATAAGTTTTTTCGTGTCACCAATCATTTCTAAGATATCCGTTATTAACTGTTCGAATTGTCATTCTTTTAAAATCCCGTCGGTTTTTGTTTCTCGCGATGCCATGGAAACAGTATGGAATTTTAAGGCCAGCATATAGCGTCCAGTTGTTAAACATTTGACTATCGCTGTTCTCTTTGTATCTATAACGAAATGTGTAATGTAACTGTTTCTGTAAAGGTTTATCTGGATTAAAATGATGTGGATAGGAAAATAAACCTTCCTAAGAATAATTTGTATACGTGTTAATAACGATAGAGGATAGAGAAAGCCATGTGAATGTAACAAATCAAAATGTAATTAATGCTCCAACTATTGATGTGTGTATTTATTGTTGCAGACATTCAGTATAATCATATTTGATAGCTAACGTTTAAATGTTATCGTACTTACTTCCGTTTATTTAACATAATTTATGCATCATTTAAACATAAGCATTTTGGCGCAAGCAGCCATATCACCTTCAGTTGTTCGCCTTTTTATTTTTTATATTTATGGACGCTCTTTAACTGCTATGGTCCTTAGCGTCCCATTCTGTATTGGGCGTGAAAGACCGTCAATTTACTCAGAGACCTGTTTATTAGCTTGAGATTCTTTTATTTGCCGTAAATTTACAACACGGGACCACCGGCTTTACTTCCATTCCGAAGGAAGCCATGCTAACGATTTTTACACCCGAAAAAATCCATCGCCGGGTTTGAACCCGCGACCTTGGGAGCTAGAGGCTAGCATGGTAACCACTAAACCACGAACGACGACCAAAGTTCTGTTCTTTTTCAAGTGTTTTTCATGGAAACAGTTTAGAATTTTAATGGCAGTCCATTGCATTCACTTCTAAAACATTTGACTATCGTGATTCCCTTTGTATCTATAACGATATGTGTAATGTAGCTATTTCTGCAAAGGTTTATCTCGATTAAAATGGAGTAGATAGGAAAATAAACTTTCCTAACAATAATGTGTATACGTGCTAATAACTATAGAGGGTAGAGAAAGTCATGCGTCATATGCGTGTTAAGGTGAAATTCTTGCACTCTGTGCCTTTTGCATTTCTACCGCAGACGTTAATAAAATATATTTAATCCTGTAACTACTGGTATGCAGGTATATTTATTGTTGCAGACATGCAATAAATCCTATTTGATAGTTGAATTTTACCATTTAAATCTTACCGTCTTTACTTCCCTCTATTTGTTAACATTTATTTACGATTTAATTTAGGCATCATTTAAATATAAGTAATTCGGCGCAAGCAGCCATGTCTCCTTCAGTTGCTAGCTTTTTTATTTTTTACATTTATGGACGCTCTTTAACTACTAGGTTCTTAGCGTAGCATTCTGTATTAGGCGTGAAAGACCAGAAAAATTACTAAGATGTATCTTTATCAGGCTTGAGGTTATTTTACCTGCCGTAAAGCTACGACACGGGACCACCTGCTTTACTTCCCTTCCGAAGGAAGCCATGCTTAAGATTTTTATGTCCATAAAAGTCATCGCCCTCTGTCGGGTTTGAACCCGCTACCTCGGGCAGTTGTTCACTGGCTTGGTCAACACTACCAGGCGTGATTGATCGATCACCAGTAGGCAGAGGCTATAGCTTACAGTAATTCGTTTTATTTTCGGTCAATATTTGTTATGGCTGTCGTAGAAAAAAATGTATGTAATACACATGGGTTAAGTGTTTTACTCTTCCTCGTTCTCCAAATATGAACTTACCGCACTTGATCGCAATATGCTAGCAAGCTTGTGAGATCACTGTCATTAATATGCGCACATATAGACTATTTATGAGCTGCCCCTCACTAGTTATGTCCCACAGCCATTTTAACTACTCTTTATCACCAAAAGTGTGCAGCACTCATTGGCTGGTGTGAAAGATTATCAAAACGCAAGTAACAAAACCTCGGAATTGACCTTATTCTGTCCCCAGGGTTTATTCTTAGGAATTTTTTCCCCTCCTTTCTTTCTGTTGTTTCGCTGACGACATTATTTTATTCCCCACATCAGCGCAAACACTCCAAGAAATGATATACGACCCTCATACTCAGAGCAAAGTCATAAACCTGACGATGAGCAACACAAAACAAGAATATGGGCTAATGGACAGTAAATCCCAACGACATATAACTGCAGTACGTCTCAGAATACAAATACCTGGGACAGCATGTAGCATTCAAGAAGAACACCAACTTTGAGTTTAAACACGGGATATCATCGGCTTGGAAGGCATTCTGGGGCCTGAGGTTCATATTGTTGGACAAATCAATCAACCGCAAGGTAGCGTTTCAGACCTTAGAATCCTGTCTTTTCCCAGCGATCTTCTATGTATGTCAAATAGATGCTGTCTGTCAAGCAGGCCGCAACAACCAGAGAAATATGCTGAGAAAAGTACTGGGAATCACCCGAGAGACAAAATGTCTAACACCAACCTGAAGAGAATGACGCAGCAGAACGAACAATGACGACGAAGTGGAAGTGGGGAGGTCGCGTGACAAGAAGGGACCAATCAAGATGGACGTACGCGACTACCATGTGGGAACCACACGTCGGAAGAAGAAACCAGAGAACACCGCCGGTTAGATGGACAGACGTGTTCGTGAAAACAGTAGGCATATAGTGATCAAAAAGGCAAAAGACACAACTCAGTGGAAAGAACTAGGACGTACTCTATCACAATCTAATAAGGGCACTCGCTGATCCTTTCTGGATTACAGAACAAGTGTCCTATAACCCTGATAAAGAATTTGGTGGGGTCTAGTATAATCTAAGTCATCCTATAAGTGGTAAAACCTTCCAGAGAGGATGGGACCCAGAGACATGGTCTCTCCCGAAGGCAGGGGGCAAGAATTTGTTCACGGACGGTTCCCGCCTTGGGGCAGGATGGGGCCTGGGGCACTACAACCAGACTTGGCATTCCCCTTGGTCGATACAAGGTTTTCGAGGTCTATGAGACCTTAGCCTGCGCCATGCATATTTACACTAAGCCACGCGGACGAGCAGATTTGCTCGGATAGCATGGCAGTTCTGAAAGCTCTTAGGGCGGTTATTATAACCGCATCCAGATTGGTGTGGCAATGCCAGGGGATGTTGGATAGACTCTGTTCCAGTTCGATTCTATAGGGCTTGAGCACTTCTGCGGTGTGTCTACTAGTAACATCAAGTATGAGATAACCCAGCTAACGGTGAAGGCTCATCTTGAAATCTGAAGTAAGTAAACCACTGCTAGACAGGGCCCATGGTTCAACACTGACTGGAAAGTGAAGTAGGTTAATTTTAGGAGCAGTTGTATTGTAGTTCAACAGTTGGGGAGCCGAACTTGATGAAGTAACTGCCCCACGTATGGTACAGAGTTTCCGGTGGCCTTCGTCCCAAGTTTAGGAATCAACTTTGTATTTTAATATTTTCTTTAAATATTATATATATTTATGTTTTCCTGGACTACGTCAGTATTAATTTGTAGAAACATGTTTCTCTTAACAGGGTGTGATACGGTTAAAGAATGTAGGCTTACACAGATTATAATTTTTACTTCACTTCTTTTATTAATCCTTGACACGATTAAATAACACTTCACTTATATAGAGAGCTGTGAGATTATTTATTAATTGCACTTTTTAAACAAGTAAACTTTATAATATCCTCACCGTAATGAATTTTCGTCTCACACTGGATACGTATTAAACTTCTCGAGGACGCGTCTCGCGTCCAGTTAGGAACGCTGTCTACTAGCAACTGGCGCCTGAATTTGTACAATTTTGTTCTATTTCAGTTTCTGATTGGCTAATTCTACTCCAATAGAATATTTTCTTTAGCTTAAGCTTTTTCTGATTGTTGATTGGCTATTTATAAACTGTCTCAAAAATTACATTATTGTTGCTCCAAGAATTACTAGTAGCATTATTCAATTTTACAATTCATTATTGCCTCAAGGTTACCTCATTGTTATCTCATCTTTCGACCTATATTCTCACAGCTTCTACATTATTAAATTACTTAATACATTCACATACAATTATTATACATGTAAATAATAAAAATAAACAACGATGACTGTTACATACGTTTTATATTATATTATACACACATTGCTTTAAGGCGGGCTGTTATTAAATATATATATATATATTATAATTAGACTGAAATCATTTAAGTGTTAAAAATACTGCCTCAAAAGCGAGCGAGTTTCTCCTGAATTTGGCGAGATCTAAGCTTAGAGTCACAACACACTGCGCAGGCATTTATACATAATGGGTCTGATCCTTTATGTACGAAATGTGTGAGAAATTTTGAGACGAGGCACAAAAGGCTCCAAGAGCCCACTCTTTAAGAGGCCACTCAGTGAACATCATCATCATCAGTCTAATTAAAGTGTTATAGAGTTAAACAGGAGTATTACAGTGTAGATCAAATGTTAACAGGACATAAGTTCTAGAGATAACCAGAGTGACAGGATGTTACCTCGCTTGAAATGGCTCACCAAGAGAGAAATAACGAGCCATCGCTTCTAAAAGGAGGCTATGGCTTTTAAAGAACAGTATGGCTGAATTCATTCATTCATAAATCTGTTCTGTTCCTAGAAAAACGGTTGAGAGTGATTCAGCTAACGTTTATCATTGGAGCAAGAATATCCAGACTAAGGTCTACTTAATCTCGTTGTGGCCTTGTCCTTGATGCTCGCTCCTAACCCTCTTCGTGGTGGATAACGAATTAACTGCTCCACCGTAGACTAGGCAACCGATGTGGCCCGAGTCATACGCGAGAGCAACCAGGACCGATGTAATCATGGAACCAGAGCTCTAAGTTCGTGGATTAGTAACAAAGGCCTAACACGCTTGTTCAAGTATCACTCCGCAAGCATGGCAAATAAAACGAATTGCTATAATGAAAACTCACGTCATTTCCGAGTTCTTCAACAACTTGAGTTTTCAAGTCTGTCCAATCATTCGCTCTTTGATAGCGCTGGGCTGATCACCAGCAGCTAAACTAGCACGAAAAAAATGTCCACATTACTTTCTCTATCATCTCATTATAATTTATACAAACTATTTAATAGGTTAAAGTTTACAGAAATACTTTCATTATACATTTCATTGAAGGTACAAGAGGAAACGGAATCGATAGTCACATGTTTAAGAGCGGGTCAGTATATGCCGGCCTATAAATTCCATTCTCTTTTCACGACTTCGTGAGAAACAACTGAAAAGCGAGTGCTGCTGTAAAAAATTATAAAAATTATTGCAAAATTCAAACCAATTACAACGAATATCTCGGAAATCGCTGTTACATGTGTTTTAAAGAAATATTCATCTTTCGTGAAGTTTTTCTTCTATCTCTTATTATTTCCAATTATAGAAAATTATTTGGCAATAAAGAAATGACTGAATGAAGGAAATGTATGGCATGTTAATAAAAATCGCTAGAGCTCTTTTTGAGAAAATAAGTTTCGAAAACTTCATGCAAGGGTTAATATGAATTGGGAGATGTATAGTAAGTAGGGGAAGTATTGCATTCCACTCAAAAATTCGATACCGAAAGTTCACCGAAATACATATTTGGAGGTGCCCTGAATCCAAATAAAGCATTTTTTGGAAACATGTCCGTGTGTGTGCGTCTGTCAGCGTAACTCAAAAACGAAAACTCGGATAAATACCAAACTTGGTATTTTAGTTTAGTATATTCCAAGGATGCGACATGAGGATTTCCAGAAAGTCTCCCCATCTCTGACTTCTCTTTACATGCAACATTTTTCCAAAATTTTGATTTTCTAAAAATGGTTCTTAGCGATGTTGATTAAAATATCATATGTTTAAGATATTTTCATGGCAAATGAAATGTATATCTCGAGTTTTCTGGAAATGTCGCAAAAAGTCCTCTTCATTCTTAATGAATTTTGCATAGCTGGTAAACCGTAAGAGATAGATAAAAGTTACTACACAAAAAAGTAGATCTCGTTAAAACACACGATTTATTTCATATACAGTTTTTGTGTAGAGTGAACCATTTCCGAGATATTACTTGTTATTTGTTTAAATTTTTCAATACTATACTTTTTATCTCAAACGGGAATTCGTTATTCGTTTTTTTATGTCCTGGACATACAAAGAGAATGGAATACTCCACATAGCAACCAGCTCTTAAAACATTTGACTATCGCTTAAATACTACCATATTCCCCTTGCAACTACAACAAAATTAACAATAAGATTAACATCTCGATATCTCGATTACCATGAAGTAAATGGAGAATAAGCGCCTGTAAAAATAGTTTGTACAAGAGTAGGGAAAGTCATGTGAGTGAAACACATCAGATGTTTTAAAAATGCTGGACTTAAACGCCAAGTTCCATATTTATGCGAAACGTGCGAGTTAAACTGTTCACAGACAAGCATCTTTTCTAAAAAGGCTTTTTTTTGTTCAATTCAGGGGCCTCGAAAGGTGTATTTACGTAGAAGTTTCAATATAGATTTTTGGGTGGAATGCAATACTTTCTCTACCAACTAGGTACGTGGTGGAGGAAGTAAAAATTGTCTTTTTGGATTCAGAACATGTATTTCTGGTGAAATCTTGATATCACAATTAGAGTATACTTCCTCTACTTACTATACTTAGGTAAGCAGTAGAGAAAGATAAAATTGAGGGCAATAATCGTGGAGGTCTGAGAGATGACTGATGCTACAAGTATATTATTGCAAATAAGCTGTATGTTTTAAAGAGATCTGCATCTCTTGTATTGCAAGTCTTTGTCAATTTCTTATGATTTATTAACACAAAACTCCTTGCGAATGAAGAGGACTATACAGGCTCAAGATGTACATTTTATCATGAAAATATCTTAAATATATGGTGTGTTAATCAAAGAGCCATTTTGGAGAAAATAAACAATTTGGAAAAATTATCCATGTGAAAGCTACGAATGCAGTCTCAGAAGTACCCGACCTGACGTATATACAGCCGTTGTTGTTTCAAACAAATGCCTATGGTGGAAAGTACCACCCTTATAAAGCTGAAGTTTGACGATGCTACGTTGTTTAGTAATTGTTTGACAGCCATTAATAGTGAACTCTCTCAGCAAATTTGTAAACTTGGATAAAACTGGCCATCGTTATGTGATATAATACTTTCATTTGAAACGTCTTAGTCCAACTAATATTAAAGCTGAGCTAGATTCTACTCTGGGGGAGTCTGCTCCTTCGTTTACAACAGTAAAATATTGGGTTGCAGAGTTTAAGCGAGGCCGTACGAGCCGCCAAGACGAACATTGAAGTGGTCGACCAAATGAGGTGACCACGCCAGAAATTGTGAAGAATATCTACAAAATGGTATTGGATGACCGTCAACTGAAAGTGCCCGAGCTAACAGACACCGTAAGCATTTCAAAAAAATGCTGTACATCGCATACTAACTGAAAATTTAGACATGAGAAAGCTGTGCACAAGATGGGTGCCGCGTTTACCCACAATGGAACAAAAACAGCGTTGTGAGGATGTTTCAGTCGAGTGTTTGGCGATGTTTCGCTGAAATGAAGACGAATTTTTGCGTCGATTCATAACCATGGATGAAACATGGGTCCATCACTTCACACCTGAGACGAAGGAACAGTGGATTGAAAAGAGAGAATCGGCTCCAAAGAAGGCGAAGACAGTTCCATCTACAGGCAGGGTCATGGCGTCAGTTTTTTGAGATGCGCGTGCGATAATTTTCATTGATTATCTTTAAAAAGGAAAGGTAATCAATGGCGAGTATTATGCAAACTTATTGTGGCGTTTGAATGATGAAATCAAGCAAAAACGGTCGCATTTAGTGGAAAAGAAAGTTCTGTTTCATCAAGACAATACACCAGTTCACACATCCATTATCGCCATGGCCAAAATCAATGAGTTAAACTTCGAATTACTTCCTCATGAGAAATAAAGATGTTTTTTCTCAAAATTTTTGTGTTTTCTTTGTTAGATCGGGTACTTCTGGGACAGCCCTCGTAAACCGACTTTTCATTTTTATGTCATGCTATTCACAGACACAAACATGCACTTTATTTTCTAAAAATGCTTCTTTTCGGATTCATTGAGCCTCAATAGATATATTTTTAGTGAAATATCGACATGGAATTTTTGGGTGTAATGTACTAATTCCTTTATTTGCTTGGTACTGATAGAGAAAATATTTGGGGAGGATTTAGGGTGCCTGAAAACACGAATTTCCGCCGAAAACTTCGATACCAAATTTCCTCTATCTATTAGATGTGTGCTAGAGAAAGTAAAAACAGCACAAGGAAAGCCCTGAAATGAAATATTTTAAGAAAAATAGAGCAGTTGTCAATTTTCGGCCAATATTCAAGTTCTGCTGCGTGGGTGGGCGTCTCTGTAAAGAAACGAAAGGATGAAAGTGAAGCTGCGGAAGTTAAAAGAGAGAGAGAGACTCAAATTCGCTGCGGCTCAGGATTAATTTAAAAATCCTCAAGCTCTGATGTAATTAAAAATGTCATCCGCCTAGAGCTCCTGCGGGAATGCAAACTCAAGCCCTTCCGGTTTTGAGGTTAATCGCATTAGAGTAGCCTGCCTCCTCCGCGACGGAGAGCAGCCAACATCTCATTTTTACGCCTTCTTGCAAGTGATCAATAACAACCAGTCGTTTACAAGCTGACGAGAGAAACAAATGTTTAAAAGACTATCACAATAGTTTCAAAGTTAACTCCTGTTAACAAAAACCTGATGTGTTGCATTCACTTCACTTTCTCTACTCACTCTTCTTCAAACTATTCTTATTAAAGCCTATTCCTCTATCTAGTTCTTGTTAATAGTGTGACTTTGTTCACTGCCACTCTCACTTTACTAATGTGATCTTTCAATATTCACTCTCACTCACTAATGTCGTTTAGTACAATTTTCGCTGCCACTTCACTTTTCCCCACGCTTAGCGGTGCAATGAAACGCCAGAAGCCACCATTTCTTCCTTCCGTTTTAGCCGCAGCGGCGTCGAACACAGGGTTTCTCTTAAACGTTGGCAATAGCAGCAGCAACTATACATTACAACTATTTTTTTTGTAGTATTCAACCCCAGCATTTAGGGGCGTATATCCAAATGTTGTAGATACTAAACCTGTAAATAAATAATCATTACAAAATCTATAATTCTATACTAATACTGGCAACCAGCAAAGCAACCATTCTCAACTGTCATCACAACCTCTTAAATAGAACAACGCCTTAAGTCACATCAACAACAACTGTTGATCTCACTGACTGTGGAGAGGACATTCGCCGATATGTTGCCGCTGGAGTTTCGAGAGAGTTCTCGGGAAACGGGGCGAAAACTATTCAGAAAAAATTATTTATCTCTCGCTTTAGCGCTTCTGGAATTTACGTTGGGTGATAGCGTTCCTCCGTGTCCTTAACTCTTCAACCGACCAGCACTTATACGCGATATGCGAGGCCCATAGCTGTGGCACAGTAGAGATAAACTTTCATTAAACATTTCATTGTGGGTATAAGAAGTATACAGTAGGTTAAAGCGATAGTCACATTCTTAAAAAGCTTGTTTCTAAATGGTGCCTTTGAAATTCCATGGTCCTTGCATGACCACGAGAGAGGGGAGGGGGAAAAGCAACTTGCAACTTCAAAAAATGTATTTCAAAATTCAAACCAATAACAAACAATATCTAAAAAGCAATACAATGCCGACAATAAAATGCGTGGTAACTAAGTAATAAATGAAAAGAAAAACTGTATACACAAAACTTATTTAATATTTTTTTAGTTCCATTTAGACCCCGCTTATAACTACATTGGTGTTATCGGCGGTCGTTCCTTTGGAACTTATTGCCTATTGGCAATGGTGTTAACTGGTGTAACTCTTGTCGTTGGGTTTCTTGCACTTTTGGTTTTCAATCATTAGATCATACACATATTCACACTCTCATTCATACTTCCAGACTCTGGGGAGGATAGGGAATAATCTTGCCTAGAGAAAAATTCCCATCCGCTGCCGGGAATCGAACCCGGGACTCCTCACACAGCAGGCAGGTGCTTTACCGACTGAGCTACGGGGGCCAACCTTATTTGACATTTATTGTAATTGGATAAATTAATTGTGAGAACAATCACTGTCGTCAGATGGGATGAACAGAATGACCTTTTAGCTTTGTCTACTGCTTGCCTGTTGCAACTAGCAAAAGTATTGTATTCCACCCTAAAATTCGACACCGAGATTTAGTCCTAAATATACATTTTCAGCTCCCCTGGATAAATATATAAATAAACAAACGCACTTTTATAGAAAGGTCCGTGAGCGCCCAAGTGTCTGTGAATAAACAGCATAACTCAAAAATATTAAGTTAGTTAAATATACTTTTTTTTTTAGTTTTTACTTATGGATACTTTTTAACTACTATGGCCCTTTCCGTCCCATTCTATATTGGGCGTGAAAGACATAAAATATTAATTTTGGGAATTAATGATGAGTTTCTTTCCTTTGAAGTTTTAAAAGTTAAAGGCTCAGAGGCCTCTTTATCAGGCTTGAGGTTGTTTTACGTGCCGTAACTCTACGACACAGGACCACCAGCTTTAATTCCCTCGAAGGAAGCCATGCTAAGGATTTTTACGCTCTAAGAAATCCATCGACCTCCGCCGGGTTTGAACCTACGACCTCAGCAAAACAGAGGCTAGCATGGTACCCCTAGACCACGGAGGACGACAAAATAATACAAACTTGGTATCTAAGTTCGACGTCTTCCAAAGACGTGACACGAAGGTTTTCAAGATTATCTCCCCAACCAAATTACCCTTTACATGGAACATTTTTCAAAAAAAAATTGTTTTCTAAAATAGCTCTAACGATGTTCATTAAAATACCATATATTAATGTTATTTACATGAGAAATAAGATGAATATGTTGAATTTTCTGGGAATAGCCTGTGAAGTCTTCTTCATTCGGAAGGAATTTTGTATAATTTTCTATAACTAGTAAACGTTAAGTGATAGACAAAAACGTACTACACAAGAATATAGATCTCTGTAAAACACACAATTTATTTCAAATAACTTTTTTGTGGCATAAGCCTTTTCTGAGATATCCGTTATTAACGGTTCGAATTGTTCATTACTTGGTCATTCTCTTTAAAGTCTGTTCAACTTACAGTTGTTTCTCGAGATGTCATAGAAACTATGGAATTTTAAGGCCAGCATATAGCGTCCAGTTCTTAAACATTTGACTATCACTGTTTTCTTTGTATCTATAACGAAATCTGTAATGTAGCTATTTCTGCAAAGGTTTATTTGGATTAAAATGCAGTAGACAGAACAATAAGCTTTAGTAAGAATGGTTTGTATTGTAGCGATATTTCCGCCTGATTAAGCATACACAAAAGAACTCTGTAATAATTATAAATTAGGTATTATTGATAATAATTTATTAACTTGTAATTTGATAAGTTTCCATCATTTTAAAGTAACCTGGTTCAAAACTGCATCAATCGAAAGCCCTTCTGAAGGTGTAAGTATGTTGTAAGTTTCAACACAATTGTCAAATAAATAAAGGGTAATTGCCTAAGAAAAACTGCAAGATTTAGGCAAAACAAGAGTAGCTTCGTTTCAGACTGTCCATTATATTTTCCGGGCGTGCGGTCATAAAAATCGAAAGGTTTTTTGTACTTCGTGGGGATGAGGCAAGTTTTAAGAGTAAACAGACGCTATGAGGCAACGGACGTTTCTTACAGTTAGGCTTTGAATTTTCAATCAAGGAACCAATAAACGTAGTAGAACCAATGAAAAGATAGGAAGATGCAGTGACATGTACAAAATTTGGAGGCGAGCAGGGACTGATATATGTGAACGCGAGCGTGGTTTTAGGACAGTTTGTCATGATTCTTCGTTAAGGTAACACGTAGCACTCCGGGTCAGAAAAGCACGCTAAGTGCCGAAATTTGCTAGTGCAATTATAAAGTGATGTAGGTGAAATATTTATATAATGTGCTAACGGTATTCTTCGATATAATTATATCCAAGCTCATAAACGAGTTAATGTTAGTCAAGTGACTACTTCAAGTTCGCGCGAATCTAAAGAACGGTGATAGAGCATCGCGATATTAAATAACTAGCCGGAGCAAACTTTAGTATTCCAAGAGACAATAGTGGGAATACAATGTTAAAAGAATCGCACGTGTTAGAGAATACTAATGAATCTTGGTGGATTTCTAGCATAAGGGGTGAGAAAACTGAAAACAGTGTTTCTTTCAAGACAATATCCCTGTATCACCACTCCCGCAATCCTACCCTGACAGTAACAGTAGGGAATTTCAGGTCGATTCGCCGACAGTTGACCCTGAGATGCGACGAGAAGTGCTTCCTGACTGACATCGGCGATTTCGAGTCCTGAAGACTACACCACAACGACACAGAGACGAGAACGATGCAGGTAGGATACCCACAAAGAAGTAACAAGCAAAACGCTACAGTATACCCACTAATAAGCGATAGAGGGTAAAGAAGGATATATGAATATAACACATCATAGTTTTTATTTTTATGTTTTTATTTATAGAGATGTGTAAGACGTTCTGGAAACATGGTGACTTTGATCATAGAAATAATCGCTTGATATTAACACATGGCTTTTGCGGCCTACCCCTGACTCCATATACACTTTTAGACACTCTGAGAATGATTTCAATAACTTAAAGAAAAACCGCAGCAGGGAGTCTGACCCGGATCTTTAAGTGGAGACGTGAGCACGCTGACCGAAGACACATCAGGGTTTGTTTAGTCCGGCTATTTTAAGTTTCGTGGTTCCCGTGCCGCGCATTTGTTCGCTCGCAGCCTCTGTTTACGAGGCTAGAACTGAATACTACGATGTCTTATTTCCGAATATCTTCAACAGCGCAATAATCGCTGCTTCTGCCCTCTCCTCATGGACTGGCTTTATCTTTCCTGTTTCTCTTTGCATCTTCCTCTTTCTTTCGCTCTCAACACTGTCTCACCGATGTCTTAGCTGTCTCATGGGTGCCAGGATATCTCTAGATCACTTTTTCCACAACTTTCAATTCTATACGTTTATAATCAGAGCTCGGGTTTTTGGTGATTTATAAATGTTTGAAAAACAACATAATAATCGCAAACAAAATCTGACCTGATACATTCACATGACTTTCTCTGCCCTTTATTGTTTATTAGTGGGTACACAAACTATTCCTACTAAAGCTTATTTTTATATCTGCTACGTAGTAATCCAAATAATCTTTACAGAAATAGCTACATTACACATTTCGTTATAGATACACAGGGAACAGCGATAGTCAAATGTTTAACAACTGGACGCTATATGCTGGCCTTAAAATTCCATACTGTTTCCATGACATCGCGACAGATAACTACTGAACGTTGACAGGCCTTTAAAAATATAACAAAGAGTAGAACAATTTGAACCATTAAAAACGCATACCTCGGAAATAGCTTATGCAACAAAAAGTTTTTGAAATAAATTGTGTGTTTTAAAGAGATCTACATTTTTGTGTAGTACATTTTTGTCTGTCGCTTAACGTTTATGAGTTATATAAGATTACACAAAATTCCTCCCGAATAAAGAGAACATCACAGGCTATTCCCAGAAAATTCAAGATATACATTTTATTTGTCATTTAAATATACTTAATATATGGTATCTTTATCAAAATCGTTTGAGCCATTTTTGAGAAAATGAGAATTTTCGAAAAATTGCCCATGTAAAGGATTGTTTGGGGTGGAGGGATTTTCTACACCAAGTTTGGTGTTTAACCGACTTTTCCTTTTTGAGTTATGCTGTTCACAGTCACACACAGACATGTTTTCGAAAATGCTTTATTTGGGTTCAGGGCACCTCAAAACATGAATTTCCGGTGAAATCTCGGTATCGAACTTTTGGGTGGAATGCAACACTTCCCCTACTTACTGTATGTAGTAGAGAAGGTAATAAACGATACTGGGTAGAGAAGTAACACATCACTTTAATCACCCTTTTCTCTGCGAAAGTTTTTGCAGATTTACGCTGGAAGCCCATTTCTAATGCCAATTATGGTGGGTGGTTTCTGCCCGGATTAAAAACTCTTGTGAAAGATTTACGTCGGCTTCACTAACATTTTCATGTGAAGAACCAGGGCAGTCTACTCTTGCTGCATGAGATATTAAGCTTCTTAGAAACAGAGGAAAACGGGAAGAGGCTGCACGCAGCATCTGAACTAGTGAGCAAACTAATGGGATACAAATCTTTTGAGACGTTTCAAATTGTTGAAGCCGAGGTTTTAGGCTTTCACGATTTTATTCCCTTACTAGTGCCTATGCTTGAGTTATTCGCTGCGACAAAGATCCAACAAAAAATGTTTGTTACATTCATATTACATTCTCTATCACCTACATAGTAAGCAGAGAAGGTATTCCATTCCACCCAAAAATTCAATACCGAGATTTCATAGAAAATACATGTTTTGATACCCCTGAATCCCTAAAAAACATTTTTATAAAAACTCGGTGCGCGTGTCTGCCTGTGCGCAACTGAGAACACCATAACTCAAAACGATAAATACCAAACTTGCTACTTAGGTTCAGTGCCTTCTAAAGATACTACACGAAAAATTCAAAGAAAATTCATTCAACTCAAAATACCTTTTACATGAAACACCTTCAGGTATTTTTGATTTTCTCAAAACAATTCTGTTTAGAATACCACATATTAAATATACTTACGTCACAAATAAATTGTACAGCTTGAATTTTCTGGGTAAAACCTGTAAAGTCTGCTTCATTTGGAAGGAATTTTGCATAATCTTCTATAACTAATAAAGTTATAGATAGACGAAAACGTACTACACAAAAAATGTAGATCTCTTTATAATACACAATTTATTTCAAGTACCTTTTTTTGGCATCAGCCATTAGTAGAATAAGAATGCCGATACGGAAACAAAGGATTTTGCCGCCATCTGATAAGGTTCTTTGATCTATGCCGCTAGCCCCGCCCCCTCCCTTTGTGCGCTACTATTTGCCGCCCGGTCGCGTGGCGCTAGCTCCGCCCCCTTCCCTTTGTGTGCTGATCTAATGCCGACAGTGTCTGTGCCGGCAGGTTCTACCCCCTCCCCCATGCGTTCTACTGTGGCGTCATGACTTGATGGAATTGTTTTCTCGAGTCCTGCCGCCCCTCGGCAAATTAATTAGGTAATGTTCGTCAAACATTTTTTTTATGATTACTAAGGTCTGCAGATTGCATCCTCGAGCAATTAAGTTTTTTGATTAATGAATTGTTGACTGGAGCTTGAGTATAAGTAGTCTGCTCACGGTAACAGTCTGTCATGTAATGAAACACTGCAGCCTTCTTGTATCTGGGGAAATCGCTTGTCCATTAGCTGAACATGTTAGACGCTTTCAACACATTAATAAGCTTTTAAGTTTACATTCCGGATCTGTTTACATACATTAGCGATCAACGACATACTTCCGCCTGGCTGTAACGGTGACCCACATTAGCTGACCCGTTAGACGCTTTCACCCCATTAGCGAACAATGTCAGTAATTGTTTTCCTAAGTGCTCTGCCCAACACTCAACACTTTAGATTTTAGCGATGGAAATGATATAAAAAGCAGCAGCTTCTCCAACGAGTTCCAAGTTGACCAGAATGACCGGAATCGAATCTAGGAGTGATTACAAATTCAGCTTCTAATAACTCAGAGACTAATTACGATAAAGACATCAAATAAAGTTTATTACATTAATGTCATTAGATAGTTTCTTGTGAATGTATATTTGGGTACATGGTGTCCAGGGTTCGAATACCGATAAAATGTAATTTAATTATAAATTTAATAACTCCTAAACTAATTAAGATAAAGACGTCAAATAAACTTTATTGCCTTTATGTTATTAGGTAGTATCTTGTGGAGATGTAATTAGATACCTGACGTTCTGGGTTCGAGCCTGATGTTTAAATCGTCATTATCTCAGAAACTAAGAGAGGTAGAGGAATTGACCAAAGCATGATTGATAGCTCCTATGATGGGTAAATAATACTGTATATAATTTTTAATCAGTTGTCCTTATTTCGAATCCCGATCTTTCAATCACTTACTTATTCTTTCTCTATACTCTAGAATATGTCACTTAGATTGATGCTGTAACTGCATACAGCACCTTTAAACATATCAAACTAATATTGTAAATCATTTTGTTTCTGGTGTCCAGGGTTCGAATACCGATAAAATGTAATTTAATTATAAATTTAATAACTTCTAAACTAATTAAGATAAAGACGCCAAATAAACTTTATTGTCTTTATGTTATTAGGTACTATCTTGTGGATGTGTAATTAGATACCTGACGTTCTGGGTTCGATCCTAATTTTAAATCGTCATTATCTCAGAAACTAAGAGAGGTAGACGAGTGAACCAAAGCATGATTGATAGCTCCTATGAGGGGTAATTAATACTGTATATAATTTTCAATCAGTTGTCCTTACTTCGAATCCCGATCTTTCAATCACTTACTTATTTTTCTCTATACTCTAGAATATATCACTTAGATTGATGCTGTAACTGCATACAGCACCTTTAAACATATCAAACTAATATTGTAAATAATTTTGTTTCTGGTGTCCAGGGTTCGAATACCGATAAAATATAGTTTAATTATAAATTTAATAACTTCTAAACTAATTAAGATAAAGACGCCAAATAAACTTTATTGCCTTTATGTTATTAGGTATTATCTTGTGGATGTGTAATTAGATACCTGACGTTCTGGGTTCGAGCCTAATTTTAAATCGTCATTATCTCAGAAACTAAGAGAGGTAGACGAGTGAACCAAAGCATGATTGATAGCTCCTATGAGGGGTAATTAATACTGTATATAATTTTCAATCAGTTGTCCTTACTTCGAATCCCGATCTTTCAATCACTTACTTATTTTTCTCTATACTCTAGAATATATCACTTAGATTGATGCTGTAACTGCATACAGCACCTTTAAACATATCAAACTAATATTGTAAATAATTTTGTTTCTGGTGTCCAGGGTTCGAATACCGATAAAATATAATTTAATTATAAATTTAATAACTCCTAAACTAATTAAGATAAAGACGCCAAATAAACTTTATTGCGTTTATGTTACTAGGTAGTATCTTGTGGATGTGTAATTAGATACCTGACGTTCTGGGTTCGAGCCTAATTTTAAATCGTCATTATCTCAGAAACTAAGAGAGGTAGAGGAATTGACCAAAGCATGATTGATAGCTCCTATGAGGGGCAATTAATACTGTATATAATTTTCAATCAGCTGTCCTTACTTCGAATCCCGATCTTTCAATCACTTACTTATTTTTCTCTATACTCTAGAATATATCACTTAGATTGATGCTGTAAATGCATACAGCACGCTTAAACATATCAAACTAATATTGTAAATAATATTGGTTCTGGTGTCCAGGGTTCGAATACCGATAAAATGTAATTTAATTATAAATTTAATAACTCCTAAACTAATTAAGATAAAGACACCAAATAAACTTTTATAGGGGAAAGGATGCTCTCCTGAAACATTAGGTCTCTAGATAGAAGTATTTATAGGGGAGAGATAGGGAATACCAGGGCTGATGCTAGGCTAGTCAGATGCTAAAGGAGGGAGGGATATGCTTTATACGAAAGAGATAGGGAACACAAGGAAAGATGCTATACTAAACAGGACTTGAAGGGTAGAATATGAGCGATATAGCAAACCGAGGAGAGGTATTAGGATAGGAGTTTTGAATGATGGAGTAGGCGTTTATATGCGAGAGATAGGGAATACGAGGGTCGATGCTAGGCTAGACGGTGTTGAATGAGGGAATGCATCTTATATGAGAGAGGTAGGGGAATATGAGGAGAAGTGCTAGGCTAGTCGGGAAGGTCTGAATGAGAGAGTATACGTCTATATGGGAAAATATAGGGAAAACGAAGGTAGGTGCTAGGTTGAGAGAGTCTTCAAGGAGGAAAATGCATTTATATGAGAGCCGTAGGGTATACGAGGAGAGGTGCTAGTCTAGACATGGTTTGAGGATTAGAGTATACGTTTATATGGGAGAAATATGGAAAACAGGAGAGATACAAGGATAGACAGAGATTGAAGGAGGAGGAATGTAGGTTTATACTGTAATATAGAGAGTAATTCGATTATAAAACTTTTCTCATCCAGCCTTACAACACTTTTTATATACTTAATTTCTAAACCTTACAAACTTTATATTTGTTAAACAGTAGTGCGCGAGACGGAGAGGGACAAACAGTATATCGGTTTACAGTGAAGTATACGTCCTAACCTATTCCCACCTTGTTTGTTCTGGATCTTCTCATTGTCTGTCATCTAACGTAACCACGTAACAAGACGTAACACAGGAAATCATACATATGGCACATTAAAAAAAAATAAAGGTATATATAATGAAACATAAACAAGTAGACAGAGGGTCGTCGATACATAGAAAACCAGGAGTTGTATGTACTGAGACCATAGATTAGTATAGGCAAACAACAAAGAAGTGAATTTATAGTGTAAATAGCCTAATATTTTCAAATATTATTATAGTCTAAAAGTATATAACTTAATTATGTATCGAGTATTGAGAAATAAACGTTATTCATTATTCACTAATCTCAGATCACTGCAATTGTATTGAATCAATTCACAATTGCTAATGCCATTCAACTTTCATTTGTCTCTGATACATAAACAAATTGCAAAATGGAGAAGGACGAAAGTAATAAAAAAACTCAGGCAGCAAATTTTAAGAAAGAAGAGAAAGATATATGACCGACATTGTTTTAGAACACAAATTAGTGTTGAAAATAAAATGACTGATAGCTCTGCTAAGCGTAAGGAAGAGACATGGAAATAAATTGCAAATGAATACAATTCTAGGTTAGAAAAAGAAGATAAACAACATTCATGTAAACCAATTTTTAAAAATCAGTTTAACTGAATACATGTAAAAAAACATATCACTTTACAAAAAGTAATGCAGACAACATTTATTTTTTATAAACATTATCCTATTACATTCCTTTACAAAAAAACCATACATATTTCCTAAAGGCAAAGGTGATAGTCTAGACATTCTAAACACTCAGTTATATAATCATATACATCACACAGAAAGAGACTATCATTATCAGTAAAAAAACTAAACATCTCAACAATGTCTGAATGATGTATTTTATAAGTACAAGTTTTTTGATATTTCAAAGTTCCTGTTAACCATGGCAGTAATTGATTAACACAATTTCTCGATCCTGTCATGCTATAACTTTAGATGCTTTCAGCTTACTTATAATTTCCTCAATCTCTTGTGTGTGTCTATTATTACCAGCATCCCTCGACGCAATTAGTAACCTCAATATATTTACTAGTCTATTCGGATTTTCAAGCGTTGATATCACTGAATCATCATCATATGAAGATTTCATATTCTCGCAACTTCCGATGTATCCAGATTTTTCACCAACAGTAGTCTCCAGTGAAGGACAGAGGCTTGATACGGTATAACATTCCCCTCTATACATCTTCGGATCTTCAAGTGCAGGTGAGAGAGTCGATTCAGTATAACATGTTGCTCTATGAAACTTAAATCTTGACAAAGAACGATTCTTAAAAGTCCGCCCGCATACACAGCATCTAATAACGCGTTTTCCTCCATGTGTAATGTATGAAAAATCGAGTTTCTCATTCGTCAGTTGCACAGATTTTCTCGGGCAGTAGCTCATGCTAAAACTAAAAGAAATTAAATGAATACGTGAATGCTAACGCTCGAAGGAATTAAAAGCGAATGAATGAATTCATAACACGCACCTATGTATATATCCAGGATGAGGACGACGGAGGGAATTGCGATCAATGCATAGCAGGGAGAAAGGATACTCTCTTGAAACATTAGTCATCTAGACAACTATTGTTCACGGAGCCTGTAGACGTCAGGTTGAATGGGACAGACCTCAGGTTCAAATCTTTAAGGGCACGGACCCCGCCTTTTGCCTGTCATGTATACTAAACCATCCTAACAGCGTAACATTACGTTACAACGACACGTAACCAGAACATGGCGACTGCGAGCATGGAAAAAAGGATGCTCTCTGGGAACATTACTGGAAAAGGATGCTCTCTGGAAACACTAGTCATCCACACAACGGGTTGTCCCTAACATTTCCAGATTTCGGGTCGTTCAACATCGTGACGCGCCCCTGTCATCTACATTTCGACGAAATTTTACCTCCTGAATTAAAGTTTGGTGATCTGTATAGACCTGTACAACATGCATTACGCTATGTAACAGTCTCATCACGTTATGTAACAACACGATCACGCTAGGTAACAACATGTTCACGCTATGTAACAACATGATCACGCTATGTAACAACATGATCACGCCATGTAACAACATGATCACGCTATGTAACAACATGATCACGCTATGTAACAACATGATCACGCTATGTAACAACATGACCACGCTATGTAACAAAACGATCAAGCTATGTAACAACTGATCACGCTATGTAACAACATGATCATGCTATGTAACAACCTGAGCACGCTATGTAACAACATGATCACCCTATGTAACAAACTGAGTACGCTATGTAACAACATGATCACGCCATGTAACAACTGATCACGCTATGTAACAACATGCTCAAGCTATGTAACAACTGATCACGCTATGTAACAACATGATCACGCTATGTAACAACCTGAGCACGCTATGTAACAATCAATCACGTTATGTAACAACTGATCACGCTATGTAACAACATGATCACGCTATGTAACAACATGACCACGCTATGTAACAACATGTTCACGCTATGTAACAACATGACCACGCTATGTAACAAAACGATCACGCTATGTAACAACACGATCACGCAATGTAACAACTGATCACGCTATGTAACAACCTGATCAAGCTTGTAACAACTGATCACGCTATGTAACAACATGATCACGCTATGTAACAACCTGAGCACGCTATGTAACAACATGATCACGCTATGTAACAACCTGAGTACGCTATGTAACAACATGATCACGCCATGTAACAACTGATCACGCTATGTAACAACATGCTCAAGCTATGTAACAACTGATCACGCTATGTAACAACACGATCACGCTATGTAACAACCTGATCAAGCTATGTAACAACATGATCACGCTATGTAACAACCTGAGTACGCTATGTAACAACATGATCACGCCATGTAACAACTGATCACGCTATGTAACAACATGCTCAAGCTATGTAACAACATGTTCACGCTATGTAACAACATGATCACGCTATGTAACAACATGTTCACGCTATGTAACAACATGATCACGCTATGTAACAACATGATCACGCTATGTAACAACATGATCACGCTATGTAACAAAACGATCAAGCTATGTAACAACACGATCACGCTATGTAACAACCTGATCAAGCTATGTAACAACTGATCACGCTATGTAACAACCTGAGCACGCTATGTAACAACCTGATCACGCTATGTAACAACTGATCACGCTATGTAACAACATGCTCAAGCTATGTAACAACATGATCACGATATGTAACAACATGTTCACGCTATGTAACAACATGTTCACGCTATGTAACAACATGACCACACTATGTAACAACATGATCATGCTATGTAACAAAACGATCAAGCTATGTAACAACATGATCACGCTATGTAACAAAACGATCAAGCTATGTAACAACCTGAGCACGCTATGTAACATGTTCACGCTATGTAACAACATGATCACGTTATGTAACAACATGATCACGCTATGTAACAACATGATCACGCTATGTAACAAAACGATCAAGCTATGTAACAACCTGAGCACGCTATGTAACAACATATTCACGCTGTGTAACAACATGAACACGCTATGTAACAATACGATCACGCTATGTAACAATCTGATTACGCTATGTAACAACTGATCACGCTATGTAACAACATGATCACGCTATGTAACAACCTGAGCACGCTATGTAACAACATGACTACGCTATGTAACAAAACGATCACGCTATGTAACAACTGATCACGCTATGTAACAACCTGAGCACGCTATGTAACAACATGACCACGCTATGTAACAAAACGATCACGCTATGTAACAACTGAGCACGCTATGTAACAACCGGAGCACGCTATGTAACAACCTGAGCACGCTATGTAACAATACGATCACGCTATGTAACAACCTGATCACGCTATGTAACAACCTGATTACGCTATGTAACAACTGATCACGCTATGTAACAACATGATCACGCCATGTAACAACCTGAGCACGCTATGTAACAACATGATCACGCTATGTAACAACATGAACACGCTATGTAACAATACGATCACGCTATGTAACAATCTGATTACTATGTAACAACGGATCACGCTATGTAACAACATGATCACGCTATGTAACAACCTGAGCACGCTATGTAACATCATGATCACGCTATGTAACAACCTGATCACGCTATGTAACAACATGCTCACGCTATGTAACAACTGATCACGCTATGTAACAACATGATCACGCTATGTAACAACCTGAGCACGCTATATAACAACATGATCACGCTATGTAACAACATGTTCACGCTATGTAACAACACGATCACGCTATGTAACAACACGATCACGCTATGTAACAACATGGACACGCTATGTAACAACATGAACACGCTATGTAACAATACGATCAAGCTATGTAACAACCTGAGCACGCTATGTAACAACCTAATCACGCTATGTAACAACATGATCACGCTATGTAACAACATGATCACGCTATGTAAATAGGGTGGACCATTTAAGTTGAGGCTATACAATATATCCAAAACTAAGCGTTGTAGAAAGAAATGTCTTTAATAAAACTTGACTGATATTATGACGAAAGTAAATCCCGCTAGTCGTGTTTCGTTTGGAGGCCGTTATGAGGGTCATTTTGGGTCAATTTATTTTTTTAAATGGGAACCTACAATTAGGGTCCCATTTAAAAAGACCCTGAAATGACCCTCACTACGTCCTCCAAACGAAATACGACTAGCAGCATTTACTTTCGCCATAATATCAGTCAAGTTTTATTAAAGACATTTCTTTCTACAACGCTTAGTTTTGGATATATTGTATAGCCTCAACTTAAATGGTCCACCCTATTTACATAGCGTGATCATGTTGTTACATAGCGTGATCATGTTGTTACATAGCGTGATTAGGTTGTTACATAGCGTGCTCAGGTTGTTACATAGCTTGATCGTATTGTTACATAGCGTGTTCATGTTGTTACATAGCGTGTCCATGTTGTTACATAGCGTGATCGTGTTGTTACATAGCGTGATCGTGTTGTTACATAGCGTGAACATGTTGTTACATAGCGTGATCATGTTGTTACATAGCGTGCTCAGGTTGTTACATAGCGTGATCATGTTGTTACATAGCGTGATCAGTTGTTACATAGCGTGAGCATGTTGTTACATAGCGTGATCAGGTTGTTACATAGCGTGATCATGATGTTACATAGCGTGCTCAGGTTGTTACATAGCGTGATCATGTTGTTACATAGCGTGATCCGTTGTTACATAGTAATCAGATTGTTACATAGCGTGATCGTATTGTTACATAGCGTGTTCATGTTGTTACATAGCGTGATCATGTTGTTACATAGCGTGCTCAGGTTGTTACATGGCGTGATCATGTTGTTACATAGCGTGATCAGTTGTTACATAGCGTAATCAGGTTGTTACATAGCGTGATCAGGTTGTTACATAGCGTGATCGTATTGTTACATAGCGTGCTCAGGTTGTTACATAGCGTGCTCAGGTTGTTACATAGCGTGATCAGTTGTTACATAGCGTGATCGTTTTGTTACATAGCGTGGTCATGTTGTTACATAGCGTGCTCAGGTTGTTGCATAGCGTGATCAGTTGTTACATAGCGTGATCGTTTTGTTACATAGCGTAGTCATGTTGTTACATAGCGTGCTCAGGTTGTTACATAGCGTGATCATGTTGTTACATAGCGTGATCAGTTGTTACATAGCGTAATCAGATTGTTACATAGCGTGATCGTATTGTTACATAGCGTGTTCATGTTGTTACATAGCGTGAATATGTTGTTACATAGCGTGCTCAGGTTGTTACATAGCTTGATCGTTTTGTTACATAGCGTGATCATGTTGTTACATAGCGTGATCATGTTGTTACATAACGTGATCATGTTGTTACATAGCGTGAACATGTTACATAGCGTGCTCAGGTTGTTACATAGCTTGATCGTTTTGTTACATAGCGTGATCATGTTGTTACATAGCTTGATCGTTTTGTTACATAGCATGATCATGTTGTTACATAGTGTGGTCATGTTGTTACATAGCGTGAACATGTTGTTACATAGCGTGAACATGTTGTTACATATCGTGATCATGTTGTTACATAGCTTGAGCATGTTGTTACATAGCGTGATCAGTTGTTACATAGCGTGATCAGGTTGTTACATAGCGTGCTCAGGTTGTTACATAGCGTGATCAGTTGTTACATAGCTTGATCAGGTTGTTACATAGCGTGATCGTGTTGTTACATAGCTTGATCGTTTTGTTACATAGCGTGATCATGTTGTTACATAGTGTGGTCATGTTGTTACATAGCGTGATCATGTTGTTACATAGCGTGAACATGTTGTTACATAGCTTGAGCATGTTGTTACATAGCGTGATCAGTTGTTACATGGCGTGATCATGTTGTTACATAGCGTACTCAGGTTGTTACATAGCGTGATCATGTTGTTACATAGCTTGATCAGGTTGTTACATAGCGTGATCGTGTTGTTACATAGCGTGATCAGTTGTTACATAGCTTGAGCATGTTGTTACATAGCGTGATCAGTTGTTACATGGCGTGATCATGTTGTTACATAGCGTACTCAGGTTGTTACATAGCGTGATCATGTTGTTACATAGCGTGCTCAGGTTGTTACATAGCGTGATCATGTTGTTACATAGCGTGATCAGTTGTTACATAGCTTGATCAGGTTGTTACATAGCGTGATCAGTTGTTACATTGCGTGATCGTGTTGTTACATAGCGTGATCGTGTTGTTACATAGCGTGATCGTTTTGTTACATAGCGTGGTCATGTTGTTACATAGCGTGAACATGTTGTTACATAGCGTGATCATGTTGTTACATAGCGTGATCATGTTGTTACATAGCGTGATCAGTTGTTACATAACGTGATTGATTGTTACATAGCGTGCTCAGGTTGTTACATAGCGTGATCATGTTGTTACATAGCGTGATCAGTTGTTACATAGCTTGAGCATGTTGTTACATAGCGTGATCAGTTGTTACATGGCGTGATCATGTTGTTACATAGCGTACTCAGTTTGTTACATAGCGTGATCATGTTGTTACATAGCGTGCTCAGGTTGTTACATAGCATGATCATGTTGTTACATAGCGTGATCAGTTGTTACATAGCTTGATCGTTTTGTTACATAGCGTGGTCATGTTGTTACATAGCGTGATCATGTTGTTACATAGCGTGATCATGTTGTTACATAGCGTGATCATGTTGTTACATGGCGTGATCATGTTGTTACATAGCGTGATCATGTTGTTACATAGCGTGAACATGTTGTTACCTAGCGTGATCGTGTTGTTACATAACGTGATGAGACTGTTACATAGCGTAATGCATGTTGTACAGGTCTATACAGATCACCAAACTTTAATTCAGGAGGTAAAATTTCGTCGAAATGTAGATGACAGGGGCGCGTCACGATGTTGAACGACCCGAAATCTGGAATGTTAGGGACAACCCGTTGTGTGGATGACTAGTGTTTCCAGAGAGCATCCTTTTCCAGTAATGTTCCCAGAGAGCATCCTTTTTTCCATGCTCGCACTCGCCATGTTCTGGTTACGTGTCGTTGTAACGTAATGTTACGCTGTTAGGATGGTTTAGTATACATGACAGGCAAAAGGCGGGGTCCGTGCCCTTAAAGATTTGAACCTGAGGTCTGTCCCATTCAACCTGACGTCTACAGGCTCCGTGAACAATAGTTGTCTAGATGACTAATGTTTCAAGAGAGTATCCTTTCTCCCTGCTATGCATTGATCGCAATTCCCTCCGTCGTCCTCATCCTGGATATATACATAGGTGCGTGTTATGAATTCATTCATTCGCTTTTAATTCCTTCGAGCGTTAGCATTCACGTATTCATTTAATTTCTTTTAGTTTTAGCATGAGCTACTGCCCGAGAAAATCTGTGCAACTGACGAATGAGAAACTCGATTTTTCATACATTACACATGGAGGAAAACGCGTTATTAGATGCTGTGTATGCGGGCGGACTTTTAAGAATCGTTCTTTGTCAAGATTTAAGTTTCATAGAGCAACATGTTATACTGAATCGACTCTCTCACCTGCACTTGAAGATCCGAAGATGTATAGAGGGGAATGTTATACCGTATCAAGCCTCTGTCCTTCACTGGAGACTACTGTTGGTGAAAAATCTGGATACATCGGAAGTTGCGAGAATATGAAATCTTCATATGATGATGATTCAGTGATATCAACGCTTGAAAATCCGAATAGACTAGTAAATATATTGAGGTTACTAATTGCGTCGAGGGATGCTGGTAATAATAGACACACACAAGAGATTGAGGAAATTATAAGTAAGCTGAAAGCATCTAAAGTTATAGCATGACAGGATCGAGAAATTGTGTTAATCAATTACTGCCATGGTTAACAGGAACTTTGAAATATCAAAAAACTTGTACTTATAAAATACATCATTCAGACATTGTTGAGATGTTTAGTTTTTTTACTGATAATGATGGTCTCTTTCTGTGTGATGTATATGATTATATAACTGAGTGTTTAGAATGTCTAGACTATCACCTTTGCCTTTAGGAAATATGTATGGTTTTTTTGTAAAGGAATGTAATAGGATAATGTTTATAAAAAATAAATGTTGTCTGCATTACTTTTTGTAAAGTGATATGTTTTTTTACATGTATTCAGTTAAACTGATTTTTAAAAATTGGTTTACATGAATGTTGTTTATCTTCTTTTTCTAACCTAGAATTGTATTCATTTGCAATTTATTTCCATGTCTCTTCCTTACGCTTAGCAGAGCTATCAGTCATTTTATTTTCAACACTAATTTGTGTTCTAAAACAATGTAGGTCATATATCTTTCTCTTCTTTCTTAAAATTTGCTGCCTGAGTTTTTTTATTACTTTCGTCCTTCTCCATTTTGCAATTTGTTTATGTATCAGAGACAAATGAAAGTTGAATGGCATTAGCAATTGTGAATTGATTCAATACAATTGCAGTGATCTGAGATTAGTGAATAATGAATAACGTTTATTTCTCAATACTCGATACATAATTAAGTTATATACTTTTAGACTATAATAATATTTGAAAATATTAGGCTATTTACACTATAAATTCACTTCTTTGTTGTTTGCCTATACTAATCTATGGTCTCAGTACATACAACTCCTGGTTTTCTATGTATCGACGACCCTCTGTCTACTTGTTTATGTTTCATTATATATACCTTTATTTTTTTTTAATGTGCCATATGTATGATTTCCTGTGTTACGTCTTGTTACGTGGTTACGTTAGATGACAGACAATGAGAAGATCCCGAACAAACAAGGTGGGAATAGGTTAGGACGTATACTTCACTGTAAACCGATATACTGTTTGTCCCTCTCCGTCTCGCGCACTACTGTTTAACAAATATAAAGTTTGTAAGGTTTAGAAATTAAGTATATACAAAGTGTTGTAAGGCTGGATGAGAAAAGTTTTATAATCGAATTACTCTCTATATTACAGTATAAACCTACATTCCTCCTCCTTCAATCTCTGTGTATCCTTGTATCTCTCCTGTTTTCCATATTTCTCCCATATAAACGTATACTCTAATCCTCAAACCATGTCTAGACTAGCACCTCTCCTCGTATACCCTACGGCTCTCATATAAATGCATTTTCCTCCTTGAAGACTCTCTCAACCTAGCACCTACCTTCGTTTTCCCTATATTTTCCCATATAGACGTATACTCTCTCATTCAGACCTTCCCGACTAGCCTAGCACTTCTCCTCATATTCCCCTACCTCTCTCATATAAGATGCATTCCCTCATTCAACACCGTCTAGCCTAGCATCGACCCTCGTATTCCCTATCTCTCGCATATAAACGCCTACTCCATCATTCAAAACTCCTATCCTAATACCTCTCCTCGGTTTGCTATATCGCTCATATTCTACCCTTCAAGTCCTGTTTAGTATAGCATCTTTCCTTGTGTTCCCTATCTCTTTCGTATAAAGCATATCCCTCCCTCCTTTAGCATCTGACTAGCCTAGCATCAGCCCTGGTATTCCCTATCTCTCCCCTATAAATACTTCTATCTAGAGACCTAATGTTTCAGGAGAGCATCCTTTCCCCTATAAAAGTTTATTTGGTGTCTTTATCTTAATTAGTTTAGGAGTTATTAAATTTATAATTAAATTACATTTTATCGGTATTCGAACCCTGGACACCAGAACCAATATTATTTACAATATTAGTTTGATATGTTTAAGGGTGCTGTATGCATTTACAGCATCAATCTAAGTGATATATTCTAGAGTATAGAGAAAAATAAGTAAGTGATTGAAAGATCGGGATTCGAAGTAAGGACAGCTGATTGAAAATTATATACAGTATTAATTGCCCCTCATAGGAGCTATCAATCATGCTTTGGTCAATTCCTCTACCTCTCTTAGTTTCTGAGATAATGACGATTTAAACATTAGGCTCGAACCCAGAACGTCAGGTATCTAATTACACATCCACAAGATACTACCTAGTAACATAAACGCAATAAAGTTTATTTGGCGTCTTTATCTTAATTAGTTTAGGAGTTATTAAATTTATAATTAAATTACATTTTATCGGTATTCGAACCCTGGACACCAGAAACAAAATTATTTACAATATTAGTTTGATATGTTTAAAGGTGCTGTATGCAGTTACAGCATCAATCTAAGTGATATATTCTAGAGTATAGAGAAAAATAAGTAAGTGATTGAAAGATCGGGATTCGAAGTAAGGACAACTGATTGAAAATTCTATACAGTATTAATTACCCCTCATAGGAGCTATCAATCATGCTTTGGTTCACTCGTCTACCTCTCTTAGTTTCTGAGATAATGACGATTTAAAATTAGGCTCGAACCCAGAACGTCAGGTATCTAATTACACATCCACAAGATAATACCTAATAACATAAAGGCAATAAAGTTTATTTGGCGCCTTTATCTTAATTAGTTTAGGAGTTATTAAATTTATAATTAAATTACATTTTATCGGTATTCGAACCCTGGACACCAGAAACAAAATTATTTACAATATTAGTTTGATATGTTTAAAGGTGCTGTATGCAGTTACAGCATCAATCTAAGTGATATATTCTAGAGTATAGAGAAAAATAAGTAAGTGATTGAAAGATCGGGATTCGAAGTAAGGACAACTGATTGAAAATTCTATACAGTATTAATTACCCCTCATAGGAGCTATCAATCATGCTTTGGTTCACTCGTCTACCTCTCTTAGTTTCTGAGATAATGACGATTTAAAATTAGGCTCGAACCCAGAACGTCAGGTATCTAATTACACATCCACAAGATAATACCTAATAACATAAAGGCAATAAAGTTTATTTGGCGCCTTTATCTTAATTAGTTTAGGAGTTATTAAATTTATAATTAAATTACATTTTATCGGTATTCGAACCCTGGACACCAGAAACAAAATTATTTACAATATTAGTTTGATATGTTTAAAGTTGCTGTATGCAGTTACAGCATCAATCTAAGTGATATATTCTAGAGTATAGAGAAAAATAAGTAAGTGATTGAAAGATCGGGATTCGAAGTAAGGACAACTGATTGAAAATTCTATACAGTATTAATTACCCCTCATAGGAGCTATCAATCATGCTTTGGTTCACTCGTCTACCTCTCTTAGTTTCTGAGATAATGACGATTTAAAATTAGACTCGAACCCAGAACGTCAGGTATCTAATTACACATCCACAAGATAATACCTAATAACATAAAGGCAATAAAGTTTATTTGGCGTCTTTATCTTAATTAGTTTAGAAGTTATTAAATTTATAATTAAACTATATTTTATCGGTATTCGAACCCTGGACACCAGAAACAAAATTATTTACAATATTAGTTTGATATGTTTAAAGGTGCTGTATGCAGTTACAGCATCAATCTAAGTGATATATTCTAGAGTATAGAGAAAAATAAGTAAGTGATTGAAAGATCGGGATTCGAAGTAAGGACAACTGATTGAAAATTATATACAGTATTAATTACCCCTCATAGGAGCTATCAATCATGCTTTGGTTCACTCGTCTACCTCTCTTAGTTTCTGAGATAATGACGATTTAAAATTAGGATCGAACCCAGAACGTCAGGTATCTAATTACACATCCACAAGATAGTACCTAATAACATAAAGACAATAAAGTTTATTTGGCGTCTTTATCTTAATTAGTTTAGAAGTTATTAAATTTATAATTAAATTACATTTTATCGGTATTCGAACCCTGGACACCAGAAACAAAATGATTTACAATATTAGTTTGATATGTTTAAAGGTGCTGTATGCAGTTACAGCATCAATCTAAGTGACATATTCTAGAGTATAGAGAAAAAATAAGTAAGTGATTGAAAGATCGGGATTCGAAATAAGGACAACTGATTAAAAATTATATACAGTATTATTTACCCATCATAGGAGCTATCAATCATGCTTTGGTCAATTCCTCTACCTCTCTTAGTTTCTGAGATAATGACGATTTAAACATCAGGCTCGAACCCAGAGCGTCAGGTATCTAATTACATCTCCACAAGATACTACCTAATAACATAAAGGCAATAAAGTTTATTTGACGTCTTTATCTTAATTAGTTTAGGAGTTATTAAATTTATAATTAAATTACATTTTATCGGTATTCGAACCCTGGACACCATGTACCCAAATATACATTCACAAGAAACTATCTAATGACATTAATGTAATAAACTTTATTTGATGTCTTTATCGTAATTAGTCTCTGAGTTATTAGAAGCTGAATTTGTAATCACTCCTAGATTCGATTCCGGTCATTCTGGTCAACTTGGAACTCGTTGGAGAAGCTGCTGCTTTTTATATCATTTCCATCGCTAAAATCTAAAGTGTTGAGTGTTGGGCAGAGCACTTAGGAAAACAATTACTGACATTGTTCGCTAATGGAGTGAAAGCGTCTAACGGGTCAGCTAATGTGTGTCACCGTTACCTCCAGACGGAAGTATGTCGTTGATCGCTAATGTATGTAAACAGATCCGGAATGTAAACTTAAAAGCCTATTAATGTGTTGAAAGCGTCTAACATGTTCAGCTAATGGACAAGCGATTTCCCCAGATACAAGAAGGCTGCAGTGTTTCATTACATGACAGACTGTTACCGTGAGCAGACTACTTATACTCAAGCTCCAGTCAACAATTCATTAATCAAAAAACTTAATTGCTCGAGGATGCAATCTGCAGACCTTAGTAATCATAAAAAAAATGTTTGACGAACATTACCTAATTAATTTGCCGAGGGGCGGCAGGACTCGAGAAAACAATTCCATCAAGTCATGACGCCACAGTAGAACGCATGGGGGAGGGGGTAGAACCTGCCGGCACAGACACTGTCGGCATTAGATCAGCACACAAAGGGAAGGGGGCGGAGCTAGCGCCACGCGACCGGGCGGCAAATAGTAGCGCACAAAGGGAGGGGGCGGGGCTAGCGGCATAGATCAAAGAACCTTATCAGATGGCGGCAAAATCCTTTGTTTCCGTATCGGCATTCTTATTCTACTGCCATTTCCGAAATATCAGTTATTAACAGTTCCAACTGTTCAACACTTAGCTGTTCTTTTAAAGTCCTCTCAACATTCAGTTGTTTCTCGCGATGTCATGGAAACAGTATGGAATTTTATGACCAGCATATAGCGTCCAGTTGTTAAATATTTGACTATCGCTGTTCTCTTTGTATCTATAACGAAATGTGTATTGTAGCTGTTTCTGCAGAGGTTTATCTCTAGATCGGAAAATCAACTTTTCTAAGAATAGTTTGTGTACCCACTAATAAGCGATACAGGTAGAGAAAATCATGTGAATTCAACACATTAGATTTTTACTTTCTCTACTACGTATAGTAAGTAGGGGAAGTATTGTATTCCACCCAAAAATTGGATACCGAGATTTCACCAGAAATATATGTTTTGAGACCACCTGAATCCAAGAATAAAACAATTTTGGAAACATGTCCGTGTGTGTGTCTGTGTGTCTGTCTGTGAACAGCATAACACAGAAACGAACAGTCGGATAAACACCAAACTTAGTATTTAGGTTCAGTATCTTCCAGAGATGCGACACGAAGGTTTTCAAGAAAATCCCCCCACCCCAGATTACCATTTACATGGAAGATTTTTCGAAAATTTTTATTTTCTCAAAAATGGCTCTAACGATTTTGATTAAAATATCATATCTTTATGATATTTTCATGACAAATGAAATGTATATCTTGAATTTTCTGGGAATGTCTCCTTAAGTATTCTTCATTGTGAACGACTTTTGCATAACTGGTAAACCATAAGAGATAGACAAAAGTTTACAACACAAAAAATGTAGATCGCGTTATAATACACAATTTATGTAATATACATTTTTTGTTGAGTGAACCGTTTTCGAGATATTGCTTGTTATTCCCTTACATTTTTCAATACTTATTTTCTCAAATGGGAATTCGTTATTCATTTTTTTGTCTTGGATATGCAAAGAGTATTAATCTGTGGCAAAGAGAATGATGCTGCACCTAGCAACCAGCTATCAAGAGATATGTATGTGCTTAAAGGCTACTGTATTTGCCCTTGTAAATATATATTTCCCTTACATCTACAAGAAAATTAACAATAAGATAGTCTGCAAATGTTTATCTAGATTAACATGAAGTAGATGGAGAATAAGTGTTTGTAAAAATAGTTTGTACAAGAGTAGAGAAAGTCATGTGAGTGTAACACATCAGATTTTTTATATTGTTTCTACAAACCATTCTTACCAAAGTTTATTTTGCTATCTTCTTCATGTAAGCGAGATAAACCCTTACAGAAACAATTTCGTTATACATTTCGTTCAGATGTTTAGAAGCGGGTCGCGCTATGTGCTGGCCTTAACGTTTCATATTCTTTCGAAGATATCGTGTACTGAATAGCAACGGCACTTTAAAGAGGAGGCAAGTTTTTGAAAAATACAAATCAAAGCAAGGGATATCTCAGAAATGCTGATCTACAGAAAAAGGTTATTTCAAATAAAGTGCGTTTTAAAGGGATTCAGGATGAAGAATACTTTACAGGCGTTTCCTAAAACCTTCAAGATATGCATTATATTTGTAATGGAAATACCTTAAATATGTATTATTTTAATCAAAATCAGTAGAGCTGAGAATATCACGTATCGAAATATTTCCATGTAAAGGGTAGTTTGAGGTGGGCGAATTTTCCTGAAAAATGTTGTGTCGCATTCTTGGAAGATACTGAATTATCCTAAATTTTTTAAGGGTCTTCAAAATATATGTTTCTGGTGAAATCTTGGTGTTGAGTTTTTGGGTGGAATACAATACTTCCTCTACCTGCCAGGTACGCAGTAGAGAAATTAAAAAGAAAGTAACTAAAAGCGTGTTAGGATCCTTTAAATGTTGATTGTGCTAGCAATGTTTACAAACTTTGAAAATATAAAACAGAAATCACTTTCTTTCTTTAATCTTTTTATTTACTTTTCTCCGTTGGACAAACAGCTGGTAAAAATTAGCGCCAGTTTTCTAATTAAATCAGTTTCCGTAATTTATGCCCGGAAGCGTAAATACAAAATCAAACATGAGTTAAAAGACGCGAAAAATCCGTGAGAGAAATCACATCTATCATTTCTACCCTCTTCAGTAATTCTTTGGCAACATTTACAAACCTCTTACTCAAAAAAATGTATACCAAAAAATTTAAAACAACTCCAATAAAAAATATCTGATATAATACATTCCATGACTTACTCTACCTTCTATCGTTCATTAGTAAATATACAAATTATTCTTACAGAAGGTTATTCATCTGTGTGCTACATTTTAAAATTCACAAAATAAACCTTTACAGAAATAGCTACACTACACATTTCGTTATAGATACAAAGGAAACAGCGATAGTCAAATGTTTAACAACTGGACGCTATATGCTGGCCTTAAAATTCTATACTGTTTCCATGACATCGCGGGAAACAACTGAATGTTGATAAGACTTCAAATGACCAACAAATGAACAATTCAAACCTTTAATAACGGATGGGGGTTTATAGCACAAAAAACTTAGTTGTTTTAAAGAGATGTACGGTTTTTTGTTTTGTACGCTTTCGTCTGTCTCTTAACATTTGTTTATCTGTTATACAAGATTATACAAAACTTATTCCAAATGGAGTGGACTTCACAGGCTATTCCCAGAAAAGTCAAGATGTACACTTTGTTTGTCATGTAAATATCTTAAATATATGGTATTTTAATAAAAATCGTTAGAGCCATTTCTTGGAAAATAAAAAATTTCGAAAAATTATCCATGTAAATGATAGTTGGAGTGGGGGATTGTCTTGAAAATCTTCGTGTCGCATCATAGGAAGAATAATGAACTTAAATACCAAGTTTGGAATTTATTCGACTTTTCGTTTTTGAGTTATGCTGTTCACAGACACCCCCCCTACACACACGGAACTTTTTCTGAAAATGCTTTTCTTTGGTTTCAGGGGCCTCAAAAGTTATATTTTCGGTGAAATCTCGGTATCAAATTTGTCAGTGGAATACAATACTTCCTCTACTTACTATACGTAGTAGAGGAAGTAATACGATAAAATTCTGAACTAGAAGGGATATTGTATCTAGTTGTGTCGGACATGAAAAGTTCAATATTTTACACACACATGTGCAATATTGCAACAAACCCATACATTGTAATAACTAAAAGAAAACATCAGGCGCGAAATTCACTCAATTTCGGATATTGAACTGTCAAGGGTGAATGCAAATTTCCTGAGAAGATGCCAGAAACGTGTGGATAGAGAAGGACAGCTCTTATGATAGGGTATGTATTTATTATAATTGTTACTATGAAAAAGTGAGGCGGTTGCGGAGATATTACAACTATTCGGTGGTAGTTCCAGCTGCGCCGCGGTGCGGTGGCCACAATTTGCAGGAAAAGCAGCGTACTTAAGTTATAGGTAGCTTTTATAGCTCTGCGACCTTTTAAAGCATGTCATATAGCGATTCAAATGTCTGTCTGCAAGTCTAACTTCCTATAAACCGATAGTGAAAAGGTCAACATTAAAGTGAGGGAACGATTAAAGAAATGAATTAAAGAATCTTCGAATACTAAATTAGACACACAAGAACAGAAAAAGACGAGGGAGGGTCTGAATATGTAGTAAATGCTTTTTAGACAGCAGGAACTAAAACTAGAATTTAAGATGAAATTTTTATGCCACTACAGTTACCAACATTGTTTTCAAGTCCAATTACAGTATATACTGTGACTTTTTCAGTTTTTGAACTGTCACCTCTCTCAGTTCTCACTGTAATTGCTTTAATCTAGTTCAACCTTCACTGGGAGTTCACTTAGTTCAATCTCACTTCACTTCCCTCCTTGACGTAGCGGCGTGACGAAATACGCACGACGAAGACACTTCTTCCGGACTTACTCACTGGGGAGTCGAACACAGGACTTCTTCAATCCCTCCTGCAGCACGTCACAAACTCACTTGTAGAATCGCACTTGATGCCGCACTCACTAACTCTTCTCGCGAATAAGCTGGCTAACGAGGCAATGAAATCTTTCACAGACATTCTAAAACTTTCTGGACACACGTTCTGTAGGCGCGGGAAGGAAACTTCCAGAAGATTTCCGTTATCTGCGATAGAGGTTCTGATGGGCGAGAGCGAGACTTATCTCTGTTTACCTCTCTACTGCTCGGTGCCGACGTCCCGATAACCTAGGCCATAGCCGCTGCGTCACAGTATTTATACATTAAAACCTGATTCCTGTATTAACATTTCAAATGAATCGGATTGAAATTGTAGATTTTATAAATTTTACACATGGGAATCTTTAGGACTAGGGGTAAAACTGCATGCGGAGGGGAACTTAACACCCCGACCTACAAGATATTTAATGCCTATGCCCCTGATGAAGTGCTCTCGGAGGGAGGGTGGTGTGAGAGATATCAGAGGGCGCCCGGACAAGGAGGCGAGACAGGACAGAGGACAGGGTCGTACCTGGCAGCTGGTACAACCCGCTCCCCTCCCCCTGCAGGCTTGCACATCCCACTTGGCGGCCCTGGGCTACGAGACCGCCTCAATTCCGGGAGACGAAGGGATACATAGAGCAAGGTTTTCCCCTGCCATGCAACGCCCAGACTCCCACCGACGCTTTCAACGCTGAAACAGGCCAACCAGATGAAACGTGAAGTGAAATGAGAATGTAAGTGAAATTGAGGGACAGGAAATACGGGGGATGTAATAAACCTTCCCAGTATACGCCTAGCGACCTGGGAAAACCCCGAAAAACCCCATAAGTCAGGAAGATCTCCTGCGGAGATCGAACCCACGGCCTCCCGAATGCGTTAACGAGTCCGAGCCATCCCAACCGAACATAAAATGTGTCTACAAACAGTATTGAAAGTGTTACATATAAAATTTCATTGCTATATCTAGGATTGGTCTACAAAATTTAATTTTGTAGACCAATCCTGTAAATTTCAGGAGGTTTTTCATATAAAGTACATGTAGGTTTATAATATGCGTTTGAAACGTGCAGCTATTCTATTCATATTCATACAGAGAATTTCGACACCATAAATATGTAGTGGGGACAAACACTAATAGGTGCTCTGCTATCTCAACAGTAAACATGGGTGATTGTCTGAAAGCAGGTGCTTCCTCTTAAGTGGGGAATGTCGCCAAAAGACACGTTCTTCTTGTTTCGCATCACTAAGATATAATCACAGGTAGGAGAAGCTTGCAGCCAAACCTGTCCCATAATGACCACGTGGGTCCGTTTATTAGTGGTACGATGGTCCAGCAGGTGCATTCATTCACTCAAAATGGTCTATTAACTCTGCTTAACAAAACATGAAGAGCATGTAAAACAACTCTATGTTACCTTCCTGAACTTATAATTAGCACTCCTACTTCTTTTGAACTACACGGTAGCTCAGCGTTTAGAGCACCAATATGAGCTGCTAACCTTATTTCAAATTTCACAACTGACACTGAACTAATCAAAGCTTATTCTATATTCTCCATTACAATCACACAACTTAAACCTCCACCACAAATATGATGTGTACATTCACACGTCATATCATATACATCATTAGCTATACATTTATAGATACATATTGTCAAATAACTCAATAAATACACAGTTATTACATTTGTAAACATTACTTAAGCGTATACAGCATCTTCATTCTACAAATAATATTTAAGTTTATATTTAAAACGCCTAACATTTAATATATTAGCTGGTAATTATTATTAATAACTTGCCTGACAGTATATTCTGGTGATTTGTTATATCTTAACGTCCGGTATTTAAAAACGTGCATATCAACTTTGCTTCTTGTGTTGTAATGGTGTAATTCTGATTTAGAAATTAACTTCGTTTTGTTATTCAAATAAAACAGCGCGGTCTTGAGTATTAACATTCCCTTTACCGTTAAAACCGCATTACCTTTAGAACACATTCTTAAGGACTCTCATGGTTCCAAGTTAAAATAAATTCTGATGTGTTACACTCACATGGCTTTCTCTACTCTTGTACAAACCATTTTACAAACGCCTATTCTCTATCTATTTCATGTTAATCGAGATGAACTATCTTATTTGTAATTTTCTTGTAGGTGCAAGGGGAATATGGTAGACTTTAAGCGATAGTCAAATGTTTTAAGAGCTGGTTGCTATGTGGAGCATTCCATTATCTTTGTATGTCCAGGACATAAAAAGACGAATAACAAATTCCATTTGAGGAAAAGTATAAGTATTGGTAAACTGAAATAAATAACAAGGAATATCTCGGAAATGGTTCACTCCACAAGAAATGTATATGACATAAGTTCTGTATTTTGACGATGTCTACATATTTTGAGTAGAAAATGTTGTCTATCTCTTACGGTTTACCAGTTATGGAAAATCCATTCAGAAAGAAGAGGACTTTTGGGGATACTCCCACAGAATTCAAGATATACATTTTATTTATCATGAAAATATCTTAAATATATGATATTTTAATCAAAATCTTAGAGCTATTTTTGAGAAAATCAAAATTTTCGAAAAAATGTTCCATGTAAAGGGTAGTCTGGAGTGGGGGATTTTTTTTAAATTCTTCGTGTCGCACCTTTTAGAGATACTGAACCTACATGCCAATTTTGTTATTCATCTGACTTATCGTTTTTGAGTTATGGTGATCACAGACACATACACGGACTTTTTCTAAAAATGCCTTTTTTAATTCAGGTGGCATCAAAACTTGTATTTCCGGTGAAATTTCGGTATAGAGTTTTTGGGTGGAATGCAATACTTCCTCTACTTACTATACGTAGAAAGTAACAAGATTTAGCATTTTATTTTTTTCAGTAAAGACCCTATATGCATTAGTTACTCTTCCTATTATAAGAAATAATATTATATCCGAGAGGAAAACATACATTAAGGCAATACCTGTGTGAAAATCAAAACTTCCGCAGTTTTCTTCTGATTGCTTTGAACTTTTAACGTATACTCAGGACATAAAACAACAGTGCACATAAAATGTCAACGAGCCATGTCAAATCTTTGTCAAGATATTCATTCCTACTTCCTCTACTACGTATAGTAAGTAGAGGAAGTATTACATAAAAAAGCAATAGTCAGGAAGGTCGGTGGCGGGAATCGAACCCACGACCTGCCGAACGCAAGCCACAGACGTTACCGCTTTAGCCATCTCAGGAGGAGGGAAAATCCAGGAGAAAACCTTATCTAGGTAAGTCATCCTAACCAGGATTCAAACTCGAGACCTCTTGAATGTGAAATAGACACGCTGCTCCTACATCATGGAGGTGGGTCCTGTATTCTTGCTATACCTTCGACGAAATGTGTAATGAAAGTTTATCTCTACTCACAAGAAAATAGAATAATAAGTTCTGTGAGAACAGTTTGTAGAAGTGAGTAGAGAAAGTCATGCGATTGTAACACATCAACTGTTTGCTCTTATATTTCCCTTGTTCGGGTGCTATTGCCTCTTATAAAATACAATTTCTCATAGGCAGCACATAAAAAGGCACTCGTCTTGCTTAGAACCCAAAGCAGTCGGGATATAAAAAACCTGCATACACCACCTCAGCTACAGTAGAGTCGGTTTTCGCTACGTGTAACTTGGATTTGAATTTCTAAGGCAAAAAGTAATACTTCGCTTTCTCGCTCAGACAACAATTGGGATGCAAATATGTTGCACTTTGTATTGTAAGAAATATTAATATCTGTGTCAGTGCATATGAATGCAAGCTTGAAGGCATTCACACAGAATGTAGTTCATATTCCTTGCGCTCGCTGCCTCTGCAGAGGAACGCACAAGAAAGCTGCTGGGTGCTATGCAGACTTAGCGCTTGCTATTTTAAATTATGATTCTCGCTGCCGGAGTGAAAATACAACCTATGTGACAAGCTATTACCTAAGTATAGAATAACTTTATCAATATTTATGAATCTATACTAATGTTATATAGAGAGAAACATTCTATGCATGTAATATAGGACTTTTGTTTCAAAACTTCCCAGTCTAAATAACAATTTATTCTAATTTTATTTAATTTAAACAAAAAACACGTCAGCTTAGATATTGAGGGGGAAACTTAAAACTGTCTTAATTGAATTTTAGGTTTCACCGCCAGACACTCCCACTTTGAAATTTCAAATGGCACCCCTATATTTTTATAGTAAGAGTATTCAATTGTTTATTCATCTCATTCTTTATTTTACATATTTTACCTGGCAACCTGAAACCATAATCTTTTTTAGACTTAATCAAATGTTCAAAATGTGCTCTATTATTGGCTAAACAGTAATACAGTCTATTTTGGAACTCCTCGCGAACTTTCTGGTGTGTTTCATTACTAATCCGATTACATTCTTGGGTTATTCTATTTCTCACTTTCTGAATATTCTCAGGCTAAGGAGTATAAACAATTCATTTCAAATGACCCCAAGTCAAGCGGCGACAGCTCTGGAGATCTCGCCGGCCATTCTACAGCACATCTCCTACCAATCCATTTTCCTGGAAATCTTTTATCCAGCCACTGTCGCCCGGGTACTGCATAGTGTGGGGGAGCTCCGTCGTGTTCAAATGCAAATTTTGTTCGTCCAACACCAAGTTTCCTTCACTGACTTGGTTTTCTAGTGACAGTGTGATAACTGGATGAATTACATTTTCTAGCATGTTCAGATACAATTCTTCAGTCAGGTTTTCTTCAGTGAAAATCGGTCCAACAATATCGTACCTCATAATTCAGGCCATACGATGATCTTCTCAGAAACTGGGTGTTATGTTCATGAAACACATGAGGATTTTCATTGTCCCAGTACCTACAGTTGTGTTTGTTGATAAACCCATTTAAGAAAAAGGTCGCTTCATCACTAAAATAGAATGTTTTGTGAAATTTGGATCATCTTCAGTTCTCTGAGACATCTGTTCACAAAATTCTACTGTTCTATCCAAACGTCTTCGCTGAGCTGTTGGTGAATTTGTATTTTGTAGGGATAAGGTTTGTTCGTTTTTAGCACCTTATGTATGGAATCAACCGAAATGTTTGTTACAGCAGATACTTTTGGAATGGAGTGGTGTGTTCAATACTGAAATGGCTGGATATTTCAATCGAGTTTCCTAGGTTGTTTATTTACTTTATTGCACACAGAACACCAACATTCGTTGGATTGGACGAAGAGGACTTGTGCCTTGGCCAGCCCGTTCACCGGATTTGACCCTTTTTAGACTCTTTTCTGCGGGGAAGGCTGAAAGACACTGTCTACAAGGATGTACCAAGTACACCAGAAGATATGAAACGACGTATTACTGCTGCCTGCTCTGAAATTTCCGCTGAAATGCTAGAACGTGTGCAGTTCCATAGCAGACTGAAGCGTGTATTGAAGCTGCCGGTGGTCATTCTGAACACACCATTTGAAGGGCTATGTTCTCTTTACTTGTAAGAATCCACAGAAGTATTGTAATTCCCTTTTGTTTTTCTTTAGTTTGTGCTACCACAGGTTGTACAAGTGTCGGTGCGTAAAAGTTTCAAAATAAGATTTCTCGTAAACCACTTGCACTAGAATCTTGCAACAAACGCCACTGACATTCTAATTTACCCTACCCTTTATTCTGTTGATGTAACTAGACATTGTTCAATTTAAAAATTGTATGTTTGCTCAAAAAATACACTTTCTCAGTATTATTAAAATCTATTTATAGGCTAAATGTACGAGTCCCTACCAATGAATGTTGTGAAAACTGCACATCAATAGCACTTTCCATTTCCGAAATATTTGCGGTGCAAGTTTTAGATGATTCACGCTATATATATAAAGGGAAAGGTTTCCTATGTTGGATCATATTATGTTATGCTATGTCTTTATTATGTATTTATTTGGAACAAATTATACTCTGTAATGATCTACATATAAAGTTTCATCAGTTTGTGTTACATTTTGAATCGGTGTGTACCTCGTTTTACAATTTAAACTTTAAGGGTATGTAAATGATTCAAATTAGGAAACCGGTTCCTTGATTTGAACGTTCTACTGCTTAATTTGGATTAGATGGTTAAACTGTAAGTAAAAACTAAACATAAACTGCAATAGTTTATTAGGCATATATAATGTTTAAGTTAGTTCACCCTATTACACAATCGGGTTTAATGAATATTCCAACACTTTTCGAACGTTCATTGCTAATAAACAATATATTATATTGGTAAATTATGACAATTGTTTTTGTTTTTTAGGTATGTATTTCAAACAAGAAACAAAGACTAACAATATAAAATTATAACGAACATATTCTGTGTTGCACTCACATTAATTTCTCTACTCACTCTTCTACAAAGTATTCTTACAAAAGTACATTCTTCTGTCTACTTTTTGTTAACACAGACAAGCCTTTATTACACACTAGCTGAAATACCCAGCGTTAGACGTGGTTTGACGGTTTATGCCTACAACATTTGGCCTTGGGTTGCAGTTACCCAATAGCCTTGCCCGTGTTTGGAAGCATTTAAACATTATTACACAAGATACTTAAACAAAGAGTTAATTAGAACTCTCAGGGCTCTATAAAGAACAAACAAACAAATAAAAGTAGTGAGAAAACACTATGGAAAAGTACTGCTGAACAACCGATAATACCACAGTTTGTAATGATGGTTTCCTCGTGAATATTGCCTAATGACTTCCACGATGTCACATTCGGACTGCATCTTTATGTTTATTATTATGTTACTAATGCATGATCAAACCGAGCGGGGTGGCTCAGGCCGTTACGTCTGTGGCCACAGGATCGAACCCCGTCAACTGCCCACTCTGGCCCATAGGTTTTCTGGTTTCCCCGGGTCGCGAATGCAGGGGTGATTCATTTTCTACCACGACTCTTCTTCCATGATGCCCACCATGTTCCTCGTCATCTCTCTCACGGTTATAGGACAAGACGACTTTGTCCGGCGGGTTGCGGCTGGGCTGTGGCTTGCGCTCTGTAAAGGTTTCTTCCCTGGCGTCGCCACGGTGGGGCTCATGGGCAGGGACCGTGTGGCGTCGGATGCGTTCTATCTAGAAACTTAGGGATCCCGTCTATGCTTGCGCCCGCCGGTATCAATATCTGGTCGCCCTTTCGGGCTCTCCCCTCATCGATCCCTCCCAGGAGTCACTTGGAAACACAATGGGCCCACTGGCCTGCGTGTGTTGCTCTGCCCTGGCTCCAGGAGCGCCTTTACTCCAGGGACAATATCCGAGAGTAGGTCAACCAATAATATATGAACTCGTTATTCCGTTATTTTCTGAGGCCGTGTAAGCCTAAATAATTTTTACTTTCTCTACCACGTACCTAGTAGGCACAGACTGTACCACCTAAAAATTCGATACCGAGATTTCACCGGAAATGCACGTTTTGGGCCCCTTAAATAAAAAAAGAAGTTTTACAAAAAGGTCCGTGTGTGCGTTTCTCTGTGTGTCCGTGTGTGTGTGTGTGTGTGTGTGTGTGTGTGTGTGTGTGTGGTTGTGTGTCTGTGAACATCATAAATAAATAAAAAAAAAGATACGAAGAAATACCAAACTTGGTATTTAGGTTCAGTGCCTTCCACAGATGCTTGCGACACGAAATTTTCAACAATATCCCCCACACCAAACTGCTGTTTATATGGAAAAGTTTTAGAAATGTTACGATTTTCTGAAAAATGCCTATAACGATTTTGAATAAAATGCTATATATGAAAGATATTTACACGAAAAATAAAATGTACATCTTGAAGTTTCTGGGAATAGCCTGTGAAGTCCACTTCATTCGAAAGGAATTTTGTATAACCACTAAACGTTAAGTGATAAACGAAAACGTACTACACAAATAATGGGGATCCCTTTAAAACACACAGTTTATTTCAAACGTCATCAACCGGGGTGTAGTGGTTACCATGCTACACTCCATTTCCCGAGGTCGCGAGTTCAAACCCGGCGGAGGGCGATGGATTTTTTTCGGGCGTACAAATTCTTTGCATGGCTTCCTTCGGAAAGGAAGTAAAGCCGGTGGTACCATGTCGTAGATTTACGGCACGTAAAAGAACCTCAAGCCTGATAAAGAGGCCTCTGAACAAAATTTCACGCTCAATATAGAATGGGACGATAAGGAGTATAGTAGTTAAAAAGCGTCCATAAATAAAACTCCATTTTTTGTTTATTTCAAGCACTTTTTTGTTTCATCAGCCATTTCGGAGATATCTGTTATTAATGATTCGAATATTTCAATACCTAGTCATCCTCTTAAAGTCCTGTCAACATTCAGTTGTTTCTCGCGATGTCATGGAAACAGTATGGAATTTTAAGGTAGCATATAGCGTCCAGTTGTTAAACATTTGACTATGGCTGTATCTATAACGAAATGTGTAATGTAGATATATCTGCAGAAGTTTATTTGGGTTAAAATGAAGTAAATTATAAAAACGAGCCTTAGGAAGACTAATTTGTATACCCATTAATAAACGATAGAGGGTGGAGAAGGTCATGTAATCATGTCATCAGATTTTTCTTGTACTAGCAATGTTCGACCTATTACGATATCCGTTGAGAAGGATATAGATCGTCTTGTGAGCTTTTATAGGCATCACATAAAATTAAATAACTAATCTTGTGAAATGGGGCGGAATTTACAATTCTAAGCTGGACAGTAATTTTCGCCTTGTGTCAAAGGTTATCTGTGCCAAGTTTGGTTGAAATCGGTTCAACGGTGTAGAAGCCTGTATAAAAAGAATACCATAAGCTAAATAGTCAAATGTCTTGAAAGCCGGTCGCTGTGCGATGGCTTTGAAGTTCTGTTCTCTTTGCAGGAACACGAAAGAGAAGGAAAGAAAAAGAAATAGCCATTTACAGTTGGGAAATACATAAAATATTGGAAAATTCAAACATTTAACAAAGAATATCTCGGAAACGTTAATGCAACAAAACATTTTATTTTGCATAAAGTGGCAATTAAATTTGGCACGTTCTTGTGGGTAAATACGGACAATAGAGCTTTTGACTAAGTTTTGTTTTAATAAAACATTCATTATCAAAGCGAACCTTCCAATAAAAGAAACAACAGGTTTAAGACCTAAAATAGCTCGACCAGTCCTACATTCTCAGAAGGACAAGAAAATTCCAAAGTAGTTGTTACAAATGACTTAGAGGCTGTAGTCCTATGAAAATACTTGGCTATTACTACTGTGGTGGCGAAGAGACATGGACTCTGAAGCTAAAATTTGAGATGTCTGAAAAGTGGAACGTTATATATAAAAGGTTAATGCACACATCTCTGAGCGGTTTGTTGCAAAATAAGCGTAAAGAATGGAAGTTAACAATGTGTGCAGTTTCAGACCTCATACGCGTGGCATGGCAGCACTATCGTGAATAGGAAACAAAATGGTAGACAGCCATAACTGCGCTCAGTGTGTCGTATGGTGTGCAACATTTTCAAGTGTAACATGATAACATGGATTGTTAGACAGTACCCACATTAAGATGTTTCCATCCATATTCAGCTAAAGCATACCCTGACATCTCTGTTTGCTGTCATGATGCGTGAGAGGCATAAAGTGGACAATCAATGGTAAATCGGTGGATGTTCATGAACTAAGCCACATTTCATGTGAGTGGCCGAGTCAACAAGCACAACTGCATTATTTGGGAAACCGACGTCTCACATACCATACAACACACTGTTGTGTCATGATCACATTCTGTCTCCTATGCACGATAGTGCTGCCATGCCATGTGGATGAAGTTTGAAACATCAACTTCCATCCTTTCTGCTTATATTACAGCAAACTGCTCAGAGATGTGTGTATTATCATCTTATATAGGATAACGTTTCACTTTTCTGACATCTCAAGATGATCACCCTGTACTATATTTGTTAGGAAGAAGCAGGATTGATCATTATTTGACTGAAACCTGTCTTGGACAAACAGAGAGACAATGAAAACATCACGAGGAATTCGTCAGCAGCAGCGAAACACAAATTATTGATGGTCTGAGTATCTGAATCAGATGTTACCACACACAATAACAACAAGGAGGCAGGTATAAAGTTTTGTTCCACTTGAGAGGCAAGTAGTATCAACGAGGACAGCAAAAAAACACCAAACTAACAAGAAGAAAAAACATATACCTACCGAGCGACCGGGTTGCTACCAGAGCTAATGCCTCGGGGACCATTTCGACGTGGCAACATGGCAGGTGGTGGTGTGAGATTATACTGACAGCAGTGACCTGCCCACCTGCCTCCTTTCTCTGCTTCATCACCATCGTTGTTGCCAACACAACTTATTTCAAGCTAGATAACGATTACCTGAATAAAATAAACAAATCATCACGTTGCATTCACATGGCTTTCTCTACTCACTCTTCTACAAAATATTCTTACAAAAGTTTATTATTCTATCTACTACTTGTTAATCCGAATAAACTTTCAACTCGCATTTACACATTTCGCTGTACGATATTAAAGCGATAGTCAGATTTTCAAAGAGTGTATCGCTGTGATGCCTTTGAAATTCCATGTTCTTTGCATGACTTCGAGAAAAAATCTGATGTGATGCATCCACACGACTTTCTCTACCCTTTATCGTTTATTAGCGGGTATACAAACTATGCTCACTAAAGCTTATTTTCATATCTACTTCATTTTAATCCAAATAAACATTTGCAGAAATAGATACATTACACATTTCGTTATAGATACAAAGAGAACAGCGATAGTCAAATGTTTAAGAACTGGACGCTATATGCTGGCCTTAAAATTACATACTGTTTCCATGACATCACGAGAAACAACTGAACGTTGAAAGGACTTTAAAAGAAGGCCAAGTATTGAAGGCACTAATCACGGATACCTTGGAAATGGGTATTCCCAGAAAATTCAAGATATATATTTTATTTGTCATGTAAGTGGCTTTAATATGACATTTTAATTAAAATTGTTAGAGCCATTTTCTAGAAAATCAACAATTTCGAAAAATGTTTGATATAAAGGGTAGTTTGTGGTAAGGAGATTTTCTTGAAAATCTTCGTGTCGCATCTTTTGAAGGTACTGAACTTATATACGAAGTTTGGCGTTGATCCGACTTTAGTTTTGAGTTATGCTGTTCACAGACACACACCTAAACACCGACGCTTTCTAAATTTTAGGGCCTCAAAACATGTATTTCCGGTGAAATTTCAGTATCGAAATCTTGGGTGGAATATACCTTCTCTACCTACTAGGTATGTGCTGGGAAATATAAAAAGGAATGGCACTTTCCACTTGAGAAAGGTATAAGTATTTGAAAATTAAAAACAATAACAAAGAATATCTTAGTAATGGTTAACGCCACAACAAAGTTTTATTTGTTATAAATTTTGTGCTTTAACGAAATTTACATCTTTTTTTTGTATAGTAAGGTCTTGCCTAGAGAAAGTCTAAAGATCACGGTTCTTTTGGGGGGGGGTATTTACGAACCAATGAAATGGCGCAGCATATTTCGCGAAGCCATAGAACGGATGATATACCGTATTCTTAGAGCCACCGTGCATCTTCAAATAGAAGCTAGTCTACAGAGACAAACACTACAGCTAACTAAAAATGTAGATGCGCACTAAAAGTATTATATTAGTACACACTCTCTAAAACAGCTGATTGACGGACTTATAACGCGCCGAAAAATAGTACTTAAACGGCATAATAAAGAAAAACGCTGCTTAGCTTGCACCAGTCTTTATATGCAAAATATTTCTTCTTATACGGCTGCCGAGGTTTTGCTCCAATTCAAAGTTTCTGGCTCGGATTGAAGTTTCCTCAGGATTTTCACCAATATTTTCAGTTACAAGCTTGTTGTTTAGAAACGAGCGCTCAGAATAAGCACCCATCTACATCCGCATCTGGTATTGTTACGGTCAGCGCTTCCTAGGAGGCGTGGGTACGATTCATAGCGTAGGATTCAGGCGGCTATGAGAATATGCCAGTAAATGATTATGTATTTTATATTTAAACAGTACTTATATTACATTTATTTTATTTAATACAGCTTAGAGTGATTTTACTAAAAACTATTGTATGGATCATGTACGCTAAAGCTTTATTGTACTTGATACATGATATATACATATATACTGGTTCAATTGATCTATGTAGATCGCAGTGCGCGAGGTGTTCCCCTCCGTTTTATAACCTAACTTATCCTATTGTAGGTAAGTAGTACAAAAAGTAAAATCATGGTATGCGAAGTCACGATTTTTCAGCACGTTCTTCACAACAAACAGCAATTTATCCACACGTAATGTTTTTCGTTATTTTTAATTTTGTCAACATGGCTACAACAGGTTTGATTAAAAAATCTTGAAGTATTGACATAAGGAAAAAACTACACACCTTCCTTGCTGTAAATAGCTCTCAATCTTCACTGAGCTTCATATAATTAGAAGACAATAACAGCTTGACAGAGACTTGCTAGAGAGAAAATTCAGAGCTTATTAAATTATATCTACAATTTGTGTCAAGTAACCTTATCATTAACTGTTTCCGAAAAAGTTGTTGATGCATGTTTATAAATTGTTTCATAACACTTGGCAGTCACGACCGATGCAATTATGTAAAATGTGATAAATCTGTCAATATATCATAACTAAAGTTTGCTTTGTTACACTGCGGTACTACACTAACAATGATAATCCATCATAAGATTGACTTCAATACACTAACAACTATAATTGTCGGTAGAGCACCTGCCTGCTGTGCAAGGGGTCCCGGTTCGATCCCCGGCTGAGAGTGGGAATTTTTCTCTAACCAAGATTATTGCCTATTCTCCAGAGTCTAGAAGTATGAATGTGTTGTGATCTGAAGCTGTTGCACACGATCAAATTTTTGTCAAATTCAATACTTTACAAGCATTTTCAAGGGTTGTCGCAACTTCACAACTTTTCTTGTCAAATTGCTTCCAATGCTTTTAAAATAAAGACATGCTCCAAACTGTCAGAGATTTGACAATGATCTGATGGCTTTGGCCAATGAAATGCGAGTATTACAGTGTGTCACAAAATCTGCAACATGGATGAAAGCGAAAAGTCAACAAAAATGGCTACCTGGGCAAGGGAGGTCGTATGCAAGTTGGTCATGTTTGTACGTTGTTGGATATCACAACAACATGAAGAAATTGCCAGGCAGATTTTCGAACTATTCATTAATGAATTATTATTTAATGTTGTTAACATATCAACTCATGTTTACATTGTATTCTACGGGCATATGTAAAAAGCCACGGAATTACGTAAATAACAATATTTCATTACACATTGTTATACTATGACGTTAAAGGCAAGTTACTTTGCAGATGGTAAATTATCAATGTGTTCTAAAAGGATTAAGTTTGGCAAAGAGACGTGTAAATACACAATTACGATATTGTCAAGTCTTGCCAGGTCTCCTCAAGTCCTCCAAATCTTGTCAAATATTTCAATATATTTCATAATGTTTCTTGTAAACTCTGGAATTGAAAAACAAGTTTGATCATGTACAAGGGGCTTAATCTATAAAACTCAAAGAAAAACATAAATCTAACGACAACTGTATACGAGTTAACACTATTGTTGATAGGCAATATGTTCCAAAAGATATAAGGCCGCCGATATGACTGTTGCAGTTAAAGGTGGGGTATATACTTTCTCCAACCACAATCGTTTATTTTCATATAGTTTCTACAAACTACTCCTAGGAAAGCTTATTGCTTTCGCTACTACTGTATGTATCTATATGCGTGTCTGTGAGCAGCATAACTCAAAAACGAAAACTCAGATCAACACCAAATTTTATATTTAAGACAAAAATCATTAAGAAAATTCCCACCTTAGACTACCCTTTACATGGAAGCGTTTTTGGAAATTTTGATTTTCTAAAAAATAGCTCTAACGATTTTTAATAAAATATCATATATTAAAGATACTTACGTGAAAAATAAAATGTATATCCAGAACTTTTTGGGAATACCCTGTGAAATCAATTTCGTTTGGAAAGAATTTTGTATAATCCTGTATAACTGGTAAACGCTAAACGATAGACGAAAACGAACTACACAAAACATGTAGATCTCTTTAAAACACACAATTTATGTTTTTTTATGGTATAAGCCGTTTCAGAGATATTTGTTATTAAACATTCTAATTACTCATTTCTTGGACAGTCCCTCAAAGTCCTGTCAGCATTCAGTTGTTTCTCGCGATGTCATGGAAACAGTATGGAATTTTAAGGCAGCATATAGCGTCCAGTTGTTAAACATTTGACTATCGCTTTTCTCTTTGTATCTATAACGAAATGTGTAATGTAGCTGTTTCTGTAAAGGTTTACCTCGATTAAAATGTAGTAGATAGAAAAATAAACTTGAGCAAGAATAATTTGCATAGAGTAATATAAGACAGAGGGTAGAGAAAGTCAGTGAATGTATAACATAAGATATTTTTTTTGTATCTACTTTGCGTTATTCCAGATAAATATTTGCAGAAATAGTTACGTTACAGATTTCGTTGTAGCTACAAGGGGGATAGAGGATACGAAATGGTTAGTAAGACGTTCAAAATCGGGTCGCTATACGCTTGAAATTAAATACACTTTGATGACATCGCGACAAACAACTGAATAGCGACAGTAGGCTAAAAGAATGACAGTGGAATAATCCAAATTAGTTCTGTCTTGGAAATGATACCACAAAAAGGTTATTTGAAATAAACTGTGTGCTTTAACCACATCTACGTATTCTGTGTTGTACTGTTTACCACTCAAGCAAAACCCATTCCGAATAAAACTTTGAAGACTGTTTCCAGAAAAATCGAGATATACATTTTATTTGTCATGCAAATATCTTAAATATATGGCATTTTAATAAAAATCATTAAGATTTTTTTGAGAAAATAAACAAATAATAAAAAATGTTCCATGTAAAGAATGTTTGGGGCGCAGGTTGTTTTTTTTTTATTTATTTTCATGTCGCATCCTTGAAAGACGTTGAACATATTACTAAGTTTACCGAGCGAGATGGCTCCGCGGAAACGTTCCCGATTCGATTCCCGGCGACCGTACACTCTGACTGAGTTTTTGGTGTTTTTCCCGGGTCGGTAAGCGAATGCTGGGGTGATTACTCTTCAACCACGGCTTTCCTACCTATCATTTCCTTCATCGTTGAAGGACGAGGCTACGGTGTTCGGCTGGGCGATGGTGAATGTTTCTCCCTGGAGTCCGACGGACTGCTCACGGACCCGTCCTCTGTGAACGGCTTCCCTTAAGGAACGGCGTTGGATGCGTTTAATCTGGAATCGTTTGGGGCCCCGTCCACGGTCCATGTCGTCTGCCGGATCCGGTCGCCCTTCGGGTCTCTCCTTAATCCGTACCTCCCGGGGTTCGGGTATGAAGCACAAAGAGTCCCGGTTTCGGGGGCACCTACTTTTAAGTAACAAGTTTGGTATTTAATGGATTTCAATTATCCTATACAATATATTAAGTATAATGCGTTTTGAAGGTAAGTGTAATAATAATAATAATAATAATAATAATAATAATAATAATAATAATAATAATAATAATAATAATAATATAATTTCAATTTTCAGTTACTGAGCCCCCCTCCCAATATTTTCTTCGTTCCGGCGCCTCTGCCTGAGAACATTTCTCTTCACTGCTGCTACTGCAGTCTATTCAAGCCCCAAGAGGGCAGGTAGCGAGATACTCAGATCTCCGTTAGCGGATTACTTTAACATGAGGTTGGCAACCCCGATCGCCACCCATAAAGCATCGCTCTTCCTTTCCTGCTTCACTGCCGAGCCTGGGAAAATGAGGCAACTGGATGTGTGCGTGCACAAGATTGCTTTCTTCTTTTTTATCTTGTTCTCATGCTTTAACCTTCCCCGGCCGACGTCCACTTCGGCTGCCACGCTCCTCTGGGGTCTTCGGCAACGCTCGGAACAGTTCGGGCACGCGAACCGCCACGCGAGTACCTTACGAAGGCTGGCTCCCAGAACCTCGGCCATTGTTATCTACCTGAGAGACCCCAGGAGGTCACTGACGTCACTCGTTATGAAGATGAGGCACGCTAGGCCCTTTGTGACCCAATAAAGTTCAGGTTCGCAGCGTTTGCTTTGATGCCAGCCGTGTACGCAATAAGAACGTTTTAACGGTTTGTGTGGAGTTCTGCTTAGCACAAAGGCTCGCAGATTACACCCTGATTGAAATTCGGATTTCTCTTCCCTGCTTGCTGGCCAGCCGTTTAACCTCGCTCAGTGGCGTGCGTGCAAAACTGACTTACGCTCACGAGGGCTGTTCAATAAAGAATTATCAGAACCTTTTTACTTTCCCTGCTACGTATCTATATTAAGTAGACAGGGTGTTGTAAATTGAGATCTTCCCTTCAAATCCCACCAACCCAAACTATCCTTTACATGGAAAATTTTTAGAATATTTTATTTTCTAAAAGATGGCTCTAACGATTTTGAAAATATTAAAGAAATATACATGACAAATAAAATCTATGTCTTGAATTTTGTGGAAATAGCCAGCGAAGTCCTCCCCATTAGGAAAGTATTTTGTAATTTCTTGTATAACTGATAAACATTAAGTGATAGACGAAAACTTACCACACAAAAATACGAAATGTTGCACTCACATGATTTCCCCTAATCATGCTTCTACAAACCATTCCTACAATAGCTGACTCTTCTATCTATAATTGTATTTAAGTGCTTAATGAATTTTTCTGCGAATTTGTTTTCTTTTAAATTGGGGGGGATATGGCTTTTGGGGGGGGGTATAAAATGAGTTTAGACAACTATAAATTTTATTCTGTCGATGAGCGTCGTTATACGGACTAAATACTCAAGAATACACAAGATATAAGATTTTGTTTTAATTTTGAGGGGGTTAAAGTGGTTTTGGGGGTTATATCATATGAGATACATCGAGTTTATATCAAGAATTTAGATCTTTATATTCTATACTACTTAACTATAGTAAGCAGAGCAAGTATTGCATTCCACCAAAAAATACGATACCGAGATTTCACCCGAAACACACGTTTTGAGGCGCCCTGAAATCAAATAAAGTATTTTTGGAAACGTGTCCGTGTGTGTCTGAACAGCATAACTCAAAACCTGAAAATACCAAACTCGGTATCTAGGTTCGGTGGCTTCCAAAGCTGCCACACGAAGATTTTCAACAAAATCCCCCACCCCACAGTACCCTTTCCATGCAAGATTTTTCGAAAATTTTAATTTTCTAAAAAACGTCTCTAACAAGTTTGACTAAAATACCATATACAAATAAAATGTATATCTTAAATTTTCTGGAATAAGGCTGTTAAGTCCTCTTTATTCGGAAGGAATTTTATATCACCTTGTATAACTGGCCAACGTTAAGCGACAGACGAAAACGTACTACACAAAAAATGTAGATCTTTTTAAAGCACACAATTTATTTCAAATAAGTTTTTTTGTGTGTGTGATAAGCGGTTTCTGAGATATTCGTTATTAAAGCTTCGAATTGTTCATTACTTGCTCATTTTTTAAAGTCCTTTCAACATTCAGTTGTTTCTCACGATGTCATGGAAACAGTATGGAATTTTAAGGCCAGCATATAGCGTCCAGTTGTTAAACATTTGACTATCGCTGTTCTCTTTGCATCTATAACGAAATGTGTAATGCAGCTGTTTCTGTAAAGGTTTTATTTGGATTAAAACGTAGTAGATAGAAAATAAGCTTTAGTAAAAATAGATTATAAACCCAGGAGTAAAGGACAGAGGGTAGAGAAAGTCATGTGAATGTATCACATGAGATTGTATTCAATTCTATCACCTATACACCGCCCTCTTTGCTTTGAACCTGACCCCTGGGAGGCAGGGATGAGGGGAGAGACCCCAATGGCGACCAGATCCGGGAGGGTGACGTGCTCAAGCATGAACGGGGTTCCTAACGCATCCGAGGCCGCCCACAAGCCCCTGATCCTTTCCGTATACTAGATCAATCTATAATGTAATCAACTTGAGTTGAAATATTTGTTTGGAGAAAAAGGTCATTACCGAGACATGTAAGAAGATATTAGTAATAGCAGAAGATAGAGTACATTAGCTTAAAGATTCTTAGAATGCGGTTAGAGTTGAGTTCAGTACGTTTGCAAAGTCAAGTAGGCAGTAGACAGAAAGTCCGTAAACTATAAAAGTGAAAGGAACGGCTTAGCAACAAGGTAAGAGACGCATACGTAGGATTTTAAGATTTTAAGACTCTCCTGAGGTTCCTGATTCTCGTGTATAATTTTTAAGTTGTGTAGGACACATGAAAGCGCCGGCGTTAGAAAGATTTTACGGTTATTGAGAGATATTTTTCCGAGCAATACTTTTATGACTTACGGTAACTGATACATTCTAATAGAAGTAAACTCATAAATTCAACGTCGTCGACTCTTGAGAAACTGAACATTTTAGTCAGTATTAAAATTCTTCAGCTAACTAAACTGGTGTTATCCTTTCAAAATACACTCACGCATACCCTGAAATAAAGAACTCATAGCTATACCACTGTAGCAGCTGGTGCACGAGACCACGCAGAACGAGCTACGAGATTATGGCATCATAAAACTCATCAACAGCAGGTAACATTAAAACCTATGAAAATTTGAAGCTGGAAATGGCTTCAAAGTTGTCACACCGAGAACGGTTACGGGGTAAAGGAAATAACAGACAGGAAAGTCGTGGTAGAAGAGGAACCACCCCAGCATTCGCCTACCGATCAGCGGAAACCATGTAAAAAAGATGGTCAGAGTGGGCAGTCGCCGGGAATACAACGCGGGACCTCCCGAGCCTTATCGCTGTGTTCCTACAACAGGTAAGTATAGAGAACATAAAGACGCAACCAATAACCTCCGAAATGAGGTTCTCAAAAATATATTGGTGCAGGCCCTTGCTGCTACACACGATGGTTGTAAAGTAAAATATTGTAGCTTTCATCTTAGTGAAATATTCAATTGGTCGGAGAGCGTTCAAAAAGTCGGTTCAGCATCCACGTTTAGAGCCGAATGGCCAATTGTGACGTTGATAATGGCAGTAAATTGCTAATGTAATCTGGGTGATTAACATAATATCCAGGCTAGCAGATGAGCGAGGATATTCAATACTCGCGGGCAGGTAGAGGACAGGAATTCGCATAGGGTGCGCCACCAAGCACGCCCGAGCAATAAAGCATGGTCCGCCGTAATGACCAGGCGTAATGTTCAACAAATGTGATACAGCCGCCGCAATGGCGCAGTATCCTCGCTCGTTTGTGGGCGGGCTCCGGGCAAATTTCATTTTATCCTAACAATCCTTGCAATGTAACCCTCGCAGAAATTAGAAGCTGCAACCGGGGTACAGCTCTCCTCGTCTTTCTTTTTCCGGCCAAAATCTATATTCATATAAGAGAAAATGTGTGTAAGGTAATCTCAAAACCACTTCTAATTTCATTTCATAAATTACTAAAATATTAAAAAAAATTTACAAGACTCTTGTACTTGAATACAACACACTGATGTTACAAAAGAACACGCTTACGAGTAGGTAAGTTGAAAATGCCTTGGAGTAAAAAATGGTTGCTGTTACTCCGCGAGATAGCACAGCGGAAGTTCCGGGTTTGATCCACGACGACCGCCCACACTGGCCCATGGGTTTTCGTGGTTTCCCCGGGTCGGCAGGCGAATGGTGGGAATGTTTCTTCTCTATCACGATTTCCTTTTCATCATTTCCCTTTCATTCCGATTTCTTCCCATCTTTCAGGTATACTTCTAGGTTTCGTGGCGTATGGCGGTGCCGGAAAGATGGCGCGGATGCATGCTCAATGGAAAGAGGACACAAGAGAGTTGCTTGATTGGTGGGTCGTGCATTCCCCTCTCTCGGCAGCTCCAGGAGCGGGACGGATCTGCGAGCTTGGAAATGTTAGGGACTTCCACAAGTCTCTGTGGCGTGTAGCCTGCGGTGGTAGCCGCAATAGATCTGTACAAGTCGCAGCGTACGAGGTGTCCCACTCCGTTGAATCATGTATACCTACCTACGTACACCTGTTGCAGAGAATATGCATGTAAGATTTTATTCATCGCTTACAGTTTAGCATTCCGCAAAATTCCGTCCCAATGAAGAGGGCTTAGCAATCTATTCCCAGAAAACTCAACATATATATTTTATTTGTCATGTAAATATCTTAAATGTATATCAACCAAAATCGTTTCAGTAATTTTTGAGATAATAAAGATATAAAAAAAAAGGATTCATATAAAGCCTAGTTTGGGGTATCGGGATTTTCTGGAACAATTTCGTGTCGAATCTTTGGAAGACACTGAACTTAAATACCAACTTATGTATTTATCTGACATTTCGTTTTTGACCTATATGTTCACACACACACACACACACATACGAAGCTTTTTAAAAGAGCTTTTTTATTATTATTATTATTATTATTATTATTATTATTATTATTATTATTATTATTATTATTATTATTATTATTATTATTATTATTGTTATTAGGCCATTCAGGGAGTCCCAAAGTGTGTTTTTCTGATGACATATCGATACGGAATTTTTGGATGGAAAATATTCTCCTCTGCTTACTATAGGCAAATAAAAAAGTAAAAGCAAATCGTATTTTCAATACAACAATTTATGCATGAATGTAATGTCGGTATACTCGCTTACATTTATGCCCTCACTACAGCTTCGAGATGCATTTTACCAACTTTCTCAGCGGGGTGTACGTAGCAGGGAGGGGTGTGCTTCGGGGAAGAATTGTATGTATGTGGGAAGCCAATTTGCTATTTGAAGGCATTGCTAGGGCAATTCCATGCAGCTTTCGCATGGACAGATTATTAAAATAATGTGCAGTGTATGCGTCCTATTTGACAGTAAAAGTATTATGTCTTTCAGTTTTACATTATGTTGCCATTAAAAATATTTACTTGTGGACGTATTGTGCTAAACAGGGTTTTATTTGGTTATATATTTCAACGTGGTTATTTTAGGTAAATCTATTGCTCAAAGTTATATATTCACATGTGAATAATCTCCACCTCTTCCTTGCTATACACGCTCCACCTGTGAAGGCCAGTAGAATGCCTCCTGAAGCTGCGGTGACGGCATAAATGGAAGCGAGTGTACGAGGAAGCTATAGATAGTTTACTTACAGGATGCATGGATGCTTTTCAGCGCCATGATCGGATATTTCACTGCCGTCTTACATGGGAGAGAATCTATATTGTGACCTTATAGTTTTATTTTTACAATGATAAATCTAATTTTATAAAGTTCCAAATATTCAGGACAAAATGTATTTAAGTAAATCCATGAATATGGTCTTAGAATCCTTGCGACTCATTTGCTTATTTAAGCAGGGGTTTGGTGGTATGCTTTTTAGAGGAAAGATTACCTCACACTCAATACGTGGGTGGATTATGCCAATCATGCTGACACCCGCTTGCGTCAATACTGAATAAAGCACTAGTCAGCATACTCCCGGGTATTTAAACTTAAGAGTTTTTTGACGGCAGCGACTCTCTAAATGTATATTGTGCTAGTTTATAACTTCGATACAGGCCACAGGCAGGACAAAGATGGAACGCCGTACTTTTTCCATCTACCAAGTAAACTCAAAAGCTGTCTAGCTCTCTCCCTCTTGTGACGTATTTTAGTTAGTATTACAGATTAAAATCTCTCTTGGAATCAGAATTCACATGTTATAGTGTCGCCCTTTCTCGACCCTCCGAGCTACCTCTCTCAATGACATCCCTGAACTACGCCTCTTTCTCGTCCCATTTGGTATAAGCGCCGGTTAGGGCAAAGTGACCCTACGTCACATCTGGTGGAGCCGCCAAGGGCTTCCGTCACATCAAGGATACCTTTTTCCTAGTCTATCAGCAATATTGCAATTACTTTAATTTAGAAAATGTGTGTTTTACCAAAAACAATGCCCACTTGGCTTAGAATAATCCGGGTCACTATCGTTTTTATCTAATAATATACTAGACTCTGAATAAGAGTTGTCTGCATCAGAATAAAATCCAGTTCACAATAGTATAATCAACTTTTAATTTCTATGCTACTGCCTATGTTCTGAGGCTCTCTGGATACAAAAACAAGAATTTTTAGAAAAAGAAAGTCCGCGCGTGCCTGTGTGTGCGAACAGAGTAGCTCTAAAACGAAAGGTTCGATAAATATCAAACTTGATAAATAAGTTCAGCATCTTCAAAGGGTGTGAAGATTTAAAAAGAATCTGATGTGTTTCATTCACATCACTTCCTCTCCCCTCTATAGTTTATTACTGGGTACACAAATTATTCTTATTCAAGCATATTTTTATATCTACTTCATTTTAATCCAAATAAACCTTGGCAGAAATAGCTAAAATATACATTTCGTTATAGATACAAAGAGAACAGTGATAGTCAAATGTTTAACAACTGGACGCTATACGCTGGCCTTAAAATTCTATACTGTTTCCATGACATCACGAGAAACAGCTGAATGTTGACAGAACTAAAAAATGACAGAGTAATGAAGAATTCGGATCTTTAATAACGGATATCTCAGAAATGACTTACTAAGTTTATTTGAAATAAATTTTGTGTTTTAAAGAGATCTACACTCTTTGTGTAGTAAGTTTTCGTCTATCGTTTAATGTTTACCAGTTATACAAGATTATACAAAATTCCTTCCGAATAAAGAGTACTTCACCGGCTATTCTCAGAAAGTTCAAGACATATATTTCATATTTCATGCAAACATCTTTAATATGTGGTATTTTAATCAAAATCGTTAAGGCAATTTTTGAGAAAATGAAAAGTTTCAAAAATCTTCCAAGTAAAGCGTAGTTTGGGGTGGGAGGATTTTCTGGAAAACCTTTGTGTCGCATCTTTAGAAGATACTGAATATAAATAACAAGTTTGGTGCTTATCTGACTTTCCGTTTTTGAGTTATGCTGTTCACAGACATACATACACGGGTCTTTTTCCGAAAATGCTATTTTTTGATTCAGGGGCACTCAAAACATATATTGCCGTTGAAACCTCGGTATCGAATTTTTGAAACCTTCTCTACCTATTAGGTACGTGGTAAGAAAGTAAAACATTCCCCACCCCAAACTACCCTTTACATGCAACAATTTTCAGTTTTTATTATTTTCTAAAAAATAGCTTTGACAGTTTTGATTATGATATATAGTCTGTGAAGTGTTCTTTACTCTGAATGACTTTTACATAATCGGTAAAACATAAGAGTCACACAATCATACAATTCGGGTCAAATACAATTTTTTCTAGCTTTAACCATTTCCAATTTAGTCTTTGTTATTGGTTTGAATTTGGAAATATACTGTTTTCAAACGGTAAGTCACTCTTCATCTTTTTCTCGTGGTCATGCAAAGGATACGGAATTCCAAAGCCATCACATAGCGACATTCTTTATAAAAATCTGACAATCACTTTAGCCTGCTGTATTCTTCTTATAGCTACAACGAAACGTGTAATGAAAGTTTATCTCTAGTAACTGTAATAATGGCTTGTAGAAGGATGAGCAGGGAAAGACATGTGAATGCAACACAACAGATTTTTTACTTTCCCTACCGCGCATCTAATAGGTAGAGGAAGCAACATGCCGAATGTCTATCACGTTAAATTGCACATGCACGTTTCTTTGGTGTCATTGACATCACTCCTTTCAGCACAATTGGTCGGGCTGTGTTTGTTCAGTAAGTTGCGGATGACTGTCAAGTGAATTCTCGGCATCGGGAGGCTGCAGGTGAACTCAGTGGTGAGCCAGCACTTTCTGTAAACAGCTTAGTCATACTCGAGGACCTGCCAGCAAGATGTCTTAATTCGACTGCTGCAACACTGAATACTTCTAGCGCTAGAAGCTTTGGGTATCTCATAGAACTAGGTCAGTGCTTCTAAATTGTGTACTTTGCGAGGTTTTCGGGGAGACACAGACAACTTAGGCAGTAGAATCTGATGGGTTACATTCATATGACTTTCTATACTCTCTCTTGTACAAACTATTATTCTATCTGCTTCAAGTCAATCGAGATAAACCTTACCATTTCCTTGCAGTCTACAAGCGGGGTACAGAAAATCAAAGCGATAGTCAGATGTTTAGAAGCGGGTCGCTGTATGCTGGTCTACAACTTCCATGCCCTTTCCATGACGTCGTGAGAAACAGCTAAATGTGAACAGCACTTCAAAAACCCTGAAGTGTTAACATTCGTATGACTTTCTCTACCCTCTGTCGTTTATTAGTGCGTATGCAAACTATTGTTACGAGAGCTTATTTTATTATAATTAAAATAAACGTTGCAAAAATAGCTACATTACACATTTCGTTATAGATACAAAGAGAACAGCGACAGTCAAATGTTTAACAACTGGACGCTATATGCTGGTCTTAAAATTCCATAATGTTGCCATGACATAGTGAGAAACAACTGAAAATCGACAGAATGAAAATGATAAACTATTGAACAATTCGAACCATTAATATAGATAGATATCTTGGAAGTGGCTTATGCCACAAAAAAGTTATTTGAAATAAATTGTGTGTTTTAAGGGATATACACTTTTTTGTGGAGTACGTTTTCGTCTATCGCTTAACGTTTAAGTTATACAAGATTATACAAAATGCTTTCCGAATGAAGAGAACCTCACAGGCTATTCCCAGAACGTTCAATATATATATATATATATATATTATTTGTCTTGTAATTATCTTTAATATATGGTATTTTAATCAAAACCGTTATAGCTATTTTTAGAAAATCAAAAACTTCGAAAACTGTTCCACGTAAAGGGTAGTTTTGGGGTTGGGAATTATCTTTAAAATCTTCGTGTGCATCCTTGAAAGGTATTCGAACGTAAATACCCAGTTCGGTATTTCTCCAGCTTTTCGTTCTTGAGTTATGCTCTTCACAGACACACACCTATGGACTTTTTTCTAAAAATGCTTGTTTTGGATTCAAAACGTATATTTTCGTGGAATCTAGTTATAGTATTTTTGGATGGAATACAATACTTCACATACTTAATATACTATTAGAGAAAGTAAAAGTGCCTTTTTGGTTTCAGGGGCCTCAAAATATGTATTTCCGGTGAAATCTTGGTAACAAGCATTTGGATGGAATTGCGGTACCTATACTCGTGGTGTGAGAGCATAACTCGCAGTATGTACACATGTCCGATATATTTAATATATATGAATTATTATATTAGTTATGGTGATTATCTTGGTGTTTTGGTTGTTACTATTAAATTGTTAGTAATGTTATTATACTTCTTGGGTTTATGGTTGAGCATGTTTAACTTTTCAGGATATGGCACGAGAAGGAAGGTAAGTAGTAACAACATTAACATAAGATTTATTCAATGAAGAACACAATGCTTTAATGGCACACGCATTTTCTGCTTTAGTAAGAAGCTACACAGTTACTTTAGTTAGTTGGGGCTGTAGAACGGTCGCTAAGCAATCAAGTATTTTATGAGTGCTCTAGTAATAGTGTAGTATTTTCACACGTTCCTAAACTATTCTTTGTTTCCCTTCTCATAACTTGAACTTTTAAATTGATATCATTTCAACGTTCACACTACATTCTACGAGGTAATTAATAACACCTGCTTCTGAAAGCTTATACGTATGTTCTTCACATCGCCGCACTTTATACACAACTGGCTTTGCTGATGGGGACGCTAAACTAACTTCCCTAAACTTAAATGTTTTAAACATATTCTTCTTACAACCTTATTGGCTGTCTTCGTTCAGCTTGGTACATTCTAGAAAACTTACCAGGCTATTATTCGTTGTTTCCAAACATATTTCCTCTCTACACAAATATGTTGTGTTAGCTTGTCGCATATTCTCTTACACAATGACTCAAGGCCTTGCTTCCCCCTACAAGTCCTTTTTGCCTGGGCCCTAATTCTAACTAAAACATGTTTGTCTGCTTTTAACAAGTGTCCCAAGGCTCCAGCTAAACTCTTACACATACGTAAAACTTATTCTTTAACTTCTATTTATACAACAAGTATTTTACTTATTAATATTATTTTACATTATAATTTACATTATATATATGACCATACTTACTGTCTCAGAATGCAAAGCCTTCTCTACGTATTAGGAACGTAGTGGAGAAAGCAAAAAAGAGAAACCCTCTCTAACAGTACAAACTGTACTTAACCATGATCGCTCGCTGTAACAGAACATGTCATTCGCTGCACAAATCTACATTTACACCACTTCACTGTAGCATGCTTTACATGCAGCGACACAATCAAATATCTGACAATTACCAGCAGTTGTCGACTATTATCTGAAACAGTTCAAGTAAAACTAACCTGTTGGAATAGCTCATGCCGTTCTGGTGTGTTGCATTCACATGGCTTTCTCTACCCATTATCATTCATTACTTTCTCTACTACGTGCATACTAGGTAGAGAAGGTTTTCTATTCCATCCAAAAATTCGATGCCGGAAATACATGTTTTGAGACCACTTGAATAAAAAAATAATTATTTTGTGAAAAAGATCTATGTGTGTGGTGAATCTGTGAACAGCATAACTAAAAACGAAAAATCGTATAAATACCAAAGATGCAACATGACCATTTTAGCAACACCCCCATATTTAAACTACCCTTTCCACGGAACATTTTTCGCAATGTTTTTATTTTCTCAAAAATGGCTTAACGATTTTCATTAAAATACCATATATTAAAAGATATTTACAGACAAATAAAACGTATATCCTGAATTTTCTGGGAATAGCCTGTGAAGTTCTTTTCATTCGGAAGGAATTTTGTATAATCTTGTATGACTGGTAAACGTTAAACAATAGACGAAAACGTACTACACAAAAAAAATGTAATTTCTTTAAAACATGCAATTTATTTTAAAAAAAACCTTTTTAGTAGCATAAGCCGTTTTTGAGATATCTGTTATTAAAGGTTCGAGTTGTTCATTCTTTGGTCTTTCTCGTTAAGTCCAATCAACAGCGATATCATGGAAACAGTATTGAATTTTAAGGCCAGCATATAGCGTCCAGTTCTTAAACTTTGATTATCGCTGTTCTCTTTGTGTCTATAACGAAATGTGTAATGTAGCTATTTCTGTAATGTAGCTTTCAGAAACTATTCTAATAAAAGCTTATTTTTCTATCTACTTCATGTTAATCGAGATGAATATTTCCAGAAATAGTTTCATTACGGATTTCGTTTATCATTCGGAAGAAATGGCGATAACATATATTATTACAAAATTCCTTACTGTTTCCATGACATCACGAGAAACAACTGAATGTTAAAAGCACTAAACAATGACCAAGAAATGAACAATTCCAACTTTTAATAACGGATATCACAGAAATGGCTTAGGTCTCAAAAATAAAAAAACTTATTTGAAATAAATTGTGGGTTTTATAGAGATTGCATTTTTTGTGTAGTACATTTTCGTCTATCACTTAACGTTTAGCAGGGATATAAGATTGTACAAAATTTCTTCTCACTGAGGTAGACTTCATAGGCTATTTCTAAAAATTCAAGATACACATTTTATTTGTCATGTAAATATCTTTAATATATTGTATTTTAATAAAAATATTAGAGCCATTTTTAGAAGATAAAAAATTTCGAAATCATATTCCATGTAAAAGGTAGTTCGCGGTGGGTAGAGTTTCCTGAAAATCTTCGTGGCGTATTCTTAGAAGGTACTGAACCTAATTACCAAGTTTGGTATTTATCCGATTTTTCGTTTATGGGTTATACTGTTCACACACACACACACACACACTCGTTTTTCTAAACACGTTTTCTTATTCAGGGGATCTCAAAACATGTATTTCCGGTGAAATCTCGTTATGGAATTTTTGGGTGGAATACAATGCTTCCCCTACTTACTATACGTAGTAGAGAAGGTGAAAATGTAACTTTTTCCATTTACTTATCCTCTTAAATATTTACATTATAGTTAAGCATACTTATATTACTGGTTCCAGAAATAGAGTGGGTGCGTAAACCACATTCATATTAATACAGCTAATGGACGCGTCGTTTGATATTCTGCCTGGTTTAGCCGACGTACACGGATAGCTTTTTAAACTGCAATGAGATTTAATTAATATCAGTTACCTCTCCCATATTTATGAAATTATTGTAGTTTATTAATTGTCAATTATAAATTGTCCATATTTTTTCCAAGATGAAGATGGAAAAACTCTAACTGTCAATGGAGAAAGATGCCGGTCTCTTATAGGGAACTATTTTTGGCCTTAATTGGATGGTATGGATCTCAGAAACATCTGGTTCCAGCAAGATGGTACCACATGTCATACTGCTCTCGAAACAATCGATCTTTTGAAGGAGAAGTTCAGAGGTTTCATCATTTCCCGTGTTGGTGATGTTAACTGGCCCCCGAGGTCATGTGATTTAACGCCGTTCGATTACTTCTTGTCGGGTTATGTTAAATCTCGAGTTTGTGTCAACAAGCCAGAAACAGTAAATGACCTTATGAATAACATCACGCGTGTTATTTGGGAAGTTGGACCTAATTTACGTTCTTCTGTCATTGAAAATTGGGTCAACCGAATACGCGCAACCCAACGAAGTCGCGGCGGTCACTTAACTGATGTTCTCTTCCACACGTGATGACATTAATTATGTTACAAAATAAAAAATGAAATAAACCTCTATCAACGTGTTTATTTAAGTTCAAAGATAGGCCACTCTTGTTGAAAGACCCGATAGAATACCTGTAAGATTTTTGTGGTAAATTCTGTCCTTTAATCCTTATAATTGTAACTTCGTACAGCCCCGACTATTCGTAACAACGGATAAAACATCTTATACTCACGCAAAAAAATGTGAAGCATCGGGGAACGTCTGACTTCCTTAACCTCCCACCGACACTCTTCCAAGTTCTGGAAATGCTACATAGTGTATAATTGCCTTTGGTGGTGGAAAAAGCGTCGGTAGGGAAGCTCGAGTGATTGTTTAGATAACTACGGTAAGTGACATTTTAAATGTTTGTACCTTCTCTTTGGTACTATAGTTATGTAATAAAATAAAAACTACATAGTTTTCACATACTACAGAAACCCTTACGAAATAGAGGTAAAGCTGGTGAATATGAAGATTCCCCACTTCCAGGCCACCAAGTTAATCTCTTTGGAAAAGACACATAGTCTGCGGCTATCGAGAAATATAATCTTCTCAGTTGTTAATATAAAATATCAGTTCATTTATTTACAATGTTAGCAGTTTTCTCTCTTTATTTAGCATGCCCTGCTAACGAACGTTATGAGCAGATTCGATCCTCCTTTGTTTTGCTGTGTCACGTTTCCTTCACACTATGGCCATCACTCAATTTCAGATATTGAATGAAAATTTTCTGAGAAAATGCCACAGATGTGTGCATAGAGAAGGACAACATCTCTTATGATAAGGTATGTGCTTACTACCATTGTAATTGTAACTATGAGAACGTCAGCAGGTTGCGGGGATTTTATAACTGTTTCGGCGGGAGTCCACACTGTGGTGGCCGGCGCGCGAGTAGCCGTGTGGTGGCCACAATGTGAAGGAAAGGCACTATATATATTTTTACTTTCTCTTCCACGTACGTAGTAGGTAGAGAAGGTATTGCATTCCAACCAAAAATTCAATACCGAGATTTCACCGGAAATACAGGTTTTGAGACACCTTGAATCCCCCCCCCAAATATTTCTAGAATAAAGATCAATGTGTGTGTATGTGTGTGAACAGAATAACTCAAAAATGAAAAGTCGGATAAATACCAAACTTGGTAATTAGGTGTAGTACCTTCCCTTTATCCCAAATTACCATATTCGTGGAAGATTTTTCAAATTTTTTTATTTTCTAAAAAATGGCTCTTAAAGATTTTGATTAAAATACCGTATATTAAAGATATTTACATCAAAACTAAAATGTATATATTGAATTTTCTAGGAATAGCCTGTGAAGTCCTGTTCATTCGGAAGAAATATTGTATAACTGGTAAATGTTAAGCAATAGAGAAAATGTACTAAAAAATAAAAAACAACAAAAAAGTAGGTCTCTTTAATACACACAATTTAGTTGCAATAACATTATTTTTAAGTCTCGTATTTCGCGATTGCATGGAAACAGTATGGAATTTTAAGGACAGAGTATAGCGCCCAGTTCTTAAACATTTGACTATCGCTGTTTTCCTTGTACCCTAACGAAATGTATAATGTAGCTGTTTGTGTAAAGGTTTATCTCGATTAATATGAAGTAGATAAAAGAATTAAAGTTAGTAAGAATAATACGTATATTCACTAATAAACGATAAAGGGCAGGGAAACTTGTGAATATGATCAGATTTTTTGGAATGAAACATCGATGGCATTTGTCCTATTTTAGATGCATTTTCTGTGTAGTAACAACTATTTTCTAGTCCATGATTCTTAACTAAAAGTCAAGGCATTCTTATATGTTGTTTTATAACTCCAATCTCTTTGTATTCAAATACAAGGGCTTCGCAATTATTTTTATTAATTTATTAGTTTGAATTACAAGACGTTTTATAGCCCATATCCGTGAGAAAGAATAAGATTTTTCAATTGTGAAAGAATTATTAAAACAGATTGACTGTATTTTGAGATTACCCTATATACATATACACAAACACACGCATACAGATTTTGTCTGTTTATATTTTTAGTATAGATTTTATGGGAAGAAGCAGGTTTGAGTGAGAAGGAAACAAACTCTGTGATTTGTTACTTCCCTAGCACAAAAGTTAGTTTTGCTAACTTAGTGAGGTAAGCAGGGGAGCGAGCTGAAAGCAAGTAATTCACTTTACAGCAAACTAAGTGTGTTAATATAAGGCGCCATGCTTTCACCTTCGACGAAACCTCCAGAGATGCACAAAATGTTATCATTATGTGGTATAAAGCCAGTAAATAGATAATTAATGCTCCTTTTAGTACAACATCGGGATACGATGGTAAACACAAGTGAAGGTAATATGAATCTAAATGGTCTTCTAATTAAGATCAAAAGGTTATATTCACTAGTGAAGAGAGTTAATTGGCTGCCTATTCTTTCATCTGTGTGTTTTGTCACTAAAACCTCTAATTTTAAGGATTAAAATTAATTATAAACTTGTTTAAATCGGTTAAAATACGAGCGCCTCAGGTCATTAAGAACGCGAGGTCCGCGATTCAAAACCCGCCAGGAACATCCTCCCTGATGAATGTTTGGTATTTAAGGGGAGACATGACTGAAATAAGCAAAGGCATATCATTTTAGTAAAACAACAATTTCTCTTGAGCTATTGCAGATAAGCTCGCCAATTTCATATGCATATATGCTACTGTCTACTATATACAGAATATAACTTTTGTATATTTCATGAATCAGTTGTTTTTATCCTGAGATTATACATATTTTACGTTCCATTTTTAAAGAAAATATCAATAATAGAACTTTTAAATATAGTACACAGACTCTCAGCAATATTTTATTTAATTTGAACTAGAATGAATCTAAAAGCTTATTTACAGTTTTCACAAAAATTACAATCCAAGAAAATAAATATGGAGGAAAAAATGCACATTATCCTGACCGTTAGATTCGCTTCATCACCCTCTTGAGGGATGTCCAAACTAGAAATATTAGGGACTTCTGCGCGTCTCTGTGGGCCTGTGTGCCTACGGACTGAGACCTCACCTCATCCCTGCCCCCCGGCGGGTTGTAGCCACAATAGATCAAGATGGTCGCAATGCACGAGGTGTTTCTCACTGATAAACACATCCTACAGAAACACCTACATCCAATGGGAATCTTTAGAGGCAGGCTATGTAACAAAGAGGATGAAACCGCCTCTCATATATTCTTCAAATGTGAAGCACTGGGTACGAGAAGATATGAACTTTTGGGTCTAACAAACCCAAATGTTGATTTTTCCAAAGAAAACTTAGTTAATAAACTACTGTTCCTAATTAAAAGAACAAGGTTACTTAACTAAAACAATAGTGATGAGATAATATAACAAACCCTTAGGTTTTAGTGTTAAGGACAATTTCAACCCGACTCCATTACTACGACAGCCAACTCAAATCACGATTAACGAATTATACGAGGGCTGATCAATAAAGACTGAGACTGATTTTTTTCTGTAGTTTCCTTGATAGTTTTATGTCTCTACCACGAATACTTGAAAAGAGCAGGGTTTCATGTATAATGTCCATAAGCGACAGCACTCTCGTATCGGTAAGTTGGTAGTAATGCTGTATATTGTTGACCCTACTTCAATTTCGCATACCACAAAATGGAGGTGACACGAAAGGAGCAATATAGCGCAATAAAATTTTATTTTCGTTTAAATCATACAGCCTTGAAACTTTCGAAAAGCTGAAGCAAGCATAGGGTGAAGAATGCACTACCTCGTGCAACGGTGTTTAGGTGGTTCAAGGACCTCAAAGAAGGGCGAGTCCTCTGTGCTAAGCAAGGTGGGCCTGGTGTTTCGGAATGGAATGATTTACCAGCATGCAGTCCCCCCCTCTCACTATTGTTACAGCAGCTACTACACGTCAGTATTGACTACACTGAGGAAGCACATTACAAGGAAACGTCCAGAACATCATCGGAATGGGTGGTGACTTCATCACGACAACGCACGGCCTCACGTCGCAAATCAACTCCAGGAATTTTTGGCTAAATTCAACATTACCTGTGTGCTGCATCCGCCCTAAAGCCCCGGTCTTACCCCCTGTGATTTCTTTTTATTCCCATTACTAAAGGTAAAGCTCCGGGGCATTCGATTTGAGAGCACTGAAGCAGTGCTGAGGAAAAGTGAGGCGATTCTCAAAGACCTGACAAAGAATGGCCAGCACCATGTGTTCGAGGACTGTCAAAGACACTATAAAAAGTGCATTCAGTTAGGAGGGGACTGCTTTGAAAAATATCATGTAAACATTGAAATGGAGTAATAAATATCTGTGAAAAAAAATCAGTCTCAGTCTTTATTGATCAGCCCTCGTATAAAGGTCATTCAGAATGAATAGGACTTTACAGGCTCTTTCCAGAAAATTTAAAATGTACAGAGAGTGATCAGAAACTAAGGTTACAAAGCCTGCAGTGAAACGTGTACATTTTATTTCATACAGTCAATACAGCCAACTGATAGTTCATACATTAGGTTATTTTTCGCCACAGTCTCCATATCGGTTTAGGCACTTGTCTCTTCATGGGATGAGTTTGAATATTCCCTCCTGGTAAGAATCTTGTCCTTGTGCGTTCAGCCACGTTGTTTCACTTCCTCGTCTGAAGCGAATCGTCGGCCTCCTAGGTGCTCCTTCAAGTGAGGAAAAAGGGGAAAGTCCCTTTGAGCGAGGTACGGACTGTAGGGAGGGTGGTCGTTGATGTCCCAGAGAAACTGGTTCAACAGCGTGGCGTCGCGCGTTGTCGTGAAGGAAGATGACGCCCTCGGTAAGAATCCTGGCCGTTTCCTCCTGACTTTTTCACACAATCGTGTCAAGGTCTCACAGTATTGCTCAGCGGTCACCGTATGCCCTCTTTCCAAACCTCCAGGAGTATAACATCCGCGCTCTCCCAAAACACTGTGGCCACCACTTTCCCGGCAGATGGCGTCACCTTAAGTGTCTTTGTTATTGGAGAGGAGGGGCGTTTCCACTCCACTGACGACCACTTACTGCTGGGGATGTAGTGGTGGATCCGTGTTCCGTCACCCGTAGCAATGTGGTGAAGAAAATTGTTCCCTTCCGTGGAGAAGGGTTGCAAAAGTTGCAGACTTACCCCCATGCGCTTCTCCTTGTGTTGGTTGGACAGATTTCGTGGAACCCATCGGGAACAAACTTCCAGTACTGCAGAATGTTGCGAACAATGTGATGAACGCTTCTGAACGACATTCCCAATTCTACCGCCATATGCAGTAACGTGATCCTCCTGTTGGCCTGAATCAGCTCCTCCATGCGAGCTTTGTTCAAATCTGTTGATGCCGTGCTGAATTAGCCACTGCGATCCTTATCGGTGACGTTTTCTGTACCGGCCGCAAACTTTGGACACCATTCTGCGACATGGTGACGAGACATCACAGTTTCTCCGTAAACCTCTACCAGCTACTGGTGAATTTCAGACGCGGTTACATGTTTCGCCCACATAAATCGAATATCGGCGCGGATTTCTTCGCGAGACCGGTTTTCCAAACGAGTCGCCATTTGTGTTGAAATGAAGTTTCAGCCACCCGCCAGCTACCGCTGTAGCACTGCATAGTTGGCAACTGTATGTATTAGAATTACCACACACTACTAATTTCTCTATAACGGACAAAACTCCAAGAATATCGGCCTTGTAAACTGAGTTTCTGGTCACTTCTCGTACAGTTTATTTGTTATTTCCTAAATGGCATTTCAATCAACATCGTTCGAGTCATTTTTGAGAAAATATGGGAAATTGTTAGAAATGAAGGGTGGTTTGCAGTGGGGAGAATGTATGGAAAATCTTCATGTTGTATCGTTGCAGGAGTTGAAATTAAACATCAATTTTGGTACTAGACAATTTTTCGTTTTTGAGCTACCTGTTCACAGAAGCGCGCCCGCACATTCACCCACACACAGACTTTTTGTAAACATTCTGTTTTTTTACATTCATTTACCCGTATACAGTAGAGCAACTAAAAAGCAAACTACATTTTTAATGCAACCAGAAGTATAATTTTCAGCAGACAAATCGCTGCCGCCCCTAAAATGCATACTTTCTCTTGCATACTATACTGTCGTTTGTGAAAATTGCAACACCAAGAAAGAATTTCCCGAATAACTCCAAACTTGGTGGAAGTGTAGAAGAGTGTGCAAGCAATAAGTGATTAGGTTTGCAGAGAGATGGGGTACACGTAGGCCGAGCAGAGCCCTCTCGTGTCGGTCCAGCAAGGCCAGTGTTGCACCCAGTGTAGTCAGTGCAGAGCTGCCAAACAAGGTGGAAACAATAAAGAGAAGCCAGTATGCCTCGTCTACGTCAAAGGGAGCCATATCGGCATGTGAGTGAGTTTGAACGGGACAGAATGATCGGTCTTCGGGAAGCGGGTTTGTCATACCGTGACATTTCGCTCATACAGGGCATGCTGCTACGACAGTAATGCGTGTGTGGAAGCAGTGGATAGTTGAAGGTAGTACGCAGCGAAGAGTGAGTACTGGAACATGAAAAATGAGCACAGCACGGGATGACCATCATCTTGTCCGTATGACCATAACGGACCGTACAGCTTCATCCAGTGTTGGCTCGACACTGGAGCACTGCAACAGGTGTGAACTGTCTGTATCAACGCTTCGTTGCCGTCTGCTGCAGGTTGAACTGCTTGCATGCATGCCATTACGTCGGCTTCCATTGTCCAGAAACCCCAAGGTCATCCAACTCCAATGGGCACGTGAACATCGTCACTGGCGTACTGAGTGGCAAAATATAGTCTTTTCGGACGAGTCCCGCTTCAACGTGTCCTACAGTGTCGGCCGTATAGGTGTCCGGCGGTACCGTGGTGAGCGCAACCTGGAGGGCTGTATTGTTGAGCGGCATAGCGGACAAACACCAGGTGTGATGGTTAGGGGCGCAATTGGTTACAACAACCGATCTCCCTTCCTACGAATTGAGGGCACTTGAAGAGCAACCGATACCTAACGGTGGTTGTAGAGCCTGAGGTACTCCCTCTGCTTCAGGCATCTCCACATGCCATATTTCAACAGGACAAAGCCCGGCCACATTTAGCGAGGAATGTACAAGCCTTCTTCGAAGATCGACGGGTACCATTGCTTCCCTGGCCTGCACGTTCGCCTGACATTGAACATCTCGTGGATATGGTTGGTCGGCACCTGGCGCGTCACGGATTTGTGGGCTCGAATACAAACTGCGTGGAGGGAAATCCCTTAGGAAGTTATTAAGAACCTGTTTGATTCAATGTCACGGCGTATAGCTGCTCTAATTCCAGCGCATGGAGGCCACACCAAATACTGAATATTAGGGCTCTAAGGTCATGTATAAGTGTATCATTTGTTACTTGTCATGTACCTAACCTGTGCTATTAAATCCATGCGTTTCCTTCTTGGTGTTGCAATTTTCACAAACAGCAGCGTATTTGAATCTATTAAAGATCTTGTTTTAATGAAGAGAAACAGCTGCTTGGAACTTCAAAAGAATATTCGAAGGCGTGCAAAGTATCTTGATATCGCGGAAGTTGCAGTTTTCCGTTGTAAATGTATACTGAATATTTGATCACTTTCAACGGGAAGAGAAAATATTGGAAAGGGAATGTGTTGTGCCTATAACGAATGTTTCTGACGAAAGCAGGATATACACATACATACATGCTCTCAGCAAGCCACGTTTTTCTGACATTAACTTCACCTGCCATCAACATAACATCTGAACTGCAGCGAGCAACAGAGCAAGCTAAAAAATTAGATTTGCTTGTCACTTGTCAGTCGACTTGCCGAGTGAAATGTTTCAGCGTCTAAAATAACAGTTTATATTAACTTAATCGAAACTTTAGCACTTTAGTTCAAAATATCAAGAAGAAAAAATATGATGGTTAAATGAGCCTATAAACTGAGCAAATTTAGATTTGTTTTATGCTGCAATAAATTTAAGAATTTAGCAATCTAGCAATTTAACTTAGCTTAACGAATGCCTAAATGGCAAACATTGGTAACAAAAATATGCTTTTACTTTCTGTAACTACTTACCTGTAGTAATAAGAGCAAGTATTGTATTCAATCAAATATTCGTATCATTTCACCAAAAGTACACGTGCTGAGGTCCCTGAAACAAACAATAAAATCATTTTACCTTCTACACTACGCACTTACACCAGAGAGTATTGTATTCCATCCATTCCATGTCGACATTTCATTGGAAATGCATATTTTGAGGCCCCCGAAAAATGTCCGCACACGTGCGTGTGTATGTCTGAGAACGGTATAGCTCAAAAAGGAAAAGTAAGTTATATACCAAACTTGGGATTTAAGTTTAGTGTGTTCCAAGGAAGCTACTCAAGAAGATTCCCCACTCCAGTTTTGGATTGGACTGAATATGAAGGGAACTCGGAACAGATCCAGAGTGGATATTATACCTACGCCACAGGAGGAGGCGTCTCCGGAAGGCCAGAATCAGGAGCGAATGCACAGCAATGGCAGTGTCCCTAAGTTTCTAGATAAACACAATCCGGCAGACATCCGAGATACGAAGGACGAAGAATCACAAAGAGCATTCTTCTTCCCCTGCCACGCTGCACCGGAACTCCACCACCGACCTTGAAAGAGACCAACGGGATGAAAGATTAATGAAATGAAGAATGAAACAAAATGGAGGGACAGAAAATTCGGAGGATAAAACGGACCACTCCAGCATTCGCCTGACGACCTGGGAAAACCCCGTAAAAACCCATGGGTCAAAGTGGGCGGTCGCCCGGGATCGTTCCCGGGACCTCCCGAATGCGGCTCACAAACGTAAACGCTCGGTAAACCAAGCTTTGCTTGGAAAATGTTTCCGATTTTTTATTTTATAAAAAAATATCTCTAACGATTTTTATAAAAATGCCATTCGTTTAATACATTTGCTTGACAAATAAACTGTATATCTTGAGTTTTCTGAGAATAGCCTTTGAAGACCTTTTCATTCTGAATGAATTTTTTATCATTGGTAAACCTTAAGAGGTATATACAAGCTTACTATAGAAAATAGTTTATATCTCGTTAAAACTGAGCCCTATATTGTTTAATATATTCATAGATGACATATTAGAAAGAGTGAAATAAAAAAATCTACACTGGCACATAATACAAATAGAGAGATACCAGGATGATCTTATGGTCGGGGCTATAACGGTAATTGGGTCACAGAAAGCAATTAATAGAATACATAAACTCTGCGAAGAATGGGAATTGAAGTAAGTATAAATAAATCAAAAGTTATGGTATTTTAAAGAGGAAATTAACTAAAAAGAATAAGAGAAATGGTATATGGGGGTTCAAAATTGGAAGTTGTCAAGGAATTTGATTATTTGGGGGTGAGGATGAGCAGTAATGGTGAATGGGGCGCGCATAGCAGGAAGGTTATGGCTAAAGGAAAGGTGCCAATGATAGGAGTAAGGATGTGCAAGTACAAATTAGAAATGCCAACTAAATAGATAGAAAGAATGTATGAAGCATTGGTAGAAGCAAGAATGCTATATAGAGTTGAAATTTGGGGGGGGGATCTGAAGAAGAAAAATAGGCCAGAGCTATAGAACGTTCTGTAAAGAACTATTGGGGTTACCAAGATCAGCACCAGGGGAAGTAGCGTTAGTGGAATTAGGAAGAACAAGAAGAAAGGGAGTGATATTGAAAAGGATTTTAGAATTTTGGTTTAGATGCCTGAAAAAAATGAAAGGGAAATTTTATAGATATGTATGGAACAACAAAACAGTACAAAAAATAAAAATAGCTGGTGGACAGGAGTAGAAAAAATTATAGAGAAGATAGGAATGAGAGATATTTGGAGAACAAGAGAAAGAAATAGCAACGGCTTCTGGATAACAGTAAGAAACAGAGTGAAGGACATAGAAAGACAAGAAATTTGGGGAAGCTTAGAGAATAAAAAATCACTAGGCTTCTACAGATTAGTAAAAAGGAAATGGGGAGAGAAGGGTACGTGGATTATGTAATAGAGCAGAAAAAGAAGCGTTTTCATGGATGAGAACAGGATCAATGTACCTGAGAGGGCTAAGAGGCAGAAAAAGCGGAATTTGTGAATTATGTGGAGGTAGTGAAAGCACAAAACATTATATGACAGAATGCGAAGAATTAGCAGAATGGAGACTAAAAGTATGGGAGGAAACGGATGGAAAAATAGTAGCAATTAAAATGTTAACAAGAAAAGAAGAAAATAAAAATAAGAATAGTGGGGAGTTCTTGAAGAAAGTAAAGGAGAAGTGTATTAGAAAAGTAAGAGCGATAAGAAAGGTAGAAGGGCAAACGGAGGAGGGAGAGGATGGACAATAGGGATTAAGGGTAGCAAGGGCTGCTCAGCTGAGCCATAAGGCCAGGGTGCCAGGTAAAATGAGCAACATAGCTGGCAAGAAAATTTTACGTAGGTTAAGTTAGTTTATAAGTGAAATATTGCAAAACGAATTGTGTAAAAAATGTACTAATAAAGTTTATTCATTCATATCTCGTTAAAGCACACAATTTATATCAAAATGTTTGTGGCATTAAGCATTTCCGAGCTATTCTTTGTTATTCGTTTGAATTGATTTCGCTTTTTTCTCGTGGTCATGCAGAGGACATGGAATTTGAAAGCCATGATATAGCGACAGGCCTTTTAAAATCCTGACTATCACTCTATCCTGCTGTATTCTTCTTATAGCTACCACGAAGTGTGTAATGAAAGTTTATCTGTGTTAATAATAAGTAGCTTTTGTAGAAATAGTTTTTAAAAGAGTGTAAACATCAGATTTCGTTTGATAGAGTCTGCACTTACGGAGGTGATCTCTTATACGAGTAACCACAGCATAATGTACGTACTGCAATACCTAAATGTGGTACCATTTTGAGGACGATGATGCATACAAGGCTTGTGCTTGCATCCTAATAATGCTCCATTACATAGCCCCCACTCAATTTCAGGTTTGCAAACGAATCGAATATGAAAGCGCCTGGAGTTTCCGCGAAGTGTACCACATAAGGTAACGCCTGTTATGTATGCAACAAGCTGAACGTACAGGTAGTTTATCACTTGACAAATATATGTACAAAGAAAAATACCCTTAATCTAAGTTTTCGTAACGTATTATGGTATACTACAGTAGCTTTAAAACTCCTTTACCTTGTGGGAGATTTTAGCACTTTTTACTTCCTGTATCGCGTTTCTGGTAAGTAGAGGAAGTATTGTATTTTAACCAAAAATTGCATCTCGAAATTTCACCAGAAATAAATATTTTAATACCCTTTGAATTTTTCTATATTTTTTAACGATTTTGTTTAAAATACCATATGTTTAATTTATGGGATTAGCCCATGAAATCCACTTATTTTGGAACCAATTTTCGCAATCTTGCATAAAGGATACTCACAAGCGATAGACAGAAACGTATTTTACAAAAAATGTAAATCTCTTTAAATCACACAATTTATTTCAAATAACTTGTTTTTTTGTGGCATGAGCCATCTCTGAGATATCCGTTATTAATGGTTTGATTTATTAAATTATTCTTCATTCGTTTAAAGTTCTGTCGACATTCTTCATGGAGACAGTATGGAATTTCTAGGCAGCATATAGCGTCCAGTTGTTAAACATTTGACTATCGCTGTTCTCTTTGTATCTATAACGAAATGTGTAATGTAGCTATTTCTGTAAAGGTTTATTTGGATTAAAATGTAGTAGACAGACTCTTTAGTAAGAATAGGTTGTATATCCGTAATAAAGATAAGAGATAGAAAAAGTTATGTACAGATCTAGAACAAATATCCTTTGGCTTACAATGTGTGCACCCTGTGACTTCGTATCGACAGTGCGGATTAACTTTTTACACATCTTAACCTTTTAAAAGAAAACTTTTAAACACAGATGAAAAAATAAAACATTTAAAGCTTCCATTCAAATAAAATTTTTATTAATAAGTATTTCTTTACCAATTATTTTATGTAAGCTATTACTTTTATTAATTATTTTACATTTAACAAAATTAAACTGTATCATGGGAAGGGGTGCCACAGGTAACCTGGAACTGTAAACAGTGGGTTAGGGGTAGAACAGAAAAGATACAGAGATCAACTCTACCTTACCAGAAATGAAAGCGAACTACTCACTGTTCGTGGACTAGGTAGAGTGGCAGTTAGGTTAGTTGATCGCTGAATGGATATTTGACTTAGCTCTAGTTATGTGAATGTAACACAAGTTTTTTTTTCAATTCAAAAGCGTCAAGACATGTATTTCCATATCGAAGTTTTGGATGGAATATAATACACATTATTTTTCTGGAAGTTTTTCACATGAATCTGAAACAAATGACAGACGTGTCGTTTGGTGCCCTTGAGGAAGGCTACGAGCGGAGACAGTTGAAAGTAACAGTTAATGTATTGCCCGCAGTAACACTAACCAAAAAAAATCTAATGTGATACATTCATATGGCTTTCTCCGTGCTCTATCACTTATTAGTGGCATACAAACTGTTGTTACTAAAGCTTATTTTTCTATCTACTAAGTTTTAATCCAAATAAAGTTTTACAGAAACAGCTACATTACACATTTCGTTATAGACACAAAGAGAACAGCGATAGTCAAATGTTTAACAACTGGACGCTATATGCTGGCCTTAAAATTCCATACTGTTTCCATGACATCACGAGAAACAGCTGAATGTTGAAAGGACTTTAAGAGAATGACCATTAATAACGCATATCTCAGAAATGACTTATTGAAATAAATTGTGTGTTTTAAACACATCTACATTTTTTGTATAGTACAGTATAGTTTTCGTCTAACGCTTAACGTTACCAGTTATACAAGATTATACAAAATTCCTTCCTGATGAAGAAGACTTGGCAGGCTATTTCCAGAAAATTCAAGATATACATTTTATTTATAATGTAAATAGCCTTAATATACGGTATTTTAATCAAAATTATTACAGTTCTTTTTTAGAAAATAAAAACTTTAGAAAAATGTTAGGTACATATAAAGGTTGGAGGGATGGGGAAATTTTCAAGTTTGGCATTTACTCGTCTTTTCGTTTTTGAGTTATACCGTTCACGGACACACAATCGGGCATTGTTCTAAAAAGTGTTTTTTTTATTCGGGGGGCCTCAAAACAATTGTATTTCCAGCGAAATCTCGGTATTTAATTTTTGGGTGGAATGCAATACCTTGTCTACCTACTATGTACGTGGTGGAAAAAGTAAAAGGCAATAAGATATGTGAACTAAGACTGCTTTATGATTTTGTGTGGTTTCCATTACACAAATGATTGTGGCTTACTGCAAGTTTCTCGAGGGCTTCAAGCTCTTTCTTTTTGTTGTTTCATTTGGGCTATTATAATCGCATGAAAGGTTTATTAATTTACTTAACTTTCACCGGTTCTCTATCCCGCTAGACACACAAAACATTTAGAAGGAGAAGGAACGTTATGCTCTAGGGTTGAGTAGAGTGCCCATCTGCATAATTATATCTTAGTGAATAAGGCAGCCAGGAAGGTATCCAAACATTATTTTAACCTCTGCCCTAGGCTGGGAATTCAATAAACTGTAATACACACTACCTCTAAACTAGTTAACCGCCTTCAGTGACTTAGCAGTCAAAAGGTCTTAACCCGAGGTCGGATACACTTAACGTGAAGTAGAGGTCTGTACGGGCTCGGACCCGCGGGCCGGGTTCGAACTTAAGTTGAAAGATGTTTGTCGGGCATATGCAACAATGTCAACATGTGCATTTTATTTGTTGTGTATATATCTTAAAATATGACATGTAATCAAAATCATTAGTTCACTTTGGATAATATCAAAACTAACGAAAAATTGTCCGTGAAGCCCCAAAAGATTAATTCATTATATTTATATAATAATATTGGTAATAATAAATAAATTCTCCCTTCGGGCAATTGCGAATAATATTACAACAGCACGGCAGCTGCGAACTCCACCTCCCCCATCCACTCACACCCAGGACATCCAGGACAGAGTGCAGAAATAGGGGGGACATGTGGTCAAAAAGGCTGATTACTGCATGGCGGTTCCAAGACCTCAGCCGCCACTATTTCCATTAAAAAGGCTCCTTATTGGTTTCTTACTACGCCTTCCAGGAGGAGGGGAAGAAATCTCTATACCGCTGCCGGAAATTAAATTCGAGTACCTTTGCACCACAGGCAGCAGTGTTTCATGGAATAATAATAATAATAATAATAATAATAATCATAAGCATAATTTTATTTAAAACACAATTAGACAATCGGGCAGGGTGGTACAGTACAGCCTTTTCTCGGACAAGGATCAGGCTCGGGCTCAGTTCAGACCGGGCCTAAGAATTTCTGCGCACGCGGACACTAATACAAATGTAACAGTTACAAATATTAAATTAAAAGCGTATTATGGGCCTCAATTATCGCATAGAAGACGCCAACTGGGCGACTATCCGGTTGAAGATAAGTAGACGGAGTAGCTCTCTCACCAAACGTAAACACCAAAAGAGCTATCGATATATAACCAGATTCTTCTGGAAGTTTCTTTCTCCTCGTCTCCCGCGAACATTTTACAACTTTCTTGAACTCCAGCGCGCTTGTATATAAGCGCGCGTGCTCGCAATTCAGTGAGTTGTTCCTGATGCGACATCAAGTGCTGCTCTACGTGTGAGGTTGTGACGTACAGTGAACACCTACTACTACTGCGAGAGATTAGAGACGTATAGTGTTCGACGCCCCAGCGAGGGAAACAACAGGAAGAAGCCGATACCTTGCGCGTGTTTCATTGCGCTGCTACGTCGAGAGGTAAAGTGAAGTAAGAGTGAAAATTGAACTAAATAGCATTAGTGAAGTGACGGTGAAAGTTAAAGAAAATCACATTAGAAAGTAACAGTGAAAGTTGAACTAAATCACACGAGTGAAGTAACAGTGAAAAGTGAACTAAATCACATTAGTGAAATAACAGTGAAAATTTAACTAAATCACATTAGTGAAATAACAGTGAAAATTTAACTAAATCACATTAGTGAAGTAACAGCGAAAACTGTACTAAATCGCATTAGTGAGGTGACAGTGAAAATTGAACTAAATCACATTGGTGAAGTGACAGTGAAAACTGAACTAAATCACATTAGTGAAGTAACAGTGAAAATTGAACTAAATCACATTAGTGAAGTAACAGTGAAAAGTAAACTAAATCGCATTCGTGAAGTAACAATGAAAAGTAAACTAAATCACATTCGTGAAGTAACAGTGAAAAGTAAACTAAATCTCATTAGTGAAGTAACAGTGAAAATTGAACTAAATCATATTAGTGAAGCGATAGTGAGAACTGGACAAAGTCAGAATATTTACGATTCACTGATCTGAAGCAGACCTACTCACACTTCTGCAGACTATTCTTACGTAAAGAAGTGTATTCTTCTAACTATAGATCTTTCTATAGTATTTGTATTAATAGAGATAATAGTTATTTATGCAGCTAGTGTGATATGAGCATCATTATCTCTCGAATGTATTTTACAAGAGCCAGGCGTAAGACGAGTTGTGTAATCACATGAGAACGCTAAGTTTATCCCACATATTGTATACAATATTTTAACCGCGACAATTTAATAATACCTACTTGCCTTATCTGCGTTAATGATATGATCGTTAATGTATAAATAACACCATTATCAATAAACACTGCGATACTGTGCGATTCAATATAAACTAAAACCTTGTTAATATTATTCCACTAATTACAGTAAAGTCGGTCTAGAAACAAAAGAACTAATATAACGATATGAAGTATTTGTTTATGATTACATCAGAACGGTATAGGTGATCTATAATCAAGAAAAACTGGCTAATTCATTCTGAATAATACGTGATTCTGGAGAAGGTATATCGCTTCATATACTGAAGTAGCAGCTTCGACAGTTGTTGTAAAGTAAATCTAGGGTAAAGATGAAGAGGTATGTTAGTGCTATGGAGTGAGCAATATCGTACTTGAGAAAGCTTTGCTTGCAGAGTTTATCAGAAACCTTCGTCTCTGTGGACATATTATCCTAAGCATTTATGTTAATTCATTACTATGGGATATGGCTATGAATAAGTAGACATCACACATTTAGACATTTACCTACTTCTACGCATAAGAAGGATACAGCAGGCTAAAGCGACAGTCAGATTTTTAAAAAGCGGTCGCTAATTGATGGCTTTGAAATTCCGTTATATTTGCATGAACACGAGAAAAAACGAATAGGGACTTACCTCTAGCAAAAGTATAAGCATTTTAAAATTCAAACCAATAACAAAGAATATCTGGGAAATGGCTGACGTCAGAAAAATGTTTATTTTAATAAATTGTATACTTTGACATCTACATTTTTGTGCCGTAAGATTTTGTCTATTTCTTATTTATGAATTGCACAAAAGTTATTTTAAATGAAGAAGATCCCACAGGCTATTCGCAAAAATGTCTTTATTTGTCATGCAAATATCTTAAACATATATTTTAATCAAAATCGGTAGAGAAATCATTGAGAAAATAAAAGAAAACAACGAAAATGTTTCCATCTAAAGGGCAGTTTGGAGGGGAGGGTTTCTTGAAAGTCCTCGTGTCGTATCTTTGGAAGATACTGGACTTAAATACGAGCTTTTTTATGCTGTTAACACACAGCAAGGCGCACACACGTACCTTTCTCTAAAAATTCTGGTTTTGAATTATATGTATCGGAAATATGCAATTTCAATGAAACTTAGATATTGAATTTTCAAGTGGAATGCAACACCTTCTCTGCCAATTAGGTACACTGGTGGGCATAAAATGTGGCCCATAATGGAGCAGAGTTGTTTAGGTTGGCAGTGACAGAATCTAGCCCCACCTCTACCAACGTGAGGGAGGATAATTCTAGGCAGGAATTGGAGAATTCTTTACCACCCCCAAGTACGGCCGAACTGTCGAAGGGTAACATTACAACTTAAAGGCTTATATTTTCATGCTACACTACCGTTTTCTTAATGCCGTTTAGTAGCAGCAATAACTTAACCTTCATCTCCATGTCGCTGATGAAAGCTCTCATATAAATGTCCTCCACGACACATGCAAATAATTCTTCACCCTTCCTCTAGAAGACCCAATTATATTGTAATTGATTTAGCCTCTCCCTGTGTACCAATCGTAGCGAAACCTTTCATAGAGGTGGTATTTGAAACACCCCTTCATTTCACATATATGATAAACATCCTTCCTTGGTTACTTTTATGTCCCTTTAGGCCAGTCACATAGAGAGCTGGTACCAGCTGGGTGCAGTCAAAAGGTGTAAACCTCACGGAGGAAAAACATAGTTGCCATCTAGGGGAATGGACCACTTTTTATGCACGCCAGTGTACGTGGTAGAGAAATTCAAAATTCAGGGAGGCTCAAGACATTTCCGGTGAAATCTCGATATCGAATTTTTGAGTGAAATACAGTAATTTCTCTTACCAATTTTAGGGAGGTTGCAGAGAAAATAAAAATATTGAGTTCATGGGAAATGAAAACATGTATTCCTATAATTCATAGGCAAGCGACAGGAAGAGTCAAAATATAAGAAAAGTTCAAATTTCATGTATTTTCATACATTCGGGTTCTTGAAATAGTCACGAGAGAGTAAACGTTAATCTAATGGGAAGAAAGGAGTCTATAATGATAAAATTTTAAGTAATATATTCACACTAATTAATGCACGCATTACAAGACACGTCACGTTGCACTAAGTGACTCATAATCCAGGCTTTGCGTGTCCCCTAGCTGTCTTGTCTAGGAGTTAAGCTATGTGCATAATCCTCGTTAGATTCAGGTCTAATGGGGCCACACTGTGTACAGAGGCCACAAAAGGTAAAAGCTGATGTCAGTACGACCTTTTCAGCTTTCTCTAACCACGTAGGTACAAGCAGGTAGAGGGAATATTGCGTTCCATTAAAAAAGATCCGATACCACGATTTCACCAGAAATACATGTTTTGAGGTCTCCTATATCCAGAAAAAGTATTTTACAAATAAATATGTGTTACATTCTTATGTCTTTATCCCCTTACTCCGGGTATACAAATTATTCTTATGAAAGGTTTGCACTTTCTCTACTACATGTAGTAAGTAGGGGAAGTATTGCATTCTAACCAAAAATTCGATGCCGAGATTTCATCGGAAATACATGTTTTGAGGCGCCCTGAATCCAAATAAAGTATTTTTTTGAATCATGTACATGTGTGTGTGTCCATTTGTGAACAGCGTAACTCAGAAATGAAAAGTTCGATAAATACCAAACTTGGTATTTGAGTTTAGTATCTTCCAAGAATGCGACACGAAGATTTTCAAAACGTCTCCCAACCCCAACTACCCTTAACATGGAACATTATTTCGAAATTTTTGATTTCTTAAAAAATGGCTCTAACGATTTACATGAAAAAAAAATGTATATCTTGAATATTATGGGAATAGGTTGTGAAGTCCTCTTCATTCGAAAGGAATATAATATAATCTTGTGTAACTTGTAAACGTTAAGCGATAGACGAAAGCGTACCACACAAAAAATGTAGATCTCATTAAAACACACAGTTTACTTAAAGTAAGCTTTTTTGTGGCATAAGTCGTTTCTAAAATATCCGTTATTAAGGGTTCGAATTTTTCAATACTTGTCATTCTTTTAAAGTCCCGTCGATTTTCAGTTGTTTCTCGCGATGTCATGGAAATAGTATGGAATTTTAAGGTCAGCATATAGCTTCCAGTTCTTAAAAATTTGACTATCGCTGTTCTCTTTGTAGAGTATTTATAACGGAATATGTAATGTAGCTATTTTTGCAACGGTGTATTTCGGTTAAATGTAGTAGAAAAAACACTTTAGTAAGAATAGTTTGTATGTCCATTAAAGAAGATAGAGGCAGAGCAAGTCATGTGAACGTATCACATTAGAATTTTTTCTATCAACTTAATTTTAATCCAAATAAACCTTTGCAGAAATAGCTACATTACACATTTCGTTACAGACAAGTGTTTTAGAACTGGACGCTATGCGCTGGCTTTAAAACTCCATGACATCGCAAGAAACAACTGAAACTTGACAGGAATTGAAATGGCTGAGTATTGAACAATTACAACCATTAAAAATGGATATCTCAGAAACGGCTTATGCCACAAAGAATTACCGGATATAAACTGTGTGTTTTAAAGAGATCCAGATTTTTTATATAGTACGTTTACTCTATCGTTATACTAATCATACAACATTATATAAAGTTCCCTCGTATGAAGAGCACTTGGCAGGCTATTTCCAGAAAATACAGCATATAAATTTTATTTGTTATGTAAATATCTTTAACATATTGTGTCAAAATCAAAACCATTAGAGGCATTTTTTACAAAAGCAAATATTTTGATAGATGTTCCACTTAAAGCGTAAATTGGTGGGGGAAGTTTCATAAAAATCCTCGTTTCGCATTTTTGGAAGGTACTGAACTTTTAAATACAAAGTTTGGTATTTATCTGACTTTTCGTTTTAGAGTTATTCTGTTCACAGATACAGAGCGCACATTTTTAAACTTTTTTTTCTTTACACAGGGCTTCAAAACATATATTTCTAGTGAAATCTCCAAAAAATGTTTTGGTAGAATGCAATACTTCCCCTACCTATATACTTAATAGACAAAATAAAATCGAACTTTATTTGGAAGATTCTTTTTAAAAAATGTATATAACGATGTTATTAAAACCGTATGTTTAAGAAATTTTCATGACTAATAAATGTTGAATTTTCTGGGAATATTCTATCAAGTCCTCTTAATTCGTAAGGAATTTTGTATATTTCGTAAACCTCGATTAACAAGAAGTAGATAGCTAAATTACCTTTTGTAAGAATAGTTTGCACCGAGTGGGATGGCCCAAGTGGCTAGCATTTGAGAGGAACCGGGTTCAAGTTCCAAGGCCGACCCATATTACAAAAGATTTTTTGGGGTATGCGAATGCTGATAATCGAATTTTCCTATCATTTCTTTCATCACTCATTTCACTTCCTTCTTCTTCACCACCATATTGACCTTATGACCTATCCTGGATATGCTATGATCCAGAGTTTGCTTGCTCTTTACAGACTACCGACACAAGATATTGGGCTGTTCACACATCCTGGATATGCTATGATCCAGAGTTTGCTTGCTCCTCGACAGACTATTGACACAAGACACTGGGCTGATCACACATCCTGGATATGCTATGATCCAGAGTTTGCTTGCTCCTCGGCAGACTACTGACACAAGACACTGGGCTGATCACACATCCTGGATATGCTATGATCCAGAGTTTGCTTGCTCCTCGACAGACTGCTGACACAAGACATTGGACTGATCACCCATCCTGGTTATGCTACGATCCAGAGTTTGCTTGCTCCTCGACAGACTATTGACACAAGACACTGGGCTGATCACACATCCTGGATATGCTATGATCCAGAGTTTGCTTGCTCCTCGACAGACTATTGACACAAGACATTGGACTGATCACCCATCCTGGTTATGCTACGATCCAGAGTTTGCCTGCTCCTCGACAGACTACTAACACAAGACACTGGTCTGATCACACATCCTGGATATGCTATGATCCAGAGTTTGATTGCTCCTCGGCAGACTACTGACACAAGACACTGGGCTGATCACACATCCTGGATATGCAATGATCCAGAGTTTGCTTGCTCCTCGGCAGACTACTGACACAAGACACTGGGCTGATCACACATCCTGGATATGCTACGATCCAGAGTTTGCCTGCTCCTCGACAGACTACTGACACAAGACACTGGGCTGATCACACATCCTGGATATGCTATGATCCAGAGTTTGATTGCTCCTCGGCAGACTACTGACACAAGACACTGGGCTGATCACACATCCTGGATATGCTATGATCCAGAGTTTGCTTGCTCCTCGGCAGACTACTGACACAAGACACTGGGCTCATCACCCATCCTGGTTATCCTATGATCCAGAGTTTGCTTGCTCCTCGACAGACTATTGACACAAGACACTGGGCTGATCACCCATCTTGGATATGCTTTGATCCAGAGTTTGCTTGCTCTTTATAGACTACCGACACAAGATATTGGGCTGTTCACACATCCTGGATATGCTATGATCCAGAGTTTCCTTCCTCCTCTACAGACTACCGACACAAGATGTTGGGCTGATCACTCTTCCTGGATATGCTATGATCCACAGTTCCCTTTCTGCGGGACAGACTACTGACACAGCACATTGGGCTCATCACCCATCCTGGTTATGCTATGATCCAGAGTTTGCTTGCTCCTCGACAGACTGCTGACACAAGACACTGGGCTGATCACACATCCTGGATATGCTACGATCCAGAGTTTGCTTGCTCCTCGACAGACTACTGACACAAGACACTGGGCTGATCACACATCCTGGATATGCTATGATCCAGAGTTTGATTGCTCCTCGGCAGACTACTGACATCAAGACACTGGGCTGATCACACATCCTGGATATGCTATGATCCAGAGTTTGCTTGCTCCTCGGCAGACTACTGACACAAGACACTGGGCTGATCACACATCCTGGATATGCTACGATCCAGAGTTTACCTGCTCCTCGACAGACTACTGACACAAGACACTGGACTGATCACACATCCTGGATATGCTATGATCCAGGGTTTGATTGCTCCTCGGCAGAATACTGACACAAGACACTGGGCTGATCACACATCCTGGATATGCTATGATCCAGAGTTTGCTTGCTCCTCGACAGACTATTGACACAAGACACTGGGCTGATCACACATTCTGGATATGCTACGATCCAGAGTTTGCTTGCTCCTCGGCAGACTACTGACACAAGACACTGGGCTCATCACCCATCCTGGTTATCCTATGATACAGAGTTTGCTTGCTCCTCGACAGACTATTGACACAAGACACTGGGCTGATCACCCATCTTGGATATGCTATGATCCAGAGCTTTCTTGCTCTTCGGCAGACTGCTGACACAAGACACTGGACTGATCACACATCCTGGATATGCTACGATCCAGAGTTTGCTTGCTCCTCGACAGACTACTGACACAAGACACTGGGCTGATCACACATCCTGGATATGCTATGATCCAGAGTTTGATTGCTCCTCGGCAGACTACTGACACAAGACACTGGGCTGATCACACATCCTGGATATGCTATGATCCAGAGTTTGCTTGCTCCTCGGCAGACTACTGACACAAGACACTGGGCTGATCACACATCCTGGATATGCTACGATCCAGAGTTTGCCTGCTCCTCGACAGACTACTGACACAAGACACTGGGCTGATCACACATCCTGGATATGCTATGATCCAGAGTTTGATTGCTCCTCGGCAGACTATTGACACAAGACACTGGGCTGATCACACATCCTGGATATGCTATGATCCAGAGTTTGCTTGCTCCTCGACAGACTATTGACACAAGACACTGGGCTGATCACACATTCTGGATATGCTACGATCCAGAGTTTGCTTGCTCCTCGGCAGACTACTGACACAAGACACTGGGCTCATCACCCATCCTGGTTATCCTATGATCCAGAGTTTGCCTGCTCCTCGACAGACTATTGACACAAGACACTGGGCTGATCACCCATCTTGGATATGCTATGATACAGAGCTTTCTTGCTCTTCGGCAGACTGCTGACACAAGACACTGGGCTGATCACACATCCTGGATATGCTACGATCCAGAGTTTGCTTGCTCCTGGACCGACTACTGACACAAGACATTGGACTGATCACTCATCCTGGGTATGCTATGATCCACAGTTCACTTGCTCCTCGGTTGACTACTGACATAAGACATAGTGCTGATCACTCATCCAGGATATGCTACGATCCAGAGTTTACTTGCTCCTCGATTGACTACTGACCCAAGACATTGGGCTGATCACTCATCCAGGATATGCTACGATCCAGAGTTTGCTTGCTCCTCGACAGACTATTGACACAAGACACTGGGCTGATCACACATTCTGGATATGCTACGATCCAGAGTTTGCTTGCTCCTCGGCAGACTACTGACACAAGACACTGGGCTCATCACCCATCCTGGTTATCCTATGATCCAGAGTTTGCCTGCTCCTCGACAGACTATTGACACAAGACACTGGGCTGATCACCCATCTTGGATATGCTATGATACAGAGCTTTCTTGCTCCTCGACAGACTACTGACCCAATACATTGGGCTGATCACTCATACAAAATATGTTATGATCCAGGGTTTGCTTGCTCCTCGAAAGACTACTGACCCAATACATTGGGCTGATCACTCATCCCGGATATGCTATGACCCAGAGTTTGCTTGCTCCTCGACAGACTACTGACACAAGATATTGGGCTGATCACTCATCCCGGATATGCTATGATCCAGAGTTTGCTTGCTCCTCGACATACCACTGACATAAGATATTGGGCTGATCACTCATCCCGGATATGCTATGATCCAGAGTTCGCTCGCTCCTCGACAGACTACTGACACAACACATTGGGCTGATCACACATCCTGAATATGCTATGATCCAGAGTTTGCTTGCTCCTCGACAGACTACTGACTCAATACATTGGGCTGATCACTCATCCAGGATATGCTATGATCCAGAGTTTGCTTGCTCCTCGACAGACTACTGACCCAATACATTGGTCTGATAACTCATTCAGGATATGCTGTGATCCAGAGTTTGCTTGCTCCTCGACAGACTACTGACCCAATTCATTGGGCTGATCACTCATCCAGGATATGCTATGATCCAGAGTTTGCTTGCTCCTCGACAGACTACTGACACAAGATATTGGGCTGATCACTCATACCGGATATGCTATGACCCAGAGTTTGCTTGCTCCTCGACAGACTACTGACTCAAGATATTGGGCTGATCACTCATCCCGGATATGCTATGATCCAAAGTTTGCTTGCTCCTCGACAGACTACTGACACAAGATATTGGGCTGATCACTCATACCGGATATGCTATGATCCAGTGTTTGCTTGCTCCTCGATAGACTAATGACCCAATACATTGGTGTGATCACTCATCCCGGATATGCTATGATCCAGAGTTTGCTTGCTCCTCGACAGACTACTGATCCAACGCGCTACTCCTACAAACAATAGGGTAATCAGTTAAAGAAGAAAAGAATAAGTTTATATTCACTCGCCTTTAAACATCTGACTATCGATCCGGTCTTCTCTATCCTACGAAATATGAAATGAAAGTATAACGATTATCTCAATTAAAGTGAAATCTGTTGAAAAGTAAGCTTTCGTAAAAATGGTCAGCCGAAGTTATATAAAGAGTAAACATTTGGGTAGAAATATCATGTGAATGTAACATATCAGAATGTTGTTTCCTTTGTCTTTCATTGTTATTCAAACAAGAGTCGATTTTATTAGATTGGCGGAAAGCATAAACTCTCAAAGGTTAAGTATTTGAAATGTATTGTTCATTATATTCTTAACAGTAACAGTTTAGCACAGAATCTGATTTTCTAACGCTTGAGGTACGTTAACAACGTAAGGTACATAATGAAAAAGCAGGTGCTCTTTTTTTTTGGTGCCTGTAAAATGAAAGCCTTGTTTTTCCGAAGACGTTCCCTCCCCCTCTTGGAATTCCTGTACTACGTCAGCCGTATGCAGGTGATGATGAGAAAAACTCAACAAATTATCTTTACCGCGTGTTTGCCACATTTCTTACCAGACGCCTGTGTGTAAACACTGTGACAGGCAGCAGCTGTTACCGTACAGGTACATGAACTGTGATATATACTTGGTTTTCATTTCAGACTCAATAAGTATAAACAAACCGTGATATCATCTTTCCGGTTCTGGTCCTGTAAAATTTTCTTCTCCTTTAAGAGAATTGCTTTTGTTTGTCTACATTTTTATTGGTTAACTAGGAGTCCTTTATGAGTCTGGCGTCTTCTATTGTTATGTATAATGTTGGTTTTGGCTGGGCCCGTAGCTCAGTCGCTAGAGCACCTGCCTGCTGTGCGAAGGTTCCCGGGTTCGATTCCCGGCAAGGGGTTTCAAATTTTTGTCTAGCCAGGATTATTCCCTATCCTCCCCAGAGTCTGGAAGTATGAATGGGTGTGAATTTGTGTATGATCTAATCATTAAAACCCACAAAATTGCAGGAACCCCAAGGACAAGAGTTACACGAGTTAGCACCAATAGGTAATAAGTTCCGAAAGAAAGGCCGCCGATAAGACCAATGTAGTTAAAGGCTGGGTATAAATGGAATTAAAAAATGTTGGTTTTACTTTGTCTGCTACATACTCGCACCTGAAGTGGTCCCTGGGCTAGACCACATTTCTAGTCCATATTTTATGCTTCATCACATTAACTATAAACAAAAACTGTCAAAGAAATCGGAAACTTAAATCCCGCAACCGTAAATAGTTTACGTGACTTTATAATTCCCGTTGTCCATTACTGAATGTTTGCGCCCTAGTTACTATAAGTTACACAATCAAATTTTAAATCCACATAGTCCAGTGAAGGGGGACCACGATCGTGATGAAGGATAGGCACATTGATTAAAGGTCTGCATGGGTCGAAAGTTTTAGGCCCGGGCCGATTTTGTTTTAAATAAAGAAATTTTGCAATTATTTAGCACTACTACACCGAGCGGAATGGCAGGGCAACGGTCCACATTCGGGCGGTCTCGGGTACGATTCCCGGTGACCGTACCCTCTGACCATGGGGTTTTAGTGGTTTTCCCCTGGTCGCCTAGGTGAATGCCGGGTGGTGTATTCTACACGATTTCTCCTTTCTTTATTTCCTCTCTCCCTTTCACGTTTCAGATGTGCCTTCGGGACCTGCAGTGCTGACAGTGTCGGGCAGATGGTGTAGTTGCTTGCGCTTTGTAAAGATTTCTTCCCCGTGGATGCCAAGGTGTATTGTCCCGCCCTTTAAGAGTCGCTTCACCGCCCTCTCTCGGGATTGTTCGCCTCTACTAGTGCGCGGATGCTCAAACTGAAGTATTGGGAATTTCTACGCGTCCCTGTTGGGCTGCGACCTCCTACGCCTCCTTCACCTCATCCCTGTCTCAATAAATCGAGCTGGTCGCAGTTGCGAGGTGTGTCCCTTCTGCGGTGCGAAGCAATTCGGGTTCAATTTCCGGTACCAGCATGGAAATTGTTACTCCTGCTGGAGGGCCTCGTAAGGGATGCACTCAGGTCCTTGGGACCAATTTAAGAGCCACTTTACAAAAATAGTGGTGACTGAGGTTCTGGTGACGACATTCTGTCTTATTGACCACAAACCGGTCACGATGTCCTGGGACAGTAACGTTATTTGCAATCGGTAAGAGTGAGCATTTATTTATTATTACTAGTATTAATACTCTTATGAACGTGTACATGTGATAACTTTGTTATTCCGGGCATCTCGAAATCGCAACCCGCCCTCAAAAAACAGTCTGATAAATTAATTTTTTCCTCTGTATTTTTCCCCTACATGAACAATTTTTCGTTTTTCTTTTCATCAAAGTGACACCAATTATTTTGATTATAATACCATGTGTTTACATACTCGTATATTTACATGACTAGTAAAATACGTATTTTGAATTTACACAATAAATTATATATTCGTCTTTATTTTAAAGCCCGAGCTGAAAAACATTTTTAAAAATAAGCCTGAACCTCTGGGCCCAAGGGTTGACCCCAGCTCGTGCAGACCTCTAACACAGATAAGTCGTGGTCTATCATAGCATTGTATACTATTCGTCTGTAATCTTAATTTACATGGGAATGTCATGTCCGTGGTAAAAACTGGCGAAAACTGTTAACACTTTGAATCTGCCCACAAAGTCGTAAAAATACTGCGTTTGCCGTAAACTTGTAAAAGGGCTTGTACTCCCATACATTTTATGAGTAAAGCTTAGAACTTGACATGTATGGAGGATGCATAGTATTTCATCAAAATACTAAATTTCAACAAAAATCACAAATGAACTTGCAACTTTTACCTACTTTTCGACATAATCACCAAATTTCTCAACACATTTCTCCCATCGTGATACTAGTTTCAATCTGCCCTGTTCGTTTCCTTGGAGTATAGCCATCTGCGGACTGCTTTCACTTCCGTATCTGTCGCAAAGCGTTGGTCGGCCAGGAATTTCTTCATGGGACCAAACAGATGAAAGTCCGACGGTACAGGGTCCGGTCTGTATGGTGGATGCTGGAGCACCTCCCAACCAAATTTGGTGATTTTCTGACTAACAGCAGCAGCAACATGGGAGCGAGCATTGTCATGAAGAATTTTAACATCGTCAGCATTCATGTTGTGGCGTTTGTCATGAAGGGCACGATGCAACTTCACCAAAGTTTTATGTAGGCTGCAGCATTCACAGTGGTCCCGTATTCAACAAAGTCCACCAATACAACGCCATGCATACCCCAGAACACCGTCACAAGCACTTTAATAGCAGATTGAGTCACTTTTAATTTTTTCTTCACTGGGGAACCAGCATGTTTTCACTCCATACTTGCTTGCTTGGTTTCGAGCGTGTAGTGGTATGCCCACGACTCATCACCAGTGACGATTCCTTTCAAAAAGGCATGGCCTTCTGCAGTGTACCGCGTTAGGTGATCCAAACTCGTCATCATCCGCTGGCCCTTGTGCTTGTCTGTCAGATTCTTAGGCAACCAGCGAGCACTAACTTTACGAAATATCGTACACTGCACCTTAGGAAATGTTGAACTGTTGCGATAAGATTCGCAGTTGCACACGCTGGTCGTTCAAAATTGCCGTCTCAATGCCTCTGACATTCTGCGTGGTTGCAGCTTTTATCGGCCTCTCGAAGCATGCGAATTACTAAGGTACACAGGGCCCTCTAGAAAGAATACACACCACCTGGAGGCATTGCTACGGTGCATACAATCATCCCCATACACGCCACATATGTCCCTGTGAATATAACTCGGTTTATGACCTTTGGCCCACAAATAACGAACCACACCTCTCTGCTCTTCACACGTGGACGACAGTAACATGCGCGCCATCTTTGTTGCGTAATTCACGCTTCTCTCGCTAGAGCTGCACATGAAACAAATCATACCCTCTGTAGTGAAAACTTTAAACTATATCTAAGTGGAGCTGCAATACCAAGGCAAAAAAAATTATTGTGCATTACTTTAGGTCCGCCCTCGTATTTAAGAAACCCTCGCCCCAAACACCCAATGTTTTCGTTATGTTTGATTTTCTGAAAACCGGCTTTAACTTGTGGGTTAAAATACGAAAATTAAAATATTTTGATGGGAAATAAAATGTATATCTTTAAGTTTATGCGAATATTCTCTAAACTGTTCTTCATTCTGGGTGAATTTTGTACATTTAGTACATCGTAAGAGAGAACCAAAACTTTCTACACAAACAATGTAGATCTTCTTAAAAAAATTATTTAAATAACTTTCTTCTGGCAACAGTGAGGCATTAATTATGCAGTCATTTCAAGGCAGCCCACCTTTAAACATCTCGCTATCTCTATAGTGTTTATCACTATAACGGAATGTATAAATCTTTACCCCGCTGACATGTATTCTTCCGCGCTCTCTTTCCTTCTCCTTTGGTTAACGCAGACCTTTGAATGGCGATGTACAAGCCCTGTGTAATGCAAGGTCAGGGGATTAGAACATTCTGTCAGGTGAGAGGCAGGTTTAAACCGAAGGATCCTCCTGCCTATTAATTGTTACCGAACGAAGTAGCGCCGCGGCAACGTGCGCGACTCGCATTTAGGAGGTCCCGGATTCCATCTTCGGCGACTACCCACTCTGACCCAAGGGTGTTTTGTGGTTTTCTCGGGTCAATAGGCGAATGCTGGGGTTCATCTACCACGACTCTCCTGTCCCTCATTTCCTGTACCCAGCATCTTATTATCACCTGTTTCAGAGTTATAGGACCAGGTGACGGTGTTCGGCGGGTTGCGACTGCGTAAAGGTATCTCCCAGACGTCGTTCCAGGAGAAGCTCAGTTAGGACCCGCTTCCGGGTGCTTTCAGGAGGCACCCCTCGGGAGAACCCCGGAGGTTAGGTGCTTGCGAGTGGGCCCGGGTGGCATCGGATGCGTTCAATCTGGAAACATTAGGGAGCCCGTCCGTACTTGCGCCCGTCGTCATCCGGATCTGGCCGTCCTTCTAGTCTCTCCCATCATCCTTCCCTCCCAGGGATCATGGTAGAAGCACAAGGCGTCGGATGGCCTGGGTGCGGTTCCCTGACCTAATTTAGGGGGCCTCTTCGTTCGTCAGTACCTTCACCTTTACCCATTAATAATAAGAATGTACATGCATTCCAGATGCATTAACTCCGTTACGTGATATATTTGATTCATACCGTTATGGAAATGTAAATTTGGCAATTATTTCGAATATATTAAGATAAACAATCATGTTAAATAATCAACTAGTTTGTATCGCACAACAACCTTAACCAGGACAGTACCAGAGTTGACTAGTGCACGTGACCGTCAACAGACACAGGGCAAAGTTATATGAAACCATTTCTGTAAACGTTTATCTCATTAAGTACATATAGGGAGATTTAACTGACACATTTCTTTCTTCAATTATTCTGTTCGAAATTCACTCAATGCCCCATTTTTAACATCAAATTAAGCAGAATGTTCTGGAGTTTCAATTGCCTGTCACTAGATGAGCAGATGTTCATGTTTAACTCGTAATTGTTAATTTTATTGTCGGCAACTGTTTTTGAGATTTTGTTCTAGTCAATGAGAAAATGGAGTACACATTAAATGAGCGACTCTTCCTTGTAAAGCAATACTGGATTACGAATTCAATTACAGCTACTAAAGGGCATAGCAGAGAGAATTTGGTGTTCGGAATTCTCACCCAAGAAACATAATGCTGGGACTGGTAAAGAAATTGGAAACAACTGGATCTCTGGTGAGTGAAAAAATCAAAACTCGTTCATCTAGGTTTCCCACGGTTGTTGCTGACGTAAGAGCACGACTGGATCAGTCTCCCAAAAAATCAGCAAGACGTTTGTCGCAGGAGACAAGGTACAGCTACTCAATGTGTCAGAGAGCTGTGAAAAGTGCAGGCCTAAAGCTGTATAGTATTATAGTTGTCCATCAGTTACAGGAACCAGGTAAGGGTAACGTTGTCGTTAGTTTCAGGCGTTGATTGTGCAAAATCCTGCCATATTGTCTGTCACATGGTTCACAGATGAAGCATGGTTCCATTTATCTGGCTATGTGAACTCAAATAACTCACGCTATTGGACCAGCGAAAATCCACATGTTATTCATGAAGCACCTATGCACCCGGTTAAAATCGGAGGTTGGTGCTCAATATCCGCACTGAGAATAGTGGGACCAATTTTTTTTAAAAACATAGTGAACACTGCAGAGTACCGACGGAGTTTCCCGGAGTTTGCTGAGGAACTTGACGATGTAGCGTTGAGTCAAAATATGTTCAGCAGGACGGCGCTACATGCCATACATCAAATGAATCCATAGTACTAATTGCAAGTTTCTTTGACGACCGGATAATTTCCAAGAACCTGTGGCCACCGAGATCTCCGTATTTGACATCGCCGGACTTTTTTCTATAGGGTTACTTAAAAGACAGCGTTTATACCACACGTCCCCAGACATTGGACGATCTGAAACACAACATTACACAGGAGATTCAAGCTATTAACAACAGAGTCCTCCAACGAGTGGCCAGTAACAGGGACCGACGTGTTGAGGTGTGCTTTATGCTGGAGGGAGGACATTTTCAACATTTGCTATAGAGATAAATAATCTCCAAAAATTCCTCTGCATTTTAGTTGTCGCTAGCATAACTCGTTTTGAAACAATTAAAGAAATAAATGTGTCAGTTCTTCATAAATTGCCCTGTAGAAGAGTAATCCGCTGCAAGAATGGTTTGTATAATATACACAGAAGGTATGTGAGTGTAGCACATCAGATTTGTAGTAGTATACAGATGCTTTGATAGGCACAAGATCACTTCGCTCTGTGATCGCTATTTACAGCGCTAGAGACTTCCTCTCAGTAAATAAAGTAAGTACGTAGGTACGTCAGATGTTGCTGTTAATCTTATTAAATCCCGCTGTGGCAGGCCGGCCGGGCCGTTCTGCATAAACAACTTTTCGTGCTCCACATTCTCGTGTACTTCCTCACTCCAACGCTCTCTTTGTGGTCTGCGCATGCGTGCATTAAACCGCTAACTAAAGCTTTAACTGCTCAAATACAGGACGGGAGAGATATTGCTAAAGTAAAGACAAGGCAATGCACTATTTTAGACAACTGTCACTAAAATGTAAAACCACTTATACTAGAAACTGTAGATTATAACACCCTAGTTACCAAACCTGTTTCTATTTATTATTTTTCGTTGGTCTAACTGCTTGCCCGTATCCTGACGGATCTATAAAGACGGCGTGTATCACACAATTACTCTTCTAGGTCTTATACCTGTACCATACCATTTTGCTTCGTGATGTACAGAGGCATGTGTACAGTAACTGTACCACTGCTTTGTGACGAGCAGATGGTAGCCTCGACACGTGTCCACAGAGGCATGTGTACAGCAACTGTACCTCTGCTTTGTGACGAGTAGATGGTAGCCTCGACACGTGTCCACAGAGGCATATGTACAGCAACTGTACCTCTGCTTTGTGACGAGTAGATGGTAGCCTCGACACGTGTCCACAGAGGCATGTGTACAGTAACTGTGCCTCTGCTTTGTGACGAGCAGATGTCAGCCTCGACACGTGTCCACAGAGGCATGTGTATAGTAACTGTACCTCTGCTTTGTGACGAGCAGATGTCAGCCTAGACACGTGTCCACAGAGGCATGTGTATAGTAACTGTACCTCTGCTTTGTGACGAGCAGATGTCAGCCTCGACACGTGTCCACAGAGGCATGTGTACAGTAACTGTACCTCTGCTTTGTGACGAGCAGATGGCAGCCTCGACACGTGTCCACAGAGGCATGTGTACAGTAACTGTACCTCTGCTTTGTGACGAGCAGATGTCAGCCTAGACACGTGTCCACAGAGGCATGTGTACAGTAACTGTACCTCTGCTTTGTGACGAGCAGATGTCAGCCTCGACACGTGTCCACAGAGGCATGTGTACAGTAACTGTACCTCTGCTTTGTGACGAGCAGATGGCAGCCTCGACACGTGTCCACAGAGGCATGTGTACAATAACTGTACCTCTGCTTTGTGACGAGCAGATGTCAGCCTAGACACTTGTCCACAGAGACATGTGTACAGCAACTGTACCTCTGCTTTGTGACGAGCAGATGTCAGCCTCGACACGTGTCCACAGAGGCATGTGTACAGTAACTGTACCTCTGCTTTGTGACGAGCAGATGGCAGCCTCGACACATGTCCACAGAGGCATGTGTACAATAACTGTACCTCTGCTTTGTGACGAGCAGATGGTAGCCTCGACACTTGTCCACAGAGACATATGTACAGCAACTGTACCTCTGCTTTGTGACGAGTAGATGGCAGCCTCGACACGTGTCCACAGAGGCATGTGTACAGTAACTGTACCTCTGCTTTGTGACGAGCAGATGTCAGCCTAGACACGTGTCCACAGAGGCATGTGTACAGCAACTGTACCTCTGCTTTGTGACGAGTAGATGGTAGCCTCGACACGTGTCCACAGAGGCATATGTGCAGCAACTGTACCTCTGCTTTGTGACGAGTAGATGGTAGCCTCGACACGTGTCCACAGAGGCATGTGTACAGTAACTGTGCCTCTGCTTTGTGACGAGCAGATGTCAGCCTCGACACGTGTCCACAGAGGCATGTGTATAGTAACTGTACCTCTGCTTTGTGACGAGCAGATGTCAGCCTAGACACGTGTCCACAGAGGCATGTGTATAGTAACTGTACCTCTGCTTTGTGACGAGCAGATGTCAGCCTCGACACGTGTCCACAGAGGCATGTGTACAGTAACTGTACCTCTGCTTTGTGACGAGCAGATGGCAGCCTCGACACGTGTCCACAGAGGCATGTGTACAGTAACTGTACCTCTGCTTTGTGACGAGCAGATGTCAGCCTAGACACGTGTCCACAGAGGCATGTGTACAGTAACTGTACCTCTGCTTTGTGACGAGCAGATGTCAGCCTCGACACGTGTCCACAGAGGCATGTGTACAGTAACTGTACCTCTGCTTTGTGACGAGCAGATGGCAGCCTCGACACGTGTCCACAGAGGCATGTGTACAATAACTGTACCTCTGCTTTGTGACGAGCAGATGTCAGCCTAGACACTTGTCCACAGAGACATGTGTACAGCAACTGTACCTCTGCTTTGTGACGAACAGATGTCAGCCTAGACACTTGTCCACAGAGACATGTGTACAGTAACTGTACCTCTGCTTTGTGACGAGCAGATGGTAGCCTAGACACTTGTCCACAGAGACATGTGTACAGCAACTGTACCTCTGCTTTGTGACGAGCAGATGGTAGCCTCGACACGTGTCCACAGAGGCATATGTACAGCAACTGTACCTCTGCTTTGTGACGAGCAGATGGTAGCCTAGACACGTGTCCACAGAGACATGTGTACAGCAACGGTACCTCTGTTTTGTGACGAGCAGATGGTAGCCTCGGCACGTGTCCACAGAGGCATGTGTAGAGTAACTGTACCTCTGCTTTGTGACGAGCAGATGGCAGCCTCGACACGTGTCCACTAAGGCATGTGTACAGTAACTGTACCTCTGCTTTGTGACGAGCAGATGGTAGCCTCGACACGTGTCCACAGAGGCATATGTACAGCAACTGTACCTCTGCTTTGTGACGAGCAGATGGTAGCCTAGACACGTGTCCACAGAGACATGTGTACAGCAACTATACCTCTGCTTTGTGACGAGCAGATGGTAGCCTAGACACTTGTCTACAGAGGCATATGTACAGCAACTGTACCTCTGTTTTCTATAACAATACCAACATGGCAGGTCAGCCACCCATAACTTGGAGCTCTCGGCAATAGGAAGGAAAGGGGACACAGCAGTCCCACCACACTTCCATAACGCACATTCCACCAACCTGAAGGCTACCACCAAGAAATGTGAAGAAGCATTTATTTGCGATGTAATTACTACAAAAAGTCTTATGTGTTACATTCACCTCTATCTTTATTAGTGAGTATACAAACTATTCCTACAAAAGCTTACTGTTCTATCTACTTCATTTTAATCGAGATAAACCTTTACAGAAATAGCTACATTACACATGTTGTTATATAGGGTCTTTCAGCAAGAGTGTCTTATCTTTGAACTTAACCCAAACACGTTCTATAAATGATAGAGGTTTATTTCTTTTTTTATTTTGGAACATAATTAATGTCATTACGTGTGGAAGAGAACATCAGTTAAGTGACTGCCACGAATTCGTTGGGTTTCGCGTATACGGTTGACCCAATTTTCAATGAAAGAAGAACGTAAATTAGGTCCAACTTCACGAATAATACGCGTGATGTTATTCATAAGATCATTTACTGTTTCTGGCTTGTTGACAAACTGAGATTTAACGTAACCCCACAAGAAGTAATGCAGCGGCGGTAAATCACATGACCTGGGAAGCCAGTTAACATCACCACCACGGGAAATGATGAAACCTCTGAACTTCTCCTTCAAAAGATCAATTGTTTCGAGAGCATTATGACATGTGGCACTATCTTGCTGGAACCAGATGTTTCCGAGATCCATACCATCAAATTGAGGCCAAAAATAGTCCCTTATAAAAGCCCAGTATCTTCCTCCATTGACAGTTAGAGCTTCTCCATCTTCATCTTGGAAAAAATATGGACCAATGATTCTACCATACCAAAATCCACACAGTAACCTTTAGGGGATGAAGTGGTCGTTCTTGAATCTGCATAGGATTGTGATTGCCCCAATAGCGGCAATTTTGTTTGTTAACACGACCATCCATCCAAAAGTGGGCTTCCTCGCTGAAGATGATTTTTCGACAAAACTTCGGGCCAGCTTCCAATTGCTCCATAGCCCAGTCAGCGAATACACGGCGCAACCTATAGTCGTTGGGCTTTAGTTCTTGAGTTAACACCATTTTATAAGCATGAAACTTCAAGTCCAGATGCAGAATTCGCCAGGTTATGTTCCGCGAAAGTCCCAATTCTTGCGCTCGACGAGCAATTGATTTGTTACCGTTCTCGCGTACACTCTCACGAATGGCGCCTATGGTTTCGTTGGAGCGCTTACGTCGATTACGTTCAGGCGTTCTTTGATCGCTGACAGAACCACTTCTTTCAAATTTATTGATCAAACGCCGAATCGTTCTCTCGCAGGGACGATTATGCACACCGTAAACTCACGCAATATACGGAAGGTTTGGCGAACAGATGTTCCATTTTTATAATAAATTTTCACAAATTCTACGCGTTGCTAAATGCTGTAAGGTTCCATGGCTATTTGTCAATAACAACTGTAACCACATGACAAAAATGACTGTTATAACTCAGTAACAACGACAGCTATCACATGTTAAAGATAGGACACTCTTGTTGAAAGACCCTTTAGATACAGAGAGAACAGCGATAGTCAGATGTTTAACAACTGGACGCTATATGCTGACCTTGAAATTCCGTACTGTTTCCATGGCATCGCGAGAAACAACCGAATGTTGACAAGACTTTGAAGAATGACGAAGAAATAAACAATTGGAACCTTTAATAACGGATATCAAGGAAATGGCTTATGCCACCAAAAGGTTGTTTTTAATAAATTGTGTGTTTTAAAGAGATCTAGTTCTTTTTTTCTTTTTCTTGTGGTACGTCTTCGTGAATCGCTTAACGTTTTCCAGTTATACAAGATTATGTAACATTCCTTTCGAATGAAGAGGACTTAACAAGGCATTCCCAGAAAATTCAAGGTATAAATCTTCTTTTTCATGTAAATATCTGCAATGTATGGTATTTTAATAAAAATCGTTGAATCCATTTTTTAGAAAATCAAATATTTCGATAAAGCCTCCATGTAAACGGTAGTTTGTGGTGGGAGGGCCTTGAAAGTTTACATTTAGCATCTTTGAAAAGTAATGAACCTAAATACCAAGTTTGGTATCTATCCAACTTTTCATTTTTTAGTTATGTTGTTCACACACTTGTATTTTTCTAAAAATTCTGTTATTATTCAAGGTGCCTTAAAGCATGCATTTTCCGTGAAATCTGGATATAAAATTTGTGGATGGAATGTAATAATACCTTCTCTGCCTATATGTGCGTGGTAGAGAAATTAATCTGTCCCAATTTAGAGCTGTTTTAGAGAAAATAAATGACGAAAAGTGTTCGCTGTAAAGGGTAGTTTGAGGTGGGGATATATTTTTTAAAAATCTCTGTGCATTGAACTTAAATAAAACTGGTATTTATATGTTTCGTTTCTGAGTTATGCTGTTCACAGACGCGCACTCGGAACTTTTTAAAAACATCCTTGTGTTACACTCATATGACTTTCTCTACCCACTATCACTTATTTTGATATAGTCTCCAGAGTATTTTTACGAACTTTTTTTCTTCTGTAACTGTTTTTCAATACTCTGAAATTGTTTGGTGTGACGTTACGATTTACCTTTTTGTATCGCCTCAATTTTCCCATCCCCTTTGTACCTACAACGAAATGTGTAAGGGAATAGTGTAAAGGTTTATCTACATAGAATGAATTAGAAAAATACCGTTTTGTAAGAGTAGTTTGTGAAAATAAACGATAATGGTTAGAGAAAGCCATGTGAATGTAGCTCATCAGATGTTTTATTAATATTTTGGAGATTGCTATCCGGTGCTTAGAACAGTACAGTGTTGAGCTAAATTTCATCGTCTCTATTTATGAGCAGAAATACCAAAGAAGGATATTATTCTTCCGGCTCTCCCAAAGGAGGGAGGAGAGAGGAGTTACGCTTTAACCACAATATCTTGCTGTTCGTTTTCTGCCCGGAGCATCTACATTTAATAGCTCCTGCTCTTTTTTCCGCCATTTAATTAAAATAGTTAGCAGGGGAGAGAAATTTGTATAATGATGTAAAATATGTTCCTCATTAAGGGCCCCCCCTCAATCTTATATACAAGGGATATTCTTTTTTACATGCACTTGCATTACCACGGCATTGTGTTTCCGTCACTAGTGAAGAGTAAATTGTTTGAAAAACACAGTACATGTATCTAGAATAGGATATTCCTCTTTCGTAGCAAAACGTGTTACAATCACATGACTCTCCGAGCAGTATGGATAAGGCGGTACTGTCCCGGGTTCGATTCCCGGCGACCGCTCACTCTGACCACGGGTTTTTTTGTAGTCTTCCCCTGGTCGCCAAAGCGAATGCCGGGGTGCCGTATTCCACCACGATCTCTCCTTTCCCTCATTTCATGTACATTTCACGTTTCAGATGTGGAAAGATTTCACCCGAGTACGCCAGAGTGAACTGTCCCGCCAGTTAAGGTCGCTGCGTCGCCCTCTAGAGGATTCCTCGCTCACTGGTGCGTGAGTGTTCAAACTGGAAATATTAAAGACTTCTGCGCGTCTCTCTACCTGGACCTCCTCCGGCTCTCTGGTCTCATTTGCCTCCCAGCTGTGTAGTCAAACAGATCAACACGTCTCATAAACACATCCTACATTCTAACTACTTGGATGGTTTTCTTTACTCACCCATGTGTTTTCACCGTTACCCTACAAACTATTAAAAAAATGCTGATGTGTTACATTCACATGACTTTCTCTACCGTTTCCTGTATTTTAAATATCATCTACAAAGTATACTTGCAAATTATTTGTCTATCTACATTTACAGAAATAGTTCCATTGTAGCCACAAGGTGGATACAGGGAATTTGGGTCGCTATATACTAGTGTTGAAATTCCATTGTATTTCTATGACATCACCAAAAAATAACTGAATGATGGAGTGATAGTCAGATTGTCTATGTCATGGCTTTGTAATTCCTGGCTCTTTGCATGACTAAGAGATAAATCTGAAGTGTTACATTCACATGACTTTCTCTACCCTCTATCGTTTATTAGTGGGTATACAAATTATTATTATTATCATCATCATAATGAAAGTTTATTTCCTATCTACTTCATTTTGATCCAAATAAACCTTCCCAGAAACAGCTACATTACACATTTCGTTATAGATACAAAGAGAACACCGATAGTCAAATGTTTAACAACTGGACGCTATATGCTGGCCTTAAAATTCCATACTGTTTCCATGACAACGCGTGAAACAAGTGAATGTTGAAAGCGGTTTAAGAGTATGACGAAGAATTGAACAATTCGAACCTTTAATAATGGATATCTCAGGAGTGGCTTATACCACAAAAAACTTATTTTAAATACATTATGTGTTTTTTTAAGAGATCGTCTATCGTTTAACCTTTATCCGTTATACAACATTACACAAAATTTCTTCAGAATGAAGAGGACTTCATTGTGGGTATTGCCACAAAATTCAAGATACATACTTTGTCATGCAAATGTCTTTAATATATGGCATTTTAATCAAAAGCATTAGAGCCATTTAGAAAATTGAAAAGTTTGAAAAATTCTCCATGTAAAGGATAGCTTGGGATGGGGGATTTTCTTGAAAATATTTGTATCATATCTTTGGAAGATATTGAACATTCTTTATATATACATAATATTTATATTATATATATTTGGAACATATTGAATAGTAAGTTCGGTGTTCATCCGACGCTTCGTGTTTAGGTTATGTTGTTCAGAAACACACATTTTTATAAAAATCTTTTTTTTATTTAGGCGGCCTCAAAATATGTATTTCAGTGAAGTCTCCTTTCGAGAGGTGGCGGGTTCGACTTCAGGTGACCACCAACTCTGACCAAGCGGTTTTCGTGGTTTTTCCCCGATCGCCTAGGCGAATGCCGGGGTGGTGTATTCTACCACGATTTCTCCTTTCCCACATTTCCTGTCATTTCACCTCTCCCCTTCACGTTTCAGGTGTATCTTCGGGTCCTGCGATGCCGGTGGTGTCGGGCAGATGGCGTAGTTGCTTGCACATTGTAGGTATTTCTCCCCGTGAATGCCAGGATGCATTGTCCCACCTGTTAGGCGTCTCTGCGGACCTGTCTGCCTATGAACCTGCGACCTCCTACGGTTCCTTCACCTCATCCCTGCCTCTGGGGTGTGTAGTCAGAATAGATGAAGCTGGTCGCAGTGGCAAGGTGTCCCCTCCAATAAACACATCCTATATCCTACTATACGTAGTAGAGAAACTAAAAACGATAGTGATTAAGAGCTTGAAAGAAAGCATAAGGTTTTGAAATTTCAAACCAATAACAAGGAATATCTCGGAAATGGTAAACGCCACAAAGAATTTGACATAAATTGTGTGTCTTAACGAGATCTATGTTTTTATTGTAGTGAGATATTTTCTTCAATCTCTTAGGGCGTACTTACAAGTTATACAAAAGTGATTCAGAATGAAGAGACTTTATAGACTATTTCCAGAAAATACAAGATATATATATATATATATATATATATATATATACACACACTGCCGAATAACTCCAAACTTGGTGGAAGTGTAGAAGAGTGTGCAAGCAATAAGTGATTAGGTTTGCAAAGAGATGGGCTACACATAGGCCGAGCAGAGCCCTCTCGTGTCGGGCCGACAAGGTTAGTGTTGCGCCCAGTGTAGTCAGTACAGAGCTGTCAAACAAGGTGGAAACAATAAAATGAGTGTCAGTATGCCTCGTCGACGACAAAGGGAGCCATATCGGCATGTGAGTGAGTTCCATCGGGGCAGAATGATTGGTTTCCGGGAAGCGGGTTTGTCATACCGTGACATTTCGGCTCATACAGGGCATGCTGCTACGACAGTGATGCGTGTGTGGAAGCAGTGGATAGATGAAGGTCGTACGCAGCGAAGAGCGGGTACTGGACCACGGAACATGACCACAGCACGGGATGACCGTCATCTTGTCCGCATGGCCATAACGGACCGTCCAGCTTCATCCACAGTGTTGGCTCGACGCTGAGCACTGCAACAGGTGTGAACTTGTCTGCATCAACGGTTTGTCGCCATCTGCTGCAGGTCGGACTGTTCCATGCATGCCATTACTTCGGCTTCCATTTTCCAGAAACCACAAGCTCCACCGACTGCAATGGCACGTGAACATCGTCACTGTGGTGCCGAGTGGTAAAATGTAGTCTTTTCGGACGAATCCCGCTTCAACGTGTACTACAGCTATGGCCGCATACGTGTCCGGCGGTTCCGTGGTGAGCGCAACCGGGAGGGCTGCATTGTTGAGCGGCATAGCAGACAAACATCAGGTGTGATGGTTTGGGGCGCCATTGATTACAACAACCGATCTCGCCTCCTACGAATTGAGGGCACTTTAAACAGCAACCGGTACCTAACGGTGGTTGTAGAGCCTGTGGTACTCCCCCTGCTTTAGGCATCTCCACAGGGCACTTTTCAACAGGACAATGTCCGGCCACATATTGCGAGGAATGTACAAGCGACGGGTACCATTGCTTCCCTGGCCTGCACGTTTGCCTGACATGTCTCCCATCGAACATGTCTGGGATATGGTTGGTCGGCACCTGGTGCGTCACGGTCCTCCAGTAACCATTGTCACGGATTTGTGGGCTCGAATACAAACTGCATGGAGGGAAATCCCTCAAGAACTTATTCAGAACCTTTTTGATTCAATGCCACGGCGTATAGCAGCTCTAATTGCAGCGCATGGAGGCCACACCAAATACTGAATATTAGACCTCAAAGGTCATGTATTCATTTGAAAGGTTTATCGTTTGTTACCTGTCATGTACCTAACCTTTAGTATTAAATTCATGCGTTTCCTTCTTGGTGTTGCAATTTTCAAAAACGGCAGTGTAACTTTAATATACGACAGATCAAAACCGTTAGAGCCAGGTTTTGAGAAAATAAAAAATAGCGAAAACATTTCCACGTAAAGCGTCATTCAAAGCTGGGGTACTTTGTTGGGAATCTTTGCCTCGCATTTCTGAAAGATACTGAACTTAAATATCAAGTTTGTTATTTAAGGGAATTTCCATTTTCGAGTTATGCAGTTCATAAACAGATACAGACACACACCCACATTCATGGACCTTCTTCTAAAAATGCTGTTTTGAATGAACGAATGAAGCCTGATGTGTCCCTTTAAGGACAAAGGCCTCCCTGTAGAGGGGTAAAGCTCTTTTACATGTATCTCACGATGAGCGACTCCGTAGGCACTAAATAATGGGTCATAGACATTTGCTGTTACACTGGTATCTTAGGGATTCAAAATATGTATCTCTGTGATATCTCGGTATAGAATTTTTGGGTGGAAAACAATCAAATACTTACTAAATATATCTAAGCAGAGGAGAAAGTAAAGTAAAAAAACAAACAAAGAAAACAAATTAAAACTACTGCTTCCTGTTAAACTTGAATCAAAAATTTTCAATGCAAACTTTGTTACACATAAACAATAGCATACAGGAGACAGTCATAACTTTGATATGGCATACTCTTTGTATGGGCTGGTGAGAAACAACGGAATGGACAGTAATGGAAAATTTAAACCAACAACAGGAAATATCTCGTAAACGCCTAAAGCTACGAAAAAAGTTATTTCACGCAAACTGTATGTTTTAATGAGCTCTATATTTTTCCTGTAGTAACTGTTGTCTCTGTTTCGCTCTTCCAGTTACACAAAATTACAAAACATACAGTCCGAAGGAAGAGGGCTATATCGGACGCGATATTTTAATCAAAATCGCTAGTCTGTTTGAAAGCAATAAAAACCAACGAAACTTTTCCATGTAAAGGGAAGCATGGAATGGAGGGATTTTGTTGAAAATATTCTCCTGGTATTCTTAAGGTTGTCTGATTCAATGATTAAATATTGTATTTATCCAATTTGTGGTGCACGGGCATACACCACGGGCCAATTTCTAACGTTATGTGCATTATCAATGGTGATTAAAACGTTCAAATGTTACAGGAACTAAATTAAGCGGATATTAAAAAGCGAACATCTCTTAAACGTGATATATATATACACTTGCAATCTTGGAATTTCCTCTTTAATTGTATATATATATATATATATATATATATACAATTAACTTCAGAAGCAATCTAACGCGAGGTTGTGTTATTCCCAAAGAATCGCGAGCGACTGCAAGTCTAACACAACCTCGCGTTACATTTTTACTATCTCTACTACGTATAGTAAGTAGGGGAAGTATTGCATTCCACTAAAAAATTCGATAGCGAGATTTCACCGGAAATATATATATCTGTGTGTCTGTGAACAGCAACTCAAAACCGAAAGTTAGAATAAATACCAAAGTTGGTATTTAGGTTCAGTACTTTCCAAAGATGCGACACGAAAATTTTAAGAAAACTCTCCACACGAAACTACCCTTTACTGGGAAGATTTTTTTCGAAATGTTTTATTTTATAAAAAATGGCTAGACGATTTTTATTAAAATACCATACATTAAAGATATTTAGATTACAAATAAAATGTATATCTGAATTTTCTGGAAATAGCCTGTGAAGTCCTCTTCATTCGGAAGAAATTTTACATAATGTTGTATAACTGGTAAATGTTAAGCGATAGACGAAAACATACTACACAACAAATGTAGATCTCTTTAAAATACTCAATTTGTTTTAGTAACATTTTTTGTGGCTTCAGTCATTTGCGTTATTAATGGCTTGAATTGTTCCGTAATTTGTCATTATTAAGTCCTTTCGACTTTCACTTGTTTCTCGCGATGTCATGGAAACAGTATGGAATTTTAAGGCCAGCATATAGCGTCCACTTGTTAAACATTTGACTATCGCTGTTCTCTTTGTATTTATAACGAAATGTGTAATGTAGCTATTTCTGCAAAGGTTTATCTCGATTAAAATGAAGTAACTATTTATTTTGCTATGAATGTTTACTATACAATAATGCTTCAAGAAGACCTAAGTATTCTACAGTGTTTTGAACTTCTTACATGTTTTTTGTTTCCTATATTTATTTTATGCCCTCTAACTACGAGGTCATATCGCGACGATATTAAATGTACTAAATTCAGGACGCATTATCTCAGAAGCGATTTTAAGATTTCATTCTGAAATTTGTAAAATATGTAGATGCATGTCCTCTAAGTTTACTGATCTACTTTTATATAAGAAAGTCATTTATTAAGGTGTGTAGGACGTTTCTCTTAATTATGCAATTTTTATTACTGTTTATTAGTAATAAGTGTACGGAAGTTGCCATGTTTTCTAAAAATGTATATAAAATGCAATTATCATGCAGCTATGACTATTTAGTTTCAACAACCAATGGCTTTGTGGTAATTTACGGCTTCTTGCTAATACTCTAAGGCTTCCGACAACACAAATTCAGTTGCCGGTTTCAATATTAAAATTCGCAATGAAACTTATCTCCGCACATAGCCTACAAGAGAATATAAACAACATCTTCCACTTCCATCTCTAATAACAGTACATTGTTGTTTGCAACAATAAAGAAATTCCATCAACTTTTGATTTTAAAAATTGTACGTTTTAAAGTTCCCATTAAATTTTGTTCAGTGAGTCTGTGTTCTCATTATTTTAGCGAATAACACAAGACCAGAAGCTAAAAACAAATATAAAAACTAACTACTTAGAGATTATATACATAAGCTTGGTTATTTACTGCCATGCAGCTGTTAAAAATAGGATTTCATTTCAAAATAAAAATGTGGTATTTATAATAATGCAGTAAACTCCACAGGTCTTGCATGGCAAAAATACAACTAAGATTAGTCAATATATTCCGTAAGTAGTTAGTTTTGGATTTATTTTTAGCTTCTGCTCTTATTATTCGCTGAAATAGTCGAACCAAATTAGATAAAAGCACTCGAGTCTTGCAGTTGCTCCCGATTTTTTCGGAGTAACACAACCTCCCGTTAGATTACTAGATTGCTAATATATATCAAATTAACGAGGAAATTTCAATTTATAAGACTGTACAAAAATCTGATGTGTTACTTTCATATGACCTTCTCTACCCTCTAGCACTTATTCCTGGATATACGAATTATTCTTAGGAAAATTTATTTTCTATCGACTACATTTAATCCAAATAAACCTTTACAGAAACAGCTACATTACACATTTCGTTACAGATACAAAGAGAACAGCGATAGTCAAAGGTTTAACAACTGGACGCTATATGCTGGTCTTAAAATTCAATACTGTTTCCATGACATCACGAGAAACAACTGAAAATGGATGGGACTTAAAAGAATAAGTATTGAAGAATTCGAACCATTAATAGTGGATATCTCAGAAATGGCTGATGCCACAAAAAATGTTATTTGAAATAAATACATTTCTTCTGCAGTATGTTTTTGTCTACCGCTTAACGTTTACCAGTTATACAAGATTATACAAAATTTCTTCTGAATGCACCTTATTTGTCATGTAAATTTCTTTAATGAACGGAAATTTAATCAGAATATTTACAGCCATTTTAGAAAATAAAACATGTCGAAAAATGTTCCGTGTAAAGAGTAGTTTGGGGTGGAGAGACTTGGAAATCTTCGTGCCGCATCTTTGGAAGGCGCTGAACCTAAATAATAAGGTTGGTGTTTATCTGACGTTTCGTTTGTGAGTTATGCTGTTTACAGACACACAACCTTTTTCCTCAAAACACGTATTTCCGGTAAAATCTCGGTATCAAATTTTTGGGTGGAATACAACACCATCTCTATGCACTATGTGCGTGGTAGCGAATGCAATGTGAAGCGGAGGGGATATGACAGTATTCCAGGGAGTCCGGACATTGTACCTACGTCCCCACGAGGGGTGTCGCCGCCGGAAGCAAGGGTTGAGGCGAAGGGAGACACCGGGCGGCTGGAACCAGGAGCGGCGGCACAGCAATGACAAGATTCCCAAAGTTAGCAGATAAAAACGCCCCGGCATTTGGTCAGGCAGACAGGAGATTCTGCCCCATATGTCATCCAACGTCCCCGCTGGGGGGCGGTCCTTATACCCCGGCAACTAGCCGAAGGCCGAGGGACGGAGAAGGTTCACAGATAGCATTCTTTTTCCCTGCCACGCTGCACCGAAACTCCATTGCCGACACGTCCAACCCTGAAACTGACCAAATGGAGTAAGGATGATTGAAATGAATAATGGAATGAAATGGAGGGACTGGAAATAGGGGGATGTAAGAATGCTTCCCAGCATTCACCTGACGACCTGGGGAAACCCCAAGAAAAGGCATTGGTCAGGAAGGTCGGCCACGGGAATCGAACACACGACCTCGCGAATGCGGGGTGGTTGAGAAAGTAATAATGTATGAGAAATGAAAAGTGTTATCAGAGATTACTACCCGCCTCTGTACATCAGCAGACGTCTAGAGCAGATATAGAACGCTGGCTATTGTCTGACAAGTGAAGGCGAGAGCTTAGCTTGTATAGCTTTGTTATTATTGGCCATTATAAAAAAGCAGATCCATAACAACCGGATACCGGCAGGTTACTCGCCATTAATTACACCGTAAGGCAGACGTGGATGCCTCGGTTCGATGCTCCCGCACTTTTTGAGCAGTTAATTGTCTCGGCAGGTCAGGATTTGTTTTTGTTTAATGGAAACGCAGAATACGTAGAAACAAAAAACTGGATTTGATTAGAAATGATTATGTTTCAGGAGCTTATGTTAGTCGGCAGACAGGAACGGGTTTCGTTTCCGCTTCTCTCTGACCTTGGAGTGCACGCTTATTGAAAAGTTCTTCAAATCAGGGCAAGCCTGCTAGGGTCTCCAGCTGGATACACACTCTTCTACAAGGTGTTCTTGTAAAATCTTATTCTTCTCTCCACTCCTTGTTAATACATATAAACTTTCATTACACATTCCGTTGTAGCTATAAGAAGAATACAGTAGGTTAACGCGATAGTCACATTTTTAAAAAGCGTGTCGTTATGTGATGGCTTTGGAATTCTGTTCCCTCCTCGACCGTGAGGGAGAAACGAATAACATCCTATTTGAGATAAGTGTTTAAAAATTCAAAACAAAGAATACCTCGGAAATGGTTAACTAAAAAAAATCACATAAATTGTGTGCTTTAACGAGATCTATACTTTCTGTGCAGCAACATTTTGTGTATCTCTTACGGTTACCATTGGCACAAAAGTCATTTGGAATGCAGAGAACTTCACAGGCTACTCCCAGAAAATTAAAAATGTACATTGTATTTGACATCTTAAATAGCTTGACATATACAGGGTGGGCATTAACACCTGATGATTTTTAATGCAGTCTTTGGTTCAAAGACAAGTTCTAGTCATGTGAAAAAATTCCTCATTAAACGGGGTTTCAGAAAACATGTTTCAGACAAAGTGAACTCACAGCCACTGTATAGTGCAAAAGTAACGGTCTTGTGTGCATTGTAGGATCGTTCTTTTTTGAAAGTGAGGATGGTGAGTCTTTGACTGTCAATTCTGTAGAGTATTCCGCAATGCTGGAGACTGGTTATAAGCCATTTATTGATCCAATTCCTTTGCATGAAAGATGTCTCTTTGGTTTCAACAAGATGGAGTCACCGCTCACACAGGAGACGTTAGGATGCAGACGCTCAAAAGGATGCCTTAATCTTACTGTATGGTGACATACAGTGACCCATAGGTTCACACCATAAGACTTTCCCTTGTGAGGATTTATGAAAAACAAAGCAAATAATGCATTCGCTTTCCACCAGAATGGAACAAGTGTGCAAAATCAGGGTTATCATCTAAAGGGTATTATTAGGTTGTCTCATAAGTTATGTCGGTTCTTAAGTTAAGTGTTTTATAAGACACAATTGGTTTTCTTTGGTTCGCCAGTGCCATGGTTAGTAATGGTATATTGCGAGAATGTGTTAGTCGTCACTTGTTAATACACAATCACAAAATGGAAGTTACATAGTTTGAGATTAGAGTCCTTTTAAACAAGATTATAAAGCTGCTGCCGCGGCTCGAAAAATATGTGAAGTGGAAGGAGAAGGTGTTGTTAGTGAGCGTGTGGCACAACGATGGTTCCAACGTTTCAACACTGGAGAAGAAAACACTAAAGATTTACCACGTTCTGTTAGACCTAAATTATGTAATATTGAACATACACGCAGAGTTTTGGAAGAAAATTCGCAAAAAGGTACTCGTAGGCTGTCAGAAGAATTTGGTCCATCAAAAGATACCACACGTCGCCAGATTAAGAAACTTGGAGAATAAAAAAGAACCTGTAGATCTGTACCTCATAAACTGACACCTCAACAGGCTCAACGTAGAGTGGATATCTGTCGTCAGCTTATCGGTAATCCCATGCGTGATAGATTTATCAGAAGAATTGTCACTTGTGATGAAAAATGGATCTATTACCGCAACCCTGACGCCTAGAAACAGTGGCTCAGTCCCCGTCAACCTGCCAACGTCATCGTTAAACAAAATCAGTTCGGCCTCAAAGTAATGTTGTGTGTCAGGTGAAATTTTGAAGGAGTGATTTACTGGGAGTTTGTTACAAACGGGAGTGCAGTGAATGTGGATCTTTATTCTCAACGACTGCAACGAGTTCATGACATTTTGAGACGGAGATACCCAGCTTTAGTTAACCGAAATAGACTTCTCTTGCAGCACGACAATGCAACACTGCATACTGCACCAACAACCATGACAAAAATTCAGGAATTAGAAGGAGTCGAAATGCCACCACACGCAGCATACAGCCCTGATCTCCCGCCTTCAGATTACCATCCGTTTCGATACACGGCCCATTTCTTGTGAATTTTCTAAAACATATAAGCTGTGGAAGTGGGTCTCGCAGAATTCTTCGTATCAGAAACCAGAGACTGGTACCGTCGCGGATAATAAACCTCGCTAAAAGACGGCCATAGATCATAGAATCTGATGGTCTCTATTTTGAATAGTAGTATAATTTCTTGTCAGAACACGTTGCAAATAAAGTTTTGCCTAAAAACCGACATTACTTAAGAGACACAATCTGTACTTTTAAACATTAAAACATGTCACGTGAAACTCCGCCAAATAGGGTATCTACGTATATCTGACCAAGCACACATTACTCAGTGTACTTTAAAAACCGTCAGGTATTTATGCCCAACCCTATATAACTTTATCAATTTAAAATAGAAAAATATCAGTAATAACAATAATAATAATTATAATAACAATATATTAAATTCATCTAGTCTTCGGAATAGATTCTGCATGAAGACTGTGGCAGTCCCTGTAGCTAAGACCACAAGTACAATCATTTTTAGTTTATTAAGGTGGTATTTCTCACGTGATATGGGATGGTAGGGTTATAGATGTCCCGCTTTTCAGTACTGAATTCCTGAGGTTGTGACACGCTCGTTTAGCAGGATCAACTATAAAACCAGATCTTGTGGTTTCGTCAAAAGCGATGACATCAATACGCCTTGTACTTCCGGTGGTGGAGAGACCACGTACTTGTTCCCGCAGTTTTAAGAAGGTGTGTAACAGCCTAGAGACATTTTTTGAAGAAAAAAATATCGAAAAGTTTTCCATACTAAGGATAACTTAGTTTGGGGGGGGGATTTTCTTGATTTTCGTGTCGCATCTTTGGAAGATATAAAACTTAAATACCAAGTTTGGTATTTATCGGACTCTTCGTGTTTTTTTCTTTAGTTTTTCTTTAGTTATGTTGTTAACAGACATGCATACACACACACGCGCGCATTTGCGCACCTTTTTCTAAAAATTATTTTTGGGGGGGGGGCTCAGGGTAGGATTGGGCTGGATTGGCACTACGTAGTACTACGGAGAGGACTTGGCACTGATCCACATACGGGATATTGTACCTACGCCGCACAAGGGGGCGTCCCGGTAGGAAGGATGAGGCGAGAGGAGGCACAGGCGGCTGGAACCAGCAGTGATGACACAGGAATGGCAGGGTCCCTACGTTTCCAGATAGACGGACAAGCAGACCGAGGATCCCAGCCCGCACAGAGGGGGTCCAACGCCCCTCAAGGGGGTTCTGATATCCACGGCAATCAACCGAAAGCCGGGGGACGGAGAGTCACAAAAAGCATCATTTTCCCCTGCCGCGCTGCACCGAAACACCACCGCCGACACTCCCGATGCTCAAAGAGACCAATGGATGAAAGATGAAGTGGAATGAAAATGGAGATGAAATGGAGGGACAGAAAATTCGGGGATGGGAGAATCCTTCCCAGCATTCGCCTGGCGACAAACCCGTGACCTTCCGAATGTGGGCCACAGACGAAACAGCCTGATACATCCCGGTCGATGTTCAGGGTAGGGCTGCCAGACGTCCCGGATTTGTGCTAAATGTCCCCGTCCCGGACAGCTCTTATCAGAGACGGCAATTGTCTCATGCTGTTTAGTAGGTATTTTGAGCTTGAAAAAAAAGGTTAATGTTTTCATCTCTGAAGTTGGTAAAACCGACTGCTATATTTATTTATATTGCAAGAAGTAAATGCCAGTAAGTTTTGCCTTTTATAACAGTTAGTAGTGTTGGTACTGACCCACTTACAATAGTCTTATGTTCACAGTCTACAAATTTGGCGATTAGCCACCCTGGTGGATATGATGCCAAATGATTCATTACTTACTTTTCTCTTTAGATTCACATCCGTCACCAATGGGGGATGTTTGTTAGAAGTTTGTGTTGGAAAACAGAAAGTAAATTAATAATGGAAATGCATAGAAATTTGAAACACATAGGTGATCATGTTAAAAAAAGATATTAGGCTGTGTGTTTTTCGTAAAGATTGGGAAAACTAAACTAAATTTACCGATTATGCACAAAGCATTTTGTAAATATTGCCGTAAACGTTTCTGGGTTGCGTATGGGGGGTGGGGGACGAAATGCGCATCTGTCGCTTATTTTTATTTCAGATATCTGGCCGCTAAACATATATTTCCGGTGAAATCTTCCTTCACTATAACATAGCCAAGTAGTAGACAAAATATAAACGACGAAAACACTTATTGAAAATCTCTTCAAAATATTTCAGCCCAAATTTTACCCTTATTTGACGTATCACCTAGTGCAAAAATATTTTTCCATTTCATCCTGTACCTGATCCAAGAAGTAAAGTCTCCACACACGGAAAGGATTTCTTTAAGCGACTTTTAACCCAAGTTGCGTCCTCTAAAACCGAACATAAATTGCAATTCAAAGGATTAAGGCTCGGACTCCTCGAGAGCCGATCTTCAAACTTAACGAAGTGGACATTGTTCCTGACGCTTCTTATATGAGTACCTTCTTGAAACCTCTAGTTGAAATGTTCTCCTGCTTTTCTACAGTGCGCCCACTGTAAAATGTGCCTACAGTAAAAACATCTCATATCTTGCATTAACATGACTTTCTCGACTCACTCTTCTGCAAAATACTCTTCAAAATACCTATTTTTATATCTACTTCTTGTTAATCTACATAAACTTCCATTACACATTACGTTATATGCATAAGAAGATTACAGTAAGTTAAAGTGATAGTCAGATTTTTGAACAGCGTGTCGCCATGTGATGGTTTTAAAATTCTATGCTCTCTGCATGGCTAAGAGCAAAAACGAATAGCGAATTACTGCTTGAAAACAATTTAAGCATTTGAAAATTCAAACCAATAAAAAGCAGTATTTCGGAAATGTTAACTCCACAAAAAAATTTATTTTACATTAATCGTGTACTTTTCTTGAGGTTTACATTATTGGAATAGTACGATTTTGTCTATCTCTTACGGTTGAACAATTATATAACATTAGAGTGAAGAGGGCTTCATATGCTATTCACAGAAAATTCTATATGTGCACTTTATGTCGTAAAAATATGTTTAAAGTATATAGTATTTTAATCAAAGTCTTAAAAGTCATTTTTGAGAAAATCTAAAATAACGAAGATTTTCTATGGAAAGACTACAAAAATCGATGCGTTGCATTCATATGAAATTTCTACTCACTCTTCTACAAATTATTCTTTAAAAATGTTATTATTCTATCACTTCCTGTTATTTGAGACAAACTTTAATTTCACGTTTACATTTTTGTTGCACGATACAGTGGGTAAAGCGATAGTCAGATTTTTAAAGAGCGTATCGCTCTGTGATGGCTTCAAATTCCCTGCTGTTTGCATGACGACGAGGTGGGGAGGAGAGTGACTAACGACTTTCCAGTTGAGAAAACTGTCTGTATTTATAAATGTAAAAAATCTTATGTGATACATTCACACGACTTTCTCTACCCTCTATCGTTTATTAGTGGGATTACAAACTATTCCTACTAAAGCTTATGTTTCTATCTACTACAACAATTCAAACTATTAATAACGGATACCTTGAAAACGGCTGATGCCACAAAAAGGTTACTTATATAAAATAAACTCTGTGTTTTTTACTTATATAAAATAAACTCTGCGTTTTTTACTTATATAAAATAAACTCTGTGTTTTTTACTTATATAAAATAAACTCTGTGTTTTAAAGATATTTACATTTTTGTGTAGTACGTTTTGGTCTATCGCTTAAAGTTTACCAGTTACACGAGATTATACAGAATTCCTTCCAAATGAAGAGGACTTCTAGGTCATTCCCCAAAACTCAAGATATACAATCTGTTTGTCATGTAAATATCTTTAATATGCGGTATTTTAATCAAATTAATCAAAGCAATTTTTGTAAGTTAAAGGATTTCGAAAAATGTTCCATGTAAAGCGTAGTTTGGGGTGGGGGGGATTTTCTTGAAAGCCTTCATATCGCAACTTTGAAGGTACTGAACTTAAATAACAAGTTTGGTGTTTATCTGACTTTTCGCTTTTTGAGTTATGCTGTTCACAGATGCACGCACGCAGACAGACGGACACACATACGTACCATTTTCTAAAAATGCTTCTTTTTTATTCAGAGGGTCTCAAAACAAGTATTCCTGATGAAATCTCGGTATAAAAATTTCGGGTGGAATGCAATACCTTCTCTATCTACTATGCACGTGGTAGAGAAAGCAAATATAACTGAAGAGATAATTAACTTCATAAAAAGTAAATAAATTATTTAAAAAGTTGTGTGGTTTAACGAGATTTACATCGTTTGTGTAGTAAGATTTTTTTCTATCTCTTACTGTTTACCAGTTACACAAAATCATTCAGAATGTACAGGACTTCAAAGGCTGTTCTCACAAAATTCAATATATAAATTTTATTTGTCACGAAAACATCTTAATCATGTGGTATTTTAATCAAAATCGTTAGATCCTTTTTGAGAGAATCAAAAATAACAAAACGTTTTTCACGTATACGTAGTTTGGGGTTGGAGATGTTGAAAATCTTCATTTTGCATCCTTGGAAACCCACTTTTGGTTTTTTTAAGATCCTCTCTCTCACACACACAGACCTTGTTTTAAAACTGCTATTTTTATTTGAGTTCAAAACGGTATTTTTTCTACAGAGAATCCCGAATATTACAAACCTTAAAATGATTTAAAACTTAGTGACCTTTTAATTATTATAATTATTTCATCAATTCAAACCAATCAGAGGGCATATTCATGTCAGTATACCATTTTCAAAACTAAAACTCTCATTGATTTATGTCAAATTTGAACTCTTGACTTTCTATAACCTTTTATAACCCTATATGTATGCTGTCAGTGCACAAGGCTTGTTAATGGTTGTATTCCAGACGAACGAGGAGAATATTATCGGATTTTTCATTACTGGGGAAATAGGCATCTGTTAAAACCATCTCATCTCTCGCCGCTAAAAGCTTTCTGTGTCTCGTAGCCCCAAGCACAGGGCTGGCTAAACTTTATTTCCTTTATAATTTTCCCCGTCTACACTGCACGCCACCTGAAGACGAGACACCCCCCGGGCTATTCAAGAGAATGGGATAATCCGATACGCTGCCCATGCCACTTTTACTTTAATCACATGTTAATACCTCTCTTAGAAAAGAAAACTAGCATCGCTGATGTGTTGCAAGGGGTATAGAGGAGACTGAATCGATAGTCAAATATTTCATACCCTTTCAAAGAATCGCGAGAAACAACAGAACAGCAACAGCACTTTAAATGACTAAGTATTGAAACATTCAAACCAATAATAACGATACGAGGATGACATTGAACAATTTTAGAAAATCAAACCAGGATTAGTTTTAAAAAATTTAAATGATTTTATTGTTTTTCAAAAGTATTCCCTTTAACATCAATAGACTTTTGCATTCGATGAAACCAGTCCTTAAAGCAATGATGCCACTCTTCCTGAGGCACTTCAGGAACCAGGCTTTTATAATGTTCCACTGCTTCGTCTGATGACATTATGCATAGAATTAGTTTTACATCTTTAATTTTTGGAAAGGAAAAGAAATCATAAGCTGCTAGGTCAGGGCTGTATGGTGTAGGGTCCGTGGTGACCTAAAGGCATCAGTTGTTAGTTTTGCTGTATGCGTTGTCATGATGAAACATTATTTCTCCTTTTGGACGTTTTTCACGATCCTTTTAAAAAATTACTGTAATCAGTCATTTGTGTACCAATCGGTAGTAATAGTACGTCTATTTTCTAATGTATAGTAGTAATATGGCCCGTTTTACAACAAAAACCAGCAACCATCTTCTTACCAGCGCTGCAAATTCGTGGGACTTTTGTAGGCTTAGGTTCAGATCAAAAGACCATCTGAACCGATTGACTTTTTTACTTTCTCTACTACGTTTAGTAAGTAGGAGAACTATTGTATTCCACCCAAAAAATTCGATACCGAGATTTCACAGGAAATACATGTTTTGAGACCCCCTGAATACAAAAAAATCTGATGTGTTACACTCACATGACTTTCTCTACTCTTGTACAAACTATTTTTACAAACGTTTATTCTCCATCTACTTCACGTTAATCGAGATAAACATTTGCAGACTCTATCTTATTGCTAAGTTTCTTGTAGATGTAAGGGGAATATATATTTACAAGGGCAATATAGAAATACAGTAGCCTTTAAGCACATACCTATCTCTTAATAGCTGGTTGCTAGGTGGAGCACCATTCTCTTTGCCACAGATTAATACTCTTTGCATATCCAAAGCAAAAAAATGAATAACGAATTCCCATTTGAGAAAATAAGTATTGAAACATTTAAGGGAATAACAAGCAATATCTCGAAAATGGTTCACTCAACAACAAAAATATATATGACATAAATTGTGTATTTTAATGCGATCTACATTTTTTGTGTAGTAAACTTTAGTCTATCTCTTATGGTTTACCAGTTATGCAAAAGTCGTTCAAAACGAAGAATACTTTTGGAGACATTCCCAGAAAATTCAAGATATACATTTTATTTGTCATAAAGATATCTTAAACATATGATATTTTAATAAAAATCGTTAGTCATTTTTCAGAAAATTAAAATTTTTAAAAAATGTTCCATGTAAAGGGTAGTCTGGGGTGGGGGGGATTTTGTTGAAAACCTTCGTGTCGCATCTCTGGAAGATACTGAACCTAAATACCAAGTTTGGTGTTTATCCGAGTGTTCCTTTCTGAGTTATGCCGTTCACAGATAACACACACACACACACACACACACACACACACACACACACACACACAGTCAGACACACACACGGACATGTTTCCAATTTTTTTTTTTTTTGGATTCAGGGAGTCTCAAAACATATATTTCCGGTGAAATCTCGGTATCGAATTTTTGGGTGGAATACAATACTTCCCCTACTTACTATACGTAGTAGAGAGAGTAAAAAGGCATTTTTGGAAAGATGTCTGTGTGTGTCTGTGTGCGTCTGTGAACAGCATAACTCAGAAACGAACAGTCGGATAAACACCAAACTTGGTATTTAGGTCCAGTATCTTCCAGAGTATGTTTAAGATATTTTCATGACAAATGAAATGTATATCTTGAAATTTCTGGGAATGTCTCCAAAAGTATTCTTCATTGTGAACGACTTTTGCATAACTGGTAAACCATAAGAGATAGACAAAAGTTTACTGCACAAAAAATGTATATCGCGTTAAAATACACAATTTATGTCATTTACATTTTTTTGTTGTTGAGTGAGCCATTTTCGAGATATTGCTTGTTATTGCCTTAAATTTTCCAATACACTTTTTCTCAAATTCGTTATTCATTTTTTTGTCCTGATAATGCAAAGAGAATGGAATACTCCACATAGCAACCAGCTCTTAAAATATTCGACTATAGCTTAAAGCCTACCAATTCCCCTTGCATCTACAAGAAAATTAGCAATAAGATTAACATCCCGATATCTCGATTAACATGAAGCATATGGAGAATAAGCGTTTGTAAAAATAGTTTGTACAAGAGTAGAGAAGGTCATGTGAGTGTAACACATCAGAATTTTTTTTAGCATTATAACAATAAATCCAACATTCATCACCAGTAGCGATATTCCAAACCAAATTTGAAGAGCCTCCTTGGATTTTTTCTGTACCTATCAATGCTTTTTTGTTTTTGATCGGCAGTTAGTTTATGTGGAATTCATCGACAACAAAGTTTTCTCACGTCTAACTCTTGGTATAATACCAATGTCCAATCTCGCCCGAATAAATTCATGAGATGTCCGTTGATCTTCTTCAAGTGTTGCTTGAACAGCTGCAATATTTTCATCAGTAACAGCAGTTCCTGGGCGTCCTTCACGAAATTCATGACTAGGAAAAAGCTGATCTCCTTTGAATTCGCTCTACCAATTATAAATTGCTCCCTTAGATGAGGCTTCTTCGCCAATTGCATTTCTAAGCTCATCTTTACATTATTTAAGCGTTAATGACGATTTAAAATCATAAAAAATCTTAGGCCTGTAGTGTTCTTTAGTCAAATTCATTTTTGGGTGAACACAAAATCTTTAAATGATGATAATTAACAAACTATTAGAGCAAATCAAACAAACTACACGGCAACCAACTCGAAAAACATTAGAAAGTAGTTGTCAAATATATGAATACTTTACACGGGCGATACTGAAACATTTTAGATTGCGGTGTTACTTTAAAATATATATATTATTCTTCCCTGACACAACTTGTTTCTGAACACTACAGTTTTAGTACATTAGTGGTAAATGTGGACGATTTCATATTATCACAGAAAAGGATCTTGACTGTCCTTGTGGAAATGAAGAAACAACAGAATATTTACTCTTGAATTGTCCTCAGCTCATCTACAGAAGATACTGTTTGAAACTTCATTTAAACCATTATAATAAAATTTATAAAACCAATGCATAAAGGCATTAGTGGAAGATGTTACAAATACAGGATGTATCTTTATTGGTGTCATATATTTGCGGGACGTGTTCCTGACATCAAAACAGTAGAAATGTTCATATGAACATGGGTCTGAAAATCATTTATTTCAGAGTTACAACACAAAATCGAAAGTTGCAAAAATTGCTCGAAGTGGCTTCCTCTTGCTTCGATGCATGCAGTAAGCCTGCGTTCCATGCTCTGGCGTACTCTGTTGAAAATTGCTGGTGTGTTTCGTATTTGGTGAAATCCAGTTTGGATACGTCCTCTCAAAATGTCAATATCAGGTACAGGAGTCGCATAAACCAAGGACTTCAAATGTCCCAGACGAAGAAATCCAATAGATTCAAATCAGGCGATCAGGAGGCCATGCAATGCGCCCCTTCGACCAATCCATCTTTGCGGAAATAAATCATTCTAAAACTTACCAACTATCATACTGAAATGAGCTGGAGCACCATCGTGTAAAAACCGCATTGGTTGGATGATGTCCAGAGCCACATTACCAGTAAAGTGATGGAACTCATTTCTGGGAAACTGGAGATAGGTTTGTCCATTCAGACGTAGAGGGAAGAAGTAGGGACCAATAAGGTGATCATGAATGAATCCACCCCAAACGTCGAGAGAGAACCTCTGTTGAGGTTGTCCTGTTGTACTTCATTAGAATTTTCAAATGCCCAGTTATGAGTGTTATGAAAATTGAAGATGTCGTAGCGTCTAAAACCAGACTCATCCGTGAATAAGATACAGGCTAGGAAATTGATGAACACAGCGCACTGCTGCAACATGCGTTGACAGAAATGTATTCTTGGCTCAAAGTCCGCCTCATTTAATCTTGGCACACGTTGAAGGTGATACGGGTACAGAAGATTATCATGCAGAATTCTCCAGACAGTCATATGACTAACTCTTTCACTTGCAGCCAATGCGTCTTGTGCTTCGTGATGGGTCTGTATCCACAGCACGAAGAACTCGTTCTTGAAGCTCAATGCCTCGTACCGCTCTTGGTCCCCCAACATCCCTAGTACTCCTCTCAAATGCGCCATTCTCTCTCAAGCGTTGGTGAATTCGTACGAATGTTGTTCTTGCACATGATAATTGCCTGTCAAGGTGCCTTTCTGCATAAAGTTCACGTGCTTGTGCTGCATTGCCGTCTGCACGGCCATATGTGTAGTGCATATTCGTCTGTTCACTCAAGGAATACATCTTCTTTGACCTATAACTACGAAACAGTTGATTTTCAAACCCATGTTCATATGTACGTTTTTTTACTGTTTTGATGTCAGGAACATGTCCCCCAAATATATGACACCAATAAAGATAATTCTGTATTTTGTAACATTTATTCACCACATCTATCAAGCATTGTGAAATGTAAATTATGATATACAACTTGTAAAATAGGGCTTAATCTGTGGAATAAATAAAAAATGTGTGTGTTTTAAACAAATCTACATTTTATCAGTAAGTTTTCGTGTATCTCTTATGGTTTACCAAGATACAAAAGTCGTTCTGGACGGGGGGGGGCTTCACAGGCAATTCGCATAAATTTCAGGATATACATTTTATTTGTGTTCTAAATATTTTAAATATATTCTATTTTAATCAAAATTCTTAGAGCTTGAGCCAATTGTGGCTCTTCTTTCATCGAGTGGCTATATTTACAGAAATGGCCGCAGTTCTTTAATGTACCCGCAATCATGAACTACAAATTTTCGAACCCTGCTTGTCATTATGCCGGGCAGCCTGATTAACACCAGAAGTCGACTGCACCAGGTTTCTCCAGGTTGTGTCCTCTCCGCCAGTATAGGTAGCGCTTGTGGTGTCTCCACGTCATCATCAACTGACCTTGCCGGCGCACCCGAGCGATGCGTTCCGAGGAAGAACAGTGTGACAATTAGCTCTTGACGACCAGCGAAGAAGGAGTTTTATTGAGCTTCGTGTCTGGGAGCGACCGTCTCCACACTTTTCGGCCTTATCTAAATTATCTATATCATGTAATTTTGTGTAACTAAAATTTTAAATTCTTGTAGTGTGTGGAGCGGCATTTAATATCTCATGGAAGCGAGTTTATATCATATTATCGCGTACTAGATTTCATTTCACAATGGCAAATGTTGTGTTAGAAGGACATATTCCAATGTAATCTGCATCAATTTTAACATATCTCTGTTTCTACATTTGAGTGCTTCAGTACCTTTGGGGCTGTATGGATTGTTACTTTTATTTAGAGCTGCTTTAAATCCTTGTTTCATTTCCTTTAACCTTTGGTAGCACAAAACAGTTATTACTCTGCTGAATGCTCGATTTCCAATGCATTCTATAATGGGCCCGGCATTTTACTTTTCTAGTTTATTTATTTTTTTATGTAATTGTGTCATTCTATAATCGACTACTTCTAAATTGACCTTGCAAGAACGTTACAAGCCATTTTTAGAAAATAATAAATATCTAACATTTTTTCACAAATTTTCTTGAAAATCTTCGCGTCGCATCCCTGGAAAACTTCTTCTTCATGTTCTTTCTCTGTTTAACCTCCTCGTATGCAGGACTTACACCCCCAGGACTTACAAGCGGGTGCCTGGGGTCAAGGGCTCGTCGAGAAGCAGACATTCATGGATCAGACAGAATATCCAGGATGGGTGATCAGCCCGATGCCTGATATGGGAGGAAGGAGTAGATGAAACGAAATGATGGCGAAATGAATGAACGGAAAGGTGATGATGGAGCAGTTGGTGGAATGAGTGGCGGGGGAAACCGGAGAACACAGAATCCCTGGAAAACGCTGAACCTAAATAATAAGTTTGGTTTTATCCGAGTTTTCATTTTAAAATTATTCTGTTCATACACACAAATGCGGAACTTTTCCCTAGAAATGCTTTTTTTGGATTCGTGGGGCCTTAAAACATATATTTCTGGTCAAGTCACGGTTTTTGTGTGTATCAACTTTCATGTACTCACTATAGACGAGTGGTGGAGAAAGTAAAAACACAGTTAACGGAATTTCTCCGCCAACTAATTCTCTGCATTACGAATTAAAACGAAAATTATTATCCCACGAAACTGCGTGTCTCCTGTTTGCAAAGGAAACAAAACAATAAGCAGGAAACAAAAGGAAACGTATATGCGGTTCTTTGTACTTCTTCTTTTGTGGCCTGGAGACAAACTACGAGCTAATCTGCGTTATTCAATCTAAATATTAATAAGCGCGTTATGAAAGAAAAATGCCGGGGTAGGTAATTGCGGCTGCAAAAATTCATTTTAAAAACAATTTAATAACCAAGGATATATTATAAGAAGCTTTCTCTTTTCCACCAACCCGACTACCGGAAAACCTTAGCAGCAGTGATAGAATCTGATACTTTCATTCTCTATTTCATGTACTAAACTAATTCTGTGAATTATTACGAATACTGATAAATAATAAATCCCAATTGATTTATATTTTATTCTTTATTAATATTTTAATCTTTAAATATTTAGTCTTTTAACTTTTTATCCTTGAAAGATTTTGTCTAGATATACATTAAATAAAATACTCTGGCCCGCATTCGGGAGGTCCCGGGTTCAAATCCCGTGGGCCGACCAATCTGTCTGAGGTTTTTTCGTGGATATTTAATACCACGACCCAAAGTTCCATCTTAAGTCTAAAACAATAGTAAAATGAAAAATAAGTGGTAATAGCCAATGCTATGCCATCTATGTACAGACAATGTAAGCAGTTGGACTGGACGGCACCCTAATGCCATGTGCACAGCATGAAGCACGGGTTACAGGGATGAGAACTTGAAGGCTAACTGTCCATCACATATCGTTCTAAGAGATATCCACCAACAGATCCGTCGCGATATAACCAAGGAGTTAAAGCGGCGTAAAATAAAATGGAATAAAAAATACTCGTAAACTGCATATTTGTTTAACCCTCTGATATATTTTAATCTCATCTGTTAGATGTTAAAACACATAGTGTTATTAATATAGGACAAAGCAGATTAATGTTTGCTGATGATGTTATTTTCATTCTTTCTTTATCTACTACATACACTAATTAGGGGAAGTACTGAATTCACCCTAAAATTTCACCGGAAATATATGTTTCGAGGCCCTGTATAAAAAATCTGATGTGTTGCACTCACATGGCTTTCTCTAATTTTCTTGCAGGTGAGAGAGCAATATGGTAGGCTTTAAGCGATAGTCAAATGTTTTAAGAGATGGTTGCTATGTGGAGCATTCCATTCTCTTTGCATGTCCAGGACATAAAAAAAGGAATAACGAATTCCCATTTGAGAAAAAGTATAAACATGGAAAATTCAACGAAATAACAAGGAATGTTTCGGAAATGGTTCACTTCACAAAAAATGTATATGCTATAAATTGTGTGTTTTAACGAGCTCTATATTTTTTGTACAGTAAGACGTTGTCTATCCCTTACGGTTCACCAGTTATACAAAAGCCATTCTGAATGAAGAGGACTTTTGGAGACTTTGTAGAAAATTCAAGATATACATTTCATTTGCCATGAAAATATGTTAAACATATGATACTTTAATCAAAATCGTTAGAGCCATTTTAGAGAATCAAAATTTTCGAAAAATGTTCCATGTAAACTGTAGTCTGGAGCGGGGGGTTTTCTTGAAAATCTTCGTGTCGCATCTTTCAAAGACAACTCAAATACCAAGTTTGCTATTTATCCGGGCTTTCTTTTTTGGTTATGCTGTTCACAGACACAGAGACACACACGCACACACACACACACACACACACGGATCCTTTTTACGGAATTTTTGGGTGGAATGCAGTACTACCCCTACTTGCTATAAATAGTGGGGAAAGTTAAAAAAAAGAAGATTTTTAGAAAAACTTATCTGTGTGTGTCTGTGACCAGCATAACTCAAAAACGAAAGTGCTTTACTATTAGTATATTCTTACAGTTCCGACAATTCCTAGTACAGGATGAAAAATACCCTGATATTCATGCAAAAGTATGTTAAACATCGGAGGAATGTCTGACTTCCTTAAACTTCCACGACAGTTTCTGGAAAAGCTGCACAGCCTATAAATACTCTTTGGCGGTGGAACAATCATCGGTCGTAATGATCATGTAACCTTTTAAATAATTACAGTAGGTGCAATTTTAAACCCATCTTCTATATTTTTAGTCCCAAGGTTATTTAATAACGTAATAGTTATCACATTGTACAGAAATATACACAACGAAATAGAGGTGAAGCTGGTGAATATGAAGATTCCCCACAAGTTGACTAACCTCTGTGGAAAAGACGCACAGTCTGCGACCATCGAGAGTACTTAATATAAAATATCGGTTCACTGATTTCTAATGTTAGGAAATGTCCTCTTTTTAAACAATTAGTTAACATGCCCTGCTAACGAACTTCATTACAAGATCAACACAAATCAAATAAGGGTTATTAAAATAGTTTCGAATTAAAATTTGGCGACATTTCTCTTATTTTACATAGGTAATTTTTACTTTATTTTCTTCGTAGAGTAAGTCGGAGAGTATTGCATTCCACCCAAAAATTCGATATCGAGATTTTACCGGAAATACAAGTTTTGAGGCCCCCTGAATCCAAACAAATTTAGAAAAAGGTGCGTGTGTGTTTCGTGTGGATGTCTGTGTGTCTGTGAACAGAATAACTCAAAAACGAAAAGTCGGATAAACACTAAACTTCGTATTTAGGTACAGTATCTTTCAAAGATGCGACACGAAGATTTTCAAGAAAATCCCTCCACCCCAGACTACCCTTTACATGGAACATTTTCCCAAAAATAATTTCAACGATTTTGACTAAAATATCGTATGTTTAAGATATTTTCATGGCAAATTAAATGTATATCTTCAATTTTCTGGGAATGTCCCAAAAAGTCCTCTTCATACTGAATGGCTTTTGCACAACTGGTAAACCGTAAGAGACAGACAAAACTTTACTACACAAAAAATTGTAGATCTCTTTAAAATACACAATTTATGTCATATCATTTTTTGAAGAGTGTACCATTTCCGAGATATTCCTTGTTATTTGTTTGAATTTTCCAATACTTATACTTTTTCTCAAATGGGAATTCGTTATTCATTTTTTTATGTCCTGGACATACAAAGAGAATGGAATGCTCCACATAGCAACCAGGTCTTAAAACATTTGACTATCACTTAAAGCCTACCATATTCCTCTTGCACCTACAAATGTTTATCTCGATTAACATGAAGTAGATGAAAAATAAGCGTTTATGAAAATAGTCTGTACAAGAGTAGAGAAAGTCATGTGAGTGTAACACATCACATTTTTTGTGGAGTAACAACGACTATTTTCTACTCCATGGCATTCTCAACTAAAAGTCAAGGCCTTCTTCACAAGCATGTTCTTTTATAACTCCAGTGTGTTTGCATTCAAGTACAAGGGCTTTGTAAATACTTTTTTTTACGTTATAGCAATTTATGAACTGAAATTGGATGATGGTTTATAGCCCACGTCCATCAGAAAGAATAGGGCCTTTCGACGGTATAAGCATTATCAAAAGTAGTTTGGTTGTTTCTGAGATTCCTCTACCTAAATGCATACAAATTACCACAGACTACAGCTTCGGTTTGAGAGTTATACAATACTTACTAAGAGACACTGATAGGTTCTTAATGCAGACAATAGCCACCCAGAGTTTGGCCGAGGGCGTATCTCGCTATCTGAACAAGAATCGAGGAATACAACAGGTGTTAAATATCTGAGTGCATTAGGCTAGCTCGACTTTATCTCCTCGTGACTTCTTTGGGGCACGCGTGACATTGAGAAGAACCATTTATATACTGGTAGCTTCTCAGTAGTTGCCTTTAAATACCAATCTACGCCCGTTCTACTGTTGCAAGAGGCCTACCTGAGGTCAGGCAAGTATATCCATCCCTTTTACTTTTCCTACCACATAACTAGCAGGTATTGTATTCCATCCAAAACCTCGATATCGAAATTTCACCCGAAATACATGTTTTGAGGTCGCCCGAAAAAAACTTGTTTTACTTTCTCTATCACGTGTTTACATAGTAAGTAGAGAAGGTGCAATCCACCCAAAAATTCGATACCGATATTCCACCGAATCCAAAAAAATATTCTTAGCAAAAGCTCCGTGTGTTATGTTGTGTCTGTGAACAGCATAACTCAAAAACGAAAAGTCGGATAAACACCAAACTTGTTATTTTATTTCAGTACCTTCCAAAGATTCGACACGAAGATTTTCAAGAAAATTCCCCGCCAAATTACCCTTTACTTGGAACAGTTTTTTAAATTTTTTATTTTCTAAAAAATCGCTCCTACGATTTTCATTAAAATATCATGTAGTAAACATTTGGAATGACAAATAAAATGTATATCATGAATTTTCTAAACAAACTTTAAAGTTCTCTTCATTCGAAAGGAATTTTGTATAATCTTGTATAACTGGTAAACGTTAAGCGATAGACGAAAACGTATTGCATAAGAAATGCAAACCTCTTTAAGAGACGCAATTTATTTCCAATATCATTTTTGTGGCATTAGCAATTTCCGAAACATTCATTATTAATGGTTCGAATTGTTCAACACATGTCATTCTTCTCAAGTCCTGTCGATTTTCAGGTGTTCTTCGCGATGTCATGGAAACAGTGTGGAATTTTAAGGCCAGCATATAGCGTCCAGTTCTTAAACATTTGACTATCGCTGTTCTCCTTGTATCTATAACGAAATGTGTAATGTAGTTGTTTCTGCAAAGGTTTATTTGGATTAAAATGAAACAGTTATAGAAATAAGCTGTAGTAAGACTAGTTTGTACCCCACTAATAAACAATAGAGGGTAGAGAAAGTGATCACAGAATTTTATCCAGATGGCATCAAATCTAACGTTTCTGATGAAATCTGGATATGGAATTGTTGGTGGAACGCAATACTTCATGTGTGGTAGAGAGCTGAATGTCTGAACAACACGTCTGTATACAAGAGTAGCTTGTGCCGTTGTTGCATGTCGCCCTGTGTATCGAATCTCTCAGTTCCGCAGCTCAGTGCAACAAAGGCACAATATTGCATTGCTATGCAGTGAGCGAAAAATCGCTACGCAGTTGACTGACCATCCTTGAATATGCGTCGCGACGCCAGTGAGACAGTAATAATCTCTCAGAGTATAATACTGCTTCCTGGTTCGAGGGAAACAGACAGGGGTCGCCAAACAATGTACGGTGAGCCCAGGAAACAGGGATTTGCTAAAATATTCCTGCGTGTAATTTCAACATTTTCTCTCAACACACATATACCTAGCTGCAATCCATCTAATTCCTAACATATTAAGTATATCAAAATACGACCTTCTGTTCCAGTGAGGCTCATAGTTTTATCTTCAGACTCTTTTACTGACTCTCTAAGGCACTTCACCGCCAAGTATTTTCTTACGACTGCAGCCTCTAAGTCATCTGGTACAATTACTTTGTAATTTTCTTGACACTTTTACATCTTTCTGGGAAAGATCTGGAACGGTTCGAGATATTTTAGTTTTTAAACATGCCGTTTATTGCTCAAAGATTCATTTTGATAATGAATGTTGTATTAAAATAGAAAACGGAATCGAAAGTTCTACTGTCCGTATTAAACTCGCCAGAACATGTCATATTTAACTGTATTAATGCACAGCTTTAAATGTCTCAGATACACTAACAAATCTAACACAAACACTCAGAAGAAAGATAACACTGTGTCAGTGGGCGATACACACGCACGGATATAAATTAAATTTGAGTTTTATTTATGGACGCTCTTCAACTATGGTTCTTAGAGTCCCATTCTATACTGAGCATGAAAGACTGGAAATTTTGCACAGAGGCCTCTTGATCAGACTTGAGGTTCTTTTACGTGCTGTAAATCTACGACACGGGACCACCGACTTTACGCCCGGAAAATTCCATCGGGGGCGGCGCCGTGGCCGAGTGGTTAGACCGCTCGCCTCCCATCTAGGCGGCCCGGGTTCAATCCCAGGGACCTGCATGTGGGATTTGTAGTGGACGAAGCGGCGTCTGGGCGGGTTTTCTCCGGGTTCTCCGGTTTCCCCCGCCATTCATTCCACCAACTGCTCCATCATCACCTTTCCTTTCATCCATTTCACCAACATTTCGTTTCATCTACTTCCTTCATCCCATACCAGGCATCGGGCTGATCACCCATCCTGGATGCTCTGTCTGATCCATGAGTATCTGCTCCTCGACGGGCCTCTGACCCCAGGCACCCGCTTGTAAGTCCTGGGGGGTGTAAGTCCTACATAAGAGGAGGGTAAACAGATAATGAATGACTGAAAAATTCCATCGGCCTCCGTCGGGCTTGACGCACGAGATAGTCGACTATAGACATGTCTACCCTGGTACCGAACATGATGTGAGGTAATGAGAGCATGCGCAGTAGCATTCTGAGCACTGCGGAAGGTGGACATATGACAAGAGGTACAAGAAGTCGGCTGCGGTAGGAAAGTGAACGTAGTAGTGCAAACACATGTTATTTTGTCACTTTGCATTATCAGAAGCAGAGAAGGCACAAACGGAAATGTCTATCCGAGAGGGACAGCTTCGTGAAAAAGAGACAAACATATCTTTTTCAATATACAGGCTGGACCATTTAAGTTGAGACTGTATCTCAATATCTCCAAAACTAAGCGTTGTAGAAAAAAATGTCTTTAATAAAAGTTACTTGATATAATGGGGGACCATTAGTCGTGTTTTGTTTGGAAGACGTTATGGTGATCATTTTAGGGTCAATTTAATTTTTACTTCTCTACTACGTATAGTAAGTATGGGAAGTATTGCATTCCACCCAAAAATTCGATACCGAGATTTTACCGGAAATGCATGCTTTGAGGCCCCGAATATAAAAACCTTTTTACAAAAATGTCCATGTGTGTGTGTGTTTATGAACAGCATAACTCAAAAACGAAAAGTCGGATAAATACCAAACTTGGTATTTAGATTCCGTATCTTTCAAAGACGCGACAAGATTTTCAAGAAAATCCCCTCACGCTAGACTACGCTTTACGTTGAACATTTTTCGAAAACATTGATTTTCTCAAAAATGGCACAAACTATTTTGATTAAAGTATCATATATTTAAGATATTTTTATGACAAATGAAATATATATCTTGAATTTTCCGGGAATGTTTCCAAAAGTCTTCTTTATTCTGAATGGCTTTTGCATAACTGGTAAACCGATTGAATGGCAAGAGATAGACAAAATGTAGATCTCATCAAAACACACAATTTATGTCACATACATTTTTTGTGGAGTGAACCATTTCCGAGGTATTCCTTGTTATTGGTTTGAATTTTCCAATACTTATACTTATTCTCAAATGGGAATTCGTTATTCGTTTTTTACTTTCTCTACTTCGTATAGTAAGTAGGGGAAGTATTACAGTCCACTCAAAAATTCGATACAGAGATTTCACCGGAAATACATGTTTTGATGCCTCCTGAATCCAAAAAAGTCCATGTCCATGTGTGTGTGTCTGTCTGTCTGTGAACAGTATAACTCAGAAACGAACAGTCGGATAAACACCAAACTTGGTATTTAGGTTCAGTATCTTCCAGAGATGCGACGACACGAAGGTTTTCAGGAAAATCTCCCAGCCCAGATTACCCTTTACATGGAGCATTTTTCGAAAATTTTTATTTCTAAAAGGTAGCTCTAATGATTTTGATTAAAATACAATATACTAAAGATAATTTACTTGACAACTAAAAGTATATCTTGAATTTTGTGAGAATAGCCTATAAACATTTGGAAGAGATTTTGTATAATCTTGTATAACTGGTAAATGTTAAGTGGTGGACGAAAACGTACTACACAAAAAATGTAGATCTCTTTAAAACACACAATGTTTTTTCAAATACGTTTTTTGTGGCATAAGCTATTTCTGAAGTATTTGTTATTATTGGTTCGAATTGTTCATTAATTGCTCATTCTCTTAAAGTTCTTTCAACATTCAGTTGTTTCTTGCGAGAAGACGACGTTGGTGTTGGGGCGCAGGTTTACCATCATTGCAGGAGCAGCTAGCAGGTTTGCCATTGGAGGAGTAGTTTGGGAGAGATAGTGAGTGGAGTTATGGTGATGTTAGATGTATGGAGGTGTGAACTTGTTATTGTCTTATTAATAAGAGGGGGATTTTGGAGTTTATGTAGGGTGGAGGTGGTGTTAGAATAAAATGGAGGATGTGAGTGAAGTGAAATGTTGTGGGGGTAAATTGAGTGGATATGTAGCGATACTAGAAAGAAGCTTTAGTGTTTGGTTAAAAGAGATAAAGGTTTAGTATATAGTGATAAAACTTAAAATTGATTATAAAGTAATTAAAAAAATAACAGAAAATTAACATGGAGATTAAATAATGTGTTATAAGGTAAATAGATAAACACAAATACATAAATAAAGATATAAATGAATTAAATAAAATATTAAGTTACTGTAAATTAAATAATTATTATGAAAACAATGAAATAGTAGGTATAGAAAACTTAAACTTTATAATTTTTATTAAGGAAAATTTTAAATAAAATAAAAATATAAATAAGCTTATTAAAATGACTAGTAGCTTAGTAGAAGTTTTTGTGTTGGCTACCAGTACATTTTCGATGGTTTCCAGTGAATATAGCTAAATAAGAGTAGATAGTAGCTGGTATAGGTAAATATAGAATTTATAACTGTGATTAAGTTTTGTTTACGTCTTAATTCTAATTTAATAATTTCTATCATTTCTTTCTTTTATTTTTATCTATTATTTTGTAGACATTGTGTAGTTTGTAGTTATTTTATCTGAAACAAATTTAATGTAAATGTGTTTGTGAGAATAAATGTAAAGTTTGAATGTACGTCCCTGTGTAGTAACCAAGGTCCGGGATAGTACAGAGGTGTGGAAATTATTAGACTCAAGTATATTTTTATGTCAAAATGTTTATAAGCTCTAAGTTTGAGTATAATTTACAAATGTTATAGTCACATCAAAACCTTGAGGCAGTATTTTTAACACTTAAATGATTTCAGTCAAATTATATAATATGTAAATTCAATAACAGCCCGCCTTGAAGCAATATGTGTATGTAATAATTTGTAAAATGTATGTAACAGTCATTGCATATGCTTATATTATTGTAAACATGTTCAATAATGTTACGTGAATATATTACGTAATTTAATAATGTGGAAGCTGTGAGAATAATAAGTTAAACGTTGCTAACAATGAGGTAACAATGAGGTAACTTTGAGGCAATAATGAGTTTGAAAGTTTAAATATTATTTGTGATTCTTGGAAGCATTAATGTAATTTTAGTGACAGTTTATAAAAAATAGCCAATCAACAACCAGAAAAAGCTTTAGTTTAATGCAGATATTCTATTGGAGTAAAAATAGCCAATCAGAGACTTGAAATACAGACATTTACAAGTTTAGACGGTTGAAATCTTGTCAGTTGCCTGCAGACAGTGATAGTAACCGGATGCATGATGCGTCCTCGAGAAATTAAATACGTATTCGTGTGAGACGAAAAGAATATATGTATTAAAAAGTGCAAGTATTAAATAAAAGAATCTCACAGCTCTCGATATCAGTGAAGTGCTATTTAATCTGTGTCAAGGATTAATAAAAAGGAGTGAATTAAAACTTAAAATCTGTGTAAGTGTACATTCTTGTCGCATCACGCCCTGCCAAGACTTCCATGTCTCTAACAATAATACTGACGCAGCCGAGGCAAACATAATTATTTAATACTTAAAGAAACAGTTTAATTACAAAGTTAATACTTTTTAAACTTGGGGCAAACGCCACCTAAAAATACATTTGGGGCGAAGGCTACCGGAAACTGTTTACTATACATGCTGTTGCATCTACTACAAGTTCGGTTCCCCAACAGTTGAAATAAAATACAACACCTTCAATACAAACTACTTCAAATTGACGTCAAAAGCGAGGTGGTAATAAATAACCTAACAAAATACCTTCTTCAACCTGTCAACTATAGGAAAGTTAAATTATATTCGAACCCACCCGCGATCTCTCTCTATTGCGCGAGACAGCCGGCAGTCTCCGGGGAAATTATCCGGCAGAGACGGACTAAAATCCTTACCTTATATGCTGGAAATGTTTACCTTCTGCTCTCAAGCAGGCAGCATATCTCGTTTAAATATTCTCGCTCGCCCTCCGAAGCTCAGCAGCAGGAATTCTTGTGATTTCTTGCACAATGTTTTCTCTAAGTTCCTGTAATGTGCGAGGATTGGAACGATACACTTTGTCTTTTAAAGAACCCCATAAATAAAAATCACAATAGGTCAGGAGAACGAGGGGGCCACAAATCAACACTAATTATTCTATAATCAAACACCTCTCTTATTGCATGTAATGATTCAGCAGCCGTATGTGGTATTGCAGAATATTGCTGGAACCAATCATACGATTTCTCTTCTTCTGTCAAGCGATTGCAAAATGGCCTCAGAATTAACCCCTGATATCGCTCTGCATTTATTGTTTCATTAAAGAATATGGGCCCTATTATTCTTTTAGCACTTATCGCACACCACACTCCAATTTTCTGATCATAATGAGGTGTTTCATCAAAGAATTCCTGCTGCTGAGCTTCCGAGAGTGAACGAGAATATTTACACGAGTTATGCTGTCTGTTTGAGAGCAGAAGGTCAACATTTCCAGCATCTATTATAAGGTAAGGATTTCAGTCCGCCTCTGCCGGCTAATTTCCCCGGCGACTGCGCGCTGTCTCGCGCAGTAGAGAGGTCGCCAGCGGGTTCGAATATAATTTAACTACCCTTATTTGTCACTGTGGATAATTATATTTCTCCAGTAACAACATTGTATTAGTATTTTTTCTTGTTGAAAGGTCAGTTTTTCGAACCCATGGCCTGAAAGTTGTCTGAGAAAAAAAAGAAAGATTCACATATAACAAATCCTACTATTTAATTTCGAGATATAATATGGATTTTTCAGAAATAATAGTGAGATGAAGAACGGCTGGAAAGGTAATCTAAAACCCATTTTTGAAAAACTTGTTTCATTGATGAAAAAAATATTTTATTATGTCTAGAGGTGCAGTTAAAGGTTAACTATGTAGTTTTGTTCTATTTTTGCTTTCTCTACTACGTATGGTAAGTAGGGGAAGTATTGCATTCCACCAAAAAATTCCATACCAAGATTTCACCGGAAATACATGTTTTGAGGTGCACTGAATGCATATAAAGCATTTCTGGAAACATGTACGTGTGTGTGTCTGTCTGTAAACAGCATAATTCAGAAACGAACAGTCGGTTAAACACCAAACGTGGTATTTAGGTTCAGTACCTTCGAGAGATGCGACACGAAGGTTTTCAAGAAAATCCCCCCACCCCAGATTACACTTTTTTCAAAAATGCCTCTAACGATATTGATTAAAATATCATATATTTAAGATACTTTCATGACAAATAAAATGTATATCATGAATTTTCTAGGAATGTCGCCAAAAGTATTCTTCATTGTGAACGACTTTTGCATAACTGGTAAACCATAAGAGATAGACAAAATTTTACTACACAAAAAATATAGATCGCGTTAAAATACACAATTTATGTCGTATACATTTTTTTTGATTGAACCATTTTCGAGATATTGCTTGTTATTCCCTTAATTTTTCCAATACTTATACTTTTTATCAAATTCGTTATTACTTTCTCTACTACGTATAGTAAGTAGGAGAAGTATTGTATTTTTTTGTCCTGGTAATACAAAGAGAATGGAATGCGCCACATAGCAACCAGCCCTTAAAATATTTTACTATCGCTTAAGGTCTACACATTCCCCTTGCATCTACAAGGAAATTAACAATAAGATTAACATCTCGATATCTCGATTAACATGAAGCATATAGTGAATAAGCGTTTGTAAAAATAGTTTGTACAAGAGTATAGAAAGTCATGTGAGTGTAACACTTTAGATTTGTTCATATAGGCATCATCTAATTTTGATATGGGAAATGATAAGCTGACACTACAGCTTCAATATCTTGGAAACACAATCTTGGAGAGTAAATAACTGAGGTTTTACTCCGAGTCTAATAATTTTCACACCTGTGTAAATTCAGATTTTATTTATTTATTTATTTATTTTTGTTTCTCGCGATGTCATGGAAACAGTATGGAATTTTAAGGCCAGCATATAGCGTCCAGTTGTTAAACATTTGACTATCGCTGTTCTCTTTGTATCTATAACGAAATGTGTAATGTAGCTATTTCTGCGAAGGTTTATTTGGATTAAAACGTAGCAGTGTAGGAATAGTTTGTATATCCACTATTAAACGATAGGCGGTAGGGAAAGTCATGTGAATGTTTCACATAAGATTTTTTTGCTTTCTTATTTTTTCTTGTGTTGATACAAAGAGCAAGCCATCACATAGCGGCGCTCTCTTTAAAAATCTGACTATCGCTCTACCTGCTGTATCTTACAACGAAATGTGAACTGAAAGTTTATCTGTATCAACAGAAGAAGAAGATTTTGTAAGAAGAGTGAGTGGAGATGAACCAAGATAAATGTTGAAACATGCAGCTTTAATCCATATTCATGTAGCTTTAAAAACTACTGGGCTAGCTACAATTTGTATCCGTAAAGCCAGAGTAATTAATTAATAATACATTAGAAAAAATGGGCAGCGTGCTCGGGAATATTAAAATTTCCTTTGCCCAGAAATCCCTAGAGGCCCGGCGCACGTGTAGGTGTTAGCCCTCAACATAAATATCGCTGTTGGAGAGGGTTGGTAGAGGAAGGGAAGTGGCTTTTTTGTGTGAATAATACAGAGGTTGCATGTGAGTAGCATGCGCCAAGTCTCTCTCGCTCCGGATAACGAAAATACGTAAATATTGAACGATTGGTTCTGGGGCAATATTAGCTCTGGTTTCGGGGGAAGGATTGTCCGTCCACTGAGCTGTTATTATTTTTGCTTAAAACTGCAACAGTCATCTGTCTCTACTCCTTCCGCAGCGATATGTCGAAAACAACGAGGCCTCCGGTGTCCTGGCGTGTAACAGTTGTGTTCCTGCAGATTGTTCACACAACCTTGTCCTCGTTATCTACCATATTTTCTGATAAATAACATCACTGATTTCTTTTACTTTCTCTAGTGCCACGTACCTAGCAGGTAGAGGAAATATTGCATTCCAATAAAAGTAGCTACTTGGTATTTAGGTTCACTTTCTTCCAAAGATGCGACACCAGGATACTCAAGAAAATCTACCCACTCCAAACTACCCTTTACATGGTAGATTTTTGGAAATTTTTTATTTTCTCATAAATGGCTCTAACTGATTTGATTAAAACACCATATATTAAAGATATTTACATGACAAATAAAATGTACATTTTAAATTTTCTGGAAATAACCAATGAAGTCCTCTTCTTTCGGAAGGTATTCTGTATAATCTTGTATAACTGGCAAACGTTAAGTGATAGACGAAAGCGCACTACAGAAAAAATGTAGATCTTTTTAAAGCACAAAGTTTATTTAAAATAACCATTTATAGCATCAGCTATTTCCGAGATATCCGTTATTAATGGTTCGAGTTGTTTAACACTTACCGTTCTTTTAAAGCGCTGTCGACAGTTGCTAGCATCATATCTGGTGAAATCAGAGCAACATATCGTTGTGTGTTAGTCTTTATGTCCCTGATAAACACGATGTTTCAAATATCCCCACAACCACAAGTCACATGGTCGGCAGCTGTTGGCAGTATGGTGAAATCAGAGCGACATGTCATTGTGTGCAAGCCTTTATGACCCTTTCACATATCTCCACAACCAAAAGTCACATGGTCAACAGTTGCGGTAGTGTGTCTGGTGAAATCAGAACGACATGTCGTTATACACTAGCCTTATGTCCCTGATAAACACGATGTTTCAAATATCCCCACAACCACAAGTCACATGGTCGGCAGCTGTTGGCAGTATGTCTGGTAAAATCAGAGCAACATGTCGTTGTGTGCTAGCCTTTATGGTCCTTTCAAATATCCCCACAACCAAAAGTCACATGATCGACAGTTGCGGTGGTATGTCTGGTGAAATCAGAGCGACATATCGTTACACACTAGCCTTATGTTCCTGATAAACACGATGTTTCAAATATCCTCACAACCAGAAGTAACCTGATCGACAGCTGCTCGCAGTATGTCTGGTGAAATCAGAGCGACATATCATTGTGTGCTAGCCTTTATGACCCTTTCAAATATCCCCACAACCAGAAGTCACATAGTCGACAGTTGCGGTAGTATTTCTGGTGAAATCACAGCGACATGTCGTTATACACTAACCTTATATCCCTGATAAACACGATGTTTCAAATATCCCCACAACCAGAAGTCACATGGCATCATGAAGGTCAAGCTTCTGGAAATTGTCTACAATCTATGTGGACGTTACTGAAGGTTTCTTGCAGAAAATCTTTCTCCTGAGGAGCGACATGTGGTGTTGCCTCAGCTTGCATTAAAATAATGGTGTGGTCACAATTGCATTCTTGTAAGGCTAGAATCACGTGTTGAGATCACAAAGTGATCTCTATAACGCGAGATGTCACTGTACACCTAACAGCCCACAAGGTTCTTCTCAAAGAAAAACGGACCAAGAATGCAGAAACTTGCGAAATCACAACGCAAGGCTATCGGAGGGACTTATTGATGTTATTGAGTTACACCAAATTCCAGGATATGACTGTTTGTAGCGCTGTATTTTCACTTAGTGTCAATACTTGGAAGTATTTTTTGTATAAATCGCCTGCGCATTCCCTAATTAGCATATCTATGAGGTTCAGACTCCTACACTCATAGGAGTTCGTGCCGCAGGATGCTGGAAACCGTCACCTTAATTATAACCACCCATTGTAAGGTTTCAGACCTTGGAATCCCGCATCTTCCCAGTGATCTTTTATGGATGTCAAACATGGACTCTGACTGTCAAGCAGCTCAAAACAAACATGTCAGAGAAAGATGCTGAGAAAAACACTGAGGCACACTGTAAGACAAAATTTCTAACACCTACCTGAAAATAATGACGAACACATCTAAAGCAGCAGAAGAGCAATGACGACGAAGTGGAAGTGCGGAGGCCACATGACAAGGATGGACCAATCAAGATGAATGTACGCGACCAAACATGTGGGACCCACGTATCGTAACCAGGGAAAACCGCAACTTAGATGGCAAACGACAGGAAAACAGTGGTCAAGTAAGACAAAAGACAGAACTCGGTGGAAAGAACTAGGAGGTGGTCTACTACAATCTCAAAAGAAAGAACCTCTCTTAGAATGGTAACGGAGGAGGCCCGACACCGGTGTAGAACACCTCACGCAGGCCATTCGGTCTCTTGCGCTTGTATCAGTGACCCCCGGGAGGGATTGATGAGGGGTGAGACCTGAAGGGCCAGATCCAAATGACGACGGGCGCAAACACAGATGTGGTCCCTAATGTTTCCAGACTGAACACATCCGATGCTGCCCCGTCCTATCCAAAAGCCACCCAAACTCCGGCAGTTTCTCCGGGGCGGAGTCAATTCGGAGGAGAGAGTAGTCACCGCAGCGACGCAAGGGAAGAAACATACAGAACACACAGCCACCGCCCAGCCGCAACCCGCAGAATACCGTCGCGCGGTCCTACAACCCTGAAACAGATGACATAGGTACATGAAATGACAGGAAGGGGAGTCGTGGTATAAGATGAACCATCCTAGCATTCGCCTGTCGACCCGGAGAAGTCATGAAGTCATGCGCCAGAGTGGGCGGTCGCCGTTGATCGAAAACAGAGCCTCCCGAATGCGGGCTACAGACGCCGTCTGAACCATCCCGCTCGGTTCGCTTGGAAGGGCTCACTAAGCGAGAATTAGCGAGCCACCCTTTCTAAAAGGAGGCCTTGCCTCTTAAGGGGCAGCATGGCTAAATTAATTGCTTCATATTTACACAAACACATTCCTACAGAATCGGACTTCAAAAGCCTAAATTGTAATTTTTTAATATTTTTGCCTAATTTTCACTGATCGTTCCAAAATGTCTATACTTCTGAATTACCTGTCCATCACTATCAGGCAGATAGGTTTTAGTAGATAAGCCATCAAGTTTGGAACGCATCGAGGGTGGCGGCAAGGGAAGGTCCAAGCGATTGCGACCTTGCAGTGTTCTCTGTAAACAAATATGAACAGTTGAAGGTGCTACACTCCGCTTCGAAAGCAGGTTGATCAGGATTGCATAGTAACGGAAGGAAACATTGTGTATATGTCTAGCAGAGCTACTGCTTGCGTTCAATAAAGTTATTTCATTATAATTAAGTTAATAATGTACAGAAATCGGAATTACATTGTTCTACAATATACAATAATGCATTTTCGAAATATATTGAACACAAATCGCTTGCAAATGACGCGTAGAAGTGGTTATATTTTGAAAAACTACCTTCTATATCACCCGACGTAGTAGGAGCGAATAAAAAGCGAAATATCAGACTTGTTTGAGAATTCCTGCAACCTTCGTTTTCCGTATTTCTGCGTAACGTTAACTCTTCTATAGAATAATGTGAAGTTCGTTTTTCGCCCTTCTTATACTTCCAGCATTATATAAATGATGTATCATAAGTAATGTGTTATTACAGGAAATGATTCTAATCTTCAAAGTAAAGACAATTAGATTCCATAGTCCTGAGCCACCTTTCAGCGAGGTTTGCTATCCCGCAACGGTGCTAGTTTCTGGTTTTTGATACGAAGAATTCGTTGATACCTATTTCAACTGCTTCAATGTTTCCAAAATTCTTCCACGTAGGAAATGGACCGTGTATGATAATCTGATGATGCAACATCAGGGCTATATGCTGGATGTGGTAGCAGTTCGATTGTTTCCAATTCCTGAATTTTGTCCATTGTTCTTTAGGCTGTCTGCGATGTTGCATTGTCCGGCTACAACAGAACTCTGTTTCTGTTAACTAATGCCGGGCACCTCTGTCTCAAAACTCGTTCCATTTGTTGAGACTAAAGATCTGCATCGACTGCATATCCATTTGAAACGAGTTTCCAGTGAATCACGCCTTCAAAATTCCACCAAGCACATATCATTATTTGGGGCTGAACCGACTTCTTACTTTCTCTACTACGTACAGTAAGTAGGGGAAGTATTGAATTCCATCCAAATATAGATAGTGAGATTTCACCGGAAATACATGTTTTGGGGCCTCCTGAATCCAAAAAAGCATTTATAGAAAAAGGTCCGTGTGTATGTCTGTCTGTGTGTCTGTGAACAGCATAACTCAAAAACAAAAAGTCGGATAAACACCAAACTTGGTATTTAGGTTCAGTATCCTTAAAAGATGCGACAAGAAGATTTTCAAGAAAATCTTTCCAGTCCAGACTACCCTTTTCATGAAACATTTTTAAAAAAAAATTATTTCCTCAAAAATAGCTCTAACGATTTTGATTAAAATAGCATATATTTAAGAATATTTTCATGACAAATGAAACTTATATCCTGAATTTTCTGGGAATGTCCCCAAAAGTCCCCTCCATTCTGAATGGTTTTTTCATAACTGTCAAACCGTAAGAGATAAAATGTTTCTACACAAAAAGTATAGATCTCGTTAAAACACACAATTTATCATAGAAATTTTATGTGGAGTGAACCATATCCAACATATTCCTTGTTGTTTGTTTGAATTTTCTAATACTTATACTTTTTGTCAAATGGGAATTCGTTATTCGTTTTTTTATGTCCTGGACATACAAAGAGAATGGAATGCTCCACATAGCAACCAGCTCTTAAAACATTTGACTATCACTTAAAGTCTACCATATTCCCCTTGCACCTATAAGAAAATTAGCAAAAAGATAGTTTGTGCAAATGTTTATCTCGATTAACATGAAGTAGATGGAGAATAAGGTTTGTAAAAATAGTTTGTACAAGAGTAGAGGAAGTCATGAGAGTGCAACACATCAGATTTTTTTTAACGACAACGTTTGCAGGCTGATGGGTATCGAGCCATTGTTTCTAGGTGTCACGGTTCCGGTAACACACCCATTTTTCATCACATGTGACAATTCTCCTTATAAATCTATGATCCCAGGTCTTAGCGATAAGCTGACGACAGATATCCACTCTACGTTGAGCCTGTTCAGGTGTCAATTCAGTGGTACACATTTACAGCTTCTGAACGATTTCTTAAGGCCTTAATACGGCGATGTATGCTATCTTTTGAAGCACCAATTTCTTCCGACAACCTCCGAGTGCTTGTGGATTTTCTTCCAAAACTCTGCGTGTATTCTCAATATTCCATAACTTGGATCTTCCAGATGTTGTAAATCTTAAATGTTTTCGTCTTCATTATTGAAACGCTGGAACCATCGTTGTGTTACTCGCTCAGCAACAACACCTTCACTTTCACATATTGTTCGAGCCGCGGCAGCAGCTTTATAATCTTGTTTCCAGTAGTGCTTCAGAAGGACTCTAACCTCAAACTTTGTTACCTCAATTTTAAAATCTTATGTTACCAACTGCTGGCTACCAACATGTTAACACTACAGAACAACAACCATAGCATCCTATAAATAGTATTGACAAAAATAAAAGCATATATACGTAGGATGTAAACCGAATTAAAAAATCTGATGTGTTACACTCACATAACTTTCTCTACTCTTGTACAACCTAATTTTACAAACGCCCATTCTCCATATGCTTCATGTTAATCGAGATATCGAGATGTCAATCTTATTGGTAATTTTCTTGTAGATGCAACGGGAATATGGTAGCTTTTAAGCGATAGTCAAATATTTTAACGCTGGGTGCTATGTGACGCATTCCATTCTTTTTGCATGTCCAGGACATAAAAAAATGAGTAACGAATTTGAGAAAAAGTATAAGTATTGGAAAATTTAAGGGAATAACAAGCAATATCTCGAAAACGGTTCACTCAACAACAAAAATGTATATGACATAAATTGTGTATTGTAACGCGATCTACATTTTTTGTGCAGTAAAATTTTGTCTATCTCTTATGGTTTACCAGTTATGCAAAGGTCGTTCAGAATGGAGAACACTTTTGGAGACATTCCCAGAAAATTCGAGATATACATTTCATTTGTCATGAAAATACCTTAAACATATGATATTTTAATCAAAATCGTTAGAGCCATTTTTGAGAAAATTAAAATTTTCGAAAAATGTTCCATGTAAAGGGTAGTCTGGGGTGGGTGGATTTTCTTGAAAACCTTCGTGTCGCATCTCTGGAAGATACTGAACCTAAATACCAAGTTTGGTGTTTATCCGACTGTTAGTTTTTGAGTTATGCTGTTCACAGACACACAGACACACACACAGACACACACAGACACACACACACACAGACACACACACGGACATGTTTCCAAAAATGCTTTTTTTGGATTCAGGGAGTCTCAAAACATGTATTTCCGGTGAAATCTCGGTATCGAATTTTTGGGTCGAATGCAATACTTCCCCTACTTACTATACGTAGTAGAGAAAGTAAAAAAACTGTCATTTCTTATGAGAGAAAATAATGCCTTACTCAGTGTTTCTGAAACCTATTCTATTACCTCAAGAGCTTCTGGTATTTTTAGTGTCTATGCTTGCAAATACATATGTTATTTTAGTTGCAATAATACTGAAATGATCCTGAATACATGAAATATCTTAGAACAAAGCTGGTGAAATTATTTCTTTCAATAAACATATAGCACTGGGTTGCTCAACCCTGCAGCACGTGCTCGCTTCCCCTACACATGTTATTTCCCCCGCCAGTGACCAAGGCAACAAAAGACAAGCGGATGGCACGGAGTAGTAGTAGGGGGTCCATGTTAAGATGCTTCTTTCAACAACAGGTGATGGCAGAATTTATGAAAAACAAAGTAAGCATCCCAATTGTAATGTCCATACAATTTTGTAGTTTCTTTGGACAGTCTTAAATAATATTGTTGTTTCAGGGAAATGAAGTTCTTGAATTCACACAAGATGAATAGTTGTGTGACCTGGTGTTTTCAACAGATGTATTTGATTATTTGGATAAATTCAATGCACGCTTGCAGGGTACAAATCAAAACATAGTGTGTTTAGTTGACGCTGTGAACACATTTATGACACAATTGCGATTTTGGGAAGGACAACTGTTAGTTGCAGATTTATACCATTTCCCTTACTTACGTTCCGTGTTCAAGATAAACGTTATTCTCCTGGAAAAATACAACTGTATGACAAATTTCTTCGCAATTTGAGGACCTAAAACATTTGAGACCAAAATCCAATTATTTTGCACTCCTTTGATGTTTCCTTGTAGTGAGGCTCCACACGAACTACAAATGCAACTACTTGCATTGCAGAATTCTACGACCGTAAAATGTTCTGAGAAATACGGGTGGGAATTATTTAAATCTTTGCGCTGCGTTGAATGTCCGAGATTACGTTTGTTTGCATCTAGTTTAATGGCAATCTTTGGCTCCACTTATATCTGGAACAAATATTTTCAAAAATGAACTACATTAAAAGTGAGTATCGCAGCAGCATAAATAACAATCACCTTGCTTATCTCTTGAGGCTGTGCGCTACATCTTTTGCACCAGATATTGAAGATGTTGTGAAACGTAAATCGTGCCAAAGTAGTCATCCTCAGAAACATCATGTGGGTTAATCAGGAGTAAAATATGAATGTGTGCACCTTTGATTCACTGTACGTAAGAATGACACCGCAGTTCCGCCACTGAAACTCAATAACCACGATAAATGCGTCATTCTGTCGCAACTGGTGAAAGGAGGTGATTTCAACCTCCCCTTTCCTGCTTGTTCTCGAGCACCGCTGGTACAGCATTTTTTCTCGTAAAGACATTACTTACATTAACAACTTTGTCGTAATACTGAGTTTAATGCACTACAGCCTGTAGGCATGTACCCCACCGAGTTACAATTGGTTGTTAAACCAAAGGAATTCCAGGTTCCGTCCCCTTAAATATTGATTCTTGAGGATACGTTGAGAAATATCCTTTCATGTTGGGTATAAAAGTATCAACATTCAGAAAACAGGCTGTAATTCCTTCCGCAGGTCGGGAACGACCATGTGCTAGACATGTTTAGAAACATCCTTTGATCTCTATGTGACATATGTACGATACATCTGATAATTTGCCATTCGTGCCGAAGTTTTCCCTGCCAAATTCCGCCACAAACGATGCTAATTGTGCTTATGGTTTTGATGTGTTATTCTTCTTTACTTTAGACACACTGCCACAGTAGCAGCGAATAAATGGAGCAGTCGTAACCAAACTGAGTGTTGTGAAACAAATGGTAGGAGTGTGTCCGTCACAGTACCTGGCGTCAATATATTGGTGTCATACATTTGAGGGACGTGTTCATGACATCAAAACAGTAAAAAAAAGTCAATATGTACATGGGTGTGAATATCAATCGTTTCGTTGTTGTAGGTCAAACAAGATGTATTCCATGAGTGAACAGACGGATATGCACTACACGTATGGCCGTGCAGACGGCAATGCAGCACGAGCACGTGAACTTTATGCAGAAAAGTACCCTGACAGGCCGTTACCGTGTGTAAGTACATTCGCACGAATTCACCAACGCTTGAGAGAAAATGGCATATTTGAGAGGAGTACTAGGGATGTTGGGGGACCAAGAGCGGTACGAGGCATTGAGCTTGAAGAACGAGTTCTTCGTGCTGTGGATGCAGACCCATCACAAAGCACAAGACATCTGGCTGTAAGGGAAAGAGTCATATGACTATCAGGAAAATGCTGCATGAAAATCTTCTGTACCCGTATCACCTTCAACCTGTGCAAGGATTAAATGAGGCGGACTTTGAGCCAAGAAGACGTTTCTGTCAACGCATGTTACAGCAGTGCACTGTGTTCATCAATTTCCTAGCCTGTATCTTATTCACGGATGAAGCTGTTTTACTCGCGACGGCATCTTCAATTTTCATAATACTCATAACTGGGCATTTGAAAATCCTAGTGAAGTACGACAGGACAACCATCAACTGAGGTTCTCTCTCAACGTCTGGGGTGGAATCATTCACGATCACCTTATTGGTCCCTACTTCTTCCCTCCGCGTCTGAATGGACAAACCTATCTCCAGTTTCTCAGAAATGAGAATTATCAGTTAAGTGATGCAACTCAGTTTCTCAAAAATGAGTTGTATCACTTAACTGATAATGTGCCTCTTGGACATCATCCAACGAATGTGGTTTTTACACGGTGGTGCTCCAGCTCATTTCAGTATGATAGTTCGTAAGTTTTTGAATGATGGATTTCCGCAAAGATGAATTGGTCGAGGGGGACACATTGCATGGCCTGCTCGGTCGCCTGAGTTGAATCCAATGGATTTCTTCGTCTGGGAACATTTGAAGTCTTGGTTCATGCGACTCCTGTACCTGATGTTGACATTTTGAGAGGACATATCCAAACTGGATTTGACCAAATACGAAACACCAAGAATTTTCAACAGAGTACGCCAGAGATGGAACGCAGGCTTACTGCATGCATCAAAGCAAGAGGAGGTCACTTCGAGCAATTTTTGTAACTTTCGATTTTGTGCTGTAACTCTGAAATAAATATTTTCAGACCCATGTCCATATGAACGTTTTTTACTGTTTTGATGTCAGGAACACGTCCCTCAATAAAGAACGCTCTGTATAGTCCGTGCGGTAAGACGATTGCTCTGTTTACTTCTAAAACACCTCTGCATGATTAGTATACATGGATCTATTGTTTTGTTTACTTCGAGCCACCATCAACGACTATGACTGTACCGTTCCTTTTGTTTCCACGTAATGACAATGCACAGTGAGCGAAAACGGGTGAGCTGTAAAAGTGAAAAGAGATTAGCGAGCGGTAAGACCTCCTTAAGGTCGAAATAAATATCTTCCAGTTTTATCTCCACCTCGCGGACGGAGAGAGGAAGTAGACAAAGCGAAGCTATATTTTATCTGTGGACGCAGACAAGGTGTTTTCCAAAAGTTGGAACACAATAAGCTCAGCAAGTGTGGCGGAAAGGGCTTATTGGAGAACTTCCAAATCACCATTAGGTAACGACTACATAAGGCAGATTTGTATGACATGAAACCTTTTGCGCGCGTGGTAATCCCCTCTGTTCCACTGTGAAAAATTCCTGGCCCCAAGCAGCGCTTTGAGAGCGCGGGGCTTACACCTAAGTGACTCAATTGATCCACAGCACAAGCCCTGTGTTCGGTTCTGGGAACATCTGTTACTCTGATATTGGAATTCTTCAACTTAAAGGGATGCAATGCTTCATATTATCCTTATTTCTGTTCTTCCTTTCCTTCATCCAGCACTCGCGGATCTGTAGCTTATAACCTCTTGTTTATTTGTCACTCAGTCAATTTTTACTTTCTCTGCCACTTACCTACAGTAACTAGAGAAAGTACTCCATTTCACTAAAAATATCCATATCGAGGTTTCGCCGGAAATACATGTTTTGTGCTCCTTAAACCCCCAAAAAGTATTTTTAAAAAAAATGTTCGTGTGCGTGTCTGTGTGCGCGACTCTGAACAATATAGTTCGAAAAAGAAATGCCAGATAAATACTAAAGTCCCAAAGATGGGACTTTACAGAAGTAAAGATAATAAAGAATATCTCGGAAATGGTTAACGCAACGAAATCTTTTATTTTATATAAATTGTGTGGAAAGGTAGAATGCATTCTTTGTGCAGTAAGATCTTGTCTGTCTCATATAGATTACCACTTATATAAGATTCCTTCCGAATAAACAGGACTTCAGACTATTGCCATAAAATTCAAGATATACATTTTATTTGTCATCTATTAAAATTCTGGCAGAGGAATTTTCTTAGAAATCTTCCCGTAGCATCCTTGGAAAATACCGAACTTAAATACCAAGTTTGTGTTTAACCGACTTTTCGTTTTTGAGTTATGCTGTTCACAGACACATAAGCATATGAACATAGACACACATAAAAACACACAAACACACGTATAAACACACACAGACACACGTATTAACACACACAAACACAGTATAAACACACACAAACACACGTATTAACACACACAAACACACGTATTAACACACACAAACACACGTATAAACACACACAAACACACATATAAACACACACAAACACACATATAAACACACACAAAAACACGTATAAACTCACACAAACACACATATAACACACACAGACACACGTATAAACACACAAACACACATATAAAAGCACAAACACACGTATAAACACACAAACACACATATAAACACACAAACACTCGTTTAAACACACGTATAAATACACACACGGACAGACATAAACACAAAGACACACATATAAACACACAGACACACAAATACACATGGAATTGTTTCTAAAAAAAAATCTCATGTGTTGCACTCACATGACTTTCTCTACTCTTGTACAAACTATTTTTACAAACGCTTATTTTCCATATACTTCATGTTAATCAAGATAAACATTTGCAGACTCTATCTTATTGCTAATTTTCTTGTAGATGTAAGGGAAATATGGTAGGCTTTAAGCTATAGTTGTTTTAAGAGCTGGTTGCTATGTGGAGTATTCCATTCTCTTTGCATGTCCAGGACATAAAAAAATGAATAACGAATTCCCATTTGAGAAAAAGTATTGGAAAATTTAAGGGAATAACAAGCAATATCTCGAAAATGGTTCACTAAAAAAAACAAAAAAAAAACGTATATGACATAAACTGTGTATTTTAACGCAATCTACATTTTTTGTGTAGTAAAATTTTGTCTATCTCTTATGGTTTACCAGTTATGCAAACGTCGTTCACAATTAAGAATACTTTTGGAGACATTCCCAGAAAATTCAAGATATGCATTTTATTTGTCATGAAAATATCTTAAACATATGATATTTTAATCGAAATCGCAAGAGCCATTTTTGAGAAAATTAAAATTTTCGAAAAATGTTCCATGTAAAGCGTAATCTGGGGTGGGGTATTTTCTTGAAAACCTTCGTGTCGCATCTCTGGAAGATACTGAAACTAAATCCCAAGTTTGGTATTTATCCGACTGTTCGTTTCTGAGTTATGCTGTTCACAGGCAGACACACAGACACACACACAGACATGTTTCCAGAGATGCTTTTTTTGGATTCAGGGGGTCTCAAAACATATATTTCCGGTGAAATCTCGGTATCGAATTTTTGGTTGGAATACAATACTTCCCCTACTTACTATACGTAGTAGAGAAAGTAATAATTTATTTGTTTATTTATTCAGGGGTCCAAAGTGTATTTCCGGCAAAATCTCAATGTCTAATTTTTGAGTGGAATATACTGCTTCCTCTACCTAAGATAGGTAGGTGGCAGAGAAAGTAAAACTGCAGTTTTCGGTCAGTCAACCGATACACCTCATTTTACCTCCTTTCAACTTGATATGAACTACGTACAGGTAACTTTGGCGAATACCTTATTTGCTTATACACGTCGTATTTATACAGAATTTGTTCCACAAAAGTGAACTTGCTTGTTAAATATTGCAGCAAACATTTCCTGTTTCCGAGATTCTCGTGCTCCATTAAACATGAAAATACTCTGTTATCATGCAAGTAAAGAAAGATGAAACATAGTTGTAGATAAAAGCGATTGACCCACGTAACCTCAAAGTTGCCTGAGAGTAATAACAGACACGTGAGCGTATAACAGTCACGATTTCCAGCTACCTACTTTCTCCGTGCTGCCAACCACCTTGTTTACATCACTGCTCAAACGCTGTCTTCAGCTTTTCCAAATAAAGGTCTTCTGAATTAGCAAAATGTGACTGTTTCAAATGCTGTGGGAAATCAGGCATTTTATTTAACAGCACACTAAAAGTCCTATACCACCTATCTGCTAAATTATCTCACAAATTGTTTAAAATGACAGACTGTCTTCTTCGTTCACTGTTCTACTTTCATACGATATATTCGTTCATAAGGAAGAATTGTTTTCTTCATTACACATTTTTATTAAAATTCATCAGCAATTAATTTTTCAAAACTATAACTAGCCGAATTATTAACATTAATAAGTAGTAGCAGCAGCAGCAGTAGAATTGAGGTGTCGTGTTTATAGGATGTAGGGTATGCATTAGAGGGGACACCTCGCGCATGGCACCCCGAGGAAGAAGGGATGCAGTGAAGGAACCACAGGAGGCTACAGTCCGCAGACACGAGCGGAAGTCTAACATTTCCAGACTCGAAGTCCCGTCCCAATACTGGAGCTGCCTAGGAGAGCGAGATGAACAACCCATAGGCCAAGCAGCCCTCTAGTGACCACGGGGAGTACTCTTTCCTTTGAGCAAGCATTTGCGCCAACTGCCCGGCACCGCCCGAAACGTAGATGCACACCTGAAACTGAGAACGAAACGGAATGAAAGGGAAATCATGGAGAGGAAACCGTAGTAGATGAGAAACAACCCAGAATTTGCATACGGCCAGGAAAAAAAGCGAAACACCCAAGTTCAGAGTGGACAGACGACAGGAATCAAACCCGGGACCGCACAGATCCGAGCCCCTTACGTTACCGCGGGGCCAACTTGCTGAGTAGTTGTGTTGATCAAAGCAAAAGGTAATTTAGTTATCTTGAATATATCCTGAGAAAACAAATTCCCTTATTTCAGACCCTGTTATTCAGAGAAAAAACTGTTCAAAGCAAAAATGGAATAAACAAAAATCATACATATACACTGCCGTTTGTGAAAATTGCAACACCAAGAAAGAATTTCCCGAATAACTCCAAACTTGGTGGAAGAGTGTGCAAGCAATAAGTGATTAGGTTTGCAGAGAGATGGGGTACAGGTAGGCCGAGCAGAGCCTTGTGTGCATAGCCATAACGGACCGTACAGCTTCATCCACAGTGTTGGCTCGACGCTCGAGCACTGCAACAGGTGTGAACTTGTCTGCATCAACGGTTCGTCGCCGTCTGCTGCAGGTTGGACTGGTTGCATGCACGCCATTACGTCGGCTTCGATTGTTCAGAAACCACAAGCTCCTCCGACTGCAATGGGCTCGTAAACACCGCCACTGGGGTGCTGAGTGGCAAAATGCAGTCTTTTCAGACGAGTCCCGCTTCAACGTGTCCTACAGTGATTGCCGCATACGTGTCCGGCGGTACCGTGGTGAGCGAAACCTGGAGGGCTGTATTGTTGAGCGACAATGCGGGCAAACACCAGGTGTGATGGTTTGGGGCGCCATTGGTTACAACAACCGATCTCACCTCCTACGAATTCATGGCTCTTTGAACAGCAACCGGTACCTAACGGTGGTTGTAGAGCCTGAGGTACTCCCCCTGCTTCAGACATCTCCATAGGCCACATTTCAACAAGACAATGCCCGGCCACATATTGCGAGCAATTTACAAGCCTTCATCGAAGAGCAGCGAGTACCATTGCTTCCCTGGCCTGCACGTTTGCCTGATATGTCGCCCATCGAACATGTCTGGGAAATGGTTGGTCGATATCTGGTGCGTCATAGTCCTCCAGTAACCAGTTTCACGGATTTGTGGGCTCGAATACAAACTGCATGGAGGGAAATCCCTCGGGAACTTATTCAGAACCTTTTTGATTCAATGCCACGGCGTATAGCAGCTCTAATTTCAGCCCATGGAGGCCACACCAAATACTGAATATTAGGGCTCAAAGGACATGTATAGATTTGAAAAGTGTATCATTTGTTACTTGTCATGTACCTAATCTGTGGTATTAAACTCATGCGTTTCCTTCTTGGTGTTGAAATTTTCACAGACATTATACCAGGTGAGTCAGCTGGCCCTAGGTATTCGAATCTATGCATCCCGCAGTTTATAGTCTAATGTAAAAACATTGTACCTTTTAGCAAACAAACTATTATTGTAGCTCTGGTCTTCTATTCCGTACTATACGCAACCACCATTAATGATTAAAGACCTGAATGAGAACCAAAGAGTTGCGAAAGCATATTCATGGATATAATGCTTGCAAGGAGATAGAGGAATGTTTTCCCGAAGAGCGGGATAAACTACGTGGGTTCTGGTGCGGAAGTGTGGTGAAGCAAAGGTTAGCTACGGAGGTTCGAATCAATGCAAACATAAAATTGTTTTGGTTCTTTTCTCTCTCCCTCTCCTTGTGTTTATTTTCTGTATTTTAGTGTACTAATTTATTTCTTTTTGTTACTGGCTCTCCTGTGAGGCAAAGACATAAGAATTACAATCAGATAATTGTGTATCATGTTTACCCCAATAATCTGTACCGTATCTGGTGTTGTAAACTGTGTCACATAGTTAGCTTTCATTCTTTTGGGCGCATATCGACGATATTAAATTTAACAGTTTTTGTTTCATGTTTAAATCCTATGTTTAACTTCTTCTATTCACAAAGGAGTTGTAAATGTGCTAAGTACACGGGTAAACAGAGTAATAAATTGTTAAAGAGCGTGGATTTCATCAAGGAAATAAATGTTCAAAATGACGACCCCCTTCATCAATGCACATTTTTGTACGTTGCCGGAGAGTCCTTCTTGCATGCTGTAACATGCACGGTGTAATCTGCCTGCATTCTTCACGTATGAGTATGTCCGTATATGATTTGGGCGGTGGAAAACATGAGGATTATTCTATTTTGTACACGCTTATAATTTTATCAAAAATGTTGTTTATATCATAATATCAAATTATAGGCCCAAAGAGATAAAACAGAAGGTAATAAAAAGTTTGAAATTCATCCGAAGGATTTTAACCCGAATTAAAGTGGCACGGTGTTAAAGCAACCATGATAATACCATTCGGCCAATGCTACCTTGCGAGCTGAGGTTCCTATACGAATTAGTAATCGCAGAATTAGACCTCACCTCGAATCCTTACATGCTTTTTGCAGCTTGATACAGTTTTTGAGTTCGGTTTGGTAGTTTTAATTCAAACAAATAAACTGCATTAGCAATTACAATTACTGTATGATCTGAAATACGCCATAGTTTGTGACATAAGTGAAATTATCTACCTAATACTTAGCATTTTTGACAAGGCTGTACATCGTTGACTGACGACTTAAATCCAATTGGTTGCACTGCGTAGATCTGCCATTTTGTTTTCAAATGGTTTTGTCAACCGATGCATGTGACAGGTTGGTCCTTCAGGGGCGTTTTCAAAGGGGTGTATGGATGTATGCTAAAGAGTAAAAGCTTGTAAAATTGGCTAAAATTGCTAATGCAGCTCTCAGTGTCAGGATGGGATGTTTTTTGCATTGACATACATAGCGATTACATTCTGTCCCGTAAAACACTTATGCACTGAGTTATCTTCCCTCCTCTATAAAGTGTTACGCTAATCAGCCATTAGAAGGCATTCAAGAAAGGCGTAAGTCACCTATGTCGCTTAGCACGTTGCATAAATTGAAAAATAAATAGGTTTAGCTGACTCACCTGGTACATATTATAAAGAAAAAGTATTACTTTGCTTGAACGCTGCCATTCTTAAAAGTATACTACCGATTTTTAGAACAAGCCTGCCTCTAACAGTTGAGATAAATTATACCTCTCTCCCCAAAGAGTACATTTAAGGACTTGTAATTTTTTTGTATCAAGCGATGCAGAATTCAGAGTACAAAATGGCAGATGGAGTACGAATTAAAAAAAACATTTAAAATATAAGTATTCTGACTACAATAATAAAATAAATACAAAATTAATGAAGAAATTCCAATTTATAAAAAAAATAAAATGAAGCACAGACAAAATCCCTCATCCCAAACTACCGTTACATAAAACATTTTTCGAGATTCTTCTTTTTTTCAAAATTGACATTACTGATTTTGGTTAAATGACAAACAAAATGTATATCTTGAATTTTCTGGAATAACCTGTGAAGACCTCTTCATTCAGAAGGAATTTTGTATAATCTTGTATAACAGTAAAACCAGAAGGTGTACACAAAATCTTACTCCCAAAACAAATAGCTCTCTTTAAAATACACAATTTATTTCAAACAACCTTTATTGTGGCATCAATCATTTCCGAGATATCCCTTATTATTGTTCAATACTTTCGTCATTTTTTGAAGTGCTATCGTCATTCAGCTGTTTCTCGCGATGTAATAAAAAGAGCGAGCCGCCTTTAAACATTTAAGCATCGCTTTGGTTTCCTGCATTCCCTTTGTGCCTACAACGAAATTTCTAATGGAACTAATTCTACACACGTTTATTCCGATAACATGAAGTGATTCATGCAAAGAGCATGGAATTTCAAAAGCATTACACAGACACACGCTTTTTAAAAATCTGACTATCTTACTGTATTCTTCTTATACCTACAACGAAATGTGTAATGAAAGTTTATGTGTATTAACAAGAAGTAGGTAGAAGAACAAGGTTTTGTAAGAATAGTTTATAGAAGACTGTGTAGAGAAAGTCGTGTGAAAACAACGCATCAAAAAATGTTAAAGTGTCGCTGTTGAGGTATTTCTTGGAAACAGCATTGAATTTGAAGACCAGTACATAGCGACCCGCTTTTAAACATTTGATTATTGCTATTCCCCTTGTAACTATAACGAAATGTGTAATGTAGCTATTTCTGCAAACGTTTCTCGCAGTTACGTTGAGGTAGGTAGAAGAGCAAGCTTTAAAAAGGAAACCTCCCTAAGCCCAAGATGTCTTTTTGTACTATCATTCTTTTGTTTACCTACCTATGTGACAGTATGTTTCGTATTTAATATCTCTGTGAGTGCTGGTTGTTTCTGTGAAATTAAGCTACAAGAAAGAAAGCGAAAAAAAATGAAAAATCGGTGTAATTTCTTAATGAAGAAAATGTAAAGGGAGGAGGGAGGAAAACAACCTAGAATTACGAATAGGACGCCGAGAATAAAATTAAAAAAAATAAGCTGCTGAGAAAACAATAAGAAAATAACAGCAAACCAAGACAAAGAATGTAAAGAAATAAAAATAAGAAGAATGCAAGAAAGATGGCAAAGAATGATAAAGCTAAAGAAAACAATACTCAGAAAATGAACGTTACGAGTAGATAAGATCACTGAGGACGGTAGAGGAACAAAAGGTAAGCGGGGAGAAGAATGCGAGAACAAGCAAATACTTATACGAAGAAGATGATTAAAAAATATCAAGGAAACTGAAAAATGGTAATTAAGAATAACGAAGAGTGAATATCTATGGGAAGCAGAAGAACGGAATTGCTAACAGAAACGCGTATATGCATATGCTCAGGTTGGGAGTGAGCGTGCTTGGTTTTCTTACGGTTGGCCAAGAATGGAGAGAACAAAGTCATAAGATTCCCAAAAATACGTAGCCTATGTTATAAACCTGTGAAGTTTTTGGATTTTTTTGGTTTATCCATCCCATACTTATATACACTGCCGTTTGTAAAAATTGCAACACCAAGAAGGAAACGCATGAATTTAATAGCACAGATTAGGTACATGACAAGTAACAAATGATAAACTTTTCAAATCTATACATGACCTCTGAGCCCTAATATTCAGTATTTGGTGTGACCTCCATGCGCTGCAATTAGAGCTGCTATACGCCGTGGCATTGAATCAAAATGGTTCTGAATAAGTTCCTGAGGGATTTCCCTCCACGCAGTTTGTATTCGAGCCCACAAATCCGTGACACTGGTTACTGGAGCACCGTGACGCACCAGGTGCCGACCAACCATATCCCAGACATGTTCGATGGGCGACATGTCAGGCGAACGTGCAGGGCAGGGAAGCAATGGTACCCGTGGCTCTTCGAAGAAGGCTTGTACATTCCTCGCAATATGTGGCCGGGCATTGTCCTGTTGAAATGTAAACTGTGGAGATACCTGAAGCAGGGGGAGTACCTCAGGCTCTACAATCAGCGTTAGGTGCCTGTTGCTGTTCAAAGTGCCCTCAATTCGTAGGAGGCGAGATCGGTTGTTGTAACCAATGTCGCTCCAAACCATCACACCTGCTGTTTGTCCGCTATGCCCCTCAACAATGCAGCCTTCCGCTCGCCACGGTACCGCCGGACACGTATTCGGCAATCGCTGTAGAACACGTTGAAGTAGGATTCGTCCGAAAAGACTACATTTTACCACTCAGCACCCCAGTGACGGTGTTCACGTGCCCATTGCAGTCGGAGGAGCTTGTGGTTTTTGGACAATGGAAGCCGACGTAATGGCATACATATAACCAGTCCAACCTGTCGCAGACGGCGACTAACCGTTGATGCAGACAAGTTCGCAGCTTTTGCAGTGCTCCAGCGTCTAGCTAACACTGGATGAAGCTGTACGGTCCGTTATGGCCATGCGGACAAGATGACGGTCATCCCGTGCTGTAGTTATGTTCCGTTGCCCAGTACCCGCTCTTCGCTGCGTACGGCCTTCATCTATCCACTGCTTCCACACACGCATCACTGTCGTAGCAGCATGCCCTATGCGAGAAATGTCACGGTATGACAAACCCGCTTCCCGGAGACCGATCATTCTGCCCCGTTCCAACTCACTCGCATGCCGATATGGCTGCCTTTGACTCGACGAGGCATACTGGCATCCACTTTATTGTTTCCACGTTGTTCGACAACTCTGCGCTGACTACACTGACCTTGTCGGACCGATACGAGAGGGCTCTGCTCGGCCTAGTGTACCTCATCTCTCTGCAAACCTAATCACTTATTGCTTGCACACTCTTCTACGCTTCCACAAGGTTTGGAGTTATTCGGGAAATTCTTTCTTGTTGTTGCAATTTTCACAATTGGCAGGGTATATCGTATTCACATGACATTCTACTCACTCTTCTATAAACTATTGATACAGAAGCAAATAATCTTTCTTTCACACAAGCCGTGTGTAGGAGAAGGTTGAAAAGTTAAAATAAGATTGAAAAATTCAATGCCATAGCTGGGATTTCAAATACGGATCTTCCGGTAGTTCTAACCAACTGAGCTCTACCATTACAACATGCCAGCGGTTAGAAAAAATCTTTAAAACATGAATTATTTTGCTACACATGGTACTCCTAGTGTGATTCCCAAACCAGTTTAGATACCCCTGTCACAGACACCTTAACGTAATCGATTCGAATACTCATTAAGGTGACGAAATGGACCGGCCATCCATTGAAAGCCGAACGTCGTGAGTTCGAACCCCAGCAACATATTTCAAATGTGCTTGTGCTAAGGGATGGGGAGCGCCCACGTAAAATAACCGGTGTGATGGTACGCGTGCACGATAACGGGGTTACATTTGACTGCAGTTGCATGGATTTAGCTTTTTGTTAAAAAAACCTACAATAATACCGAAATAAATTTATTCTTATGAATCAAAATAGGTGCAAATACTTAAATTTTATTGTTATATGCCAGAATAGCGTGCAATTAACAGAAAAGACTGTTAGTATATTCTAAAACTTTAAGTTTTTAAAGAGCGGGTCGTTTCGTGATGGCGTTAACTTATCGTTTTATCTAAAGCATTTGAAAATACAAACTAATAACAGAGAATATCTCGAAAATTGTTAAGTTACAAACATTTTATTTGACATAAATGCTGAGTATTTTTAAGACACCTGCATTTTTTATATATTTTTTACGGTTTACAACTTATATAAAATCATTGAGAATGAAAACGACTTCAGAGGCTATTCCCAGAAAATAAAGATATACATTTTATTTGTCATGAAAATATCTTAAATATGTGGTATTTTAGTCAAAATGTTTAGAGGAATTTTTGAAAAAATTAAAAATTCTGAAAACATTCCATGTAAAGCATAGTTTGTGGTGGGAGTGTTTCTTAAAAATCCTGGTGTCGCATCTTTGGAATATATTGAACTTAAATACCAAGTTTGATGTCTAAGCTTACTTTTGTTATTTCAATGACTTGAGTTATGCTCTTCAAAGACACATACACACAAAGAACGTTTTTCTAGAATCCTCTTTTTTATTCTGAGGACCTCCAAACGTGTATATCAGTGAACACTCGGTATCCAAATTTTGGGTGGAATATCATGGTTAGACTACTTAATACACTGTGAATCAGTTCAGTTTTTTAACTCTCATTGTTCTCAATATTACTGTTCTAAGTTCTTATCCGTTCAGCTTCACTGTGAGTTCACTTCAATCAGGTGAACTAGTTCATTTCTCCGTCAGTTCAATTCCTTTGTGACGTAGCCTCTTCACACCAGACGGTTCATTTCACCCGGGAGTCGAATACTAGTCCCTCCACAACCGTCGTTACACGGTAACTCTCGCTGCACGTCACAGAGCCTTCACCAACTCGCTCTCAATGTTGAAAGGGAAACTCACCCGCCAACCTCCTCGCTCACCGACTGGCCAGCGCGACTCACTCTACTGTCGGCATTCCTCAGCTCGCGACTCGACTCGCGACTGACTCCACTGGAGCTGACTCGCTTTCAACTCGCGACTGACTGACTACCTTTTTTTCGAGTAGAGGAGAAAATTATTTAGTCACTACCCCAGCTCCGATGGGAGTCGGTACTGAGAGTGTGGGACTCACCAATAGTCGGCATACTCACTAAAAACTCCTCCACCGGAAGGAAAATGGAAGAAGGAAAAAGAGTAATTCAGGAATGATAGTGCGGCTGAACCGCTGTTGCACCAGCGTATTCAAGGTAGGGATGTATTGGCCGGCCACGAGGGCCTAAGCCAGGTGAAGGTAAGGTGCCAGGACGCAAGCATGACCGAGGCCTACCTGCGCCCTTGGAAATTCAGGGTGTGTGGTATGTATAGGAAGTGTAATGTCAGGTTGTAGAGGAAGTAGTTCGGTGTGATTACGCTAGCGGCCAAACCGACCACCGCGAGTCTTTGAAGCCGGAAGCTGTGGCTGAATATCGGCGTCGGAAGTGTTTCGTCCAGCATCATCTGAACAGCTGCCACCTCTTCCTTGATGTACTTTCTGATTGTTGTGGTTATGTAAGACACTTTCTCCGTCAGCATCACTGAGTTGATGAGCGGAAACCTCATGGGTTGATGCGTGTCAGGGTTGATATCTAACCGGATTTCGGAGACATTCTCCTCCAGGGAGGTGCAGCAGTTCCTGCTGTATGTCCTCCAACTTCTAGAGCAGCACAGGGGCAGCATCGGATGTGACGTGCGGCATCTGAGCCTGAGGAGCCGATGTGAAAGTCTGAGTCGTTGAAGCTCGGTGTGGGTGCAGTGCGCACGCGGCCTGGCCGGTGTAGTGGTCCTGGTCTCCACAAGAGGCGCAGAAGCGACGGCGATGTGTGAGGTCCTGTGCCCTACAGTCGGCGGTGAGTGACTCATTCCCGCATTAATGGCAGCGGGGAGCGGCATCATAGGCGGTGGCGAGATGACCGTACTGGCAGCAGCGGCGGCATGGCATATGGCGAACACTGCGGTTAGCCTTAAGCGGCAGGGTTTGCCCTTAAAAGGGCAGCCCTGCGCCCAAAGCAGTCAAGTAATCGCCCTCCTCCAGGAATTCCAATCTAACCAGCGGTGTAGGACCTCGTTCGTTCCTGATCCTCGTGGCTCTCTGGCCGTAGACGGCCAGAAGCGCTGTGCGGCGTTGAGGAGCAGGGTTGCCGAGGGTTGGCGATGCACACCTCGGACAACGGCGGAGAAGCGAATTGCGGTGTGCGGTAGGTTGAGCTTGCGGGAAGATCTTGTTCGGCTGCGTAGTTATCTTCCTTTCCCTTTCGGGAGGGAAGCTTGGCAGCTGCGGAGCTGGTAGTCTTTTTCTTCCCCATGTTGACTGCTTGAGAGCTCGAAGCGAAGTCTGATTTACCGGGAGAGCGCTCGCTCATATAGGCAGCGGAGACTTCCACAGAAGGTCCTCGAACCTTCTAGAACTATTTCGACACACTTTCTGGAGGAAGGGGAGGTAAAGCTTCCAGAAAGTTCCAGTTATGTTCCAATAACGCGCCGAATGTTTGCGCTGGCAAGCGGCGTTATCCCTGTTTACCCGGACCGATCGGCGCCGATCTCCTGATAAGCTTGGGCAATAGCTGCTGCGTGTAGGGATAGTAATAGGTTCGAAAGTTGAGAAAGTTGCAAGCAGGGGAAGTATTATATTCCACCCAAATATTTGATACCGAAATTTCACCGGAAATACATATTTAGAGGCCCCCTGAATCACCCAAAACACTTTTTAGAAAAAGATCTGTGTGTGTGTGTGTGTCTCTGTACAGCATAACTCAAAAACGAAAAGTCGTATGAATACCAAACTTGATATTTAGGTTCAGTATCTTTCAAGGATGCAACATTAAGATTTTCAAAAAATTCCCCCACCCCACACTGCCCTAGACATTGGACATTTTTCTAAAATTTTTATTTTCTTAAAAATGGTTCCAATGATTTTGATTCAGATATGTATTAAAGACATTTTCATAACAAATAAAATGTACATCTTTAATTTTTTCGGAATGTTTCCAAAAGTGCCCTTTATTCTGAATGGCTTTTAATAACGGGTAAACCGTAAGACACAGAAAATCTACATAGAAAATCTAGAGCTCGTTAAAACACAGTTTATTCATTTACGTTTTTTGTGCAGGGACCCATTTCCGAAATATTCCTTGTTATTTGTTTGAATTTTCCAATACTTATACTTTTTCTCAAATGGGAATTCGTTATTCGTTTTTTATGTCCTGGACATACAAAGGGAAGGGATTGCTCCACATAGCAACCAGCTCTTAAAACATTTGACTATTGCTTAAAGTCTACCATATTCCCCGTGCACCTGCAAATGTTTATCTCAATTAACATTAAGTAGATGGAGAATAAGCGTTTGTAAAAATGGTTTGTACAAGATTAGAAACAGACATGCGAGTGCAAACATCAGATTTTTTAACGAGTGACCAAAAGGAGGTCCAGAATAGTAGTTATACGTTGATTTTAGGTCACTAGAGGACAGAAATTTGGGTTCTATTTCCCCTTTTTATCCCATTTAGGTCTTAATGGCCACAACCTTCGTTGTTTTAGATTTCCCTCTTGTTTCTCAATTTGAGCAGACCAGAATGATATATACAGATTAAAATAGTCTGAAAAATATGACTAAGGGGAAGCATTTTATTTCTAACGTTTTTTGCACTGTATACTTAACAACACCAGAATTTTGTATTTCTTAAGCAAAAATGTTCAACTGCATTTCAAAGAATAACATTTGTATGTTACCTGACAAACAGCAATGTCTCACTGCAATATGTATGTACGAAGTGTCCATAAATAACACAATTTGGGGGAAAATGACACACATTTTAATACTGGCTCTATAATGATTTTGATTGTAATGTCAAGCTTTGTATTCTTTGTTTAAATTTTTAATTAATTTATATCACATTTTAGTAACTTGTTCACTTATTACATCCTTTTAGGATTTTTTGGGTATTTTAATGGCATTGTATAGATCCTTAACTTCCAAGCCCTATTAATAAATTTTCGCAAGAATAATTTGTACAAGAAGTCATACACGATGAGTTTAAAGTCCACCGACAAACTTCGGGGGTGGGGGTGACTCTTGACTGGAAATGCAACACAAAGCTTCATATCACCTTATGCCCGGAAATGTGTAGTTTCCACGTCAGATGGCAGTGTGCGTTTTGTGTGTTGCAATAAGCACGTAGAAGCACAATGGTCCAGCATTCATACAGAAACAAGCCGAGATGGTGGTTGTGTATGGCCAAGCAGGTGAAAACGGTCGAGAGACAGCACGGGTGTACCGAGCCACGTGCCCTGACAGATAGCATCACCCACATTACACAACATTTGGAGCCATTTTTCGGCGTTTGTGGGAGCATAAGTCCTTTGAGACAGGCGAACGTTCAGGACGGCCGTGGACTGTACCTACACCAGATGTGGAGGAACATATTCTCCATGACATTGAGAACAACCCTAGTACAAGCTCCAGACAACTGGCCCGCCAACATGGACGGTTATCTGTATCCTAATGACAACGCTAGTATATTTATCATCTCTAACGTGTGCAGGATTATCACCGGCGGGTTTTCCTCCACCGGAAAGATTCTATGGCTGTTTGTGCAACAGGCCATCACCATTATGGGATTTCTGTCTTCAGTTCACTTCAACGATGAAGTGACCTTTGGTAGATATGACACCATTAACCTGCATAATCGTCATCTGTGGGCTACAAAAAATCCTCACGGAATTGTTGAAGCGTCCTATCAGCAGCGGTCCAGCATCAATGTTTCGGCATCAATTATTGGCGACGGCCTACTTGCACCAGTTCTTCCACAACGCCTGGACGGAGAAACGTATCTGGACTTCCTGTAAAACACTCTGCAGCCATTGCTACAGAATATGCCTTTGGGAATACGACAGGCAATGCGGCTACAACACGATGGAACGCCAGCCCACTTCCGCATTAATGTTCGTCGAAACCTCAACAACATCTCGCATAGGACGTGGAGGCCTTGTTGCATGCCTGCTCGATACCGACTTAACCCCCAAGCACTGTGTAATGTGAGCATGTTGCTGATGTTCAAACACTTCAACACGTGTCCATGTAGCTTCTCACGATTTTTGGACACAGCCTGGAGCATTCGAATGAGCGAGAAATCCAAGAACGACGTGTGAACGCATGCATTGCATCCCATAGAGACCACTTTGAAAATTTGATGTGAAATGGATGAGATTCAGTCCATGTACTGTGTGCCAGGGCTCCTTGTTTGATGTCGTTCTTCGTGCCATCTACCGTGCAAACTATACATTTCCGGACACAAGGTAATATGAACTTTTGTGCTCCATTTACAATCAGGAATCACCCCCTGAAGTTTGTCGGTGAACAACAAACTCATCCTGTATACAAATACAGTATAGATACAGGTTATTATTCCACGGAGGAAGACACCTCGCGCACTGCGACCTGCATATATCTATTGTGACTACCATTCTTCAGGGGGAAGCGGTGAGGTGAAGGAAACAGGAGGCTACAGGCCACAGAGACGCGCGGAAGACTAACATGTCCAAGCTTGCAGACCCGTCCCCTACTGTAGGCGCCGAGAGAGGGCGATGAACGACCCACCAATCAAACATTCTTCTGGTGTCCACGGGGAATATATTTCCATTGAGCAAACATCCGCGCCATCTGTCCGCATCACCATACGAAACCTGAAGGGTGGGAAGGAAACGAAATGAAGGGAAATTATGGGAAAGAAATCGTGTTAGAACAGTATTCACCTGCTGACCCTGAGAAAGCATAAAAAAACCAATGGGTCAGAGTTGGTGGCCGCAGGCGATCGAATGCGCACATTACCTCGCTCGGTAAGATATACGATAGTGGGTAGAGAAGGTCGTGTGAATGTAGGGATTTAACACTTCAATTGAATGAAGTTTGGCATACGCATGCAGGTGGCAAAGGGTTAATCAGATAATAACAGCGGGCGTTTCAGTAAAGAAAGAGAGACAGAGATTACGACAATAGCTAGTTAATCTGGTGTTTACACCCACATCAACATCCACGGTCCAGTGGCGACACTAAACACTTGTTTTCCGATAGTTGCAATGAAATCTGATACGACGGCACGATGAGATGGAGGCGGCAACTCCGTCAAATTAACTTCATCTTTTGCTCTCCGCCCAACCCTTATGAGTTTTAATTAACATCTGTAATTACACTGCCTTCTGTTCGCCTTTCCCCTTTTCTTCTCATTCTCGGGATCTCACTTCGCACCAGAATTAGCAAATATAATGTGCCTAGGATTATTTCCACTGTTCATTCCAAAGCCATGTATGGATTAATCTTGTAGGAAAGAATCCCTGTACGTTCTTTTGCTCACGGAGAATCTTAGAGGCTTTCCAAACAGATCAATCTGCTGTCTCTGGAACAGCTTAGTACGACACCATTTGACAACCCATTTCTAAAACTCTTCTTCCCTAATTAGCTTAAGTAGGCCAGTTGAACCTCGTCAACAAATTAATGTTACATAGAGTTACGAGGTTCTAGAATTTTGTATATGGTTCCAGGAGGTTCTAGAATTTTGCATATATTCCTAAGAAATTCTAGAATGTTTCATGTACTACTAAGAGGTTTTAGAATGTTCCATAGAGTCACAAGAAGTTCTATAATGTTGACATAGTCCTAAGTTGATCTATAATGTTCCACATAGATCCACAAGTTCCTAGAATGTTCAGTATCGTTCTAATAGGTTCTAGAATGTTCCATATTTTAGAGTTACAGGGAGTTCTAGAATGTTCTATATAGATTCAGAAGATTCTAGAATATCCATATAGCCCCAGAATATTCTGTAATATTCCTTATAGACTCAAGAGGTTCTAGAATGCTGCATATAGTCTCAGAAGATATATAGCCAAAGAATATTCTGTAATGTTCCATACAGACTCAGTAAGTTCTAGAATGTTCATATAATCCAGAAGGTTCCAAATTATCGATATAGACCCAGAAGGTTCTAAAATGTTCCATAGGTCCAGAAGATTCTAGAATATCGATAGAGCCTCATAAATTAGGAGATTTTAAAATGTTCTATATAACCTCAGAAGATAGAATATCCATATAGCCCCAGATTATCCTATAATACTCCATATAGGCTCAGGAGCTTCTAGAATGTTCCATATAGGCTCAGGAGGTTCTAGAATGTTCCATATAGGCTCAGGAGGTTCTAGAATGTTCCATATAGGCTCAGGAGGTTTCAGAATGCTCCATATAGGCTCAGGAGTTTCTAGAATGCTTCATATAGGCTCAGGAGGTTTCAGAATGCTTCATATAGGCTCAGGAGGTTTCAGAATGCTCCATATAGGCTCAGGAGTTTCTAGAATGCTTCATATAGGCTCAGAAGGTTTCAGAATGCTTCATATAGGCTCAGGAGGTTTCAGAATGCTCCATATAGGCTCAGGAGGTTTCAGAATGCTCCATATAGGCTCAGGAGGTTTCAGTATGCTCCATATAGGCTCAGGAATTTCTAGAATGCTTCATATAGGCTCAAGAGGTTTCAGAATGCTTCATATAGGCTCAGGAGTTTTCAGAATGCTCCATATAGGCTCAGGAGGTTTCCGAATGCTCCATATAGGCTCAGGAGTTTCTAGAATGCTTCATATAGGCTCAGGAGGTTTCAGAATGCTCCATATAGGCTCAGGAGGTTTCAGAATGCTCCATATAGGCTCAGAAGTTTCTAGAATGCTTCATATAGGCTCAGGAGGTTCTAGAATGTTCCATATAGACTCACGGGATTCTAGAATGTTCCATATAGCGTCAGGAGGTTCTATAGATAGAATGCTGCATACAGACCAAGAAGATCTGGTCCCGGAAGGGTCTATGACGTTCCACATAGACCCAAGAGGTTCTACAATGTTCCATATGGTTCCAGGAGGTTCTATAGGTAGAATGCTGCATACAGACCAAGCAGAGCTAGTCCCAGAAGGTTCTATAATCTTTGCGTATATACACAGGAGGTTGTAGGGTGTTCCATGTAGTCCCAAAAATTCCATAAATAGAATGTTGCATACACACCAAGAAGATCTAGTTCCAGGAGGTTCTTTAATGTTTCATAAAGATCCAGGAAGTTCTAGAATGCTCTATACAGTTCCATAAGGTTCTATAATTTTACACGTAGACCAAGGAGGATATAGAATGTTCCATATAGTCTCAGTAGATTGTAAAATGTTTCATATAGTCCCAGTATGTTGTAAAATATTCCATGTAGTTCCAGGAATTCTATAAATAGAATGTTGCATAAAGACAAAGAAGATCTAATCCTATAAGGTTTTATGATGTTGCATATAGACCTTGAAGTTTTAGAACGTTCTATATAGTCGCAGGAGATTGTATAGACAGAATGTTGCATACAGACCAAGACGGTCTAGTCCCAGAAGGTTCTATAATGTTGCATATAGACCCTGAAGTTTTAGAATGTTCCACATAGTCGTAGGAGATTCTACAGACAGAATGCTGCACAAAGACCAAACAGATCTAATCCCAGAAGGTTCTATAATGTTACATATAGATCCAGGAGGTTGTAGAATGTTCCGTATAGTTCCAGACGGTTTCTATAATGTTCCACAGAGACTCATAAGCTTCTTGAATATTCCATATAGTGCTAAGAGGTTCTAGAATATTCCATACAGTCCTAATGTTAATACAGTCCTAAGAGAATCTAAATGTTCAATAAGCCCAGAAGTTTCTAGAATGTTCCATATAGTTCTAAGAGGTTCTAGGAATTTCCCTATTGTTCCAAGAGATTCTAGAATGCTCCATAGGTACCAAAAGTTCCATAATGTTCCATACGGTTACAAGAAGTTCTAGAATGTTCCATATAGTTCCAGGAGGTTCTATAATGTTTCATGCAGCCCCTGGAAGTTCTTGAATGTTCTATATAGACCCAGAAGATTCTAGAATGTACCAATAAACCCAGAGGGTTCTATAATGGTCCATATGGATTCAGGAGATTCTAAAATGTTCCATATAGCTCCAGAATGGAGGGACTTAGGAGGTATTAGAATGTTCCATATGGACCCAGGAGGTTATATAGGTAGAATGTTACTTACACACCAAGAAGACCTGGTCCGAGAAGGTTCTATAATGTTCCATATAGACCCAGGAGGTTCTGGAATGTTCCGTATGGTTTCAGAAGGTTCTATAGGTAGAATATTGCATACAGACCAAGAATAATATCTGGTTCAGAAGTTCTTCAATGTTGCATATATACCCAGGACGTTGTAGAAAGTTTCATATAGCCCAGGAATTCTATCAATAGAATGTAGTATAAAAACCAAGACGATCGAGCCCTAGAACGTTCTATAATGTCCAATATAGATCCAGGAGGTCGTAGTAAGTTCCATATAGTCCCAAGAGGTTCTGCAGGTAGAAGTTGCATAAAGATCAGGAAGATCTAGTCCCAGAAGGTTTCTATAATAGTCTATATAGGTCCAAGAGCTTCTAGAATGCTGTCACTACTCATTTGTTTCTCGCCATGTCAACAAAAGAGTATGGAATTTCTAGGTCAGCACATACCGACCTGCTTTTAAACATCTGCCTATCGCTTATGTTTCCAACAAAATGTAACATATGCAAAGGCTTAACACACGAGACGTTTGTAACGCAATTAGCGTGAAAGTTTTTATCAACAGTGCTTGAAATTCAGAAAGGAAGTCAACGTACGAGGACGGATTGATAAGTTCATGACTTTGACGAGAGATAGCGTTCTAATCACAAGTTTCTTGTTTGCACCCAAGTCTTACATCTATTCTGGGTATAATCGCATAAATTCGTCGTCATTTGTTTCTTAGAACATTGTTGAGAGCGTCTAAAATAAGCAGATGTGTCTTGCTTCGTAGAAAATGGAGAAAAGTGAATTTCGTGTTCTGATAAAGCATTACTTCTTGCGTAGTAAGACGGTGAAGGAAACGGAAAAAAGCTGAAAAAGTATTATGGGGATTCTACTCCATCATGTGGCATGGTTCAAAGAATTTCGATGTGGCCGTTCGAGCACAAGAGATGCCGTGCGCACAGGACGGCCGGTTGAGGTCACAACAGAAGAAATGCTGAACAAGGTTCACTATATTGTGTTGGAAGACCGTCGAGTGAAAATCCGTGAGATAGCCATGAACGTAAACATCTCGAGTGAAAGGTTGTATAACATTCTGCACGAATTTTTGGATATGAGAAAGCTATCAGCAAGAAAGGTGTCCAACTGCTCACAATTGAGAACAAGCGAAATCGTGTGACCATATTAACATGTTCCAGCGCAACCCAAATGAGTTTTTGCGACGTTATATTACGGTTGATGAAACTTGCCTGTATTACTATCAACCTGAAACCAAGCAATAATCAAAGCAGTCGATTTCCTTCGGCGAACCTGCTCCAAAGAAAGCGAAAACCATTCCGTCGGCAGGAAAATCCATGGCAGCTGTCATTTGGGATTCACAAGGGGTGATAGACATCCACTATCTGGAAAAGGGTAAAACGATTACAGGTTCATATTATGCTGCAATGCTGGACGCGTTTCACAAGGAATTGCTAAACAAACGACCCCATTTTGGCGAAGAAAAAGGTTCTCTTTCACCAGGATAATGCACCCGGACACAAGTCAGCCATTGCCATCGCAAAATTTGTGGAATTGGGCTACGAACTGGTACCTCACCCACCATATTCTCCAGATTTGGCTCCGAGCGACTTCTTCCTCTTAGCAAACCTAAAAGATTGGCTCGCTGGAAAAAATTCACGTCCAGTGAAAACAAATCAAGACAGAAACAACCTCATACTTTGCAGACTTAGAAAGCTCATTTTTGGAAGGGTTACGAAAATCTGAGAGACGTTGGACAACATGTATTGACTTGAAAGGAGACTATGTTGAGAAATAAAATTGATTATTTTGGAAAAAATTGTTATTTTCTTTAAAAAGTCACCGACTTATCAATTCGCCGTCGTATTTTTCTATCTGTACGAAAGGTCGATGTAGACTCGAGCAAGTTTGCAACAAGTCGAGGGAGCAGAAACTTGTAGGCGATCAGTTTAAGGAGGGGATGGAGCTCATCGTGTGCACGCCGCCGCTGTATAAACGATACTATACCGTTAAGAAGTTTCCACCGAGTAAATATTAGTTTGATGATGCGGAAGGAAGCTTGTTAGAGAAGCTTGTTACAAAATTTCTGCTTGTCTCCATCCTTGTCTCACTTTCGAAGTTTAAGTGGAAAGTAAAAGAGCAAAAGATGAAAGATCGTAATATCTTTCCCTTGGCCATAACTGTATCAAAGCAGTATTTAAATAGGATATGAAAGCATGCATCTCGTGGATAGCATGTGTTCTGTGTTTTAGCTCACGTTAATAACCCCATATCGGTTTCTTAAGCTGTTGGGCGAAGTTCCTTATTATAACCCCCACTCATTTGCATGAAGTGCCGTTATATCTGATGGCGCTGGCGCTCGTTAATACTTCTTTCCTAAATATCTGAAGAGCTGAAAGCTTCGCCTCTTAATTGGAGTTACTGTTTTCCTTTACTGATCATAATCATAATGGAAGATTAAGGTATCTAATGCTTCCATAGAGAAATCGATTCAGCTCAACGAGACATTCAAATTTCTCGACACTGAAGAAAATGGGCAACATTTTTGGATTCCTCATCCACTTATAGGGGTAGCAGGCAGGGGTGTTCAACCCCCCCCCCCCAAGACTATGGCGCATCCCATCCACAGAAAAAATCAACTAATTTTCCTGAGAGGTCAATTTCAACTATTATTTCTCTTTTTATACCGCTATAAAGCTTCGCAAAGGGGCTGTCTTAAATCAATAAAACAATCGTAATATTTACAGCAAAAAAGGTAAACATGAAGAAAAAAAGTCCGAGGTGATACGCTTACATGACTTCTTCTACCCTCTATGGATTATTACTGAGTGCACAAATTATTCTTATGAAACTTTAATTTTTATCTACTTATTTTTAATCCAGATAAACCTTTACAGAAATAGCTACAGTTATAGATATAAAGAGAACACCGATAGTCAAATGTTTAACAACTGCACGCTATATGCTGACCTTAAAATTCCACACTGTTTCCATGACATCGCGAGAAACAACTGAGAGTCAAGGGTATTTGAAAAGAATGACAAAGTATTGAGGAAATAAAACCATTAATAACGGATACCTCGGAAATGGTTATGCCACAAAAAAATTACTTGAAATAAATTGTGCGTTTTAAAGAGATCTACATTCTTTGTATGGTGCACTCGAGTGTAAAAAAAATGCGATGCTTTTAGTTAGTTTTAGTGTTTTCCATTCTTGAATGTTGGCAGAATCTCATCTTCATTTCTGCTCCGCGTTTGTTTTAGGTGAGGCATCCTCCAATTGGTTTTAGTTGAAGTCCGATACGCTAGCATTAGCCTATGAAGAAAGGTCAGGCCTAGCTGGGGGACTAAAGGGTTGTAGAACCGATACATAGGATGGACCATTTAAGTTGTGACTGTAAAATATCTCCAAAATTAAGCGTTGTAGAAATAAATGTTTTGAATAAAAGTTGCTTTATATTATGGGGGAAAGTAAATGCCATTAGCCGTGTTTTGTTTGAAGGACGTTGTGATGGTCATTTTAAGGTCAATTTAAATTGATCGTAATTGTAGGTTCCCATTTAAAAATTAGATTTACTCTAAAATGACCTTCATAACGCCCTCGAAATAAAACATAACTAATGGCATTTACTTTCCCCCCATAATATCAATCAACTTTTAATAAAGGTATTTCTTTCTACAACACTTAGTTTTGGAGATATTGAGATACAGTCTCAACTTAAATGGTCCATCCTGTATGTCACCTGAATGGCTTAAACAACTTGCCTCCCAAAGACTGTCCACACAAGCCCCTGAATGAGTCCGTCTCTTATTGGTTCGCCATTCAAGCATTCACCTCTGTAACCGAATAAGGTATGACATTCGCGGCGGAGACGTGTTAATTATTGATTGCCAACTTAAACTGCGGTTCCTCATATCGGCACGTTCTTTTGCACCCGAAAGTACGTGTTTAACGTTTAACAGTTATAAAATAATATACAAAATCCCTTCCGAATGAAGAAGACTTTACGGGCTGTTCAGAAAAAATTCAAGATATGTTTATTTATAAATATATTTCATACATGTATTTTAATCAAAAACGTTACATCCATTTTTATGGAAAATCAAAAAATCTGAAAAATTTTCATGTAAAGTGTAGTTTGGTAAGGGGCGATATTCTTGAAGATCTTCGTGTCACATCTTTGGAAGGTACTGAACCCAAATACCAAATGTGGTATTTATCCAACATTTCGTTTTTAGTTATACTGTTGACAGACACACACACACAACAGAGAGAGACACGCCGTGCGCGGACCTTTTCTGAAAATGATTTTTACCTTCTCTACTACGTATAGCAAGTAGGGGAAGTATTGTATTCCACCCAAAAATTCGATACCGAGATTTCACCGGAAATACATCTTTTGAGACCCCCTGAATCCATAAAAAGCATTTTGGAAACATGTCCTTGTGTGTGTGTGTGTGTGTGTGTGTGTGTGTCTGAACAGCATAACTCAAACGAACAGTCGGATAAACACCAAACTTGGTATTTAGGTTCAGTATCGTCCATAGAGGCGACACAAATTTTTTCAAGAAATTCCCCCCACCCCAGATTACCCTTTACATGGAGCATTTTTCAAAAATTTTAATTTTCTCAAAAATGGCTCTAACCATTTTGATTAAAATATATCTTTAAGATATTTTCATGACAAATAATATGTACATCTTGAATTTTCTGGGAATGTCTCCAAAAGTATTCTTCATTGTGAACGACTTATGCATAACTGGTAAACCATAAGAGATAGACAAACTTTTACTACACAAAAAATGTAGATCGCGTTACAATACACAATTTATGTCATATACATTTTTTTTGTTGAGTGAACCATTTTCGAGATATTGCTTGTTATTCCCTTAATTTTTCAATACTTATTTTCTCAAATGGGAATTCGTTATTCATTTTTTTGTCTTGGATATGCAAAGAGTCTTAATCTGTGGCAAAGAGAATGGTGCTGCACCTAGCAACGAGATATTAAGAGTAATGTCTATGCTTAAAAGCTACTGCATTTCTATATTGCCCTTGCAAATACAAAACAGGGGGAGCATAGTACGCCATAACCGATAGTCAAGTATTTTTAGAACTGGTCGCTATGTGTAAAATGTAATTCTCTTTGCATGTCAAAAGATCCTTTCGGCAAATGTTTATCTGGATTAATATGAAATAGATGGAGAATAAGACTTTGTAAAAATAGGTTGTACAAGAGTAGAGAAAGTCATGTGAGTGTAACACATCAGATTTTTTTTATTATTATTATTTTTTATTCGGGGGACCTGAAATATATTTCCGGTGAAATCTCGGTATTGAATTTTTGAGTGGAATGCAATACCTTCTCTACCTACTATTACGTGGTAAAGAAAGTAATATTTGGCAGGTGGTGTGTTTTATTGCTTGGTGTTTCAATGTATCCTATTGTACCTATCTAAATACACTGCGGTTTGTGAAAATTGCAATTCCAAGAAAGAATCTCCCGAATAACTCCAAACTGGAGTGGAAGTGTAGAAGTGTGTGCAAGCAATAGGTGATTAGGTTTGCAGAGAGATGGCGTACGCGTAGGCCGAGCAGAGCCCTCTCGTGTCGGTCCGACAAGGTCAGTGTTGCGCCCAGTGTAGTCAGTGCAGAGCTGTCAAACAAGGTGGAACAGTAAAGTGAGTGTCAGTATGCCTCGTCGACGTCAAAGGGAGCCATATCGGCATGTGAGTTCGAACGGGGCAGAATGATCGGTCTCCGGGAAGCGGGTTTGTCATACCGTGACATTTCGGTTCGTACAGGGCATGCTGCTACGATAGTGATGCGTGTGTGGAAGCAGTAGTTAGACGAAGGTCGTACGCGGCGAAGAGCGGGTACTGGACCACGGAACATGATCACAGCACGGGATGACCGCCACCTTGTCCGCATGGCCATAACGGACATTACAGCGTCATCCACAGTGTTGGCTCGATGCTGGAGCACTGCAGCAGGTGTGAACTTGTCTGCATCAACGGTTCGTGCCGTCTGCTGCAGGTTGGACTGGTTGCATGCATGCCATTACGTCGGCTTCCATTCTCCAGAAACCACAAGCTCCTCCGACTGCAATGGGCACGTGAACACCGTCACTGGGGTGCTGAATGACAAAATGTAGTCTTTTCGGACGAGTCCCGCTTCAACATGTCCTACAGTGATGGCCGCATACATTTCCAGTGGTACCGTGGTGAGCGCAACCTAGAGGGCTGTATTGTTGAGCGGCATAGCGGACAAACACCAGGTGTGATGGTTTGGGGCGCCATTGGTTACAACAACCGATCTCGCCTCCTACAAATTGAGGGCACTTTGAACAGCAACTTGTACCTAATGGTGGTTGTAGAGCCTGAAGTACTCCCCCTGCTTCAGGCATCTCCACAGTTTACATTTCAACAGGACAATGCCCGGCCACATATTTCGAGGAATGTATAAGCCTTCTTCGAAGAGCCACGGGTACCATTGCTTCCCTGGCCTGCACATGCGCCCGACATGTCGCCCATCGAACATGTCTGGGATATGGGTGGTTGGCACCTGGTGCGTCACGGTTCTCCAGTAATCAGTGTCACGGGTTTGTGGGCTCGAATACAAACTGCGTGGAGGGAAACCCCTCAGGAACTTATTCAGAACCTTTTTGATTCAATGCCACGGCGTATAGCAGCTCTAATTGCTGGAGGCTACACCAAATACTGAATATTAGGGCTCAAAGGTCATGTATAGATTTGAAAAGTGTATCATTTGTTACTTGTCATGTACCTAACCTGTGGTATTAAATTCATGCGTTTCCTTCTTGGTGTTGCAATTTTCACAAACGGCAATGTATATTAACATAGCAAGTGTAATAACAAGTGTAGTTCCATTTACGCATTCCACAAAATAATAATTTGTTGTGTCATACAGGAAATTTAGTTTACAAAAGTTAAAGTATATATTTATGTGTATTTATGCTGAAATCTCAACATCAAATGTATCGGTTTGATACAATACTTGCTCTTATCTACTACAGGTAGCTGGTAGAGAAAGTGAGCACATTTTTTGGGTTGTGGTTAGGTTACTCTTGTCCTCTAAAAAGCCAACCCAAGCTTATCGTATCAGATCGGAACTGGGGCAGAAGTTGACATCTTCTCTCCAGGTTATAAGAGGCATAATGAAATGTATATCGGCTTGTGTTGTGAAACATCCTGTCTTTTGTTACCCTTACTTCTATTTTACAGAGGAATTTGTTGTTCCGTTCCTCTTCCTAATTGAGAACTTTGATAGAACTTTGCTTTTAACAAATTATCGGATAAAACTTAGAAAGAAGCGCCTCAAAACATGCACCGATGCTCTGTGTCTGGCAAATGTAACACGCTTTCAATCTTTTGCGTTAACAGTTAAATCTGCCTTTGGATTTTAAACTGTCAGTTAAAATAAATGTCCGAGTAGGAGTTTGGTAACCGAGCGAGATCGCTGCATGTGACGCTCGGGTTCGCTCCCCATTAACCGCCAACTCTGATCGTGGATTTCCCCGGTCGGTAGGCGAATGCTGGGGTACTTCCTCATCTACCACGATTTCCTTTACATTCCATTTGCTCCTCATCTTTTAGGTGTGCTTCTAACGTTCGTGACGTATGGCGGTGCCGGGCATATGGCACGGATGCTTGCTCAAAGAAAATAGTACTCTCCGTGGACATTAGAACAGTGCTTGTTTGGACGGGTCGTTCATCGCACTCTCTGGGCAGATCCAGTGGGGTGGGGGCGGTTCTTCGAGCCAGGAACTATTAAGGACTTCTGTGACCTCCTGTGGTCCTTTCATCTCATCCCTTCTTCCTAGGGGGAGGTTCCGGGTTCGACTCTCGCCTACTCTGACCCAGGATTTTTTCTGGGGTTTTCCCAGGTCGTCAGGGGAATGCTGGAGTGGTTTCTTTCATCAGCTGAATTTCCTCCCCCTCCATATCTTTACATTAACCATGTCATTCATCCTTCACACCGTTACATTTGTTTCAGGCTTGGAAGAGTCGGCGAGTGTTTCGGTGCGGTGTGACAGGGGAAAAAGGATGCTCTCTGTGAATTTTCTCCGTCCCTCGGCAGGGGTATGTGTGTTCCCCGGTCTGCCTGTACAACTGCCGGGGCGTCTCCATCTGGAAACTGTAGGGACGTCCTGTGTCTTCTCTCCTTCGAGGGGCATAGGTGCAGTATCCGCACTAACTTGATCGGCTGCGAGTCCCCTCAGATACACATTCCCACTGCAAGAGGTGTCGCTCTCCCTTGCAAACCCCATACAGTATGAGCTTAGTACGTTATGGATTTAGCCAACTGTGTATAGAAAGGCAGTAAGAAAAACTAATCGCGTTACATTCTCATGGCTTTCTCTACTCACTCTTCTACAAAACAATTCTTACAAAATTTTATTCTTCTATCTACTTCTTGTTGATAGAGATAAATTTTCATGACACATTTCGTTGTAGCTACAAGGAGAATAGATTTTTAAAAAGCGCGTCGCTATATGATGGTTTTGAAATTCCATGCTGCTTGTATGACCACAGATAAAACAAAAACGAACTCCACTTGAAAAAAATTGGGTTTGTTATATTCACATAGTTTTCTCTTCTCACTATCCTTTATTTTTACATAACCTGTCAATTTCCTTCCGAATGAAGAGGCCTTCACTAGTTATTCCCAGAAAATTCAAGATATAAAATTTAGTTGTATCATGGAAACGTCTTTGATATATACTATTTTAATGAAAATCGTTAGATTTTTCAGAAACTTTTTTCAGAAAAATAAAACATTTTGCAAATGTACCATGTAAAGCTTAGTTTGCGGTGGGGGATTTTCTTGAAAATATTCGTGTCACATCTTTAGAAGGTATTGAACTTAAGTACTAATCCAACATTTCCTTTTTGGGTTATGCTGTTCACAGAAACACATGCACTACGTTTTTTTTTTCTATTTTTACTTTCTCTACTACGTATAGTAAGTAGGGGAAGTATTGTATTCCACCCAAAAATTCGATACCGAGATTTCACCGGAAATATATGTTTTGAGACCCTCTGAATCCAAAAAAAGCATTTTTGGAAACATGTCCGTGTGTGTGTCTGTGAACAGCATAACTCAAAAACGAACAGTCGGATAAACACCAAACTTAGTATTTAGGTTCAGTATCTTCCAAGGATGCGACACGAAGGTTTTCAAGAAAATCCCCCCACCCCAGAGTACCCTTTACATGGAAGATTTTTCGAAAAGTTTAATTTTCTCAAAAATGGCTCTAACGATTTTGATTAAAGTATCATATGTTTAAGATATTTTTATGAAAAATAAAATGTATATCTTGAATTTCCTGGGGATGTCTCCCAAAGTATTCTTTATTGTGAACGACTTTTGCATAACTGGTAAACCATAAGAGATAGACAAACGTTTACTACACAAAAAATGTAGATCGCGTTAAAATACACAATTTATGTCATATACATTTTTTTAGTTGAGTGAACCATCTTCGAGATATTGCTTGTTATTTCCTTAAATTTTCCAATACTTATACTTCTTCTCAAATTCGTTATTCAATTTTTTATGTCCTGGATATGCAAACAGAATATAATGCGCCACATAGCAACCAGCGCTTAAAATATTTGACTATCGCTTATAACCTACCATATTCCCCTTGCATCTACAAGAAAATTAGCAATAAGATTGACATCTCGATATCTCGAGTAACATGAAGCATATGGAGAATAAACGTTTGTAAAAATAGTTTGTACAAGAGTAGAGAAAGTCATGTGAGTGTAACACATCAGATCTTTTTTTATTCAGGGGCCTCAAAGCATACATTTCCGGGTAAGTTTTGGGTGGAATGCAATATCTTCTCTACCCATTGTGTGCGCGGTAGAGATAATAAACATATTTGATGAAATAATTCATCTTCCTTAATAAACAAACTTATTATATAAAAGTAGATCAGTGAACTTAGAAGACCTAATCTCCATCGTGTAACAATTTCAGTCTCATTGCTAAATATTTCTGAGATAATGAGTCATAAATTAAGTCGTTTTTAAGGGACATTGAGATTGAATTTTCTAACATTTACTTAAAAATTGTCACACTTATATGAGTAAATAAAGAAATAACAATACAAAAACTCAAAGCTCAAGATTGTTCTCAGATACTACATTAAGCACTTTTAATTAGCGACAAAAATGCTAATTTTCTAAAACTGCCTTGTGCATTCAAATTTGTCTGAGAAGTGTAATAGTGAAATTTTCTAATACTTCAGTACAGTAAAATAAATGTAAGGATTTGATTAAGGAATACATCCCATAAGCAAAATATGTATAACTAAGCAAAAATAACATTCAGAAAGGATCCAGTGTGGTTAAAGTGGAACACTTGCTGGCCTTTTAAAAATGGACGATCGTGAAACATGTTTGCTCAAAATTATTCACAGTTATCTATGTATGATATAAAAAAATCTGTTGGTTACATTCACATGACTTTGAGGCATTATTCTTAACACTTAAATGATGTCGTCTAATTATATAATATAAAATATAATAACAGCCCACCTTAAAGCAGTGTGTGTATGTAATAATATATAAAGCGTATTAAACGATCATTGTATTATGTTTATATTATTATGTACATGTATAATAATGTTATGTGAATGTATTACGTAGTTTAATAATATAGGAGCTGTGAGAATAGAAGCAAGCCGCCTTCCGTAGCAAACAGAATTACAAAGTAGAAGCCGAAAGTTGCCAAAAATGAGGTAACAATGAGGTAACTTTGAGACAACAATAAATTATAAAGTTTAATAAAGGCTACTAATATTTCTTGGAACAATAATGTAATATTTAAAACTGTTTATAGATAACCAATCAACAACTAGTAAAGCTAAAAGTTGAATAAAAGTATTCTATTGGAGTAGGCTCAGCTAATCAGAGACTTGAAATAGAGAAAAAGCACAAATTCAGGCGAGAGAAGCTACAAGACAGCGTTCCCAACCAGTCCAGTTTAGATTGCGTACCCGATCGGTACGATACGCGTTCAATGTGAGACATGAAAAGTTATTGCGGTGAGAATAATATAAAGTTTACCTGTTAAAAAGTACAAATAACAATAATCCCACAGCTCTATAGTAGGATATATCAGTGAAGTGTTATTTATTCGTGTGAAGGATTAATAAACAAAGTAAAATATAATTATAATTTGTGTAAGCCTTGTTCTTTAGCCGAACCAGCCCTTCTAAGAGATACGTGTTCTGAAAATTACTACTGACGCAGCCGAGGCATACATATATAATATTTAAATAAACGTTAAAATTACGAAGTTGATTTTTAAACGTGAGGCGAAGGCCACCGAAAAGTTTGTATCCTACGTGGGGCGAACACTCCAAGAAACATATCTCCCGCAATACGTGGTGCAACCACAACAAATAATCTACATCAACTTTCATCCCTCTATCCCTTATTAGTTGGTATACAAGATATTCTTACGAAAGCTTACTTATAAATCTACTTCATTTTAATCGAGATAAATCTTTACAGAAACAGCTACATTACACATTTCGTTATAGATATAAAGAGAACAGCGATAGTCAAATGTTTAACAACTGGACGCTATATGCTGGCCTTAAAATTCCATACTGTTTCCATGACATCGCGAGAAACAACTGAATGTTGAGAGAATTTTAAAGAATGACCAAGTAATGAACTATTCGAACCATTGGATAGCCCCATAGTTGAGTAGGTAGAGCAACTGCCTGCTGTGCGAGGGGTCCAGGTTTCCATTCCCGGCTGGGGAGTGGGAATTTTTCTCTAGCCAAGATTATTCCTTATCCTCCCCAGAGTCTGGAAGTATGAATGAATGCGTGAATGATGTAATGATTAAAAACCAAAGTGCAAGAAACCCAACGACACGAATTAACACCATAGCCAATAGGCAATAAGTTCGAAAGGAAAGGCCGCCGATAAGACCAATGTAATTACAGGTGGGGTATAAACGGAACTAAAAAAAAAAATCGAACCATTAATAACGGATATCCCGGAAATGGCTGATACCACAAAACGTTATTTGAAATAAATTGTGTTTTTTAAACAAATCCGCATTTCTTGTATAGAACGTTTACTAGTTATACAAGATTAAACAAGATTTCTTCCGAATGTAGAAGACTTCAAAGCCTATTCGTACATTCAAGATGTATATTTTATTTGTCATGTAAACATCATTAATATGTGGTAGTTTAATCAAAATCTTTAAAGCCACTTTTTAGAAAATTAAAATTTTCGAAAAATCGTCCATATAAAGATATTTTGGGGCCAGAAAGTTTTCTTGCATCTTTGGAAGGTACTCAACCTAAATACCAAGTTTTCTGTTTATCCGATTTTTCAGTTTTTGAGTTATGGTGTTCAGACACACACACACACACACACACACACACACACACACACACACACACACACACGGACCTTTCTCTAAAAACACTTCTTTTGGATTCAGGGGGCCTCAAAACATGTATTTCTGGTGAAATCTCGTTATGGAATTTTTGTGTGGAATCCGTTAGCTTCTCTAACTACTATGTACTAGGTATGGAAAGTAAAAATTAAACTTTTTCTTATTTTCACTTAAAACCTGAGTCCCAGTGCCGCTTAAGCCCTACTATATTCCAAGTTCAAGCATGTGCTTCTATAATCCTCAACGTAACCGCTGTCCTTTGCTTTCTAACTGTAATTTATAAATATATGTTTTGCAACTGTCTGACACGCACAGAGCATCAACAATAGTGTCAGTTTGTATTTCGTCCACTAACCCATGCAGAATTTAAAGCGTAGAGAACTCCCAGCAGAAGAAAATGCAAGGAACACACACACACACACACACACACACACACACACACACACACACACACACACACACACAAAGGAACGCGAGTAGCTCAAATAGCTATGCCGTGAAAAGAAAGGGCGTGTAGGAACAAAGGGGTAGGTAGGACATGCTCGTCGTTTCATTAGCACTGTCCCAAATGGAAGTGATGTTTGACAATGACCTCATCGCACGAGGAACCACTTAGCTATTAAACAATAATTTCGAGACCCTTGGGAGAGCTTGCAACACCCGCGTAAACCCCACGTGCATGGCCCAGCAATGAAAAAAGAGGATTGCAAATAAAGGAAGGCGTGTGCTCGAAGAAATGGCAGACCATAGAGTCTACCTACTGTTTACGTATTCTCTTTGCTGGCTACCAGGCACAAGTAGGCGCGTCAACACGGCGATTGGAGATGTGAGAAACAGCGGGTAGCGGTTATAACTGTCGCTAAAGCTTATATGTAACCACTAAATTATTTGTTTTCATGGTTATCATGTTTGCAGTTACATCACAGTAATGATTACCTGTAACTATGTTACAATATGAAGGATGTCGATACAGACTTAACTTGTTATTTGATCATCGGTCTCCGACAAGGGCGTCCATTGTCACCTACAATCTAAAGAGTGCTATCCGGGTCCAATTGGACCCCAGTGTTAAACTTTTGTTTTTTTGTAATGTGTTACAAATTTAATCAGCTTTATTACCATAAAATGTTCAATAAACACAGTTGTAAAACAATAAAATACAACTTAGCAGTTCATGTCTCATAAAATAGTCTGCATCTAGAGAGTTATATGTTGGCTGCCTTGAGCTTTTCAGTTATTCTAGCATGCATTGTTGGCTGCCTTGGGTTTTTAAGTTATTCTAGCATGTATTGTTGACTGCCTTGGGTTTTTCAGTTATTCTAGCATGTATTGTTAGCTGCCTTGGGTTTTTCAGTTATTGTAGCATGTATTGTTGGCTGCCTTGAGTTTTTCAGATATTGTACCATGCATTGTTGGCAGCCTCGAGTTTTTCAGATATTGTAGCATGCATTGTTGGGTGCCTTGAGTTTTTCAGTTATTGTAGCATGCATTGTTTGTTGCATTGGGTTTTTCAGTTATTCTAGCATGCATTGTTGGCTGCCTTGAGTTTTTCAGTTATTTTAGCATGCATTGTTGGCTGCCTTGAGTTTTTCAGTTATTCTAGCATGCATTGTTGGCTGCCTTGAGTTTTTCAGTTATTGTAGCATGTATTGTTGGCTGCCTTGAGTTTTTCAGTTATTCTACCATGCATTGTTGGCTGCCTTGAGTTTTTCAGTTATTATAGCATGCATTGTTGGTTGCCTTGAGTTTTTCAGTTATTCTAGCATGCACTGTTGGTTGCATTGTGTTTTTCAGTTATTGTAGCATGTATTTTTGGCTACCTTGAGTTTTTCAGTTATTCTAGCATGCATTGTTGGCTGCCTTGAGTTTTTAAGTTATTGTGGCATGTATTGTTGGCTGCCTTGAGTTTTTAAGTTATTGTAGCATGCATTGTTGGCTGCCTTGAGTTTTTAAGTTATTGTAGCATGTATTGTTGGCTGCCTTGAGTTTTTCAGTTATTCTAGCATGCATTGTTGGCTGCCTTGAGTTTTTCAGTTATTCTAGCATGCATTGTTGGCTGCCTTGAGTTTTTAAGTTATTGTAGCATGTATTGTTGGCTGCCTTGAGTTTTTCAGTTATTCTAGCATGTATTGTTGGCTGTCTTGAGTTTTTCAGATATTTTAGCATGCATTGTTGGCTGCCTCGAGTTTTTCAGTTATTGTAGCATGCATTGTTTGTTGCATTGAGTTTTTCAGTTATTGTAGGATGTATTGTTGGCTGCCTTGAGTTTTTCAGATATTGTAACATGGATTGTTGGTTGCCTTGAGTTTTTCAGTTATTGTAGCATGCATTGTTTGTTGCATTGGGTTTTTCAGTTATTGTAGCATGTATTGTTGGTTTCAAATTGTGTGAAAACTGTTCAGTACTCTCCTAGTGTGCATTGTAACATGCAGTCATGTCGAAACGGAAGGGTGAAACTTTCAAAAGGCCGATGTCAAGTATGTCCAAGAAGAAATGGTAGAAAAACTAGAACAAAGCGTGAGAGTTGCAAGACGTTCATTTGCGATACCACTGTAAGAAAATGCAGAGAGGATGTTACACTTTGTGAACATGAATTGTAAAACTCCATGTAAAAAACCTAAACGGTACTGGTAGTGCATTATAAAAATGTTAAAATGCAGTTGTGAATCCCATTGAAAAATAAAATATAAAACAAATTATTTCATCTAATGCGATAGTGCCGGAAAATAAAAGTAATAATGGAATTTGTAATGCGGTCGTTTGTTTGACAATGCTAATTTTGAGCTACTTTGCCAGTAGAAAAATCTTATGTGCTACACTCACATGACTCTTGTACAAACTATTTTTACAAACGCTTATTCTCTATCTAATTCATTTTAATCGAGATAAACTTTGGAAAAACATTTTAATCCTTTTAAATGTCTTAAGAGCTGGTTGCTATGTGGTACATTCCATTCTCTTTGCATGTCCAGGGAAAAAGTATAAGTACTGGAAAATTCAAACAAATAACAAATAATATCTCGGAAATGGTTCACTCCATAAACAAAATGCATATGGCATAAATTTGTGTATTTTAATGAAACCTACATTTTTTATGCAGTGAAACTTTGTGGTATCTCTTACGATTTACCAATTATGCGAAACTCATTCAGAATAAAGAGAACTTTTGCGCACATTTCTAGAAAATTGAAGATATTTTCATGGAAAATAAAATGTATATGTTAAACATATGATATTTTAATCAAGATCGTTGGTGCCGTTTTTAACCAATATTTTCGGAAAATATTCCATCTAAAGTGTAGTCTGGGGTGGGGGATTCTCTTGAAAATCTTCATGTCGCAACTTTGAAAGATACTGAATCTAAATACCAAATTTGGTATTTATCCGACTTTTCTTTTTGGGTCATACTGTTCACAGACGCACATACGGACCTTTTTCTAAAAATGATTTATTTTTATTCAGGGCACCTCAAAACATGTATTTCCGGTGAAATCTCGGTATCGAATTTTTGGGTGGAATGTAATACTTGCTCTACTTACTATACGTAGTAGAGAAAGTAAAAATGTTGAGACAGCAGAATTGTTGTTTTAAGATTACTTTATTTGTTCTAAGTAGAACAAAAGATAATTATATTGTATTAATTCGAGGTTTCTGCCGGGGTCCACTTGGACCACTCTCAGTGGTTTAATGAGGTACAAAAGCATAGCAGCCTGAAGGTTAACATATGCCTTAACAATTCCATAGATTCTTGGCTGAATGTTTTACAAACCAATTTTAAAAGTAATAAACATAGCTTTGAATTAAGCAAGTGATTATGGCTAGTACAGAGGACAGACATCAGATAACTGTTCAAAAATTATATAATTAAGGGGACAAGGTATTCTGAACACATGGAAATTACACCTTAAGTGTGTTAAATTACCACTATTCTTAAAGTACTCAATGGTTTTTCTGAAATTTTTATGACGTATTCCATAAGCCACGACAATCATTTCAAGTTGTTGCTTGCATTGTTAGCTTATGTACTTGAGTCCGTAAAAATCATTTCATTCCAGCAGAAAAATAATAAAATTTACTCCTAAAACATGGGAATTCATGTACCTTTTTCTCTGATACTACTTGGAATACAGATTCACAATTTTGCAAGCTTGTTCTTAGTATAATCAGCTGTCTTCTGGATTTCAATTATTTATTTATGTACATCATTTCACTATAAATTGAAAAAAATGATTTGCAAAGTCAAAAAATTAAAAATGTGGAGAATTTGCAACGTTGATGCTTTCTTAATATCACTAATATGCATTATAAAATTATGATTGTGGTTCAGAACGTTTAATTATGTGTTGTATACGTGTACTGAAAATTTCAGCTCTCTACCTCTCATACTTTCTGAGAAAAAGGTCAGAAGTATCCAAAAAAGTTGTTTTGAGAAAACTGAATTTAAAGTTTGAACGTTAAAATTCTGACACACTTCAGTACATTCCAGGGTCATAATCATCTGCACCTTCATTCCTGGATTACTTCAGATTTTCTGATCGCCTTCTGTTGCTCCTGGTCTCTTTTGTTAATTGCTGAACTGCTCGCTGAGCATGATATAGTCGTTCGTTGTTGAAAGATACAAAAATGTTCTAAAAAGGGCGTTGTAGGACAGCTTTAAAGGCATGCAGACTGGCATTTAAATGGTATTTAAATGTCTTAAAAGCTTCTTAACCTCCAAAAGGTATATATTTTCTGAAACTGGAAATAATAGCGATCTTATTAGTGTCTAAAAATGTGATTTTTGACCATTTCAGAGTACCTTGTCCCCTTAAAGATTACAATTTAAATATTTCAAGTTGAAAGACAAAAGTAATGTCGTTCTTAGGAAAAAAGCCACAAAAGATCAAGATAAGTATCAACACCGAAATCATTGAACAGGTGAACAACTTAAAGTATTTGGGATGCAGGTTATCTTATCAAAGACGAATGGATACAGCAGAGAAGTTTCATAAATACAAATATACATGCGGAACTATAAGGAGATGTTAAGATAACCCTATGGTGAAATTTCCAAAATCCGTAATTCTTACCCAATTATTTTCCAATTTTAAAAAAATTGATGGAAGTTACCTTATAACCGAGTACAAATTTTCATACAGATAGCGCAAATGCTTTCGCAGTTATTAATTATTGTTAGTTATATAAAACGTCCTAAATGTCAAATTATTTAAGTTTGTACCATACCATTTTTCCTGAGATTAGCTAAAAATATTGCTAAAACACCCATATTTGCTTAACTATAGACAAATATTTGTTTCCCATTTATTCTAGAGAAAAATTATTTCTCAGTTTATACAACATTATGGTAACGATTTACATATTTTAGAAAAAGGCTTTTTAAGCTCTGTCTATATTTTTGTGCCTAGCTTGCAAATTTGAAGAAGTTATTGTCTTTAGGAGTTTATTTATTTATTTATTTAGCTCCACGTATGTATGTCAATTTGAAGAAGATTGTTTGTTACGTAATACGCTGCTAAGTATGAGGAGCCGATTTTTGAAGATGTATTTTGTTGTTACGCTCCAAGTTTAAAAAATATATTTTAACTTTGTTATTAAACTGGTTCTATAAATATTATTTATGTCTATTTTTGCCTCGGCTGCTTCAGTATTGTTTTTAGAGTCACGTATCTCTTAATCAGGGCGTGGTGCGAGAAGAATTTAGGCTTACACAGATTTTTAAGTTTATATTCACTTATTTTTATTAATCCTTGGCACAAATTAAATAGCACTACACTGATATCAACAGCTGTGAGATTCTTTTAATTTAATATTTGCACTTTGTTAACTCGTTTACTTAATTTTCGTTTCACACGAATACGTAATATTTCTTTAGAGAACACATCTTCCATCCGGTCATCACCAAGGTCTGCAGGCAACTGAACATATTTCAACCGTCAAAACCCGTAAGCTTCTGTATTTCAAGTCTCTGATTGGCTAATTCTAGTCCAATAGAATACCTGCATTTAATTAAAACTTCTTCTGGCTGTTGATTGGCTAATTTTAAACCTTCACAAAATTTACATTATCGTTGCTCTAACCATGACTAGTAGCATTTAAACTCTCAAACTAATTATTGCCTCAAGGTTACCTTATTGTTATCTCATTGTTACCAACTTTAAACTTATTATTCTCACAGCTCTTACATTATTAAAGTACGTAATGTATTCACATACAATTTTGAACATGCTTACAATAGTATAAGCATTTGCAATGACTGTTACATACATTTTTACAAATTATTATATTAATATTGCTTCAAGGTGGGGTGTTATTGAATTTACATATTATATAATTTAACTGAAATTATTCAAGTGTTAAAAATACTGCCTCAAACTTCAGAAATAGTGATGAAAATACCATCATAAAATGTGGAAAATATTGTTTATTAGAAAATCAAATTTAAAGATTCACATACCACTAATTTGTGTTTCTGGCCTTAATCCATCGCGATCATGAGATACACCATTTAGGCCGTAAATGTAAAATAGTACGGTATAATATGTTACTACAGGCTCTAAATTATTAGGAAAAGCCCCCCTAAAAATGAGACATTTTCAATTTTCAAACAAAACCTGACCATAAGGATGCCTTAAGGAAACACAATTGAAATTTTATAGATCTGTAGCAATTTCACAATTTCCTTATGCAGCAGAAACATGGACACAGAATGATAAAAAACGTCTGGAAACTTCAGAAATGAAATTTCTAAGATCGTTGTTAGGTACAAAATTGACGGAAGATATAAACATAAACTTCATACCTACAAAATATAACGGAAAAAATTCAAGATTATCAAAAGAACTACATAGAACATCTGGGAAAATGGACGAATCCCGCATCCCAAAAACGTTTTTTACCCACTGCTCCCCAAGTGCGAGAAAAGATGTTGGTCATTCTAGATTACATTGGAACCAGCAATTGTGAGGGGACCGGAACGGGTCTATAGGCCCAAGCCGTGATGATGATCATGATCACGATAGGCAACGATTAGTTATAACTACGTTTCAATATAAACGATGACGACTTACTTTGTTATATGATGTAATCAAAAAGGAAGCTTTTCTAACTGTGTCAACACTTTGATTAATACCGTGGTTTATAATCGCATAATATATTCGCAATGTGATCCTAAATATAAACATCACGTGATACAGACATAGCAAAGGAAAATACATCACTATTGCCAACATCAACGTGGCTCACGTTAAGCATATAATAACCTAAATATTGTCTAGGACGTCAGATAAAACATTGTAATGACATTATAAAAGGCGCTGTTGCTAGAGAAGAGAAACATTAACACCCAAACACACATTATTTTCTAACGTCGCAAAAGATGCAGATAATTCCAGTTGGTTACATATATGTAGCTAATGGCTAATTAGTATGAATTTTTCTCATGTCTTGTGGATCTAATACACCCAGATGGTATATTAGATGCACAAGACACTCACGGTCTCTTGCGGAGGAGATTGATACTGCGTAACTAGTTCCTGATAAGGATACCAATGCACATGCCGTGAATGATGTCACTCAACCGTCTCCGTTACTTTAGTAACCGTTAACGGGATAACTAGTTACTTTGTATTCGTTACTTTTGTATCTTTTAATGGATTACTGTAGACTCCATCACTTCTGTAACCGTCATATTAAGATAATCTTAGAATGTAACCGCTACGTTATCTTCTGCTCATCCCTAGTGACAGTAGTCTATAGGAGCGAGGGAAATACTCGTATGATCGCCCTATACTCATATTCTCGAAGGTCCTCCTGTCGCATCGTGGGGAGATACTTAACTTAAATACCAAGTTTGCTATTTATCGGAATTTTCATTTTTGAGTTAAATTATTCACAGAGTCCCCCCCCCCCACAGACACACACACAAACCTTTTTCTAAAAAGATTTTCTTTTGGTTTCAGAGGTCTCGAAACATGTATTTCCGGCAAAATCTCGATATCGAATTTTTGGGTGGAATCTTCTCTACCTACTAATTACACGGAACGTGCATAAAAGTGATTCATGGTGGAACGCAGCTCTTAATGTTAGTATTGACAAATCTAGCCCCGCTCTCTGCCAGCGTGCCTCTGTTCCTCAAACATAGCTCTAGTCACTGAACTAATAGAATACTTAACCTCCCCCAAAATGTCCGAACTGCCGAAGTGTAGCATTATAAGCTAGTTCTCCATGATCTCACTAGCGGGGTACTGTTAAGGCAATGCTTCCTCAAATTTGGGTGCAGAAATAAAATATAATGAAATAAAATAAAAGCGTATACCTAAAGACGAAAGTTAACGATTTTGTTATTGTTTATTCTTTTAATACACTTAAACCTTGTATTTTCAACCTATACTACCTTAACGTCGGTTTTCTTACTGCCGACCTTCGTCTCCATATCGCTGATGAAAGTTCTCATATAAATGTCATCCAGTTTAACGACACATGCAAATAATTCTTCACCCCTTCCTCTAGAATACCGAATTATGTTGTAATGGTTTAGCCTTTTCTTGGGTACCAATTGTAGCAAAACTCTTTCACAGAGGCGGTTTCCCAACCACTCCTTCATTTCACGATTTTAATGTTCATTGGTACGTTTTTTTTTTTGTCTCTGAATTTTTTCAGGACAGTCACATGGGGATCTACGGGAATAGACCACTTTATATGCACGCCAGTGTATTGAGAGAAGTATTTCAAAACTGAAACCAATAACAATGAATACCTCGGAAATGGTTACTTTTACAAACAAACAAAATTATTTGACGTAATTGTGTGCCTTAACGCGATCTTGATTTTTACTTTCCTTACCACATACCTGATAGGTAAAGAAGGTATTGCATTCCACCCAAAAATTCGATATCGGGATTTCTAAAAACGAAAAGTGATATAAATACCAAACTTGGTATTTAAAGTCGCGACACGAAGACTTCAAGAAAATCCTTCCACAAGTTATCCCTTATATGACACATTTTTCCGAAATGTTTGATCTTCTCAAAACTGGCACTAGATTTTGATTAAAGTGCCATATATTAAAAGTACTTACATGACAATTGAAATGTATATCATGAATTTTGTATAATTTTGAATAGCTGATATAAACTTTAAGCGATATACGAAAACTTACCACATAGAAAAATATAGATGTCTTTAAAGCACATAATTTATTTCAAATAACTTGTTTATAACAACCATTTCTGCATTATCAAAGGTTCCAATTGTTCATTTTTTTAGGTTATTCTCTTGAAGTCCTGTCAACATTCAGTTGTTTCTCGCGATGTCATGGAAACAGTATGGAATTTTAAGGCCAGCATATAGCGTCCAGTTGTTAAACATTTGACTATCGCTGTTCTCTTTGTATCTATAACGAAATGTGTAATGCAGTTATTTCTGCAAATGTTTATATGGATTAAAATGAAGTAGATAGAAAAATAAGCTTCAGTAAGAATAGTTTGCATATCCACTAATAAACGATAGACGATAGAGAAAGTCATGTGAATGTATCACATCAGATTTTTTGTGTTGTAAGATTTTCTCTATGTCTTACGGTTTACCAGTTATACAAGGTTAATTCAGAATGAATAGGACTGCACAGGTTATTTCTAGAAAATCCAAGATAGCTATACCTTTTAATTGTAATGTAAATATTCTGAACATGTGGTATTTTAATCAAAATGGCTACTTATTTCTCAGAGAATAAAAATATCGGAAAATTTTCCATACAAAGGCTAGTTAGGGGTGGGGATTGTTTTAAAAATCTTCGTCTTGCATTTTTAAAAGATGCTGAACTAATTAAGTTGGTATTTAACCGACACAAACCACACGATGCCTTTTCAAAAATACCTCTTGGATTCAGGCGTCTCAAAAGCTTGTATTCTTGATGAAATTTCGGTGTCGAAATTTTGGGTAGAATACAATACCTCCTCTACCTACTAAGTACTGGTAGATAAAGTAACAATCAACGTTGGAATTCATGAAGGACGTTACTAGGACTGCTCCGGGATGTTAACATACCAGCTTCCTCACTCACATGACGGTTTACTTCAAACAAAGGAAAACCGCTCAGGTATAATATCAAAAGAACATCTGTTTCATACAGCTTTTGTCTTGCATTTTCAGTTAAATTTACTTTTATATCTCTGGTGTAACAATACCTTTCATACGTTCACATTAAAAAAGTACCGAGATAGGAAATGACTTGCCACGTTAAAATATTAGATCACAAAGAAAAGTTGATTTTCCGTTTCGCTTTTTAATTCATCGATGTGATGGAGACGCGCTCTCATTAACATTTCTTGACCTCATTTATAATTCACTTGAAGCTTGCATTTGTGTAGTCAATTAATGACAAAGCATCGAGCGGAATGGCTCAGGCGGGAAAGTCTGTGGCCCGCATTCGGGAGGTCCCGGTTTCAAATCCCGTGGGCCGACCAATCTGAGGTTTTTTCGCGGTTTTCCTCAATCGCCAAAGCATACACAGGATTGAATATTTAATACGACTCAAAGTTCCACCTTAAGTCTAAAACAATAGTAAAATGAAAATTAAGTGGTGCTATGCCATCTATCTGCAGACAATGTAAACTGGACGGCATGAAGCAGGTGGTTACCTAGAAGTCTAACTGTGGGGGCGGCGGTTAGACTGGACGGCAGCCTAATGCCATCTGCACGGCAAGAAGCAGGTGGTTAATGGGATGAGACCTAGAAGGCTAACTGTCCGACTTTCTATGTGGGGGCGGTGGTTAGACTGGACGGCACCCTAATGCCATCTGCACGGCATGAAGCAGGTGGTTACAGGGATGAGACCTAGAAGGCTAACTGTCCGACTTTCTATGTGGGGGCGGTGGTTAGACTGGACGGCACCCTAATGCCATCTGCACGGCAAGAAGCAGGTGGTTAATGGGATGAGACCTAGAAGGCTAACTGTCCGACTTTCTATGTGGGGGCGGTGGTTAGACTGGACGGCACCCTAATGCCATCTGCACGGCAAGAAGCAGGTGGTTACAGGGATGAGACCTAGAAGGCTAACTGTCCGACTTTCTATGTGGGGGCGGCGGTTAGACTGGACGGCACCCTAATGCCATCTGCACGGCAAGAAGCAGGTGGTTACAGGGAAGAGACCTAGAAGGCTAACTGTCCGAATTTCTGTGTGAGGGCGGCGGTTGAACTGGACGGCACCCTAATGCCATCTGCACGGCAAGAAGCAGGTGGTTACAGGGATGAGATCTAGAAGGCTAACTGTCCGAATTTCTGTGTGAGGGCGGCGGTTGAACTGGACGGCAACCTAGTGCCATCTGCACGGCATGAAGCAAGTGGTTACAGGGATGAGACCTAAAAGGCTAACTTTCCGCCTTTCTGTGTAAGGGCGGCTGTTAGACTGGACGGCACCCTAATGCCATCTGCACGGCATGAAGCAGGTGGTTACAGGGATGAGACCTAGAAGGCTAACTGTCCGACTTTCTATGTGGGGGCGGCGGTTAGACTGGACGGCACCCTAATGCCATCTGCACGGCAAGAAGCAGGTGGTTACAGGGAAGAGATCTAGAAGGCTAACTGTCCGAATTTCTGTGTGAGGGCGGCGGTTGAACTGGACGGCAACCTAGTGCCATCTGCACGGCATGAAGCAAGTGGTTACAGGGATGAGACCTAAAAGGCTAACTTTCCGCCTTTCTGTGTAAGGGCGGCTGTTAGACTGGACGGCACCCTAATGCCATCTGCACGGCATGAAGCAGGTGGTTACAGGGATGAGACCTAGAAGGCTAACTGTCCGAATTTCTGTGTGAGGGCGGCGGTTGAACTGGACGGCACCCTAATGCCATCTGCACGGCAAGAAGCAGGTGGTTACAGGGATGAGATCTAGAAGGCTAACTGTCCGAATTTCTGTGTGAGGGCGGCGGTTGAACTGGACGGCAACCTAGTGCCATCTGCACGGCATGAAGCAAGTGGTTACAGGGATGAGACCTAAAAGGCTAACTTTCCGCTTTTCTGTGTAAGGGCGGCTGTTAGACTGGACGGCACCCTAATGCCATCTGCACGGCATGAAGCAGGTGGTTACAGGGATGAGACCTAGAAGGCTAACTGTCCGAATTTCTATGTGAGGGCGGCGGTTGAACTGGACGGCACCCTAATGCCACCTGCACGGCATGAAGCAGGTGGTTACAGGGATGAGACCTAGAAGGCTAACTGTCCGCCTTTCTGTGTGACGGCGGCGGTTGGACTGGACGGCAACCTAATACCATCTGCACGGCATGAAGCAGGTGGTTACAGGGATGAGACCTAGAAGGCTAACTGCCCGAATTTCTGTGTGAGGGTGGCGGTTGAACTGGACGGCAATCTAATGCCATCTGCACTGCATGAAGCAAGTGGTTACAGGGATGACATCTAGAAGGCTAACTGTCCGAATTTCTGTGTGACGGCGGCGGTTGAACTGGACGGCACTCTAATGCCATCTGCACTGCATGAAGCAAGTGGTTACAGGGATGAGACCTAGAAGGCTAACTGTCCGACTTTCTATTTGGGGGCGGCGGTTGGACTGGACGGCACCCTAATGCCATCTGCACGGCATGAAGCAGATTCTGTAGCTATGCACTAGGGTCTCTGTGACACGTGACAGAGCGGGTGGTTACAGGGATGAGACCTAGAAGGCTAACTCATCACATATCGTTCTATGAGTTATCCATAAACAGCTCCGTCGCAATATGACCAAGGAGAAAAAACGACGTAAAATAAAATAAGAGTAAAAAAAGTCCGTTGTAGGTATATGCAGAATAAAGAAGGCTAGCGATTTATAACAATAATTTTAGAAGGTATATAAAAATAAAGGATGGTGGACTCAGAAGCTCTTGCGAATGTAACACATTTAAACTTTTCAAAATTTAGGGAATTAAATCACAAAACGACAAATTGGTAGAGATTGGTTGAAATTCAAAGTTTATTTCGTTTTTATCAGTTGGAAGTATGAAAAATGGTATTAGTTGGACGCCTTTGCTTCCCGGTGAGAGAGTAATAATAATAATAATAATAATAATAATAATAATAATAATAATAAACACTGTACATGCAAGAAAAACAAGAAAGGCACTGAAAGTTAGTTGTGTGCAGGAAATCAAGCGTTTGCTTGTAAAATATTGCAGCAGTATTATTACTGAATCTTCAAGAGGAATGTGTGACCTGGATGCATTGTAGGTCGACCTCCCTCCCCCTCACTGGCAGTTCATTACGCTGCTCCAGCTTCCCTTTATTGTTTTCTTTTTTGTTAACCTACCTTCCCTCGTCCAAATAGAACCGAGAGGACCGACTGCAGTTACAAAAAACAACGAAAGAACGCTAGACTGTTGGAGCAAATGAATTCTTAAATATGCAGCAAATTTAACAAATGAACTACTCCAATGGAGAAGTAGCCCTTGGAGCCTCAGGTTTTTTACCCCTACATTAAATTCTCAGTCCTGGTTAAGAAATGAAGCTGGTATGATCCGCATCTCTATAAAGTGTCATAAAAAAGGCTTCAACCAACTACTTTAAAATGCAAATGGAAAGGTAAAGAAAGGAATGATTATTTTCTCTGTGCTCAAAAGTGGGGAGTACATTCTCGACCGCGAGTTTCTCTTTAAATTTTACCAGTCTAACCTGAGATTTAATAATGACACGAACCGCTTTCTGATGCTGTAAACAACTTCCATACCCACTAGATGAATTTCCAATGTTTTTATACTGGGATATAAAACATCACAACAAAATAATTACACGCGAGCACCTTTCAGTCAATGTATGTTCTGATTGATGCCAAAAGGAGCGTTACAGGCATGTTGGACGCTACTGGTAGGCAAGAAAGCCGTGGAGGAGATAGGTAAATTTCTATTTAAGATGAGACAATTGAGATACTAGGGAAGGGGGTGTAACCCAGCGAGATGACTCCGCGGTAACGTGTGAGGATCGCAAATTGGGAGGTCCCAGGTTCGACTCCCGTTGACCACCCACTCTGACCTGTGTTTTGCGTGATTATCCCGATTGGGAGGCTCATCTGCCATGATTTCATTTCTCTAATTTTCCTCTTAGTCCGACTCCTCATTTTTCTGGTGTGCTTCTAGGTTTTATGGCGTATGTCGGTACCGGACAGATGACGCGGATGATTAATCAAAGTCAGGAGTACTCCCCGCTGCTTGATCAACGGTCATTCATGGCCCTCTCAGGCAATTCCAGCAGTTGGACGGGTCTAGAGACTGAAATTGTTAGAGACTTCTGCGCGTCTCCATGTCCTGTCTGCCCTCCTGTGGTTCCTTCACTTCATCCCTTCCTCTAGGGGATGGTTCTATGTAAGTCTAAGTGTGCGAGGTGTCCCCCTCAGTTGTAAATTAAATTAAATTGTGTTTTATTTATGGACGCTCTTTAGCTGCTGTGGTTCTTAGCGTCCCATTTATACTGGGCGTGAAAGATTGGTAATTTTGCTCAGAGGCCTCTCTATCAGGCTTGATGTTCTTTTACGTGCTATAAATCTACGACACGGGACCACTGGATTTATTTCCACCGGGTTTGATCCCGCGACCTCGGGAACTCCCCCTCCGTTGTATAACCTATAACAAGAGCCAAACGTAACCGATTGGATGTTATTCTAATTGTTCTGATTTGATCATCATGTATACCTTTGTCGATAATGTGTGTATCACCGCTCTCAATAGCCTCTATGTTGCGCTCCCGAAGATCACGAAGGTCTCTGACTGCAGTGGTGTAAACCTTACCTTTGACGTAGCCCCTGAGAAAGAAATCGAGCGGTGTTAAATTGGGAGAACTCTGGGGCCACGCGATCGATCCTCCCCTACCAATCCAACGATCAGGGAAAATATTGTCCAAAGTCATAGGAACGTTATTGAACCGGTGTGGAGAAGCGCCATCTTCTTCGAAAAGGATGTTAGGCTGCAGATGTTCAATTTGTGGAAAGAAGAACTGCTCCAGCATGTCAAGATATGTGGTACCACGGACAGAAAAACGGTCCATTGACTTTATTCTGTGACAAACCGCACCAAACATTGACCTTGGGACTATCACGAACGTGCTCTTATATAGCGATCACCAGCTCCGCACATTATGCCGGTTTACCTTGCCTGACACATGGTAAACGGCTTCGTCCGAGAAGAAAATCTTGGACATGAAATCAGGATCAGCGCCCAGACGATCTAACATCGTATTGGGAATTGCACTCTTACAGTTTGAGACGTTTGTTGCAATGTTGACTCCGGTATCTGAAGCTCTTCTTAATGACTTCCGTGGGCTTCCCTCAAATGCGGCTTGAACATTTGCAACCATTTCGTCGCATGTTCTGCGATAACCACCTGCTTCTTTATCACAGTTCCATAAGAAAAACACCATCGTACCACTTCTTTTTGCTTTAGCACTTTTAGCATCATGGTTAAAAACTCGCCGAAACTCCCCTTGAACTCGAACAATTGATTTAAACTTCGCATACCACAGAACAGCTTTCGTTTTGTCTGCTGTGTCGCCATTTTGACACACGATAAGATTTAAGAATAAAAATCGTGTCTTTGCACCATCTACCTACAGGATTAGAAACTTGTTGAGCTTTCCTTTTATATAAACGTTGTTGTAAGCGTCTTGCTTCAACCGTTTACCCGCCATATACAATTGAATTTAGGGACATTCGAGCGGATCACCCTGTATTTAACGCTAATAATGATATAGAATATGACTGTAGGGATTTAAATATTTATATAACCAGTCTTATTTAAAACTTCATGTCAATTTTGTGAGGAATTGAAGCTGGAAAAGAGGGTAACATTAACATTATGGTAGACGGAAAGTAATCAGTGGCTCAGGCCAGGATTAGATATTAGCGAAGTCCAAGTCAAAGGTTCCACTTAGCTTAATGGAGATGATAAATTCCAGGCAGAGGCAAATAGATGTGATTCTGAAAATTAGCCACCCTTATAAATAGGTAGTGGTAGAAAGAATAACACTTCAGTATTAAGCGAAAGCAGTAAACGTGAGGTGGAGCGTAATTGAAATAAAAAAGCGTGTGTCGACGCGCCTCGTTCATTCATTGATTGAACATTGAACAGTCAGCATTCACATCTCAGTCCGCGTCTCTCAAAGAAATCTGAGAAAGCTCGCACAGGAATCAGGATTTTCGTAAACCTTGGCTTGGAATGCCACTAAACTTTTAAAATCAAAACCCTTTAAGATAAGTGCAGTTCAGGAATTGTAACCAGGCGATAATGTGAGTAGAGATAACTGGGTGCTGGATAATGTTAACGATCGATCCCTTGACCCGCATTGTCTTATTTACAGTGCCATGTAGAATTAATGAGTGTTATACAAAATTTGTTAAAAGCTGTGAGAGACGTATGGACATCGTTTCCAACACATTCTATGACGAAGGTCTGTGGTTGTAGTTATAACCTTCATAATAGATCTTGAATTTAAAGGGCTATGAATATCCGACTCCGCTGCAGGTAGCGTTCTACCTTGAAGCACGAAATTTCCCGTTAGGCCGGCCACACATCCAATGGAAGCCCTGTAGGTTTACAGTAAAGAAAGGGTGGGCTCACGCAACATAAGCAGTGATTAACATGCATGTATGCTAGAAAGAGTTGGGAAAAAAATACCTATTCTGTGCATACTTTGTTACCACTCCCTACAGCTTCACTTGCTGTATCACATAGCTGATGCTTTTCCTTTCTTCTGCTTCTTTAGTGTCACATCTGTTGTTTTCGTTGAGCTTTTTATGCCGTTTACCTATAATAGGTAGGTTAAGTATTATGTATGTTTTGAACACCAACAAAATCAATTTAGAAAAAGAAACACACACACAAAAATCATTTGGGAACGGCCAGTAATATTAAAACGTTGACATATATTCCGTACTTTAATTCAATACCAAAATTTCAAAGGAAATGCACGTTTTGAGGCTTCCAGAACGTAAATAAGCATATTTTAGAAAAAAATCCGTCCGTTTGTGTGTGGGTCTGTGTTTTTTACAAGAAAATCCTCTGACCTTAAACTACGATTTACATGAAACTTTTTCATAATTTTTTATCTTCTCAAAAATGGCCTCACCGACTATGATTAAAACGCATATATTTAAGATATTTTCATGTCAAACAAAATGTATATCTTCAGTTATCTATGAATAGCCTTTGAAGTCCTCTTCATTCATAAAGAATTTTTTACAATTTTGCATAACTGGCAAATGTTAAGAGAGAGACGTAAACATACTACACAGAAAACGTAGATCTCTTTAAAACACACAATTTATTTCAAATATTGTTTTTTGTAGCATCAGCTAATGCCCAGATACCCGTTGTTTTTGGTTTCAATTTTTTAATAAAACGGACATATTTTTGAAGGCGACAGCTTTTCAGCTGTTTCTCGAAATGTGTAATGAAACATATCTGCAAACGTTTATCTCAAGAAGTAGACAGCAAAATACGTTTTTATAAGAATAGTTCGTAGAAGTTGTATAAAAATAAATAATAATGGGCGAGATACTGCTGTGAAAGCGAATCATTCAATGTTTCTTTACATACCCATAGAAACGTTCATACAGAAATTTTGGATGAAATATAACACGCATTTTAGGTACCACAGAGGCAGAAAAGGAAGTACTAAGCGACCTATATGTTACATTCACATGGCTTTCTCTACCTATTATCGTTTATTATTCTTATGAAAGTGTATTTTTCTATCTACGTCATGTTAATCTAGTAAACCATTGCAGAAGTAGTTAAATTAAATTAAATTGAGTTTTATTTATGGACGCTCTTTAACTACTATGGTCCTTAGCGTCCCATTCTATATTGGGCGTGAAAGATCGGTAATTTTGCTCAGAGGCCTCTTTATCAGGCTTGAGGTTCTTTTACGTGCCGCAAATCTACGACACGGGACCACCGGCTTTACTTCCCTTCGGAAGGAAGCCATGCTAAGCATTTTTACGCCCGAAAAAATCCATCGCCCTCCGCCGGGTTTGAACACGCGACCTTGGGAACTAGAGGCTAGCACGGTACCACTAGTCCTCGGAGGACGGCAAGCAGAAGTAGTTAAATTTGTAGTAGGTACAAGGGATGTAGAGGAATTGAAGGGATAGAACGTTATGAATCTGTAGTCAAATATTTAAACACCGGTATGTCATACACTGGCCTTGAAATTCCACACTCTTTCCACGACATCGCAGAGACAGCACTTCAAAAAGAAGTGCACTGGCGTTTGTGAAAATTGTAATATCAAGAAAGAATTTCCCGAATAACTCCAAACTTGGTGGAAGTGTAGAAGAGTGCGCAAGCAATAAGTGATTAGGTTTGCAGAGAGATGGTACACCTAGGTCGAGCAGAGCCCTCTCGTGTTGGTCCCACAAGGTCAGTGTTGCGCCCAGTGTAATCAGTGCAGAGCTGTCAAACAAGGTCAAGCTGTCAATAAAGTGAGTGCCAGTATGCCTCGTCGGCATCAAAGGGAGCCATATCGGCATGTGGGTGAGTTCCAACGGAGCAGAATGATCGGTCTCCGGGAAGCGGGTTTGTTATACCGTGACATTTCGGCTCGTACAGAGCACCGCTGCTACGACAGTGATGCGTGCGTAGAAGCAGTGGATAGATGGAGGTCGTACGCAGCGAAGAGTGGGTACTGGACCACGGAACATGTCCGCAGCACCGGATGACCGTCATCTTGTCCGCATGGCCATAACGTACCGTACAGCTCCATCCACAGTGTTGGCTCGACGCTGGAGCACTGCAACAGTGTGAACTTGTCTGCATCAACGGTTCGTCGCGGTCTGCTGCAGGTTGGAGTGGTTGCATGTGTGTCGTACGGCGGCTTCCATTGTCCAGAAACCACAAGTTCCTCCGACTGCAATGGACACGTTAACACACCTCTGGGGTGCTGAGTGGCAAAATGTAGTCGTTTCGGACGAGTCCCGCTTCAACGTGTCCTACAGTGATGGCGGCGTACGTGTCCAGCGGTACCGTGGTGAGCGCAACCTGGAGGGCTGCATTATTGGGCGGCATAACGGACAAGCACCAGGTGTCATTGGTTACAACAGCCGATCTCGCCTTCTACGAATTGAGGGCACTTTGAACAGCAAACGGTACCTAACGGTGGTTGTAGAGCCTGAGGTACTCTCCCTGCTTCAGGTACCCAGAGCGCAACCTGGAGGGCTGCCTTATTGAGCGGCATAACGGACAAGCACCAGGTGTCATTGGTTACAACAGCTGATCTCGCCTTCTACGAATTGAGAGCACTTTGAACAGCAAACGGTACCTAACGGTGGTTGTAGAGCCTGAGATACTCTCCCTGCTTCAGGTATCCCCAGAGGCCACATTTCAACAGGAAAATGCCCGGCCATATATTGCAAGGAATGTACAAGCCTTCACCGAAGAGCGACGGGTACCGTTGCTTCCCTGGTTTACACGCTCTTTTTTTATTTATTTCTGCACGCTCTTTTAACTACTGCGGTTCTTAGCGTCCCATTCTATATTGGGCGTAAAATACCGGTAATTTTTTCTCAGAGGCCTCGGCCTGTACGTTCGCCGACATTTCTGGGATATGATTGGTCGGTACCTGATGCGTCACGGTTCTTCAGTAACCAGTGTCACGGATTTGTGGGTTCGAATACAAACTGCGTGGACGAAGATCCCTCGGGAACTTATTCAGAACCTTTTTGGTTCAATGCCACGGCGTAGAGCAGCTCTAATTGCAGCGCATTGGAGGCCACACCAAATACTGAATATTCGGGCTCAAAGGTCATGTATACATTTGAAAAGTTTATCATTTGTTACTTGTCATGCACCTAAACTGTGGTATTAAATTCATGCGTTTCCTCCTTGGTGTTGCAATTTTCGCAAACGGCAGTGTATTTGAAATTCAAATCAATGACAACGATATCTCGGAAATAGTTAATGCCAGAGAAAAAGTAATTTCAAATAAATCGTGTGTTTCTAACAGATCTATATTTTACGTGCAGTACGTTTTTGTGTATCTCTTATAGTTTATCAATTATACAACATTATACAAGATTAGGTTCCGAATGAAGAGGACTTTGCAGTCTATTCCCAGAAAATTCAGGAAGTACATTTTATTTGTCGTTTAAATATATAAAACGTGTGATATTTTATTCAAAATCGTTAAGAGCCATCTTAGAGGAAATTTAGAAAAATGTCCATGTAAAGAGTAGTTTGGGGTGAGGGATTTTCTTGAAAATCGTTGTGCCGCTTCTTTGGAAGATGTGAACCTAAATACCAAGTTTGGTATTTATCAAATTTCTGGTTTTTTGGGTTATGCTGTTCACAAACGGACAAACAAATGTGAATTTTGGGGTGGAATGCAATACTTTCTATACTTACTATGCAGTTACGTTGTAGAGAAAATAAAAATTATCAAAATTTCCTGAAATTAAGAGCTTTATATAGGGTCTTTCAACAAGAGTGTCCTATCTTTGAACTTAAATAAAACACGTTCTATAAATGCTAGAGGTTTATTTCTTTTTTATTTTGGAACATAATTAATGTCATTACGTGTGGAAGAGAACATCAGTTAAGTGACCGCCGCGACTTTGTTGGGTTGCGCGTATACGGTTGACCCAATTTTCAATGACAGAAGAACGTAAGTTAGGCCCAACTTCACGAATAACACGCACGATGTTATTCATAAGATCATTTACTGTTTCTGGCTTGTTGACAAACTCGATATTTAACATAACCCCACAAGAAGTAATCCAACGGCGTTAAATCACGTGACCTCGGAGGACAGTTAATATCACCACGACGGGAAATGATGAAACTTCTGAACTTCTCCTTCAAAAGATAGATTGTTTCGAGAGTAGTATGACATGTGGCACCATCTTGCTGGAACCGGATGTTTCCGAGATCCATACTATCCAATTTAGGCCAAAAATAGTCCCTTATAAGAGCCCAGTATCTTTCTCCATTGACAGAGCTTCTCCAGCTTTATCTTAGAAAAAATATGGACCAATGATTCCACCATACAAAATCCGCACCACACAGTAACCTTCTGGGGATGAAATGATCGTTATTGGATCGGCATTGGATTGTGATTGCTCCAATAGCAGCAATTTTGTTTGTTAGCACAACCATCCATCCAAAAGTCGGTTTCGTAGCTGAAGATGATTTTTTGACAAAAATCCGGGTCAGCTTCCAATTGCTCCATAGCCCAGTCAGCGAATACACGGCGCAACCTATGGCCGTTGGGCTTTAGTTCTTGAGCTAACAACATTTGGTAAGGGTGAAACTTTAAGTCCAGATGCAGAATTCGCCAAGTTGTGGTCGGCAAAAGCCCCAATTCTTGCGCTCGACGAGCAATTGATTTGTTTCCGTTCTCGCGTACACTGTCACGAACAGCGCCTATGTTTTCGTTGGAGCGCTTACGTCGATTACGTACAGGCGCTCTTTGATAGCTGACAGAACCACTTCTTTCAAATTTATCGATCAAACCCCGAATCGTTCTGTCGCAGGGACGATTATGCACACCGTCAACTTCACGCAATACACGGAAGGTTTGGCGAACAGATGATCCATTTTGATAATAAATTTTCAGAATTTCTACGCGTTGCTGAATGCTCTAATGTTCCATGGCTATTTGCCAATAACAACTGTAACCACATGAAACAAATGTACTGTAACTCAATAACAACGGCAGCTATCACATGTTAAAGAGAGGACACTCTTGTTGAAAGACCTTTTACTTATATTTCAAGAAAACTGAAGCCAAAATACCCAGTATATAGTACCACACTGTACGTATTAAATTAAAGAAATGCTACAACGTTTCAAAACGTACGGTACTAGACAATCGGATTTGTGTTTCTCATTATTTTCTTTTGTGCTGCTGGTTTCTCATTACTCGTTGTAAAGTGCATTAGTGTGTGTGTGTGTGTGTGTTCCACATTTAAATTACAAATGACCGTAACTTTGAGCTAATATATCCCACACCAGAGGGATGGTAATCGAATTCACGAAACCAGTGGCATAGCAGCGCGAGGCAGGATCAACTTGTAGGCCCCTCGGGCACATTGTGTGGGGGGGGCGCTTGTTAATTTCAGCTCTTGAGTATTCTTACATGCGTAACCACATCTTGTGTAATTTCGAACAGCTGCATTTCTTGTTAAAACAGTGCCTCTGTTTCATCAGAGATTTAGACCAGCGTAGTCTAGGCTAGGAACTTCGGGAACCTTCTGACATAGACATAGCTACGAGTGCTGCAGGCACACCCTCTTTGAAAAATAATAATTTGTTTTATTTCTCCCTTTCGCTTACAAAACTAAGAAAACAATTTTTTTCTATTGGAACTTGTTCTGTTATTCACTGTAAACATATGACCTATTTTTACTTCTTCTGTAACTTACCTATAGTAAGTGCAGAAAGTATTTTAGGTGTGTGTGTGTGAACAGCATAACTCAAAAACGAAAAGTCGTTTAAATACTAAACTTGGTATTTAACCTTAGTACCTTACACAGATGCGACAGGATAGTTTTCAAACTACCCTTCACATGGAAAACTTTTTCAAATGTTTCATTTTTTCAAAAATGCTTCTAACGATTTTGATTAAAATACCACACATTAAAGATATTTCTATCAAAAATAAAATGTACATCTTGAATTTTCTGGGAATAGCTTGTGGATTCCTCTTTATTCGGAAGGAACCTTATATAACTGGTAAACGCTAAGCGACAGAAGAAAACATGCTACGCAAGAACTGTAGATCTCTCTAGAACACACAATTTATTTCAAATAAACTAATTTTTTTTGGCTTAAGCCATTTCCGAGATATTTGTTATTAATGCTTTTATATATATATAAAGTTCCCTTGTTTACCCAGCCTATTCTTACTGTGTTTTATTGTAGCCTTTACCGCATATTACCGCATTTACACAGCACACAGAAACACCCATGCCCATGGCCGGACTCCAATCCGCGATCCTCAGCTTGGCGGAGCGCCGAAGCTACACACTCTAGCGGCCACGGCTATGAGGTTCGGGTTGTCCTTAGTGGTGTAGTGCTTACCATGCTAGCCTCTAGTTTCCGAGATCGCGGGTTCAAACCCGGCGGAGGTTGATGGATTTTTTCGGGCATAAAAATCCTTAGCATGGCTTCCTTCGGAAGGGAAGTAAAGCCGGTGGTTCTGTATCGTAGATTTACTGCACGTAAAAGAACCTCAACCCTAATAAAGAAGCCTCTGAGCAAAATTACTCGTCTTTCACGCCCAATATAGAATGCGACGCTAAGGACCACAGCAGATAAAGAGCGTCCGTAAATAAAACTCAATTTAATTTTTTTTTACGAGGGTGAGCAAATGATTGGTATTGTTCATTACATTGCTCATTCTTTTAAACTCCTATCAAGATTCAGTTGTTTCTCGCGATGTCATGGAAACAGTATGGAATTTTAAGGCCAGCATATAGCGTCCAGTTGTTAAACATTTGACTACCGCTGTTCTCTTTGTATCTATAACGAAATGTGTAATGTAGCTATTTTTTTAAAGTTTTGTTTGGGTATAATCATTCTTCCTTTCTCTACTAATCTATAGCAAGTAAAGAAGTATTGTGTTTCACCCAAAAATTCGATACCGAGATTTCAGCGTATATAAATGATTTGAGACTCCCTGAATAAAAGAAAAGAAACAAATATTTTCAAAAAGGTCTGTGTGTAAGTCTGTGAACAGCATAAATCAAACAGGAAAACTGAGTTTTAAGTGCAGTATCTTACAAGGATACGACACGCAGATTTTCAAGAAAATTCCCTCACCCCAAACTACCCTTAACACGGTAGAAAGCTTTTCCAAATATTTTAGTTTCTTAAAAATGACTAAGGATTTCGATTAAAATACCATATATTTAAGATATTGTTTGACTAAATGTATACCTTGAATTTTCTATCAAAAGTCTGTGAAGTTCTCATTTAAAGGAATTTGGATAATTTTGTATAACCGGCAAACGTTAACAGATAGACGGTCAGGTACTTACAAAAAATGTAGATCTCTTTAAAACACTCAAATTATCTTGGACAGCTTCCTTGTGGCATCAGCCATTTTCGAGATATACATTATTATTTCTGTGAAAGTTCAAATGTTTTGTATTATTTAAAGTGTTGTCGCTATTCAGCTGTTTCTCGCGATATAATGAGATGTTTAAGGAATTTCTGGGCAGGCAAAGAGCAACTCGGTTTTTAAAGATCTATCAATTCGATTTCCTCTTGTACCTTCAACGAAATGTGAAACGAAACTATCTCTGCAAATGCTTATCTCGAAACTACTCGAGTAGATAGAAACAGAAGCTTTAGTAAGAATAATTTGTAGAAGCTATATAAAAATGAACGATAGTGGATAGAGAAGGTCCTGTAGTGATACACAATTTCATTATGAAAACCTGTCATGTAGTTTTTGTTATAGGTTGTTCAATGTATGGGGGATACCTCGGTACCGCAACCTACACACATCTAATGTGCCTATCATTTCGCAGCAGGAAGGGATGAAGTGAAGGAACCACAGGAGGCTACAGGCCACAGAGAGGCGCGGAAGTCTCTAACGTTTCCAAGCTCGCAGACCCTTACGGAACTGCCGTTAGACGGCGAGGAACGACCCACCAGTCGAACAGCCCTCCATGTCCACGGGGAGTATTCTGTCCACGCCATCTGTCCGGCACCGCCAAACACCAGAAACCTAGCACTATACATGAAATATGAGAAGGAAACGGAATGAAAGGGAAGTGACGGAAAGGAAATCGTGGCAGAGAAGAAACCGCCGCAGCATTCGACTATTGGCCCAGGGGAAACCACGAAAAACCTATGTGGGCTGTCTTCGGGGTTAAACCCGGGAACTCCCGAATGAGCCTCAGACGTTGACGCCTGAGCCATTCCGTTTAGTTATATTACATGTCTAGGAGTTGCAGGAATCTTGTTGCCTTTGGAGGAATGACTTGAGTTGAGCAACATTGAAAGATGACATTAGCGGGCTGTGCACTCCAAGAATCCCAACGTCGCTTGTAACATCAGAGGACCCGCAATGCCAGGATAAGTGCAAGTTTCGAATCACTATATCCCGCGACAGTAGGAATCACATTTTTATCATGGTTTGATCCACCAAAACTCTACCTATGTACCGATTTAAAAAGAAATCGGCCCTGTCCAGTAAGTGGTGCAACAAAGCAGCTGTATGAATGCAAATATTGTTATATACTGGGGTGAAGTCAAAAGGTTTGCAGCGAGATATTCAATTTTAGGTACAAGAGCATATAATAGCATCAGAGGTAGCAAGAGAACCAGAAACTTTAACTACACATTCTAAAGCAGACGTGGGATAGTTATCAAAAAAATACGCAGAATTTCACATTAATCACATTACCTGTGCTTTATTCAGTACAAACACGGTGCTCTTACATCACACACAAAATATAAAAAGGAAGAAACTGAAGGGAGATGCTACACACACGATGCTATATTCACACAATTCCGATAGACCTTCCACACCAGACACTCGACCAGAATTGACGCTAACACACAGCACACAAAGGAATAACGCTCACTTCTCCCACTCTCCACCGCTAACTAAACCGTGGCGATTTGCCACGCCAGATGAACTTCAAAACCCCAGCCGAAAGAATTCCCCCAACAATACTGTCGCCAAGGATGCAATAATGTGTCTAGCGTGACAATACACACACATACACGTCATATCATGGATAGGTATAAGCGTGCGCTGCGACCTGCACACACCTATTGTGGCTACCATATGAGGTGAAGGAACTACAGGAGGCTGTAGGCAGACAGGACACAGAGATGCGCGGAAGTACCCAACACTTCCAAGCTCGATGACCCCTCCACTGCTAGAGCTACCTAGAGAGGTGGTTGAACGATCCAACAAAAACGCAGCCTTCTGGTGTCCACGGGGAGTACTCTTCCCTTTGAGCATGCATCTTGTCCGGCACTACTTTACGCCACGAAACCTAGAAGCACACCTCAAACATAAGAACGAAACGGAATAAAAAGGAAACAATTAAAAGGAAATCGTGGTAGAAGCTGAACCATCCCAGCATTCGCCTACCGACTCTGGGGAAACTACAAAAAAAATCATCGAAGACTAGAGTAGGCCGTCGACGGAAATCGAACCCGGGACCTCTCTAATGCGAGTCGCACACATTACTGCACGGCTAACTTGCTTCGTGGTCAGTTAGGGTAAAGGTAAAGTTACGTATCACCAGATGCAGAAGCCGACTAACCCAAGCGTGGACAGGGGCTCTAAGTTTCTAGATAGAACGTATCCAACGCCACACGGTCCCTGCCGCCAATCTCCAGGAGCAGAGCCCCACGCTGAGGAGAAACCTAACTGAGCTGTACCGCCGCGACGACAGGGGAGAAGCTTTACAGACCGCAAGCCACCGCCGTACACTGTCTCCCGGTCCTAAAACCCTGAAACAGATGACAAGGAAGATTATGGATACAGGAAATGAGAGGAAGGTGTGCCGTGGTAGAAGATGAACCACTCCAGCATTCGCCTGGCGACCCGGGGAAACCACGAAGAACCCATGGGCCAGAGTGGGAGGTCACCGGGGATCGATCCAGTTGGGGTACTTACGTCGTTAGAGGTCATAGAAGTTAGGCAGGACATTATGAGGAAGTCCAAGACGGCCAAAAAGAAGATGGAAGGAAGGCTTGGTTCACCTATACAACAGGCGACCGCGTGAATAGAAGAAGAAACACTGGTGTCAACAGCACGTGCAGGAAGCCCCTACAATCCTGTTTCCGATAGGACAGGTTTCTCTAATTAACTTCTCCTTCTGAGTAAACACACATGTGTGCTTTATTGAGAATAATACGCGTGCCTCTCCAGGCCCAAGCAAACTTCAACAAGTTATAAACAGACCTTCTTGTTCAATTTTTTATACTTAAATTACGTTCTCGTAGAAGCAAATGACAGTGAGTTTAGACAGTTTTTATATAATTACTAAGGCGTAGGTGTTTGCGAGTAGAGGGCGCGGCTTTAAATACCGCGCAGGTCAAGTTGCGCGGACCGTCTTCCTGGTGAACTGGTCGGACAGGAAGGGCCTTGCACTTCTTCTGATGCAAGGTAACGGTCACTTGCTGATGACACCTGCACTGCGAGGTGAGAATGTTAAACCTCAAGCGGGCTCTGACCCGCAACACCATACTGGCAGCGCATCTGACGCTCAACTCTTGCGATCTGCTCACAAAGTCAAGCTCTGGAATGTTGTGCCATTCCAAAATTTCAACTCAATTAAGAGAAAACTAAATGATGAAAACTGCCAAAGAAATGACATTTTATAAATTTGTACAGTCTTATTATTATTATTATTATTATTATTATTAATAATAATAATAATAATAATAATTTATTTGAGCACTAAGTTATTACATATTTAGACTGCCTTCTCTATTTGGCCCTGGCCACTAAGACGAGCAGTCATTGTGAATTACAATTACATGTTGATACATTTAGTAGTTCTTATATTTATTTATATTTACATCATTTTTCCTCTTTTAACCCTCCATATCCATTTATTTTTTACTTTCCCTAAGTATTTACCTACCCATATTTAAATAGTTTTTATCTAAAATTGTATGTATATCTTTATTCCTATTCATTCCCTACCATAAACTTTCTTTTCTCCGAATCTCTGTTTCTTTGCATTCAAATATAATATGTTGTATATCTTCCCTTCCCCCGCACAATGGACATTCACCTTGTGCATAGCCATTTCGCTTCCCTTTTAGCCTCCATATTCCAGCCCTTAACCATGCTATACCTATTATTTCTTCTTTGTGTTGTCTACATATTTCTCTCATTCCCAGTGTTTTCTTATTAATAAGACCTTCCTCATTTATTTGTGTCGGTCTGGTGACTCCCAAGGTTGCGGGTTGGTCCAAACCCTGCCCAGGCCGATTTTTAAGTGCGCTTAAAAGCGACAGCCCCATGTCAGAAGATGTATTAGCATGTCCTGCGGGACGAAATTCCGGCACAACGGCGGCACTGATATGATCCTGGCAATTGACAGCTTTGTTAAACTAAATATTTATTTTTTTCATTCATTTGTACATAATTTATCAGTGGCGCACCATAATTATATTTTAGATATACATATAAATATTTTATTCCATCTAAAATTTCGTACAGTGAATCCTGCATAGCTCCACAGAAAAATCTGATGTGATACATACACATGACATACTCTACCCTCTATTTTTATTAGTGGGTGTGCAAATTATTCTTAATAGGGCTTATTTTTTATCTACTACATTTTAATCCAAATAAACCTTTGCAGAAATAGTTACATTACACATTTCGTTATAGATACAAAGAGAACAGTGATAGTGAAATGTTTAACAACTGGACGCTATATGCTGGCCTTAAAATTCCATACTGTTTCAATGACATCGCGAGAAACAAGTGAATGTTGAAAGGCCTTTAAAGGATAACTAAGTAATAAACAATTGGAACCATTAATAACGGATATCTAAGAAACGGCTTATGCCACAAAAGAAACTTATTTGAAATAAAGTTGTGTTTTAAAGAGACACACATATTTTTGTCTAATGCTTAACGTTTACCAGTTATACAAGATTATACAAAATTCCTTCCGAATGAAGAGCACATAACAGGCTATTCCCACAAAATTCAGGATATACATTTTATTTGCCATTTGAGTATCTTCAAAATATGTCATTATAATAAAAATTGTTAGAGCCATTTAAAAAAACAAATTTTGAAAAATGTTCCATGTAAAGGGTAACTGGCAGTGGGGAAATTTCTTTGAAAATCCTCTTGTCGCATCTTCAGAGGATACTGAACGAAAATACCAGGCGTGGTGTTTATTATGCTTTTCTCTTAAAAACATCTTAGGCAAATTATAGAAAAAGATAAGTAGTTTGGTTTGAATTTCCAGGAATTGCTTTCGTTTGTTATTTAGGTGTATCAGTTTACTACTCCGTCTTTAACGGAATACCGTCCTCTTTGTACGACTTGCACCCCCATGGACTTACAAGCCAATGTCTTGGGTCAGTAGTTTGTGAAGCAGCAAGCAAACTCTGGATCATAACATATCCAGGATGTTTGATCAGCTCAATGTCTAGAGTCAGTAGTCTGTCGAGGAGCAAGCAAACTCTGGATCATAACATATCCAGGATGTTTGATCAGCTCAATGTCTAGAGTCAGTAGTCTGTCGAGGAGCAAGCAAACTCTGGATCATAACATATCCAGGATGTGTGATCAGTCCAATATCTTGAGTCAGTAGCCTGTCGAGGAGCAAGTAAACTCTGGATCATAACATATCCATGATGTTTGATCAGCTCAATGTCTTGAGTCAGTAGTCTGTCGAGGATCAAGTAAACTCTGGATCATAGCATATCCAGGATGTTTGATCAGCTCAATGTCTTGAGTCAGTAGTCTGTCGAGGAGCAAGTAAACTCTGGATCATAACATATCCAGGATGTTTGATCAGCTCAATGTCTTGAGTCAGTAGTCTGTCGAGGAGCAAGTAAACTCTGGATCATAGCATATCCAGGATGTTTGATCAGCTCAATGTCTTGAGTAGTAGTCTGTCGAGGAGCAAGTAAACTCTGGATCATAGCATATCCAGGATGTTTGATCAGCTCAATGTCTTGAGTCAGTAGTCTGTCGAGGAGCAAGTAAACTCTGGATCATAGCATATCCAGGATGTTTGATCAGCTCAATGTCTTGAGTCAGTAGTCTGTCGAGGAGCAAGTAAACTCTGGATCATAGCATATCCAGGATGTTTGATCAGCTCAATGTCTTGAGTCAGTAGTCTGTCGAGGAGCAAGTAAACTCTGGATCATAGCATATCCAGGATGAGTGATCAGCCTAATGACTTGGGTCAGTAGTCTTGCGAGGACCAAGGAAGCTCTGGATGATAACAAGTCCACGATCAGCCCAATGTCTGTTATGGCGCTGAAGAAGGAAAAGCAATGTAGTAATGAAAGGGATAGCAAAATGTAGGGATGAAATTATCCAATCCAGCATTCGCTACTTACCGAGGGAAACTGCGATAATTTTTTCATCAGGTTGGTGGGCATAGGGAATTTGAATACGAGTCCTCCCGAAAGCGAGTCACGAGCGTCACCGCTGCGCAATCTCGCTAGGTGTGGTTTTTACAACAGTGAAAAGTCACTTTCCAAAAGAATTAATAGCTATTTTTTTTCCAAAATGACTTGGATTATTCAAATTCTGTAAGTGTATTTTCCTGCATAAGTGAACATTTTTAGAAAAGTAATTAATTCAAATTCATCAAACTTAGATTTTCATATTTTTCTTAAACGGCCGTTACGGGGCGAGTTGTGTCGAATATGAGTTGGAAGAATATGACGGTGATTTTGTAACGTATTGTAAAACCATTCATAGTTTTTCATTTAAGGTGTTTAATATATCTTTACCTACACAGAGATGTTGCACAATTATATATGATTTGGCTAATTGCATAAATATGTTACATCCTTCATCTGCAAAATAGTATGCAAGTTGCATTTAAAGTAAAACATGACCATGCATTTGAATTTGTGCTTGTCCCTCGTGCGGAAAGTCATTATCTTTTGTTTTTGTTTCCTTTTTCCGGAAGAATGGCAACGCGTTCCGTCATTCCTACAATTATATGCAACTTTTATGGCTATGCATGGGTAGTGGAATCGTTTAAAACCAGAGCTGTATGTTTGGTGGTATTGGTGACATTAATGCTTTGTAAGAAATATGAACCTTTTTAAGCACGATATTAATTTCGTCATGTGAATAGGACTATAGCTATATCATAGATACACTACAAGGAAACACTAATTATTATGTGTTACTAAATTAGATACATGAGTATTATTAAAACAAAAAACAAATATGTAAAAAGACTATTGCAATATTTTGCGTGGCGCTGACTTGGCTGATATTTTAAGGGGACAAGGTATTCTGAACTGGTCAAAAATCGCATTTGTTGTTTTAAGCACTAATAAAATCTCTATTATTTCCAGTTTCAGAAAATATCTAATTTTTGGTGGTTAAGAGGATTTAAGGCATTTAAACACCATTTAAATGCTAGTTGCATTCCTTTAAAGCTGTCATGCAACGCCCCTTTTAGAACATTTTTGTATCTTTCAACAACGAACTATATCAGCGAGCAGTTCAGCAATTAACAAAAGAGGCCAGGACCAAGAGAAGGCAATCAGAAAAACTGAAGCAATCCAGAAATGAAGGTGCAGATGATTATGACCCTGGAATGTACTGAAGTGTGTCATAATTTTCATGTTCAAACTTTAAATTCCGTTTTCTCAAAACAACATTTTCGGATACTTATGCACTTTTTTCTTAGAAAGTATAAGAAGTAGAGAGCTGAGATTTTCAGTACATGTATACAACACTTAGTTAAACATTCTAAACCACAATCATTATTGTATAATGTATATTAGTGATATTAAAAAAGCAACAATATTGCAATTTCTCCACATTTTTACTTTTTTGACTTTGCAAACAATTTTTTTCAATGTATAGTGAACTGATATACAAAACTAAATAATTGAGGTTCAAAAGTTAGCTAATTATACTAAAGCAAAAGTGTAATTCTGTAGTGCAAGAAGTATCAGAGAAAAAGGTACCTGAATTCACATGTTTTAAGCGTAAATATTATATTTCTCTTGAATGAAATAATTTTTACGGACTCAACTACATAAGCTATCAAATAATTATCATGATTTATAGAATAATTCATAAAAATGTCAGGAAAAACCATTGAGTACTTTAAGAGCAGTGTTAATTTAACACACTTAAGGTGTAATTTCTATGTGTTCAGTCTACCTTGTCCCCTTAATAGAAAATCAATGCACTCATTCTTACAAAAGAAAACCAAAGTAACTTTTAATATTCCTTTTAACATATTCCTTATTCCTTTTTTATTTGTATTTATTTCCATATTGGACGGGGAATATAAAATCCACGAAAAAACAGAAACAAAACTAGAATGTTTTATGCCATTATGTAACACTGTTATTACGAGCTGCATCAGTTCCCAAGATTAATCGATCTCTTAGTTAGACGAGAATAATTGCAGATGCTGATCCTCAACTGGTTTTGGTGCATCCGCATAGTCGTTCTTGTATCGGAGGTTCCGTTGTAAGAAATCCGGCTTTTGGGTTACTGCAGGAGAAAGTCTGTTCCTGGTTTTTCTGTGAATTCGCCCATGGGCAGACCAATTGAGGCTGCAGATGGTGGTATGTGCACTCGGTCAGTTTAAAACCAGGCTTTCTTTACAAGACTGCTATATTCTTGCAGTAGTTATAATGGGGAACACAATTGTAATCACAAAAGTCTTCCGAGAAAATAATTCATATACGAGATTTCAAACACACGGATGATTCAGAGTGTTTCAATACCGAATATTGGTACCCAAAACACACTTTATTGATTTATGGTTCTCAAATGGAGTATGACTAAAGCGCGTTACAATGCCATGCTTACTGTAGTACTCTTAGCTCAGTGCTTTGTGCTAGAAATCCTGCGAGATTCTCTTGTTTTTCCTAATACGTGCGATTCTTGAACACGGTCTTCACACGATTATCACTAACGTTTGCTTCAGCTAATTATTCAATATCTCGGTGCTCTATCACCGTTCTTCAGACTCGCGCATACTTTGAAGTGGTCACTTGACAATATTAAATCGTTTATAACCTTGGATAAAAATTATCTCAACAAATACTATTAGCGCATTAGATATTCCACACAAATCATTTTGTAGTTACATAATCGCGCGGCACCTAACAAATTTCGGAACTTAGGGTCCTTTTCCGACTCGGAGTACTACGTGTTTCCTTAGCGAAGAATCCTGACAGACTGCGTGATATCCACGCTTACTTTCACATATATGAAGTTACTATTCGCCTCCGGATTTTTGTAATGCAACCGCGTCTTTCTAACTTCTTATTGGTTCCAACAATCATCCCGAATCTTCATAGGCTCTCCGGCTGAAAAACCGAAGCATAAACGGTAAGAAAAGGCCGTTGCCTACAGCGTCTACTTTCTCTTGAAACTTGGACTTGGTTCTTCCCCTCGAAGTACAAAGAAACGTTGAATTTTTATGACCCCACGCTCGGAAAAATACAATGAACATTTTGAATTGTAGCTGCTGTATTTCGCCTAAATCTGCAAACTTTCTTAGGCAATTACGTCTTTATTTATTTAACAATATTAATGAAACTTCAAAACATATTCACACTTTCTGAAGGGCTCTTGATTGATATAGCTTTTAATCTAATTGCTTTATAATTGTAGAAAATTATCAAATCGGGTTAACAATTCATAACTATAATAATTCATAATAGGGTTAATAATTTTTAAACTATAATTATTTAATTCCTTTTCGTGCAGGTGTAATCAGGCGGAAATATAGCTACAAAATATAATTGGTTTTCTTAATTTTTATTTATGTGACACTCACTTAGTAGTCCGTCATACCGGTAGATGGCAACCATGACATTATTTACCGGTCGGGAGGAGGTTTATACTCAGACAATTTCATAACCATAAATTTCACCACTATTGTAATTATATTTATAAGTAAAATGAAGTAATACAAGCTATATTATTTAATTATATTATAGTAAAACGAGTTGTAAAGAAATAAAAGATAACAACCCACTACGCAGAATCGAACTCCACCTATCTGCATAGATGTTAAGTAGCCTGTCCACTGCTCCGCCCCAAGCACGGTGTGGAGGTAGCCCAAATCACTGCCTTGTGGCTTGCGTTATAGTGTTAGTCAAAGCGGCACACAGAAGTTGAGTGTTGTGTACCGCGCGCTCACTCGAAGGGACTTTGAAAACATTTAACTGCTCAAGAGATCTCCTACTTTTAGTTGACCAAGTGTACATTCAGTAACTTAGGTACCCGCGGTTGCTTGCCACACAACCCTCTCCAGCAGGTAGAAGGTGAGAAATGTTCAACAGCAGCCCACAAAGTGTCTCCAGAAAAACTGACATCACTAAACTCTGTTTCTTATAACCTTGTCTCGCTAACATGTATTCTTCAGCGCTACCTTTCCTTCCCCTTTCACCTGATTGGCTAATGTACACCTTCGAATGTTGACAAACAAGCCGTGAGCAGTCCAAAGATAAGCGACATAAGCAGCCACGATAAATGTACGCGATAGAATTAAACCGAAGTATCCTCCTACCTATTTATTGTTAAGAATTTGCATGGATTTCATACGTATTAACTCTGTTTTAAAATATATTTGTTTCATACGGTTATGAAAATATAAATTTGACATTTCTCTTCGAATATATTAAGATAAACGATCTTGTTAAATATGGAACTAGTTTGTACCGCACAACAACCTATTCCACGACAGCAGTCATGAGAGCTGATTAGCGGCCGTGACAGTTAAGAGATTCGGGGCAAAGGGGTGTTTAGTTTAAGTATCTTCCAAAGATTTTTAAGAAAATTCTGCATCCCAAACTACATAGAATATCTTTCGAAATTTTTTATTTTCTAAAACATGGCTCTAACGATTTTTATTAAACTTCCATATATTAATGACATTTTCATGGCAAATAAAATGTATATTCTTCAATTTTCTGGGAATAGCCTTTGAAGTTCTGTTCATTCGGAAGGAATTGTGTATAATCTTGTAAGACTGGTAAACGTTAAGCAATAGAGGAAAACGTATTATGCCAAATAAGCAGATCTCTTTAAAACACACAATTTATTTAAAATAACTTTTTTGTGGCATAAGCCATTTCCGAGATATGCATTATTAATGGTTCGAATTCTTCATCACTTGGTCATTCTTTATAGTCCTGTTCAACATTCAGGAGTTTCTCGCGATGTCATGGAAACAGTATGGAATTTTAAGACAGCATATAGCGTCCAGTTGTTAAACATTTGACTATTCTCATAACGAAATGTATAATATAACTATTTCTGCAAAGGTTTATATGGATTAAAATGTAGTAGATGGAAAAATAAGCTTCAGTAAGATTAGTTTGTATACCCACAAAGGATACGGAGTGGGGTGCGGTGGAGTGGAGTGGATTGACTACGGAGCGGACTTGCCACCGATCCAGAGAGGATATTGTGCCTACGCTCCACGAGGAGGCGTTCCTGGGAGAAAGGATGAGAAGAGACACTGGGCGGCAGGAATCAGGAACGACACAACAATGACAGGGTCCCTAAGTTTCCAGATAGAGACACGCCGGCAGACCAGCTACCCCACCCACACATAGGTCTAATGCCCCTCAGGGGGATTCGGATACCCCGGTAGTCAGTCAAAAACCGAGAGTGTCACAATGAGCATCCTTTTCGCCTGCCACGCTGCACCGAAACACCATCAGCGACACTTTCGACCATGAAAGAGGAAAGAAATTAAGAATAGAACGAAATGGAGGGTCAAGTAATTTGGGGGATGAAAGAAACCACTCTAGCATTCTCCTGACGACCCGGAAAAACCCCGAAAAAGTCCATGGTTCAGAGTGGGTTGTCACCGGGGATCGATCCGGGACCTCCCAAATACGGGCCACGGACGTAACTGCCTGAGCTATCCCGCTCGGTAACGATAGAGGGTAGAGATGGTCATGTGAATGTAACATGTCAGATTTTTTATTTATATGCCGGCTTTAACATGTAAGGTCATAACGGCGGCTTCGCCTTTGGAACAATTGTTCATCGTCAGTGATGTTCACTCATTTATTGTTGAGTCTTTGGGTTTTCTTTATAACATTAAATTCACACACACGTTTACCCTCTCACTCATACTGACAGACTCTAGAGAGGATGGGGAATAATCCTGGCTAAATAAAAGCTAGCAACTAACCATCAGTCATCACTAGCTTTGAATTCTGCTTAGTTAACCAGTCTCATGTCTAGCACGTTGCTGGTGGTTATGTACTACGGCAATTGTTGCGATGTTTATGCTTCATGTATTACGTCCTGCGCCGTGAGCTAGAGCGTAGAGCCCCAGTTCCGGGCCAGGAGCCCCAGTTTCGACTGGGGGATGCGTGATGCTGGCCACATCACCTCTCCGTATTGGCTGGATGATCTGCAAGGCAGTCGGGTTGGCACGCCGAGGCCCATCGTACGCTGAAGCAACACAGGATTTATTGTAATGCAGGATTATACAATGCGTCTCGGTGATTACCACTCCCCTAGGAGGAAGGGATAAAGTGAATAAACCACAGGTGGTCACAGAATTCCATAACACTTCCAGGCTTGAACACCTTTCGACTAAGCAGCCCTCAATGTCCACGGGGAGACGCTTTCCTTTGAGTAACCATTCGCGCCATCTGTACGGTACCGCCATACACCACGAAAACTAGAAGCAGAACTGAAAGATGAGAAGAAAACGGAATTAAAGGGAAATGATGGAAAGGTTATCGTGGTACAGGAGAACAGCCCCAGCATTCTCCTACCGATCAAGGAAAATCACGAAACATTCAAGGTCAGCATGGGGTCAACGGGAATCGAACCCGCAAGCTTCCGAATACGAGCAACATATGTTGCCGTTGAGGCAGTATTTTTAACACTTAAATGATTTCAGTCTAATTATATAATATATATAAATTCAATAACAACCCGCCTTAAAGCAATTGTGTATGTAACAATATATAAAAAGTGTATATTACAGTCATTGTATATGTTTATATTATTGTATCCATGTGTAATAATGTTATGTGAATGTATTACGTGATTTAATAATGTAGGAGCTGTGAGAATAATAGGTTAAACGTTGGTAACAAAGAGGTAACCTTGAGGTAATAATGAATGTGAGAGTTTAATAATGCTACTTGTGATTCTTGGAAGCAATAAAGTAATTTTAGTGACAGTTTATAAAAATAGCCAATCAAAAACCAGAAAAAGCTTTAGTTAAATGAAGGTATTCTATTGGACTAGGATTAGCCAATCAGAAACTTGAAATACAGAAATTTACAAGTGTAGGCGGTTGAAATCAATTCAGTTGCCTGCAGAAAGTGTTTGTAACCGGATGCGAGATGCGTCCTCGAGAGATTTAATACGTATTCAGTGTGAGACGAAACAGTTTACGTGTTAAAAAGTGCAAGTAATTATTAAAATAATCTCACAGCTCTCTATATCAGTGAAGTGTTATTTAAATCGTATCAAGTATTAATAAAGGGAGTGAAGTAAAATTATAATCTGTGTAAGCCTACATTCTTGTCGCACCACAACCCTGCCAAGACATCCATGTCTAACAATAATACTGACGCAGCCGAGGCAAACATAAATATGTAATATTTAAAGAAACAGTCAAATTACAAAGTTAATATTTTAAATTTTTGGACGTAGGCTATCGGGTACCATATGTGTGGTTGCAAGAACTTCAAGTTCGGCTCCTCAACAGTTGAACTACAATACAACTCCTACTTAAAATCGGCTTTCCATACGTGAAGCAACAAACTTCTTCACCGTGGAGGCATCTCCCTCAATAAAGTATACATGCATTTTAATCAAAATCTTTAGGCCATTTTTGAAAAGAAAATGGAAGATGTTTCCATCTAAAGGTTAGTTTGCGATTTTTTTGGAATTGTGATATCTTTGAAATATAGCACTTACACTTATACTTATATATACTTATCCAGATTTTCATTTTTGAATTGTGTAATTAAGACAGACACACATACACACATTTTCTAAAAATGCTTTTTTGTTTTGGATTCGGGTATTTTCAAAACGTGTATTTCCGGCGAAATACACATATAACATTTTTAGGTGGACTACAATACTTCCTCTAGTTACTAGAAGTAAACAGTTAAGAAAATAAAAATTATAATTTTCACAAATGCGATCTCTTAAAGAACAATGTCTTAACAAACAACAAAAAAGTGTAGTATTTTGTTTGAAAATTCAAGAAAATCATTCGTTTCTTTTTAGAGGTATCATTTACTTCTTTAACGGATTACCCTTCTCTTTGTTGGGACTTACACCCCCAAGGTATTATACAGTACGTTTTGGTATCGTACGGTATTTTTTTCAACTCTAGGTATGGGCATTCAGGTTTTAATGAATGCTGAATCAGAAAGTGCCACAGTCAGATTTTTAAACCTTATGTGATGGCTTTCAAATTCCATCTTTCTTGCACGACTACAAGAAAACAATGCAACTTACCACTAGTAAAATTATAAGCATTTAAAAATTCAAACTACGAGGGCAGACCCAGAAGTACCCGACCTGACGTATATATAACGGTTGTTGTTTCAAACAAATGACTATGGTAGAAAGCTTAAGTATGAAGTTTGACGATGCTGCGTTGTTTAGTAATTGTTTGGCAGCCATCAGTAGTGAACTCTCTCAGCGAATTTTGTAAACCTGGATAAAACTGGTCATCGTTATATGATACAATACTTTAATTTGAAAGGTCTTAGTCCAACTAATATTAAAGCTGAGCTAGATTCTACTCTGGTGGAGTTTGCTCCTTCATTTACAACAGTAAAATATTGGGTGGCAGAGTTTAAGCTTGGCCGTACGAGCTGCCAAGACAAACATCGCAGTGGTCGACCATATGAAGTGACCACGCCAGAAATTGTGAAGAAAATCCTCAAAATGGATTGGATTACATTCTGCTGAAAGTACGCGAGCTAGCAGACATCGTAGGCATTTCAAAAAGTACTGTACATCACATACTAACTGAACATTTAGACATGAGAAAGCTATGCACAAGATGGGTGCCGCGATTACTCACAATGGAACAAAAGCAGCGTCGTGAGGAAGTTTGAGTCGAGTGTTTGGCGATGTTTCGCTGCAATAAAACCGAGTTTTTGCGTCGATTCATAACCATGGATGACAAATGGGTCCATCACTCACATCTGAGACGAAGGGACAGTCAAAACAGTGGATTGAAAGCGGAGAATCGGCTTTAAAGAAGGCAAAGACAGTTCCATCTGCAGGCGTCAGTTTCTTGGGATGCGCGTGGGATAATTTTCCTTGATTATCCTAAAAAAGAAAAGCAATCAATGGCGAGCATTATGCAAACTTATTGCAGCGTTTGAATGATGAAATCAAGCAAAAACGGCCGCATTTATTGGAAAAGAAACTTTTGTTTCATCAAGACAATGCACCAGTTCACACATCCATTATAGCCATGGCCAAAATCAATGAGTTCAAGTTCGAATTGCTTCCTCATGCACCCTTTTTGCCAGATTTAGGCCCCTCTGGTGATTTTCTGTTTCCAAAGTTGAAGAAATGGCTTAGTGGTAAAACGTTTGCCAACACTGAAGAGGTGGAGTTTGCAGTTGATGACTATTTTCAGAACCCGACGGTTCTCACTATAAACACGATATCGCTGGGAAAAGTGTATCGAGCTGAAAGGAGAAATAAAAATGTTTTCCCCAAATGTTTTTTCTTTGTTAGGTCGGGTACTTATCGGGTAGCCCTCGTAATAACAAAGAATATCTCGGTAATGGTTAACGCCACAAGAAGTTTTATTTATACAAATTGTGTGGTTTAACGATATCTACATTTTTGATAGTAAGATTTTGTCTCTCTCTTACGGTTTACCAATTATACAAAGTCATTTGGAACGAAGAGGCCTTCTCAAGCTATTCAAAGAAAACTCAATATACAATTTTATTTGGCATGAAAATATCTTAAAAACATATGATATTTGATCCAAATCGTTATAGGCAATTGTGATAAAATAGACAGACAGCGAAATTCTTTATACGTAAAGCGCAGTTTAGGATGGGGGATTTTCTTGAAAATTTTCGGGTAACTACTTCGGAAGTTTGCTAAAACTGTTTTAAATGTAAATCTGGTGAAATATCGGTTACGATGCAATACAACACTTTCTCTAATTACTGGCAAGTATTAGAGAAAGTGAAAAGTACAGCTTGCTACGTTGCCAGATGGCAGCTTTCATATTGCACTTAGAGGCTACGTGTACTGGAGCCTATTACGATGATGGTCATTATGCTACAAGTGCCCACTCCAAGCAAACGTGCTCAGTCGCAGCTTTGTTCTATGTCCAAGAGCGGAAATCGAACACTTTATCCTTCAAAAGTGCTCCCTGGAGTGTAGCAGGTGGTTGTTAGGAGCATGGTCGTCAGTTCGAGTCCCACGTAGCTACGAATCTCTCACTAAGTTGACGTCTAATGCAAGGGGTTCTACAAAGACCTTATTATTTCAATGGGTTTGCAGTAATTCTTCACCCATGACGCGTGGGCACAATCTGCGTGACACGTCGCATGAACGTCTTAACAATTCTTATTTATTCACTTTTACTTTCTCTGCCACATACATAGGTAGAGAAGGTATTGCATTCCATCCAAAATTTCGAAACCGAGATTTTATCGGAAATACATCTTCTGAGGCCTCCTGCATTCGAAAAAATTTTTTTTAGAAAAAGGTCTGTGTGTGTGTGTGTGTGTGTGTGTGTGTGTGTGTGTGCGCGCGCGCGCGCGCCTATGAACAGGATAATTCAAAAACGGAAGTCGAATAAATACCAAGTACGTTCCAGATGGGACACGAGCATTTTCAAGAAAATTCCTTACCCCAACTACCCTTTAGATCAACATTAAAATATAATATGTTAAATATATTTACATGGCAAATAAAACGTTTATCTTGAATATCTTAATCTTTTTGGGAATAGCTTGTGAAGACCTCTTCATTCGGAAGGAATTTTGTATAAGCTTGTATAACTGGTAAACGTTAAGCCATAGACGCCTTTTTCTATGACATAAGCCGGTTCTGACATATCCGTTATTAATGGTTCGATACCTGTCATTCTTTTAGTCTTTTCGAATTACAGTTGTTTCCCGCGATGTCATGGAAACAGTATGAAATTTTAAGGCCAGCATATAGCGTCCAGTTGTTAAACATTTGACTATTACCATTCCCTTTGTATCTATAACAAAATGTGTAATGTAGCTGTTTCTGCAAAGGTTTATTTGGATTAAAACGTAGTAGATAGAAAAATAAAGCCTTAGTAATAATAGTTTGTATATCCACTAATAAAGACAGAGGGTAGAGAAAGTCATGTGAATGTATCACAGCAGCTTTTTACTTCCTCTACTATCTGCCTATAGTGAGCAGAGAAAGTATTGTATTCCACCCAAAAATTCGATATCGAGATTTCACCGGAAATACACGTTTTGAAAAATCCTGAATCAAGAAACATTGGTAATGTTGCTGCAGAGGTCGACGTGTCATGGCGGACGATGTTAATGCGCAATGTTAAGTACCAAATGTAAAGCAGAAAAACAAGCGCTGCTATATGAAACATGGATGTAGATGGTAGAGTTGCGAAATGTTACACGTTGCGGTAATAGAAAAGTGCGAAACAGTAATTAGTGTAATACAATTAAATGATAATCACGAAGTACTAAACAAATGTAATGCAGAATCAGACGACAGAAAAATTCAATACCATAGCCGGGATGGTATTGCATTTTCCAGTCGTCTGCTTCTACCTTTCCAATCTTGTCCAACACACGGCTTGTGTGGAAGAATAATTAATTCCAAATGTACGAGGTGTATTACAAAACTAAGGTCCGGTGAACAATATTTAACGGATGGTAGGCCTGGATGACGTTTCACGCCTGCAACGCTGTCTACCGATTACTGAGGAACCTACCGCAGTTTTGGTGTGACCAGTAGGTGTTTGTCAGTCGGTGAGAGCTGATCGCAATGGCGCGACAATCGTGCGCGATGTGATTAGATTTTTGTTGCTGGCAAAAGAATCGTCAGCTGCGGACATCCATTCTGAGTTATGCCTTGTGTATGGACCGGACATAATGAGTGTCAAACAGGTTCGAAACTGGTGTCTAAAATTTCGAAATGGCCGCACAAATGTGCACGATGAACAGCGGAGTGGTAGGCCCAGTATTCGGACAGACATGGTTGAGTAAGTGAACCAAAAACTTCGAAGTGATCGGCGTTTGACGATTAGTGGTCTGGTTGATGAATTCCCATATATTGCTCGAACCTCACTTTACAGGATTGTCACTGAACAGCTTGGATATCGGAAACTTTGTGCGAGACGGTTGCCAAAACTAATCACCGTTCACCACAAAGAGCAGCGAATGCGTAGTACACGGCAGTTCTTGGAGCGCTATAGACAAGATGGAGGTTTGTTTTCCCACATAGTTACGGGCGACGGGACATGGAAAGCGTACACCAACGCAGAATCAGAACAACAATCAATGTAGTGGCGCCGTTCCGAATCACCCAAAACAAAAATCGCCGTATACGAATCGCAAAATGATGGCTATCGTATTTTGGAACGAAAAGGGAGTCCTTTTGGTTGATTTCATGGATCGTGGGTCAACAGTTACAGCTGATGTGTACTGTGCAATGCTTACCAAACTGAGACGTGCCATCCAAAATCGACGCCGCGGGAAACTGTCGCCTGGCATCATCCTCCTGCACAACGCGCTCCGCACACCGCTGTTAAAGCCAAAGAGGAGATGCAACAGTTTCGTTGGGAACACTTTGACCACCCTCCGTGGAGTCCCGACCTGGCATTAAGCGACTATTTCCTCTTCTTGCATTTGAATCGGTGGCTGTGGACAACGATTTCAAACCGACGATGAACTCAAGACGAGCATTACCAACTTATTCTAGTCCCAGGCGGCAGACTTCTACGCCGAGGGGTTAGAGAAGCTGGTGCGGCGTTACAGCAGGTGTATTGATGTGAACGGCGGTTATGTGGAAAAGTAAAGTATATATGTAGGCACATATTACTGTCAATATAAGCCTTGTCTCATGAGCGATGTTGTTATTGTGATCAAACGGACCTTTGTTTTGGAATAAGCCTCGTAATACAATTAAATAATTATCTGCCACGAAATAGTTGACATACTAATACGGCTGAATAATTGCCGCGAAGTAGTAAACAAATGTAATACAACTAAATAGTTACCTACTGCCAAGTTGTAGTTAACAAATGTAATTCAAACTTATAAAATAAATGCTACTGTAATTATGCCCAAGGACATACTTGTTCTTTTGTGACGCAATGTTAAACTTAATAAAGGCTGTTTTGCATCAATACCCATAAAAAAGAGATAAAGATAAAGAATTCTGGACGACGTATATAGAAGAAAGAGAAAGTTCTTGGGGAGAGGATAGACATTGAAGAAGTATCGCTAGATAACATAACCATAATTCAATAAATCACGTCACAATACGTAATCGAAAGTGGTTAACAACTTTCGCAAATTTGAAAGCCCAATTGCCGTGCATTCGCGAAATTTTAGCGATGTTTGCTCCAACAAGGTAGCCTGCCTGACGTTGCGCCGCCCCCGCCATGACACGTCGGCCTCTGAAGTAATATTACCGAAACATCATTATTAGAAAAACTCCGCGTGTGTGTGAACAGCGTAACTCAAAAACTAGAAATTGTTTAAATACCACACTTGGTATGTTAGTTCAGTGCCTTCTTTGTTACGTATTGCTTTGAATTTTCGAATGCTTACACTTCTTACTTTCTCTACCACCTACCCAAAGGACGCAAGAGGAAGTATTGTATTTCACCTAAATTTTTATGTCAATATTTCATCGGATATATCTGATTTGAGGCCCCACTGAACCAAAAGTAAGCATCGATTTTTACAAAAATGTCCTTGTGTTTCTGTACACGCGCGGGAACAGCATAACACAAATACGAAATATATGATAAGTACCAAACTTAGTGTTTACTTTCAGCGTTTACCAAAGATAGAACACAAACGTTTTTCAAGAAAATTTCCCTTCCCAGACTATTTTTCACATGGAAAATTTTTCGTAATTACTTTCTCTACTACGTATAGTAGGGGAAATATTGTCACGTAAGCTGTCGAGGTTTGAAAGAATTATGTCAACGTGCATATATTTATATTATAGATACTTATTTATTTTGGTAAATTTATACATTTTATACATTGTTATATAAATTATATATTTTTGCATTTCTCGACTTCTGGATTGTAACAGCAGCTAACACTCTTAGCAACATTAAAAGTAACCACTTCCAATGATAATCCTGAAGGATTTTACCATGACATCAGCTTCCTCTGTCGTACGTGCAGACTTGCACCCTGAGCTGTCATGCGTCACTACGAATGTTCTAGAACAAATTGAATGCTTTGCTGCTATTGGCTTTTACAACCCAAGCCTCAGGCGTTGGTACACCATATTTGGTAAAGCTTACAGCATGATTGCTGCGATCTCCCCCCCCCTAGGCAAGGATGATCTATATTAAGACCATCAGAACAGCGTTGCGGAGTTCTAGTCTTTCTGGTCCGGCGCTTGATACGACGCTCAACAGCTGCGTTACGTCACCTCCAATGTAAGCCCCGTAGGGAAAACTTTTATTATGTATTTCAGTTTGTAAACACCTGTGTTTTAAATGTCTCTAAAAGACAGATGAAACTAGTAGCAAGCCCGAATACTGCGGGTTCTGTAGCCCACGATATTAGTAAATAATAGATTCAATAAATGGGCCATCCAACTGACACGAGTTGTCTCTACCATCTCTGTGCCTTCCTTATAAGCTATGTCCCCCAGTTACAACCTCTCCCAGATCGTGACATATGGTGGAGGCGCCACCCAAAAATCCGATATCGAGATTTCACCCGAAATGCATGTTTTGAGAACTTCCTGAATCCAAATAAAGCCTTTTTGGAAATATGCCTGTGTGTCTGTCAGCGTCTGCCAGCCTGTGAACAGCATAATTAAAAAATGTAAAGTCGGATAAATACTAAACTTGGTACTTTAGTTAAGTATCTTCCAAGGATGCAAAAGAAGATTTTCAAGAAAACTCCTATTTCAGACTACCCTTACATGGGACATTTTTCGAATATTTTGATTTTCACAAAAATGGCTCCAACGATTTTTATTAAAATAGCATGTGTTTATGGCAAATAAAATATATATCTAGAATTTTCGGGGAATGTCCCTAAAAGCTCTCTTACTCTGAATGACCTTCGCATAACTGGTAAACCATAAGAGAGAGAGAGAGAGAGAGAGAGAGAGACAAAATGTTACTACACAAAAAAATTTAGAGCTCCTTAAAGTACACAATTGTCATAGACATTTTTATTTATTTATTTTTTGCGGAGTGAACCATTTCCGAGATATTCCTTGTTATTTGTTTGAATTTACCACTACCTTACGGATTAGCCAGCATAACTTCGCGGCACGGCTTGTGCGAGCATTTCGGCATACAACGTAAGGGAAATGCTTTCGGACTATTCTAAATTTATATCACAATTTTAGTAAACTGATTCAAAAGTAAATTCTATTCACTTACGGTTCTAAATTATTTCATGCAACATTGGAGAAGTATTAATGAAGGAATTCGTAATGTTGTACGTAATTAAAAACTGCTTATCCAAAGCGAAAACAGAAATCATTTGTTAAAGTCTGTTATACAAGAAAAGTCATAATTCAGTGTTTAAAGTGAAATGAATGAAGCACTATTGTATGTAAATTGTTGCTTCAATTAACATATAAATGGAGACATATTGAGTTACAATACTTGATTCTGCATTCGACAATTTCACCTTTGCTTTCCAATAACAATCCATACTTTTGGGAATACCCATTATAATAGAATTGATTTAATAGGGCAGTTACTTCCACAGCTATTGAATCCGGAAAATTTATGACATTATATGGTTCAACCGTAAGACATAGACAACATCTTACTACACAAAAAATATGTATTTCTTTAAAACACAAAATTTATATTTAATAAAAATATTTACGGACTAATAGCCATTTACATGATATCCGTTAGAATTACTTTGAGTTCCTCAACACTTTTATCACTTTTAATGTGCTGTCGCTGTTCAACTGTTTCTCGTATTGCCATGGAAAAAGCATTTAGCGACTAGGTTTTAAAAACCTGAATATCCATTCAGTTTCCTCTATCCACCTTGGATCTACAACCAAATGTGGCATAGAAATTCTTAAGCAGTTGGCTTCAAGTTATCCACATTCAAAGCATTATCACTACAGAGAATGTAAACAACAGCGGTCAAGGGTCGCTTCCGGGCAGGTAAAAACCGGTCCAAGTGCTTTATGCAAAGGTCAAAAGATTGTACGGGGGATAGGGTGGTTTGTTAATACTTAGAAATTCCTACGACTGGTATGAACTTACTTCTGCGAACGTTTATCTCGATTAACACAAAGGAGACAAAGAAATGTGCTTTCGTAGGGAGATTTTGTAGAAGCTATATAACAATAAATGATAGTGGAAAGAGAAAGTAATTTGAATGTTAAATATCACATTTTTTCAAGTGATAACTCGCTATTCGCTCTGTTTCCTGGTCATACAAAAAGCATGGAATCTCAGTCATCACATAGCGACACGCTTTTTAAAAATCTGACTATCGCTTTAACCTACTGTATTCTTCTTATAGCTACAACGGAACATTAATGAAAGTTTATCTCCATTAGCAACAAGTAAGGCGATCGAGCCGGTTGACTCATGCATATCGTCCGTGGTCCCATTCGGGAGGTCCCGGGTTCAAATCCCATTGTCAAACGTAACTGGCTGGGATTTTTTCGCGGTTTCCCTCATTCGCCAAGGTAAATACCGGATTTTATATCGAACACCACGACCCAAAGTTCCACTTTAGGTCTAAAACCACAGCAAGAATCAAAAAGTTAATAATAGTGAAAACTCTGCCATCTATTCACAAATGACAGCAAGTACACTGGACGCCACCCTACTGCCATCTAGCATTAAGACCTCTGTGAACAGCCCGTCTTCTAAAAAGACAGGTATAGTTGCTATGCACATGCCTCTGTGGACACGTGACGAAGTAAGGTAGTATGGTGCAGGGATGAGACCTAGAAGACTAACTGCCCACATCACACCGAGCCACGAGGTATCTCGTAACAGGTCCGTCAGGATATGGCCACGTAGTTAAAGCGACGCAAAATAAATAGAAGGGAAAAAATGACAGAAGAATAAACTTTTGTAAGAGTAGTCACGTGAATACAACACATCAGATTTTTACTTTCCTTACCACGTACATAAGTAGAGAAGGTATTGCATTCCAACCAAATATTCGATATCAAGATTTCACAGGAAATATTAGACCCCTGAATCCACCCAAAACAGCATATTTAAAAAAAGCTCCGTTTGTTTGTATGTGTGTGTGTGTGTGTGTGTGTGGGTGGGTGGGTCAGTGCAGTTGTCTGTCTATTTGACTATGAACAGCATAACTCAAAAACAAAAGTCGGACGGATGCCAAAGTTGATATTTAAGTTCAGCATCTTCCAAAGATGCAACAGAAAGATTTTAAAGAAGATTCTGCCACCCCAAAATCCTGCCTTGGTATTGCAGCTGGAATGTTGCAATTTCACACAGATGTAGTTTGAAGTTTTCGCTACAGAGGGTATTTTTTATTTCATGTGTATCCCTAGCGAGAGAAGCGTGAACTACGCAACACAGATGGGGCGATTGTTGCTGTCGTCCACGTGTGAAGATCAGAGAGGTGTGGTTCGATATTTGTGGGCTAAAGGGCATAAACCGAGTGATATTCACATGGACAAGCGTGGCATGTATGGGGATGATTGTATGGATCGTAGCAATGTCTCCGGGTGGTGTGCATTCTTCCTAGAGGGCCGTGTGAACCTTAGTGATTCGCCACGCTCCGGGAGGCTGGTAACAGCTGCAACCCCGCAGAATGTCAGAGGCATTGAGTCGGGAATTTTGAACGACCGGCGTGTGCAACTGCGAACCTTATTGCAACAGTTCAAGATTTCCTATGGTGCAGTGTACGATATTGTTCATGACACGTTGAAATTTCGTAAAGTTAGTACTCGCTGGGTGCCTAAGAACCTAACAGACAAGCACAAGGGCCAGCGAATGATAACGAGCTTGGATCACCTAACGGCACACCGCAGAAGGGCAAGACTTTCTGAAAGGAATCGTCACTGGTAATGAGTCGTGGGCATTCCACTACACGCCCGAAACCAAGCAGGCAAGTATGGAGTGGAAACATACTGGTTCCCCAGTGAAGAAAAAATTCAAAGTGACTCAATCTGCTATTACAGTGCTTGTGACGGTGATCTGGGATATGCATAGTGTAGTATTGGTGGAATTTGTTGAATACGGGACCATTGTGAATGCTGCAGCCTACATGAAAACTTTGGTGAAGTTGCGTCGTGCCCTTCGTGATAAACGCCAGAACGTGAATGCTGACGATGTTAAAATTCTTCATGAAAATGCTCGCTCCCATGTTGCTGGTGCAGTTCCTCAGAAAATAACCAAATTTGATTGGGAGGTGCTCCAACAGCCACCATACAGTCCGACCTTGCACCGTCGGAAATTCCTGGCCGGCCAACGCTTTGCGACAGATGCGGAAGTGAAATCAGTAGTCCGCAGATGGCTATACTCCAAGGAAACGGACTTCTACGAACAGGGCATATTGAAACTTACATCACGATGGGAGAAATGTGTTGAGAAACTTGGTGACTATGTCGAAAAGTGGGCAAAAGGTGTAAGTTAATTTGTGATTTTTGTTGTTTTAACTATTAAACTTTTTGTAAACAAATTATCGTGTGTTACTTTTCGATCCGCCCTCGTACTTCTTACATGGAACATTTTTCGAATTTTTTTTATATTCGTAAAAATGGCTACAACAATTTTTATTAAGCTACCATACATTAAAATATATTCACACGACAAACATAATGTATATCTTGAATTTTCTAGCAATAGCCTTTGAAGCAATTTCATTCGGAAGGAAGTTTGTGCAAATTGTTTAACTCGTAAACGTTAAGCGATAGGCGAAAACGTACTACACAAAGAATGTAGATCTCTTTAAACACACAATATTCTTAAAATATATTTTTGTGGCATAAAACGTTTCCGAGATATCCGTTATTAAAAATTCGTATTTTTTTTTTTAAATTACACTTATACCCCACCTTTAACTACATAGCTCTTATCGGCGTCCTTTCCTTTGGAACTTATTACCTAAGGCAATGGTGTTAACTCGTATGCTCTTGTCGTTGGGTTTCTTGCACTTTTGGGGGGTTTTATACATTAGATCACACACACATTCACACATTCATACTTACAGACTCTGGGGAGGATAGGGAATAATCTTGGCTAGAGAAAATCACCAACCCCCAGTCGGGAATCGAACCCGGGATCATCGCACAGCAGGCAGGTGATTCGTATTGTTCAATACTTGTCATTCTTTTAAGGTCCAATCGATTTTCAGTTGTTTCTCGCGATGTCATGGAAACAGTATGGAATTTTAAGACCAGCATATAGCGTCCAGTTGTTAAACATTTGACTGTCACTGTTCTCTTTGTATCTATAACGAATTATGCAATGTAGCTATTTTCGAAAAGGTTTATCTCTATGAAGAAGATATGAAAATAAGCTTTCATAAGAATAATTTGTTTGCTCACTAATAAATGCTAGAGGGTAGAGAAAATAATGTGAAAGTAACCTATCAGCTTTTTTCGCTTGTAAAGCGTATTCTTCGAAATATAAAGCATCAACTGACGTTATATGGAAACAGGCTTCCTGTATCCACAATGGCGTAGCGGTATGATAGTATCAATTAGTAAAGTAAAAATAATGTGGGATTATTCTGCTAATTGCATGTGTCATGTATTAATTTATCACGAACTCTGAAACCTTTCAACAGAATTCATAACATGGCTTTACAGTTAGGACATATTACATTAGCGAGGCTTACGCGGAGTCAGGGACTGTGTCGATTAATTAGTTCATAACGATTGCCCCCACACCGTTTCTTTTGGCTTTTATACATTAACTGTGCAGTTTTAGTTTATATAACAAGACGTTAAATCCAAACAGTATTAACAACACCAGGTGGCCCACACTTAGCCGTCCTTAGATGAAGTTATATAGATAAGGTTGCTTTATTGGTTTCAAATTATTGAAGTTATTACACAAGTATTTACTGCATGGGTCATTGACCGTACATGCATATTTAAGATACAAGTATGGTGACAAAATAAACAACAGAAAAACAAAATAAAAAGGAAACTAGAGATAAATTACCCTTGACCGACTGAAAAAAACTTGACCTAGCTTCGCGCACTTTAGCTAAGAAATTGTCCCTGGTTTGCCAGTTCCTCTGGTCAGCCAGTAAGCTCCCAACACGTCAATCTCTTTCTTGAGGGACTTAAGAATTTTTCTTTGAGTTTAATTGTTCGCTGGTTCTCCCACTGTGCACATTCCGCCAAAATATGTACCCAGTCCTCATCCAAATCACAGAATGGGCAGATTCTCCTGCCAGAATCGTCAGTCATTTTCTGTGCCCTCCAGCGCCCCCAGTCTAAACCATGCCATTCCTGATCTTTCCTTTCTTCCTAAATTAGGTATATATGTCTCTTTACCCCAATTCAATTTTATTTCATTTTTTAGATTTAGAGAAGGTTTAATTTTACAATCCCATTCTATTTCCTGTTGTTTTATGTCTCTTAGTCTTCTTTTGACACCTTTCCATATGTTTTTGTCATTTGTTTCAGCTCTTAGCCATACTGACCCCATTCCTATTCTCCTCAAGCCCCTTTCCAAATCAGCTGCCCAAAACTTAGGAGACAGGTTTTCTCGGTGGTATTAATAACATTTGGATCGTAGTGTGGAGTTATCCCCCTGCATCAGCCTCAGCCAGTACTTCACTGCTCTTATTTTACAGTGTCTTCATAACATCCCACCTCCCTCAATACCCCGAATTTGATGTACTTTGTGAAACTCCAAGAACTCTTTTCCAAAATGCTACCTGTGTTTTATTTACATGCTCTGCTCTTTCCCATCCCCAGATTTCACTTCTGTATGACAAAATCGCCTTATCATAGAGTTATACATCTTTTCTAGTGTATCTACAGGTACATCCGGTATCCGCGAGAGGGTACGTAATAATTCATTTAACTGCCCTCGTGCTTTATATTAGTTACTGATAGATGTTTGTTCCATTTTACTCTCATATTAAACATTACAGTTAGTTTATACCGGATAGCGCAGATGCCAAAAGGTTTGCCTAAGCAGAACTGCAAAGCGGACTGCATACCCATAAAGAGGAGACCGGTAAATGAAAGACCAGTGCTTGAAAATGAACGCTCTAACTGCTATTACCGGTCCCAGAGCTCCTTCAGTAGAGAAACTGTCTCTTATATAGGTGCTCCGGGTTCGATTCCCAGCTGGGTTCCAGAAAGCTGTTTTTAAACAAAAACATTTCACGCTATGCCTAGAGTCTGGTGTGTGAAAGTGAGAGTATCTATGTGTGTGGGGGGAGGCTGTTATCAGTTATTTAATAACCAATTTGCTCATTAATAAGAATTCAGAACTGCCACTTGACGCAAACCTGAGCACACATATTAAGTCATTTAGTTCCATGACAGTTAAAATCTACAATCACTACAACTATATGGCACCAATTGGTGGCGCAAAGTTAACAAGATTAAACAAAATTCTGTTTTTATTATACTGATGTTCCTTTAAGGGTGTCCTGGAATAAATTATTTTCTATTAGTGCATTATTCGTGATTAGCATGTGCTAAAACATGTCCGCCTTAGTGGACGAATTCACGTAAGGCCCACGTTATACCTGGAGTGATCCATCATTTCTTAATATTATTTCTGTAACTCAAACAAACAAAAACAAAACAAACAAAAAATGCGCAGAAGGCAGATGCCGCGTCTGAAAATGTTCAGAACACAGCCTTCGAGCCTCAACTGTCTTTTGACGCGTCTCCGCACAGTTCGTAACCATATCTGTATTCGTTATTGGTGAACGTTACTTTTGAATGACCTGGCTCGAACTGCATGCAGGCGACCACGCGACGCTTATCAGTACGAAACTACCATGTAAACACCTGCAGACAGCAGCACTACCTCCTTGACCTTTCGCTCTGTACCTGCACTGCCCCTTTGAACAACAGTATGCGGCAACTTCTTTTGCATCTATGTATACGGGAAACAAAGCTTCGCTGAATGTCGTCTGAATTTTTTCAATAAGTCTTCGCTACCGCTGATGAGCCATTAAATGTAATTCAGGTAATTATGGACCTTGATGTAACTGTAATCGATTATCTATGGAGGACCTTGAAAAACAATTGTATGCAACAAACCCTACACTCTGAAACAACTAAAAGTAAACAGACTAGAAATTGACAGTATTCTGTATATTGAACTCTTGAGTGTGAATGGAAGTTTCCTGAGAAGATGCCAGAAATGTGTGGATAGAGAAGGACAACATCTCTTATGATAAGGTATGTGGTTATTAGCATTGTAACTGTGGGAACGTGAGACGGTTGGGGGATATTATAACTGTTTCGGCGGGAGTCGGAGCTGTGACGGCTGGTGCACGAGCAGCCATGCGGTGGCCACAGTGTGATGGAAAAGCACTGTTATTCGCTATCGTGAACAAACAGTATTATGCCTCGTCTCGTATTTTCAAACTCTTCCTGGTTCTGCAATGAGGCACTAACCGTACTTGTGTCACAATACAGGATATCAAGCCCATACGTTTAACACTACAAAGTTTTATAACTCTAGTTGTATCAGATCCAAATAAAAAAAAAACGTTTGACATATGATTAGGAGTTCTCCTGATATTTATGACTGCAACGATGGCAATGATAAAAGTATCACATTATTAGGTGAGTTTTGTCATTAGTATCAATGCATTTTGTTTCAATTGTCTTAAATGGGCTAATAACTTCATTAAATATACAGGGTGTTCCAAATGAATGCCATAGTTATGGTTTGTTATAATAAATTAATGTATGTGTGTTTTGTGTTTTTGCAGGTGTATTCCAGTATATGAAAGATACGAGTTTTGTTAGACAGCTTTTGCACAGTGAAATGGTCGTTTGTGGTATGCGGAACTTGGCAGTGCAACGACGCTTCCAGAAAGATTCCTCCAATGCGAAGACAATTAGGGTATGGAAAAGGAATTTCCTGGAAATTGGTTCCGTTGCTAAAAAGCACGGCGGTTGCTGATAACCTGCTTCAGAAGACAATGTGCAGCGCATTGCAAAGAAGTCCAAGTAAATCCGTTCGTAGAGCCTCCCAGGAACTGGCTATGCCCATATCAACTGCCCATAAAGTTGTGCGTAAGCGTCTGAGGTTGTACGCGTACAAATTGCAAATACTGCAGGCACTGAAGCCCACCGATAAACAAAAAAGAGCGGAGTTTGCTGCAGCTACGTTGGAACGCATTGACAACAATCCCACCTTTCTGTCGAGGGCTATGTTTTCCGATGTGGACATGTCAGTCGAAATAATGTACGAATCCCAGATTCTGAACCTCCTCGTGTGGTAAGCGAGTGCGAGAGCAAAGCCCTAAAGTTAATGTGTGGTGTGGACTCATCCACGACGGTACAGTCATAGGGCCATTCTTCTTTGCTGAAGGTACTGGCATTACGTATCTGGAAATGTTGGAGCACTTCGTGTTCCCACAAATTCAGCATAGGTATCCACATATCTATTTTCAACAAGATGGGGCACCTCCACACTGGCTCAGAGCGGTGAGGGAAAGACTGGATGATGAGTTTCCTATTAGTGGAATGGGAGAGGCGGACCAATTTCATGGCCAAACGAGATCGCCAGACATAAACCATCTGGACTTTTTCATGTGGAGGTATGCCAAGGACAGGGTGTATGCGACAAAGAGAGCCAACACCCGCCAACTACATGAGCACATTGAGAATGCAACTGCAACCAGTACACCAGGTATGCTTCAACGCACATGGATGGAACTCGAACATCGGCTGGAGATCCTTCGTGTGAATGGCGGCGCACATGTGGAAGTGTTATGACTTTCCTGATTTTGTATACAAGCTTGATGAGCCAGACTTATTAGTAAAGTTTAGTTCATTTTAATATATCAAATGTATTGGGAGAAATAGTGAGATGAAAATAGGACGATTCAACTGTATTTTCACCTTTCTTAAAAAGTTTCACTTTAACCATTAATAATCATTGCCTGCAAGTATTGTCAATATCTGCTTTAGTTAATAGCGCTCACTGAAATTAAAACAAAACGTATTTTTACCCCAGAAATGTCTTGCTTTTCCTCCTTGATGCGATCAATTCTGTAGTTTTATGATGACAAATTCTACTTTCTTATCTTTAGAACACACTTTTAACATGAATTTAACATTTTTTGTTTTGATTTTAAAATTTTGAACCATTCCTCCCAATATTTGAACATTCCATTTCATAAAATACTTAATTTCAAAATTAGAAAGACAACAACGTGGACACCACAACAGAAGGTTTTCTATGTTTTTGGACCGTCTGAAACAAAATCTGTGAAGCGCGGGAATTTAACCTTGGCTGTCACGACGGTATAAGCATGGGAGAAACGGGAAACTGGTAGTCTTTTGTCTACATGTGGAAAGCATAGCAAACGGAACGTGTCTGCGGAAAATGTGGAAAAGATTCGTACGGTCTTCGTAAGCAGTCCGAAGAAGCCAATTGGACACGCCAGTGTAGAATTTGTCATTCCTCGGTCTACGGTTCATGATATTGTTGTTGTTCACCAATGGCACTGGGGATTGATTGATCTGCATCATTTTCCCTCTGGCTTCCCAATATAAAGTCTGTAAGTTATCACTTTTAAGTCCTTTGCATTTGTTCAGGATGGCATCTTCTTCACAGAGAGTGCACTTGGGTGTAGGTAGGCATCGTATCTTGTAGAGATGTTCTGCGAGGCAGTCATGGCCAGTTGCCATCCTAAATAAGGCCACTGCAGTCTTCCTTGGCATTTTTTTGTATATCGACTCTCTCTTTAATATCCTTATAATCTTTATCTTTTAATTTATCTTCTTCTTCAAGTCTCTGCTGTTTTTTAAATGTTGTTTAATATTTAATTGTTTATTTATTTCTATTTGTCCTGCGCGTTTTATTTGTTGTATTGCGCCTTTCTTTGCTGATTTATCCGCATGCTCATTGCCCAAAGTCCGACATGAGCTGGGATTCATTGTAGAGTGATATGAATTCTAGTTTCAACTGCTTTAATTAGGCTTCTTATTTCGCGGTTGAAGAAGGTATTTTGCTGTATTGAAGGAGTTGTATTATATTTCGACTGTTAGGGAGCCGAACTTGTAGTAGTTGCAACCGCACGTATAGTAAACAGTTTCCGGTAGCCTTCGTCCCAAATGTACTTTCAGGTGGCCTTTGCCCCAAGTTTAAAAATAAAATATTAACTTTGTAATTTAACTGTTTCTTTAAATATTATATTTATGTTTGCCTTGGCTGCGTCAGTATTATTTTTAGAGACACGTTTCTCTTAGCAGGGTTGTGGTGCGACTGAAAAATGTAGGCTTACACAGATTATAATTTTACTTCACTCCTTCCATTAATACTTGATACGATTTAAATAACACTTCACTGATATAGAGAGCTGTGAGATTCGTTTATTAAATACTTGCATATTTTAACACGTAAAACTATTTTCGTCTCACAAGAATACGTATTAAATCTCTCGAGGATGTGTCTCGCGTCCGGTTAGGAACACTGTTTGCAGGCAACTGAACTCTAAATTTGTAAAATTTTCTCCTTTTCAGTTTCTGATTGGCTAATCCTACTCCAATAGAATACCTTCATTTAACTAAAGCTTTTTCTGGATGTTGATTGTCTATTTTATAAGCTGTCACTAAAATTACATTGTTGTTACTCCAAGAATCACAAGTAGTACTGTTAAACTTGATAATTTAAACTGAGACGTTACTTAGTAATTCCCATAATATCTAGTGCTAATATGATGGGAATTAATAAGTAACGACTCAGTTTAAGTTATCATATGATAGCATCACAATAAAAAGTACTTCTGTTTATTATAAACTGTTAAAATTTCTTACTCATTGTTGACTCAAAGTTACCTCATTGTTAGCAACTTTTAACTTATTATTCTCACAGCCCCTACATTATTAAATTACGTAATATATTCACATAACACTATTACACATGGATATAACAGTATACAATAATATAAACATATACAATGACTGCTACATACATTTTACAAATTATTACATACACATATTGCTTCAAGGCGGGCTGTTATTGAATTTACATATTATATAATTAGACTTAAATTTTTTAAGTGTTAAAGATACTGCCTCACGGTTCATGTTGTAGTCCACAAAAGATTACGTCTACGGGACTACAATATTCAGCGAATCTATCCCCAGGACAAAAACAAACGGAAGACGTTCGCCGCAGACGTTTTGGATAAAATTGAAGAGGACGGTGTTTCCCTGATAATTGTTGTGTCTGGGGTAGTGAAAATCTTTTTGAGGTTCGTGTGGTCAAAAGAGAATAGCCAAAATTAAATTTGTGGTGTGCAATTATGAAAATGTCTGTCCCATTTCATAATACTTTACATAGGAGGGAACATCGTCGTGACGGCCAAGGTTATATTCATTGTACACGCTTCACAGGATTTGTTTCAGCCAGTCCAAGAACACAGAAAACCTTCTGTTGTGGCGTCCCATCTTTGCACATTCTTATCTAACTTAATGTGTCGTCCTCCGTGGTGTAGTGGTTACCATGCTAGCTTCTAATTCTCGAGGTTGCGGGTTCAAACCCGGCGGAGGGCGTAAAAATCCTTAACATGGCTTCCTTCGGAAGGAAAGTAAAGCCGGTGGTCCCGTGTCGTATATTTACGAAACGTAAGGGAACCTCAAGCCTGATCCTCTGAGCAAACTTACCGGTCTTTCACGCCCAACACAGAATGGGGCGCTAAGGACCACAGCAGTTAAAGAACGTTGTGTCAAATGCGTATAGTCGGACACCCTGTATATTACTTCAGTCTTCAGCATCGAGTTTAAACGATCCAATAAACGAATACTCATTGACTGTGTCCACACAAATAACCTCTCTCACTCTTTTTGTTTTTAACCCTTGTCACTGTCTGAGAAATGCTGAATTGACACGCAGACTTGGAACAAACATAAAAAACAAAGGATTTGTCAGATTTTAAGGCTTTAGTCACACTTGACATTAATTACTATGTTTCTGGAGTTAAGAGTAGCCAACATTGTACCGAGTTTCGTCACGTTAGTACCAAGAATGTAATTTGGAAGACTTACGGGAAACTCAATAGCAGCCCGGAGCAAATCGCGTTTCTGGCAGTAATTTCCTGAAGTCGACGCCCACGTAAGGAGCTGTACTGCAAGACGAATCGTAATAACAGCAATTGGAACAGGTCATTGTTTTGAGTGCCGGGTTAATGAGCCTTTCAGCACCATGGTGATGATGATGATGATAGCATGCTTTTGTCCGTAGCTTCAAGGACGCCGGCCGAGTGATTAATCACCGGTTTGTTCAACAATACAGGCATATGCAAACAATGATGACAACAAAGACGCCCGTAACAACAATCAGCTACATCATCATTAGACATGAAAATGTGCAGGCTCCCAAAGCTCCTGGCTAAGCGACCGTGCGACAATTCTGTACTACTTCGACTGCTTCTACTCCCTTTTAAAAGACAATACAATAATTAGCATATGGTGTGTTATATTGACTTTCTCTACCCTCCATCTGTTTATTACTGAGTATACAAATTATTCTTACGAAAGTTTATTTTCTTATCTACTTCATTTTAATCCAAATAAATCTTTGCAGAAACAGCTACATTACACATTTCGTTATAGATACAAAGAGAACAGCGACAGTCAAATGTTTAACAACTGGACGCTATATGCTGGCATTAAAATTCCATACTGTTTCCATGACATCGCGAGAAACAACTGAATGTTGAAAGAACTTTAAGAGAATGGCAAAGAATTGAACAATTTGAATCATTAATAACGAATACCTAGGATATGCCTGGTGCTACAAAAAAAATTTGTTTGAAATAAATTGTGTGCCTTAAACAGATCTATATATCTTATATAATACGTTTTGGTCTAACGTTTAACGTTTATCAATTATACAACATTATACCTACAACATTCCTTCGGAATGAAAAGGACTTCGGAGTTCATTCCCAGAAAATTTAAGATGTAAATTATATAAGTAAATATTTTAATGTATGATACTTTAATGAAAATTGTTAGCCATTTTTGAGAAAATCATTTTTTTTAAAATAGTCCATGTAAAGGGTAGCTTAGGGTGGGGGGATTTTATTCAAAACCTTCGTAACGCATCTTTAGAAGATATAAACTTGAATACCCAGTTCAGCATTTATACGACTTGTTTTTAGTTGTGCTGTTCAGACACAGGTACGCCTGCTTCTAAAAAGTTTTTTTTATGGATTTAGAGGTCCTCAAAACATGTATTTCTGGTGAAACACCGGTATCGAATTTTTGGGTGGAATACAATACCTTCTCTACCTGCTATGTACGTGGTAAAGAAAGTAAAAAACGAATAGCGACTTACTATATGAGAAAATTAAGTATTTGCAAACTCAAACCAACATCAAAGAATATCTCGGAAATGGTTAAAGCCACAAAATAATTTTATTTGGCATTAATTGTGTCCTTTTACGAGATCTAAATGTTTTATGTAGTAATATTTTGTCTGTCTCTTACGGTTTACCATTATACAAAAGTCGTTCGGAATGAAGAGGACTTCGCAGGCTGTTCCCAGAAAATTCAAGATACACATTTTATTGTTCATGTAAATAAAGGGCATTTTAATCAGAATCCTTACAGACATTTTTGAGAAAATAAAAAAATCTCATATTTTTCGATGTAAAGGGTAGTTTGGAATGGGGGATTTTCTTGAACATGTTGGTGTCGCATCGTTGAAAGATGTTGAACTCAAATACGAAGTTAGTTTTTGAGTTATGCTGTTTACAGACACACACATTTGGACATTTTCCTTTTTATTACAGGTCAGTAGGACATAGGATGTGTTTATCGGAGGGGGACACCTCGGCACTGCGACCAGCTTTATATACTGGAGGCAGATAGGAGGTATCAGTATTTTAGGTAGACAGGCCCACACGCAAGACACACAAGTCACCAATATTTCCAGTCTGAACACCCGCGCACCAGTAGATGCGAAGAATCTTGAGAGAGAGGGGGGGCATCGAAGCGACCCTAACGGCCGAACAACGCACCCTGGCGTTCACGGGGAGAAACCTTTTGAATGTGCAAGCATCTACGCCATCTGCCCGACACTGACAGCACCACAGGACCTGAAAACATACATGAAACATGAAAGGAGGAAATATGAGAGGAAATGGGGGGTAAATAAATCGTGGTAGAATAAACCTCCCGAGCATTCGCCTAGGCGACCAGGAGAAAACCACGAAAAATCTCATGGTCAGAGTGAGTGGTTACCGGGAATCGAATCCGGTATCTCCCGAATGCGGGCCAGTAGTAGAGAAAGTAAAAATTAATATAACTTGGATGTAAACCCAGTTTATAAACGCTCTTGAAGCACCCATGTACCTACTGGGCGCCAGGCAGGAAACAGATGCCACGGAGCTTCTGTTTCTCGTCGTTAGTAAATATTCAGTCTTTATAGAGCGCTCGTTTTAATCGCAAGACATCTCAACTCATTTCAAGTTTGGGAAAGTTTGGGGCATGCGATACACCCTTATCTCGAGGGGTACAGTACAGACAGACTCTCTCCCGTTTTATAAATGAAATCACAATAAATCACAGAGGAACCTCTCTAAATCTTCAGAGCTCTATAGGGGTTGCTAGCCCGCATGATGCAGAGAAACCTCAGGTTATTTGTGATAAAGATCCAAGGAAGGGAGGAAATTAATTGAGACTGGAAGTTTGTCGTCAACGGCGACATCTGGGACAAGACCAACTGCAGCACTTCCTATATTACTTTTTGTGAATTTTGTTTTTATTTTCTCATTCACGTACCTGCCTAGTAGGCATTCCATCCAAAACTTGATACCGATATTTCAAAGAAAATACATGTTTTGAGATCCCCTTAATCCAGAAAACGTATGCTTTTCTGCATTTGCGTGTGTGTCTGTCTATGAGCAATATAACTAAAAAAGAAATCGATGTGTTGTATTCACATAACTTTCTCTACCAATTCTTCAAACAAACCACAAAACCTAGTTTATATTAATCTAAATAAACATTTGTAGAAATGATTTTATTACATATGATCTGGTAGGTACAACGGCAATAAGGGAATATACTAACTAGACTTAAGCGATTGAAAATCTTAAATCTTTTAAGAGCGTCGCTATGAGACGACTTTGAAATTCCCTTCTCTTTGCATGGCCAGGAGAAAAAAAGCGAATAGCGAATTTCCAATTGAGAAAAGTATTGAAACGTTTTTTAAAAATTCAAACGAGTAACAAGGAATATCTCTTTAATGGTTAACGCCACAATATATATATATATATATATATATATATATAATTGGATAGAAAGAATGTACGAAGCATTGGTAGAAGCAAGAATGCTATATGCAGTAGAAATTTGGGGGGGATCAGAATTAAGCAGAAAATAGACCAGAGCTACGGAATGTTCTGTAAAGAGCTATTGGGGTTAACAAGATCAGCACCAGGTGAAGTAGCATTAGTGGAATTACGAAGAACAGGAAGAAAGGGAGCGATACTGGAAAGGATATTAAAATTTTGGTTTAGATGCCTGAGAAAAGATAAAGAGGAAATTCTAAAGATATGCATGGAAGAACAAAAGAGTATGAAAAACAAAAATAACTGATGGACAGGGGTAGAAAAAATTATGGAGAAGATAGGAATGGGAGATATCTGGAGAACAGGAGAAAGAAATAGTAATGGTTTCTGGATAGCAGTAAGAAACAGAGCGGAGGACATAGAAAGACAAGAGATTTGGGGAAGCTTAGAAAATAAAAAGTCACTAGGGTTCTATAGATTAGTAAAAATGAAATGGGGAAGGGAAGGGTATGTGGATTATTGTAATAGGGCAGAAAAAGAAGCGTTTACATGGATGAGAACAGGATCAACGTACCTGAGAGGGCTAAGAGGTATAAAAAGTGGAATTTGTGAACTATGTGGAGACAGTGAAAGCACAGAGCATTATATGACAGAATGCAAAGAATTAGCAGACTGGGGACAAGAAGTATGGGAAGAAAAATGGGAAAAAATGGATAGAAAAATAGTAGCAATTTAAATGCTAACGAGAAAAGAAGAAAAGGAAAACAAGAATATGCGAGAGTTCTTAAAGAAATTAAAAGAAAAATGGAATAAAAGAGATAAGAAAAGTAGAAAGGCAAACGGAGGAAGGAGAAGACGGGCAATAGGGAATAAAGTTAGCAAGGGAGGCGTAGATGAGCCAGAAGGCCAGGGTGCCAGGCAAAAAGAGCAGCATAGCTGACAAGAAATTTGTACATAGGTTAAGTTAGTCTATAAGTAGAACATTGTAAAAAGAACTATGTAGAAAAATGTACAAATAAAGTATCTATATATCTAAATATATATAGTGATGGGACGATACTACTTTTCTAGATACTCCATACCGATACTTTATAAAAACTGTAAAGGCGATAGCTTGTTCTCTGAATTATGTTCTTATTAGTAGTTTTCTGTGTGTAAACACATGTAACCAATTTTCTATTGTGTGTTTATTCCGAAATTGTTCCTGTTTGAAATTCTTCAAATGCACGCAGTTTTCTTATGTTGATAATGCCTAGGTTAGTTCCCTCTTGTTAAGTAAGGTTAATAATAATAAATATTAGTACTATTTCTTTGCATTCCTTTTATGTAACTATAATTTGTGCTGAAAACTTTGTTTTAAACGATTTTCTCTCCATATAAAAACAAATGCTAGCAATTCTTCTTTATTCTCCAATCTTGAAAATATACACTAATATATATTTATTTATATACACTGAAGTGCAAAACCTAAGGACGAAAGTAATCTTCGCATGGTGTGACACATAGCTCGATGAAACTTGAATCGTACATAGAGGAAACTGCTACAGTAGGCAACTAAACGAAATATGCAATGAGACGAACAGAAATGCCACTTTTATTCATAGACCATAAGCTACACTAAAGTCAATACGACATATGATGGCTGTCTAGATTTACAGAAACAGATACATGGTGCTTAAAAGGGTGTATCATCACAACGGACAGCAATGCATGCCCTGCATCGTGCTCCCATGCTGGCTACAAGGTTGGTAAGCAGTTCTTGTGGTAGGGCGTTCCATTTCTCCACCAGCGTTGTTGACAACTGGTGGATGGTCGTTGGTGCATGTGAATGTGCTGCAATGCGTCTCACCAAAGCATCCCACACGTGTTCGATGGGATTTAAATCGGAGAACGGGCAGGCCAGTCCATTCGACGAATATCCTTTCGTTCCAAGAGATCCTCCAACTGCGCTGTTCGATGCGGTCGCGCATTGTCATCCATAAAAATGAAGTCAGGGCCGACTGCACTCCTGAAAAGACGCACATGGGGATGGAGTACAGTATCAAAATAACGTTGACCAGTGAGCGTACCGTGTTCAAAGATTTGGAGGTCGGTGCGCCCATGCAACATTATGCCTCCCCAAACCATAGCACCCGGACCACCAAAACGATCATGTTCAAGGATGTTCCTGGGTTCATTACGTGTTTCCACTTCCCGCCAGATAAGGGTACGTCGAGAATCACTACTTAGACTGAATCTGCTCTCATCCGCGATCCCATTCCTCGTTGGTCCAATTTTGATGCTCTTGGAACCATTGCAAACGGCGCCGCCGATGTGCAGATGTCAATGGAATACAACGTACAGGCCGTCCGGCAAAGAGACAACCTCTGTGTAGTCGCCGTGTATAGTGAGATTGCGTGCGCAGCTGTCCTGTTAAATGTGGTTGCAATTGCTCCCGCTGTAGCGGTCATCTGCTGCTGTAGTTAAGCGTGGTCGACCACCATCTCTCCTTGGGACAGCAGTACCTGTGGTTTGGAAGGTTCCCCATGCACGTGAAACAATGCTGTGAGCAATTCCAAACTCCTGAGCAACAGTCGTTACACTTCGCCCTTCTTCCAGTTTCCCGATGATTCTTCCCCGTGTGAAGTCATCCAAATGGTGTCTACGGGCCATGTTGCAATGAACAACACCACTACAGTGCACCGTAACAGGTCGCTAATTGCCACACATCGTCTTGTCCTGTTTCGTCAACTGCCCCGTGTTGCGGGACCAGACTCACTATAGGCACGCTACACTCACTCCAGGTGACGTACAGCTTTCCGTGTACGTGTGAGAGGCCTCCCGCACCTTCATCTACTTCCAATAAGTAGTTCATTTGTTATGTTACTTTACCCATCTCGTCATTAGGTTTTGCACACCAATGTGTATATGTATATACACTAATATGATGTGGTGTGTATGTGTATATTGTCACGCCGGACAAACTATTGCTTTGTTAGCGACAGCATTGTTGGTGCAATTCTTTCGGTTGGGGTTTTGAATTTCGTCTGGCATGGCGTCTCTCCCCACCTTCTGGCCAGAGGTGGAGAGAGGGGGGAGTAAGCGTTACTTTCTTTGTGTGGTGTATGGAGAGCGTGGCGTCACTTACTTCAAGTCCAGTGTCGGGCATGGAAGGGTGTGTGTGAATCATGTGAATGTGACCTCGTGTGTGTAACATCTCACTCCAGTGTCTTTCTTTTAATCTTTTGTGTATGATGTCGGGACACTGTGTTTAATATTCAATAAACCACATGTAATTGATTAATGTGAAATTCTGTGTATTTTTGTTATAAGTATCCCACGCCTGCTCTGAAATGTGTATTAAGATCCTGGTCCTTTCGTTGTCTCTGTAGCTGTGACCCCCAATGTTTATGCTGGGGTAACCAAAATTTAATATCTAGCTGAAAGCCTTTTGATCTCACCCCAGTATATAACGGTACATATTACATGTAATTCAGACAGCTAAATATAATGTGTGTGTCGCACCATTCTACCACTATTCACAACTACCACATAACATACATATTTTCCATCCGGTAATAAGAAATTAGTCATATAACACAGCAAGTTTGTGGATGAGAGCTCTCTAGTGCACACCCACATACCTTAGCATATACATTTTTAATACAAAGGTTTGACTCGCGTAACAGAAGTAACGGACAATATTTCCATGCCCTGTGTTATCTCACGTCTTATGTTCTGATTTGTTTTTCGCTGAATTCACAGATTTTGGACACCGGAGTAGGTAAATGTAATGACAAAATGAGTCGCCAAGTCAGGCTACTGCAGAAACGTGATTTAGTGTGTCAGTTAAATCAGCTTCATTCACAACTCAGCTAACGCTGCACCTCTGCTCCTTTTCCCATTGTTTTGAGTTTATGGATTGTTGCATTCGTTCACCCCTAGGAAACGCAATCTAGGTGTATCAAGAACTATAGTCCAGCATCTCTTCGGGGACATGTGTGAGGCAATAACGTGAAGTCTCCACTCCCTTCATCCCTTATCTAGTATAAAGTTAAACGAAACAACTTTCAGTAATGCAACACTTAAAAATGTAAAAGTATCGAAGGTTTATCTGAAAGTGTTCGACATACTTCCATACCATCGAGTATCAAGGTATCATCCCTAATATATGTATATAGCTATTTGACATAAATTGCATGCTTTAATGAGATCTATATTTGTACATTTAGATCTTTGTATTTTTCATATAAAGGCCAGTTTGGTGTGGGGGGGATTTTCTTGAAAATCTTCGTGTCGCATCCTTGGAATATGCTGAATTTCAATAAGAAGTTTGGTTTCAACGGACTTTAGTTTTCAACTGACCTTTTTCTAAAAACTTTCTAAAATTCTAAAGTTTTTGGGTTCAATGGGCCTCAAAACATGCATTTTCGGTGAAATCCCGATATCGAATTTTTGGGTGGAATACAATACTTCCCTTACTCACTATACGTAGTAGAGAAAGTAATAACGTCAGCTCGCATAAATATCAAATTTGTTATTTAAGTACTTTCTCAAAAATGGTTCTAAAAGTTTTTATTAAAATACTATAAATTTAAGGTATGAACATAACAATAAATCCATATCTTGAATCCTCTGGCAATAATCTGCGAAGCTCCCTTCTTTCGCAAGGAATTTTGTATAATAAACCAGAACTGAGGTAGACTAAAACGTACTGTACAAAAATGTAGATCTCTTTAACACAGAATGGCTTCAGGCATTTCCGAGATATTCCTTGTAATTGGTTTGAATTCCCAAAACACTCATACTTCAAGTGGTAAGTTGTTATTCGTTGTTACCTTTTCCCTGCTTACATATAGTAAGCAGATTAAGTATTGTGTTCCACCCAAAAATTATATACCGTTATTTTACCAAAAATTCACGTTTTCAGACGCTTTGAGTAAAATAAAGCATTTTTATAAAAATAGATCCGTATGTGAATATGTTTGTATCTGAGACAGCATAATAAAAACAAAAAGACCGTTAAATAGCAAAATTAGCTTTTCAAAATGCGATACGAAGATTTTCAAGAAAATCCCAAAACCCCAAACTACCCTTTACACGGAAAACTTTTCGATTTTTTTTTCAAAAATGTCTTTGACGATTTTTATTAAAATACCATCAGGTACTAAACATATTTACAAGACGAATAAAATGTATATCTTGAATTTTCTGGGAATAGCCTATGAAGTCCTCTTCATTCGGAAGGAATTTTGTATAACTGGTAAACGTTAAGCGATAGACGAAAACGTACTACACAAAAAACAAAAAAACAAAACAAACCAACCCTAGATATCCTTGTTAATGCCTCGAGTTGTTCAATACTTTGCCATTCTTTTAAAGCCCTATCAACATTCGGTTGTTTCTCGCAATGTCATGGAAACAGTATGGAATTTTAAGGCCAGCATATAGCGTCCAGTTGTTAAACATTTGATTATCGCTGTTCCCTTTGTATCTATAACGACATGTGTAATGTAACTGTTTCTGAACAGGTTTAATTGGATTAAAATGTAGTAGTTAGAAAAATGAACTGTCGTAAGAATAGTTCGTATACCCACTAATAAACGATAAACGTCAGAGAAAGACATGTGAATGCAACATATCAGATTTTTTTGGGAGGAAGTGGAGATTCAAAGTCTCACAAAACGCGTGAATCCTGTGAAGTGATATATGAAATGGAATTCAAAAGTTAATTTGTTGAAATACAAAATGTGCATATTAATTTTATATACGGTTACTAACAATGCATTCTTAGTATATAATTAACAGTGTGTTAGTCGTTCTTGGAAGAGAATGCGGATGTCAGTGAAATCTTATGAATATTTCAAATCAGCATAGAACCTTAAGTATCATTGCTGCCTAAAACGAAGGGAGAATTCGCCATAACATATTCCGGCATTTTTCGGGAGTGTAGACTATAATTTCTGTGACTTCATTTGGTTTAAAGTGATACCCATTGCACGCCCTAAACCTAGGTTGTCAGTTAACACCTAGCTCCGAGGTGTTAACGATAGAATGCCGAGCGTTATCGTGCTGCACATCTGTGCCCAAGGGTAAGGACATCAACAAGGAATTGCTGGCTTCGACTCGACATTCAGAGAAACACTGTGTATTAACATGCTATTGTCTCTTGTGGTGCAGGTAATATCCAGGATCCTTTTGTCCTAGGAAATTGTGTGTTACACCTTTCCACTGGATACTAAATTGCAGTATTTAAACCTGTTATAGCCTCATTCACTCGCTGACTAAATATTCTCAGCAATGTCAATGACTTCTTGAAGACTTACCAAAAGTTCTTTGTTTCTACGTACAGCAGCAAACGAGCAAGACAAAACTGCCAGGAACTATCTAGCTGGCTTGCGACATTTCTAAACCCGAATAGCGGCTTAATTTCGTGTACCTTTCCTGTACTTCTTGAAGTTATTATAAATAACTCCCCTTTACCCCTTGCCTTACAGTCCCGGCTATTACAAATTACAGATGAAAAATCACCTGGATCGCCGGAATATATGACTTCCTTAACCCGCCCCCCCCCCGAGAGTATTCCAAGTTATGCTGCAAAACCGAGCGGGATGACTCAGACGTTAACGTGTGTGGTCTGCATTCGGGAGATCCTGGGTTTGATCCACGGCGACCGCCCACTCCGACACATGAGTTTTTTGGGAGTTTTCCCGGGTCGTTAGTTGAATGCTGGAGTGGTTACTTTCACCCCAAATTTCCAGTCCCTCTTTCGTTTCATTGGTCATTCCAATTCATCCTTCACTCCGTTTGGCCTGTTTCAGGGTTAAAAGTGTCGGCGATGGTGTTTCGGTGCAGCGTGGCAGGGAACAAGGATGCTGTTTGTGCACGTTCTCTTTCCTCGGCCTTCTGCTGGTTGCCGGGGTATAAGGACCGCCCCCTCAGGCCTAAATGTTGTACCAAGCCCCTCAACTTAATTGGCGCACTGCAGATGCTGCTGCCTTTACGGGCACACTGAGGTAGGATTCATTGCTTAGCCACGGTGCCACTACTGTGGGGTACCTAACTTGACGTCTGTCTGCCAGCAGCAGGATTTAACGCGTCGTCGCCGCTTCTGCGCAACCTGCTGGAGACACGACCACTTCACCGGACAAGTTTGTTGTCCGCTACATCCACGCAGCCGCTCCACACCGTCGCAGCAGAAGGCCAACATGCCTGCACGGCAGCAGCAGTTATCACTGCAGCATCACCGCGTAGAGCAGAACGGCCTCCTGCAGTAGAAGACACGCCTGAAACCATCGCAAGCAACAATATCTCAACTGAACCCTCGCCGGATATCCTGCAGACGTTGGAGGATGAGCAAGCGGAGCTACTGAACATCACCACTAAACTGGGCCTCCTGGAGGAGGTACTGACCGATCCTCAAGAGGACCACGGTTCCATAGTCATCGCTGCAAGGTTAAAACTAAAACTTCCTAACACGTTAAAACTGCCAACCTACTTCCACGAGAATTACTTGAACGTCAGAAGGCTCATCAAGGAGGAGATAGCAGCCCTCTAGATTACGCTGGATGACGTTCTGCCCAATAGACTTCCAGAGAACCACGATGAGCCCCTATGGGGGCCCACACAGGAAGCTACGACTACTCACCACCGAGGACGTCGGAAGCACACATCTCAATCCTAGCATCCTATCACACAACACTTCCTATACCGTCTCACCCTGAATTCCCAAGGGCGCAAATAGTGTCTCGGTCATGCTTGCGTCCTGGCACCTTACCTTCACCTGGTTAGGCCCTCGTGCCGGCCAATATATCCTTACCTTGGCTACGCTGGTGCAGCAGCGGTACAGCCGCACTATCACTCCTTCACTTCTTTCGGTGGAGGAGTTTTTAGTGGGTATGACCTCTGTACGGCGAGTCCCACCCTCCCTGCCCCGACTCCCAGAATGCGGAAATGCATTTTCTCCTCCACTCGAAAAAAAAGGGCGTTGGACCGTATGTGGGGCGGGGTTCCCGGTCTTCCTGACCGACTGCCGGGCCTCATCCCTCCCTCTTGTGGCCTGGTTACAATATCCGGATTCATTCAATAGGTACCGAATCCCTTTCGCTTCACAATCCGTTCCAATATGCTGCAAAGGCTAGAAGCTACATATCCCCTTTGACGCTGGTAGTACTTTCGGTCGAAATGGTGGAGTAACTTGTTAGATAATTAGTTTTATTTTAAAGCGTTGTGGCCTCCTTTTAGACCCATAATTATTTAATAACAAAAGCTACACAATTATCACACAATGCAGAAGCTCTTAACATATACAACGAAATAAGAGTTTCTACTCAAGAGTTTCTAATCAAGTAAACAGCTTTGGATAAGAAATACAGGATGTATCTTTATTAGTGTCATATATTCGGGGGACGTGTTCCTGACATCAAAACAGTAAAAAAAGTTCATGTGTACATGGGTCTGAAAATCAACGGTTTCGTTGTTATAGGTCAAAGAAGATGTATTCCATGAGTGAACAGACGGATATGCACTACACGTATGGCCTTGTAGACGGCAATGCAGCCGGAACACGTGAACTTTATGCAGAAAGGTACCCTGACAGGCCGTTACCGTGTGTAAGAACATTCGCACGAATTCACCAACGCTTGAGAGAGAATTGCGCATTCGAGAGGAGTACTAGGGATGTTGGGAGACCAAGAGCGGTACGAGGTATTGAGCTTGAAGAACGAGTTCTACGTGCTGTGGATGCAGACCCATCACAAAGCACAAGACGTATAGCTGTAAGGGAAAGAGTTAGTCATATGACTGTCTGGAGAATTTTTCATGAAAGTTTTCCGTACCCGTATCGCCTTCAACGTGTGCAAGGATTAAATGAGGCGGACTTTGAGCCAAGAAGACGTTTCTGCCAGTGCATGTTACAGCTGTGCGCTGTGTTCATCAATTTCCTAGCCTGTATCTTATTCACGGATGAGGCTGGTTTTACTCGCGAAAACATCTTCAATTTTCATAACACTCATAAATGGGCATTTGAAATCCTAACAGGAAAACCATCAACAGAGGTTCTCTCTCAACGTTTGGAATGGAATCATTCATGATCACCTTATTGGTCCCTACTTCTTCCCTCCGCGTCTGAATGGACAAACCTATCACCAGTTTCTCAAAAATGAGTTGCATCACATAACTGATAATATGCCTCTGGAGATCATCCAACAAATGTGGTTTCTACACGATGGTGCTCCAGCTCATTTCATTATGATCGTACGCTTTTGAATGATCGATTTCCGCAAAGATGGATTGGTTGATTTGAATCCAATGGATTTCTTCGTCTGGGGACATTTGAAGACCTTGGTTTATGCGACTCCTGTACTTGAGGTTGACATTTTGAGAGGACGTATCCAAACTGGATTTGACCAAATACGAAATACACTAGGAATTTTCAACAGAATACGCCAGAGCATGAAACGCAGATTTACTGCATGCATCGAAGCAAGAGGAAGCCACTTCGAGCAATCTTTGTAACTTTCAATTTTGTATTGTAACTCTAAAATAAATTATTTTCAGACCCATGTTAATATGAACCTTTTTTTACTGTTTTGATGTCAGGAACACGTCCCCCAAATATATGACACCAATAAAGAACACCCTGTATAGTGTGCGACCATCGATGATAATAATAATAATCTTGTCAGTCGTCAGTTACAAAATATCGGTCCATTGGTTTGTAAATTTCGCAGTCTTCTCTCTTTATACAAGTATATAGCACGCCCTACTATCGAAACTTATTACAACATAAGTGCAACATAAGTAGAAATAAAGAAAAACTTTCTTACATGTAAATTAATAGAAGGTTTTGGCATTCAGAAACTTCAGTGTGCACATCTACAAAATTACAATAAAGTTTGTGCTTATGAGACTGTTTCATTACACAAATATGTGCAGTATTTGATAAACGCAATTAAAAACAAATATAACAAAGGATCGATTGTCACTTTATAAACTCTTGTCTTCTGTTTGCTGAAGTATTATATCATGGCTATCTACGTATATTACTTACAAAAAATCTGATCTGTTACACTCACATGACTTTCTCTACTCTTGTACAAACTATTTTTACAAACGCTTATTCTCCATCTACTTCATGTTAATCGTGATAAACATTTGCAGACTCTATCTTATTGCTAAGTTTCTTGTAGATGTAAGGGGAATATATATTTACAAGGGCAATATAGAAATACAGTAGCCTTTAAGCATATACATATCTCTTATTAGCTGGTTGCTAGGTGCAGCACCATTCCCTTTGCCACAGATTAATACTCTTTGCATATACAAGATAAAAAATGAATAACGAATTCCCATTTGAGAAAATAAGTATTGAAAAATTTAAGGGAATAACAAGCAATATCTCGAAAATGGTTCACTCAGCAAAAAATGTATATGCCATAAATTGTTTATTTTAACGGGATCTACATTTTTTGTGTAGTAAAATTTTGTCTATCTCTTATGGTTTACCAGTTATGCAAAAGTTCTTCACAATGAAGAATACTTTTGGAGACATTCATAGAAAATTCATGATACACATTTTATTTGTCATGAAAATATCTTAAACATATGATATTTTAATCAAAATCGTTAGCCATTTTTGAGAAAATTAAAATTTTCGAAAAATGTTCCATGTAAAGGGTAATCTGGGGTGTGGGGATTTTCTTAAAAATCTTCGTGTCGCATCTCTGGAAGATATTGAACCTAAATACCAAGTTTGGTGTTTGTCCGACTATTCGTTTCTGAGTTATGCTGTTCATAGACAAACACACACACACACACACACGGACATGTTTCAAATGATGCTTTTTTGGATTCACGGGATCTCAAAACATGTATTTCCGGTGAAATCTCGGTATCGAATTTTTGGGTGGAATACAATACTTCCCCTACTTACTATACGTAGTGGAGAAAGTAAAAATGTAAACCGCTTTTGCTTTTACTCTCTGCGGAGTAAACACAAACACACTGAGGAGTAACAACTATTTTTTTCTACTCTATGGCATTCTCAACTAAAAATCAAGGTCTTCTTCATCAACCAATGGTTTGTATTCAAGTACAGGGGCTTTGTAAATCCTTTTTTAATTTTTTGTAATTTATGAAATGAAACAAGAAGTGTTTTATATCCCCATGTCTGTGAAAACGAATTGGGCTTTTCAATGGTGAAAGAATATCAAAATCAGTTAGGAGTTTTTGAAATTATCCTACATACACAAATAAAATGTCTGTCTTTATAATAATAATACAGATGTCACTTTCTACTGTATAGAATACTGTACATTGTAAATAATTGAATCTGCGGAGTTGTTCTATTGTTTAGCCATTTAATGCAATTTATGTCTCGCCTGTTATTTACCTCTAAATTCCATCACCTTCGTTTTTATCAATGAATCAGTCCGGCTATATTTTATCTACAGCTTAATAGTAATTAATTTTTACGGGGAGGGAACCGACCCGCCGCACAACTTCCAATCTGAAGAACCAGTAGTTTGAAGTTGGAGTCGTCATCTCCTAAATGAGTCGTCTTCAAGACTGTCGAACCTCATCTGTCAGTTGAGAAAAATTCTTAGATTCTCTTCGCCTCAGCAAAGCTCACATAATCAGGCGTCTGGGTCTTTGGGCTAAGCTCCTCTGCCAGCGACAAGGCTCGGAGGGGAAACATATGTTGCAGAAGAAATTTGTCGTCGGCTACAATACTGCAGTTGGGCTCATTCCTGTTACAGTCTGAGCAACATCCGCCAACAGAACACCACGTCCCAGGGATGTTCGTCGTACATCTTAACATCTGTTGGTGAAATGTCCTTGGCTCTCGTTCTCGGGCGACCTGTTGTCCTGAGACGGAACTACTGCTCTCTCGTTGCCCCATCGACTTTCTTCTGGTGCGCTGGTGAGTTGCTCTAAAAGAGCGTCCTAGAACACTTCTGTGTTGGCATATGCTTTTAACTCTTATCTAGGCAGTGGTTACAGGAGACAAATTAAAAATTTGAAGTTCACTCTAACTATAATTTATTTGCACACTTGTTTGCAGCTAGCCGTGAATTCTATCTCACAAATCTTTGATTGGGTCTATCAAGCTGTATCTCCCACTAAAGTTGCTTCTACGAGGCGTATTTTTGAAATAATTACTTATCTTTTTACTTTCTCTACTACGTATAGTAAGTAGGGGAGGTGGTGTATTCCACCCAAAAATTCGATACCGAGATTTTACAGTAAATATATGTTTTGAGACCCCCTGAATCCAAAAAAAGCATTTTTGGAAACATGTCCGTGTATGTGTCTATGTGTGTGTGTGTGTGTGTGTGTGTGTGTGTGTGTGTCTGTGAACACCATAACTTAGAAATGAACAGTCGGATAAACACCAAACTTGGTATTTAGGTTCAGTATCTTCCACAAATGCGACACGAAGGTTTTCAAGAAAATCCCCTTTACATGGAACATTTTTCGAAAATTTTAATTTTGTCAAAAAGAAATCTAACGATTTTGATTAAAATATCATGTCTTTAAGATATTTTCATGACAAATGAAATGTATATCTCGAATTTTCTGGGAATGTCTCCAAAAGTATTCTTCATTGTGAACGACTTTTGTATAACTGGTAAATCATAAGAGATAGACAAAATTTTACTACACAAAAACTGTAGATCACGTTAAAATACACAATTTATGTCATACACATTTTTTATTGAGTGAACCGTTTTCGAGATATTGCTTGTTATTCCCTTAAATTTTCCAATACTTATACTTTTTCTCAAACTCGTTATTCATTTTTTTTGTCCTGGTAATGCAAAGAAAATGGAATACTCCACATAGCAACCAGCTCTTAAAATATTTGACTATCGCTTAAAACCTACCATATTCCCCTTGCATCTACAAGAAAATTAGCAGTAATATTAACATCTCGATATCTCAATTAACATGAAGCATATGGAGAATAAGCGTTTGTAAAAATAGTTTGTACAAGAGTAGAGAAAGTCATGTGAGTGTAACACATTACATTTTTTAAAAAATAACACAACGTTATTTTCCGAATACTTTATCATAATTCATTAACTTATACCTTACCTATTTCTCCACATAGGCATCTCCCTTATTCAAGCACTTGTAACGGGAAACCATTTTATATGCCTTTGTCAATGACTGATGCCGCCTGTGATGAAGCCAGGTCTGCACTTCTTGCTTCAGAATATCATCGTCGTTGAAATATTTTCTACCAAGGAATTTATTCAAATGAAGAAACAAATAAAAATTGCTTGGTGCCAAACCTAGACTGTAGGACTGGGTGGTCAAATTGTTCCCGACCAAATAATGCGATCACATCTTAAGTTTCTTTGGCTGTGTGTGGCCGGACAGCATTATTGTTTCCCCATAAACCTCAAACAATTGGCAATGAATGTTTGCTGGGGTAGCGTTTCTCGCATTCAAAAATAGAATCACTGATCTGACTTCACAGTCGTCGGTTGTTTGATTGTTTTGAACATTTCGAAACGCTCTAACAACAGGAATATACAACATGACGATCGCATACTGCTACGTCTGGCTTCCTAATGAATGAGGGAACGGATCGCGTATGCTCTAAATCGCGACTGCAACTCTGCAGTGGCAAAATATTATAATAGTACTTAAAAGCACGCCTGATAATATGCTAACAGCGTCGTCACACACTCGGCCATCTAAATGGTATAGCTCATCTCCCGAGGAAAATGTATGCAGTCGTGCGATTCCAGCAATCCAGAAATCGAGAGCAGGTTCGAGAGCTTAATGCGGCTTTACCTGTGCGATGAACGCAGATCCGCCTTATATACTCGCAGCTAAAGACCCTATTTTCCCGGCATATCTTAAAGCAATATTGAGATTGGCTGATCACATTAGTGTCATATGAGAACATGTGCTTTCCTATCTTCCACGCTTCTGCTCCACGACGGATGCGGTCTTCTGTTTCTGCTCCACCCTCTCTATATCACTTTTTTCCCACTCAAACGTCTCTGCTGATCATATTTAGTCAATTCCCTGTGCTTTAGGCAAACCTGGAGATATCTCCGCCTGGTACCGCGTGGCTTCTAAATTACAACGTTGCGTGGCTAGCTAGCTTTCTTTCCATTTACCATATAACATATTTTACATTTATATATTATTTTCATTAATGCTGATATTTACATCGATGTATTAGTATTCCCCTACAGTCCCAATTTGTTGACGTAGCACTGATCCCGTACAACGACAGCTAACACTCTTTTGTTATTAAATTTCTCCTCGTAATATTCTTTAACATAAAGAAACCTTTTCTGTTACGAGAATCATAATTGCAGAAATCAAACAAAAACTGAATTCACAATCTATCAATCTGTTATATACAATAAATAATATCATTGCTAATGGAAACTTGGACAGCAATTTCAGTGTTGCTTTGTTTTGACACCTGTATATTACGATATGAGGCTGAAAAGTGTTTTTTTTACAGAATTGAGGGGAAGCATTTAAACAGGACTGAACTGAGATTCTATAATACACTTCACAAGGTGTATCGTACATTATTTTTTGCATGATTGTGTGTTTTAAAATATGTTTAAAATCGTAATATTTGTAGCATCAACAGCTAACTGATATAAGCAGTCTGGCAAACATAAATACGCTAAATACTAAAAGTGAGTTAGCTTAATAATACTCCATGCCAAAATAGCGGCATATAATATAATGATTAAATTGAAGAAGAGTGGGAAGTTGGGCAAGCTTCAGAAAACTCTAAATACAAGTACGAAATATCTGGTGTTGATTCACAAGAATTTCTCTGCTCACTCTTCTACAAAAGCTTATCCATTCCTACAAAGGTTATCGTTCTATCTAATTACTTCAATGGTGTTAAACTTTGTTGCACGTTAACACATTTCATTATAGGTATAAAGGTATGGATGTACGAAGAGGTCCCTGCAACAAGTACAGAGCAGCGCAAGTAGGCCGCAACGCCCCTTTTTGCTTCTACTATAACCCAGGAGGGATAGATGGCGACCAGATCTGCATGACGACCGGCGCAAGCATGGACGGGGTTCCTAACGTTTCCAGTTCGAAAGATCCGAACGCCGCTCGGGCCCACTCGAAGTCTGTTAACCGCTGGCGGAGGCAGGAGCTATCTGAGCAGTCCCGCGGCGATGCCAGGGAAGAAACTTTTACAAAGCGCAAATGCACCGCCCAGCCGCAACCCGCCGAACATCGCAGCCTGGTCCTACAACTCTGAAACGATGATAAGGAAGACGATGGGTACAGCAAATGAGAGAGGAGAGCCGTGGTAAAAGATGAACCACCCCACACTTCGTCCCAGGAAAATCACGAAAAAACACCATGGGTCAGAGTCCGCTACGCCGGGGATGGATCTCGGGACCCTCCCAATGCAAGACGCACACGTCACCGCGGCGAAACCTCGCTCGGTCACTGTAGGGATAAAGGGAATACAGAAGTCTAACCTGATAGAGTTTTAAAAAGCGAGTCGCAATGTGATGACCGCGGGAGAAAACGAACAGCGACTTCGAAATGAAAATTGAAACTAAACAATTGAAAATTTAAACCAATAACAGAATATATTGGACATGGAAACGTTATAAAAATGTTATTTGCCCTAAAGTATTTGCTTTATCTAAATGTTTTGTGAGGTAAGAATTTATCTTCTGTGCTCCGCCTGGGTCAAGATTCAACTTGAAGATTTTCTCACATCCTCCATATTCACCAGATTTTTTCCCAAGTGATTTTACGTGTTCCTCCAACTCAAAGGTAAGCACGTTTAACACCGATGATGAGGTCAAATCAGTCAACAGCTGGTTGCGAGCACAGGGCCCGACCTGGTACAACACTGGCTTGGAAAAACGTGCGTCACGTTCCCAAAAATGCTTGGAAAACATGTTGACTATGTAGAAAAGTAACGGAAGAGTTGTACAATATAAATAAAATTAATTTAACATGATCAACTGTGTGTAATTTGTTTTATAAAATAGGGAAACTTACTTCTTGGATGCCCCTCGTATTTAATGGCCTCGGAATTAGGCCACATTCTCATTCTCGACTCACCTTAAAACGGCGAAGCTTCGGTTGCCAGAGGTGGGTTACCCCCTTGCTAATATTTATTAGTATGAACCTCAGCAGAAGTCTTCAGGTAAAATGTATTAGGCGTAAGTACCCTGCTCATACTATCCTCACCCCCCCCGTAAACATGTAATCTGATCACAAATATAGTTGTTAGTTTTTATACAACCCCCGGGTTTATTATTCGATGCCCCTTCCCTACTTACCCTAATGCATCGCGCCTACCTACCCCACTCGATCCCCTCTGAGTCAATCACCCCTCGTGGTTGTAAGCATTCCCGGGGGCTAAAAACCCCAAGGGTTGTTACAATATCAAGTTCTGTCTATTTTCAATTGTTTCTCGCGATGTCATGGAAACAGTATGGAATTTTAAGGCCAGCATATAGCGTCCAGTTCCTAAACATTTGAATATCGCTGTTCTCTCTGTATCTATAACGAAATGTGAAATGTAGCTATTTCTGAAAAGGTTTAAATAAAGTAAATAGGAAAATAAGGTTTCGTAAGAATAATTTGTATGCTCGCTAATAAGTGATAGAGAGTTGAGAAAGCCATGTGAATGTAACACGTTTTTTTCAGGGGCCCTCAAGCATGTACTTCCGGTGAAATCTCGATATCGAATTTTTGGATGGAATACAATACTTTCTCTACCACCTATACGTGGCATTGAAAGTAAGGACGTGTTTCTCACAAATAAATGTTAAGAGATATATACTGTTCCAACAATTGCGCAGGAACAGGGTATTAAATTTTGAGTGTAATTTTATACCCAGAAGAGAATGGACTGCAGACTTCAGTCCAATATTGTGAACAAAATATTGTGTTTAAGAAGGAACCAAATTATTGTTCTGAAATAGGATGATGCAAGAGATTCAGAGTATTTAACATAAAGCACTAACTTTGAATTATTCCCACGCGTAGACATGCTATTAAATTAATGTAATCCCCGAAATCAGAAGGGGCATTACAATCTGATGCCTCTTCGCTTCTAGTTTGAAGACGCAAATAAGAGGCTTAGTGCAGTCTACCCACTCCTAGACTTCAACACGTCTAGTCGCTATATATGGTACCTATTTCTACTGCTAGATCCCTCTTCTAACCGCTTCATGCCAAATACTTAGAGAAATGGTGATTACATATTTCGTTTTACGTATAAGGGCAATACAATAGGCTTAAGCAATATATGATGGCTTTGAAATTCCACACTTTTCCCATCATCACGTGAAAAAAAACTTATTAGCTGGTAAAAGAACACTCTTACGAAAGATTATTTATCCATCTACTACATTTTAATCGGGATTAACCCTTACATGAATAGCTACATTGCCATATCGTTATAGATACAAAGGGAACAGCGATTATCAAATGTTTAAGAACTGGACGCTATATGCTGGCCTTAAAATTCCATACTGTTTCCATGGAATGGTGAGAAACAACTGAATGTCAGCAGAACATTAAAACAAAGGCAAAAGTATTGAACAATGCGAACGATTAATAATAAATACCTCGGAAATGGCTAATGCAACAAAAAATATGTTAACCTCACATGACTTTCCCTACTCTTGTATAAATTATTTTTACAAGGGCTTATTCTCCATCTACTTCATGTTAATCGAAATAAACATATGGAGAAACTATCTTGTTGCTAATTGCAACGGGAATATGGTAGGCTTTAAGCGATAGTCAAATGTTTTAAGAGCTGGTTGCTATGTGGAGTATTCCATTCTCTTTGTATGTTCAGGACAAAAAGAAAAAAACGAATAACAAATTCCCATTTGAGAAAAAGTATAAGTATTACAAATATTCAAACAAATAACAACGAATATCTCGCAAATGGTTCATTCGACAAAAAAATGTATAGGATATAAAGTGTGTGTTTAAACAAGATCTACATGTTTTGTGTAGTAAAATTTTGTCTATCTCTTACGGTTTATCAGTTATGCGAAAGTCATTCAGAATGGAGAGGACTTTTGGGGACATTCCCAGAGAATTCATGACATATTTTATTTGCCATGAAAATATCTTAAACACGATATTTTAATCAAAATAGAGCCATTTTTGAGAAAATAGAAATTTTCGAAAAATGTTCCATGTAAAGGGCAGTCTAGAGTAGGAGAATTTTGTTGAAAATGTGCCGCACCTTTGAAAGATACTGAACCTAAAAACCGATTTCGGTATTTATCCGACTTTTCGTTTTTGAGTTATGCTGTTCACAAGCACACACACACACCGACCTTTTTCTAAAAACGCTTTTTTTTTGAAGTCAGGACGGTTCAAAACATGTATTTAAAGTGAAATATCGATATCGAATTTTTGGGTGGGATACAATACCTCCCCTACTTACTATACGTAGTAGAGAAAATAAAAAAGTTATTTTAAATAAACTACATTTTTTGTGTAGTACGTTTTCTTCTATTGCTTAACGTTTACCATTTATACAAGATTATACAAAATTCCTTCCGAATGAAGAGGACTTCACAGGCTGTTCCCACAAAATTCAAGGTATACATTTTATTTGTCATGTAAATATCTCTGATATATGGTATTTTGAGAAAGTTTTTTTTTACGTTTTTTATAAGCCCTACTCTTTGGGAGGCAATTTTAAGTTGTTATTTTTTTTAATAATGTTATTTGCCCCACGTTTTGGGAGCCAATTTGAAGAAGTTTTGTATTGTATTTCAACTGTTGGGGAGCCGATCTTAAGTAGTTGTAGCTACGTATGGTACCCGGTGGCCTTCGCCCCAATGTTTAAAAATATTAACTTTGTAATTTGATTGTTTCTTTAAATATTATACATTTATGTTTGCCTCGGCTGCGTCAGTGTTATTGTTAGAGACAAGTTTCTCTTTGCAGGGTTGTGGTGCGACTGAAGAATGTAGGCTTACACAGATTATAAGTTTTTCTTCACTCCATTTATTAATGTTTGACACGATTTAAATAACACTTCACTGATATAGAGAGAGCTGTGAGATTTTTTTTTATTTAATTACTCGCACTTTTAACACGTAAACTATTTTTGTCTCATACAAAATACGTATTAAATTTCTCGAGGATACATCTCGCGTCTGATTAGTAACACTGTCTACAACCAACGCGTCCAGTTATGAGCACTGTCTACAAGCAACTGACTTGATTTCTAGCGCCTAAACTTGTAAATTTCTGTATTTCAAATCTTTGATTGGCTATTCCTAATCCAATAGAATACTTTTATTTAACTTAAGCTTTTTCTGGTTGTTGATTGGCTATTTTTATAAACTGTCTGAAAAATTACATTATTGTTGTCCAAGAATGACTAGTAGTATTATTAAACTTTCAAATTCATTATTGCCTCAAGGTTACCTCATTGTTAGCAACTTTTAACCTATTATTCTCACAGCTCCTACATTTTTAAATTACGCAATACATTCACATAACATCATTGAACTTGTATACAATAATATAAACATATACAATGACTGTAATATACACTTTTTATATCTTGTTACATACACATATTGCTTTAAGGCGGGCTGTTATTATATTTTTTTATTATATAATTTGACTGAAATCATTTAAGTGTTAAAAATACTGTCTCAGTTTTAATCAAAATCGTTCGAGCCATTTTTTAGAATATAAAAAGCTTGGAAAATATTCCATGTAAAGGGTAGTTGAGGTGAGGGGATTTTCTTAAAACTCTTCGTGGCGCATCTTTGGAAGATATTGAACTTAAATACAAAGTTTGGTATTTATCGTACTTGTTTTTGTTATGTTGTTCACATACAGACACACAGGCACACGAGCACGCGAACGTTTTTCTATAACTGCTTTTATTTTGACCCTCAAAGGATATATTTCCGGTGAAATCTCGGTTCGAACTTTTGGGAGGAATGTCACCATATTTGTTAACTATGTGCGGTAGGGAAGGTAAAAATCGGTCCTCTCCAGTTGAGGTAGTTGGCTTGAAAGCCCGCGAATGAACTTGCGATTTAGGCTCGAGGATGAACCAGAAAGACAGCACGTGGAGTTAGCAAGGTTTAGGAAAGATTGTTGTTGGGAGTTGTTCTTAAAGAGTTTCTCTCTGTTTACTAATGTTTTAAGTCGGGAAACAAACTTAGAGCCAGGTGGATTAGAACCTGCACATTCCATAAAACCTATGCCTTAGCGATATTTTGCCTAAGGTAATAAATTTAGCGAGCGAGCGAGGGATGTAAATTGAATATCAACTTTAAATGCTGCAGTAACCACATTGCTCCCATTTCACTGCCAACTTGTGCTAATTTCTTAGGGCTTGGCACGAAGATAAAGTTGACACACTTTCACAGGGATAAATCCCTTACGCCACAGGGACGACTCCAGCATTAAGCAGTGAGCGGCAAAAACACAGACGCCGCAGACGAAGTTCTGAAGAAGATGCGGTGCCGGGATAAGGCGACGCATGCAGTTAATGTCAAATTTAATAGCCGGTATCTGACTTCTACACCACCAGCAACTTTCATAACCACGCCCACACACCCCTGGAGTTGCCAATCTTAAATTACATTCACATGGCTCTCTCTACACACTATGGTTTATTTTTGTATTTCTTCTGTAAAAGTTATATTAGACACAAAGAAGATACAGAAGGAATGATGGGCAGATGTTTAAAAGCAGGTCGCTATAAGCTGCCCTTGTGATTTCCTACTCTTTCCATGGCATCGTGAAAAACAACCAAATGAATGAATAAACTTTACTGAACTTAAATACCAAGTTTGGTATTTATCTGGATTTTCGTTTTTGAGTTATGCTTTTCACAGACACGCCCACAGGGACCTTTCTCTAAACATGCTTTTTTTTATTCAGGAGGTCTCAGAACACATATTTCCAATGAAATCTCTGTATCGAATTTTTGGGTGGAATGCAATACAGGTAGAAAAAACCTGCTATGTACGTGGTAGAGAAAGTAAAAAGACAAAATGTTTAAAAATTCAAACAAACATAACGAAAAATGATGATGCCACAAAGAATTTGATATAAATTGTTTGTTTTGGAGAAATGTACATTTTTTTGTAGCAAGATTTTGCCTATCTCTTACGGTTTACCAATTATACAAAAGTCATTCAGAATGAAGATTATTTCAAGGGTTATTCTCAGAAAATAATTCAAGATATATATTTCATTCGTCGTGTAAATACCTTAAACATATGATATTTTAATCAAAATATTTAGTCATGTTTTAGAAAATCAAAATTAAGGACAGCTTTTCCACCTAAAGGGTAGTTTTGGGTGAGCATTTTCTTAAAAATGTATGCATCCTTTAAATTTGCTGAAAACTATCAAGTTTGACATTTAAACAACTTTTGGTTTTTGTTATGCTGTTCAAATAACACGGATCTTTTCTTGGATTCAAGGGATCTCCAAATGTATATTTCCAGTGAAATCTCGGTATCGGAATTTTTGGGTTAAATGCAATACCTTCTTTCCTTACCTATAGTTTTTGCTGTATGACGATAGCCATAACTACGCACACGCTGGTGTGTATTTGGGAACATGCATGCCTTGGGCTGATCGCCTATAGCTAGGAGTCTGCTGGTGTCAGCGTCGCCGGCCGGATCAGCTCTCGACTTGCTCGTCAGGTGATTGATGGCAGGCAGGATATGACGGACTTTGCGTGTATACATAACGTACAGTCTCCACGTTAATTGGCTGCCACGACGAGGGACATCTCACATTGATCTTGTGGCGATATCAGAAACAGATAACCGTATTTGGTCTGTCACACACTTTTGGGTTTTGTTCATAAAATCAGATATATTCACAAGTCTTTCTCCACCCACTATCGTTTGTTATTTTTTGCTACTTAACTACCTATAATAATATTATAAGGAGAGAAAATTTGTGTGTGTAGGGTTATCTCAAAAATAACTCAACCCATTTTCTCTCACCACTGAAAGGACCAATTCTTTCTGACGGAAATAGGCATATAAAGCACTTCTTAATTTCATTTCATAAATCACTAAAACATTAAAAAGGAATTTACAAAGCCGTTGTACTTGAATACGAACTCAGAGTTATAAAGGAACATACGAAGAATGCCATGGAGTAGAAAAATAGTTGTTACTCCATAGAATATAAATAGTTGCTGCGCTTCGTAGAGTGTAAAAACAAAATCCGGTTACATTTTATCATCATCTATGTACTTCAAGGTAGGCCCTATGACCTGTTACGACTCGGAAGTCGTCTTGCCATCGACATCGCGTACTCCCTGTGTATGTTACTTTCGTAAATTTTGTAGAAGGAATTCTTTCAATGTGTGCCTTCAAGTTAATTTTAATTTCTGCTAGTTTATTATTTAAATTATAAATATCCAGCTGCTCTCGTATTCATTTGTTACGTGATCGTAAAGGGTATATCCAGCCACGTATCTCAAAACTTTTATTTCAGTCTTCCGTCTGATCATTTTAGAGTCCAATTCTCTCCACCGTATGTCAGAACAGGTATAGCCATAGTTTTATAAAATTTTAGCGTTGTTTTTTTTTGTCTTGTTTTTTTAAGTTTCATTTTATTGTTCCGTTTACCGGGTGTCTCAGAGCACCCGTATCAGCCATTTTGCTCTAAAACTACAAGATATTATTCGCAAAAACAATTTGATAACCAAAACCTGTGTAAAGATTCGATTGGCGATATTTCTATTTTCCGGGCAAAAAAACGGAAGTAGGGGTACTCGTGGAGGACTGACATTTTAAGTGGGAATATGGGTTTTTGTAAGGTATCATTGGTTGGTATTTTTAAAATAAAACACCTTTAAGCAAAACGTTTTTACTATCTTCTAATGTTTACTCATAAATGAACGATAAGACTTCCAGTGAATATTTTACACCAGTTCATTGATGGTGTTCCTCTGGCTGTACGGTTACCAATGTGGCTTCAACAGGATGATTGTCCGGCTCACTTTTCACTTAGGCCTCGACAAGTTCTTGACCAGTTGTTTCCTGGATGATGGATTGGACGAGGAGGGCCAGTAGTTTGGCCAGCCCGATCTCCTGCAACTTTGAAGTTTTAAGTTGGAACAGCACTGTTTAAGGCATCACTGGATAGTACTTTTAAAATGAAACAACCCTTACTATCTTCTTTTTTTACTATCTTCTAATGTTTACTCACAAATGAAAGACAAAGGTAAACAAATTAATGACTTCTTCTGAGAAATACTGTACGTACCAATGGTAATGATTGTGAACACTCACTATAAATGTTCAAAATGTTTACCACCTGTATTACACAATGCTGTGATCTACTCCTAACATCACTGATGCCACACAGAAGTTCAACATCATTGCTGAGAGACGCAGAGGCTGCTCGAATTCTTTCTGTCATATCTTGTCCAGTTGTAGGACGCACCTGGTAGACAATGTCTTTAATTCTCCCCCATAAGAAGAAGCCGTTTGGTGTTAAGTCAGGAGTTCGGGTCAAGAACCTGCCGAGCTCTAAGTGAAAAGTGAGCAGAGAACAGCCAACCTGCTCAAGCCACATCGGTAACGGTAGAGCCAGAGGAACACCTTCAAGCAACTGGTGCAAAATGTTGACGAGGAAGTCTATCATTCATTGGTGAGTAAACATTAGAATATAGAAAAAAAAAGTTTTGGTAAAAGCTGTTTCATTTTAAAAGTACTATCCACTAAACAACACATGTTCCCGTTTAAAATTTCAAAGTTTACCACGAACTTCCGGAAAATGGAAATACCACCAATCGATTCTTTACATAGATTTTGGTTATCAAATTGTTTTTGCGAACAAGTATCTTATAGTTTTAGAGAAAAACGGATGGCATGGGTACTTTGGGACACCCGGTATACTCTGAAATTTATGGATTTTATTTTTGAGGTCTCTGCCATAATCATAAGTTATTTCACACCCTAAATGTTAAAAGTTGTATCTGCTGTATTATTTTGTCTTTCAATGCAATTTTACATCTTTTTAGTTTTTTCCTAAGAAAGCCGGTGTCTTTGTTTTTGCTGCTCGAGGTTGTAACTTGTGAATACTTTAGAAGGAAGGGACTGTCTCAAAGATGTTTTCGTTTCCAGCGAAGACAACTTGGTCGTCTGCAAATATACTGTACTTAAAAGAAATTAATTACTTTTAAAATTAATTTTCATCCTAGCTTGCATTTTAAAATTGCTGCGTCCATATATATGTTAAAAGAGTAGGTGACACTGGGCACCCTTGTCTCACCCCTAATTCTGTTTTTAAAACTTTGGTTCCCCTGTTGTCTATGCTATAGTTCAGCAACTTAGAAAAAACCCTTGAGAGGGGTAAATCAAATGGCCATGTATTCCCCCCTTTCTAACTGCCTTGGGTGGGCATGCCTCTTGCGTCGCTGCTTAAGTTCCACACGCCATCATTTCACTTAGCCCGTGTTTTATGTTGTTTTATTCTGACAAAATCGTTTATCAGATCAATGTTATAACTATCCAACTATAGAAGCAGAACTAAAGACTCAAGAGCATTGCAACAAAAATGTTGTGTTTGTAGATTGCTGTGACAGGCCACGTGCAGCGGGTATGAAAACAAATGTTTGCATATAACTAGCGATAGCATTTCACATACATGCGGTATTATCATGGGATATCTTCCAAACGTTAATTCACACTTTTTAGGGTATTTCATAGCCTTACTTCTCCACCTATGTCTTCAAGGGAAAAAGTTCCTCGCAGATTGATTTTCATAATAAACATTATTTCAATTGTAGCTTTACAAACAAAACTAGCGGCTTCAATTTTTTTATAGCGAGACCAATTACACATCCTCATCATCTCGAAACTTTGCTCTTTAACGTACCTCTTACAGAAATGGAATAAGGATTTTAGTTTTTGAATTATCACGATGTAAACAAGTTCCTATTAAATTTTTCTACACTATAAAATCGCTGTGTTCACACCAGTGACCTGACACTTGTTTCCCGCGTATCAGCCCACTTCCTCCTTAAGACATCTCGTTGGATAACTCAGTAGCTAAAGGCATAATACAAGTAGATTGGGGGGGGGCAATTTATCCCTCCTGAATACTGGCGCAGTCCGTAGATGAGGGGTTTTACTAAGTTGTTATACTATAAAAACTGTCTCTTCATACATATTTCGTATAAGGGTTAAATATTTTGGTATCTTTTCTGTTTCATGGTATTCCATTATTCCTCTCGATGATCGCAGAATATGCGTCTGTTCCAAAAGGTTAACTTGGTGGCCTGGGAGTGCGGAATCTTATTTCGTTGTATATGTTAAGGGTTTCTGTGTTATGTATATTTTACGTTCTGAAATAATTGTGGGGCCAAAAAGAAGATACAAAGGTTTAAAACTTAGCATGCTATAATTATCTAACAAATTACTCGACCGTTCCGACCGATGATTGTTCCACCACCAAAGGATACTTACAGCTATGCAGAATTTCCAGAACTTGGAAGACTGTCGTCGGAGGTTAAGCAAGTCAGATGTCACGCCGATGTTTCACATCTTTTGCGCTAATATCAGCGGATTTTTCATTCCTTATTAGGAATAGCCAGGGCTATACAAAATTACAATTATAAGGGGTAAAGGGAAGCATCTAGATCTTTGTACAATATTTTCATGAAGAATGGGGGAGGTAATTGAAATTAATTCGTAACTGGAGTTAAACGTTGGGTGATCTAGGTAGTTAATTACTATGAACAAATTGATGCATTTATACACCAATTACTGCATACCAAAATGAGTTTACTGTAATTTTTTAAAATCATGATTATTAATGCTATAATAAGCAAAGGGGAGAGGGAGAGGGGGAGAGAGAGTGTGTGTGTATCTTTTTCGAAATAATTAGATTCAAGTTTTGAAGGGGGAAATTTTTATTTTATGTCACCCAATTTCACTTCAAACAATTATATAAGAGGATAGTTTTGGTCCCTATGTTGTATTTTTATAACATTCCGCCCCTAAGAGATAAAATAGAAGTCCTTAAAGTCTTTAAAATTGGTTATGGTGTGTTGGTTTCGTTCGTATCACCGAGTCCAACATTATCAGGAGATACCTTTGGTATCTATGGTCACTTGAGTTTTATGAATATGATCGCCTTTGAAAACCTTCCCTTCCCTTAAATCGATACCATTTGACCTAGATGAGCAAAAGTTTTTGTAATTGCGCTACAAGTTGGGACGAAGTATCTAGCCACATTATTATTTAAAAAATTACCTTCTACCATATTTCCCATCCCTACGTCGAATTCAGCACATTTTCACTTAATTATTTACTTTCTCTGATACGTACCTTCTAGGTTGAGGAAGTATTGTAATCCACCTTAAAATGCGATTGAAATTTCACTGGAAATACATGTTTTAAGGCCCCCCAAATAAAAAACAGCATGTGTGTTTGTGAACAGCTTAACTCAAAAACGAAATTTCAAATAGAATGTCAAATCTGGTAGTTAAGTGCAGGATCTTCCAAACATGCAACATGAAGATTTCCAAGTAAATCCCTTTATGATAAAGTATCCATTACGTGGAACATTTTTGGAAATCTTTGATTTTCTCAAACGAATTTGATTTCTAACAATTTTTATTAAAAACAAATGTTTAAATGTATAACTTGAATTTCGTGGGAATTGTCTTGAAGTCCTCTTCATTCGGAAGGAATTTTGTATAATTTTATATAAGTGTTAATCGTTAAGAGATAGACAAAACCCTACTTCTAAAAGATGTAGATAACTATAAAACACAATTTATTTTCAATAACTTTTTCTGGTATCAGCGATTTTCGAGATATCCCTTAATACTGGCTTCAATTTTTGTATAATCTATAACTTTTTAAAGTGTTGTCGCTATTCACTTGTTTCCTCGCGATATCAGGAAAGATTATGGAATTTTAAAGCAGAGAACCGCTTTTAAATACCTGACTATCGATTCAGTTCCTTGTATCCCTCTTGCACCTACCTGCAACAAAATGTGTAATGTAGCTATATCTGCAAACGTTCATCTCGATGAGGATGAAGCAGATAGAAAAAAATTCTAATGTGCTACATTCACATGACTTTCTCTATCCTCTATCGTTCTTTAGTGGGTATACAAATAATTCTTACAAAAGGTAATTTTCCTGTCTATTTCATTTTAATCCAAATAAACATTTACAGAAATAGGTACATTACGTATTTGGTTACAGATACAAAGGAAACAGCGATAGTCAAATGTTTAAGAACTGGACGCTATATACTGGCTTTAAAATTCCATACTGTTTCTATAACATCGATGATCAAGAATGAACAATTCGAACCATTAATAACGGCTATCTCAGAAATGGCTGATGCCACATAAAGTTATTTCGAATAAATTTTGTTTTAAAGAGATCTACATTTCTTGTGAACCACATTTTCGTCTATCGTTTAAGTTTACTAGTTAAAAAAGGTTATACAAAATTCCACCCCAATGAAGAGGACTTCAAAGGCTATTACCAGAAAATTCAAGATATACATCTTGTCATGTAAATATCTTTAATATACTGTATTTTAATCAAATCGTTAAGTTCACTTTTTAGAAAATAAAAAATCTCGAAAAATTTTCATGTAATTTAGGGTGGGGGATTTTCTTGAAAATGTTCGTGTCATATCCTCAGAACGTACTGATCTTAAATGCCAACTTTGGTATTTATGCAGCTTTTTGTTTTTGAGTTATGCTGTTCACACACACACGGACGTTTTTTTAATTTTTTTTTCGTTAGGGGGCCCGAAAACATGTAGTTCCTGAAATTTCGGTATCAAATTTTTGGGTGGAATGCAATACCTTTTCCACCTACTATGTACGTGGTGGAGATAGTAAAACATATGCGTTACATTCACATGACTTTCTGTGCTCTCTATCGTTTATTAGTGGGTAAAAAATTATTCTTACGAAAGTTTATTTTCCTATCGACTTCATATTAATCGAGATAAGCTTTTTCGGGAACAGCTACATTACACATTTCGTTATAGATACAAAAAGAACATCGATAGTCAAATGTTTAACAATGGACGCTATATGCTGGCCTTAAAATTCCATACTGTTTCCATGACATCGCGAGAAACAAATGAAAATCATAGGACTTTAAAGAATGCAAAGCATTGAACAATTAATAACGGATATCTCGGAAATGGCTGATACCACAGAGGAGTTATTTGAAATAAATTGTGTTTTAAAGAGATCTATATTTTTTGTGTAGTATGTTTTCGTCTATCGCTTAACGTTTACAAGTTATATAAGATTATACAAAATTCCTTCCGAATCTTAGAAGACTTTACGAACTATTCCTATAAAATTCAAGATTCCATGTAAAGGGCAGTTTGCGGTGAAGGATTTTCTTGAAAATCTTCATATTGCACCTTTGAAAGTTATTGAACTTAAATGCAAAGTTTGGTATTTATCCGACTTTTGGTTTTTGAATTATCGTGTTCACACAACACGAACCTTTTTTTGAAAATGCTTTTTTTATTCAGGGGGTTTCGAAACATGTACTTTCCTGGGAATAATGTTTTTTAAGAATAGTTTCTAGAAGGGTGAGATGAAAAATCCATGTGAATAGAACATATCCGATTTTTAATTTAGAAGCTCATTGGTGTTCGGAACACATTGAGGAAAGGTAGTTTTGAAATTTTTATAAGTACGTTGATGCAGACGGGGCGGTTCTTTGTACGTCGCAATTGCAACAAAGAGAAGTGGGCACAATGAAGCAGCGATGTTTATCCATTTCTTAATTGCACTAGTTGCTCTTTAGAACCCTGAGGTAACGTAGCTTATCGGAAGACCCTCCCCTCCACTCTCTCTATTAACTCCTAACCCCTTTAATCGATCTGAGCGTGGTAGACAAAGATGCCCGGGCAGCGAGCGCTAAGCTGGCTGCACCTCAACAAATTAGTTGCTACTAAAAATTGTTAACGCTTCTGGGGGAGGGAGTTCCTGCAACTATGAACATTCAGTGTTTATTTGTAGAAAAGTAATTCTTTATAACAGCTCATATCTACAGTGTGGGACACTCACTGTTACCAAAATTTGAACTCGGTCCTCTAGGTTACAAAGGGAGAGGTTGCACGGTTAACTTTTTAAACTCGTATGGCGATTTAATTAATGAACAAGGGCGGATCGGAAAGTAACGCACAATACTTTATTTTTACAAAAAAGTTTAATAGTTAAAACAACAACAAAATCACAAGTGAACTTACACCTTTTCGACATAGTCACCAAGTTTCTCAACACATTTCTCCCATCGTGATACCAGTTTCAATATGCCCTGTTCTTAGAAGTCCGTTTCCTTGGAGTATAGCACTTCTGCAGACTGCTGATTTCACTTCCGCATCTCTCGCAAAGCGTTGGCCAACGATGCAAGTTCCGGACTCTATGGTGGAGCTGGAGCACCTCCCAACAAAATTTGGTGATTTTCTGACTAACAGCAACATGGGAGCGAGCATTGCCATGAAGAATTTTGACATCGTCAGCATTCATGTTGTGGCGTTTGTCACGAAGGGCACGACGCAACTTCACCAAAGTTTTCATGTAGGCTGCAGCATTCACAGTGGTCCCGTGTTCAGCAAAGTCCACCAATACAACACCATGCATATCCCAGAACACCGTCACAAGCACTTTCCTAGAAGGTTCAGTCACTTTGAATTTTTTCTTCACTGGGCAACCAGCATGTTTCCACTCCATACTTGCCTGCTTGGTTTCGGGCGTGTAGCGGTATGACCACGACCCATCACCAGTGACGATTCCTTTCAGAAAGTCATGCCCTTCTGCGGTGTGCCGCGTTAGGTGATCCAAACTCATCATTCGCTGACCTTTGTGGTTGTCTGTCAGGTTCTTAGGCACCCAGCGAGCACTAACCTTACGAAATTTCAAACGTGTCATGAACAATATCGTTCACTACACCATAGGAAATGTTGAATGTTGCGATAAGGTTCGCAGTTGCACACGCCGGTCGTTCAAAATTGCCGTCTCAATGCCTCTGACATTCTGCGGGGTTGCAGCTGTTACCGCCCTCCCGAAGCGTGGCGAATCACGAAGGTTCACACGACCCTCTAGGAAGAATGCACACCAACTGAAGACATTGCTACGATCCATACAATCATCCCCATACACGCCATGTCTGTCCCTGCGAATACCCCTCGGTTTATGTCCTTTGGCCCACAAATATAGAACCACACCTCTCTGATCTTCACACGTGGACGGCAGTAACATGCGCGCCATCTTTGTTGCGTAGTTCACGCTTCTCTCGCTAGAGCTGTACATGAAAAAAATACCCTGTGTAGTGAAAACTTCAAACTATATCTCTGTGAAATTGCAACATTCCAGTTGCAATACCAAGGCAGAAAAAAATTACTGTGTCTTATTTTTCAATCCACCCTAGTAGTTTTCTTCTCTTCCCTCCTTATGAAATTATTGTACAATGATCGAGAAGATTCTTTTGGTAAATCTTGCCCTTTACCCCTTAACCAACAGCCGCGACTATTTCTAATAACGGAGAACAATCTCCTTTGATATTCACACAAAAGGATGTGTAACATCGGCAGAACGTCTGACTTCCCTAACCTCCCCCGACACTCTTCCAAGCTCTGAAAATGCTGCGTAGCCTATAAATACACTTTGGTGTGGAACAATCACCGGTAGGTGACATTTTAAACCTTTGTACCTTCTCTTTGGTCGTCTAGTTATTCACTTTTGCTTTTGAAGGCTTCTTAACTTTTCAGCAGTTAGCTTCTATTCCCATTCGTCATTCTTCCCGATCAAGCCAATCATCCTCCTCCAGGTACCAATCACTCATCAATCTATGAATCTGTCTTCTCCGCGTTGTTCTTGGCCTGAACGGCTTCCTTGCCCAAGAGTTCATCTTCTGAAAGAGTCTTAGGCTACCTATTATCCTCCATTCTTCTAACATGTCCATACTATTGAAGAGCTCGTCTTTTAGTTCTTCCTACAACTGTCTCCTCCATATCCACCATCTGTCTCACCTCTTTATTTCTCCTTCCTTCTAACCTGTATACTCTGGCACTGCGTGTTATTCCGTCCATTTCCGCTGCCAAAATCTTACCCTCTACCAAAGTGCACCTTAGAGCATTATACTTTCCACAATCGTCTTCAAAATCTTCTTCTTCAAATGGTTCCGCATGTTCCTACTCCAACATTGTTATAGCTCTGCGTTCTTTTACTAACCTACTATCTACTTCGACTTTGCAACTCCCTGATTCATCAATATGTGATCCTAAATATTTCAATTTTTTAACAGCTCTAACAATTCCTTGGGTTAGGAAATGTCTCGTCCACTTCCTGCTACTAGCTTTTCAGTTTTTTCCATATTTACTATTGATCGTCCTGTTTAAAGCCGTTCTCCCATAATATTAAATGAAGCTGAGTTTTATTTATGGACGCTCTTTAACTACTATAGTTCTTAGCGCCACATACATTGGGCGGGAAAGACGGAAAATTTTGCTCAGAGGCCTATTTATGACCTGAGGTTCTTTTACGTGCCGTAAATCTACCACACGGGGCCACCGGCTTTGCTTCCGTTCCGAAGAAAGCCATGTTAGGCATGTTTACGCCCGAAAAAATCAATCGCGTTCCGCTGTGTATGAACCCGCGACCTCGGGAACCAGAGGCTAGCATGGTACTTCTATACCACGCAGGGCGATTTTCCCATGATGTATTTCAGGCCCTCACGACTCTGAGCCATCACCACCTTGGTCTGTAAATAATGAATGTATTGTGCCACATCGGACCGGTACTCCTATGCACCCACAACCCAATTCCATTGTTGTAATATTTGTTGGATGTACATTTTAAACAGAAATGAGGCACACTACACCTTGACTTAGGCCTTTAGTCGTTCCGAATGAGGAGATAATATCTTCCCTACTGTAAATAGAAGCCTGACACTGCTGGTACAACCGCCGGATAAGTGAAATCATTCGTAACTCAATACCAACACCCGCCATTGCGTCCCAAAGTTGGTTGAGAGGCAATGAGCCATGGGGCTTTTATAAATCAACACATATCAAATGAATTTCCTGGTCCTTAGCATGTGATGTAACTGTCTAGGACTAAAATGTGATCTATACATGATTTTCCCTTAGTGAGTCCTGGCGGTCCTCTAACAGTTTCCCTTCAATAGTGTGTTCAAATCTGTCTGTAAAAATACTACTAAAGTTCTACTAATTGACGACATGACACTGATTACTCTGTAATATCCAGGGTCTTTACGATTTCCCTTCTCATACATGTGTGTTATATATGACATACAGCAATCCTTCGGGATCTCAACCTAGTTTTCACATAATTCAGAAAGTGTTAACATATACGACGATACAGAGCTGAAACTGGTGAATGTTCTAGATCGTTGTACCATAATTTCACGATGATTGGGGGATATCGACATTAAACATTAAAAAGCTAACCGTGCAACTTCGGGTAACGCAGCTATAGTCGATACGGAGTCCGCACATAAACAATGCACACAGTAGCCATGCGGGATAGCTCCGGCGGTTGCGTCTGTGGCCCGCATTGGTGAGGTCGTTGGTTCGATTACCGCGGTCGACCTTACTGGCTCACGGGTTTCTTTCGAGAGTTCCCGGGTCACTAGGCGAATGCATCAACTCCCCCGAATTTGTCTCTCCCTCATTCCCTCTCGTTTCACCATCCTCTTTCACGTTACAGGTTGAGTCCGGACCTGTGTGTCGGACGATTGCTCCGTCAGATGGAGTCGAGGTGGTGGGGAGCCTGTGAGCCACCTCCCTCCCCCATTGGCTTGGGAGAGCTGCATTCAGCGCTCTCCGGCCTGGTGGTCAAGCCTGTAACTCTTAGGGACCTCTGCGTCGGCCGGTCCTGCAGCCCATGCGTCGCCTGCGGTTCCTTCATCTCATCCGTTCCTCTCGGGGGTGTATACACAATAGATCCCTTTGTGTGCCGAGCTGCTATGTGCCCCCTCCTCCTAATGCACATAGCATCACTCCGCACTTGGCATCTCATGAACGCATGGAGGAGCCCCTCTCTTACCCAATGCTGGTTACTGACGGGAGCTCAAGAAACTGCCACGTTACCTGTCAATGTTATATTATTATTATTATTACTTTGTTTTTATCAATATATAGGGCTGTTTTATGCCAGGATTTGGGAAAAATTAAAATTAAATTGAGTTTCATTTATGGACACTCTTTAACTGCTATGGTTCCACATTGGGCGTGAAAGACCGGTAATTTTGCTCAGAGTCCTCTCTATCAGGTTTGAGGTTCTTTTACGTGCCGTAAATGTACGACACGGGGCCACCGATTTTACTTCCCTTCCGAAGGAAGCCATGCCAAGGATTTTTACGCCTGAAAAAACCCATTGCCCTCCGCCGGGTTTGAACCCGCGAACCTCGGGAACTAACTACATGTTAACCACTACACCACGGAGGGTGACATACTAGGCAACTTCACCTCTGCTTCTATACGTACGGGTAGAGGACAGCTTCGTCACGTGTCCATAGACCTTAGTGCTAGGCAACTGCACCACTGCTTCTATACGTGCTGGGCTGATGGCAGCTTCCACACGTGCCCACAGAGCTCTTAGTTCCAAACAACTGTATCTCCGCTTCTGTACGTGCCTTCAAATAAAATTAGGGTGCCGTCCAGTCACCTGCTTTCATTATATGTGGGTAGATGGAAATGCATTTGCTATTGCCATCTTTTTACTTTCTCTACTATGTAAGTAGGGGAAGTATTGCATTCCACCCAAAATTCGAAACCGAGATTTCACCGGAAATATATGTTTTGAGACCCCCTGAATCCAAAAAAGCATTTTTGGAAACATGTCCGTGTGTGTGTGTCTGTGCACAGCATAACTCAGAAACGAACAGTCAGATAAACACCAAACTTGGTATTTAGATTCAGTATCTTCCAGAGATGCGACACGAAGGTTTTCAAGAAAATACCCCACCCCAGATTACCCTTTACATGGAACATTTTTCGAAAATTTTATTTTTCCTAAAAGCGGCTATAACGATTTTGTTTAAAATATCATATGTTTAAGATATTTTCATGACAAATAAAATGTATATTTTGAATTTTCTGTGAATGTCTCCAAAAGTATTCTTCATTGTGAAAGAGTTTTGCATAACTGGTAAACCATAAGAAATAGATAAAATTTTACTGCACAAAAAATGTAAATCGCGTTAAAACACACAATTTATTATATATACATTTTTTGTTTAGTGAACCATTTTCGAGATATTGCTTGTTATTTCCTTAAATTTTCCAATACTTATACTTTTTCTTAAATCGGAATTCGTTATTCGTTTTTTATGTCCTGGACATACAAAGAGTATGAAATGCGCCACATAGCAACCAGCTGTTAAAACATTTGACTATCGCTTAAAGCCTACCATATTCCCCTTGCACCTACAAGAAAATTAGCAATAACATTAACATCTCGATTTATATGAAGCATATGGAGAATAAGCGTTTGTAAAACTAGTATTTACAAGAGTAGATAAAGTCATGTGAGTGTAACATATGAGATTTTTTTGTCTTGGATATGCAAAGAGTATTAATCTGTGGCAAAGAGAATGGTTCTGCACATAGCAACCAGCTATTAAGAGATATTTATGTGCTTAAAAGCAACTGTATTTCTATATTGCCCTTGCAAATACAAAACAAGGGGAACATAGTAGGCTTAAGCGATAATCAAATATTTTTAGAACTGGTCCCTATGTGTAAAATGTAATTCTCTTTGCATGTCAAGAACATAAAAAAATCTGATTTGTCACACTCACATGACTTTCTCTACTCTTGTACAAACTATTTTTACAAACTCTTATTCTCCATCTATTTCATATTAATCGAGATAAACATTTGCAGAAAGGATCTTTTGGCATGCAAAGAGAATTACATTTTACACATAGTGACCAGTTCTAAAAACATTTGACTATAGCTTAACGCGCACTATGTTCCCCTTGTTTTGTATTTGCAAGGGCAATACAGAAATATAGCAGCCTTTAAGCATCGACATATACTTTAATAGCTGGTTGCTAAGTGCAGCACCATTCTCTTTTCCACAGATTAATACTCTTTGCATATCCAAGACAAAAATGAATAACGAATTCCCATTTGAGAGCAAATATGTATTGAAAAATTTAAGGGAATAACAAGTAATATCTTGGAAATGGTTCACTCAACAAAAAAAATGTATATGACATAAATTGTGTATTTTAACGCGATCTACATTTTTTGTGCAATGAAAGTTTGTCTATCTCTTATGGTTTACCAGTTATGCAAAAGTCGTTCACAATGAAGAATACTTTTGGAAACATTCCCAGGAAATTTAAGATATACATTGTATTTGTCATGAAAATATCTTAAACATATGATATTTTACTCAAAATTGTTAGAGCAATTTTTGAGAAAATTAAACTTTTCTAAAACTTTTCCATGTAAAGGGTATCTCGGGTGGGGGATTTTCTTGAAAACCTTTGTGTCGCATCTCTGGAAGATACTGAACCTAAATACCAAGTTTGGTGTTTATGCGACTGTTTGTTTCTGAGTTATGCTGTTCACAGATACACACACATAGAAACACACATAGGAAAATGTTTCCAAAAATGCTTTTTTTTGTATTCAGGGAGACTCAAAACATATATTTCCGGTGAAATCTCGGTATCGAATTTTTGGGTTGAATTCAATACTTCCCCTACTTACAATACGTAGTAGAGAAAGTAAAAAGAACAACGAATTCTCAGTTGAGAAAAAGCGTAAGTATTGGAAAATTCAAAGAAATAACAAGGAATATATCGAAAAAAAGTTTATGACATATATTGTGTGTTTTAACGAGATCCACATTTGTTATGTAGTAAAATTTTGTCTATCTCTTGCGGTTTACCAGTTATGCAAAAGTCGTTCAGAATGAAGAGGACTTTTGGGGACATCCCCAGAAAATTCAAGATATACATTTTATTTGCCATAAAAATGTCTTAAACATATGATACTTTAATCAAAATCGTTAGAGCCGTTTTTGAGAAAATAAAATTCTTCCAAAAATGTTCCATGTAAGGGGTGGCTTTGGTTGGGTGTATTTTCTTGAAAACCTTCGTGTCGCATCTCTGGAAGAAACTGAACCTAAATACCAAGTTTGGTGTTTATCCGACTGTTCGTTTTTGAGTTATGCTGTTCACAAACACACACACACAAGACACATACACGGACATGTTTCCAAAAATGCTTTATTTTTTAATGTCCTGGACATGCAAAGAGAATGGAATGCTCCACATAGCAACCAGCTCTTAAAAGATTTGACTATCGCTTAAAGCCTACCATATTCCCCTTGCACCTACAAGAAAATTAGCTCCAAGATAGAGTCCGCAAATATTTATCTCGATTAACATGAAGTAGATGGAGAATAAGCGTCTGTAAAAATAGTTTGTACAAGAGTACATGTGAGTGTAACACATCAGAAATTTTTTATGCTGGTAATGCAAAGAAAATGGAATACTCCACATAGCAACCAGCTCTTAAAATATTTGACTATCGCTTAAAGCCTACCAATTCCCCTCGCATCTACAAGAAAATTAGCAATAAGATTAACATCTCGATATCTCGATTAACATGAAGCATATGGAGAATAAGCGTTTGTAAAAATAGTTTGTACAAGAGTAGAGAAAGTCATGTGGGTGTAACACATCAGATTTGTTTATTGAGTATGCTGCGTTACTCAACTTAATACTATTTTTACATTACATCACTTACATGTTAACAGTGCAATGTTTGGTTAACTAATATAGTTTCTTTATGCATACATTACTTGTATTTACATTTTTACATTGAGAGTTCCCTTTAGGGCATCAAAGTTTTGACAAATGTATTAAAACGTTTTAGGTATTTGTTTATTAGAAGCTCCTCTGTCACTGGCCATTTGGTTTCCTTGAGTTCTATAGCGTGTTTCAGGCCATCGCTTTCCTTTTGTAGTTTTGGGCATGTGTGGACGAGGTGTTGTACGTGTGTTCCTCTAAAAGACAGGAACACGTGGGGTCGTCTAATATTCGTGTCTTGTGCAAGTATGCCTTGGTTTTCCTATATCCGCTGAGACAGGATGACACCCGAATTTATTTTGTGTTCGGTCATTTTTTGCTCGTAATTTTGATGTATAGATTATATATGTAGGCAAACTGGATCATGTGCAATTGTTCATTTTAGTATAGTGTGATATTTATCCTGTACATAAAGTTCCTGGTCCATTGGTTAGTAGACGCCCTAAACGCTACAGTTTCCTCTGAAAGAATTCTGTCTATGAGCGCTTGGAATATGGGAACCCTCTTTCTGTTAGTCGGGTTAAGAGTTAAGTATTTCTGCCAGGGTCTTCTATCCATGCGCATGGGGAAGTGGATTTTGACTTGGAACGAGGAAGACACCTGTGAGCTAGGAAAAACTCACATGATGAATAAGTGGCCAATGACATGTTACATAAATGATGAAATGTTAGACTGACACTTACTATCCCGCGAAAAATGCTCCATTAATAAAGCAGAAGCTTCAAAGTATTGAGAGAGGATATGGGGCCCGGGATGAAGTCGTTTATTCCGCGGAAAGCGGAATTCTCATCAGTGGCGAAGTACATTCCGGTGAGCTTTGTGTCAGGACCGCGAAGGCGCTAATTACTGCACAGGTCGAAGATATACATCTTCGCGTGTAATTGTAGTGCTGTGTCGAAGAATAAGTGATACCCACGCGCAGTGAGATGGCAAAGGACCGTGAGACGCGCGAGAAATTCATCAGCTTTCAATGACCAGGAACGTTATCTAGTGTTCTTGAAGAAGGACGTGGTAATAAAATTCAGTTAAGTGAACTTCGTGGTGCTTCAATTCCCCTGAAACTCTCTTTACCACACAACCTGGATCACTGTAGCTTATCCTTTCCTGATAGACAGGGTCAATGCACATATCCCCACTGAGACCCAAAATAGCTAGGGCAAAAGACTAAACTAAATTATTACGATTACATCATTTGCGAACGGAGATGGCAGCAGAAGAAACCACGAGGAGAGGACCAAAACAGGTACGGTAACTCCGAAACTGTAGCACTATCTCTATAGTGCCTGCTGATAGCTACGCTCTGAGGTGACCCGCGCGAGGTACGAACCATAGACCGCAGTGCGCAGAACCAGCCGTGTCCCTCTCAGACGTAGGCTTCTAGGTGAGGCGTCCGAGAACCAGCCTCACCGCTAATAATTGCTGGGTTGATTGGGATGCCTTGTTTCATTCTTTGAATAACAGGTGCATGTAGCGACTTTGGTCCCTCACGTTGCCATCGAAGAGGTCCCTCCACCTTAACTTTGTTGACGATTGAAGTTTTAGGTTGCTTATCGTATGATAGGACAATATTGTTTTCAAGAGCTGCTTCCTTGGCTAATTTATCAGACAATGCATTCCCAATGAAGGCATAGCCTCCTGTTTTGGTCATGAACTTCTCCTATCAAGTATCTGTATCTATAATTGTTTTAGTAGTGTTAATGTTATTTGGCGCTGTCAGATGTTTCTTTCTTCAGGTATGGTATCCAAATCTTTTAGTGTTTTCAGCGCTCTTCGAAATGCGACATGTTCCGCCGTATTATTTGAACAGTACTCCTTGTTTGAAAAAGACTGCTTCTGTCCCAAAATTTACCATCTATTTTCATTTTTACCATTGTTTTAGAATTAAGATAAAACTTTGGGTTCTGGTAATAAATAACCAAGCCGGTATTTACTTTGGTGACTGGTGGAAACCACGAAACAAACCGCCAGATTAGCCGCTCCATGGGATTTCATCCCGAGATCTCCGGAATGAGGGCCACAGACATTAGCGCTTGAGCCATCCCGCTGGTCACTAACTTGTCATAATTATTGTTGAAAAGTAATGGTAATAACAGTGGTTGGAAAGTCAATACCTATTAGATTAGATCATCTGAGAAACTACGTTAGCTCTTGCTTGCATGTAAATAAATTTGACTACTATGAGGTTTACCATTGCTTGTTTCAAAGGCTGATTGAGTGAAAACAAAACAATTGCTGGTGTACTCACCGTAGCTAGGATTGCCGCCAGTGGAGGTCAGTGGTGCAAGCTCAGAGATGTGGAGGCAAGAGCGAGGTAGGAATGCATCGCTTAACCCGAAGACAATAAAAAACTGTCATATGAAATTCATAACAACTGTTAGTGTGAAAGATGCTCGTCGATCAGGAAGACCCTTGGCATCCAAATCAAAAGACAATGTGAATGTTGTTCGTAAGATGTTTCAACAAAGTCAACAAGAGAGGCTGCCAGGGAAAGTGGACAGCCTTGGACAAAAAATTCGAAGTTTTTGCAAATGTATCACTTGAAATGTAAGAAAATTTGGGGACGCTGGTCCAAAAAGATTCCAGAAAGTGTAGACCATGCGGGTGCATACGTCGAAACGTAACTTACTAACCCAAATGGTACAACCTAATTCTGCATTGAATGAAAATAAAACTATGATAAATTTGTTCACTCCTTGAAATATTTTATGCTAACAATGAGCATTGACTTTCCAACCACCCTGTATTTAGTAGATTCCCTCGATGAAAGAAGTTGCTGTTTTGTGAAGTATCTAAATTAGTAATAGTAACTACATTGATGGAGAATGTGTGGGTTTGCCTCGGGAATCTCCAGGTTTGTCCTCAGCCCGATCTCGGCGACACCAAGGGAAATACTCCCCGGGTTCTAGACATCTTGACCCCAATACAGTGACTTTTTCATTCTATTGTTATGCAGCCATTCTCATTTTGTATTAATTTCTGACTAAAATATGCTAGGAATGACAATAAAGATCGCCATACCAACGTTTCAAAAATGTAATTAAAACGTTTTCTGTAGCGGCGAGTTGCCAGGGGCGCTTCGCCTGTGACGCAGCAGATTAAAATAGTTTTTGTTTGTATTTGCGAAGCGCTATCTGTTCTAGTGTCAGTCAGATCAGCATGTATGCAGGTAGGTACTGACAGCCTTAATGATGATCGATGTTTGATCGTTTCGATACATTACCACGTCTTTAGCGCACATGTTCCCGCACTCGTGACAACCAATTTGTGTGGGCCCGGAGCCTTATATTAAATAATACAATTAACACCTTTAATTAACGTTTTTATGCCACAAGTTATGATGAATTATACTGGGATGACACAACGAAATAGGAGGATGAATTCTACTAAAATATCGAACCGAGCGGGATGGCTCAGGCGGTTACGTCTGTGGCCCGCATTTGGGTGGTCCCGGGTTCGATTCCCGCGACTGCTCACTCTGGTCCGTGGTTTCTCCGGGTCGCCACGCGAATGCTGGGGTGGATCATCTTCTACCACGACTCTTCTGTACCCATCATCTACGAAGGCTGTCCCAGAAGTATCCGACTTGACGTATATATAGCGGTTGTTGTTTCAAACAAATGACTATGGTAGAAAGTATCATCCTTATAAAGCTTAAGTTTGTCGATGCTACGTTGTTTAGTAATTGTTTGGCAGCCATTAATAGTAAACCCTCTCAGCGAATTGGTAAACATGGATAAAACTGGTCATCGTTATATGATACAACACTTTAATTTTAAAGGTCTTAGTAAAGTAATACTAAAGCTGAGCTAGATTCTTCTCTGGAGGAGTCTGCTCCTTCGTTTACAACAGTAAAATATTGGGTTGCAGAGTTTAAGCGAGGCCGTACGAGCTGCCAAGACGAACATCGCAGTGGTCGAACAAATGAGGTGATCACGCCAGAAATTGTGAAGAAAATCCACAAAATGGTATTGGATGACCGTCGACTGAAAATGTGCGAGCTAGCACATATCATACGCATTTCAAAAAGTGTTGTACATCACATACTAATAGAAAATTTAGACACGAGAAAGCTGTGCGCAAAATGGGTGCCGCATTTACTCACAATGTCACAAAAACAGCGTCGTAAGGATGCTTCAGTCGAGTGTTTGGCGATGTTTCACTACAATAAAGCCGAGGTTTTGCGTCGATTCATAATCATGGATGAAACATGGGTCCATCACTTCACACCTGAGTGAAGGAACAGTCAAAACAGTGCATTCAAAGGGGAGAATCGGCTCCAAAGAAGGCAAAGACAGTTCCATCTGCTGGCAAAGTCATGGCCTCAGTTTATTGGAATGAACGTGAGATAATTTCAATTGATTATCTTCAAAAAGAAAAAGAATCAATGGCGAGTATTATACAAACTTGTTGCAGCGTTTGAATGATGAAATCAAGCAAAAACGGCCGCATTTAGCGAAAAAGAAAGTTCTGTTTCATCACGACAATGCACCAGTTCACACATCCATTATCGCCATGGCCAAAATCAATGAGTTAAAGTTTGAATTGCTTCCTTATGCACCCTATTCACCAGAATTAGCCCCCTCTGATTATTTTCTGTTTCCAAAGTTGAAGAAATGGCTTGGCGGTAAAAGATTTGCCAACAGTGAAGAGGAGGAGTTTGCAGATGATGGCTATTTTGCAGAACTGGACGGTTCTCACTATAAACAGGGTATCGAAGCTATTGAACAGCGCTGGGAAAAGTGTATCGAGTTGAGAGGAGACTATGTAGAGAAATAAACATGTTTTTTCCCAAACTTTTTGTGCTTTCTTTGCTAGGTCGGGTACTTCTGAGACAGCCCTCGTACCTTGTATCTGTTTCAGGGTTGTAGGACCAGGCGACGGTGTTTGGCGGGTTGCGGCTGGGCGGTGGCTCGCTCTCTGTAAAGGTTTCTTCTCTGGCATCGCCGCGGTACCGCTCAGTCTCTCCTCAGCGTGGGTCTCCGCTCCGGGGACCTAGGAGTTTGGTGACTTGTGGGCAGGGACCGCGCGGCGTCGAATGTGTTCTATCTGGAAACGTTATGGACCCCATCTATGCTTGCGCCCGTCGGCATCCGGATCTGGTCAGCCTTCGGGGTCTCTCCCCTCATTCCTTTCTCCCAGGGTCATGTTGAAAGCTTAAGGGGCCGTCTGGCCTACTTGCAGTGCTCTGCCCCGGCTCCGGAGACCCCTCCGTGTTACGTATCTTTACCTTCACCAAAATATCGACGACTTTTTTGTATAATGTTGTAGCTGTAGCAACGAAAACATAAACATTTTGTATTTTCAATTTGTCTACCGCATATGGTTAGTGAGAGTACTTAAAAAGTGGGATAAATAACAAACTGGGTATTTAAGTAAAGTATCTTCCAAAGATACGACACAAGAGTGTTCAAGAAAATCTCCCCCACACAAAACTACCCTTTACACGGAGAAAACGTCAAACTTTTTTAATTTTCCCAAAAATGTCTGCAAGATTTTGGTTAAAATACTGTCACGTGCTAAGTTGTGACACTGGGGGGAATAGCTAAATGAAGACTTGTACAGGCAGAGGCAACTAAAACGCTTGGCTGGAGCAACCTCACTCCACAGAGTTACATCTCTACCGTTCGATACTTGGGTTTACAAGATCAGGGATGATGATGGCACTAGCTAACATTATTAACAATTTATTTTATAGTGCTTACCTTGAGAAATGTCTCGTCGTGGGTGAGGAGAGCCAATACTCAACACGACTTAGTCAAGCCGCTAGTGGTGTCAAGTGAAACCATGCGGTGAGCGGCCGTCCACCAATCGCCGCGTGTACCATAGCGGTCCTGGTCAAGTTACAACACATAGTTCCCGCGAGCAGAGCTTGAGTGCTTGCTTATATAGGGTCAAATGCCCAAGAGGGGTTCATTCTAATATCATGGCAGCCAATACCAAATACGGTCTGCCAACGCCCTGAAAAATGCGTAGACTTAGGACTTTCCAAGGATCGTGCGATCCACAGGGCGGAGCTAAGAGCCGTGCAGAAAGACACGTAATCCTAAAGAAATAATGGCACAGTGAAATCGTTTTGAAATGTCAAGGGAATTGGCAAACCACTGTTTCCTGTCAAATAAACAACATACTAAGATTTAGGCAATATTATGAAATGTAAAATATGATTCTATATAAATTTAGAGGCTTATGACAGCTAATAAAATAATTTCAATTAATCTAAAATATAATACGGTTCTCCTCAGTCACGTTCGTGACAATACCATAGGTTTAACCTAGTTACGTGGCAGATGAAATGCATACCTTGGATTTAATTGTAACAGTCTCTGAAGTTCATTTAATTATACTTAACTGGTAAACCATAAGAGATGCACAGAAACCTTCTGTACAAGCAATGTGGATCTCTTTAAAACACAAATTTATTTAATATCCATTTCTAAGATAACCGGTCCATAATTTTGTTTTAGTTTTGTAGTCGCTAAAATTAGGCGTTATAGCGACATGTAGGTGTTTTGTGTGTTACAAGGTAACTTATAATACAGCAAGTATTGTGCTATACAGTTCCCATTAATGTTTGGGACACATTAAGTGAAGAACATAGTGATATTGTGGCGAGCTGATCAAGTGATGAAGTAACTATATGAAGTGATATTTAATGGTTAATGTATATGATGAGAGTGATTCACGGGAACAGGTTTTCAATTGCTCTATGGAGTTCAACGAGAATTGCATATCTTTTCCTCTTAAGGTCGATTTGTTGGTATTTGGTGACATAGTCATCTATAGTATGACGAATGACCAGGAGCGGAAGGGAGCTTGGCACCTCCACTTAAGGAGATCTTTTGTGCCTAGGCCCTATCGGGGCGCCCCCTGGAAGGAGGGAGGGAGGCGTGAGGTGAGGGGAGATAGAGGGCGGCTGGATCAAGAGGCACGACACGGCAGAGGACAATGTCCCTACATCTTTCAGGTTGGAACTCCCCGGTGATAGCTGATACAGCCGGCCCCCTTCCCCCCTGCAAGCTTGCACATCTACCGAGGAACCCGGGACTCGGAGACTGCCCCATTTCAAGAGATTAAGTTTTACAGAGAGCATCCTTTTCCCTTGCCTTGGAACCAAACAAATGAAAGCTGAAGTGAAATGAGAAAGGAGATGAAATGGAGGGACGAGAGATTCGGGGGATGTAATTGACTTTCCCAGCATTTGCCTAGCGACCCGGAAAAACTCCCGAAGAAAACCACGAGTCAGGAAGGTAAGCCGCATGACCTACCGAATGCGAGTCACGCGCGCTACCACTCGCGCCACCTCGCTCGCATTATGAGTAAGTCTTGAGTGGCCTATGCAAACACTTGCTGCTATGATTTGATCCTGGCGTTGTAAGAGAAATGTCTAATTTCGTTATTCCTAGCTAAGTGAGCTTTACTTTCGGAAGAAGAGAACCAATGGAATTCCCTTCAGGTACAATATTAAATCCCGGTAAGGAATTTTAATGGAATAATCAACGGAGTTTAAGAACAACTCTTTTAGCCATGGAATCCACTGCTTCATTAACAGTGATGCCAACATGTGATGGGATACTTAGCTAAAACAACTGGAAGAGGCGGTGAATATTATAATCAGAGGGTTGCGCATGAATCGATTGCTTGAAGTGAGACATTGGTTTGAATTTTTCAATTCGTTTCTTTAAAGTAGTGCAGAGAGTATGGAATCTTGAGGCTAAATGTATAGCGACCGGCTTTTAAACGTCTATCAATCTGGTTTCCTGTCTCCACCTAGTGCCTACAACGTAATGTATAATGAAACTATTCCTATATAAGTTTAACTGGATTAATATGAAGTAGATAAAAAAATAAGCTTTCGTAAGAAAAATTCGTAAAGGTATACAAAAGTAAACCATAGTATAGAAAGCTATGTGAGTGTAACACATCAGATTTTATTCTCGTGACCGTGCAAAGAGTATGGACTCTCAAAGCCATCACATAGAAATCAGCTTTTAAAAATCGACTATCGCCTTAGCCTTCTGTATTCTTACACCTACAACGGCATGTGTAATGAAAGTTTATCTCCATTAACAAGTAGATAAGGACGGCACCAGTGGCCAAGTGGTTAAGGCCAAGCGTCTGGATTTATTCCGCCATTCATTCCACCAATTCCTCCACCTTAACCTTTCCTTTCATTCGTCTCACCGTCGTTTCATATCATCTCCTTTCTCGCTCTCACACCAGGTTTCTGGCTGGTCACCCATACTGACTGTACTCTCCCATCCATAATCTGTCCGCTCCCCGAGAGGCGTCTGAACCCAGGTACCTGATCGTGAGTCCTGGGAAGTAAGCCCTAACAACGGGGAGGGTAAACAGAGAAAGAACTACAAGTACACAAATGATAAACTTTCGTATTAATAATTTATAGAAGAATGGGTACAGAAATTCTTGTGAATGTAACACATTCCATCTTTACTTTCTCTTGTACGTATAGTAAGCAGAGGTAGTATTGCATTCCACCCAAATATTCGAATACAGAGATTTCACTGGAAATACATGTTTTGAGGTGCCCTTAATCCAAAAAAAATTTTGGAAACATGTTCGTAAGTGTGTGTGTGTGTGTCTGTAAATAGCATAACTAAAGAACGAAAAGTCGGATGAATACCAAACTTAGTATTTGAGTTTAGTATCTTCCAAGGATGCGACATGAAGATTACAAGGAAATTCCCCCAAATCAGACTAACCTGTACATGAAACATTTTTCAAAAATTTTGATTTTCTCAAAAATGGCTTTAAGGATTTTGGTTAAAATATACGTTTAAGATATTTTTATGGCATATGAAATTATATCCTGAACTTTATGGAAATGTCCATAAGAGTCTTCTTCGTTCTGAATGAGTTTCGCATAACTAATAAACCGTAAGAGATAGACAAAATGTTACTACACAAAAAATTTAGAAACATACGTTTTCCATCTTAGGTGCATTGTGCTGCCACCTACTGCCTGGTACTCATTATACGCGACCTCAGTAGTAATTAGACATCGTGAAACACCAGAATGGGACGCTCTGTGGAACTCACGGACTTCGAACGTGGTCAGGTGATTGGGTGTCACTTGTGTCAGAAGTCTGTACGCGAGATTTCCACACTCCTAAACATCCCTAGGTCCACTGTTTCTGATGTGATAGTGAAGTGGAAACGTGAAGGGACATGTACAGCACAAATGCGTACAGGCCAACCTCGTCTGTTGACTGACAGAGACCGCCGACATTTGAAGAGGGTCGTAAAGAGTAAGCTATCCAGACCATCACACAGGAATTCCAAACTGCATCAGGATCAACTCCAAGTACTATGACAGTTAGGCGTGAGGTGAGAAACCTTGGATTCCATGGTCGAGCGGCGCTGCTCATAAGCCACACATCACGCAGGAAAGTGCCAAAAGACACCTCGCTTGGTGTAAGGAGCGTCAACATTACACAATTGAACAGTGGCAAAACGTTGTGTGGAGTGACGAATCACGGTACACAATGTGGTGATCCGATGGCAGGGTGTGGGTATGGCGAATACCGGTGCACATCATCTGCCAGCGTGTGTAGTTCCAACAGTGAAATTCGGAGGTGGTGGTGTTATGGTGTGGTCGTGTTTTTTCTGGAGGGGGCTTGTACCCCTTGTTGTTTTGCGCAGAACCTACACGATCACAGCGCAGAACCTACATTGATATTTTAAGCACCTTCTTGCTTCCCACCGTTGAAGAGCAATTCGAGGACGGCGACTGCATCTTTCAACACGATCGAGCACCTGTTAATACTGCACGGGCTGTGGCGGAGTGGTTGCACGACAATAACATCCCTGTAATGGACTGGCCTGCACATAGTCCTGACTTGAGTCCATAGAACACCTTTGGGATGTTTTGGAATGCCGACTTCGAGCCAGGCCTCACCGACCTACATCGATACCTCTCCTCAGTTCCGCACTCCGTGAAGAATGGGCTGCGATTCCCCAAGAAACCTTCCAGCACCTGACTGAAAGTATGCCTGCGAGAGCGAACGCTGTCGTCAAGGCTAAGGGTGGGCCAACACCATATTACTTCCAGCATTACCGATGGAGGGCGCCATGAACTTGTACGTCATTTTCAGCCAGGTGTTCGGATACTTTTGATCACGCAGTGTACATGTTTTTGTCGAGTGAACCATTTCCGTGATATTCTTTGTTAATTGTTTGAATTTTCCAATACTTATACTTTTTCTCAAATGGTAATTCGTTATTCATTTTTTTTATGTCCTGGACATACAAAGAGAATGGAATGTTCCACATAGCAACCAGCTCTTAAAACATTTGACTATCGCTTAAAGCCCACCATATTCCCCTTGCACCTACAAGAAAATTAGCAATAAGATGGTTCCTGCAAATGTTTATTTCGATAAACATAAAGCAGATGAGAATAAGTGTTTGTAAAAATAGTTTGTACGAGAGTAGGGAAAGTCACGTGAGTGCAACACATATTTTTTACTATATATTTTTCTGGCTATTACTGAACATCTGTAGAAGGAAACGCTTCGAAATATTGATAGACATGAACGAAGTTGAATTATTGAATAATTTCGTATTTCCTTGTTTATTTTCATAGAAATCAAACACTTCTTTAGTATACTTTTCGACTTCACTGAGCTACTTAATAGTTCGAAATATTTCTTATGATTTGAAGACCATGTATAATAATTTCAAAATTAACTTAATATTTACTGAACCTAAATGCTTTCTTATGATGCATAATCAAATAAAATTACTAAAGTTGAGCTAACCCATAGAGATACGTATAAACCCAATAAAACTGATTGCCGTATAAGTTGTCAGAGAGACAAAAAATGCGTCTTGTAACGTTTCTAATATAGAGAGATTTAAAGTACAAACAAACTGATGACATACACACACAGAGTTTTTTCTTAAAATGGTTTTGAGGGGTTACGGTCCTTAATTTCCAGTGAAATCTCGGTACAGAACTTTTGGGCGGAATACAATGCTTCTCTCCTTATAGGTAAGTAGTAGACAAAGTAAACAAAAAGTGACTTAGCAATTGAAAAAGTTGATTTGAAAGTTCAAACCAATAGCAAAGAATGCCTGAGAAGGATTTAACATGACATGAATTGTGTGCTTTAACGAGATCTCAATTTTTTGTGTAGTAAGATTTTGACCATCTCTTACAGTTTACCAATTAGAAGAGGACGTTCAAGATAAACAGCATATTTTGCCATATACACATATTAAACACAATGCATTTTGATCGAAAACGTTAAAGCAATTTTTTAATAAAACAAAAATATGCAAAAATGTTTCCGTGCATAGGGCAGGATGTAAGAGGTGTTAATCGGAGGGGAACACCTTGCGCACTGCGACCAGCTTGAAGCACCCCCGGGTAGCAGAGAAGAGGTAAAGGAGCCGTAGGAGGTCATGTTTCGTAGGCTGACAGGCCCACAGAAGCGCGCAGTAGTCGCTAACATTTCCACCAGTAGAGTAAAAGAATCCCAAGAGAGGGCGGGACAACGCACCGTGGCGTTCATGGGGAGAAATCTTTTCAATGTGCAAGCATGCACGATGCCCGACTCCGCTAGCATCGTAGGAACTGAAAACACACTTGAAACGTGAAAGCGAGAGACAAAAAGACAGGAAATGGGAAAAGGAGAAATCGTGGTGGAATACAACACTATGGCACGGGAAATCCGCAAAAAACCCATGGTCAGAGTGAGCGGCCCCGGAAATCGAACCCAGGTTCTTGAAAGGGGATATACCAGATATATGCATATTATATATAGACATATAAATCAATATCAAACAAGAATTGCATATAATAATATAATTAACCAAGAAAGATGTTAAAATATTTAGCAGCCTTAGATAAGTAAGGGTCGGGCGAGCTAGCTAACTCTAGGTAGAGCCCACCTTTCAGTAAGCTAATGAGCAAGGAACTTGAAGCAATAAGCATAAATATAAAGATATAGATATAGAAAGGAAAGAGACAGAGATATTGAAGCTGCTTCCGGACGCGGCACTGGGGCGCGTATGCGAAAAGCTTTGTAGCAGAATATTCTCATACGTAATAAGGTAACGCGGTCTGAGGACCAATTAGAAATGTCGTTACATTTTGAGGCGCGAAGGCGAGCGTCTTCAGGCTTAGGTATAAAAAGGGGAAGAACACCCCAGATTTTCACTCTCTTATAGAATCTCGTCGACACTCAGTGATACTCTCTGGACGACGGATGCATATGGGTGGGAAGCGTGTGCAGTTAGATTAGGCTCCTAATTTATTATAATGGTGGGAATTGTTACAATGGGAAAAGCTAGCCGTCCATAAGTATTTATTTGATAATAAACCACATTTTTTAAAGGGAGATGCAGTGTATTTTAATTTGCCTCAGTTACGAAAACCCTGCGACCCGTGAAATTAGTTAGATAGGTAATCTATTAGGAATGGAGAATACAGCAGCCGACGAGCAGCAATAGCCAGAGACAAGAACACTGCAGCAGAGGGCATCAACCAGAGGAACAACGTTTTCGCGCTACACCTCCCGAAAGCATTGCCGCCTGAACCATCCCGCTCGGTACATGAACTGTGTGCTTCAATGAGATCTCAATGTTTCGTATAGTAACATTTTGACTACTCTTACAGTTAACCAAATATACAAAAGTCATTTAGAATGAAGTAGACTTCACAGAGTATTCTCAGAAAATTCAAGATATACAGCATATTTGTCACACACACACACACACAGACACACGCACACACACACGTTAAACGCTATTTTGATCAAAATCGTTAAGCAATCTTTTGCGTAAAACAAAAACAAAAAACCAAAAAAATTTCCCTGTATACAGTTATTTGGGGTGGGAGATTTTCTTGAAAATCTTCTTGTCGCATCTTTGGAAGATAGTGAACTTAAACACCAAATTTGGTATATATTCGACTTTTTGTTTTTGAGTTACGTTGTTCACAGACACACACTCGTAGCTTATTCTAAATGTTTTTTTGGACGGTGGCCCTAAATATATTATTTCCAGTGAAATCTCGAAATCAAATTTTACATTACTACCTCTACCTACTGCTGTGATGTATTACATCCACATTGGTTTCTATACCCACCATCGTTTACTTTTGTATAACTTTCGAAATCTTATTTTTCTCTCTACTTCATGTTAATCGAGATAAACGTTTGTAGAAATAGTTTCATTATACATTTTGTTGAGGGTACAAGGGGGATACAGGAAGCCGAATCGATAGTCGGATGTTTAAAAGCTGGTCCTATATGTTGGTCTTAAAATTCCATACTCTTTTCATATCATAGCAATAAGCAACCGAATAGTGACACAGTTGAATAAATGAAAAGAATATTAACAAATTCAAAACAATCAAAATGATTGAAGCTACAGAAAAAACTGATCTGAAATGAATTGTGTATTAAAGAGGTCGATGTTTATTGTGTAGTATGCTTTTGTGTATTTGTTATGGTTTACCGTTTATCTAAAATTAAATTGAGTTTTATTTATGAACGCTCCATAACTACTGTCGTTCTTAGCGTCCCATTATATATTGGGCGTGAAAGACCGGTAATTTTGCTCAGAGGTCTCTTTTTCAGACTTGAGGTTCTTTTATGTGTCGTAAATCTACGACACGGGATCACCGGCTTTGCTTCCCTTCCGAAGGAAGCCATGTTAAGGAAAAACCCATTGCCCTCCGCCAGGTAAACCCGCGACCTCGGGCACTAGAGGCTAGCATGGTACGCCTAGAACCACAAGGACGATGTTATTTAAAATTATACAATATTTCTTACGAATGGAGAGGATTAGAATTCTAAACCGAGGGTGACTTAACAGCTCAACCGAAGCAGATATTTTGTGCTTATGCCCCGGGCGGGGCGCCACCGGGAGGGAGGGATGAGCTGAGAGGGGACAGAGGGCAACCGGACTACGAGGCAGGGCAGGGTCTCTAACATTTCCAGATTTTAAACTCCCCGGATGGGCAGTGGAGCAGCCGGATCCTCTCCCCCTTGTGGGGCTTTCAAATCCCTGGGCGGGACAGAAAATTCGGGAGACTTAATAATCCTTTCCAGCATTCGCCTAGCGACCCGGGGAAAGCCCATGGGTCAGGAAGGTCGGCCGCGGGGACCGAACCCACGACCCCCCGAATGCGGGTCGCGGACCTGAGCCATCCCGCTCTGTAAATGAAGAGAGTTACAGGTTATTCCAAGAAACTTCAAGATATACATTTTGTCGTATAAATATAGTGTAACACAGCTGTTAGGGCCGAAGGTTTTCGGGAGTTCGGCGCCAGGCAGTCGGAATAAACAACGATAAGCACCGCTCGCCAACAAATACCGTGCACGTTATCGGCGGATAACCAGAACCAACTGGAAGTCCCTCCCCCCTCCTCCAGAACTTGTGTTGAAATAGTTCTAGAATGTTTTGTGAAAAATTCTATCGATTATTTAAGCGAGCGTTCTCTCGAGAGGAGTCAGTTGAACTGTGTCGGCCAGCGAGCCGAGTTTCCCGTGCGACATCAAGTGCGGTTCTCCGAGTGAGTTTGTGGCGACTGACGCGACGGAGCAGCTCTTATGTACGATCCCTAGCGAGTGAACTATCCAAAAGAAGTGACGGAGAATTGAACTTAGTGAAGTGATAGTGAAAATTAGTGAACTCCCAGTGAAGTTCAAGTACATACAAACAAAAGAGTGTCAGTGAGAACTGAGAAGTGACAGTTGCAAAACTAAACAAAGTCGCAATATTATTTTAATCCAAATTGTAAAAAGCATTTTTTAAGGAAAAAATATATAAAAAATATTTCCTTATAAAGCATAGTTTGGGCTAGGGGACTTTACTGAAGTTCATCGTATCGTATCTTCGGAGGACACTACCTAAATACGAAGTTTGGTATTTATCGAGTATTTCTTTATGCCGTTCACAGGAAAATTTTCCAAACATGTGCTCTTTTGTATTCAGGGGTCTCAAAACATGCGATTCTGATGAAATCCCGACATAGAATTTTTTTTCATGGAATGCAATACTTCCGCTTATCTGTTATAGTTAGATGGCAAGACAAAATAGAAACGTAAGATTCGAGAGTATGGCCTGTAGTAACCCAGCTTACATCAGTGATAATGGAATTAGCCCATTACAGAATGAAAAACAATAGACAATGGGCAGCTAGAGTTGCAGCAGTCACTCTCGATGCGGAATGACAGCCGAAATGGTAATAGGCGTGCAGCAGGGGAAGCAAATTCAAATCGATTTGAATGTACCAGGAAACACAGTAAATGCAGTTACAGTCTCCCTTTACTCCTCTAATTGCTTCTACTTACTCTGTACACGTTTAGCCAATCACAAGCCGGCACTTAAATTATATTTATTTCAGAGTAATACTTCAAGCAGAAATGGCCCGACTGTTTAGTATTCTGCCGTCAAACACGTGGCAATATATTCATTACGTCGATAGCGGTTCCACATTCACCAGCTTCCCTTTCAAGACGAAACAAAACAATGTAATATATCCTAAGTGAATGCGCAGGCCCCTGCGGCCGTTGTACGCTATTACTTCCCTAGTATAGGCCACGTGAATTTTTACTTTGTCTACTACTTCCTATAGTACGTAGAGGAAGTGTTGCATTCCACCCAAAGATTGATACAGGAGTTTTCCGTGGTTTTCCCGGGTCGATAGGTGAATGCTCCACTACTTCTTTTGCATTCCATTTCCTTTTCATCTTTCAGGTGTGCTTCTAGGTGTCGTGTAAGGCGGTGCCGGACAGATGATGCATGCTCACTGGAAAGACAATTCCCTGCGGACACCAGGGGGCTGCTCGCCTGGCGGGTCTGCGTTATTGGAAACTTTAGGGACTTCCACGCGTCTCTGTGGTCTGTATGTGGTTCCTTCACTTCATTCCTTCCTTCTGTGAAGTGATAGGCACAATAAACCTATGTAGGTTGCAGTGAATGAGATGCCCCCTTCAACTGAACTACCCATACCTATGTCACCCATACACATGTTTTGGGCTATGATGTGTTACATTCACATGACTTTCTATACGCTCTATCGCTTATTAGGGGTATACAAATTATTCTTAGGAAAGTTTAATTTCCTATCTATTTCATGTTAATCGAGATAAACCTTTACAGAAATAGCTACATTACACATTTCGTTATAGGTACAAAGAGAACAGCGATAGTCAAATGTTTAACAACTGGACGCTATATGCTGGCCTTAAAATTCCATACTGTTCCCATGACATCGCGAGAAATAGCCGAAGAACTTTAAAGGATTGGCGTAGTATTGAACAATTCGAACCATTAATAAAATATACTCCGGAAATGGCTGATGCTACAAAAAATTATTTTTGTTTTTTTTATTTTATTTATGGACGCTCTAACTGCTGAGGTCCTTATCGTCCCATTCTATATTGGGCGTGAAAGACCGGTAATTTTGCTCTGAGGTCTCTTTATCAGGTTTGAGGTTCTTTTACGTGCCGTAAATCTACGACACGGGACCACCGGCTTTACTTCCCTTCTGAAGGAAGCCATGCTAAGGATTTTTACGCCAGGAAAAACCATCGCCCTCCCCCGGGTTTGAACCGGCGACCTTGGGAACTATAGGATAGCATGGCAACCACTATACTACGGGGGACGATTAAAAAAATTATTTGAAATAAATTCTGTCTTTTATGGAGATTTACATTTGTTGTGTAGTACGTTTTCGTCTATCGCCTAATTTTGCCAGTTACACAAGATTATACAAAATTTCCTCGGAATAAAGTGGACTGCAAAGGTTATATACATTTTATTTTTCATATAACTATCTTTATAGTACTATAAATCAAAATCGTCAGCAATTCTTTAGAAAATAAAAAGTTTCAAAAATGTTCCATGTAAAGTATAGTTTAGAGTAGAGGATTTTCTTTAAAATCTTCATGTCGCATTTTTTGGAGGTACTGAATTTAAATACCAAGCTTGCTGTTTATCTGACATTTCGTTTTTGAATTATACTGTTCAGATACACATACAGGTTTTTTTTTCAAAAATGCATTTTTTGGATTCAGGGGGCCTTAAAACATGTGTTTCCCGTGAAATATCGATATCAAATTTTGGATGGGATGGAGTACCTTCTATTTCTTTCACTATTGAAAAGCCCTATTGGGACAGACGTGGGCTACAGAACACTTTTTGACTTTAATTCATAAATTACCGAAAACTAAAAAGTGTGTACAAAGTCTTCGTTGAGTATGCCGGGGAGTAGAAAGTAATTGTTACTCCACAGAGAATGCGTGTAGAAACAAAAGCCGGTTACATTTTATTCCAATTAATATACACCCACGATAGCGTGCAGAAACAGGAGATTTTAAATTCATTAGCGCTAAATTATATTTGAAGTTGATAATCATTGTTATGTACATTTTTGTTCCTCAAACAATGCTGAGGCCAGGAGAGCATCGCACTTTCGCAGCAAAGACTCATAAAAACAATGATTTTCTTATGAAGTTGCACGACGAGAATTTCAGTGTCATTTTCAACTTGCGCGTCATGATCCTGTTCTGTCAGTCCACGCTGTAAAGACAGAGGTTGAAAAATTCGAATCAACCGGTTCTGCCTTGAATAAGAAGCTTCCAGGACCACAAGAACTCTTCGAACGAAAGCCAGAGACCATTTGGCCAAGTCCACAGCGTTCTGCACGGCAACGTGCTCTTCATTAGGTATATTTTGCCGTACAGTCGCTTCCATTTATGCCGTCACGCCAGAGGTATTCTACTGGCCTTCAGAGGTGGAGGATGTATAGCAAGGATGAGACGTGTTTAGCTTTTCGCGCAATGGTGTTTTACGTGCACGGTACTAGATTATTCACATATTATAAGTTTGAGCAATAATTTTACTCGTCATCACTTATAATAAATATAGAGATGTAACAAAAATGTATGGCACAAATTGCAGGACACATTCCTCACACGTAGACGAAGAAATTATGTTATATGAACATGGGTCTGGAAACGCTTTGTTACCATGCTGCAACTCATTTTCTCCAACTCAGTAATCATGGGAAATACAAGAATTGAACGTACCAGCATACCACATGCAACTGTTTCTCACAGGAGATGTTCAATATGCCCTCCGTGAACATTGATACATGCATCAACCCGCCGGTAGTGAATCCCGGATGCGCTGATGTATCCCTGGAGTATTGCGTATGGTTTCGCAGCCTTTCATAACACGGGCACGGAGACTCTGAACATCTGCTGCTTGGGGTTCGATACACAAGAGCTTTCAAATGCTCCCACAAATAAACGTCCAGTGGGTTTAGGTCCAGGGGGCGTGGAGGCCAGGCAATTGGTTCAGCTCTACCTATCCATCTGTAACCGAATCTGTTATTTAGAAGCCGACGGACATTAATACTAAATGAGGTGCTCCATCGTGCACGAAGTACATGTTTTGTCGCACAGCTAAAGGCATATCTGCTAACAGATCAGGTAGAACTTTCTCCACGAAATTATGGTAACTTTGTCCGTTGAGCCTGGGTGGAAGAACGTGAGGCCCTACCAAACAGTCACCAACAATGCCGGCCCAAACATTGTCAGAAAATTTACAATCTGATCTCGTTGAAACAGCACCGTTGTACTAAAATTACGGTTGACACTTTGTTGTTTAAACCATTCGTAGAAGCGTACCTGTGCAGGAAAAGCATCTACTGATAGTGTCTGCACACGCTGTAAATGGTATGGATACAGCTGGACCTCGTGTAACACTCGCCAGACAGTCATGTGGTCAACATTCATCGCTGTAGCTGCTTGTCTTGTACTGGCACTAGGGTCGTCGTCAACTGTCTGAAGAGTTGCTGTCTCCCGTTGCGGTGTCCTCGTCCTTCTAGGCCTCCCCCGATCGCGATTATCAGGCTGAAATGCCCCATGTTCTCAAGACGATCAATGGCTTCAAACGTTTTCCTGTCGGGGCACCTTCATCCTGGAAATCTCTCCCGATACAAACGTTGAGCGCCAGCGCCATTGCCGTTTGCTAATCCATACATCAAATGGTCATCTGCTGCCTCTGTATTTGTGTACACTGCCATTGCACGAGCCAAGTCTGTGATCAACTCTGCTAGTACGTAGTAACCTGTGTGCTTGCCAAGGTCGTACTGCTCACTGGAACAGTTGATGTTACCTGTAAACAAGTAATGACGTAAGTCGCATGGTAACAGGGACATGTAAAACAAAACACTAGCGGTGCACCTACGATAATGACAACGTAACCAGACGTAACCAAGAGTGCATGTTCCCCATGATTCTAAGGTTCTATTCGTGTGTTTCCCACGATTACTGAGTTGGAGAAAATGAGTTGTAACATGGTAACAAAGCGTTTCCAGACCCATGCTCATATAACATAATTTCCTCGTCTACGTGTGAGGAATGTGTCCTGCAATTTGTGCCGTACATTCTTGTTACATCCCATATAGCTAAATATAATACTCTTTTGTGCTGTATCATCACGGAAAAGTATTTTTAATGGTAACAATGTTAAACTGAAATACGTTATACTTTTTACTCTCAAAGAGGACACATTTACTAGACGTTATTTTAATAATCTCTCCGATCTCCATTCTTGTCCAATGCGTGGATATAGCCGTCTAGGCACTGAATCACTTGCGTGCTGGAAGAACTCTGGCTCTATTCGCAAATGTTCCTACATTTGATGACAGTGGTTCTAGAAGAGAAGAGCGATTCAGTGCCTGGGCAGCTAAATCAGGTAATGGACAAGAATGCAAATTGGGATGGACTATTATTAAAATAATGTCTAGTAAATTGAGCGTATAAAGTACGATTTACTTAACATTTACATTACATTGTTATTAAAATACTTTTTCATGGAGAAATTGTGCAAAACGTGTTTTGTTTAGTTCTATATTTGATTGGACAGATGCTTGCAATAATGCCTAGTAAATGTGTCCTCTTTGCGGGTAAAATTTACTTCAGTTTTACATTTTGTTATATTAAAACTATTTTTCTGTAGATATATTATGCAAAACATAGTTTTATTTAGTTATATATTTAAACATGGTATAAGTGATGAAGGGTAAAGCTATTGCTTCAAGTTATATATTCATGTATGAATAATATAGAATTGTGCACGAAAAAGAGTAGGTCACTATATGCGCGAAAAGGTAAACATATACACACACCTGCTCTTAGCTATAGATAAATACTCCACCTGTGAAGGTCAGTAGAATGCCTCCCAATGATGTGGTTACGGCATAAATGGAAGCGAGTGTACAAGCTTCAGATCGTCCAACAATCGGAAGTCGGTGATGGCAACAGACATTTTTTATGAACAATTTTAGCAAAATAAAGATGAAATGTCCCTAAATAGCGCGTGGATGTCTGACGAAGCACATTACCGCTTAAGTGGTTATATGTATAAAGAAAACCTTAGTTAGTGGCTTCAGAGTGTCCCTGCTTCATACACCAGCCAGCAAATAGATCGTGTGGTGCGCTGTGTCATCGAACGGGATAATTGGTCCATACTTTTTATGAGGGTGATGCCGACGTGCAAAAACGTTCAACAATGAAACAAGAAACTATGCTGTCAACGATTCCACGTGGTTTCAGCAAGCCGGAGCCACAGCTCACACGGCAAGACTACAGCATCCTACGACAGCTCTTACCGAGTGATGTGGCTCAACGGTATCTGAGAGGCTCGCATTCGATTCCCGGTGGCCACCTCCTCTGATCATGGAGTTTCTCGTGGTTTTTCCGCGTTAAGGCGAATACCGGGGTGGTGCATTCTACCACGAGTTCTCCTTTCCCCTCCGTTTCCTCTCGTTTCATCGTCATTTCAAGTTTCAGGTTGCTTTCAGATTCTACGGTGCTGGCGGTGGAGGGCAGATGGCGTGGATGCATGCGCGTTGGTAAGGTTTATCCCCGTGAACGCCATAGTGAGCTCTCCCGCCTGTTAGGGTCATTGCATCCCCCTCTTTGGATTCGTTAGTGGTGCGTGTTCAAACTGAAATGTGATCTTGAAACTGGACTTCTGCGCGTCTCTGTAGGCATGTCTGTCTGCGGGCCCGGGACCTCCTAAGACTCCTTCACCTCATCCCTGCCTCCCGGTGGGTGCAGTTACAATAGATCAAAATGGTCGCGGTGCGCGAGGTGTCTTTGGAGAGCATTTCATCTCGCTGAACGGCAACAAGAATTGGCCCGCCCGTTTGCCTCATTTTTAATGTCGTACTTTTTCCTAAGGGGTTCTTTAAAAACCTAAATTGATTTTCAGGAATAATGATGTGTGAGAATGTGTACGCAGAGAAGAAGGTCATGACCCAATGAACTATGAACCGGGTGCGCGGTGTTTTTCCAGCGGCGCGCGTTGCGGTCTGCGGCTATCATAGAGTGGCGTCGATGCAACCATACTCCAAATTTTTCGTCATGGAGGGGTACTTATGAACAATGTTAGGTTTATCAGAGCACCAATAAGGTTTTTTTTGTGTATATCGTGTACGCCATTGTATATACCATTGAGACTCCACTCACAAAATGTGTGCCGATGTACAGGATCACCTGGTGGAAGAGCATGTGCCACAGTTATTTTATGTGGTTTTAACTTCAACAATTCGACAGCTGTTTGCACGGAGTCATACGAAATGCTCCCTGTTGTTAAATATCCCTAAGCGATTTCTGGGAGGAAATCCCCAACCGATGATCGATGTCTTCTAATGTTTCTTAGGTAAGAAATCCACCCTATCTGTTACGTTTCTTAGACTGAACACTACCTGTGGCCTGAAATATATTATACACATTATGGATTGTTGTATGACCTGGAAGCTTTACATCGTGAATTGTTCTCCAAATTGTATTTGCTCTTGACGAGCTGACTGCATACGAATCATATACAAATACACGCTGCGCAATAGTAAACATATACTAATCTTTTTTCAGTTTTATTTATGGACACTCTTTTAACTACTGTGGTGCTTAGCGTCTCATTCTATACTGGACGTGAAACACCGGTAATTTTTCTCAGAGGCCTCTTTATGAGGCTTGAGGTTCTTTTACGTGTCGTAAATCTCCTACACGGAACCACCGGCTTTACTTCCCTTCTGAAGGAGGTCATAGTAAGGATGTTTACGCCCGAAAAAGATCCACCGCCATCCGCCGGGAAAACATATACTGAGCCATAATTGTGACTAAATACAGGATATAGCAATATGATAACCGGTTGCAACTGCTCTATACCAACTCACGCTGAACTACACCACGTCATGGTCAACGCAATACTGCAGAACTGAAGTCAGTAGTGTGACCGTGATTGTACCAGCGCGACGGAAAACACGAGTCCACACACCCAGTGGAAAAACATCGTGCAGCTGGTTAATAGTTCGTTAGGTCTCTCGGTATACCTGTATATATAGCTTAGTTCAAGTTATATAACTGTCTCATTAAACATCGCCCATTACATCATTAGGTAGCCGTGATGTAACACTTAAGCCAACGGAAGACAAAGCTTAAAAAGCGACAGTCGATACGAATCGTATATTATATACTTATTGGGTAATCAGCATAGAGTAGAACAGATTTCACTGCTCTTAACCAGCCGGCGGTGAAGCACGAGGCTTCAGTCTGAGTTGAACTCTTGCAAACGTGGCATGTGTTTGTTACTTGACGCAATACACTGCTCTATTCGGGTACCGGTATTCCTCCCCCAAAAATATTCATTTATGATTCATACGTCCGCACAGAATCTACGAGTGCCGTAAGGACATTACTTCAAGAGTGATTTCCTAATGTCCAAGTTCCAGGTCGAACTAAGATTCATAGATTAGTAAATAAATTACGTGAAAAGGGAAGTCTTCTGGATAAGAAACATGAGAAACCACGTACAGTATTCACAGAAATAAACTCTAGATAACGTTGGACATGCTGTGGAAAGGTCTCCTAGAAAATCACTTAGATGTCTCTCCCAGCAAATGGAAATTTTCTATGGCTCCGTTTAAACGGCTACAAAGTTACTCAAATTAAAGCCCCATAAAATTACTGTAGTGCAAGAACTTAAACCGGGTGACACTGCAAAAAGGTTGCGATTTTGTAAATGGGTTTTGAATCAGGTACATGGCGGTCAAATGGACCCTAATCTTAGTTTCTTTTTGGACGAATCGTGGTTCCACCTAAGTTGGTATATTAATACAAAAAACAATCGTTACTGGAGTGCTGAAAATCCTAGCCACCTTCACCAGGAATCCCTGCATCATCAAAAAATAGGAGTGTGTTGCGTTATTTAGCGACGAGAGAATTGTTTTTGCGTAAACAGTTAATAGTGAGAGGTATGTGTAAAACATTTTGTGGCCAATTGTTGACGAATTAACTGAGAGGGAAAGAAGTTTCGTAACTTTCCAGTGTTTCTTTGTTAGAAATAACTTACGCGATAAACCGTGGTACATATACTGCGGACGTGTTGTCGGAAGGAGTGTACTGCCGCCGCTTCTCTTCGCGGCCTTCATATCTAATTTCCCTACGGAACCCAGGTTTGTTACGTGCCGGTATGCGGACTATGTCCTCATAACGGCACAGAACATAAATGCACGATTCTGTTTCACTTCACGACAGTTTCGAGCCATCATCCCGGGGAAGAGTTCTGCGCTTCTGCTGGCGAAGGTCCGTCGCTGGCGGCCGGAGCGGTTTCTGAGGTTGCGGCGGAGGAGAACCCCTTGGTTTACCTCGGCCAAATATCTCGGAGTCCTCCCGCGAGTTCACTTTCGCTCCATATGTCAGGGCAAAGGTTGGTCACGGCCAAGCCGCTCTCAGGCAGTTGTAACCTGTATCCACATCCACCATGCCCACACACCTCCAACTACGCCGGTATCAGGCGGTTATCCCGGCCCTGATCTTGTATGACTGTAGGTCTGGGGGGTCGGCGGCAGCAACCACCATCCGCAGACTGCAGACCGTCCAGAACAAGGCGCTAAGAATGGAGATTATCGTCACACATCCTACACAACCATTCAGGTCTCCCATACATGGTGTACATGGATCGGGAGAGAACAAGCACCATGTTCGCAAAACTCACTTACCATACCAAACAGATCGTGCACACCCTGGCTCGCTACAGGGCACCCAGAAGAAGAAAGGGCTACCAGTTACCCAAGGATGCCTTAGGACCTCGGGCTTGAGTTCTACCATTCCCAACTACCACCAGATAAGCAGCATCGGGCTTTGTCACTAGCTGGACGAGTAACCGCTCAGTGGTGGCCCGCCAGACTGCTAACTTTTTTTTGACTCTTCGTCGGAGATGGGAAAGCGAAGGACACGCCGAGCAGCCACTGAAGAAGTCGCCGCCGACCCTTCGGCACCCGCCGAAGAGGCCGCAACTACGCCGTCCTCTGTTGAAACTGCTCCGAGCCTCGCCGCCGCTGATTTGGCGGTCGTTCCCCCGGCACCTGCCAGGAGCTCGGCCACTACTCCACCGGTGACCGAGCCTTCTTGGGCATCGGTCACCGCATCGCTACGGCACCAGCACTCTCACCGCACGCTTCCAGTCAGCACCACACCTCACCTCCAGCCACAGAAGCCGTCAACAGCACCGCACGTCTCATCACCTCATTCATCGCAGCAGCCATCACCACAACATTCTACACCACTGCGGGGCAGCACAGTGATTGCCGGGGTTTCTCGAGATTTGCCTACAAGATACATACTCTCCGCAGCTCAACACCGGTGGCCTTCTACCTTGAAGGCCACACGCATCATCACTTCTCGAGGACCAACCAACTTCGTCCGACTGGCACTGGCTGATCTGGCCGACCGTGAAGCTGCCTTAAGGTCCGGCCTGCCCTTATTAGGGCAGGTTCTTCGCGTAGGGGCCAGCAGATCGGAAAGCCACCAGCCTTGCCGCAGATGCTGTTGCTACGGCCACGACTCTACCACCTGCGCTGCACCACCCCGGTGCCACTATTGCGGTGCACCGAGCTTGACAACCCAGTGCATCAGACATGATCTCCGTCGCCGACGTCGGTACTGCGCCTCCTGCAACGGCCACGGCCACTTTACCGCCGGGCAGGCGCAGTGCCCATTGTACCCAAGAAGCCATCGAACATCACCGTCTAAAACCATCTACACTGCTCCAGCCGCTCCTCCTCCGACGACGCCACCTTCAGCGCCGGCCATCAACGACACCACCCTTCGAGATGCAGTCCAGGATCTCCACACGGAGGTCCTAAACATTGGATCCCGCATGACTCAACAGGAAGAACAGATTACAACACTCACCACCACCGTCAACTCCGCCGAGACCGATCATCATCTCCACCAACTCCTCCGCCGAATAGCCGCACTGGAAACCGGACTTCAAGACCTACACGCCATCACCGCAGCCTTGTCATCCACACTCAACACATTCACCACCAGCTGCCTGCAGCGATTAGACGACACCAACACCACAGTCAGTGGCCTGGGGGAATCCATCGCCAGCCTGCCACCGACAGCAGCACCGCCAGCTCCGACAGATTCCCTGGAGGAGCTCCGGCACACGTTGTCAGGTCATGCCGACCTACTACAATCCCTGAGCACTACGATGACCGAGTGGACTTCTGTCCTCTCCGGACTGAAGAGTGAGCAGGACTGAAGAGTGAGCAGAAGCGAACCAGCGTCCGCGTGACGTCACTGGAAACACGCATTTTAACGACGGTACTACCCAACTTCTATCGACAACCAGAGGGCTCCTATCGAGGGCCGCGCAACAATCACTAAAATGATTAAATATACAACGCCACATCCCTTCCAAATCCTACCCACGTAACTCCCCGTGATGCCGGCCAGGGCCTCGGTCAAGGTCGTCACCCGGGCACTTCCTTACTCCGCTGCCAGCACAATTAGCTGGCAGCCACCCATCCTTCCACGTACTAACGGGGGTGCAGCAGCGGAACCCCAATACCTTCCCTTACTTCTCCCATCTACTCCACGCCAAATCCTTCCGATTCCCGAAAACCCCCAAAAAAATTTTAAAAAAATATATAAAAAAGTAGAAAAAAATTAACATGGATAATACTCAAATTTCTACCCCAATCCCATCTGCTTCGCTGCCAGCCGGCCTGTTTAGCTTGCCACCCACGCATGACCGCTCAAGTGGTTCGCTGAGAACCAGCCAATGGCAGCGCAGGAAGCTAAACTCCGCCCATTGACCACACACATAGAAGCTTGAGAATATCTTTATAACCTTCTACATCACACAGGTACAGCCGCGATTGCGGTTAGGTACTATGGCAATGAACATCCCGTCCAGGTAAACCTGGGCGACCTGCTCTCGATTGCTGGACTCGCTCAGCGCCCAGAGCAGCAGCACCGCCGGCCGGTTAAGAGCCGCGAAACCTGCTCTGCTCTATGCTGATCACCCAGGATTTCTTCAATTGCCATTTATCAAATACTACAGACGTGTGTATATTAAAACGTGTCAGAACCTCTAAATAACCTTTATTCTAATTCCATATATGCATGTTTCTGAGTGCCAAAATATCATAATAACTCTCATGTAAGACGGTGCTTATGTTGTAATTAAGTTTGTTATCAGAGAAAGAGAGAATGGTAGCATATGGTAGCACATATATGGTTGGTAACGATGTTTGTACACTATGTGATTTTCAAAAACAGTTAATTGGTGGCCTAGAAGTGGGGAATCTTCATATTCACCAGCTTCACCTCCATTTCGTTGTATATGTTAAGGGTTTCTTGCATTATGTGTAAACCATGTCAAAACTATGGACCAAACATGCTTTTCCGTAATATCAGAGGATTTTTCATCCATTATTAGTAATGACCGGGGCTGTAAGAAAATATCATTATAAGAGGCAAAGGGGAGCATTCGCCATGAAAATCTTGTAGATCTTTGAGCAATAATTTCATAAAGAATATAGGGATGTAAATTAAATTAATTAATTAATTCGTCATTTGGGTGCAGAAATTTACCTGTGCAACGTCAAGCAAGCCATTTAGTAGTACACATTTTTTATGTTACACCATTACTTCTGCCACAGAAGGAACTGACCTAATTTTAACGCTATTCGTTCTTTTGGAATCTTGTTTTTCCTACAGTGACTACCAGAAGTTTTAATTAATATTTCCTGAATATTCCAAATCAGGGTAAAAGAAACCTGTGTGTGACAGCAACATATGAGAAACAAGAAAGAATTTATTCTCTCGATAGGAAACAGTAAAAACACTAACATACGGTGTAATCGATTAGTTTTTGTTTTTATTATACCTGTTCCGCACATATTGTTAGTTTTTCATCTATTTAATTAAGTAGTTGCTTGTTTGTAACATCTTTGCTAGTATAACTGGAAGTTATATGCGGGCTGTTTTGCCGTGATCTGCTAGAGATAGATGAAAGACCGTGAAAGCCTACGTTCTCTTATTTTTGCTAGTATATTGAAAATGGCACATTTTTAAACAGCAATCATGGACACAACTACGGTTAGATCGAGTGCTCCTACACAGTTTAGTTAAGGTGAATACTCGAGCGCTTGCAACCGGCCACCTAATGCACAGTGGTTTATGATGTCACATTTTCTGGTTCTAGTATCCCATTTAATGTTTACTTTACTCCTCCCTTTTCCTTTGCTCCTGAGCCTGAAACCGACCTGTGTTCATAGGTTAATGTTTGAACGCCACAATTTTGACATCAAACCAATAGGAGACGGCCTCATCCAGGGGCTGATGTGGACTTCGTTCGGAGCATGCCTTCCAGCCACTCAGGTGAAATGTTTCCGTACTTCTCTCCCTGAATTCAGACCAATAAGAGTTTGGATAACCCAGGCCTGGTGTGGAACACTGATAAGGCATTTCTGCTAAAATTAAATAAGCAAAAGCACTATAGAAAACCAGAAGCATCGACTCGTTTCTGTGCACTCGTCTGCGCGTTTGATGCAGCTAAATTCAATTATAATGCAGACTGTACTTCACTTTTCTCAGTCTAGCAATAGGGGTTAAGAGAGTACTAAATAACAGAGAAACCTGTCAGAAATCCACAGATGCAGTATATGTATAGCAGGGTTAGCCATAGCGGCTCGCCATTCCGGTGCTGCTCCCCAAAAATCCTGACATTGAGATAGTGATTTTATTGCTGCAACTATGACAGTCACGTAACATGTCTGTAAAAACTCTGATGCGTTACATTCACATCAGTTTCTCTATCCTCTATCACTTATTAATGTGTATGAAAATATTTCTCATGAAAATATTTCCTAACTACTTCATTTTAATCGAGACAAACCTTTACAGAAACAGCTACATTACACATTTTGATATAGATACAAAGAGAACAGCGATAGTCAAGTGTTAAACAACTGGACGCTGTATGCTGGCCTTAAAATTCCATACTGTTTCCATGACATCGCGAGAAACAACTGAATGTTGACAGGACTTTAAATGAATAACAAAGCATTGAACAATTCAAATCATTAATAACGGATATCTCGGAAATGGCTTACGCCACAAGAAAATTGTTTGAAATACACTATGTATTTTACAGGGATCTACATTTTTTGTGTAGTAAGATTTCGTCTTTCACTTAATGCTTACCAGTTATGCAAGATTATACAAAATTTCTTTCGAAGGGAGAGGACTTCACAAGCTATTCCAGAAAATTCAAGAATATACATTTTATTTCATGTATATATATATTTATTATGAGTATTTTAATAAAAATGGTTAGAGGCGTTTGCTAGAAAATAAAAAATTTCGAGAAATGTTCCACATAAAGAGTAGTGTGGGGTGATTTTCTTGAAAATCTTCGTGTTACATCTTTGGAGGATACTGCATCTAAATACCAAGTTTGGTATTTATACGACTTTTCGTTTTTTAATTATGTTCACAGAGACACACACACACACACAGACCTTTCTCTAAAAATCCTTTATTTGGATTCAGGGGGCCCAAGACATGCATTTCCAGTCAAATTTCGTTATCGAATTTTTGGATGGAATGCAATACTTTCTGTGTCTACTATGTACGCGGTAGATAAAGTAAAAATATTATATATTAACATGATATGGAAGTATTTCTGAAATTTGTCGATGAAGAGTGCCTGATGACGTATTGCCTAGCAAGGTGGCTTTCATAAGGAGAGACGTGTAATAAGTGAGGCTCGCATTTGGGACGTCCGGGGTTCGATTCCCGTCGTGCCGGACAACCTCACCACGGGTTTTTTTCTTCATTGTTTCCCGGGTCATTAGGCCAATACTGAGGTAATTCCCTTTCCACCATGAATTTCCTGTCCCCCATTATTTCCTTTCATCTGTTTCAGGGTTTAGGACCAAGTGACGGCTGATGCGTTACATTCACATCAGCTTCTCTATCCTCAGTGAAATCTGCAGCCTGGGAAGGTTCTTCCCTGGCATTTTGTATGACCGCTGAGGCCCTTTATGGGAGCAGCCTCATCTACACCCAGGATCGCCGGGTTAGGCACAGCTAGCCGCCACCAGGGTTAGTGCTATGTTGGATTCCGTCCTTGCCAGCTCACATCGTCGTCCGGATCTGGTCACCCTTCGGTTCTCCCCTTCATTCCTTTCTCTCAGTGTTCACGTTGGAAGTACAAAGGGCACACGATGGGCTCTGTGCGGTGCCGTGCTCCAGTTACCGTGTGTTATTCCCATTACCAGAACCTATCCTAATATTCTTTAAAGAAAGAGGCAAACCTTTCCCTCAACGTGACGACTCAGTTGTTGTTAGATGTTGATGAATATTTTCAATTACTAAATCTTTTATTCCAAGGTCCAAATAAGCTTATTTCAGATCTAATACACACTGTATTCAGCTTCCAGAGTAAAGTAAGACTGTCTCAGAAAGACATTGAGACCAAAACGCGCAATTCACTTCTCTGAAAAACACTATTGGAAAGTCTTTCTAAATGGAAGCAGAGTAGGAGCCGAAGGGACAGACGGAGAGATCTGGAGCACAGCACCGCAGGTAGGCCACAACAAACCTTTTTGTTTCTAACGCGACCACTGGGAGGAAAGGGACGATAGCATGAACGGGATCCTTAACGACTCCAGATGGACACATCCTAGCACTGCCAAATCCCTGTGTCTTTCCAGGGATCCCTATGGCAACGAGACAAGCTCCAGGGATGGAGGTCCACCAGACGACAGGAACAAATCTTTCCAAAGCGCACAATTAATCCACCGTTCAGCCACAACACACGGATCGCCGTCGCCTGATCCTCCAACCCTCAAACACACGAAGGGTAATATTAAGAACAGTAAATGTTGGACAAGAAATTTATGTAGAAGAAGGTTTAAGTATTCTAAAATCACTCAACCCGTCATTCATTTTCTCTGCAAGACAGTTTAGTTTACATACATAATCTTGTGTTTCTATTTCGGTTTATCGCGCGAGATGGCTCCGCGGTAACGTATGACAATTGCATTCAAGATATACCGGGTTCGATTCCCGTCGGGCCGGCCCTTCTGAACATTTTATGACCTTGCACAATACAGTGACAATGAGGCGTTTTGTGGCTAATGAAATGAGTATAAAAGTTAACACAAATGCATTACTTCTACTACAAATAATTTCTGGAAACACCCCTGTGGAATTTTGGGCTGTGGTATTAAAAAAGTCCAATCCAGTATTTACCTTGGCGACTGAGGGAAATCACGAAAAAATCAGTCAGATTTTCGGAGGATTTGAACCTAAAACCTTCCGAATGCGGCCCACAAATATAACACACTGAGTCATCCCGCTGGATACAAAACAAATTATTTGATCTAAATTGAGCAGTTTAACAAGATCTGTATTTTCTTTTTAAACTAAGGTTTTGTCCATCTCTTACGGTTTACTAATTATACAACAGTCATTCAGATTGAAGAGAACTCCATGGGCTACTCCCAGAAATGTTAGTACATTCTTTAATTTCTCATATAAATAAACTGTCGTTTGTGAAAATTGCAACACCAAGAAAGCATTTCCCGAATAACACCAAACTTGGTGGAAGTGTAGAAGAGTGTGCAAGCAATAAGTGATCAGGTTTGCAGAGATGGAGTGCACATAGGCCAAGCAGAGCCCTTTCGTGTCGGTCCGACAAGGTCAGTGTTGCGCCCAGTGTAGTCGTCCAGAACTCTCAGACAAGGTGGAAACAATAAAGCGAGTTCCAGTATGCCTCGTCGACGTCAACGGGAGCCATAGCGGCGTGTGAGTGAGTTGGAACGGGACAGCATGTTCGGTCTCCGAGAAGCGGGTTTATCATACCGTGACATTTCGGCTCGTACAGGGCATGCTGCTATGACAGTGATACGTGTGTGGAAGCAGTGGATAGATGAAGGTCGTACGCAGCGAAGAGCGGGTACTGGACCACGGAACATGACCACAGCACGGGATGACCGCCATCTCGTGCGCATGGCCATAACTGACAGTACAGCGTCATCCACATTGTTGGCTCGACGCTGGAGCACTGCAACACGTGTGAACTTGTCTGCATCAACGGTTCGTCGCAGTCTGCTGCAGGTTGGACTGGTTGTATGTATGCCATTACGTCGGCTTCCATTGTCCAGAAACCACAAGCTCGCCCGACTGCAATGGGCACGTGAACACCGTCACTGGGATGCTGAGTGGCAAAATGTAGTATTTTCGGACGATACCGCTTCAACGTGTCCTACAGTAATGGCCGCATACGTGTCCGGCGGTACCGTGGTGAGCGCAACCTGGAGGGCTGAATTGTTGAGCGGCATAGCGGACAAATACCAGATGTGATGGTTTGGAGCGCCATTGGTTACAACAACCGATCTCGCCTCCTACGAATTGAGGGCACTTTGAACAGCAACCGGTACCTAACGGTGGTTGCAGAGCCTAAGTTACTCCCCTGCTTCAGGCATCTCCACAGGCCACATTTCAATAGGACAATGCCCGGCCACATATTGCGAGAAATGTACAATCCTTCTTCGAAGAGCGACGGGTACCATTGTTTCCCTGGCCTACACGTTCGCCTGACATGTCGCCCATCGAACATGTCTGGGATATGGTTGGTCGGCACCTGGTGCGTCACGGTCCTCCAGTAACCAGTGTCACGGATTTGTGGGCTCGAATACAAACTGCGTGAAGGGAAATCCCTCAGGAACTTATTCAGAACCTATTTGGTTCAATGCCACGTCGTATAGCAGCTCTAATTGCAGCGCATAGAGGCGACACCAAATACTGCATATTAGGGCTCAAAGGTCATGTATAAATTTGAAAAGTTTATCATTTATTACTTGTCATGTACCTAACCTGTGGTATTAAATTCATGCGTTTCCTTCTTGGTGTCATTTTCACAAACGGCAGTGGATAGTAAATATATGGTATTTAAACAAAACTATTAGAGCCATTTTAAGAACATACAAAATTATCGAAACTTTTTCCATGTAAAGGTAGTTTTTAGTGGAAGGAATTTCTTGAAATTTTTCGTGTTTCATCCTTGGAAGAGGCTGAACTTAAATACCAAATTCGATATTTATACGACTTTTCGTAATGGTCGAGGTGAAGCGATACTGGTTTATTGGAAACACTGGCTTTTCACTGCACTGTCGCTTGGTTTTGGACGAAAGTTGTGAAGTTAGCTTGACGATAGAGCAGGGCAAGCCTGTGGGAACGCAGGGAACCTTGTTTATGATCCTTGTGGCTGTATGTACGCAATTACAGGAGGGCAAGCGTCGCCGTTGAAAACCACAGTCATCCATCACTCATCGTCTTGGAACGCTCTGAAGAACAAAGACATGCACTGCCCTCTAATGACACTCGCAGCCTTAGTCCATTAAAAGTCCATTTGCTCTTTCAAATAGATACTTATATGCTCGTGGGTTTGCATACAAGTTACATGCGGGAAAACTAACAAATCTATCTGGTCACCGCCTTTATTACCTTCTCTACCACGATGTAGGGGAAGTACTGCATTCCACTAAAAAATAAGATACCCAGGTTTCAACTAAAATACACATTTTGAAGCCCCCAGAATGCAAAAACTAAGTATTTTTACAAATAATTGCGTTTGTGTGTATGTGTGCATGTGAGAAGCATTATTAAAACATCTGATATATTACCCCAACATGACTCTCTCCACTCCTGTACAAACTATTTTTTACAAACGCTTATTCTCCATATGCTTCATGTTAATCGAGATGTTAATCTTATTGCTAATTTTCTTGTAGATGCAAGGGGAATATGGTAGTATTTAAGCGATAGTCAAATCTGTTAAGAGCTGGTTGCTATGTGGCGCATTTCATTCTCTTTGCATGTCCAGGACATAAAAAAACGAATAACGAATTCCAATTTGAGAAAAAGTAAGTATTGAAAAATCCAAACAAATAAGAAGGCATATGTCGGAAATGATTCACTCCACAAAAAAAAAATGTATATGACATAAATTGTGTGTTTTTTTGCGTAGAAAAAGTTTGTCTCTCTCTTACGGTTTACCAGTTATGCAAATGCCATTGATACTGAAGAGGACTTTTGGGGATATTCCCACAAAATTCAAGATATACATTTTATTCCTCATGAAAATATCTTAAATATATGATATTTTAATAAAAATGGTTAGAGCCATTTTTGAGATCATTTTCGAAAAATGTTCCATGTAAAGAGTGGTCTGGGATTGGGGGATTTTGCTGAAAACCTTCGTGCCAAATCTTTAAAAGATAGTAAACCTAAATACCAAGTTTGGTGTTTGGCCTAATTTTCGTTTTTGAATTATGCTGACAGACACACACATGGACCTTTTTCTAAAAATTCTTTTATTTTTTATTCAGGGGCCTCAAAACATGTATTTCCGGTGAAGTGTACGTAGCAGAAAAAGTAAAAACGAAATGTCGGACAAATACCAAACCTTATATTAAAGTTCAGTATCTTGCAAAAATGCGATGCATGATTTTCAAGAACACCCCACATTCCAAGTTACTCTTTATATGGAAAATTACTAACAATTTTTATTAAATACCACATATTTAAAATATTTGCATGACAAATAAAATGCAGATCTTGAATTTTCAGGAGAACACTTGAAGTGCTCATCATTCGGAGAAACTTTATATATATTTTTTGGGGGGGAGGGGCTTAAAGTTTAACGTCATTTAACCTGTTAAGTTACGTAGGGAGGTGATTGATCAAAATGTTTGACCGGGATCCTTAGAACTTAGAGTTACCACTATTCGTCTTCTCAGGATAATGGAAAGAAAAGTTATCTAGGCATCTCACCCTAACCGAGGTTCGCATTCGGAACCTCTTATATGTGAGACAGACACGCTACTCCCACAGAGCGGAGGCAGGCTACAATGTTTTTATAGCGTCAGCTATTTCCAATATATCTGTTATTATAGGTTTCAACTTTTCAGTACACTGTAATTTATGTAAGATGTTGTCGTTATTCAGTTGTTTCTAGCGATGTCATGGAGGAGAGCATGATTTTCAAAGCTAGCGTATAGCGCCAGGGTTTTTAATCGTCCGAATATCGATTCCTTTACCTGTAGTTCTCTTGTATCTACAACGAAATGTGTATAATGAAAGTATTTCTGTAAACGTTTATCTCATTTAACATGAATTAAATAAGAAGGCAAGCTTTTTAACAACAAAAAACAATAATAAGCCCGTGGCGCTACAGCAAATGAAGGGTCCAGACCTGCCAATCCGACTGCCGGCCTCACGCCCACGTACGAACGCAAGGTGGCCACCAACCAATCATAGCCAGGATCACTGCCTATCGCAGCTCCTTACTTTCCTCACGATGCTGAGTGGGCACCGGTCGTATACCCGGGACTTCAACTGCTCACCCCTATGGTTGGGATCGAACAGGGGCGCATTCAGCGCTCTAGCCCACAGCATCACGGAGCAGGAAAATAGTTTGTAGAAGCTATATAAAAATAAACGATAGTGGACAGAGACGGTCATGTGAATGTAGAACATACGATTTTTATAACTTTAGGAATTTTTCAATCGCAGTTCGGTAATTTGAATTTTCGGTTGGTAGATTAGTTATTATGGAGTCACATCCATTGTTTTGCTTTTCCGTTATTTTGTAGACAAGAATTTCTGTTGGCGTTGTGATCGTGAAGCCACGGCATTATTTGTTCTGGACTGGACTAGTGAACGGAGATGGCATCTAGCACTGCAACCCTCAAGCGATCCATTGTGAGTACACCCCCGGGAGGAACAGGTGGGGTGAGGAAACACACGGAGAACGAAGCTGCGCAAGTGGACAGAGAAGCAGTTCCAGGCTTGACCACATTTTCAAAGCGCAAGCTTTTGTGCCATCTACCCGAACGAAACATAGTCCCGGAGTCAAGCTGAAAGCGAAATGAAATGGGGGAGAGAGGAGAGCCGTGGTAGAATACACCAGAGTGGGCAGCCACCGGGAATCGAACCCGGGATCTTCTGAGTGCGAGCCTCGCACGTTACCGCGGAGCAATCTCGCTAGGTTTGTTCTTTTGTATAACCGCTCTACTCATTTTGATAGAAAGGAAATTATAGGTGCTTAATTTTGCAAGAATGAAGTCAAGAAAGAAGAACTAATCTTACATAACTGAATCTCATTCTTAATTTCCCTAGCTCCTACTTACGGAAGGTGGAGCACAAGAATTCCTCATGCATGACTTGCGGTTCTCCATACATCTCGCAGTTACATAAAGAATTATAAACTTGATGAGTAATCATACATAGTAAATGTTAGGGACAAAATTACTTATATTTATATCCCACCACAAAATTCAGTATCCAGATTTCACCGGAAATATAAGCTTTGGGGTCTCCTGCAGCAGTAATAAACTTACTTACAGAAAGGTCCTTGTGTGTGTGTGCGCGTGAACGTCTTAATTCAAACACAGAAACTTGGAGAAATACCAAACTTGGTATTTAAATGTGGCATCTTCCAAGAATGTCAAAAGATCTTCAAGTAAATCCTCTCCCTAATATCCACTACCGTTTGTGAAAATTTAACAACAAGAAAACGCATGAATTTAATACTACACGTTAGGTACATGACCAGTAACAAATGATAAACTTTTCAAATCTATACATGACCTTTGAGCCCTAATATTCAGTATTTGGTGTGGCCTCCATGCGCTGCAACTAGAGCTGCTATACGCCGTGACATTGAATCAAAAAGGTTCTGAATAAGTTCCTGAGGGATTTCCCTCCACGCAGTTTGTATTCGAGCCCACAAATTCGTAACACTGGTTACTGGAGGACCGTGACGCACCAGGTGCCGACCAACCATATCCCAGACATGTTCGATGGGCGACATGTGCAGCCAGGGAAGCAATGATACCCGTCGCTCTTCGAAGAAGGCTTGCTTGTACATTCCTCGCAATATGTGGCCAGGCATTGTCCTGTTGAAATGTGGCCTGTGGAGATGCCTGAAGCAGGGATAGTACCTGGGGCTCTACAACCACCGTTAGGTGCCAATTGCTGTTCAAAATGCCCTCAATTCGTAGGAGACGAGATCGGCTGTTGTAACCAACGGCGCCCCAAACCATTACACCTGGTGTTTGCCCGCCATGCCGATCAACAATGCAACCTCCAGGTTGCGCCCACCACGGTATCGCCGGACACGTATACGGCCATCACTGTAGCACACGTTGAAGTGGGACTCGTCCAAAAAGACTACAGCACCCCAGTGACGGTGTTCACGTGCCCATTGCAGTCGGAGGAGCTTGTGGGTTCTGGACAATGGAAGCCGACGTAATGGCATGCAAGCAACCAGTCCAACTTGCAGCAGACGGCGACGAACCTTGATGCAGACAAGTTTACACCTGTTGCAGTTTTCCAGCGTCGAGCGAACGGTTTCTAACTTATGACCTTCAAAACAGTGATATTCACTGGAACGTGTTTCTTACCGCAGGTAGTTTTCTTTACAGAAAATGTTCAAAGTGTCCACCTCCTACTGAATACAGGCCTCACAACGTCTCATGGCAGTGCGAACATGACCCCAAATTGCAGAATTATTGCTTATTTCCTCACAATCTGCCACAATTCAGAAGGGATTCCATGTCTGGCATCGGAAACGAACATACTCACGCTTTTAAATGGCCCCACAAGTACAAATCGACAGAGTTAAAATCACGTGAGCGTTGTGGACAAGCAATTTCACCATCTCTTCCTTTCCATCGATCAGGAAACCTCCGATCCATGTTCCGGTGAGCGTTACGTGTGCAGGAACGACACCATGCATTGTTGGCGAATGCTAAGCGGAGTGTCTTCATACACATGAGGTATGGTCTTTTCCTGGAAGTACATTTACAAGTACATGGGGTCCAACTAACCGATCATCAATGATACCGGTCCACAGGTTGAGAGTGAACCGCACTTGCTGATGAGAAGGGACATGCCCATACATGCTATTGTGGAAATTTGTAGTCCCATCTCGTGTGAACTGTGCTTCATCTGTAAATAATACTAAGACAGGAATGTTCGGATTTGTAGCACATGCTACACGAACCACCGGAAGAACATCACTCGAGCAGGGAATCTACTGGTGACAGGGCCTGAGCACGTTGCAACTGATAAGGATACAACAGTTTCTAGACAGTCGTATGAGATACATTCACTTGTAACGCTAACCTTCGTGTGCTGATAGAAGGAGTTCTGTGCACAGAATCCAGAATCTCCTCCCCTCCCCAAATCAGGAGATATAAGTTTCCCATGAGTGCACAGGCGATGATGGAGACGTTCAAATGTCTTACAATCTGGGCATCTTCACTGTTGATATCTCTCTTGGTACAAACGACGAGCCAGCGCAGCATTGCCGTCCGCCTTGCCGTACATGAAGTGCATTTCTGCCAGCTCCTGATTTGAGTACATATCGCTCAGTCGAACGACAAACACATCGCTCAATGTACCCTTCTCCTCGGAATGAACTGTCAGAGTGTCCTGTTAATATCTTCTGTCACGGCAACAACTACCTGCAGGAAGAAAAACGTTCCGGTGAATATCACTGTTTTGAAGGTCATCATAACTCAGAAACCAAGCATTTCCGGACACATGTTGTATGAGCTTTTTCTATTGTCTACAAATCGGAAATGCATACCTGAATTTATGCCCTCTATTTTCGAAACATTCTGTATTGGTCAAAGCAGCTATCTAAGAGGTAATCTTTAGATCAGATGTCCTATACATGACGACGTATTAGTATTTATTATTATTAATTATTATTATTATTATTATTATTAGGGACCGCGGAATATTACATCATTATTCATATTATAATCCTAATATGTCACAAACAGTATATAGAAGTGACAATCAAAGCTAAATGTTAGTGCACCTAATACAGTTGCCGGTGATAGTGTAAGCATGTCAGAACGCTTTAAAACAAAAGTAAGTAGTCCTACTTTATCTATAGCAATGTTTTAAAGAAATAAAATGTGTATCTATCTAGGATAATCTCAAAAAACCACTCAGTCCATTCTTATAGTTCTTTCACCATTGAAAATCCCTATTTTTTTCCTACAGAAATCGGCTATAAGACACCTCTAATTTCAATTCATAACTTACTAAACTTCGGAAAAGCAATTATAAAGCATTCTTCCAGCATACCATGGAGTACAAAATAATTGTATTCCACAGAAAAACTAAACTTGTGCAGTTTCCCCCTACCCCTTGATCATGGCTTATGCAACCAGCTCAAGTATGGCCTAATGCTTCGGAAATGATGACATGGGTCATCGAGAGAAACAGTTAACATCCGAAGCTTCTAGAAAGATGTCATCATGCATGACGTAATTCATCATTCCACAACTTAAAGTGTCGTGCAGAGTTACCATTGGCTGGTTAGCTTCACGCCACCGACGCCAGCGCCATCACGCTAGTGCACAACTCCAGCAACTCCTGGGCAGGCAGCAGTGGCACTCTTCGGCCAGGGACCGAGTGGATATCGCCCGGATTTGTATTCTGGTTTTGTGATGGCGAGATTTGTCGTTGACCACTAAGAGTAACATTTTTGGCCTTTTCTAAATTATTTTCAAATGTTTGGTAAGTTACAAAATTTAACATGTTTACTCTTGGTGTTTCTAAGCTCACATTTACGGGAGAAGCATTTATATTTTTCACTTCGTGTAACATTGCATTGTATTAGTCGCTGTTTCAGAAATATTTTCGATTTGTAGGACAACTTAAATTGCAAAAAGGTGAAAGAGTACATTACATTGTCGTCTCCGAGCATATTATTTGTAAATCACATAACTTTTAAAATGTTAAAGCAAGCTGATGATGAAATTGTTAACAAATGAAACACTTTATAATAAATTGTTAACATATGTGCCGGTGATTCTTTTCAATTCCTAAAGCCTTCGTAATAGTCCTTTCCACAATATTTAACACCTCTGGGCATGGGAAAAACCCAGTGATGCAGATACTGTCATATTTTATTCCAAGCAATGTATGTGACTCAGCGGATATTGCCCAAGGTTATCAAAAGGTCGACACCGGGCAGTATAAGGGTAAACAGAGATAAGTAGCGCGTTCGTCCAACGTAAATACCGGAAGCGTTATCGTCAGATAACCAGAATCATCTGGAAGTTCCCCCTTCTAAAACGTTCTGGAACTCTATCCAGCTGTTATATAAACGAGCGCTCTTGCGAGTTAGTCAATTAGTGAACGAGTTACAGAGTGCGTTTCTGGTGCGACGAAAAGTGATGTTCCTCTAACGAGTTTGTGACGACTGCCGTGACGTGCAGGTAAGTGTAGCTACTGCGAGATATTAAGAAAGGTCTTATATTCAACTCCCCACGGAGAACAGGCTTTTGCCGCTACATGACAAAGAAGCGCAACTGGATTAGTTCACATTAGTGAAGTGGCAGTATGAACTAACTGAAGTCACAGTGAAAACTGAAATAGATCGAAGCATGACAGTGAGAACTGTGACTTTGGCCGTTATCCCGGATAGTGCGGAGGCCAAAAGGTTTGCCTAAGCGGAAACGACAGAGCAGAGACCTTGCTAAATGAAAGACCAATGCTTGAAAAAAACACTAACTGCTATGACTGGTCCCGTAGCTCAGTCGGTAGATCACGTGCCTGCTGTGGAGAGGTCCTGAATTCGATTCCCGGCTGGGCTCGAGAAAGTTTTCTTTAATGAAGAACGTTTCACGGTGTACGCAGGATATGATGTTTGAAAGTGAGCGTGCGCGCGTGTGTGTATTGTGTTTTATCAGCTATTTACTTATCATTTCGCCCATAAACAAGAATTCAGGATTATCACTGGGCAAAAACCTGAGCACAGTGTCAAGTCATATAATAATCACATGATAGTTAATTTACAATCAGAACAACGATATGACACCTATTTGAAAAGGGATATACCACAAACAAACACACACACACACATATATATATATATATATATACATATAGACACATAAATCAATATCAAACAAGAATTGTGTATAATAATTCAACAAGAAAGATATTACAATATTTAGCAGCCAAGAAATGTACAAAAGAGATTGTAACTTAGATAAGAAAGGAACAGGCGAGCTAGCTAATTCCAGGTAAAAGATAATTCTAGGTAGAGCCCACCACCTTTATCCAAACTAATGAGCAAGGAATTTTAAGCAATAGCAAGAAAGAGACAGATATAGAAAGGAAAGAGACAGAGATATTGAATTAGCTTCCGGACGCGTCACTGGGCGTGTGTGCGAAATGTTTTGGAGCAGAATATTTTCATACATAATAAGGTAACGCGGTCTGAGGACCAATTAGAAATGTCGTTATATTTTGAGGCGAGAAGACGAGCGTCACTAGGCTTAGGTATAAAAAGGGGAACAAAGCCCCAGATTTTCGCTCTCTTATACACTTTCTTATAGAATCTCTCGACACACAATGATACTCTGGACGACGGATGCACGTGTGAGCATATGAGTGGGAAGCGCGTGCAGGTAGATTAGGTTTCTACTTTATTATTATGGTGGGAATTGTTAGAGATGGGAAAAGCTAGCCGCCTATAAGTATTTTATTAATAATAAAACACATTTTTAAGAGAAATGCAGTGTGTTTTAATTTGCCTCACCTACGAAAACCCTGATACCAGTGAAACTAGTTATATAGGTAATTTATTAGGAATGGAGAAATCATCAGCCGCTGAGTAGAGGTAGCCGGAGATCAGAACACTGCAGCAAAGGGCATCAATCAAGAGGACCAACGATTTCCCGCTACATATTGATGCTACAAAGTTTATAAGACTAAACAAAACGATATCTGTTCATATATTTATGTTCCTTTAAAATCACGCCAGAATGAAAGTATATTCTGTTAGTGCAACATTCACAATAAACACGTTTAAATACATATCCGCTTTGGTGGATGCATAGATGTGAGCACCCTCAGTATCGACACGGACACGTGGTAACATTTTGTGCTGATATTGAAGGACAGACATGACTTATTCTTCTTCTTGAATTTTCTGGTTCCGTTTAATGAACCCCATCTTTCATATAAGAAAACCTTACCTATCCACCGTCTGGGGTACACCTTGTGATTTTCTTTAACTGCCCTAGAGTAATGGGATGATGTACTATTGTGCTGAAATCATGATTTAGACCTAACTAAAGTGGACGTCTTCTAGAAGGTTCTTGATAATCAGTCCATTCTAGAGGAGTGACAAATAAAGCTGCCCAATATGTCTAGGAGCGAAACAAACTGGCCCAGTGACGTTTCCCAGGATGCAGTACCACACGTTAACGCCCACTGAGCCTGCTGGTGTTGTCCTCGAAATGAGTAAGGATTCTCAGGAGCCTAGTAATGGAGATTATGTTTGTTTACATTGGAGTCTTTTACGAAATAGCATTCATCTCCCCATAAAATCCTGCCTGGTGAAATATGGATTTTCGTTTACTTTATTTAACAGCTTTCTGCAAACAAGTACGTAATTCTGGTAATCGTTCCCATAAAGTGTTGGTATAAGTGTAGTTTATAGGGATGCTATTTTCGTTCCTTAAAATCCGTTGTGTTGAGGTCCTTGAACTCTCAGGTCAGCAGCAGCTCTTCTTTGCCCCGATTACGACGAGAAAAATTAATAATAAAAATAATAAAACCTTTAAATATTCCAACAGTTATTAATTGCATCTTTGTACGTCGAATAAAGCACCTAGAAGGCAAACGTCACGTCGGAAAATTTTCAGAATGCATCCTTGACCCTCACCCAGATTTCGGTGCGTCTTCCCAAAGATCATAACCATATCCGTGTGCTCATTGTTGGCGAACATATTACCTGTGTGCCTGAGTGACCTCGAAATGCAAGCAGGTGACCAAGCGACGCTTATCAGTACGAAACCGAAAAGTAAACACATGCATAGAGCAAGCACTACCTCAGTGACCTTTCGCTTCATACTATACCTACACTGCCACTTTGAAAACCAGTGGCGCGGTAAATTCTTTAGCACTTATGTATGCGGGGAGCATAAACTGCAAAGAACGGATTGTTTGGGCCACTACAATATACCAGGTGGTACAACCGCGCCGTTTTTGACGTGTGTGTTAAAAGAGTTGCAAAACTCAGCGGGGCAATTCAAAGTAAACACAGGCCAACTGGCGCATTAACGCCCTAAAAACCCACCACCACCCAATGATGTCTCAGAAACGTCCATATGGATACACGGAGACGTTTGGAACATTGTATCAATCAACAGGCGCAAAATTTCGAACGCCTAATCATAAGCGAAGTCAACATAACAATACCTTAGTTGATGATCATGATAACAATAATAATAATAACAACAACATTTCTAATACCAAGCGACAAAACGGCAGTGAAACACGGCGTGCTCTCATGTTTCTTACTTATGGTCTGTAATGTTAGACAACATCGTAAACGCAATTAGAAAATAGCTATGAGCGGATAAGGATAGGTCAAATAACATTTAGTTATTTGTCAGTCTAAAAATTAAGTTTATTCCCTCGAAAAAAGATATGTGTAACTGAAGTGGAAAGTTTCTAAGATCTTTTCGGTCTGTTTTTGTTTATCATCACCGATAGGTACACTCTAGTGAAGCCTGGGAAGTGTCTCTCAATGAGCGCATCCGCTCATTGTCTTCTCTGGTAAGCTATCGCTGTTCTCTTTGTGTTTACATCGAAATGTGTAATGTAGCTATTTCTGCAAAGGTTTATACATAAATAGGTTTCGCAAAAATAGTTTTTATACCCACTAATAAATGATAGAGGGTAAATAAAGTCTTGTGAATGTAACACGTCAGATGTTTTTTCCAATTGTTTCTGTCTGTAGTTATTAGGAAGAGCCAGGGCTGTACCAAACTACAATTATAAGGGGTGATGGGGAGAATTAGCCATGAAAATCTGTAAGATAATTATAAAGTTTTCCAGCTAGTAATGTAATGCTGGGAGGTCCCGAGATGGATCTCCGGCGTCAGCACCCTCTGACCCACGGGTTTTTTCGGCGGTTTTCCCGGGTCGTCAGGTAAATGCTGGAATGGTTTCTTTCACCCCTCCCCCGAATTTCCTGTCCCTCCATTTTCGTTCCATTAATCATTTTATTCATCCTTCAACACATTTGATCTGTTTTAAGATTGGAAGTGTCGGCGATGGAGTTTCGGTACAGCGCGGCAGGGGGAAAAGGATGCTCTCAGTGAACTTTCTTCGTACCTCGGCCTTCGGCTCTTTGCCGGGTTATAAGGACCGCCCCCGGCATGGGCGTTGGACCCCATGTGAGACGGGGTCTGCCTGTCCTGTGCCGGGGTGCTTATATCTGGAAGCTGTAAGGACCCTATCATTGCTGTACCGTCACTGCTGGTTCCGGCCGCCCGGTTCTCCCTTCCTCTCGGGGCCGCCCCTATCGGGATTCACTGGATCGGTGCCGAATCCCTGCCGCTTCACAATCCACTGCAATGCTGTACAGTGATTTTAGAATGTTTGATGTCATTTGTATTGCAAGTGGACGGCGACCGCTTATATTTACAGAGCAGAGTATCAGAACACCAAAGAGTCTGGGATGTTAAAATAAAACTGGTTCGTGACTGGGGTGTTCGCCTCTGACTTTGTAACAGGTGTACTCGCGTGCAGCGTTGATCATTAACAGACCAAGCCCGAGGAAACGTAAACGAGTATAATGTTCTTTTAGAGAGACGTCGTTAAAATCGTATATCTGTTTTGCACTCTTCGAGCACAAGAAATTAAAAGCTGGAGCCATTAGTTTGTTTACAGAGGTTTCCACCTCGAGCAACATTAAACCGGAGATTAGAATAATGCGTTTACCGCGCTCGCAGTTTTAATGATTCACTTTTCATGGCATCAATTAATTATTCACAACTTGCTGAAATATTAACCTCGCTGATAAATCGTGTGTGTGTGTGTGTGTGTGTGTGTGTGTGTGTGTGTGTGTGTGTGTGTGCATTAGCAAGCGAGGAGAAGACATCATTTAAAAGTTCTTGGTAACCGTTTGAAATAAATTTGCTTACCATACATTTGTAGCAATCAATACACTGTGCCTTTTTACTTTCTCTACCCCTAATCTATGCAAGAGGAGTAGTGCATTCTACCCAAAAGTATGATATAGTGATTTCACAGGCATTGCACAATTTGAGGGCACATGGTTTAAGGCAATGCATTGGTAAAATATGGTAAAACATATGATAATCTATCATATATATAATTTTTTTTGGCCTTTTTATTATACTTATAACTCGAAATTTCCTTTTCCTTTTCGGCTCTCGTATTAAGGGTCCGCGTTCGATTCCCGGCTTTGGGGTAGGGATTTTAAGTCGGCCCTATCCACGCCTTGTAGCCTGCATTCGGGAGCTCCCGGGACCGCCCACTCTGGGCCATGGGTTTTTCATGGTTTCTTTGGTTCGAACAAGCGAATACTGGGGTGGTTGATCTTCGACCACAACTCTCCTTCCTCTCATTTCCTGAACCCATCATCTCCCTTGTCATCTGTTTTAGGGTTGTAGGGCCTGGGCGGTGCTTGTGCGCTCTGTAAATATTTCTTCCCTGGCGTCGCTGCGGTGTCGCTCAGTTAGGTCTCTGCTCCGAGCGGGCTCCACCCCGGGGATCCTGGGGCAAGGTGGCTTGTGGGCAGGGACCGGGTAGCGTCGGATGGGTCCTCTCTGGGAACGTTTGGGAACCCATCCAAGTTTGCGCCCATCGGCATCCGGACCTCATCTCTCCCTCTCACTTTGAAAGCAAAAGGAGCCGTTACGACCTACTTGGGTGCTCTGCTCCTGTTCCGTCGGGTCCTCCGTGATTTACCCTTATCTCCACCTCAGAAATGGATTTTATCGTCATTGTCTGGTGGAATGAGGTATCCCCAAAGGTCATAGGCTATAAGGTGAGCGTTAGAGACGAAATGAACAATTCGAACGTTTAATAACATGTGTTAGAAATGGCTTAGACCACAAAAAAGAGTTGTTTGACATAAACTGTGTGTTTTAAAGAGAGCTACAATTTTTGTATAGTACGTTTTCGTCTATGTTTTAAAATTTACCATACAAAATTCCTTCCGAATGAAGAAGACTTCACAGGCTATTCCCAGAAAATTCAACATATACATCAAATCGTTACAGCCATTTTTTAGAAAATAAAAAGTTTCGAAAAAATCTTCCATGTAAAGGGTTGTTTGGGGTGGGGGATTTTCTTGAAAATCCTTGTGTCGCATATTTGGAAGGTATTGAACCTAAATGGCGTGTCCAGACACAAAGAGAGAGACAGGGGGAGAGAGAGAGAGACGGACCTTTTTCTAAAAACACTTTTTTTAGATTCAGGGGTGTATTTCCGGTGAAATGTCGGTATCGAATTTTTTGAGTGAAAATGTACACATTACTAATTTTACAGTTTTTATATACTACAGTTACACTATACAAAGCTACAAAATATAAACAAGACATATTAAACCAAATGAAATAATAGAATAAAACAACACACATTCTTAAACACTTCACAATTTCAATATAAATTTCCTTTTAAGTTATTTTTAATAACTGTTTTATTTAATTATGTTAATTAATTTTATTACTTAAATATTTACATTATTTCCTCCCTTTTTAGTAATTAATTACTGTATTTTATTATACTACTTAGTCTTATTATTTAATTATTTAAATGTTTCCCTCTTTTTAATATAATTTTATAAAATATGTTATTACATTTTCCCCTCTCATTCATAAACAAAACAAAATAATGATTTAGAGCACAGGTATTCAGTATTAAAATTAACCGGTAATCGGTCAATAAGTTTTTAACCACCTTTGTACTCTAAATATCTAGACACCGGCGACAAACTATACGGTAGTTAAATTATATTCGAACCCACTCGCGGCCTCTTTCTACTGCGCGAAACACCCGGCAGTCGCCAGGGAAATTACGCCGGCAGAGGCGGACTAAAACCCCTACCTTACAATAGATGCTGGAAATGTCGACCGTCTGCTCTCAAACAGGCGGCATATCTCGTGTAAATGTTCTCGCTCACTCTACGAAGCTCAGCAGCAGGAATTCTTGTGACAAAAGACCTCATTATGATCAGAAAATTGGAGTGTGGTGTGCGATAAGTGCTAGAAGAGTAATAGGGCCCATATTCTTTGATGAAACAATAAATGTGGAGCGATATCAGAGGTTAATTCTGAGGCCATTTTGCAATCGCGTGACAGAAGAAGAGAAATCGTATGGTTGGCTCCAGAAAGATTCTGCAACAGCACATACGGCTGCCGAATCATTACATGCAATAAGAGAAGTGTTTAATGACAGAATAATTAGTGTTGATTTGTTGCCCCCTCGTTCTCCTGACCCAATGAGTTGTGATTTTTATTTATGGGGTTCTTTAAAAGACAATCCTTACACACTACAGGAACTTAGAGAAAACATTGTGGAAGAAATCACAAGAATTTCTGCTGCTGAGCTTCGGAAAATGAGCAAGAATATTTACACAGGATAAGCTGCCTGTTTGAGAGCAGAAGGTCAACATTTCCAGCATCTATTATAAGGTAAGGATTTTAGTCCGCCTCTGCCGGCGTAATTTCTCCGGTGACTGCCGGCCTGTCTCGCGCAGTAGAGAGAGGCCGCGAGTGGTTCGAATATAATTTAACTACCCTATATTTGTACTAGTAGCCAGTACAAGTATTTCCCCAAACTTCTTATTACTCATTACACAACGAATATACACTCTAAAGGAAAGTTTTTACGTATCACTTCACTTGGTTTCAGTATTCTTCTATTTGCTAAAATGTTTAAGTCAATTTTCACTAGCACTATCATTATATTTATTGACGTAAAGCAGATAGAAAAGCATCTTTTGTAAGAACAGTCTTCTTTGGGTTAAGAGTACAGTAGAAGACATGGTAGCAATTCCAGGCAGAGCAACACAGAGATAGAAAACACTAAAGGGTGAATGGTGCTGCATAAAGAAAGGCGTGTGTTAATTTTGGAGTTTCTGCTCGTTCTTAGGAAAACAGCAATAAAACATTGAATAAGAAGGTGATATAAGGAAACAGGAAATGTTTTCACAGTTAGTTAAGAAAGATAAGAGCGAAATAAAGGGCGTGGGCGGTCTCAGAGCATTTCATGGGAATTCCCTCAGGATCTTCCTGAATGTGGCTTTAAGATGCTCTTCTGATGTAAGGAGGGGACAGACACCTTCCTCCTGGAATTCCGGGGGGAGCAGGGCTTTCAGTGAAGAGGCCGGGCGGCAGGAGCCTGTCATTTCCGCCAGCTTACTGAAGGCGTCATTTCCGACTCGTTTTATACTTCCTTAAAGCGAACAATGTTTGGATTACAATACGATGGATTTTCTCCTCCACTCACAATCCCCCCTCTAATAGCTTAAAACTTGCACTGGCATTCGTTTTCTAAACTAATGTGAGCACACAAATTTACACCTGTACTCAAAAAGGAATAAATCCGGTGTGGTTCATTCACATGACTTTCCCTACTCACTCTTCTACAAAGTATTCTTAAAAAAGCTTATTATGTGATACATTTCTTGCTAATTCAGATAAATTTTCTATTCACATTTCACGTTCCGCTGTAGGATACAGCAAGCTAAAGCGATAGTCATATTTTTCATTTCATAGCGTGGCTTTGAAATTTCATGCTTTTTGTTTGACCACGAGAAAAAACGAAGAGAGACTTCGGAAAATCGTTCCTCCCTCTCTCTTTCCCCCTCTCTCCTGTGTGTCTCCGTCCCTTTTTACTTTCACTACCACTTGCCTATAGTAAGTGGAGGAAGTATTGCATTCCAACCTAAAATTCGGTATTGAGGTTTCACGGGAATATATGTTTGAGACTCCATAAATAAAAAAAACCAGGTAAAAAGGTCAATGTGTATGTTTGTGTTTGTGTTTGCATGTGTGTGTGTGTGTGGGTGTGTGGATGTTTGTTGTGCGGATTTGTGTGTTTGTTGTGTGTATTTGTATGTTTGTTATGTGTGTTTGTGTGCGTTTGTGTTTGTGTATGTGTGTTTGTTGTATGTATTTATGTGTTTGTATGTGTGTTTGCGGTTGTGTGTGTGTTTCTTGTGGTATTTGTGCATTTGTTGTGTTTGTTGTGTGTGTTTGTTGTCTGTATTTGTATGTGTGTATATTTTTTGTGTGTATGTGTTTGTGGGTGTGTGTATTTGTGTTTCTGAGTGTATGTTTGTATGTGTGTGTGCACGCGCGCATGCTTGTGTATGCGTGTCTGTGAACAGTATAACTCAAAAACTAATCTCGGATTATAGAGGTTAGGATATACGAGAGTGTAAGGGCGGCGGTTGGACTGGACGGCACCCTAATGCCATCTGCACAGTATGAAGCATTGGTTACAGGGATGAGACCTAGAAGGCTAACTGTCCGTCTTTATATGGGGGTGGCAGTTGGACTGGACGGCACCCTAATGCCGCCTGCACGGCACGAAAGCAGAAGATTCGGTAGCTATGCGCTAGGGTCTCTGTGACACGTGACGGAGCGGGTTTTTACAGGGATGAGAACTTGAAGGCTAACTGTCCATCACATATCGTTCTAAGAATCATCCACCAACAGATCCGTCGCGATATGACCAAGGAGTTAATGCGACGTAAAATAAAATAGAATAATGTACGAGAGGTTAGTAAAGTGCATCTTGGACATTTTTCTACCAGTATAGGTTAAGTCACTAGAATCTGGTGATAGTCTGGTTGATAGGTTGCATCCATAACCGGCAACTCCTGCGCAAATACACACGTGTTACATGTATTGGGAGGGTTAGTTATATTGTACCTGCTACGTTGGCGCTGTGTTTTTATATTCCCATGTGCCCACACTTTGCACGCCGACCATTTTGTCACCAACGTAACGCAATGATTATAGGCTTAATTATGTAAATTATCATTTTTTTATTTTCAGTTACATTAATTAGGCTAATTATAGAGCATGTAATTATTGAGTTAGGTTATTAGGCTATTATGTTATTACTAATTAGGTCTTATCTTTGCAGTTAGCTAGAAATTTGAATTGTTTTTGTAATTTTTTATGTAAGCGTTGTGTGTTTTTGTGAGGTTTTATTTTTAGAATAAAAAGATCTACGTAGAAGAACACCAAGAAATAGAATTGTTTGCTTTAGGAAAGTACGCCGAAATCATATTAAAACATAATTAAATTACGAAGCGTATTTTTAAAGTACCGATAACATTTTTAAGAAATAACAGAACATTATTTTCCAAATACTTTATTATTCCACTACATCTCCACATAGTCACCGTAGTTATTCAGACACCTGTAACAGGAAACAGTTTTTTGTATGCCTTCATCAAAGAATGATGCCGCCTGGATGAATGCCAAGACTGCACTTCTTGTTTCACAACAACATAGTCATTGAAATGTTTTCCACCAAGGAATTTCTACAGATGAAAATAGCTTGGTGCCAAATTCGGACTGTAGGGAAGGTGGTCGAATTGTTCCCAACCAAATGATGCGATCAGATCTTGATTTTGTGGCCAGGAGTTGTCATTCATTATTGTTTTCCACGTTCATCGCCTCATACAAATGGCGATGATATTTGCTGGAGTAACCTTTCTCGCATTCATAAATGGAATCATTGATCTGGCTTCACGGTCGGCGAGTCGTTCGATTGTTTTGAACATTTCTAAACCCACTAACAGGAAAACACAAAGTAACGATCCTCAAAGTTGCGCCTGGCTTTCTAATGAAAGAAGGAAGTGATCGCGCATACTGAAAATCGCGACTGCAGCGGCAAAATATTATAACGTTTCCTACTTTAAAAATACGCCTCGTATAAGTTGATTGTCAAGCTATACATTACAATACAGTAATTGTCAACGTTTAATAACATGCACGTGTTATATAAATGAAGTACATAGCACGGGTCAGTGTTTAATTTAACACTTAAGGTGCATCCAGATTCTAGGTAATCAGTGATTATGGCGGAGAAGGAAGGTGATGACCAAACCTTTGTACTGAAGGAAAGAATTTTACGTAGCATTATATATGATATGACAATGACTCATAATACTAGCAGAAGACTGAAATAAAGAGTGTTTTGTAAATAAGTTGTCTAGTGACTCAACTCAGAATGTTGACCGCCCTGACATTGGCAGCAGTCATCTTCGTTGTTCAGTAACCTGAGTGTATTCAATGGATGCGACATAAAGACAGCGAACGTATTCCCACTGAATAATCCACATCGTATCTCGGACCACTTCATTTAAAGAGAATAGCCTACGTCTCACTGTTAAGACCGATCTGGCAATTCCACTCCTCATTATGGAGTTCAGCTTCAGACTCACAACTGAAACTATCCAGAACAGGGTTCTGCGCCTGACGCACCTTGGTATATCCGCAACGAAGTTCTACACAGAGACCTCAACTCTAGCCCTTCACTCCTGTTATACTTGACTCCTACACTACTGTGCAGCATTTGAACCCACCTTCTAACACCGTGACAGGCTGAAATGCAAACGACAATTAAGATTTACTACAATATTAACAATGTTCACACTAATGTAATCAGGACATCCGCTGGGCTGCAACCTCAACACATGTCATGCACGTTCTCATAGTTACAATTACAATGATAATAAACACATGCCTCATCATAAGAGACATGTTGGAAATGTTGTCCTTCTCTATACACACATTTCTGGCACCTTCTCAGGAAATGTTCATTCACACTAGAGAGTTCAATATACTAAATAGAGTGAATTTCTGCCCTGGTGTGTTCTTTTATTTCTTATAATGTATGGGGTTTGTTGCATACGCTTTATTTTTCATGTGGTCACCAGAGTTGTGTAATTGGATTTTACGAAATGATAGAGTAATTGACCCACGCTTAATATTCTTCTCTGACGAAGTATGGTTCCATTTATGTGGCTATATTTCGTCGTAACATAACGGATATTGGAGTACAGAGAAACCCAATTTTATACACGAAGTTTCTCTTGCATGACGCGAAAATTACTCTGCAGTAAAAGCATACAGAACAAACAAGAAATGCAGACAAGTAAAGGAACGAGTTACACACACAGCTGGCCGACGTTAAAGATTAGTCTAGATTTTTCCAACAAGACTCTGCTACCGCACACCTCGCTGATGAGTCATTAAATTTGATTCAGGAAATTTAAGATATGGGCAATTAGTAGAGAATTAAGCTGTTTATTTCTATGTGGGAACTTGAAAAATAAGGTGTGTGCAGCCTCCCCTCAAAAAACAACAACATTGTAAGGTTAATAGAAAACAGGCGAGAAATTCAATGAATTTAAATTCTGAACTCTCCAGTGTGAATGAAAGGTTCCAATGTGTGGTTAGAAAAGGAGAACATTTCTAACATCTCTTATGTTAAGGTTATCATTGTAATTGTTACTATGAGAACTTGAGGGTTACGAGGATATTATAACTATTTCGGCAGGAGTCCGAGCTGTAACAGCCGGCGCGCGAGCAGTCGTGCGTGGCCACAATGTGAAGGAAAATCACTGTATTATATACAATGTACAATAAAATTTCCTGATTAATAGATTTTAAACCGTTTGTATACATTAGAGGGACTCCGTGGGAAAGGGGCACATGCAACCAGAGTGTGTTTTTTCAGGTAAAGGGAATTAAAGAAATCTAATTTTGTAAGGAAATATGAATTCTTGGTGCTATATTAACTTAAACGAGATGGCTTTTTGCAAATACTATTAAATATTAGGTAATATTGGTTTGTGAGGTAGTATTTTAACACTTAAATAATTTCAGTCTAATTATGTAATATATATAAATTCAATAACAGCCCGCCTTAAAGCAATATGTGTATAAAACAATATATATAAAAAGTGTATATTACAGTCATTACATATGTTTATATTATTGTATACATGTTCAATAATGTTATGTGAATGTATTACGTAATTTAATAATGTAGAAGCTGTGAGAAATAGGTCAAAAGTTGCTAACAATGAGGTAACAATGAGGTAACTTTGAGGCAATAATGCTACTAGGCATTCCTGGAGCAACAATAATGCAATTTTTGTGACAGTTTATAAAATAGCCAATCAAAAAACCAGAAAGAAGCTTAAGTTAAATAAAAGTATTCTATTGGAGTAGGAATAGCCAATGAGAGACTTGAGATACAGAAATTTACAAATTTAGGCGGTAGAAATCAAGTCAGTTGCTTGTAGACAGCGCTCATAACTGGACGTGTTGGTTGTAGACAGTGTTCCTAACCCGACGCGAGATGCGTCCTCGAGAAATTTAATACGTATTCGTGTGAGACGAAAATAATACTTTACTTATTAAAACCCTTAAAATAAAATCTTTAAACCTAAATAAAAAAACAAAAAATTGTGTTAAAAAGTGCAAGTAATTAACAAAACAATCTCACAGCTCTCTATATCAATGAAGTGTTATTTAAATTGTGTCAAGGATTAATAAATGTAGTGAAGTAAACAATTATAATCTGTGTAAGCCTACATTCTTCAGCCGCACCACGCCTTGCAAAGAAATCCATGTCTCTAACAATAATACTGACGCAGCCGAGGCAAACATAAATACATAATATTTAAAGAAACAGTCAAATTACAAAGTTAATATTTTTAAATTTGGGACGAGGGCTACCGAGTACCATGCGTGCGGTTGCAACTACTTCAAGTTCGGCTCCCCAACAGTTGAACTACAATACAACTATTTCAAATTGGCTTTCCATACGTAGCAGCAACAAACCATCTACTTCATTTGGTGTTGAAGCCGGAATTATAAAGGCAATAATTATCATAATATTCTGAGGATAGCGATATAAAATCAGTAATAAGGTATTTAAAATCAGTGTATGTATAAAAAGGAGAAGCCTTGTGAAAATTGTTGACTGTAAAAGCGACAGAAAGACCATACAGGCACAGTTTTGTTAATTAGGGACCAGTCTCAGGTGGAAAGGGTAAATACCATTGAAGCAAGTTTTTACTGGTAACAGCCGAGGACAGCTGCACTTAGCCTGGTGAAGGTCACTCTAGGCTTCAGGACGCCGAGTTGTGACGAGCGTTTGAGGGGAGAGTAGGGGAAGTGAGTAGCTTGCTTTTCCTTGTGCAGCGTGGGTAAAGGCAGTCTGTCCTGAGCGATCGGTGAAAGCGGGACGACATTCTCGTCGAGTTGTGAACATTGGCGGCGAACATGCAAGAGGGTAGAACGTTCAGCTGTAGTTAATAATCTTCGGTCTTGGTAAAGACACAGTAGCATCGTATGCATTTAAAAGTAATCAGCAAACCTTAAGTTTTATTTTGAATGGTGAAAATAAAAGTGTTCCAAGAAAACGTTCGTGTTTCTCTGTACACATCCACGCATACCCATTGATTAAGATCTCATGCTCGAGCAGCCGTGGCAAAGTATAAAAAAACAACTAGGAGGAGAAACGCAGCAATCGTGAGGCAAAGGTATTGCTTCATTTTTGGAGGACGTAGCGTGGCTGCGTCAGTGTAATGCCATTTTATAACAATTTAAAATAAATAATTAGAAACACTTGAAATACCTTCATATTTGTATCATTGTGTGTAGGTAAGGTTTCACGATACAATCATAGCAGATAAACTGGGTTTAAATACTTTGTAAATTCATATTACTTGCTTCTGTAACTGCTGTTATACGTATTGTTACATTTTATTCCACAACAGCATTAATATCAATATCTACTGCCACTTCTCGGAAACTTATAAACAAGCTTTGAGAGACACTTTCTGATTGGTTGTCTGACACCAAGTTGACCAATGAGAAGCATTGAAAATAATACCTAGAGAAACGCATAGCAATGGCGTGGACCTCTTTTCTACTGGGACTGTGTCAGACATGTAAATGCGTACAAAAGTATTCGTATACAGGTTTAAAATTCTAGTAGCCAAATTAATGGAGACAAAATTGTCACTTTTTATAGTCAGAGAAAACAAATAGTATTACAGTTTAGTTGTTCTGGCAGCTTTCAATTTCTTGCATACTATTAGTTTTAGAATTGTTTGCAAAATATACCATTTTCAACTTCGTTTATGTGTTTACAAAATTATTTTTCATGCACTACATAAAGCCATTTTATGTGTGATACCTCATTTTCCGGTGCAAATAAACTTTCATTTCTACGAAGAATTAAATCTCAAAGTTAGGGATTTTCAACGTTTTCCTTGAACCTCATTAATGTCTCAAATTTTACGACTCCACAAATTATTTCTCCGCCAGTTTAAATCATATGTCGATGAAAATATCAGGTAGTACACACAACAAATTCCACTTATAAGTGCATATAAAATAATTTTGTAATCAACACAGATGAAAAGGTTGAAAAATCGATGTAATTTTCTAAACATTATAAAGCCAATAAAATGAAAAACTGAAAAACGCAACAAGTAAAATGTAATTTTTTGTTACTGTGTATTAAAACGAGAATTTTATCTCCATTAATTTGCCTGCTAGAATTTTTAAAGTGAAGACGAACACACTTCTATATGCTCCCTTTCAAAGAATGTGCACATGTGATAGTGCTAGGAGTTACTCTTTACGAGGTTGATGCTCAAAGCTTTCAGAAAATCAAACAAGGATTAGTTTTAAAAATGTAAATGATTTTTTTTCATAAGTATTCCCTTTAACATCAATACATTTTTGCATTCGATGAAAGCATCCTTAAAGCAATGATGCCACTCTTTCTGAGGCACTTCAGAAATCAGGTTTTTATAAGCTTCACTGCTTCATCTGATGATGAAAATTAATTACACGCATTTTATCTTTAATTTTTGGAAACAAAAAGAAATCACAAGCTGCTAGGTCAGGACTGTATGGTGGACGGTCCATGGTGTTGACCTTTGGGGCATCCAGATACTCCGTTGTTAGTTTTGCTGTAAGCGACGATGGGTTGTCATGATGTAACATTATTTTTCCTTTTGGGCGTCACGAACTATCTAAAATTTTCGCAGTAAACAGACATTTCTGTACCAATCGGCAGTGACTGTACGTCTATGTTCTAATGCTATATCAGCAATATGCCCCGTTTTAGAAAAATAAAAATAGCAATCATCTTCTTACCAGCACTGCGAATTCATCGGACTTATGTAAGCTTAGGTTCTGTTCGAAAGACCCATTGAGCCGATTGACTTGATCTTTCTTTTCAGGATCATAACAATAAATCCAAGATTCTTCACCAAGATTCCTCGAAACCAAATTTGAAGTGCCGCCTTGGAATCGTTCCAGTTTTTTCTGCACCAATCAATGCTTTGTTGTTTTTGATCGGAAGTCAAGTTTATGTGGAATCCATCGACAACAAAGTTTTCTCACGTCTAGTTGGTGATGTAAAATGTTTTGGATTTGACTCGTACCAATGCCCAATGTCGCCCGAATAAATTCACAAGTTGTCCGTGGATCTTCATGCATTGCTCAAAGAGCGGCAATAATTTTCATAGGAACAGCAGTTCTTGTGTGTCGTACACAAATTCATCACTAAGTAAAAACCGATGTCTTTTGAATTCGCTGTACCAATTATAAATTGTTGACGGAACTTCTTCACCAAATGCATTTCTGAGCCGATCATCACATTGTTTAGGCGTTAATGACGATTAAAAATCGTAAAAAATCATAGTCCGGAAATCTTTTCTTGTCAAATTCATTTTTGGGTGAAAACAAAATCTTTAAATGATGATAATTAACACAGGATTAAGGCAAATCCAACAAACTACACGGCATCAACTTCCAAAACAGTAGCTGTCAAATAAAAACAAATTTTATTTGTTTTTAGAAACATGGTATTATAAAATGTTTCAGTATCGCCCTCGTACCATTTGCCTGAACCAGCACAGTGGAATGATTTAATTTGAAGCGTTTTGGGATACGTGTATGTATTAGACAGGTTTATAAGCATCTCGTGATGTATTTGCCTTCGAACGGTGTCCGTGTCAATCTGCCTTAGTGAGATTTTATCTGTCGTCAGCTGTCTTTTAGAGCTTTTGATCGCGAGGTCATACATCATAAAAATAATTCACTTCTATCACCTATCCATCATTGCTTAGATATAGACATCCATAATGAATATAACTAAACGTGGGAGAGAGGTTGGTCGTATAATCGATTACACGAGACAGAGAAGGAAGGAAGGCAGGCAGCTCTTCCACTAGCTTCCGCATCATTTATTACTGGTCGGTGGCGGCAGAAACTCTGACGTTGAATTATTATGAGGCGTTATGACTGTGTGTGTGTGCGATCTTGGAGACCGCCCACCAGCTCTGGATCCCTGAACAATGCCTTTAATGCGGGATGACGGCCAGCGGTAGCGATTTCACTGAAAAACACCGACACACCAAAACGCGATTCCCACCTCTGTGCTGAGGTTGCGAGATTTACTCTGGATTAGCAGTTTTATCCTGACACTTTTTACAGACGACCGTGGCGCTCGTAAAATCTTCTACAGACGAATAAATGCCTGACATCTTAATAACTAAATTAATTTATTGCGATCTCAAAGTTTCGACGTCACTTTCACCAGATATGGGCATACTTGGTCAATAACGTAACGAGCTAGTTGACACCGCGGTAACGTGTGAGACCCGAATTCCCGAGGTCCTGGGTTCGATTCCTGTAGACCGTTCTCTCTGGGCATGGGATTTTCGTAGTTTTCCCTGGATGACACATGCGAATACTGGTGTGGTGTGCTCTACAACGGAATTCCTCTCTCCCCCATTTCCTCTCATTTCATGTTTCAGGTTGACTAAGGAGCTGATGTTCGGTCGGTGTCTGTCATATAGCGCAGAGGGTTGATTGTAACTTCTTCCCAGTCCTACTAGAGGGAAGCCTGTTGAGCCTCTCCTGCGGTTTCCTCACCTCATCCGTTCCTTCTGGGGAAACATTATTGGAGGTCGAGGTGTAACATCAGGTTCGCATTCACGAGGTCCCGGGTTCGATTCCCATAGACCGCCCACTCTGACTGCGTTTTACATGGTTTTCCCTGGTCCCTACGTGGATGCTGAAGTGCTTTCTCATCTACCACGATTCCTTTCCCTCATTTCCCCTTCATTCCGTTTCTTGTCATGTTTCAAGTGTGTTTCTAACTAGTGTAGGAGCCCATTCATAACAGAACTACCAAATTTTTGTTGTACGAAATTTATTTTTGTTCCCAAACTGGAAACAAATACAGAAATTTTCCCGAAGTATACAATTTTTGCATAAACAACCAGTTTCCACAAGGTGTGCATAAATAACCAGCTTTGACCAGTTTCTACACTGTAATTTTTTACTTTCTCTACTACGTTATAGTAAGTACGGGAAGTATTGTATTCCACCCAAAAATTCGATACCGAGATTTCACTGGAAATATATGTTTTGAGACCCCCTGAATCCATAAAAAGCATTTTTGGAAAATGTCCGTGTGTGTGTGTGTGTCTGTGAACAACATAACTCAGAAACGAACAGTCGGATAAACACCAAACTTGCTATTTAGGTTCAGTATCTTCCAGAGATGCGACACGAAGGTTTTCAAGAAAATACCCCCACCCAGATTACCATTTACATGGAACATTTTTCGAAAATTTTAGTTTTCTCAAAAATGGCTAACGATTTTAAATAAAATATAATATGTTTAAGATATTTTCATTACAAATAAAATGCATATCTTACATATTATGGAAATGTTTCCTAAAGTATTTTTCATTGTGAACGACTTTTGCATAACTGATAAACCATAAGAGATAGACAACATTTTACTACACAAAAAAATGTAGATCGCTTTAAAATAAACAATATATTTCAAATACATTTTTTTGTTGAGTGAACCATTTTCGAGATATTACTCGTTATTCCCTTAAATTTTTCAATACTTATTTTCTCAAATGGGAATTCGTTATTCATTTTTTTGTCTTGGATATGCAAAGAGTATTAATCTGTGGCAAAGGGAATGGTGCTGCACCTAGCAACCAGCTATTAAGAGATATGTTTGTGCTTATATTGCCCTTTCAAATACAAAACAAGGAACACATAGTAGGCCTTAAGCGAAGGTTAAATATTTTTAGAACTGGTCGCTATGTGTAAAATGTAATTCTCTTTGCATGTCAAAAGATCGTTTATGCAAATGTTTATCCCGATTAATATGAAATAGATGGAGAATAAGAGTTTGTAAATAGTTTGTACAAGAGTAGAGAAAGTCATGTGAGTGTAACAGATCAGATGTTTTGCATAAATGATCAAATTCAAATCCTAGAAGCTTCTGAGATTCAAGCCACCATGTCAACCGCCCGTTGATCATGCGCTCCATCACCTTGCGAATGCAACTGGTGAGGGAGATAGGGCGGTAGCTGGAAGGCAGTTGGCGATCCTTCCCAGGCTTAAGAATTGGGACGAAACTGAAGAAAAACGCCGCCTTGCCAAATACGGCTATAGACCTGTAAGAGAAAGGGTTTACTGTCGGCTGAAAGATTCTTTAACATCAGGACATGAATGCCGTCCGACCCAGGAGAGGAGTACCTAGAGAAATGGAGAACGTGCTTCAGCTCCCTTATTGTGAAATGTTCATTATAACACTCCTGATTAGGAGACCGAAAATTATAGGTCACGGAATCCATATCAGGAGACCGAAAACTATTGATCTTGGAATCCAGCCGGTCTTTGAGAGTGCGAAAGACGGGGGTCAGAACTGGAAACCGCCTCAAAGGCAGCACCCAGAGTATTAGCAATGGCAGCCGGATCCACTATGGTGGCATTGAGAACCTGAAGGCCAAAGTACAATGCGACGCTTTACCGGAGAAGCGACGAAATTTGTACCAAACAACAGAAGAAGCCATTAAAAGACTCGACGAAACGAGTCCAGGACGCCTTCTTGCTATCCTGAATAATGCGACGAGCCCTGGCGCGCGATTGTTTAAAGATAACCAAATTATCAAGTGTAGGGTGTCACCGAAACACCCTAAGCGCAGCCCTACGGGCACGAACGGCGTCCCGACAGCCCTCGGTCCACCACGGAACAGGAATACGCCGAGGGTGGGAGGACTAACGGTTGTGCATTCGGCGGCAGATAGAATCGTAGAGGTGAGGTGCTGCATCATTCGGTTAACGTCAGTGAAGGGCTGGTCCTCAAAAGACACGAGGCTGGAATACAGTCTCCAGTCGGCTTTGTGGAATTGCCAGGTAGGTACTCTGGAATGCTGGGCGTGGTGAGATAGAAGAGAAACGATGCAGAGGTAATGATCGCTGGAGTAGGTGTCAGCGACGACATTCCACTGCAGACGACAAGCAAGCTGGATGGAGCAAGGTCCAAGTTAGAGAATGTACAAGAAGAATCAGAAAGAAAAGAAGGTTCAGCTGTATTGAGGATGCAGAGGCTGAACTGAGCAAAAATGTCGGAAAGAAGCTTTCCCCTCGCACAAGACCTTGGCGAACCCCACAGGGGGTTATGGGAATTAAAATCTCCCTACAGAAGAAAGGATTTTGGGAGAGCGGACAGGAAATCTCGAATGTCCACGTTAGCGAGGGGAGACGATGGAGGTGAATAGACGGAGCAAATAGAAAAGATAAAGCCGGGTAATTGGAGCCTAACAACAACAGCTTGCAAGTCGGACGTAAATGTGAGAGTCTGAAAATGAACATCGTTACGGATTAATAGCATGACACCTCCATGAGCAGGAGAACCCTCATCCGGTGCAAGATCGTAGCGAACCGGAGTATACTCTCGGAGATTAAAAGGATCGTGAGGGCGAAGCTTGGTCTACTGCAAACACACGACTTTAGGTGAATGGGAACGCAATAAAAGTTGCAGTTCCGCCGTACGCGATCGTATACCACGTACGTTCCAGATCAGGATAGCCATAAATAAAAGGGATAAACTTGCTACTTAGAAGGGCGGTTCAAAATTACTTTCTGCTTAACCTTGGAGTTCGGACTTAGGTTATGGAGTTGGTCAAACTTCATAGGCTCCTCGAAGAGAGGGCCCACGCGCTCAGTGCCAGAAACCGATTCAAGCACCGAGAATCGGTTCTGGGTGGCAATAGTGGAAAGGTGCCACTGAGTGTCCTGGGACTGCGACCTCCGAGGAGGTGTACTATTCTTACTGCGCGCACGCGGAGGGTCTTTAAGAAAATCTCCCTTACGAAGTTTCGGTTTGGATTTCTTCTCAGTGCCTTGAGACTTCAGTGCCTTAGGACCAGATTTAGATTGCTTAATAAGTGTGCCAGAGATGGACGGCCGGATGATAGAAGCGGTCATGACAGTCATGGTCCAGGTCTGAGTTTCGGCATCCTTCCGGGTACTGGCGAGACAACAACAGAGCTGAATGTACCCAATCGCAGGAGCGCAGATTGGCAAGCATGGTAAGGCCTCCGGACTTCAGCGAAGCAGAGTTTTTCCTTTACCCGGATCTCCTGAATCGCCTTCTCGTCCAAGTACCGCAGACAGTTAGCAAATGACGCAGAATGAGACCCTTTGCAATTAACGCAGATGAGGGGTGATGAACAGGTACCATCGTGTGAGGGCTGACTACATGAGGCACAGATGGAAACGGCACTCTTACAAGAGACTTGCATATGCCCAAAACGTTGGCATTGGAAACAATGCAGAAGGGTGTGGGAATATAGGGCCTCATCGCAATGCGTTCGTACCCTGCTGAAATACTCGTAGGCAGATCGACACCATCGAAAGTTAGATACAGGGTACGAGTGGGTATCAACACTCCGTCGCGTTTAGCCTGCACTCGATGAACCGCTGGGATCAGACTCGACCCTTGTAGACCTTTGCTCAGCATGTTACGTTTTCATCGGAAAGATATACGACCAGTTCATCGTCCAACATACCATCGAAGCTATGGGTGGTGACAACGCCTCGACAGGAATTCAAGGTGCGGTGGTTCTCAACACGGATGGGATAACCGTGGAGAAGCGTGGCGCGCAACAAGGTCTTACTTTGTTGATCGGATTTACTTTGAACTAACAATGAACCGTTTCGAAGTCGAGTGCAGGAATGAACCGAACCAGCAATAGAGTCAATGCCCTTCTGGCTAATAAAGGGGTTCTGCTTCTCAAAAGATTGTGCTTCCTCTGTTCGGGTAATGACCAAGTAATAACCAGATGTCGGTGGTGTTATTTCTGTTACAAATACTTTGCGGCGCTTGTTTGAAGTTTGTTTTTTTCGAGTGGAGGAGAAAATGATTTAATCACTGACCTCAACCTCAATGGGAGTCGGGACTGAAAGTGTGGGACTCGGCAATAGTCGGCATACCCACTAAAAACTCCTCCACCGGAAGGAAAAGTGGAATAATACGTGGGTTGTGCGGTCCCGCATAGCTCCCGCGTTAGTATGCGAAGGATGATAGCTGCCGCCCTATGGGTGGGAGCGGGTAAAGGTATTTACTAGGTTGCAGCCATGAAACCTGACTGCAACACTAGTGGCGAGGATTTAGGAAGGAATGGAAATGGTAATTGTAGAACTTACTTATGTTGAAACTGAAGTGCTCGGCTGTGGGATTCATCGGTGTAAGCTATGGTACTCGGAGTCCTTCGGCGGTTGCTTGGGGCCTCCGGTTTGACTGGTTGCTGGAAGTGGGCTCGAAGGTGATGCTGCTGTGCTTCCAGAGATCGTAGTGCCATGTCTATGGTGTCGAGGTGTTGAGCTATGGTGTCTGAAGCTGTAGATGAGTTCTGGATGAAGTTGCCGATGGTGCTGAATCTGGATGTGAAGGTCTCGAACTGCCCAGCTAGAAAAACTTGCTGAGCGGCTGAGGTGTCTTGAAGGTCTCTGATGAGTTACTCCAGGTCTGTCAGCTTCATCATCATGTTCAGGAACTCCGCGCGGAGATCCTGAACGGCGTCGCGTAGGCCCTGCACTTTCTCGATGATCGGCGCTGGTGAAGGTGCTGGTGTCGAGCTGGCGATAATGCTGGTGTTGGAGACTGTGGAGGTGTTATTGGCTGCGATGTAGGTGATGGCTGCTTCGGCGTTGCCTACCTGCGAGGATGCAGGGGGCAGAGCGCTTGGTCGGTGAATGAGACGACCCTCCACAAGTTGCACAGTAGCGGCGACGGCGGCGTAGATCGTGCTGTTTGCACGTAGTCCTGGTGCTGGAAGCGCCACAGTAGTGGCACCTGGGCTTCGCCGTGCAGGAACTCTCGTTGTGCCCGTAGGCACAGCAGCGTCGGCAGGATACCTGGCGATCCACTCGGCTGGCCTGGATGCGTAAGCAACGCCCTAATAAAGGGCAGGCCCGCGCTCAATGCCGCTTCGTGGTCACCAGTGTCTGCAAACTTGATCCTGACGAGCGATGTGGGCCCTTGTGCTCCGTAGATCCAAGCGACCTTCAAGGCAGAAGGCCACTGCTGGTGTGCAGCGCTGGTGAGGAACCTGACTGGCAGGTCCCGCGGGACTCCTCGAATAACAGGCGCTGTACCTCCCATGAAGTACAGGCTGGGAACTTACCAGGATCGACGGCGTTGGCACCGGTGATGGTGGCGGTAACTGCGGAGGCAGTCACGGCGAAGCTGCGCTGGCTGGTGGCGAATCGGCGGACCTGGCATGAGTTACCCTGGGCTGCGGCGAGTTCTCCTCGGCGGATGCCAGAGGAGACGAAGACCTTCCTGCCTTAGCAGGAGCGGCGATTGAGCAAACCTTCTTCTTCGCCATCTCGGAGCTGAAGTATTGGAGAAAGAGGGCTCCACAGCGAAAGAAATCCTCCACTATTGCAACCGTCTCCGACCACGGGCCCTGACTTCCCGGGCGTTACCCCGGCTTGGGTGAGGGGCCTATCCATACCAGTCTCATCCCAGGGTCACACCTCCCAGAACATTGATAGAGGGACTCAATGGCCGTGGGGAGTCAGCAGATCATGCAATGTCCCTCCGCGGGACTGCAGTTGAACAGCGGATACGAACACAGGCCCTACATGATGACCCTGGTGGGGATGACGCCATTAGCCACACCCCCAGCTGCGCACCCAGTGCACGGGTATCCGTCAGGCTGTGTCCACGGAGGATTAAAATAAACAAAATGGTAAAAGGAACCAAAAAAGGTGCAATGTATGGGCGTTTCGTACCCACGGTACGCCGGCGAGAAAGGAAAAGAGATGTATGAATGTACGTGTGCGAAATGCTCGGAAAGAGAAACCAGAGAAGAAAGGAACGATGGCATGGAATGAAATGCAAAGAACGCACGAGCATACCTTGTGTCCCCCGCTCACGAGGACGAACCCACCTCGACCGGACGAGGGTGTAGGGATGACGATAGCGATGAGTGGCTCGGGACCCCGGGTGCGCCAAACCGTACTCACATAAAGTGAGCCCCTGGGGGTCTCACAACGAAAATTTGGAAGTTATGTTCTGAGTGGGCTCCTATACTACTCTTCTAGGTTTAGTGGCGTGGGACGATGCCAAACAGATGGCGAGGATGCTTGCTCTAAGAAAATTGTATTCCCCGTGGACTCTAGAGTGCCGTTTGTTTCGCCCTCTCTTGGAAGCTTAAGTACTGGGTCGGGTCTTCGAGCCAAGAAATATTAGACTTCCGCGCGTTTCTGTGGCCTCTGGACTGCTGTGGTTTCCTCACTTCGGCCCTTCCTCCTGAGGGTAGTTTGCGAGGTTTCCCTTCCGTTGTATACCCTATAGTCAATAATGTCCTGTGCAGAAATTTCATCATTCATTATACAGAGTGCTCAAAGTACTGTATCATAGCGAAAACAGTTGGCTTACTAGACGTTGCGCGGTTAGCTTTTTAAACTCGAAGGAGGAATTAGTTAACATAATTTAACTCCCTCCGTTTTTATAAAATTATTGCACACTCATCCGTAACATTTTTATGGTGAACTCTCCGCTTATATTTGTAATTTCGTACAGCCGCGGCTATTCGTAATTAGGTGTTTCATAGCCCATGTCCGTCAGAAAGGAGAGGGCTTTTCTATGGTGAAACAGTTATCAAAACCGTTTGAGTGATATTTGAGATTATCCTACATACACGTACATCATTCATACACACACAGACACGCATGCATGCATACATACATACATACATACATACATACATACATACATACATACATACATACATACATACATACAAACACATACATGCATGCCTACATACATACATACATACATACATACATACATACACACATACATATAAATGCATACATACAAACATACATATACAAACATGCATGCATACATTCACGCATATACATACATACACGCGGATATAGTGGTCCTCCATGGTTCTGGGGGTATCAAGCTAACCTCTAGTTCCCAAGATAGCGGGTTCAAACCCGGCGTAGGACAATGGATTTATTTTCGGGAATAAAACTCCTTAGCATGGCTTCCTTCGGAAGGGAAGTAAAGCCGGTGGTTCCGTGTCGTAGATTTACGGCACGTAAAAGAACCTCAATCCTGATAAAGAGGCCTCTGAGCAAAATTACCGGTCTTTCACGTCCAATATAGAATGGGACGCTTAAGACCACAGCAGTTAAAGAGCGTCCATAAATAAAACTCAATTTTTATACATACATACACATATACACATGAAACAAACACATACACCGATACATATAAATTCTCTCTCTTTATAATACCACTGCAGCTGATGACACCGGATAACAATGTGCTTGACATGATCTCCTCTCAGTCAACACATTTGTATACAAAATGTTATGTTAGACACTATGTTGTGGATCAGTGAATCGCGGTGTGGGATGGACCAGTTTTCTTCAAATGGGGAATCATAGCTGGATGGACATGTTGGGAAAACCAATCACCTTTTCAAAACATTGCTTACGTCTACTATATTCCTCTATTATCATTGTACCTACAAGGAAATATTTAATAAAACAATTTCTACAAACCCTTATCCCGGATAACATGAAGTAGATGACAGAATAAACTAAGAATGTTTTGATGAAGAACGGGTAGAGAAACATATGAATGCAACAGCTCAGATTTTTGGGCTGTTTTTATGTACGAAATTCAGTAATTATCGGTATGAAGCGTACAATGAATGAATTCTTCAATGACAGAAAATGTGAAACACAGCAGATCATTTGAGAGATGCTACAAACACTACAATTGTGAGAAAGAGTTAACAAGTTGCTCTAAGCCTGGTAGTTTCTTATGAAACCCACTATGCTTTTTGATAATTTGAAAGCGCTATTCTGTTGTTCTTGCCTTTAAGAGCCTTTGTTTTACAATTCCCTTTACCACAGTACAAAAGCAAGTCTCTACTTACGTTAGTGAAATGAGAAATAAAACCTGCTCTTTTTTTTCAAACCTAAGGCAAACTCTCATCTCAAAGACTAACTTTCACTCATCCTTTTTATTTCATTTTAAGCAGAGAACTGAAGCGCAGTCTGATATTATATAAAGATATACAAAAATATCATTTTACAACCTAAACATCATAAAATCTCCCTCACATTCCTTTTAAAGCAACATTTTCTGTTCTGGTTATTTAAACTTACTTTCTGTACCACGTAGAGTAGGTAGAGAAGGTATAGCATTCCGCCCAAAATTTCGATATCAAGATTCCACTGGAAATACTAGTTTTAAGGCTACCTGAATCCATAAATAAACATTTTTAGAACAGCATAGCTCAAAAACAAAACGTCGGATAAATATCACACTTGTATTTTCCAAAGATGTGACGAGAAGATTTTAATGACCCTTAAAACTATTCTTCAGGTAGATGGAAACATTTTCGAAATATTTAATTTCTCAAAAAATGGCCAATCTAATGATTAAACTATCACATTTTTAAGATATCCGCATGGCAAATAAGATTTATACATTGATTTTCTGATATTAGTCCTGAAGTCCTCTTTATTCTAAATCACATTTATATAAGTGGTAAACCGTAAGACATAGACAAAATCTTACTACACAAAAAACGTAGATCTCCTTAAAGCATGTATTTATTTTTGTGGCATTAACCATTTCGAAGATATCCTTTGTTAATTGAGTTGAATGTTCAAGTAATACGTTCCACTTTCTGTACCACTCATATAGTAGGCATGGTATGGCATTCCACCCAAAAATTTGATGCTAAGATTTCAACGGAAATACATGTTTTGAGGTCACCTGAATCCCAAAAAATGTATGTGATACATTCACATGCCTTTTGTTTACCCTTATCGTTTATTAGTGGGTATACAAACTATTCTTACTACAGCTAATTTTTCTATCTACATTTTAATCCAAATAAAGCTATACAGAAATAGCTACATTACACATTTCGTTATAGATACAAAGAGAACAGCGATAGTCAAATGTTTAAGTACAGGACGCTATATGCTGACCTTAAAATTCCACGCTGTTTTCATGCAATCCGAGAAACAACTGAATGTTGAAAGGACTTTATGACCAAGTAATGAAAAATTCGAAGCATTAATAGCGGATATCTCCGAAATGGCTGGCACAAAAAAGGTTACTTGAATAAATTGTTTATTTTTTACATTTCTGTGTAACGTTTATTAGTTATACAAGATTATACAAAGTTCCTTCTGAATGAAGATGACTTCACAGGCTATTCCCAGAAAGTTCAAGATATACAGTTTATTTGTCATTTAAATACTATTAATATATATGGTATCTTAACAAAAATCGTTAAAGGTTTTTTATAAAATAAAAACTTTATTAAAAACGTTAATGTAAAGGGTGGTATGGAATTGGGGTTTCCTTAAAAATTTTCGCGTCGCATGCTTCGAAGATGCTGAAAAAATTGGGTATTTAACCGACTTTTCGTTTTTGAGTTATAACGTTGACACACACACACACACAAGCGTGGATCTTTTTCTAAATATGCTTTATTAAATTCACGGGAGCTCAAAACGTGTATTTCCGAAAAAACTTTGGATCGAATTTTTGGTACTTTAGTAGTAGGAAAAGTAAAAAACAATATTTTATGATTCAACACTTTAATGCTGCATTAATAAATTGTATAAATGAATTCGTAATTATCCTAAGAGTTTGGGAGTAAATAAATGTTAAATATGGGAGTTTAATTTTTATTTTCTCTACCATACATAGTAGGTAGAGAAGGTATTCTAAGCCATCCAAAAATTTCGATACCGAGATTTCAACGGTAATACATATTTTGACGCTCCCTCAATACAAAAGAAAAGAAGTTTTAGAAAAGGTGCATATGTATGCGTATTAGTAAACAGCTTAACTTAAAAATTAAAACTTGGCTAAATACGAAGCTTTGTATTTAGGTTCAGTATCTCCCAAAAATGCGACACAAAGTTTCCAAGAAAAACATCCCATCCCAAACTACCCCTTACATGGAACACCTTTCGAATATTTTGATGTTTTAAAAAATGGCTCTAATGACTAACAAAGTCATTATTATTAAACAATAATATACCATTAATTTAAGATATTTGCATGATAAATAAAATCTATATCTGGAATTTTATGGGAATAGCGTTTGAAGTCTTCATTCGGAAGGAATTTTGTATAATGTTATACAACTGGTAAACTTAAACGATAGACGAAGACATGATACACTAAAAATGTAAATCTCTTTAACACACACAATTTATTTGAAATAACTTTTTTTGTGGCATCAACCATTTCCGAGTTATCCACTACTAATGGTTCGATTTGTTCAATACTTTTGTCATTCTTTTAAAGTCCTTTCAACAATCAAGTTTGTTCTCGCGATGTCATGGAAACAGTATGGAGTTTTAAGGCCAGCATATAGCGTTCAGTTGTTAAACATTTGACTATCGCTGTTCTCTTTGTATGTATAACGAAATGTGTAGTGTAGCTGTTTCTGTAAACGTTTATCTCGATTAAAAGTGAATTCTGCCACGCTAGAAATGAATTGCAGTACCAACCGTGTGAGCGGCGCAACAAACTGATACCGAGCATCTCAAAGTTGGCATCATCTGAATCTACAAGATCTTCGAGAGCTTCGATAGCATCCACCAGATGCCAGCTATGACACTCACACCTCATGTTTTTGAAGAGTTGTATCTAATGACGATCTATTTGACCACACTCCTATTTGAAATTATAAATTAATATGTTAGTGACCCCACTTCTGGTTCATGAAATCAGCCTCATGTGAAAGTGCACATGTACTTTAAATATAAATATTTTTGTTTGACATTTTTCTATAATAAATTACTGTCACGAGTAGTTTGGGTCACACTGTGTATGAATTTCAATCTACGTATATCACTTCTGAGAAAATGAAAAATGGCAAACTATTGTCCATCGGAAAACTTGTTTTGTCTGAAAGAATTTTCTGAATATTTCTTTTGTTGGAATTTCCTTTTTATACTCCCCTCTCTTTCTGCATCACATAAAGCCGCGTTTAATTGCTACGCACTATACAGTATTGCGTGTGAAATATAATATTATACACATCTTCTGCAAGTATAGAACGTTGCTATCTGGCAGGGCCGAGAAGAACTTTCCAACAAGCAAGCATCCACGCTATCTGACCGACACCGACCTACACTGTACAGCCCCTAAGCTTACCTGAAACATGAAAGGGGGAAGCATAATATTAGGAAATGATGGAAAGGAAATTCGCAGTAGAAGATAAAAACACCCCAGCATTCGACTTGACAACTAGATGGAGCGGGAATACCAGTGCAAGAATGTAACTATTATTATATGAGTATAAAAAATGTTATATGGTAAATGTAAAGGAAGCTGTGCAACGTAATTCTGGAGCCTGAAGCCACGCGGTACCAGACGAAGATGTCTCCAGGCTTGTCTAAAGCACAGGGAATCGACTAAATATGACCAGCAGAGACTTTAAGTGGGAGAGAAAGACAGACATTCAAGAGATAAATAAATAAAAATCTGTAATGCTTAACCCTGGTGCCTACTTCCTTAAACCAGGGCCTATATTCTAGATCTTTATAATTTATTCACTTTTTTTAAATAATTTTACAACACAATATTTTACTCACACACATTGTATATAAAACTCACTCTAAATTAAGTAGTAAAGTAAATAAATACAAAAATATGTAAATGTATAAAATATAATTAACTAAAATTAATTTAACAAAAATATGCATAAAAATACAATATTAATAAAAAATAGAGAGAGAGAGAGAGAGAGAGAGAGAGACCGGACTGAACGGAAAGTCCGAACCCATCATGGAACAGTAGGATGAAGATACGAGAGCACATGTTGTCATACGACGCTAATGTGATCAACCAATCACAGTATTACTTTAAGATACGGCGGGAAAAATACGATCTTTATAAATAAAGCGGAGCTTCGGCAATCAGACAAATACATAGAATTTTCTGGGGGAAGGGGGGCCGAGCGTATGAAGAACCTGTTAGCAATTTACAAAAACAACATAGGGAGGTACAGCTTGATAGCCCCCCCCATAACCGCGTCAAATAGTTATGAGGTGGAATTCACGGCTAGCTGCAAACGAGTGTGAAAAATAGCAGTTAAAAGTGAACTTCAACTTTTCAATTTCGTCACCTGTAACACTCCTGAGATAAGAGTTAAAAGTATAGGCCAAAGAGGTAGGGCCCTAGAATCGAACCCAGGACCTCCGAATGCGAGTCTCCCGCGAAACCATCTCGGTCAGTTAGACACGCGCCTTAATGTGTATATTAACACTTATGATCTGGTCAGATTCACATCAACAAACTGTGATGTTCTTGCATAAACATGTGCTCCGGGTGAATCAACAGCACAGAATATGTGAAATGTCAGGTGAGATCACTAGTGTGAGCATAACGGTCTACTTCCCTAGTGAATGTGCTGTATTATTCTTGTCTGAATGTTACAAACACAAACACTGATTCATGGTGTAAATATTTTGCTATGACAAGCGATTTGGATCCCACGGTCATGGATTGCATAGATTACCTTCCTTAATAAGTGGACAACAACTGTAGCTCAGATCATTTAAGGGAGTACCGAACTACTTAGGTAGAAAATAAAATTGTTTCATTTTCACTTTCTCTGACGCCTACCTATTGTAGATAAGAGAAAGTGTTGTATTTCATCCAAAAATTCGATATAAGGGTTTCAATGTATATGCATGTTTTGAAGCCTCTGAAGTGTCTATGAAGACGAATAATACATGTACCGAGCGAGGCGGCGCCATCGTAACGGGTGTGACTCGTATTCGGGAGGTCCCGGGTTCGATTCCCGGAGACCGTCCACTCTGAACCATGGGTTTTCCCGGGTCGCCAAGTGAATACTGGAGTGGTTTTTCCCAGCCCCCGAATTTCTTGTCCTTCATTTCCTTCCATTCCATTCATCTTTCACCCCGTTAGGTCTGTTTCAAGGTTGGAAGTATCGGCGATGGTGTTTCGGCGCGGCGTAACAGGGGAAACGATGTTCTCTATGGAACATTCTCCGTCCATCAGCTTTCAGCTAGTTGTCCGTCCCCGGTCTGCCTGTCCGACTGTAGGGGCGTCGTAATCTGGAAACTGTAGGGACCCTGTCATTGCTGTGCTGTAAGTCCTGGTTCCGTCCGCCCGGTGTCTGGTCTCACCTCCTCCTCCCTCCCGAGGAAGCCCCCATATGGGGCATAAGTACAATATCCTCATTGCCGAGTATCCTCTCATCATCAGAAACAAATAATAAAAAGAATATTTTCTAGAGCCTCCCATCATACCGCATCTTTCCTTTAAATGGAAAATATTTCGATATTTTTGATTTTCTCAAAAATTCCCTAAACAATTTTGATTAAAACATCACATTAGACATTGGACTGATCATACATCCTGGATATGCTATGATCCAGAGTGTGTTTGTTGCTTGACAGACTACTGACCCAAGACATTGGACTGATCATACATCCTGGATATGCTATGATCCAGAGTGTGTTTGTTGCTTGACAGACTACTGACCCAAGACATTGGACTGATCATACATCCTGGATATGCTATGATCCAGAGTTTGTTTGCTCCTTGACGGTCATTGGACTGATCATACATCCTGGATATGCTATGATCCAGAGTTTCTTTGCTCCTTGACAGACATTGGACTGATCATACATCCTGGATATGCTATGATCCAGAGTGTGTTTGTTGCTTGACAGACTACTGACCCAAGACATTGGACTGATCATACATCCTGGATATGCTATGATCCAGAGTTTGCTTGATCCTTGACAGACATTGGACTGATCATACATCCTGGATATGCTATGATCCAGAGTGTGTTTGTTGCTTGACAGACTACTGACCCAAGACATTGGACTGATCATACATCCTGGATATGCTATGATCCAGAGTGTGTTTGTTGCTTGACAGACTACTGACCCAAGACATTGGACTGATTATACATCCTGGATATGCTATGATCCAGAGTTTGTTTGCTCCTTGACAGACATTGGACTGATCATACATCCTGGATATGCTATGATCCAGAGTTTGCTTGCTCCTTGACAGACATTGGACTGATCATACATCCTGGATATGCTATGATCCAGATTTTGTTTGCTCTTTGACAGACATTGGACTGATCATACATCCTGGATATGCTATGATCCAGAGTTTGCTTGCTCCTCGACAGACTACTGACCCAAATCATGGCTTATAAGTCCTTCGGTGTGTAAGTGTTACGAGAACCGTAGAAGAGGAATGTTGAGCTAGGGCATAAGCCTTCTCCACGACAATGCTCGCCCCCACACCGCCCGTCAAACCATGAATCTTCTGCAACAGTTTGGATGGGAAACCATCACCCATCCACCCTATTGTCCGGACTCAGCACCCAGTGACTACCACTTGTTTCCCAAGTTGAAAGAACACTTGGGTAGAAGGCGCTTCGGTGACGACGATGAAGTGAAAAATGAGGTCTATTACTTTTTCAAGAGCATGGCGGCTAGCTGGTATGACATGGGCATACAAAAACTACCATAGCGTCTACAAAAATGCATCGACCGAAATGGCGATTATGTGGAAAAATAGACAAATGTTAAAGCTTCAAAACTATGTACCATTTGTTGTCAATAAAAGTTTCTTTGTATTTTAAAAAATTTGGAGACCTTACTTTTGGGATTACCCTCGTACAAAGAGGAGGGTAATCAGTTAAAGAAGAAGCATCAAATATCTTAAACTTATGTTATTTTAATCAAAATCGTAGGAGCCATTTTTAAAAAAATAAGAAATAATGAAATCTTCTCATGTAGAGTGCAGTTTGAAGTGAGGAAATCTTCTTAAATATCTTCATGTCTTATCTTTGGAAGATGTAGGATGCTGAACTTAAATATCAAGTTAGGTGTTTAAACAATTTAAAATTATTAAAATTTTCTAAAAATTCTTTTTTGCATTCAGGTGGATTCAAAACATGTATTTCTGATGAAATCTCGGTATGGAATGAAGTACTTTCTTCACCTTTTAGGTACGCGGTAGAAGAATCAAAAAGAGGAATTATTCGGAATTAAATATAAATAAAATCCTTATTTCCATCTCAAGTTATGTGAAATTTTATAATAATTTAGGAGATAAATTGTATATTTATTTCTCACTTAATTATAAACAGTTTTCGACTTCACTAGCGGAAGAATTTTCCCACAATCATGGATAGACGCTGGAGGTCACTATTTACGGTGACAAGGCAATACGACCTGCCCCTTTAAAAATGGTAACTTCATACGCTAGCCATTAGAAGAAGGGTCTGCCATAATAGAATAATGATTGCAGGGGAAATCAGCGCCTTCCCTTTGCCCGCAACCAAACCCATATTTGTTACCGGAGGCTTGAGGAGGGCAGGAATAATCGTGTTCTTCTCGAACATGACAGGACATAACTCATGTTTTTAGCTTCCACACCATATAATCTTCAGGATTCACTCTTAGGGTCAAGTGTTACACGCGACTGAGGGGGGGGGGTTTCAGTCCACGGTAGCCAGCTGACTTCTGGGCCCATCATCTTCCCAGGTATAGTAACCCTACACACTTGTGAATCTCTCTGATTTCCATTCGCTTTTATGCGCTGGCAAAACCCGAAGTTGCACGCGTAGCTTTTTAAGGTGATAAATCTGGAAAAATTAAACAAAAATTGTCAAGTATTTAAAAATTGACTTTTCTTTTCTCTACCATGTACGAAAAATTTGATACAGAGATTTAATTGGAAACGCATGTTTTGAGGCTCCATAAATAAAAAGCATTTTTAGAAAAATCCGTGAGTGTGTGAACAGCATAACTCAGAATCGAAAACTCTGATAAATACCAATTTGCGAAACGAAAGTTTTGAAGAACATTCCCCCACCTCAACTGCATTTTTCGAAATGTTTTATGTTCTCAAAATAGCTCTAACGATTTTGTTTAAAATGTCATATGTTAAGCATACTTAAAGGACAAATAAAATCTATCTTGAATTTCCTGTGAATAGCCTGTGAAGGTCTGTTCCTTAAGAACGAATTTTGTAGAATCATGTACAATTGGAAAACGCTAACATATATAAGAAAACGCGTCACACAACAATCTTTTGATTTCTTTAAAACATAGAATTTATGTCAAAATAACCTTTTTTGCCATAAGCCATTTCTGATATTTCCGTTATTATGAAATCCTCTCAATATTCAGTTGTTTCTCGCGATGTCATGGAAACAGTGTGGAATTTTAAGGCCAGCATATAGCGTCCAGTTGTTAAACATTTGACTGCCGCTGTTCCCTTTGTATCGATAACGAAATGTGTAATGTAGCTATTTCTGTAAATGTTTATTTGGATTAAAATGAAGTAGATAGAAAAAAAATCTGATGCGTTACACTCACATGACTTTCTCTTCTCTTGTACAAACTATTTTTACAAACGCTTATTCTCCATCTACTTCATGTTAATCGAGATAAACATTTGCAGACTCTATCTTATTGCTAATTTTCTTGTAGATGTAAGGGGAATATATATTTACAAGGGCAATATAGAAATACAGTAGCCTTTAAGCACATACATATCTCTTAATAGCTGGTTGCTAGGTGCAGCACCATTCCCTTTCCCACAGATTAATACTCTTTGCATATCAAAGACAAAAAATCTGGTGTTACACTCACATGACTTTCTCTACTCTTGTACAATCAAATTTTACAAACGCCTATTCTCCATATGCTTCATGTTAATCGAGATATCGAGATGTCAATCTTATTGGTAATTTTCATGTAGATGCAAGGGGAATATGGTAGCTTTTAAGCGATAGTCAAATATTTTAACGCTGGTTGCTATGTGGCGCATTCCATTCTCTTTGCATGTCCAGGACATAAAAAAATGAATAACAAATTTGAGAAAAGGTATAAGTATTGGAAAATTTAAGGAAATAACAAGCAATATCTCGAAAACGGTTGACTCAACAAAAGAAATGTATATGACATAAGTTGTGTATTTTAACACGATCTATATTTTTTGTGTAGTAAAATTTTGTCTATCTCTTATGGTTTACCAGTTATGCAAAAGTCGTTCACAATGAAGAATGCTTTTGGAGACATTCCCAGAAAATTCGAGATATACATTTCATTTCTCATGACATTATCTTAAACATATGATATTTTAATCAAAATCGTTAGAGCCATTTTTGAGAAAATTAAAATTTTCGAAAAATGTTCCATGTAAAGGGTAATCTGGGGTGGGGGGATTTTCTTGAAAACCTTCGTGTCGCATCTCTGGAAGATACTGAACCTAAATACCAAGTTTGGTGCTTATCCAACTGTTCGTTTTTGAGTTATGCTGTTCACACACACACACACACACACACACACAGACACACACACGGACAGGTTTCCAAAAATGCTTTTTTTGGATTCAGGACGTCTCAAAACATGTATTTCCGGTGAAATCTCGGTATCAATTTTTGGGTGGAATGCAATACTACCCCTACTTACTATACGTAGTAGAGAAAGTAAAAATGAATAACGAATTCCCTTTTAAGAAAATAAGTATTGAAAAATTTAAGAGAATAACAAGCAATATCTCGAAAATGGTTCACTCAACAAAACAAATGTATATGACATAAGTTGTGTATTTTAACGCGATCTACATTTTTTGTGTAGTAAAATTTTCTCTATCTCTTATGGTTTACCGGTTATGCAAAAGTCGTTCACAATGAAGAACACTTTTGGAGACATTCCAAGAAAATTCAAGATATACGTTTTATTTTTCATGAAAATATCTTAAACATATGATATTTTAATCAAAATCGTTAGAGCCGTTTTTCAGAAAATTAAAATTTTCGAAAAATCTTCCATGTAAAGGGTATCCTGGGGTGAGGGAATTTTCTTGAAAACCTTCGTGTCGCATCCCTGGAAGATACTGAACCTAAATACCAAGTTTGGTGTTTATCCGACTGTTTGTTTCTGAGTTATGCTGTTCACAGACAGACACACAGACAGATAGACACACAGACACACACACGGACATGTTTCCAAAAATACTTTTTTTGGATTCAGGGGATCTCAAAACATGTATTTCCGGTGAAATCTCGGTATCGAGTTTTTGAGTGGAATACAATACTTCCCCTACTTACTATACGTAGTAGAGAAAGTAATAAGTTTTAGCAAGAATATTTTGCATTCTCACTAGTTAATAAATGCTAGAGAGTAGAGAAAGTCATGTGAGTGTAACACACAAGCCTTTTTTTTCATGTTAAAATGATATGATTGTGAACTTTAATAAAACATATCGTTGTTTCCATTTGGCACATGCGTATTAACAGGCTCGTCCAATTTTACACCTTGTTTTCTAGCAAATGGTTTTTCTTCCACATTCAAAAGAAGTCTACACACGATGTGCTTGTTTACAAATTTTTTCAAAACTTTTGTTTCACTTCTCAAAATTGCATTATAGAAACTGACCATATACTTCTTACTTTCTTTACTACGTAAAGTATTGCATTTCACCCAAAAATTCGATACCAAGATTTCACCAGAAATAAACGTTTTGAGGCCCCCTGAATCCAAAATAAGTATTTTTAGAAAAAAGTGTGTGTGTGTCTGTATGCCTATGAAGAGCATAACTCAAAATCGAACATTCGGATAAATACCAAAATTGATATTTACGTTCAGCATCTTTCAAAGGATGAGACACGAAGATTTTCAAGAAAATCCCCCACCCCAGACATGGAACATTTTTAGAAACTGTTTTTTTTTTCTCAAAAATACCTCTTAACGATTTTGATTAAAGTGTCATATGTTTAAGATAGTTTCATATGCAAATGAAGTGTATATCTTGAATTTTCTGGGAATATCCCCAAAAGTCGTCTTCATTCCAAATGTATTTTTCATTAACTGGTAAACCGTAAGAGATAGAAAAAAATTTACTACACAAAAAGAGTATATCTCGTTAAAATGCACAATTTATGTCATATACATTTTTTTTTAATTTGTCAAGTGAAGCATTTGCGAGATATTCTTGGTTATTTGTTTGAATTTTCCAATACTTATACTTTTTCTCAAATGGGAATTCGTTATTTGTTTTTTTATTCCTGGACATACGAGAATGGAATGCTCCACATAGTAACCAGCTGTTAAAACATTTGACTATCGCTTAAAGTCTACCATATTCACCTTGCACCTACAAGAAAATTAGCAATAAGATAGTTTCTTCAAATGTTTATCTCGATTAACGTGAAGTAGATGGAGAATTAAGCGTTTGTAAAAATAGTTTGTACAAGAGTAGAGAATGTCATGTGAGTGCAACACATCAGACTTTTTAAAATAATGCTCTAATTTTAAAAATAAATTACCAACTTTTGAAAATTCAGAGTTTTGTAGAGTACATTAATAATTTCTCTAGAAATATTGCAGGTTAATACAAGCATAATAGGATATATCTTTTTTTAACTGATTTACCGTAAAACCTGAATTTGTTATGTGAACATTTTTAAAATACATCATTTGAGCATTTTATTAGTACAATGAATTTACAATTAAAAATGAATGTTTAAATAATCATACAGAGCAGCGTTTTAAAACGTAACAAAAATATGACCTATTGTGTGTAATTACTGGCATAGATTTTGAAAAGATATTTTACATGTTCTGTATTTTCAAAATTTCACAGATACGGTACCTCAAACTTGAATGACGATTTAATTTATTACATTTACCTCCCCTCGTTCTTTATGAAATGATTGTGCAATGGTCTAGAGGATTTTTATAGTGAATCCTCACCTTTTCTCCTTATAATTGTAATTTCGTACAGTTCGGGCTATTCCTAATAAAGTATGAAGAATCCTCTAATATATTCACACAAAAGGATGTGAAATATCGGGGAACGTCTGATTTCCTTAACCTCCCCCTGACACCCTTCCAAGTTCTGGAAATAATACATAGCCTGTCAGTAGTCTTTGGTGGTGGAAAACCTATTGGTTAGAATGGTTAAGTAATTTTTTAAAACAGATTTTTATAGAAAGAATAAGTAAGTTTATAAAATAAATAAACATAAAATAAAAATATTAAAACATCTTTTTAATTTCTTTTATTACAACAAATATTCTTCATATTGTTGTATTGTATTTCATTCAGATCTACCGTTCTGACTGGAATAAACGCTAATTTAGAATCATACAATATAAACTTATATAAAATATGCATTACAATGTACAAAAACTTATACAAAACAAAACTACAAAAATGGCATCGTTCTCGCACTGCAATTATCTCACCAAATCCCCCTGTTGGTTATAATGTTTCTTATGTGATTCAATTCAGGTTTCAAACTCATGCTTGTTCAATCAAATCGAACCCATGGCACACCGGCCCAGAATCGGACCAAGGCCTACCGCCCCGACCGCTGCATCCCCCACCTCTACCCACTACAATTGTTATTGACGAGGGACAGTACTGGTCAGCGTCCTGGATCCCTCCGGGCGGTTAAGGCGATCTTCTCAACCAGGGCACCTGTGTTTCCATCACGTAGCTCCTCAATTGGCCCCTCAAGGACCTAACGAAGAACTCGTGCTTGTTGTTAGATAATTATTAGCGAATTTTCAATTAATTACAAGAAAAAAACTATCAGCACTCGTCATATTAGTGAACACAATCACAGCAGGTAAAAAAAATGTTTGGATGCATTTAATAACCTAAAAGCTACATTCACGTAATACAGAAAGCTTTAACATATACAACGAAATCTAGCTGAGGCTGGTGAATATGTGAACTCCGCACTCCAAAGGCACCACTTATCTCTTATATTGTAAATGTTCTCTCTTTAAGTTATTATTTAGCATACGATACTAACTTGATTACAACATAAATACAAAGGATATAAAACAAGAACTTCTTACATGAGGGTTATTAGAAGGTTTTGGCATCCAGAAACTTCAGTACACACATCTATAAAATTAAAGTAAATGTTATTTAGAGGTTTTGACAGTGTTTTATTACACACACACACACACACACACACATCTGCATTATCTGATAAATGACAAACAAATAAATATAAAATACATTCTTACCAGTATAAACAGGGCGATTGTCACTTTTTAAGGTGTTACATCAGGGCCATGCATATACATTGCTTGGACAAAAGTGTAACCGGCTTTTGTTTCTACACGCATTCTCTGTGGAGTAACTAACTATTTTCTACTTCCTGGAGCTCAGAACGAAGGCTTTGTAAATCTTTTTTAGTGTTTTAATAATTTATGAATTAGGATTACGTGTTTTATATTCGTCAGAAAGAGTAGCACTTTTCAGATTAGCCATCATACATGGATTGTAAAATTTATCTCTTTAGTAGGCGGCAGCGTGGCCGAGACCCCTCGCCTACCACCAAGGGTTCAATCTCAGAGGTCCACATGTGGGATTTATAGTGGACAAAGCGACGTCTGGGTGGGTTTTCTCCGGTTTTCCCCACATTTCATTCCAATCACCTTTCCTTTCATCCATTTTGCCTTCATTTCATATCATCTTCCTTACACTCACGTCTGGCTACGGGCCCATCCTCCGTATCTCTGATTTAACGTTCATTTGCTCCTCTACAAGTCTCTGACCTTGGGCACGGTTGTAAGTCCTAAGGGGTGTAGGCCCTACATACGAGGAGGGTGAGCCGACTAAATAAGTATAGATTTAACAACCCTTTGGTCACCATGATTGTACAAGGGAAACGTTCTCGCTCCTCATATTGCGGATACACATTCGAATCCTGTTTGGGTCAAGTTTACTGATCAGTTTTTTGCTTAATTTTTTAATGTATACCAGAAAACCTTAGGTCCCAAATCACAGCTGCACATTAGTTTCATATCTTTCATCATCTTGAGATACATGAATACACTAACATACCTATCACAAACACTCAGAAGAAAGATAACATTGTGTCAGTGGGCGATATACAGGCACACAGGTCTACCCTGACACCGAACATGAGAAGTGGGGTAGACAGAGCATGCGCAGTAGCATTCTGAGCACTGCTGAAGGCAAACACATGGCAAGAGGTGATACAAGCCGGCTGGGGAAGGAAAAAGAAGGTAGCAGTGCAACCACAAATTATTTTGTCGCTTTGCTTTACCAGAAGCAGAGTAGATACATAAGGAAATGTATATCCAAGCTGTGTGCAAGAAGTAGAGGAAATGTTGCATTCCACCCAAAAAATCGTCATCGAGATTTCATCGAAAATTCATATTTTAGGACTCCCTGAATCCATCAATAAACATTTTTAGAAAACGTCGATGTGTGTATGTGCGGCACGCGCGGTCAAAAGAGGTCAAAAACGAAATTAAATTTAAGGAAGTTAAATACTATACGTGATATTCAAGTTCAGCGCCTTCCAGGGATGTGACACAAAGATTTTCAAAATAACTCCCTAACCCAAACTATCCTTTACATGAAAACATTTTAGTTATCGATTTTCTCAAAAATCGCAGTAACCGTAAGAGATACACATCTTACTACATAAAAGATGGAGATCTCATTAAAACACACAATTTATGACAAATAAAATGTTATGTGTTGTTAACTATTTCCGAGATATTCTTTATTATTGGTTTGAATTTTCAAATACAGTGCGGTCGTTTTATGGACAGGCCACGGATCGCGCGTATGCATACTCCACATAGGGCTTTTTCGTTCCGTGACTCCCGCGTTATTTACTCACTAGTGATAGTAACATGCACTGTAATGAGTACTAACCTTGTTATAAGTGTTGTTGAAAGTGGTGTCCATCTGCGTGAAGACATTCTTGATGTCGTCGGATGAAATTACCATTCACACGCATAAGTTCTTTTTGCGCAATGTTCATCATCTCTGTTTTTATGTTGTCCTTAAGCTCGTCTATGATGTGGGGATTGTTCCTATAAGTTTTGTTTTTTAAGGTTCCCCACAAATAGATGCAAACAGTTCGTCAATATTTTCCTCGTTAGAACATTTGTTTTCGCTTCTTAGGTTTAGCGATTCCATTGTCCTAAATTTATTTAACGTCTAACAGTTTCTCCACCTGGAACTGGAACACCAGGAAATGTCTCCTGAAGCTGTCTACATGATTCGGTTTTTTCATAGGTATCGTACATAAAAATTCGTTGTTCAGAATTTGTCAGCAGGCATTGCAGTGCACCAGAAAAAGACATTAACACTTTTAAGCAAATCACATACAACACACATGGCTTGTAAAAACTTTCAGCTTTGAGATGCACAACTCTCCTTACAGCACAAACACAAAGCAGCGACTGAAGCACAGCTGATAAAGATAACCTTGAACGCGCCATGCGCGCAGTTACGCAGTGAGGTAGAGTACCGACCTCACTGCACTACAGCGTGTGTTACGCATATAGCCGGTCTTTGGCCTCGCCTTAAAACGCCCACATGGTACTTTACACTTTATTAAACCGCTGCTATTTGCTTTTTCTCGCGGCCATGCAAAGACAACGGAATTTCAAAACTATCATATAACGACCCGCTTTTAAAAAGTGTGACTACCGCTCAAGTCTACTGTATTCCTCTTATACTTGCAACGACATGACACCGGTGAGCACGTTAAAGTACGGACTCGTGAACGAATGGTCTGCGGTTCAAATCCGCTGGGAAGGGTTTTCCTTAGTCGTCAGAACTGGCAAATGACAAAGATACCCCAAACTTAGACCTGGAACGTTTTTTATCCAAATTTCCATTCCTAATTATCAATTCATTTCGTGTATCATCAGTGACCACCGTCTGCGGTGCCACGTATAGTAACAAAGGGCGTAAATCATGCAACGAAAGCAGTAATGAAGCTATTTTTGTAAAATGTATTTGGATTAACACGAAGCACATAGAAAAATAAGCTTTTGTAAGAATTGTTTGTAGAAGAGTGGGTGGAGAAAGTCATGTGAATGTAACCCTTTTTTTAAATTATAATACCTATACATTAGTTAAGTACAGTGACGTGTATTAAAGTGGCTCATTCTCCTGGATCACAACACTGTTTTTCCCTCTTAGGTTTTCTACCTCCACCCAGCCGGTATCACTTCTCTATGTGACTGGTCTGAAAAATAATTTATGAACACAAAAGCGAACCAGTGACCTATGTTATAATCCATATGAAATGAATGGGTGGTTCGGATCACCTCTATGGAATAGTTCACTACTTTAAAATTGAGTTTTATTTATGGACGCTCTTTAACTGCTGCGGTCCTTAGCGTCCTACTCTATATTGGGCGTGAAAGACCGGAAATTTTGCTCAGAGGCCTCCCTATCAGGCTTGAGGTTCTTTTACGTGCCCTAAATGTACGACACGGGACCACCGGCTTTACTTTACTTTCCTTCCGGAGGAAGCATGCCAAGGATTTTACGTCCAAAAAATCCACCGCCCTCCGCCGGATTTGAACCCGCGACCTCCGAAACTGGAAGCTAGCATGGTAACCACTACACCACGGACGACGACACGACTGGTACTCAGGAAAGGCTAAACCAATACAACATAATTCGGTCTTCTAAAGGAAGAGGTGGAAAACTATTTGTACGTGTCCTTAAACTGAACAAGATTTATAGAAGAGCTTTCATCGGCAACATAGAGACGAAGGTTAAAGTTATTGTCGCTACTGAACGGCAATAAGAAAAGCGATATTAAGGAAGTGTAGCGTGAAACTACAAGGTTTATGTGTATTAAAAAGGCTCTTAACTTTCGTTCTTTATTTCTACGCTTTTACTATATTATATTTTAGTTTTTCACAAAAATTCAATGAAGCATTGTCTTAACGTACTCCACTAGTGAGATTATAGGCAACTAGCTTGTAATGTTAAACTTCGGTAGTTCCGTTATATTTTGCGGGAGATAAAGTACCATGACAATACAATGACTAGTACTATGCTCGAGTAACAGGTGGTCACGCTGGCAGAGGGTGAGGCTAGATTTGTCAGTATCGACATAAAAAGCTGCATACAATTATGGACCACTTTTTATGCACGTCAGGCACAAATTAAATTTAAATGTGACGGAAGTCTAGAAACTAAAATCAGCTAAAACAACGCTATTCTCAAAATTTAAGGTAGATAGGGGAAAGGGGGCTATTTGGCACAAATTTTAAGCTTTATTTTTCTATATTTATTGCCGCAATTATTAGCTAATCCTGACGTGGTACTGTTCTCTAAATGTCTTTAAGTATCTATTATTAATTCCGTCATTATTTTACTGCCACGTAAAGCTAATTTTTTTAAACCTTTCTAAACATTGCATGGCGAGTCAACTTACCTCAACGTGAGAGGCAGGTTGGCACAGGATGTGGGAGTAAATTGGCTACATGTTATTTAAATGGAAAATGTGCGTTATAAACAATTTATTGTAAAGAAATATCATGATCAAGTTATTGAGAACACTTTATTACAGATTTAACATTGTAAAACACATATGACACGGTAAAGATTTTTAATCATATCAACAGGATCTTAAAGTAAGATATAACTTCCAAATGACAACAATAAAACGAAACACTGCACACAAATTAATAGGGGGTAATACTAATAAAGAACTTTATTTGGATAATGAGCTAGGTTGACTAGGTTGCCACTGGTCTACTTGTTTTAATGGAAGCTCGATATAGCGATCAAGAATAAAGAATTAAAATACTTAAAACACCAAGAAATAGATCCGTTTGAAAGCACTTTCAAACAAAATACAGGGTGATTTATGAGGAACTGACACATTTCTTTCTTTAATTATTCTGTTCGAAATTCACTCAATTCCCCAATTTTAGCACCACATTAAGCAGAATGTTCTGCCTGTTACTAGATGCGCAGATGCTCATGCTTTATTCGTAATTGTTAGTTTTATTGCCGGCAACTCTTTTTAGATTTTATTCTAGTCAATGTGAAAATGGGGTACATATTAAATAAACGACTCTTCCTTGTAAAGCAATACTGGATTACGAATTCAATTACACCTACTCAAAGGGCATACCAGAGAGCATTTGGTGTTCGGAATCCTCCCCAAAGAAACACAATACTGGCACTGATAAACAAATTGGAAACATCTGGATCTCTGGTGAATGAAAAAGGCAAAACTCGTTCATCTAGGCTTCCCACGGTTGTTGACGTAAGAACACGACTGGATCAGTCGCCCAAAAAATCATTAAGACGTTTGTCGCAGGAGACAGGGTATAGCTACTCAATGTGTCAGAGAGCTGTGAAAGGTGCAGGCCTAAAGCCGTATAGGATTACGGTTGTCCATCAGTTACAGGAACCAGATAAGGATAGACGACTGAATTATTGTCGTTGGTTTCACGCGTTCATTGTGCAAAATCCTGCCATATTATCTATTACATGGTTCCATTTAACCGGCTATGTTAACTCAAATAACTCACGCTATTGGGCCAGCGAAAACCTACGTGTTACTCATGAAGCACCTCTGCACCCGGTTAAAATCGGAGTTTGGTGCGCAATATCCGCACTAGAATAGTGCGACCAATTTTTCTAAAACAATGTGAACACTGCAGAGTACCGACGGATTTTCATGGAGTTTGCTGAGAAACTAGACGATGTAGAGCTGAGTCAAGGATATTTTCAGCAGGACGACACTACATGCCATACATCAAATGAATCCATAGCATTATTTGCAGGTTTCTTTGACGACCGGATAATTCCAAGAACCTCCGGACTTGACATCGCCGGACTTCTTTCTATGGGGTTACTTAAAAGAGAAGGTTTATGCCAAACTTCCCCACACATTGCACGATCTGTAGCACAACATTACACAGGATATTCAAGCTATTGACAACAGAGTCCTCCAACGAGTGGCCGGTAACATGGAACGACGTGTTGAGTGCAATGGTGGACATTTTCAACATTTGCTATAGAGGTAAATACTCTCCCAAAATTCCTCTGCATTTCAGGTCTAATAAGTTGCCGCTAGCATAACTCGTTTTGAAACAATTGAAGAAATAAATGTGTCGTTCTTCATAAATCACCCTGTATTTATAAGGCATTTAAGATTGGATATGTACTCAGAAAAAAAAATCTCCCCATGAAGTGAATATGTATTAACCTCGTGGGAAACACAACTTCATGATTTCCTTCCACTACAACTTGTCACAAAGGATTGCCGTTCTGTGGGACGTGTATTTGGAGACAAGGAATTGTGTGTCTGCATTTGGATGCAAGATATTGACTAAGGGCTGAAATAAGAGCCCTGTGTCAACCTGCCCTCCCGCCCCTACACACTATCTACCTTGTCTGAACTGACACTGCGCTACTACTCTGAATTATCGTAACATTGCATTTTGAGAGTATTGCATTTCAAGGTATGTAATAACGACGTTTCCTAATTCCACCACCAGGGGTTTGTGTTACAAACTCTTTGTTCATTACGTGTTCAGAAAGCAACAACTACAATAGTAATCTGTTTTATGAGCGTACGTCCGCTCATGATGGTCCTTCCTCCGCGGAAATCAAATGTCCCGAAGGTCAATCCCAGATAAATTGGAAGGATGCTGGAAAACAATAAATCAAGTGGAAAGGCGAGGATAATGATAATGCTGTACAAAACATACACATGTTTTCCGGCCTCGTTCCGAGAAGGTTGCTGAGGTAGCGCACAAAATTGAAACGCTCTCCCTCGTCAGCAATTGGAACTTTCAACAGAGATGTTATCTCAGGCGGCTTTGACAGGAAATACATGGAGGACATGGGTTCACATATGAGCTTTCACTTAATGATGTAATTGACATACTTCTACCACAACTTTTACTTTATCTACTACTTATCTATACTAAGTAGAAAATTTCATATCCAGTTTTCACTGGAAATACACGTTTTGAAGTTCCCTAAATAATAAAAGAAATACATTTTTAAGAAAATGTACCCGTATGCCCGTGTGTGTGTGTGTGTGTGTGTGTGTGTGTGTGTGTGTGACTTTCTCTACTCTTATACAAACTATTTTTACAAACTCTTATTCTCTACCTACTTCATATTAATACAGATATCGAGGTATTAATTTTATTGCTAATTTTCTTGTAGGTGCAAGGGAAATGTGGTAGGCATTAAGCGATAGTCAAATCTTTAAGAGCTGGTTGCTATGTGACACATTCCATTCTCTTTGTATGTCCAGGACGTAAAAAAATGAATAACGAATTTCCATTTGAGAAAAAGTAAAAGTATTGGAAACTTCAAACAAATAACAATGGAATATCTCGGAAATGGTTCACTCGTCAAAAAAATGTATGTGACATAAATTGTTTTTTAAAGAGATCTACAGTTTTTGTGTAGAAAATTTTTGTCTAACTCTTGCGGTTTACCGGTTATGCAAAAGCCATCCACAATCAAGAGGAATTTTGGGAACATCATCAGAAAATTCAAGATATAAATTTCATTTCTCATAAAATATCTTAAACATACGATATTTTAATCAAAATCGCTAGAGCCATTTCTTAGAAAATCAAAATTTCTTGTAACTGTTCCATGTAAAGGGTATCTGTGGTGGAGAGATTCTTAAAAATCTTCGTGCTACATCTTTGAAAGATACAGCATCTAAATACCAAGTTTGGTATTTATCCGACTATTCGTTTTTGAGTTATGCTGTTCACACACACACACACACACACACACACACACACACACACACAGGGCGTTATTCTAAAAATGCTTTTTTTATCAGGGGGCCTCAAAACATGTATTTCCAGTGAAATCTCGGTATCAATTTTTGGGTGGAATACAATACTTCCCCTACTTACTATACGTAGTAGAGAAAGTAAAAATGGGTTTCAGCGTCTTTAACGAAGACTTTCAAGAAAATTTCCTTACCCTAAACTATTCCTTACATGGAACAACTGACCGACACGAGTAAACGAGATCACGTAATCGTGAACGGGAGATCTTCAGCTCATATCCCGCCTGTACCGTTCTCCATGACAGTTTTTTTTCCCCAGGTTTTCTTCATTACTCATAACTGGCAAATGCAGGGGAACTTCCCTACGGTTAGGCCTGGAACGTTGCCCTCTCAAATTTCCTTTCCCAATTATTATTTCATGTATCACCAATGTTACCACCTGTGGTGCCATCTGTAGTAAGAACGGGCGTTAAGCACTAATAAAAAAAATGGAACAATGTTAGTTATCTTCGATTTTCTCGAAAATGGATACCTAGAATATTAAAATATGTACCATATGCTTAAGATATTTGAATGGCAAATAAAATATATGGGTGTCTTGAATTTTCTGACAATAGCCTGTGAAGTCCTCTTCATACTGAATTACTTTTGTATAACTAATAAATCGTAAGAGATAGACAAAATTGTATTATATAAAAATGTAACTCTCGTTAAAGCACACAATTTATGTTACATAAAATATGTTGTGGCATTAAGCATTTCCGAGCTATCCTTATTTTTTAGCAAAAATTTTCAACACTTTGCCATTTTTAGTTTCTCTACCACGTACTTAATAGGTTCAGAAGATACCTATTGCATTCCACCCAAAAATTCGATATCGACATTTCAGCGGAAACACATGTGTTGATACCCCCGAAATAAAAAAAATAGCATTTTTAGGAGGAGGTCCGTATGGTGTGTGTGTGTGTGTGTGTGTGTGTGTGTGTGTGTGTGAGTGTGTGTATGTGAACATTATAGCTCAAAAACGAATAACTGAAGTTCAGCATCTTCCAAGGATATGAGATGAAGGTTTTCAAGAAAAGCCCGCACCCAAATGGAAAATATTCCCTTTAAATGGAAAATATTTCATTCTTTTTCATTTTCTCAAAATTGACTCTAATGTGTTTATTAAAACATTTGTTTAATATATTTGCATAATAAAATGTATATCTTGAATTTTCTGGGAATAGTCTGTGAACAGCCTCTTCATATGGAAGGGATTTTATATGATCTTGTATAACTGGTGAATGTTAAGCGATAGACAAAAACGCACTACACAAAACTGTAGGTCTCTTTAAAATACACTATTTATTTCAAATAATTTTTAGTGGCATCAACTATTTCCGAGATATCTGCTATTATTGGTTTGAGTTCTTCAATACTTCGACATTTTTAAAGTCCTGTTGTTATTCAGTTGTTTCTCAAAATGTCATAGGAGTATAATACTTTAGCCAGCATATAGCGGGCCGCTTTTAAACATCCGCCTGTTGATTCTGTTTCCTCTATGCCAAGAGTTGCCAGATATCTGAAATCAAAATAAGGGACAGATGCGCCTTTCCTCTCCCCCGTGTGCAACTGAGAAACACTTACGACAATATTTATAAAATGCTTTGTACTTATCGTCAAAATTACTTATTAACGAATGGCTAAATTCAGTTTAGCTTTTCCAATACTTGCGAAAAACACAGACCTATCTTTTTTAATATGATTACCTTTGCGCAATACCTATTCTTTCCGGTTATTAATTTTGTTCCTGTCTTCCAACAAAATAACCAAGTATTTGTGTTCATTTTACAAGCTGTTAACAGATACCCTTCATTATTGACGGATATCAAACAAACGGTAAAAGTAAACGGCACAGTTGCGTGCAGAATAACAGCGTTTAAACAAGAGGCGACTTGTGACAGTTCACTCATATCAGGGAAATGGGTGAACAGCGTTGCCGACTTGTATTTGAAAGCTGGCAATTGGTGCAAATTAAAATGAAATTGAGTTTTATTTATGGACGCTCTTTAACTACTTAGCGTTCCATTCTATATAGGGCGTGAAAGACTGGAAATGTTGCTCAGAGGCCTCTTTATCAGGCTTGAGGTTCTTTTACGTGCCGTAAATCTACAATACACAGGATTTATTTCCCTTCCGAAGGATGCCATGCTAAGGATTTTTACGCCCGAAAACATCCATAGCCCGCCGGCGGGTTTGAACCCCTGACCTCGGGAACTAGAGGCTAGCATGGTAACCACTACACCACGAAGGACGACTGCAAGCAGTATGAAAACACGCGCTGCACGTATAATATGCCAATATGCTACCTCTCAAAGTTCAGCTGAAGGAAGGGAAGGAGGGCAAGAGCAATAGCGGAGGAGAGTTGCCATGGAAACCATACGCCCCTCCCTTGCCCCTCCACAAACTGTCACAAGTCGCTTCTTGTTTAAAACAAGCTCTACGAGTGGCACAGCAGCTGTCAATTATTACGCATCATATCCGGCAGGGTGGCCAACTCCCAAAAATTACCAAATTTGTAGACAATGAACCAATTGTAAGTGGCCATTATTAGCACTAGCCAATTGTTATAACAGGACAAAATTTACCTGGAATTTAAATAAATATAGAGCCTGTTTTAAAACTCCAGAGGTGAAAACATTAACTTTTATTTTTTCCAAGTTTCAAACTATTAAAAAATACAGGACAACTACCGTCCGAATAGGAGCTGTCCGGGACGCGGGACATTTACCATTAATCCGGGACTGTCCCGTAAAATGCAGGACGTCTGGGAACTCTGTCTCTGCCCCTTGTACCTACAAGGAAATGTTTGATGAAGGGTAGGATTTTGCACCTCAACTTACGCAGATCATTTTGCCTAGGCCCCTCACGGGGCGCCCCCGGGAGGGAGGAATGCGGCGAGAGGAGACAGAGGCGAGGGTTCCTACCATATATAGACTTGAATCCCGCAGGTGCTGGCTTTACCACCGGCTCTCCCTCCCCCCTGTGGGCTTACACATTCCCTGGAGGGCCCGGGACCCGGATTCCACTCGCAATCCGGGGGATGAAGATTTCCTCAGAGAATCCTTCTTCCCTGCCATGACCACCCGCCGACACTTGCAACACTGAAAGAAACCAAGCACATGAAAGGTGAAGTGAAATGAGAGTGGAGATGGAGTGGAGGGACAGGAAATTCGGGAGATGTAATGATCCTTCCCAGCATTCACTTGGCAACCCGGGGAAACCCAGAAAAAACTCATAGGTCAGGCCACGGGAATCGAAACCATGACCTCAGAATGCGGGCCACAGAGGTTACCGTCTGAGCCATCCTGCTCGGTATCGTGTAATGAAACTATTTCTACAAAATTTATCTCGATTAACGTGAAGTAGATAGAAAAGCACTCTTTGTAAGAATTCTTTGTAGAAGTTGTATTGAAATAAATGATAGTGGATAAAATGCTTCGAGTTTTAGTTTTGTCGCATTGCAGTAATGATATAATATTCTAAGAAGCTTTGTTTTGTGCTGCACGTCTTTGTTTGCCGTACGTATGTGGGAGTAAAGTGTGACCTGGTATTTTCGTCCTCATTATCCACACATCTTTTCCGCAACAATTACCCTGTCTCACACTGGGCGGAAGGAATTATGTGCCGTGTGACTCAGCGAAGCTTGTCCCCGCCGGGTCCAATGTTTCAATCCCAAAAACGAGATTTCACCTCTAAATGGGACGTCTCTCCCCTCTTCAGGCTCAAAGTTTTTTGTTTCTTGTTCGAGAACAAATGTGCTTCAGTGGCGTGTCTCCGTCAGTTGCCAACATACGCAACTACCAACCCACATTTTGTTATTTCAGCTGTGATACAGAACATGCATTGAATTTCATTTTCTTACCTAGAGTAAACAGGGAAAGTATTTCACTAGAAATGCCTGTTTTGAGGCTTCTTCAATCAAAAAAGATCTTTCGGAAAAGATTCCTGTTTCTGTGAACAGTTGAACTGAAACAACGAAAATTTAATATTTAAGTACCTAGCGATGTGGCGCAACGGTAACGTGTGCGACTCGCATTCGGGAGGTCCCGGATTCGATCCCCGGCGACCGCCCACTCTGACCCATAGTTTTTCGTGGTTTCTCGAGGTCGGCAGAGGAACGCTGGGGTGGTTTCCTCGTTAAAAAAAAGTGTAGTGAAGAAAGAAGAGAGGCCTAAAAAGCGTGGAAGAAAGATTAATGTTAATAAGAAGTTAAAAATAAATAAATACCAAAAAAGTAACTGAATAAATGAAGTGTATAAATAATAATCGAAGTAGGTAAAATAAAATAAATTTAGTTTTATAAAGTACAATTATAGTGAATAAAAATAAGGAACTGTATATAAAAACGAAATAAAATATGAATAATTAAATAATTTTATTATAATAATGTTTAAATATATTGAATTAACTAATAATAAGTAGACATATGACAAACAAAAAGTTAAGTTTAAATTTTTATGTTTTATTAAATCAAAAGGAATTCTAAATGAAGAAAAGGAAAGGTACTGGATACCAGTACTTAGTTTACCGGTTACCGGTAAATGTTTAATTTAAGAATTTTTATTTAAATTGTTTTATTACATTTGTTTGGTAGAGAAATTGTTTTAATGGATAGGATAGAATTGATTACAGATGGGATTCGGCACCGATCCAGAGAGGATATTGTGTCTACGCCCCACGGGAGGAAGCAGGAGGCGAGAGCAGGTACCGGGCGGCCGGATCCAGGAGCGACGGTGCAACAACGACTGGACCCCTAAGTTTCTAGATAGAGACACCGCGGCAGACGGACAGCCAGACCGGGGACTCCACCCCATACAGAGGGGGCCCAATGCCCCTCAAGGGGCTTCGGATACCACGGCAGCCAGTCGAAAGCCGAAGGATGGAGAGAATCACAAAGAGCATCCTTTTGCCCTGCCACGCTGCACCGAACCACTTCCAACCCTGAAAGAGACCAATGAGATAAAAGATGAATGAAATGTATAATGGGACGAAATGGAGGGACAGGAAATTCGGGGGATGAAAGAAATCATTCCAGCATTCGCTTGGCGATCGATCCCGGGACCTACCGAATGCGGGCCACAGGCGTAGCGGCCTGAGCCACCCCGCTCGGTACTCGCTTTAATAGTATGAGTGGCGCAAAACTACAGTAGTTATCAGCGCTACCCTCCTGTCGAATACGTATGTAATGCATACAAAGCAATTACAGGGTTAAACAACTGAGATTACAAAAGTAGAAAGAAAACACAAACATTTTGGGAAAAAACGTCTTTATTTCTCTACATAGTCTCCTCTCAGCTCGATACACTTTTCCCAGTGATGTTCAATAGCTTCGATACCCTGTTTATAGTGAGAACCGTCGAGTTCTGCAAATTATCCATGAACAGCAACCTCCACCTCTTCATTGCTAGCAAATATTTTACCACCAAGCCATTTCTTCAACTTTGGAAACAGAAAATAATCAGAGGGGGTTAAGTCTGGCGAATAGGGTGCATGAGGAAGCAATTCGAACTTTAACTCATTGATTTTGGCCATGGCGATAATGAATGTGTAAACTGGTGCATTGTCTTGATGAAACAACTTTCTTTTTTTCTAAATGCGGCCGTTTGTTTGCTTTATTTCATCACTCAAACGCTGCAATAAGTTTGCATAATACTCGTCATTGTTTGCTTTTCCTTTTTGAAGATAATCAATGGAAATTATACCACGCACATTTCGAAAAACTCTCTTTGTCTTCTTTGGAACGGATTCTCCCCTTTCAATGCATTGTTTTGACTGTTCCTTCGTCACAGGCGTGTAGTGATGGACCCATGTTTTGTCCATGGTTATGAATCAACACAAAAACTTTATTACAGCGAAACATCGCCAAACACTCGACTGAAACATCTTCATGACACTATTTTTGTTCCATTGTGAGTAAACGTGGCACCCATCTTGCGCACAGCTTGCTCATGTCTAAATTTTCAGTTAGTATGCGATGTACAGCACTTTTTGAAATGCTTACGATGACTGGTAGCTCGCGCACTTTCAATACAATTTTGTGGATTTTCTTCACAATTTCTGGCACGGTCACCTCATTTGGTCGACCACTACGATGTTCGTCTTGGCAGCTCGTACGGCCTCGCTTAAACTCTGCCACCCAATATTTTACTGTCGTAAACGAAGGAGCAGACTCCCCCAGAGTAGAATCTAGCTCAGCCTTAATATTAGTTGGACTAAGACCTTTCAAATGAAAGTATTATATCACATAATGGTGGCTAGTTTTATCCATGTTTACAAATTTGCTGAGAGAGTTCACTATTAATGACTGCCAAACAATTACTAAACAGCGTAGCATTGTTAAACTTCAAACTTAAGCTTTATAAGGTTGGTACTTCCTACCATAGTCATTTATTTGAAACAACAACCGCTATATATACGTCAGGTCGGGTACTTCTGGGACTGATCTCGTACATAAGTTATACACTAAAAAAACAAAAACCCTTACAAATCAATACATACCAGAGCTAATCCTCAGCAAACACAAGCAGCTATGTCAGTACTGACAAGTTTGAGAGTCAATAATACACCAGAAACTATACGATTACACTTTTGTAAGGAAACCACTGAATTTAACAATGCGTAAAAGCTTGGTGATAGAGGCGGAGTCATCCTCTAAAACTGTAATTAAATTATCAGAGAGTCCAAGTGGTTCGCAAAGGGCGGCATAGTAACGACACTGGGTGAGGCAATGCTTCACCGTTAAGGGCACGTTGCAGTGGAGAACTTCTTTTGTTATTTGTAAATTTAGTATGTAATTAGGGTGAAAGCTGGTTACCATTATCTATGTTAAAATGTTGGATATAGTAGACAGTGCAAACTGGGACAGAGTTTTTGTACTTTATAGTTTAGGTTTGGTATCATATAGTTTATTATGTTATTATTTTTCATATATATGAACAATTACTGTGAATGTGTAAATTGTTTATAATGGAAATAAAGGAACAAAGTTTAGAAAACTAGATACCGGGCGGAGTATTTCAGAATTTTATTTTAATTATTTATTTGTACTTGTAGGGTTTCCTTGGTTTATGGCGGTGCTGAACAGATGGTGCGGATGCATGCTCAATGGAAACATTATTCCCTTGCACATCAGGGGGCTGCTCGACTGGTGGATCGTTCATCAGCTTTTCTGGGCGGCTGCAGCAATGGAACGGGTCAGCAAGCTTGGAAATATTAGGAACTTTCGCGCCTCTCTGTGGCCTGTCTGCCTAGGGCCTTTAGGATTTCGGATTTTATAACCACAGGAGGCTACAGGCCACAGAGAGGAGCAGCCAGCAGTTTCGCCATATTTGGAGGAGCAGCTAGCAGGTTTTCCATTGGAAGAGTGGTTAATGTGGTTTGGGAGGGTCGTGAGTGGAGTTATGGTGATGTTAGATGCATGGAGGCGTGAATTTGTTTTTGTTATTAATAGGAGGGGCATTTTGCAGTTTATGTAGGTTGGAGTTGGAGTTGGTGTTAGAATAAAATGGCGGATGTGAGGCGAAGTGAAATGTTGTGGGGTAAAGTGAGTAGATATTTAGAGATAGAAGAAAGAAGGTTTAGTGTTTGGTTAAAAAAGGTGAAGGTTTAATATATAGTGATAAAATTTAAAAATTGATATATAAAATTAATTAAAAGGGAAATAATAGAAAATTAATATAAAGATTAAACCAAATGTAATAAGGTAAACAAATAAACACAAATGCATACATAAAGATATAAATGAATTAAATAAAATATTGAACTATTATAAATTAAGAACTTACTATGAAAACAATGGAATTTTATGAATGGATAACTTTAGCTTTATAAAAAACTTTTAATTAAGGAAACATTTAAATCAAATAGAAATGCAAATAAATTTATTAAAATGATTAGTAGTTTAGTAGAAGGTTTCGTGCTGGCTACCATGAATATAGTTGCATAGGAGTAGATAGTAGCTGGTTACCAGTTGCTAAGTTTGCTGCTTTCCAGCAAGTGTATATAAACATAGAATTGTAATCAAGTTTTTTACGCCTTTACTCTAATCTAATAATTTCTATTTGTCTTTCTTTATTTCTTTATTTTATTTTTATTTATTATTATATTATTATTTTGCAGACATTGTGTAATTTGTAATTAGTTTATGTGAAAAAAATTTGATGTATTATAAAATGTAAATATGTTTGTGAGAATAAATGTAAAGTTTGAATGTATGTACCGGTGTAGTAACCAAGGTGCCGGGATACTATATTCAGATTCTATTTATTTATTTAGTCTCCTGTGGTTCCTTCATCTCAGATGCCCCTTCAATTGAACAACCTATACCTATGCCTGGTATTTAAGTTCAGTATTTTCCAAGGATCCGATACGAGGATTTTCATTAAAATACCATATGTTTGAGATACAGAATCTTCGGAATAAAACCTGACCACGCCCGAAAGGGGTGTTGCCGCTGGATAGCACCACCTGTCACAGCCAGCCGTTCCAGCTCTCTGTCTTCGCTTCTTAAATCTGTATTCCTGTAATCCTATTCAGTCGGGTGCAAAAACATGCCGATATGAAGAACCGCGGTTTAAGTTGGCAAACAATAATTAACACGCCTCTGTAACCGAATCCCTCATTCGGTTACAGAGGTCAATGTTTGAATGCCGAACCAATAAGAACCGAACTCATTCAGGAGCTAGTATGTACAATCTTTGGGAGGCATATTGTTTCAACCATATAGGTGACATACCGATTCTCCACCCCTTTCATCGTCTAGCTAGGCCTAACCTTTCTCCATTGGGTAATGCTAACGTAAAACCAATTAGAGGATACTCACCTAAGGCAGGCGTGGAATACAAATGTAAGGAGATTCTGCCAGCGTTCAAAAATGGAAAACACTAAAAGGAACCAAAAACTTCGGCACTTCTTTCTCTCTTATCATTCTACTGTATAACAAAATTAACTCTTACCTCATAGTAAATGCTGTATGTGTAGAGTCACTGAAATCCCAGCTTGTTGTGCTAACTTTGTTAGTCATTTTCACTCTACATCTTCGTATGTGTTTCTCGTTTTACACTGAACTAGTAGTCTAAATTTACACACAAGTTGTGAATTAAAGCTCTAGAAGGAGGCAATTGTGCAGGAAAGTTCACGATGAATTTCTCAAACGCGACGAGACCATTCGCATTTAAAATAACATTTAGATACAAAATATACGTTCCCATCTTCGCAAATGAAAGTGGACTACTAACGCTAATGACTAAGTGCTAACTGAAGGACAGAAAACCTGTCGTGAGTGCGGAGTGTGACGAGTAGGGTAAACCAGCCAGCAATGGCTTGACGCACAACACCGTGCAAACGGTCAGGTTTTATATCAAGACCCAGTATTTTCATGACAAATAAAATGTATATTTTGAATGTTCTGCAAATAGTACAGATGGGACGATACCAATATTTCTCGATACCGATACTGATTTTTGAGCATCGATACTCGATGTTCGCTTTATAAAAAACTGTAAAGACGATAGTTTGTTCATTGCATTATGTTCTTGTTAGTAGTTTTCTGTGTACAAACACATGTAACCAATTTTGTATTATATACCAATTCTGAAATTATTCCTGTTTGACACCCTCCAATTGGGAGCAACTTTTTTATCCTGATAATGCCATAGATTATATATCTATTGTTAGTCAAGTCTTATAATAATAATAATAATAATAATAATAATAATAATAATAATAATAATAACGATAATAATTTCTATGCTTCTCTTTTTATGTAACTATAGTTTCTGCTGAAAACTTTCTTTTAAAGCATTTTCTATGCATAAAAAACAAATACTAGCAATATTTCTTTATTCTACAATCTTGAAAATATAAACTAATACATATTTTAGATGAAACTCAAACAACTAAAAATGTCTGTGTTGCTCCATTCTACCATTATTCACAACTACCATATATGTATTTTTCCATAGGTAATAAGCAATTAGCCATATAACATCCGGAAACACAGTAAGTGTTTCCATATCCACCCTCATACATTAGCATATATTACATATTTAATACAAAAGCGTATTAGACACAATTAAAATTTTGAAGAGAAAATCAAAGAAATATTATATGAAATGCAGAGATATAAAGGAAAAACAGATTTTTTGTTTAAGAACACGAGCATTCTTGGGAGAACAAATATTTCCATGCGCTGTATTACCTCACGTCTTAGCTTCTGGTTTGTTTCTGCTGGTTTCATATATTTTAGGCATTGGAGTAAGTAAATGCAATGGCAGAGAGTAAGCCAGGCTATTGCAGAAACGTGATTTAGTACGTCAGCTAAATCAGATTCATTCACAACTCAGTTAACGCTGCATATTACATGATTACTTCTACTCCTTCCCACATTGATATACGTTTTTTCATTTTAGACTCAAGAGTCCATGGAATGTTGATTGATTCACCCACAGGAAACGCAGTCAAGATCTATCAAGAACTACAGTCCAACAACACTTTGGGGACAAGTGCTAGGCAATATTGCCAAGTCCCTACTTATCTAGTATAAAGTTAAATGAAACAACTTTCAATAATGCAAAATTTAAAAATTTAAAAGTATCGAAGGTTTATCTCGAAGTACTATACATACTACATTACCACTGAGTATTGAGGTATCGCGGTCCCATCCGTAGCAACTATCCTTGAATTCTTCTACATTCTGAATGACTTTTGTATAATCGGTCAGCCACAAGAGATACACAAAATCTTACTGCACATAAAATGTACATCTCATTAAAGCAAACGATTTAAGTCAAATAAATTGTGCTGTAGCATTAACCATTTCCGAGATATTCATTGTTATTGGTATGAATTTTCAAATACTTATGCTGGTCCGGTATTTATACATTTGACTATTGATTCGTTGTCCTCCACTCCTCTTGTCCTCCAATGTAATGAGAGTATTTCTGCAAATGTTTATCTTGATTACAATGAATTCTATTGAAAAATGTGCTTTTGTACGGATTTTTTGTAGAGGTTATAGCAAAATATACGATCGTGGATAGGAAAAGTTATGTGAATGTAAAGATGAGATTTTTTCGATAAATTTTGTGCCTATAGTTCATATACGCTATTAGAATAACATTTTCTACTTCTTTTTTCGTTTTTATCTTCACATATAGTAGATGGAGCACTATATACCGGGGATGAAATACTGAATTTAACATCCGCATTTACAGGGAGCATTCATATTAGTACTCATTTTAATAGGTTTTTAGTTTGAGCTCGTAATTTGTTAATAAAGCTTGAAATGAAAACGTAGTCATTATGTATCACTGCATAAAATGCAGCTCTCTATTATGAAATATCATCAGAGCTTTCATTGCAATATTAGGAATTCCAATTACTACATATTTATATTAATAACAGTTTAAAAACACTTCGCTTTGTAAACTGAGGCAACACTTTATCACTAACTAGCTGAAACCCGTGGTTTGACGGTTTATCCCTACAGAGTTTAGCCTTGGGTTGCATTTGCCCGATAGCCTTGAAGGTCTTTAAAAATTATTACATCACACATTTTAAAAAATCTTATGTGTTGCACTCACATGACCTTCCCTACTCTTGTACAAACTATATTTACAACTTATTCTCCATCTGCTTATGTTAATCTAGATGTTAATCTTATTGCTAATTTTCTTGTAGGTGCAAGGGGAATATGGTAGGCTTTAAGCGATAGTCAAATGTTTTAACAGCTGGTTGCTATGTGGAGCATTCCATTCTCTTCGTATGTCCAGGACATAAAAAAACCGAATAAAGAATTCCCATTTAAGAAAAAGTACAAGTATTGGAAAATTCAAACAAATAACAAGGAATATCTCGGAAATGGTTCACTGCACAAAAAATTGTGTGTAATGTAAACTGTGTGTTTTAAGAAGATCTACATTTTTTGTGCAGTAGAATTTTGTTTATCTCTTACAGTTTACCAGTTATGTGAAAGTCATTCAGAATGAAGAGGACTTTTGGGGACATTCCCAGAAAATTGAAGATAAGCATTTTATTTGCCATGAAAATATCCTAGACACATGATATTTTAATCAAAATCGTTAGAGCTATTTTTGAGAAAATCAAAACTTTTCGAAAAAATTTCCATGTAAAGGGTAGTGTAGGGTGCGGGGATTTTCTTGAAAAGCTTCGTGTCGCATCCTTGAAAGTTAGTAAACTCAAGAGCCAAGTTTGGTATTTTTTGAGTTATGCTGTTCACAGAGTGACACACACACACACGGATATTTCTAAAAAGTTTTAATTGGATTCAGGGCACCTCAAAACATGCATTTCCGGTGAAATCACGGTATTAAATTTTTTGGTGGAATGCAGTGCTTCCCAACTTACTATAAGTAGTAGAAAAAGTAAAAAGTCGCGAATTTAAACTCTCAGCAGACTATAAAGAAAAAAAAATTAAAAATACTGAGAACAACAGTATGCAGAAGCACTGTTTAACAACCCAAATACTACCTTGTAATGGTGATTTCTCGTGAATGAGTTGAATTCGACGTTGTCACATTCGGGCTGCCTATTTATAGAGAAAATCTAAGTTGGAAGGAAATAATAGCAGTTAAATGTTGTCAGTATAACCTTGTTTATTCTCAGTAACCAACACACACAAAACTAGTGAGCAAATATAAGAAAGATAAAGCAAAAGAAAGGCCAAAATTAGCATTCAAGGAGAAGATGATAAAGATGATGAGAAACTAAAAATTATAATAAGTTAATATCTGAAAATCAAAGTATGATTGCAGAATGAATGATATGAACTCCGTCTTATTTATTACTCTTATGTTTGATGTTCGAGCAACATAGAGACTTTTGTAGTTAATGCGATTATGTTGAATGTTTTTGTATTATTTTATAGCAAATACTGAAGCAACATACAGTACTAGCCACGGAAAAACTAATAGAATAACTCATTAATGTAATAAGATATCTAATTCATAGCTTCCGAGCATCAACACATTAATAATTTCTTTCTTTAATATTTTTGTTCTAAGTTTTACTTATGTACTTTGCTAATATTGTACGTATAATAATTAAGATGATGTTAAAACATATATATTCATAATGTATACATGGTATAGAACAAGTATATAATGTTATAACATATAAAATATAACAGGGAAAGGCCATTGTTAGCTATATAACTAGTAATGTAACGAACTTTGAATTCATAATTAAGATAATGTAAGTCTATAAACATATATATGTAAGAAACTTATTTTATAGCAGCACCAACCATGTACATTGATACATGCCTATAATTCAAATACTTACGCTAAGAAAACGGCTGAAGGGAACGCTAACAGAAGCTTGTCAAGACTTCCTGCAGGACGACCGTGTATAAACTCGTCTCTAAACAGACGCTAAAACCACGTATTTAAAGTCTACCAGTTATACATATTTTAATATGACAAAGGTAATAGTGATTTGTGAATATCTGCATGTGGTTTACATAAAATACAAATGAAATAGTTAACAAAATACATGTGTGTAAAAATATTTACACCTTCTTCATACCTAACCCTGACAAGACAAGTGTTCTCCGACACAAATACAGCAGCCGTGGCACAATCTTGAAATAATAATTACAACACACTAACACACACACAAGAATACAGATATACGATCATCAGATTCCAGTCTACGAGAACATCGAGATACGTCACAAGAGTACGGGCATCAAGTGGACGTACAGGTACGTAATACAGCATCCATTATCACCAAAGTAGTGGGGGCCTACCAAGGGAACCGCTACAACACACAGTAAATAATCATATGAAGATGAATACGAAGTTGCGGTATTTAGTCTAGTTTGATGATGTTGCTGTTATTACGTTGTAATATAATACCTTTTCAACCAAGCGATTGCAGCGTCTCCGCATTTGCGCAAGCATAGTCACAGGTAGTGTTGCTGTTGTAATTATGTATTTGACTGTGTTATTACTCCATGATAAATGTCAGAGAGGAGAGTAATATGTGAACTCCTTTGTGAGGCCGTGAAAACCTAAGTAATTATTATGCTTACGTTTGCAATGTTCGTCCTATTATGATTATCGTCGAGAAAGATATTGTATACAGTTTTGCGAGCTTTTGTAGGCAGAATACAAAATTAAATAACTAATCGTGTGAAATGGGGCGAAATTTCGAATTTTAAGTTAGACAGTAATTTTCGCCTTGTGCCAAAGCTGTCACTGACATTTCTATATTAAGATACCAACCAAATAGTAGTTCATATTTTTCCTTTCTCTACTTACCTATAGTAAGCAGAAGAAGCCCAAAAATTCCAAACCGAAATTTCAACATAAATATATGATTTGTGACCCCATTAATAAATAAATAATTAAATAAAAAGTATTTTTAGGAAAAAACTTCGCGTGTGTGTATGTGTATGCCTCTGAACAGATAAGAAAGAAAAAAAAAAGAAAAGTCAATTAAATATCGAACTTAGTGTTTAAGTTAGCATCTTTCAAAGATGTGACACGAAGATTTTCGAGAAAATCCCTCACCCCAAACTACATTTTGCATGGAAAATCTTTCGTGGTTTTTTATTCTCCCAAAAATGGCTAACGATGTTGCTTAAAACATCACATGCTTAAGATATTTACATGAAAAATAATTTTCTGAGAATAGCCAATTAACATTCTGAAACGTTTTTGTGTAACTGTAAACCATAAGACACAGACAACATCTTACTATACGAACTCGTTAAAGCATACAATTTACGTCAAATAGAATTTTTGTGGTATTAACCATTTCCGAAATATTCTCTATTATTGGTTTTAATTATACTTCTTTACAAGCGCTAAATCGCTTTTCGTTTTTTCTCGTGGTCACCATGGAATTTCAATGACATCACTTAGCGACCCGCTTTTTAAAAATCTACATAATCTATCCTTCTTATACCTACAACGAAATGTGTAATGAAAGTTCTTTCTCGATTAACAAGAAGTAGACAGAAGAATATTATTTTGTAACAATAGTTTGTAGAAGAGCAAGTAGAAAATCTTAATCTGAATGCAACATTTAAGATTTTTTAAACCTGCTTTTGCACTTAAATTTGAAACTTGAAATATCTTTTCCCCTTCTCACGTTATTATTTGCAATACCGCTAAGATTTAGTACAATTTCCGTTGGACCCAAAACTTAGGAAAAGGTGTTTGAGAAGAGTAAGACAGTTCAGCTCAGATATTCACTAAGTTTGGTATTTATTTTGCTAATTCCTTTTCTAAACACAAATCAAAGCCTTTTGTTTAAGCTTCAAATACTAAATTTCTGATAAAATTGATATTATGTGCCCCAAGCTTATCGAGAGATTGGCACCGACCGATCGTGCAGTTGTGGAGATAAATAGAGATAAGGAGACGCAGCAGCACTCTCGCCTCGAGTAAGTACCAGAATCTTCTGAAAGTTTCCCTTCTCCCCTCCTCTCGTACATTCTAGAATTCGTTGGAAAATTCCAGCGGCTATCTAAACGAGCTAGTTACGAGATAGTGCGATTCCGATGCGAAAAAATTGCTGTTCTCCCAGTAAGTTTGTGACGTGCAGTGCGAGCTGCTACGGATGTGACAGTTACTTCCGGGTAACGATTATAACTGTCGCAGTTAAAGCGTTAACCGTTACATAAAACGGTTACCAGTAACGACTAAAACCAGACTTACTTTTTTATTATGTAGTCTAAAAAGAAGTTCATCGAGCTGGTCAGCACTTTGATTACTATGCTGTTTTAATCTCAATCCTGCACATATACACCATTTGGACATGTGAACCGAGCTATTCTAAATATAAACATCACCTGATGCAGACATAACAAAGGAAAATACATCACTATTGCTATCATCAACATGACTAAAGTTAAGCATGCAACAACTTAAATATTCCCGTAGAACGTAACAAAAATAACATGGTAATGACATTTTAAAAGACGATGTTGCTAGTGAAGAGAAACATTAACATTCAAACACATATTATTGTCTAACATCACAATAGGTACAGATAATCTCAGTTGGTTACAAGTGGACATTTTCGTCAGACGCACTAGATCGACGTCACACACGATCTCTTGCGGAGGAAATTTATACTGCGTAACGAGTTGTTCCCGATAAGCGATACCAATGTACATGCAGTAAATGATGTCACACAGTCTCGGTTACCGTCTCCGTTACTTTTGCACTCTGCTAATGGTTAACCAGTTACTGTCTGTCTCAATTACTTCAGCAACCGCTAGGTTTTTTGTGCCCATCCCTAAGTGCTGCTACTGCAAGATTCTCAGGCAAGTGAAGCGGTATGAAGAAGCTGCTTCACGCGTTCTTCATTTCGTTGCTACGTCGCAAAAAAAAACAAAAAAAACTGAACCTACAAGGAAAATTTAACTGAATAACATTTTTGAAGTGACAATGACAATTAAGTGACGTGATAGTGAAAACTGAACAAAGTCATAACATGCAGAACTTTCTGTGATTAGCATGCGAAGTATTCTTTATTCTCAGCGTATCTATATAATATGGTAGCCACAAGAGATAGACAAAAAGTTATTCACGAGAAAATGTAAGTATTTTTAACACATAGGTACTTTGTTTTGTAGAATTAGCCGATTTAGAAATATTTTAGTATGTGGGTTAAAAGTTTATAGTCGCTTTAGGAGTGTAATTTATGGAAAACGTTTCAAAATGTATCATTCTTATTTTTGTGTGAAGTCGTCAGGAACCAAAAAAAAAAAAAAATCAACGTTTGATACTAAAGCAGAGTATATCTGAATACATTCAACATCACCAAAACTTTTAGAAATTAGATTTATCCCAACCACTTAACGATCGAGATGGCTCCGGGGTAACGTGTGAGCCTTGCATTCGGGAGGTCCCGAGTTCGATTCCCGTTGACCGCCCACTCTGACATGGATTTTTGTGGTTTCTCCTCTACCACTATTTCCTTTCCATCATTTATCTTTCATTCCGTTTTCTTGTCGCTTTTCAGATGTGGTGTATGACAGCGCCGGACAGATGGCTCGGATGCATGCTCAATTTAAAGAGCACACCAGGGGACTGCTTGATTAGTGAGTCGCTTTCATCGCCCTCTCTCGGTGGCACCAGCAGTGGGATGGGCCTGCGAGCTTGGAAAATTTAGGGATTTCCGCGCGTCTCTGTGACCCGTCTGTCTGCGGCCACCTGTGGCTCGTTCACCTCATCCCGTCCTCCCTGGGGGCCGTAGCTGCAATAGATTTGCGCAGGTAGTGGTGCGCGAGGTGTCCCTCTCCGTTGAATAATCTATACCTATATCTATACGTCCCCTTAAAAGTTACAATTGAAATTTCATCCCCGCCTGTACAAAATAAACAAGAAGTACGAAGGCAGAAAGGTGAAAGTACAAGTTATGAGGGCGAATCGAAAAGTAACGCAAAATAATTTTTTTCTGCCTTGGTATTGCAGCTAGAATGTTGCAAATTCACACAGATATAGCTTGAAGTTTTCACTACTGAGGGCATTTTTGTTTCACGTGCAGCTCTAGTGAGAGAAGCGTGAACTTCGCAACAAAGATGGCGCGCATGTTACTGCCGTCCACGTGTGAAGAGCAGAGAGGTGTGGTTCGATATTTGTGGGACAAAGGGAATAAGCCAAGTTATATTCACAGGGACATGCGTGGCTTATATGGGGACGTTTGTATGGACCGTAGCTATGTCTCCAGGTGGTGTGCATTCTTCATAGAGGGCCGTGTGAACCTTAGTGATTCGCCACGCTCCGGGAGGGCGGTAACAGCTGCAACCCCGCAGAATGCCAGAGGCATTGAGACGGCAATTTTGAACGGCGTGTGCAACTGCGAACCTTATCGCAACAGTTCAACATTTCCTATGGTACAGTGTACGATATTGCTCATGACACGTTGAAATTTCGTAAAGTTAGTGCTCGCTGGGTGCCTAAGAACCTGACAGACAACTACAAGGGTCAGCGAATAATGACGAGTTTGGATCACCTAACGCGGCACACAGCAGGTCACCGAAAGGAATCGTCACTAGTGATGAGTCGTGGGCATACCACTACGCATCCGAAACCAAGCAGGCAAGTATGGAGTGGAAACATGCTGGTTCCCCAGTGAAGAAGCATTTCAAAGTGACTCAACCTGGTGGGAAACTGCTTGTGACGGTGTTCTGGGATATGCATGGTGTTGTATTGGTGGACTTTGCTAAACACGGGACCACTGTGAATGCTGCAGTTACATGTAAACTTTAGTGAAGTTCCTTCGTGCCCTTCGTGACAAACGCCACAACATGAATGCTGACGATGTCAAAATTCTTTATGACAATGCTCGCCCCATGTTGCTGCTGCTGTTCGTCAGAAAATCACCAAATTTGCTTGGGAGGTGCTCCAGCATCCAGCATACAGTCCAGACCTTGCTCCTTCGGACTTTCATCTGTATGGTCCAATGAAGAAACTCCTGGCCGTCCAACGCTTTGTGACAGATGCGGAAGTGAAATCAGCAGTCCGCAGATGTCTGTACTGAAAGAAAATTGACTTATAGAAACAGGGCATATTGAAACTGGTATCGCGATGGGAGAAATGTGTTGAGAAACTTGGTGACTATGTCGAAAAGTAGGTGTAAGTTCATTTGTGATTCTTTTTTAACCATTAAGTTTTTTGTAAAAGAATTATTGTGCGTTAACTTTCGATCCACCCTCGTATTTGCCCTAGCAATGTATGACTACACATCTAAAAAGAAACTCGCCCCTTTTATTGCAGCAACCGCACACAGTTGAAAGCTCGGAACCAAGTGCTCCTAGCCATTAGCCGGTCCGGCTAGCCAACCTTGGATCAGGACTATAGCGCCGCCTCCAAAAACAAAAGACTAACAAATTTGAGAGCTCCTTGTGGTTTACCGGAAAAATGCGAATCAGTTGGAGAGTTTAATGTCGTGCCGGCATGTTGTCATGGTAACTCAGTGGTTAGAGCAACGGGACGGACCGGGAGATACGTGGTACAAATCCCGGCTATGGCATTTCAGTCGTCTGATTCTACCTTCCGCATGTTAGAACAAGAACGAAGAAATGTGTAAATTAAACTGTACTTGAGATTACGCATGGTATGGAGAAACCGAGAGAAGTTTCCGCACTCGTACACCTTATCTAGTTCTGTCGTAGCGCCACCATCTAATGGCATGGTCATAAAGTTATAGTGACAGTATGGAAAGAGCGTGCGGGAGAAGCTTCGTGCGCTAGTGCACGCCTTGAAGTGTGCACGACCCGCATATATTTGTGCCATAAGATAATTACGCCATATCTGTTACGCATGCGCCAAACTTCCTTTAAACCTGCACAAAGTCTAGATGTGCTAGCGACCTTGTTGCCATGTTTCATAGAGTTTAGAGGAGTAGAGCGGTAGATTTAAACGCTGTAGTTTCAAATTACCGCATATACGTTACATTTAACAGCATTCAAGGAAAAAGTAACTAATAAATAAGCAAGGTGTCAATAGTTAGGCTGTTTACGTTCTCTAGTGTTCTTATGCAGCAGCTAGCCACAGAAACTGTATCACTGCACGTACTTGAGGGGAGCTTCTGTTGCTGCACTAGCCTATCTCGGTGAAAGAAACAGCGGAATACAACCTCATATTGAGCGTACTGTATCAAGCTACACGGCAACTCAAGAACAGCGCTCCTACCGCCTCTACTACTCATGAATAAAGACACCGGAACTTGCTTTCCGAACTGCCCTCGAGGTTCGATTACTTCTACAGATTTAGCCCTCTAATGTATGAATTATTTTGGTACATATGTCACTCTTCTTCTGATTCCCAAACCGGTTTAGATATCCCTGTCACAGGCACCTTAATGTAAGTGATTCGAAATGCTGTGATCGTTAAGGCGAGACAAAATGGACTGGCCGTTCATTTGACTACAGTAAAATTTGCGTATGGTAAAGGATGGGGAGGGCACACGTAAAATAACCGGTGTGATAGCACGTGTTCATGATACCAGGGTTACATTTGACTGCAGTTGCATGATTTTGCTTTTTGTTCTTAAATAACTCTACAACAATACACAATGAATTACTATTTTATAATATAAAATAGCTACAATTAATCCTATATTATTGCTAGATTCCACCATATATGAAAATAGGGAAAAAACACTGTTAAGGTATTCTAAAACTTTGATTTCAAATTTGTTGCCAAATGACAACACTATGCATTAGGAGATTAAGTATGCGAAAACCTTAAAGTGGTATATATGTTTCCAAATCTAATTATAATCGGTTATGTTGATTGAGGCCTAATTCTAATTCACCATTTGACATCGTCTACAAATCGTTGAGTGTGCTGCCGGCTGCTACAGTGGTTGGCTATGAGATCTTTCTCTCTGGGTATGCGTGGCCGTAGAGTGAAAGGATAACACCAGTTTAAATAGACTGAGAAATTTAATGTGATCCAATACTTGAGCTACTGAAGGAAGTTGCCGAACTTTTGAAAATAAAGAATGAAACTGATAATGAATCGTAGCACTTGAAACTATAACAACTGAATTATTATAGCTGCTAACTTCTGCAGTATCAATTTTACGGTTTGAAATAACGTTTCCAAAATAAGAAATTAGAAGCGTAAGTCGCTAAAAGGCTTACCGGCAAAACCCTTCGCGACTATCGCTAAGTAACTGATAACTCAGCGCGGTCTTAAGAAAGCTAGGAGCTGTCGATCACCGTAAACTACTGTAAGCCCCTAAGGCTATACAAGAGAGAAAAGAAAGAAAGACGCTAATTTTAGCAATACACGTTTTTTTATTAACTTAAGCTCCGCCTACTTTATAGCTATCCCATATAGCTTCTCGTGCGATCCAATACTAAAAACTCCTACGTATGCGTCTCTTGCCTTGTTACTACGCGGAACTCTCCGAATTTAAGGATTTCATTTAACTTTCTCTTTTATAGAATTTCTGTTTATGTGACTGTTCAGAAGTAGTGAACGTAACTCTAACTGCATTCCAAGAATGTTTAAGTTAACGTGTTCTAAATTCGGCTGTTACTAATGTCTTTCCCTAACATGACGCGCTAATCACTTGTTTTTCCGGAAAAATGTTTCAACTCAGGCTTATTATATCATACATTGATTTAATATATGGAGATTATTTATTGCTATTGTTTCTCCATAATTTTTTATTTAGTTATTTATATTTTCCCGTCAATAATTACGTTATCATAATTCAGTATTTAACTTTATTTCCGATGTTGGCCTAAACTTAATTTTTCTATCGCGGCTGCAATACTTCTATTTGCTAACCTCGCCTGACCGTACCCAATTGGTAAACATAAACACATACCCTGAAATTTCTTAACCGTGTCGTAGGTTTCAACGTCGTTGAAAACAGTTCCACCAGCTTAACGGAAACTAATACGAGAAGTCTGACTTCGAAAACCCAAGACTAGAAGCTAAATCGCGTCTTTTCTTGCCAAGATTTAGTTTTTTCTCTTTTCCTCTACTCCCTCCCGCTGTTCATTAGACTTTCAGAGACATTAACGTCAGAGAAGATTGCTTTCTGCCAGCTTCCTTCTGCTATTGTCCTTAACGCAATCTTCCCATGGCAGAAATTTAAATTTGTAGCAACTATTTCGCGCCGATCAGGATTTCCGTTAGTAATAAGCATAGATCTTAAGATCTGTATAAAGGCTGTTTGCAATTACAAGACAAAAACGACTAATCAAAATTGGGTTTCAAATTAATGTTTCACAAAATGAGAGCTTCAAAAGTCATAATACTTTAATAGTTTTGAAATACTAAAAAATTTCCAAAATGCAATATGCAGGGTGGAACATTTAAGTTGAGACTGTATAATATCTCAAAAACTAAGCATTTTAGAAAGAAATGTCTGCAATAAAAGTTGCTTGATATTATCGGGGAAAGTAAATACTATTAGCCGTGTTTTGTTTGGAGGACATTTGATGGTCATTTTGGGGTAAATTTAATTTTTTAAAATTGGAACCTACCTTTTTTATAAGTAGGAGGAGTATTGCGTTCCACACAAAACTTTTATACGATATTACACCGTAAATACACCTTTTGAGGCACCTGAATCCAAAAAAAAAAGTATTTTTAGAAAAAGGTCCGTTTGTGTGTCAATTTGGATATGTATCTGTGAACAGCATAACTCAAAAACGATAAATACCACACTTGGTATTTAGGTTCAGTATCTTTCAAAGATACGACACGAAGATTTTCAAGAAAATCCCCCACCCGAGACTACCCTTTACTAGGGAAATTTTTCGAAATTTTTTATTTTCTCAAAATGCCTCTAACAAACCTGATTAAAATATATTTAAGATATTTTCATAACAAATGAAATGAACATCTTAAAATTTCTGGGAATGTTCCCGAAAGTCCTATTCATTTCAAATGGGCTTTGCATAACTGGTAAACCGTAAGAGATAGACACCATTTCCGAGATATTCCTTGTTATTTGTTTGAATTTTCCAATACTTATACTTTTTCCCAAATGGGAATTCGTTATTCGGTTTTTTTATGTCCTGGACATACAAAGAGAATGGAATGCTCCACATAGCAACCAGCTCTTAAAACATTTAACTATCGCTTAAAGCCTACCATATTCCCCTTGCAACTACAAGAAAATTAGCAATAACATAGTTTCTGAAAACGTTTATCTCGATTGATATGAAGTAGATAGTACTTTGTTTTGCTTGTATAACTTTTTGTTACATATTTTCTTGTAGAAATATAGTAGGCTTAAGAGACAGTCAAATCTTTAAGAGCTGGTCCTTATGGGATAGCTTTGTAACATCGCTCTGTTTGTATGACCACGTCGGAAAAAAACTCCCATTTGAGAAATGTGTGTTTGAAAACTCAAACCAATAATAACGAATATCTCGGAAATGGTTAACTCTACAAAAAATACATTTACTATAAATTGTGTGCTTTAAGAGACCTATATTTTTATGAAGTAAGATTTTGTCAATCTCTTACGCATTTCCAATTTAAAAGTTTTGAGGTTCCTTAATAACCATCCAAAAATCATTTTTTCGAAAAAGGTTCCCAAGTAAATACCAAACCAGTTGGTGTTTAACCCTATGACTGCGAAACGAAGTTTTTCAATAAAATTTTCCCATCCCAAACCACCCTTTACACGAAAATGTTTTATAAAATTTTTATTTTCTCAAAAATGGCTCTATCTTAATCAAAATACCATATATTTAAGATATGACAAATGAAGTGTATATTTTGAATTGCTGGGGATAGCCAGTGAAGTCCTCTTCATTCTAAAGGGCCGTTGTATAATTGGTAAGCCGTAAGAGACAGACAAAATCTTATTCACAAAAAAGTAGAGTTCATTAAAGTAGGTATATAATCCGATGTATCATTTGTTATTGATTCGAAATTTCAAGTATGTCTACTATTTTCAAGTAGTAACTTACTATTAATTTACTTTCGCCATATAAACAACACAGAATTTCAAAGCCATCCCATAGTGACCTGCCTTTACTTTCTCTCCACATACAAAGAAGATAGAGAAGATATTGCACTCCACCCAAAAATTACATATCGACATTTATTCTCCTTGGAAATACATGTTTTATGCTCCTGAATCGAAAAAAGAGTATTTTTGGAAACATGTCGCCCCCATACAAAACTTGGTATTTAAGTCCAGCACTTTCCAAAGTTGTGACACAAAGATTTTTAAGAAAATCCCCCACACTAAAGTACAATTTACATGAACCACTTTTGTATTTTTTTTATTTTAAAAAAAATGACTCTGACTATTTTGATTAAAATACCATATATTACCGATATTTACATGAAAAATAAAACATATATCTTGAATTTTCTGGGAAGAGCCTGTAAAGTCCTCTTCAGTCAGAAGGAATTTTGTATAATCTTGTATAACCGGTAAACGTTAAATGATAAACGAAAACGTACTACACAAAAGTATAGATCCCTTTAAAACACACAATTTATTTGAAATAACTTTTTTGTGTCATCAGCCATTTCCGAGATATCCGTTATTAATGCTTCGAACTGTTCAATACTTAGTCATTCTTTTAAAGCACTGTCGATTTTCAGTTGTTTCTCGCGAAGTCATGGAAACAGCATGGAATTTTAAGGCCAGCATACAGCGTCCAGTTGTTAAACATTTGACTATCGCTGTTCTCTTTGTATCTATAACGAATTGTGTAATGTAGCTATATCTGCAAAAAATTATTTGGATTAAAACGTAGTAGATAGAAAAAAAATATGTGTTGCACTCACATGACTTTCTTCCCTCTTGAGCAAACTATTTTTGCAAAAGCTTTTTCTCCATCTACTTCATGTTAATGAGATAATTGCTAATTTTCTTGCAGGTGCAAGGGAAATACGGTAGGTTTAAGCGATAGTCAAATGTTATAAGAGCTGTGAAGCATTCCATGCTCTTTGTATGTCGAGGACATAAAAAAAACGAATAACGAATTCCCATTTGAGAAAATGTATAATTATTGGAAAACAAATAATAAGAAATATCTCGGAAATGTTTCACTCTACAAATAAAATGCATATGACATAAATTGTGTAGTTTAACGAACTCTAAATTTTTGTGTAGTAAAATGTCTCTCTCTTACGGTTTACCAGTTATGCAAGTCATGCAGAGTGAAGAGGATTTTTGGGGATATTCCCAGAAAATTCATGATATACATTTCTTTTGCCTTAAAAATATCTTAAACATATGATATTTTAATCAAAATGTTCCATGTAAGGGTAGTCCGGGGTGGGGGGATTTTCTTGAAAATCTTCGTGTCGCATCTTTGAAAGATACTGAACCTAAATTCCATGTTTGGTATTTATCGACTTTTCGTTTTTGAGTTATGCTGTTTACAGACACACAGACGGACCTTTTTCTAAAAATTTTTTTTAGATTCAGGGCAGCTCAAAACATGTATTTCCGGTGAAATCAAGACATCGAATTTCTGGGTGGAATGCAATACTTTCCCTACTTACTATACGTAATAGAGAACGTATTAAGCGGCAGAAGATAAAGAAAGTCATGTAAATGTAACACATGAGATGTTTTAAAACCCCAAGTATCGCGTGCTTAGTGTCCTTAATTCTTCTTATACCTAATTGGTGTTGAAGAGGGAGTAGGAAAAGTCATATGAGTGCAAAATATTCCGTAATTGTATACGCAACCAATCACAAGTTGTCTAATTCAATACCATGCCCAGACGTTTATTATAATGAAAGTGTTAATATGAATTACAATGCTTTATAAAGGACAAGTAGTGAAAGTCACTTTTACCAACATCTGTGAAATGGAGCGACAAGAGTTTACTGCATGAAACTGCCACGATCAGGTTGAAAGTAACGACTTCGATTTGGCCCTTAGAGCAGCTTGTTCGGAATTCCAAATGAGGGACAGACAGACTGTAGTTATAAATAGCTCCCACTTCCGGTGATTTACCAGCCCTGTTCCTTAGTCGCTGGAACATTTCAGTCCAGGAATGACAGGCAACTATCACACAGTGATGAGTTTGGCAGGAAACAGCTGTTATCAAAACCAAAACAGGTCTGACAGTAGAGTCCTGATGTTCTGGAGTGTTCATTTAAAGTCGGAGTAATCGTTGGGAGTATTGGTGTGTAAGAAAAGTTGTAATAAAAGCATTAAGGGTAAGAACAGCTGCAGAATATGCAAACATCATCTCACATGTTGCATTCGCTTTACTTTGTCCACTCACTATCGCTTATTTGTGTATAGCTTCTGCAAATGATTTTTCCTTTCTCTACTACATACTTAGGGGAAGTAGTGTATACTACCTAACATTTCGATATCGAGAATTTTATCGGAAATATATCTGTTGAAGCCAAAAAAGCATTTTTAGAAAAGGTCCGTGTATGTCTCTCTCTCTCTCTCTCTGATTAGACTTTACATGGAATATTCTTCAAAAATGTTGATATATTTACAAATGACTGTAACGATCGTATGTTTGAAATACTTTCATACACAAATGAAATGCATATCATGAATTTTCTAGCCATACCCTCTGAAATCCTCTTCATTCTGAATCCCTTTTGTACAGGGTGATTTATGAAGAACTGACACATTTATTTCTTTAATTGTTTCAAAACGAGTTATGCTAGCGACAACTTATTATACCTGAAATGGAGGGCAATTTTTGGAGATTATTTGCCTCTATAGCAAATGTTGAAAATGTCCTCCATCCTGCATAAGGCGCAATTCAACACGTCGTTCCATGCTGCTGGCCACTCGTTGGAGGACTCTGTTGTCAATAGCTTGAATCTCCTGTGTAATGTTGTGCTTCAGATCGTAGAATGCGGCATAAACCCTGTCTTTTAAGTAATCCCATAGATAGAAGTCCGGCGATGTCAAATCCGGACATCTCGGTGGCCACAGGTTCTTGGAGATTATCCGGTCGTCTAAGAAACTTGCAATTAGCGCCATGGATTCATTTGATGTATGGCATGTATCGCCGTCCTGCTGAAAATATCCTTGACTCAGCTCTACATCGTCTAGTTGCTCAGCAAACTCCATGAAAATCCGTCGGTAGTCCGCAGTGTTCACATTGTTTAAAAATTTGGTCCCACTATTCTCTGTGTGGATATTGCACACCAAACTCCGATTTTAACCGGGTGCATAGGTGCTTCATGAATAACATGTGAATTTTCGCTGGTCCAATAGCGTGAGTTATTTGAGTTCACATAGCCGGATAAATGGAACCATGGTTCATCTCTGAACCACGTGATGGACAATATGGCAGGATTTTTCACAATGAACGACTGAAACCAACGACAATAATTCAGTCGTCTATCCTTATCTGGTTCCTCTATCTGATGGACAACCGTAATCCTATACGCCTTTAGGCCTGCACTTTTCACAGGTCTGTGACACATTGAGTAGCTGTACCCTGTCTCCTACGACAAGCGTCTTAATGATTTTTGGGGGACTGATTCAGTCGTGCTCTTATGTCAACAACAACCGTGGGAAGCCTAGATGAACGAGTTTTGCCTTTTTCACTCTTCAGAGATCCAGTTGTTTCCAATCTGCTTACCAGTCCCAGTATTGTGTTTCTTTGGGGAGGATTCCGAACACCAAATTCTCTCTGGTATGCCCTTTGAGTAGCTGTAATTGAATTCGTAATCCAGTATTGCTTTACAAGTAAGAGTCGTGTGTTTAATGTGTACTCCATTTTCACATTGATTAGAACAAAATCTCAAAAACAGTTGCCGATAATAAAACTAACAATTATGAATAAAACATGAACATCTGCACATCTAGTAACAGGCAATCGAAATTCCAGAACATTCTGCTTAATTTGGTGCTAAAAGTGGGGCATTGAGTGAATTTCGAACAGAATAATTAAAGAAAGAAATGTGTCAGTTCTTCATAAATCATCCCGTATAACTGGTAAATCGTAATAGATAGACAAAATCTTAGTACACGAAAAATTCAGATCTCGTTAAAGCACACAATTTATTTCAAATAATTTTTTTTGTGTGAAGTTAACCATTTCCGAGATATTCCCTCTTATTAGTTTAAATTTGCAAAATACTTATATGTTTCTTAAATGGAAAGTATTATTCGTTTTTACTTTCTCCACCACGTACCTGGTAGGTAAAAAAGATATTTCATTCCGCATAACTCAAAAAGACGGATAAATACCAAACTTGGTATTTAGGTTCAGGCTTCCAAAGAGGCGACACAAGGATTGTCAAGAAAATTCTCTGATCTACTGTTTCACAATCGTTTACATGGAACATTTTTCGAAATTTTTTATTTTCTAAAAAATGCTTCTAACGATTTCGGTTAAAATACCATGCGTTAAAAATATTTACATGACTAATAAAATTTATACTTTGAAGTTACTGGGAACAGCCTGTGAAGTCCTGTTTATTCAGAAGGAATCTTATATAACTGGTAAGCGTTAAGGGATAAACGAAAACGTACTTCACAAAAAGGTAGATCTCTTTAAAACAAGTAATTTATTTCAAATAACTTTTTTGTGGCAACAGCTATTTCTGAGATATCCGTTATTATTGCTTCGACTCGTTCAATACCTGGCCATTCTTTTTAAGTCTCGTCGATTTTCAGTTGTTTCTCGCGATGTCATGGAAACAGTATGGAATTTTAAGGCAGCATATAGCGTCCAGTTGTTAAACATTTGACTATCGCTGTTCTCTTTGTATCTGTAACGAAATGTGTAATGCTGTTATTTCTGTGAAGGTTTATGAAGTAGGAAGAAAAATTAAATTTCGGAAGAACAATTTGTGCACCCACTAATAAGAAACGATTGAGGTTGTGAATGTATCACATCAGATTGGCCATACAAAGAGGATGGAGTTTCAAAGCCATCACACAACGACCGCTCTTAAAAGATTTAACTATCGCTTAAAGCCTACTGTGTAGCCCTATCCCCATTGTATCCACAAGGAAATATGTAATAAAGCAATTTCTGCAAATGTTTATCTCAATTATTAAGTGGCGTGGGAGTTATTTTTTGTGTCTATATAACAATGAACAATAGCCATCTTAAGACATAGGAATTGATGATAATATCTTATTTAAACATATATTTTAGCATTAGAAATGTGTTATTCGCGAAGCTGTTGTAAGGAAGGAAAGTTTGCATAAAGGAATGTTTCCAGAACAAAGGTACAAGATCATAAATTTAGGGTGCGGAGGTTTTTAAAGCAAAGCGGCATGGTTAAAGCGAACCGGGGTAGATGTAACATTGTAAATAAGAATTTGAAAGCAAGATCAAGGATAACAGGAGATGGTAAAGAATTGCGTCGTTCACCCTAGTATAAACTTGAAAGTTAAAACGCATGACTGTAAGCAGCGAATAGAAGGAATAGTTAGGAATTTAAAATATAGTCGCTATACTTACAGTAACCATTAAGCATGGAGTGTATACAGATATTTGAAAATGTTGTGTGGGAAGAGACAAACAAATGAAATCTGTTAGTATGCAACAGTTCTGTGCAGACCGACAGGCACAAACACTCACAAGCCAGATAACTGTCTATATGAAAGTAGCAGGTGGACTGGACGGCACCCTAATGCCATCTGAACGACACGAAGCAGAAGATCCAGTTGCTATGACGAAGCAAGATGGCATGGTTACAGGGATGAGACCTAGAAGGCTAACTGTCCGCCTTTCTATATGGAAGTAGGAGTTAGACTTGACGACACCCTAATGCCAGCTGTACGGCACGAGGCAGAAGATCCAGTTGCTATGCACTAGGGTCTCTGTGGACAAAACGAATCGGGTGGTACAGCGATGGCTAACTGTCCGCCACACCTCGATCTAAGAGTTACCCACTAACAGATCCGTCGTGATATGACCCTGTAGTTAAAGCGGCGTAAAATAAACATAATAATAATAATAATAATGATAATAATAATAACTGTGTCAGTGGGGGGCTATACACGCACGGAGACATGTCCATCCTCGCACCGAACGAACAGAGGATGCGCGGTAGCGTTCTGAGCAGTGCTGAAGATAGACACATGACAAGGTGTCTATCCACGAGGCGCTAGAAGTCGGCTGCGGAAGGAAAGTGAAGGAAGCAGTGCATATTTTGTCACTTTGCTTTATCACAAGCACATTAAAAATGGGAATGTATGTCCGAGGAGGACGGCGTTGTGCAAGAGAGCGAAATATATTCTACAATATTTTATAAACATGTTTCAATATTTATGTACAATAATTATATTTAAATGTGTCAGAAATCTAAAAGCCAAAATCAGACTAAACCAATATTTGTCCCTAACTATACGCAACCAGAATTCGAATCACGAATAGGGTGGTTACCTTGGTAAGGTGCTTTTCGGGACTTTATCTTATCGCCAGGTAGCAGTAATCTCTATGGATCCTGGGTTCATATGAATACTCATTAATCATCTCTAAGGTTTATTATACAAGAAATAAAATACAAAAGTAAGGAACAGAATCTAGAATTGTTACAATGGGCTTTCTTAGTAACTACATCTAGCCTGCCCCCCGACCCTCGAGGGTAGGAAAATCCAGGATATAAACTTCAAAGAGGTCAAAGAGTTGAGGTCAAGACTTTAGATTCCAGAGCATCAGGTGGTCTTGACCTTAACATGCAAAGTATAGGTTTCCGATCGTGTTCACTCATTCAAGAAAATGCTGGGAAACAAAGCCCAGACCTGAAATGTTAAGATGAACAGCTGCTCGTTGTCTGTCTGTCCGTCACCCTGGGTCTTTTAGTGGAGGTTTTCCTGTTCTCTCTAGTACAATATCGACAACTGTAACCAGTAACTGCCGAAGTAGTTATTTCAAATGAAGTTGAACTAAGGTTTTCACGATTTCCTTAAAGGGAAAAAGTGAAAAATTCCCCAAAATTCCCAAAATTCTTAAATATGAATTTTGGTATTATTAAACACTACAAACCTCCTACTTCGGTTCTGTATAGCTGTAGCGATTTAAATCTAATAAAAACGACAACATTAAAGTAAACAAACCATTCAAGAAATGGCCCCAGGAATTTTCAAATACTAAATTAGCTGCAGAGGAGCAGAAAAGCATTTAAGAGGTGTAGGTGTACGCACTAAGTGTGTTTTAAATAGCACAAAGTCGGAAGAAACAATATTATTTTGGTGTTATAATTTTTAAACTCTGTTTTCTCGGGCTTTCATTTGTCCACACATTCTCAGTTTCAAATTGTTCCACACGAGTACTTTTCGGTATAGATCAATAAAATTTTGTATGCCTGCTTAAAAATAACAGCATAAAAGAATGCGTCCTGGTTAACATGTGATATTATTAAACAATAATACAATTTTGAAGCAAAAAACAGAATTCTGATATTTAACATTTATTTTCTCGCAAACTCTAGGATTATTAAAGGCCCATATTTAAGTAGGTACTATTAAAAAGTTTCTTTTGTTTCAAAACATAATTGAATCGTATGGAGGAATTTTTTTAAAAAATAAAAGAAGTAATAAAAATTAATATTTTGCTAACTAATTTAAAATATCCATAAAATTTGGCGTGCATATTATACAGGGTTATTCAAAAGGAAGGAGCGATTTTAAATATTAATTTTAATGAGCGACAATAGATAGCTTTACATACAATATTACACTGGATAGAGGAAAATTCAAAGTTTTAAGGCCCCAGCTTATAGTTCCATTCAATGTCTACAGCGGCGCTGTGGTTTGTTTACGAGAAAATTGTAAAGCTATAGGGGGTCGTTTTATGAACTGCGGTGTGCAAAGATTGAATCCATTGTTTTGGCGAAGTTGCAAGTTCAACAAAGGGCCGACTCGTCAAAAAGATTTACAATTGATACAACAATTCGTAAAAGATGGTTGCATATGCAAAGGGAAAAGCCCTGGTCATCCTCACATATCGAATGATGCTCGTGTTGAATGCCTAAAATAAAACTTTGAATTTTCCTCTGTCCAGTGGTGTATTGCATGTGTTGTCGTTCATCACAAATACATATTGTCGTGACCGCGTGGGTTTTAGTCAGTCGAGGCGAGTTACTGTTCGAGGAAAGACCTAGTGTGTGCGCGCTGCCCATATCAGCAGTATGGCGTCCTCACCGGCAGACAAGGAAGCAAGGAGGTAATGTAATCCCCTTTTATTAATAAATGTAGTTGCCATCCACTTCCATTTAATGTAAATTATTATAGTAGATAGATCCCTTCCCTCATCCATACCGTGGGATAATATTTCTGTTAGGAACTTTCTAATACTTTTTATAATTTCTCTCAGCTGCGTCCCGTCTGACCTCATATAACGTGAATTATTAACTTTAAGATCCTCGGTAACCGCTCTACCCCCCATTGAGCTAAAATTAACAAAGAGGTCACGACAATATTTATACTCTGCTCTTAGTTTTGAATAAACCTGTGCATTAAACATTTTGCTACTAATCGGTAAGAGGAGAGGGGAAGCTAGGATTGTTTTACAACGGGCAGGTGAGGATCGATAGGAGTCCACCAAGAGAACTCATCTAGAAGATGGCCCCAAATTCAAACTCCTGGTCCTCCAGGTTGCGCTACAGGCCAGTTCCCTCCCATGTGAAAACCAATTACTGCTAAGCTACATAGAGAAACTAGCCGGACTGAATTAGGAATTACAAATTTAGTAGAAACGATGGAAAATAAAAGAGATGAATGGTACACGCACCTTCGTGGAATAGATTCACACCGTAGTCCTCTCCAAGTATTAAATTATCATCCAACTGGTGTAGGAAGTGTAGGAAGATCAAAAAGCGATGGAGAGATGAGCTGTAACTTGTATAGCCGAAACGGATCTTGTCCAAACCGTGTAGTATATGATGACGATGATGATGGTTAAACCCTGACTGGTGTATTAAACATTCAAATAAATTCAACTGGAACTGGTATTTTAGAAATATCACAGATAGACATTCTTAAGAAATGGATATTGTGAAAGAAGCGACATTACTGAATTTTCAGATGATCCCGGTATACAAAGACCTGACGGTTACCTGAAGGATGCAGCCTTGTGCTGGTGTTTAAATACATAGAAAGCAAGCACTGTGTTTCTCAAATAATCCACTGTTTACCGAACAATATTTCGATAAACACATGCAGAATTAATCTGAATCGTGTAATAAAGAAGAATGAGTATCTTTCACGCAAATGTTTTGGTAATACAGGAAATTTCTGTACACGATGTTTACAAAGTCTTGAAAACTGAAAATTAAACACAGCATAATACTAATGCCTTATTCCATTTTATATTTACTTTCTCTAGTACTTACCTAACCTAGGTAGAGGAAGTGTTGTATATTCCATCCAAAATTCAATGTCGAGTTACCATCGGAAATACCCGTTTTGTGACCTGAAACAAAAAAAAAGTTTTACTTTCTCTACTACAAGGGTCATTCTAAAAGTTTTTGGAATGAATACAATACAATTTTAAACATTTAGATCTGATCATTTCATTTTTTCAAAGTATTGCCCATTGCATTGTATACAACTTCTCATCCTTTCAAAGCACGTTACAAATACTGAACGCCATTCTTCTTTGGAGAGAGTGCAAATGTATTCTTCGTAAGCAGCTACTGCGGTTTCAGGTGACTCAAATAGTTTAACTCAAATCTTTTTTTTTATTTTGTGGAATATAAAAAGGCATCATTGGCCAAATCTGAACTGTAGGGAGGATGGGACAAATATTTGACACACAACTCCTGCAGAAACTGGGTTATTTCTAGTGCAATGTGGGCGGAAGCGTTTTTGTGGTGCAACAAAATTCCACACAGACTATTTTAGGACGTTTTGTTCTTAGTTCTTTGAAGACTTGTGGCAGACATTTTATGGTGTACCATCTGGCAGTGATAGGTCTTTTGTTCAAGCGGAATTGTCAGAACATGGTCATTAGCTGAGAAGAACCAACAGATCATCATTTTGCCCGCTTGCCTCACTTTGGTTGGGGGATCCTCTCCTGGAAAGGCCCAGACCAATGACTATCGCTTAATAACTGGATCATACTGGCATATCCAGCTTTCGTCACCTGTTACAATGTTAAATATGCTTTTGGATCTTCCCACATCAAAACTTTCTATCGTTTATGACACCGTTTCTCACTGTCTTTTCTACTCATGTGTGAGGTGGTGGGAGATCCAACTATTGTACAGCTTCCTGACTGCAGTTTTTCTTTAAGGATGGGTTCACTTCTGCCGATCCAATATTCAGGGCTTCTTGAACATGAATATGTGTAACGAAAATCTTCCTGCAATATGCACTCTGCTTTCATCACATTTCCATCCGTTGTTGCTATAGCCGGCTGTCCTGCGCGGTCCTCAAGGGAATCCCTTCCTCTTCTAAACTTTGCAAACCACCGGTAAGTCATGGATTGAAAAGGTCAAAGATCCTCAAATGCCCTAAGCAGCATTTCTCTTTCCTAAACGCACTTTAGAGTGATAGAGATTCACAGAACGGAAATGCTCTCGCTTGAGATTCATCCCAGCGTCTGGCGTAGTAACACCTGCATGCACATATACAGAATCCTGTGTCGTAGATTTACGGCACGAAAAAAGTTCAAGCCTGATAAAGAGGCCTCTAAACAAAATGCCCGGTCTTTCACGCCCAATATAGAATGGGATGGTAATAATATAGTAGTCAAATAGCGCCCATAAAGAAATACGCATTTCTTTCTCTGACCTTCCCCACTAAACGGTGCAGACGTCTCGTTTAGTGAAGACGCCGTGACATTGTCACATTTGATGGAGCAGCCACGGCTCCGTCACGCTGCGTTCTGTACCTGCCGTGCACTTTCAACGAAATATGTGATTAAACTATTCCTGTAAACATGTATCTCGATTAACCTGAAGTAGATAGAAAAATAAGCTTTCGTAAAAATATTAGCAGTTGTATAAAAATAAACGATAGTAGGTAGAAAAAGTCATGTGAGTGTAACACATTAGAGTTTTATTCTCTCTATTACTTATCTATAGTAAGTATAGGAAGCATTGTATTCCACCCAAAAAATTCATACAGAGACTTTGCCGATGTATATGTTTTTGGCCTGCTGATTAAAAAAAAACTAAGGTCCGTGTGTGTTTGTGGTGTGCGCGCGTGTCTGTGAGCAGCATACCTCAAAAACCAACATGTAATTTAAACGTGAAATTTGAGATTTAAGTTCAGCAACTTACACCCACCCCGACTACCCTTTACATGGAAACTTTCAAAATGTTTGACTTCCTCAAAAATGGCTGTAACGATTTTGATTAAAAGTACATATTTAAGATATTTACATGACAAATAAAATTTAAATCTTCAATTTTCTGGGAATAACTTATGAAGTTCTCTTCATTCGGAAATAATTTTGAGCTAGGTATAATTTCGTATAACTGGGGAACAATCATATATAGACAACAATTTACTGAACAAAAAAAATGTATACTCCATCAATTTAAAACTGGCCGGCGTCAGAGACAAGGAGTTCCAATAGGGTACCTCCATGAGCGCTTGAGACAGCCAACATTCGTTCACAAGACTGTGTACATTCTTGTAGTAGTTATGATGGGGAACACGCTATAATGACAAAAGTCTTGCAAGAAAATAATCCACATACGAATTTCAAACAGACAGATGTTTCAACTCTGAATATATTTGTAACCAAAACATACTTTATTGATTTATGGTTCTCAATGGAGTACAACTACAGCTCGTTACATGGAGAAACATGTGAAGATCACTTGGGGCAAGCTCCGGTGAATACGGAGGATACGAGAAAACTCCCAAGTTGAATCTTGACCCCGGCGGAGCTCAGAAGATTCAACTGGGAAGTTTTCTCGCATCCTCCATATTCACCAGATCTTTTCCCAAGCTATTTTCACATGTTCCCCAGACTCAAAGGTCATCTTGGAGGTAAGCACTTTAACACCGTGACGAAGATCAATCAGAAGTGAACAGCTGGTTTCGAGCACAGGACTGGACCTGGTACAACACTGGCTTGGAAAAAGTGGTGTCACGTCCCCAAATCTGCTTGGAAAAACATGTCGAATATGCAGAAAAGTAACAGAAGTATTGTACAATATAAATAAAATTAATTCAACATGATCAATTGTGTGTAATGTTTTTATTGTCACAGTAACCTGTCGTGTTATCTTATTTGCTGAGCGCCTGTTATTGTTTTACTATTTTGAATGTTTGGTTCTTTGTTCTCCGGCTAGCTATTATTACTCAGTCGAGCAAATATCTCTTGAGCAGGGCGTGTAAACGGAAAGGAGTTGTTACTAAAAGATAACACTGATAAAAAAATTGTTGTTACACTTTTATTGCCGTCACACTTAATTAATTTCACATCTTTAATCTTGATACACGCCTGACTTAAACTGTTATATTTCCGAATGCAATTACTGTCGTAACAGTTGTCGCGTACCTACTTCACATTTTATAACTAACTTTACGACGCGAGAGATTCTGTAGAATTGCGTAATGTGTACCTCATGAATGCTTCCTTAGAACTGCCTGACGTGTAACTCGCGAGAGAGATTTCTTAGAACTACGCGACGTTTACCTTGTGAATGATTCTGTAGAACTGCGCGATACTTGCCTTTGGCACAAGAATTTATACTCCCTCACCCCGATATGCCTAAACATTATAATAGAGCTGCTATTGGTTAATAAATCGCGCCAACATTAGCGTCTGTTTCGTCAGCCAATCATAATTACTAAAACATATGCTCTAGGGAAGATATTCCCTCCATTTCTAAAGAAAGGCACGCTACCCTGACGTCATTTGTTTGTCTCTTCTAAGTGATAAACAACTCATCCCATCGCTTCATTGTTACCCAGTCCTATTGTCAGTTTCAGTGAGGCCGTGTAAACTTATTTCCTAACAATGCTTATAGCTAACAAACATCTAAAATCATTGTCATACAATAATGTTAATTTACACTACAATCACTCTGGCATTCACATTGTTGTGATATAAAATACTGCCTCATTATAAAATAGGGAAACTTGCTTATTGGGTGATTCTCGTACAAATTTCACCATTATTGTGTAATTACATTTGTAAGCAAAATGAAGTAACGTAACAAATATTACTCAATACATAATGATGTAGAACTGCATCATAAGCATAAGACAATAATACAATGAGAGTGATAAAGTGGATCAGCAAAACAGAAACAATAAAAATAGAAAAATATAAAACAGGACACTTCAGAATACTATGTCAGTATTGGTTTGAAAAAATTCATAAATACTATAAAGTGGGTTTGCAGCAAGCCTAAATTTTAAAGTAACTTCAAATATATCTAGGCTTGCTGAATGTGCAGCTCTTGGTAATCTGTTGAACATACTGATGCCGATATTATCACATCATTTCTTGGATTTAGTCAACCTTACTTTGTATGTGACAATAAAATAATTACTGAGCCAATTGCGACTCTTTTTTTACCGAGTGGCTGTTTCCGCAGAGATGGACGCAGTTCTTTCATGTACCTGGAATCATGAACTACAATTTTCGGCCCCTACTTGTCAGTAAGTCGGCAGCCTGAGGAATCTGAGTAGTCGGCTGCACCAGGTTTCTACAGTTGCGTCTCTCCGCCAGTATAGGTAGCTGTCTCCACGTCATCACCTGACCTTCCCGGTGACCCCCGAGCGATGCGTTCTAAGGAAGAAGTGTTGTAGCAGTTAGTTCTCGACGACCAGCAGAAGGACTTTTCTTGAGCTTCGTGTCTGGGAGCGGCCGTCTCCACACTTTTTGGCCTTGTCTAAATTATATATAACATATACTTTTGACGTAAGTAAAATTCTAAATTGTTTTAGCGTGTGGAGCGGCATTTAAAATCTTATGGAAGCAAATTTATATCATATCATCACGTGTTAAATTCCATTTCAAAATGGCAAATGATGTGTGAGAAGTACAAATTCAAATCCTATATACTTCAATTGTAACATATCCCTGTTTCTTCATTTGAGTGTTAATATATTCAGTACTTTTGGGGCTGTATGGATTGTTACTTTTATTTAGAGATGCTTTAAATCCTTGTTTTGTTTCCTTTAACCTTTGGTAGTACAAACAATTATTGCTCTGGGGGAATGCTTTATTTCCAATGCATTCTGTAATGGGTCCGGCATTTTACTTTTCTAGTTCATTTATTTTTTAAGCAATTGTGACATTCTATGCATCGACTACTTTTAAATCGACCTTTGTAAGAACGTTACATTATTCCTAGTATAATGGTCATGTTGATGATGAAATGAAGCTGGCCTTAATAATTACTAAGCAACTATATATATATATATATATATATATATATATATATTCATTAATTACTGTCAGGACTTTAAAATATTTAAATATAGGTGGACAATGAGTATCAAACGATAAACCAGATATAATTCTTAAAGCCTTTTTCTGCAGAATTAATACTATTTAACTATAGTGCAGCAAAACTAGTGGAAGTATCCCAAATCAGTGCCTTGCGACTTGTATTACAGAGTTGGCGAAAGCGGCGCACAGAATTTGACAGCTGTTTTGAGCTTTTTTTTATTTATTCATGGACGCTCTTTAACTGCTGTGGATCCTAGCGTACCATTCTATATTGGGCGTGAAAGGCTGGTAATTTTGCTCAGAGGCCCCTTTATCAGGCCTGAGGTTCTTTTAGGTGCCGTAAATCTAAGACACGGGACCACCGACTTTATTTCCCTTCCGAAGGACGCTATGCTAAGGATTTTTACGCCGAGGAAGTCCATCGTCCCCGCCGGGTTTCAACCTGTAACCTCGGAAACTAGAGGCTAGCATGGTAACCACTACACCACGGAGGACGACAATTGACAGTTGTGAGTCGCGCGCTCACTCGAAGGGACCTTGAAAACAATTTAACTTCTGAAGAGACTGGCCACTTTTAGTTTGACAAAGTGAAGCACATAATTTATTTCAAATAACCTTTTTGTGGCATCCGCCATTTCGAAGATATCTTTTTGAATACTTGTCATTTTTTGAAATATTATCACATTCTCGCGATGTCATGGAAAGTGTTTGGAGTTTCAAGGCCAGAATACAACCCGCTTTTTAAACATTTGACTATCAACTCAGTTTGCTGTATTTTTTGTACCTAGAAAGAATTAGTAAATAATGACAATAACAATAATTCATCTCTAAACTTGAAAATATTTTTGAGTTCTAAATGTGTGCTGAAGACAGTAAATATACCAGCATGGTAAATTGTTGTACTCAGGAGTGTTTTGTTTCTTGTTTCATTGTTTCTGTGTAGTTCTCTGTTCATTGGTACTTGATCAAACAGTTTGACTCCTTCTGTAAGCCAGAATATTTGTTGGCAATTCTACTCGAACCTTGCACAACTTCGACATCGCCACTTAATACTTGGCACTCCCAAGTTTAACTTGGTATCGGAAATAGACAAAGAAAACTTTCTCGATCTATTATGTACAAACTTCCGCTTGGTTTCTAATACTTCTGGCACGCGACTGGCACCAGTCAGCCATTGTCAAATCAATTATAAGGTGAACAACCAATTGCTACACACAGTCTGTACACTTGCTGTGTTTGCTATCCCAAACCATGACATCGATACTTCAGTGTGAAGGGCGTCATTCTCAAATACTGAATCAAATTGTATCACCAATTTACCTCTCTCAACACGGTTCATTGTTTTACATATCATTGACAAGCTTAAAATGAACCTGTAAAATTCTATATTCTTCCAAAAACCCTATTCCTCCACCCACTTCTTTTTTATTTTTTTATTCTATTTTATTTTACGTCGATTTATCTCCTTGGCGACATCGCGACGGATCTGTTGGTGAATAACTCTTAGAGCCATATGTGATGGACAGTTAGCCTTCTAGGTCTCATCCCTGTATCCACCCGCTCCGTCACGTGTCACAGAGTCCCTAGCGCATAGCTACAGAATCTTCTGCTTCGTGCCGTGCAGACGGCATTAGGGTGCCGTACAGTCCAACCGCCGCTCCCATATAAAGGCGGACACTTAACCTTCTAGGTCTCATACCTGTAACCCCTGCTTCATGCCATGCAAATAGCATTATGGTACCGTCCAGTCCAACCGGCGCCCTCACAAAGAAAGGCGGACAGTTAGCCTTCAAGGCCTCATCCCTGTAACCCCTGCTTCATGCCGTGCAGATGGCATTAGGGTGCCGTCCAGTCCAACCGCCGCTCCCATATAAAGACGGACAGTTAGCCTTCTAGGTCTCATCCGTATAACCACCTGCTTCACGCCGTGCAGATGGCATTAGGGTGTTGTCCAGTTCAACCGTCGCCCTCACACAGAAAGGCGGACACTTAGCCGTCTAGGTCTCATCCCTGTAACCACCCGCTTCATGCCGTGCAGATGGCATTAGGGTGCCGTCCAGTCCAACCACCGCTCCCATATAAAGACGGACAGTTAGCCTTCTAGGTCTCATCCGTATAACCACCTGCTTCACGCCGTGCAGATGACATTAGGGTGTTGTCCAGTCCAACCGTCGCCCTCACACAGAAAGGCGGACACTTAGCCGTCTAGGTCTCATCCCTGTAACCACCTGCTTCATGCCGTGCAGATGGCATTAGGGTGCCGTCCAGTCTAACTGCCGCCCTCACACAGAAACGCGGACAGCTAGACTTCTATGTCTCATCCCTGTAACCACCTGCTTCATGCCGTACAGATGGCATTAGGGTGCCGTCCAGTCTAGCCGCCGCCCTCACACAGAAAGGCGGACAGTTAGCCTTCTAGGTCTCATCCCTGGAAATGCCATCTTGCTTCGTCAGGTGGCCACAGAGACCCCCAGGGCATGGCAGCCGGATATTCTGCCTCGTGCCGTGCAGATGGCGTTAGGGTGCCGTCCAGACTAACTGCTTACATTGGCTGTAGATTGATGGCGTAGCATTCGCTATTACCACTTATTTTTCATTTTACTATTGTTTTAGACTTAATATGGAACTCTGGGTCGTGGTATTAAATATCCAATCCGGTATTTACCTTGGCGACTGAGGAAAACCACGAAAAAAACTCAAACAGATTGTTCAGCTCACGGGATTTGAACCCGGGACCTCCCGAATGTGGCCCACAGACAACCACTACTTGTTACTAGAGATAAACTTTCATTGCCCATTTCGTTGTAGGTATAAGAAGAATACAGTAGGATAAAGTGATAGATTTATTTACGTACTGTTTCGGAAAGTGAGCTTTTTCAGGACGAGTCGGTCCAGTCCGTCCGTCCTTCCCTTATAGATGCACTTGAATTCTACTCGTATTTTACTTCATTTAGCTTCTGCTTATTTAGTTGTAGCATCCTGTGACTAAATTAAATTTATATTTTATATTTTTTTATGTTTGCTAATTTTTTTTTAAATACTAGCTTGGGGCTGTACTTTAAAATATTAGTTTTTATAGGCCCATGTAAACCAGTTTTGTACAGTGAATGTATTAATTCATCATTGTCCTTTTTATCACGATGACATCCAATTAATATATTTCCATATTACACATTTCACCACGGTCACAATAATGAGTTTACCTTTTTTACTTTCTCTACTGCGGGAAGTAGGGGAAGTATTGCCTTCCATCCAAAAATTCGATACCGAGATTTCACCGGAAATACATGTTTTGAGGCCCCCTGGATCCGAATAAAGCATTTTTAGAAAAAGGTCCATGTGTGTGTCTGTGAACAGCAAACTCATAAACGAAAAGTCGGACAAATGTCAAACTTGGTCTTTGAGTTTAATATCTTTCAGGGATACGACACGAAGAAAATCCCTCATCCCAGATTACCCTTTACATGGAGCATTTTTCGAAAATTTTGATGTTCCCAAAAATGGCCCTAACGATTTTGATTAAACTATCATACGTTTTAAGATGTTTTCATGGTAAATAAAATGCATATCTTGAATTTTATAGGAATGTCCCCAAAGTCCTCTTCATTACCAATAACTTTCATATAACTTGGAAAACCGTAAGAAAAACACAAAATGTTAGTACCCAATAATGTAAATCTCGTTAAATCACACAATTTTACGCCGTATCCTTTTGTGTGTGTGTGTGTGTGTGTGTGTGTGTGTGTGTGTGTGTGTGTGTGTGTGTGCAGTGAACCATTTCCGGATTATTTCTTCTTGTTTGTTTGAATTTTCCAATACTTATACTTCCTCTGAAATGGGAATTCGTTTTTCGTTTTTACTTTCTCTAATACATACGGTAAGTAAGGGAAGTATTGCATTCCACCCAAAAATTCGATACCGAGATTTCACCGGAAATACATGTATTGAGGTGTCCTGAATCCAAAGAAAGCAGTTTTGAAAACATGCCGTGTGTGTGTGTCTGTGAACAGCATAACTCAAAAAACGAATAGACGGTTAAATATCAAACTTGGTATTTGATTTAGTATCTTCCAGGGATGCGACATGAAAAGTTTCAAGAAAATCTCCCCACTCCAGACTAGCCTTTAAATAAACACTTTTCCAAAAGTTTTATTTTCTCAAAATGACCCTAACGACTTTGATTAAAATATATGTTTAAGTTATTTTCAAGGCAAATGAAATATCTTTGAACTTTCTCGAATGCCCCAAAAGTACTCATAATTCTGAATGACTTTCGCATAACTGGTAAACCGTAAGAGAGAGATAAAATTTTACTACACAAAAGTGTAGATCTCGTTAAAACACACAATTTATGAGATATGAACCGAGATATTCCTTGTTCTTTGTTTGAATTTTCCAATAATTGTACTTTTTCTCAATGGGAATTCGTTATTCGTTTTTTTTTATATCCTGGACATACAAAGAGAATGGAATGCTCCACTTAGCAACCAGTTCTTAAAATACTTGACTATCGCTTAAAGCCTACCATATTTCCCGTGCATCTACAAGAAAATTAACAATAAGATAGTTTCTGCAAATGTTTATCTCGATTAACATTAAGTAGATGGAGAATAAGCGTTTGTAAAAATAGTTTGTACAAGTGTAGAGAAAGTCATGTGAATGCAACACATCAGGTTTTTATTAGTTGCAGCTCACTATCAGGTTTAGTTCTACACAGTGTCATTGCGAAGGGATCTGTGATAAGAGCTACTAAATAGTGAAGTAATAGTGCACATAAAAAGAAACAAGAGGAAGGCTTGTGGACAGATTAGATTAGATTAGATTAAATTGTATTCTGTGAGTTCACTAACAGCCGTAAAGGCTTGTGAACATAGAACATGTCAAGGAAATGTACAAAAATTACATATAAACATAAATATTACACAGAATATGGAACATTTGAAATAAAATAGACACATACTATATGCGTGTCAAGGAAATGTACAATAAAGTTACATATATGCATAAATATTACATAGTATACAGAACATTTAAAATAAAATAAAGACATATTATATACAAAATGAAGCAAAACAAGTGTAATTTTGTACAGAGTTGAATACCTCCTTACTGTTATAAGGTTAACATACGTATAGGCAAGAACAGTCATTTTAACATTCACTAGGATTTTACCTTTGTTCGTCTGATCATTTTGTTCTATTTGATTTGTAATGCATAGCATTTACTGTCAGTTCTTAATATACATACATTTAAATAGCTTCATTAATTCTAGAGCAGGCATCAAATATGACTGGCAATTGTCATTAATATTTACTAATACTACTTACAGAGCTATATAAGTATTATCATCAGGATAATTTGTCATTCAGATAATCTTGTACAGAATAATATGCTTTTGAGCATAGGTACTCTTTAACAGCAGTTTTAAAGACATTGAAATTGTCTAGTTTTCTCTTAAGATCATTAGGGAGAGTATTAAATATTTTTATGGTCTCGTAATATACACCTTTCTGGAAGCAAGAAAGTTTTGCACTGTGATGACGGATGTTACCCTTTTGTCTAGTGTTTATCTCATGAATTTCCATGTTTGTAATAAATGTGGCTCGATTGCATACATAGAATTTTAAGATTGAAAATATATACATGCAAGGTAGGGTTAATATCTTCAGTTTTCTAAAAAGATGTTTTGCAAGAGTGTCTGCTATGAGTGCTGGAAATGATTCTTATAACCTTCTTTTGCATGAGGAATATTCGTTTACTTTCTACCGAATTTCCCCAAAATAATATTCCATATTCAATGATAGAGTTAAAATATGCATAGTATACTAATTTAAGTGTATCTATAGAACTGACAGTTACCAATGCTCGGATAGCATAACATGCAGAACTGAGTTTGGGTATGATATACGTAATGTGAACTTTCCAATCTAAATATCTGTCTACTTGGAGGCCCAGAAATTTAATGTTGTCTATTTGTTCTAGTGACATGTCGTTAATCCTAATTTCTATTGGAGTGTGTAGTGATCGATGGGTTATAAATTTAACAACTTTCGTTTTGTCTAGATTTACAGATAATTTGTTAGCTTTAAACCAGTGTGACATACAGTTCAAAACATAATTCAATTTAATTACACACTCATTCAAGTTTTTACTTGTCACCAGAACACTCGTGTCATCAGCAAACAGAATTATACTTGCAATATCCTTTATATAAAATGATAGGTCGTTTATATAGATCAAGAATAGTAAAGGTCCTAGGACTGAACCTTGGGGCACTCCATGTGTTACTGTTTTCCATTTTGATGTATTTTTTCCAAATTCAATATCATTGACCACTTCAACACTTTGTTTTCTTTCATTTAGATATGATACGAACCAACTTAGACTTTCATTTTTTAGTCCATAGAATTTCAATTTTTCTATCAGAATATCATGATTAACACAGTCAAATGCCTTTGCTAAGTCACAAAAAATCCCACCTACATGCATTTTTTTGTTTAATGCAATTAACACCTCATGAGTAAGTTTATAAGTTGCATTATTGATCGACATTCCTTTTCTGAACCCGAACTGATCCCTGGCAAGTATGTTGTTACATTCAAGGTATTTATAAAGTCTATTAAACATCACCTTTTCAAGAACGTTTGAGAAAATTGGCAAGAGAGGTATTGGTGTATAATTTGAAACATTATTGCGTTCGCGTTTTTTGAAAAGTGGTTTAACAATGGAAAATTTCATTCTGTCAGGGAAAATTCCTGACCTTAGTGACTCATTGCACAAATAACTAAGGGGAGTGGAAATTTGAGATGAGCATGATTTTAAGACTTTTATTTTTATTTCATCATAACCAGAAGAGTTTTTTGTTTTGAAGGAGTTAATAATTTTGTTTATTTCAGAAGGCGTTGTCAGGTTAACTTTAAATTCAGGCACTTCATTAGTGAAATTTGATCTTAGAAATTCCAAAGCTGCCTCTTTACTTCCAAAATTAATACTCATTTTGTTTGTTACATCCAAAAAGAATTTGTTAAATATTTCTGCAACTTCATGAGGTTTACTAATTTCTTGATTATCAATGTTTAATGTTATTAAGTCATTTTGTAATGAGGATTTACCCGCTTCTCTTTTTATTATATTCCAAGTAGTTTTTATTTTATTGAAGTAGTGTTTTAAATCTATATTATTACTAATTCTTACTTGCTCATATAATTCTCTTTTACGTCTACATGACGTCCTAATTCCTGAAGTGATCCAGGCATTCTCTCTTTTGAAGTTAGATATTTTGTTTAATTTGACCGGGAAGCAAGCGTCAAAGTGGGTTTTGAAACACTGAAGAAAGATGTTATATTTGTTATTGGTTCCATTCGTTTGGTAAGTTTGATTCCATGATTCAAGTTCAAGTATTTTGCTAAACTCACTCAGAGTATTTTCATTTATTTCCCTAGATTTCTGATAAATCTGGATTTTAAATTTAACTTTTTAATGTGTAGAACTTGTGCATCGTGATCCGACAGGCCATTAGATTTTGATGAGACATTGCAAAAATTAATGCTATCTGAGTTTACAAATATATTATCTATAGTTGTAGAGGAGCTGTTTTGGATTCTTGTTGGAAAGTTTACTGTATGTGTCATATGGTATGTTGTAAGTAAAGTGCTGAGTTGTTCCCTTTGAGGACTAGGTTTAAAATAATCAACATTTATATCACCACATATGATTAATTCTCTTTTTTGGTTTGAATAAAAATTTTAGAAGATGTTCAAGTTGCTTTCTGAATATGTCAAAATTGCCTAAGGGAGATGGATAAAGGGCTACTATAGTTAAATTCAATTTACCTTCATTTAGCTGAACTGCACAGTGTTCAAGGTTTTGTTCACTACAAAACTTGGATAAATCCAAAACTTTATAAGTCATATCATTTCTGATATATATACAAATCCCATCTTTATGTAAGATTTTTCTTGAAAACTCTGCTGCTAAAGAGTACCCATGCAGTAAAATTGGCTGAAATTCCTGTTGTGTCAAGTGGTATTCGGATAAACATAAAATGTGTGGCAGTGGGTTTTCAGTATTAAGACTAATAGTAAGTTCATCTACTTTGTTTCTTAAGCCTCTTATATTCTGATGAAATACAGACAGGTAGTTTTTATTTTTATTATTAATATCATTACTATTGATGTCAGAAGCATTATTTCTATAGTTACTTGTGGATGCAGAGGTATTTGGGATGGTTATCTCAATTTGCTTTAAGTGTCGATGATTATGTTGACTATGGGACATACTTAACCTAAAAAAGACCTCCTACTAGTGACAACAGGAATTTTACCCTTAATTCTGTCAGCAATAAGAAGAGAAAGCTTCTCTTTGCCTCTAGAATTTAGGTGTAGGCCATGAGAGGTTAAACCATCCCTGCCTATACCGTCGACATCTACCATACACATGTGAGATGCAGCAGGACTTTAACAAGGCATGCTCAAGTCTCAGATTCATATTCCTCACCCTCCAATGAAGCTGAGGCTTGTCATGCCTATGTAAAAGTCCCACTACCTTCACATTAGTATGGTTGCTGGTCTCACTGATGTCACACAGATCCTTTTCAATAATATAACTACTATTTCTATCCAGGCTATTCCCTGGCCCACCCACTATCACTACATGATCCCTCTTAGTAAAACCTGCAGTTAGCTTTACCAGGTCTTCAGTGACATCAGAGAGCGCAGCACTGGGTTTAACTATGCCTACTACATCATAATCACACCCCAAGTCCCGTTTGAGCAGGGATGCTATGCCCCTCCCATGACTACTCCCAAGCAACAAGACCTTGCTTTTTGTGTGATTTACAGATTCATCTAGGACCTGCTCTTGGGGATTTGTGGCCGGATCAACATTCAGCATTTCAAGAACACTGAATCTGTTGCTCAGTTGGACAAGATGTTGATCATCTGCAGAGAAACGCCTTTTCCTCCTGAGATTTTTCTTAGATACCATCCTGAAGTCCTGAAAGTTATTAGCCAAAATATTTGAAGCCGAAACAGTGCTTCTAGTTTCTCTTTTGAAAAATTCTAGTTCTTTTCTCAGGTTGGAAATGGTTTCCTCGTGCTTTCTGACCAGTGCCTTATACTTACAAAGTTCACAAAACCACTCCGCACAATTACTCACATTCTCACTAACAATGTTCGCACACGCCCAATGAAACCAAAACTTACATCCTGCACAGAAAACACCCTGGCTAACCCTACGGCGACAAGCACCACAATTACCACTAAGATCACACTATTTACCACTCATTATTAGCACACTGCACTGACAGAGACAATAAAGGTAAACTAACACCGTCAGAAGATATACCAGGTGTCCCAGAGCAACCGTATCAGCCGCTTTTCTCTAAAACTATAACATACTTGTTGTTCGGAAAAACAACTTGATAACCAAAACCTATGCAAAGCATCGATTGGTGGTATTTCCATTTTCCGGAACAAACAGGAAGCAAGGGTACTCGTGGTCAGCTTTGAAAATTTAAATGGGAACATGGGTTATTTAAGGCCTCATTGGATAGTACTTTTAAAATAAAACAACTTCTACCAAATTTTTTATTTTCTATCTTCTAATGTTTACTCACAAATGAACGATAGACTTCCTCGTCAACATTTTGCACCAGTTGCTTGATGGTGTTCCTCTGGCTTTACGGTTACCGATGTGGCTTCAACAAATTGGCTCTGTGGCTCACTTTGCACTTAGGGCTCGGAAAGTTCCTGCCCAATTGTTTACTGGACGGTGGATTGGACGAGGAGGACCAGCATGTTGGCCGGCCCCATCTCCTGAAGCTTTGAAATTTTAAATGGGAACAGGTTATTTAAGATATCATTGGATAGTACATTTAAAATGAAACAGCTTTTATCAAAACATTTTTTCTATCTTCTAATGTTTACTCACAAATGAAAGACAAAGTAAACAAATTAATGACATCATCTGAGAAATGCTGTATAAGCCGATGGTAAGGATTGTGAACTCTCATTCTAAATGCTCAAAATGTCCATCGCCCTGTGATCTACTCCTAACATCATTGAGGGCAAGGAGAAGTTTATCACTGATGAGACCCGGAGGCTGCTCGAATTCTTTCTGTCATATCTTGTCCAGTTGTAGGACGCACCTGGTAGAAAATGTCTTTAATTCTCCCCCATAAGAAGAAGTCGTTTGGTGTTAAGTCAGGAGTTCGGGTCAAGAGGCTTGCCGAGCCCTAAGTGAAAAGTGAGCAGAGGGCAGCTATCCTGTTGGACACATCGGTAACCGTACATCCAGAGGAACACCATGAAGCAACTGGTGCAAAATGTTGACGAGGAAGTCTATCATTCATTTGTGAGAAAACATTAGGAGATAGAAATAAAAAACGTTTTGGTAAAAGTTTTTCATTTTAAAAGTACAATGATACTTTAAACAACACATGCTTCCATTTAAAATTTCAGAGTTGACCACGAGTACCCCTACTTGTAGTTTTTTCAGGAAAATGTAAATTATCATCAATCGATTGTTCACATAGGTTTTGGTTATCACGTTGTTTTTGCGAATAACAAGTTTAGAGAAAAAAGGCTGATAGGGTTGCTCTGGGACACCCGGTAGAAGACCTTCCTTGGAATCTGTGAATACGTAGGCAGGCGGGCTTTTGATTCCTTGCTTTTGCCAGTAGTTTCCACAGCAACCGGAAGGAGAGCGGTTTCCAGCTGTCCTCTCCTCTTCTCCCACCTTTTGTTTCTCCCAACAAGAACAAAAAACAAAAGCTCCAGATTAATGTTCACCTTTTTCTCGCAGAAACGTAATTAAATCACAGTGCCGTCGTAATAGTGTTGTAAATATTTAATCAATTAGCCCAGGCAGCGTCAGACGTCGATACGCTAGCCCCGGTTCCCGGCCGGGGCTTTGTGCTTTAGGAAGGAATGTTCAGTTGGCGAATTGTGCACACTCAGCATTACGCAAATTGGATTTAACAACATGAAATAGCGTTCCTTCCTCCCTTTGGCCTTTGTTAGCGATACTGTCCCTCACTTCTTTGCATAAATTAGCTGAAGAGCAGACGGAAAATATGTGCAGAAAAACCGTCGTAATGGAACGAAACAAAAACGTCACAGAAATGTAGCAATTAATGTCACTGAGCCACAACCTGTAACTCTTATCTATAACAAAATGGTGACTATAATACAATTGAATTTAAACTGATTTAGAGCTCAGTTTGAATATTTACAAGTTGTCCGTAACCACAGCCCAGAAATTGTTTGTCTGCAGGAAACAAACTTTTTCATGCAGACAAAGTCATTCACTTGCTCCTGTATTCAGACTACCACGTCATTCGCACAAACTCACTTCATGGTTTTTCCATTTACATTAAAATTATAATTCCACACAAGGTGATTCCACTTAACACAACTGTAGAAGCCACAGCTGTATCTGTACACATGCCTTCAGAAATCTGCAACTGTAACCTACACCTACCCAACAGCACCGAAATCTATGTTTCTTCACCCTGTGATCTACTTCATCAACTACCACAGCCGTTCATATTATTAGGCAACTTCAGTACCACAAAATATTGTGCGGTTGTAATAATACTAACCAACGAGGGAAAATAATTGAGTCATTAATCCGATCTAATGATTTAGAGGCTACCAGTTTGACGTAGCTTACATAGGGTCACTCCAAACATTTTGAGAATGGACGCAATAAAATATTAAAAATTTAGGTTTGTTCATTACATCTTTTCAAAATATTCTACATTACATTCTATACACCGTCTCATCCTTTCAAACCATTTTCAAATGCCGAACGCCATTCTTCTTTGGAGAGAGTGCAAATACATTCTTCGTGAGGAGCTACTGCGGCTTCAGGTGACTCAAATCGTTGACCTCGAATTTTTTCTTTCATTTTGGGGAATAGGAAAAAGTCGCATGGGGCCCGATATGGACTGTAGGGAGGTTGGAACAAATATCTGACTCCTGATTCCTGCAGAAATTGGGGCAGTGCTGTGGGCAGAGGCATTGTCATAGCGCATCAAAATTCCACGCAAACCAGCCTTAGGACGCTTTTATCTCAGTTCATTGAACACTTTTGGCAGCAGACATTTTGTGTGTTCCATCTGGAAGTAAGAGTCTCCTCGAGGTCGCAGGTTCAAACCCGTCGGAGGGCGTAAAATCCTTAGCATGGCTTCCTTCAGAAGGGAAGTACAGCCGGTGGTCCCGTGTCGTAGATTTACGGCACATAAAAGAACCTCAAGCCTGATAAAGAGGTCTCTGAGCAAAATTACGTCTTTCACGCCCAGTATAGAATGGGACGCTAAGGACCACAGCAGTTAAAGAGCGTCCGTAAATAAAACTCAATTTAATTCAGTAAGAGTCTATTGTTCCTCAAGCGAAATCGTCACAATGTGTTCACTTGCTGAGAAGGAACAGATCATCTTCTTGCTAACACTTCCCATTCGCTTCACTTTTGTTGGGAGATCTTCTCCTGGGAAAACCCAGACCGATGACTGTCGTTTAGTTTCTGGATCTCCCTCGATTGACGTTTTCAATCACTTCCTGGCACCGTTGCACATGTGTTTGTTTCTGTTCATATTTTAAGTGGTGGGGATCCAGTGATCGCAGAGCTTCCTGACGTAAAATTTTTCTTTCAGGATTATCTTCAATGCTGCCGATCCAATATTTAGGGCTTCTTGAATCTGATCATATGGCCAACGATGATCTTCCCGCAACATGTGCTCTGCTTTCACATTTTCATCCATTTTTGTTGTAACCGGCCGTCCTGCCCGATCTTCCTCTTCTAAACTCTGCATACCATCGATAAATGGTGGATTTGGAAGGGCAAAGATCCCCAAATGTACGATGCAGTCTTTCAAGGCATTCTCTCCTCCCTAAACCGGCTTTCAAGTAATAGAAAATCACAGCACAAAAATGCTCTCGCTTGAAATCCATCCTAGCGTAGCAACACCTGCTATACTTGTACACGTGGTGCTGAAGATGCACATTGTTGGAGCGCGCCCAGACTTGCACATGTTGCTATCTGAACTTCAATCTAAAGTTAGAAAAATCTTTTTTAGCTTACCACTACTCGTTGTTGTCCATTCTCAAAACTTTCAGAGTACCCTCGTACAGCACTTTTAGTAGTATTGACCTTAGTTATGCACACCCTAATTGTTGCATTGTTTTGCTAGTTTGTTTACAACCTGCCTTTGGGGAGAGAGCATTTCACCGTTATTAATCTCAATTACACACCACTAGATATTCTCGCAAACCGTTATGGAACTCTCATAAAGCGAACTCGATTTATTTTTTGCAGGGTTTCTTACCGCTCTAGAGAACCTGCCACAACTGAGTCTTTCCCAGAAATGAATATAAATGATTTGTGGCCTTATTTTCCTCAACTATCACTGAAACTGCTGCACTCTACATCCCTATCCCTGGGAATGCCTACAGATCAAGACCTGCCCCATGGTGGAATGATACTTCCCGAAATGCTATATAATTGAAGCAGAGAGCCTATTACAAATATAACAGATATGCAAACTCAGAAAATAAATCAGAATTCTAAAGACTCCGAGCCGTTGCTATCAGAGAAATTAAAAACACAAAACGAACGACTTGGCTGACGTTTCTATCTTCCTAAACAGAAAGACTCCATAGACACTGCTGTGGCATAAACTTATCACTATTTGTGGTAGCCGACGTACACAACTATATCTCCAAACTTCCGGATCCTCTTCTCTTATCACAGACCCTAAACAGCCCTTGATCTTAAAATCAGGTTGAAGAAACCTTACATCAAGCAACAGTAAGAGTCCAGACCCTGACAATATCCTCTAAGAGCTACTCAAACATTTACCTACCAATCTACTTACATATTTGTTGCATACCTTCAACTACATCTGGTCTTTCAAATGTTTCCCAGATCACGGCGTACCTCCACAGCAATTCCTATACCCAAACCAAATAAGAATCACTCTTTGTTAGACAACTTCCGTCCTATATCCCTAACGTGTACGCTGCAAACTGGTAGAAAAAGTAATGACCAAACGACTTCGATGGTTCCTAGAAAACACCAACTTCTTCAGCAATGCACAATGGCTTCCACCGAAATCGATCTACACTTGACAACATACTAATGCTTGAAACTGAAATTACTAAAGCCTTCTGTCAATGACAACACTTAGTTGCTATTTGCCTGGATATCGAACGAACCTATGATACGCTCTGGCGTGACTACATAATCAATATACTTAAAGTAATAGCCATAGGCGGAAATGTTTACTTTTGTCTACAACTTCCTCCAGAACCACCAGCTACGCGTAAGAGCGAATGGACAACTCTCAAAGAGCGTCTCACAACGGCATACCTCAGGGCTCAATATTGAGTGTGACGCTGTTCCCTTGGCTTTCAACAATGTGATATACTGTATTGATTCTTCTGTCGAGGTATGTTTATTTACAAATGACCTAGTGTTCTTCTGTAAGGGAAAGACTACAAAGTTATACATATGCTTATACAAAAATGTCTACAACGACTTCAATGTTGGAGCTATAATACGGGTTTCAAATTTTCTGCTGATAAAATTCAGTGCATTGTTTTCTCTAAATAATATAATCATCATCAGGAAGCCATACTATGAAGAGTGTTCAATAAAGACTGGCACTAATAATCATCAGCAATTTGTCAAATATTATTCATATACATTTTTGTTCCTCTCAAAATACATCCACCCCAATACAATGCACTTGTCCCACTTCCTTTTCCATTCCTAGAAGATGTGCAGGAAGTCATGCCTTGGCATCATCTTCAGGGTCGCCTCTAAAGCTTTGCATGCCTTGGTCTTGTTGTTGAACCGACGTCCTTTAAGTTCCTTTATGGCCATCGGGTTGAGAAAACAGTCACACGAAGCCAAGCTGGGACTGTAAGGTGTATGGAGTACCGTAGAGATGCCTTTTCTCTCAAGGAATTCGGCAACACCATTAGCATCACGAGGCTTGGAATTGTCGTGATTAAGCTTGCATTTCCCTTCCCTTTTTGTTGGAAGTGATCCTTTACCAATTGCCTCAGGACGTTCTTGCAGTAATGTGCAAAGACTGTAGTGTGCTTTGGACTGTATACGTGTACACCATCCCCTGGTAATCAAGAAAAGTGATGACCATGGCCTTATTGGATGACTTCTGTACTTGTGCCTTTTGTAGTGGTGGTTGGCCATGTTACACCCATCTCTGGATGATAGTAATACACCCATGTTTCGTCATCATTGATGCTATTCTGCCTCCAAGCACTACCCTCGTCCCCAACACATTGTTTCCAATTGCGGCACACGTCGACTCACGTCTGCTTTTGCTGTGAAGTAAGGAGCTGCAGTATCCATCGAACGCACACCCGAAACATGCTCTTGTGTGAGTGCTTCCAACTGATACGTGCAAGCTATCTCACAGTGATACGTCATTATTAATAATGACACCTGCCAGTTGATTGTTGTGTCTGTTATGGCAGTCACAGGTGCACCTTCTCCTCCCTACAATTCAGCGCTTTCACGGCCATCTTTGAAAGCATGATGTCAACGAAAACATAATCGACAAGGTATTAAGGAGTCTCCATAAGCTCTCTTCAGACCGCAGCAGGTTGCGGTGGCGTTTTTCTTCAAGAGAACACAACTTTAATGCCACGAGGATGTTTAGAGGCAATTATTAAACAAGTTCGCTCTCATCGGCTGCCAACACTCGACTGACGGAGTTATTACTGTGAAACCTTCAGTGATTAGCGATTAGAGTATGTAGTTGAGCTGCACGTGGATAGATGTCGCAAGCAGTCACTTAACGGAACGGAAAATTTATGCGTCATTCTTTACTGAACACCCCTAGTGCTATTGACAGCTAATCGCCTGCCAGTTACCAACACAGTGCACATTTTTGGATTATGTTTTCGCCGCAAACTCACCTGGATCCTATATCTTAAACTCTTCACGGCCAGCTGCACACATCATCTTAATATATTGAAAACATTATCTGCACGAAGTTGGGGAGCAGATCTCAAGGTCTTGTTGCGCATGTACAAGACCTCCATCCGCTCCAAACTTAACTATGGATGTATTGTCTATCAAGGTGCTAGCTCCTCTGCTCTTAAAATGCTCGACACCGTATAGCACTCTGTCCTACGAATAACCTTAGGAGATTTTGTACCAACCTTATAGATAGTTTCCGTATAGAAACCACTGAATCTCCATTAACCGTCAGAAGCAAAATGTTAAGTATACTTTCTGCTGTTCGTATAATGGCTAGACAAGGTACAACTGCAATTCATCTCTAAGTGTTTCCCCACTAACACAGGGGCAAGCCCTGCCATGAATCAATTCCAACAAGTCAGCTTCACCAATCGCTTTTCTCAGTATCTTCATATCTCTTCTTTGTGAAGCAAGTTCCAAGATCTCCACACAGCAAATTCATCTTCATTTCCGATTTATACTGATGGCTCTAAACTTGATAATTGCGGCTGTGCAATAGTGTTCCCTGATTACACGTTGCTATACAGTCTACCTAACTATCTCAGCGTCTACACAGACTCCTTTGTCACATTCACGGCCTCTATGAGTGCCCTGTTAACATTACATCACACAACTCTTCGTCTCGCCAATGGTTGCAGAACTGTTAATGTTATACAATACAACAATACAATCAAGCTTATCTGGACTCCTTCGCACGTCGGCATCCAAGGGCAACTGACGTTGTAGCTAAAGAGGCCACCAAGTATACTTCAAAGAACTGTAGAATACCATAGTGTGACTTCCTCAGATACATCCAAAAGAAGATCACTCAGATATGTAAGCGTATTGGAACAGTTCATCTATAAGTAAACTGCATGACATCTACAAGTCGCGCCACGGATTTTGGCATGTGAAAATTTTAATGGAGAGCTACGATGCGAGTCATTTACCGTATAGATGTATGACACATATGGGGCTACAGCTCGAAGAATGGTGCAAGTTGAGACGGGAGTTGTATACGGTGGAAGGAACTGGAGCACAACTGGACAGAAGGAACCACGTGCTACTTGCAAGGGAGGTATTGAAACATCAGAGGGCTGGCTGACTGGGCTAGCCCTGAAGGTCATATGCCAATATCCCTGGCGAGACTTATACTCCCCTCGTAAGGACCAAGTTGCTCTCACACGATTACGCACAGGACAGCCATCATTCACTCCTGCCTTATACCTCATGAGCCTCCTCCGCTTTGTAACTTCTATAACTGTCCACTTACTGTGCCTCATATAATTCTGGATTGTCATCACCACGCGAGTCAAGAAGAGATTGTGAAGTTCCGGACAACATGCGTGGCGCCACCAGCAATCCAGTGTTTAAAGAAATGATACTTAGATATGTTAAGCAAACAAAGATATACGCCAAATTATGCTGTCTGACTAATGCACATTTGCAATGTAATCTTAGATTGTATCCATATGGAGTCGTGATATGTTCAGCGAGTTCAAGCTACTATAAATTAAACATAAGGTTCAAGGGCTGGCCTCATATAACATCCAACTGGCATACAACATCCCCGGTGAAGAAGAAATTCAAACAGACGATATCCACTCGTCAGATCATGTGCACGGTTTTCTGGGACAGACAAGGTGTTTTGCTGATTGAATTCTTGCCAGGAATGCGGCAGTTAACAAAGAACTTGAAACACTACGATTGCTCCGTCATGCAAAACAGAACAATGCATGGAGTGCTTTGCGTGGAATCCTTTTCGTTCATGACAATGCCTGGCCACACACAGCCAAACAAACTCGAGAACTGTTCGAATCATTTGGTTGGGAACAATTTGACCACCCTGCCTACAGTTCGGATTTGATACCAAACGATTTTCATCTGTTTCTCCATTTGAAGAAGTTCCTTGATGGAAAACATTTCAACGACGATGTTATGAAACAAGAAACTTGGATTTCATCACAGGCGGCATCATTCTTTGACGAAGGAATATAAACACTGGTTTCCCGTTACGAAAAGTGCATGAATAATGGCGATGAATATGTGGGGAAGTAGTGTAATGTATAATGCAATGAAGGTTAATAAAATATTTGGAATATAATGTTTTGTTATTTTTTAAAAAACTTATAGTTTGTCATTTTAAAAACAGCCTCTTATAAGTGTTTGAAAATTCTAACGAATAACAATGAAAGTGGTTAACGGCACAAATATGTGTTTAACATAAATTTTTGCGTAGTACGACATTGTCATCTCTTACGGTTTAGCAGTTATACAAAATACATACAGGATGAAGAGAGCTTGACAGGCTATTGTCAGAAAAATCAGGATAAACGTTTTATTTGTTATGTAAATCCCTTAAATATGTGGTATTTTAATAAAAACCGTTCTTGAAAATCTTCGTCTATAAGTTTGGTATTTTACGGACTTTTCGTTTTTAAGGCAATGCAAAAGTGAAACTTGGCAAAAAATGTGAACATTTTTTATTTTTATGTTTTTTGAGTTTTTTTATACTTATTACTCGCACTTTTGTGCTACATAATTTGTTATTAATATCAACAACTTTAAAGCCAGAAACGGATATTTAATTCGTCCTGCACCGTTTATGCAAAGTACTGCATTGAAGTTAAAACTCTATTTTTCTCAGTTCCTTTGTATTTTTCACTATGGCATATGATTCTTGGAGTAGAGTTCATAACTTATAAACTTCCAAATTTTCAGGAAAGCTTCAGGAATAACGTATTTAAATTTATTATCCACTACTTAAACAATATTAAATAGTTTAGCTGAAATTATTTATTTTTCGTAACTCAAGTTGAAAAAGTTGAAAAATTCAATTGTTTTTCTCTTAAACTTTTAAAATTATGAAACGCCTGCACAATTGCTTTATATTTGCACAGAAAGCTCACATTAAAAATTTGGGAGCGAAATAATAAACGTAATGTCCAAGGAGCATTTCATATAACCATATTAAAACGTGCTTAATTATTAAAAAAACTCATGTGTTGCACTCACATAACTTTCTCTACTCTTGTACAAATTATTTTTACAAACGCTTATTCTCCATCTACTTCATGTTAATCGAGATAAACATTTGCAGACTCTATCTTATTGCTACTTTTCTTGTAGGTGCATGGGGAATATGGTAGGCTTTAAGCTATAGTCAAATGTTTTAAGAACTGGTTGCTATGTAGAGCATTCCAGTCTCTTTGTATGTCCAGGACATAAAAAAAACGAATAACGAATTACCATTTAAAAAAATTATAAGTATTGGAAAATTCACAAATAACAAGGAATATCTCGGAAATGGTTCACTCTACAAAAGAAAGAAAAAAAAGTATGTGACATAAATTGTGTGTTTTAACGAAATCTACATTTTTTGTGTAGCAAAATGTCGTCTATCTCTCTCTCTCTCTCTTAAGGTTTACCAGTTATGCAAGAGTCATTCAGAATGAAGAGGAATTTTGAGGAAATTCCCAGAAAATTTAAGATATACGTTTCATTTGGCATGAAAATATCTTAAACATACGATAGTTTAATCAAAATCGTTAGTAATTTTTAAGAAAGTCAAAATTTCCGAAAAATGTTCCATGTAAAGGGTAGTCAGGGATGGGTGGATTTTCTTGAAAATCTTTGTGTCGCATCCTTGGAAGATACTAAAGTGAAATAACAAGTTTAGTATTTATCCGAGTTTTCGTTTTTGAGTTATGCTATTCACAGACACACAAATGGAAATTTTTATAGAAGCGCTTCTTTTAGATTCAAAGCATGTATTTCTGGTGAAATTTCAGTATTGAATTTTTGGGTGGAATGCAATACTTACTTCTCCTACTTACGATACTTAGTATGGTAAATTTTAAAAATAATTTTATAATGACATCCTCCACTGACAATTATGATGATAGTTTTCAGGTGTTTACTGTTTACATCCCTTCATGTCTGAAGATAGAAAACCTCAGTACAGCAGACAGCTCTTCCACTATATCCACAAAGGACTTTGCACTCCCAAAATTGTTGATACATGACGCAGGGTTTGGAAAGACATTGAATTATTCAAGTAGTAGCAGCAGGTTCGGTGAAGGTTAAAGGTTAAAATGTCAACTATGAGAGCTAGATCTCTCGATTTTCAGGCTTATCCAAAGCCTCTTTCGAGCGTCATGAAAGTGGTAGAGAGCGATAAAACGCTTCATGAAATTCTTTGGTAAACGCTAGGCAGGTACTTGTTGTTTCCACGAGAGGAAAACAAGGCCAATAGAGATATCGATGATAGACTTTCAAAACGTAGAGAGAAGCAGATTCTTGGTGCAATTACAATATATTATATTATAAACACCGAACGAGGTGGCGCTAAGGTAACGCGTGCGACTCGTATTCGAGAAGTCCCGGGGTCGATTCTCGGCGACCGCCCACTCTGACTCATGGTTTTCTCGTGGTTCGTCAGGTGAGTGCAGGAGCGGTTTCTTTCAGCCCCTGAATTTCCGTCCATTGATCAGTTCATTCATCCTTCACCCCGTTAGGTCAGTTTCCGGATTGGAAGTGTCAGCGACGGTGTTTCGGTGCAGCGTGGCAGGGGAAAAGGATGCTGTCTCTGGAACTTCCTCTGTCCCTTGGCATTCGAATGGTTGCTAGGGTAAACCATCCCTCCGGAACGGGCTGTTGCACCCTTTGTGAGAGCGGACTCCCTGTTGTGCCTGTCCGACTGTCGGGGCGCCTCGCTCTGGAAACTGCAGGGACCCTGTCATTGCTATGCCATCATGGGATGGGAACAAACCGTTCTCAGGAAATGCGTTCAAAGTAAGAACCTTTTAGTGATGTAGTGTAACAATCTCCAACTCTCTTTATTTTAAATTATGACACATCACTGTTACTAGCTTCTAAATATTCAAAATTAATTACTAGTCTTTTGTTTAAATTAATTGTTTTATAAGTTTTGGGCATTCTAGTATATTTAGGCTTCTGGCTGTTTTATCAGATACTATGGATATTATAGCTGCTTAAGAGTCAGATAATATTACAACTCTCATTGCTAAAGTTTCACCATCAAATTTTCTAGAATTTGATCTTGATCTTCTATGAACAGAAAAGAGTGGGCATAGTACATCAGTACCATCTTATTTGGTAAATGGAACTACCAGTGTAAACAGTAAACATAACATATTTCAGCTTTTAAAATTATTCTGCTAAATGTAGACACTGTTCAATATCAAATAGGTCTAAAGGCTTGCTTGTAACCTTTCTTTTAAGTAAGGGAGTTTTAATTTCTGTTTGATTTCTAGGAGTTATTTAAGGAAGCTGTGGTTTTCTTTTCTTTTCTCCCCATTGGTATATTCTGATTAATTTTGCATATTGCATGATAGCTGCTCTTTCAATGTCAAGATTAAGTTTCAAGCTATTTGTTAGAATTTGCAGAGCAAGTACTAGGGTAGTTTTAATATTTCTAGTTACTAAACCAAGAATTTAGTTTTGCAGAACATTAAGCTTTTCTGCATATGGAGTTAGTAATATCCCTAACAATATTTGAAGGTTTATTTAATATAGATCATATAAAAAGTGTTCAAAGTTTGTGTAGCACTTACCCATTTTTTCGCATCAAAATACTGGCGAATGCCTTCATCGCCAACTGCGCAACATTACAAGGGCGGATCGAAAAGTAACGCACAATAAATTTTTTTACAAAAAAGTTTAATAGTTAAAACAATAAAGAAAAATCACAAATGACCTTACACCTTTTACCTACTTTTGACATAGTCACCAAGTTTCTCAACACATTTCTCCCATCGTGATACCAGTTTCAATATGCCCTGTTCGTAGAAGTCCGTTTTCTTGGAGTATAGCCATCTGCGGACTGCTGATTTCACTTCTGTATCTGTCGCAAAGCGTTAGCCGGCCAGGAATTTCTTCATGGGACCAAACAGATGAAAGTCTGAAGGTGCAAGGTCCGGATTGTATGGTGGATGCTGGAACACCTCCCAACCAAATTTGATAATTTTCTGACGAAGGGTAGCAGCAGCAACATGGGGGCTGAGCATTGCCATATGAATTTTGACATCGTTAGCATCAATGTCATGTCGTTTGTCATGTAGGGCACGACGCAACTTCACCAAAGTTTCCATGTAGGCTGCAGCATTCACAGTGGTCTCGTGTTCAGCCAAGTCCACCAATACACCACCATGGATACCCCAGAACACCGTCACAAGCACTTTCCTAGCAGATTGAGTCACTTTGATTTTTTCTTCACTGGGGAACAAGCAGGTGTCCACTCCATATTTGCCTGCTTGGTTTTGGGCGTGTAGTGGTATGCCTACGACTCGTCACCAGTGATGATTCTTTTCCGAAAGTCGTGCCCTTCTGCGGTGTACTGCGTTAGGTGATCCAATCTCGTCAACATTCGCTGGCCCTTGTGGTTGTCTGTCAGGTTCTTAGGCACCCAGCGAGCACTAACTTTACAAAATTCAACGTGTCTCATGAACAATATCGTTCACTGCACCATAGGAAATGTTGAACTGTTGCGATAAAGTTCGCAGTTGCACACGTTGGTCTTCAAAACTGCCGCCTCAATGCCTCTGAAATTCTGCGCGGTTGCATATGTCACGGGCCTCTCGAGCGTGGCGAGTGACTAAGGTTCACACGGCCCTCTAGGAAGAATGCACACCACCTGGAGACATAGCTACGGTCCTTACAATCATCCCCATACACGCCACGCATGTCCCTGTGAATATCACTCGGTTTATGCCCTTTGGCCCACAAATATCGAACCACACCTCTCTGCTCTTCACACGTGGACGACAGTAACATGTGCGTCATCTTTGTTGTGTAGTTCAGGCTTCTCTCGCTAGAGCTGCAGATCAAACAAAAATACGCTCTGTAGTGAAAACTTAAAATTATACCTGTGTGAAATTGTAACATTCCAGCTGTAATACCAAGGCAGAAAAAAAATATTGTGCGGTACTTTTCGAACCGCCCTCGTACATGTTTTGAGGCCCCGTATGCTGTTCTCAGACATGCATACACAGACCTTTCTCTACAAATGTTCTTATTTAAGGGGTCTTAAAACATGTATTTCTTGTGGAATCTCGGTATAAAACTTTTGGGTGGAATACAATACTTGCCATAGGTAAATAGTAGAAAGAGTAAAAAGGATCTGCACTGTCTTGCCCCATTAAATTATTGTTTAAAGAGAACAAGATGATCCCACATGTAACGTCTAATATTCGTATGGTGTATCAGGAACATAATCTAGTTTTGTTTTCTTTGCTGTGATCTCTGGTGTCTCATTCCGCTGCAACACTTAAAGTGCCTTGCACTGAATCAGTGGAGTGTGTGCGACTCGTGGCTTCATCAGCAAATCCCCAATGTCATCAAAACAGACGCTTCTGGGGGAAAAGCGCCGACAGGATTTTTCTCGGCTGGCGAGAAGCAACACACATTTTTTTAAACAGACCTCTAGAGAAAATGGAACTCGCACGCACACACAAATACTGTTTCAACATAAGTTCAATCTCCACTTCAAAATAAGAGAAGTGCTCAAGACAGGGGTTGCAAAAATGGTTTTAACGTTTTTCATTAACATACTTACATGACAAATAAAACGTATATCTTGAATTTTCTGGGAATAGCCTGTGAAAACCTCTCCATTCGGAAGGAATTTTGTATAACTTGTAAACAGTAAGACACAAGACAAAAGCGCACACACAAAAATGCAGATCTTGTTAAAGCATACAATGTATGTCAAATAAATTTTTGTAGCGTTAACCACTTCCGAGTTATTCTACAGTATTGCTTTCAATTTTCAAATACTTATATTTTAATTAAGTGGCAAGTCACCGAGCCAGATGGCTCTGCGGTAACGTATAAATGTCGCAGTCGAGAAGCCCCGAGTTCGATTCCCATCGACCGACCATTCACCTTAGGTTATTTCGTCGTTTTTCCCGGTCGGTAGGCGAACTTTTGGATGCTTTCTCTTCTTCAGGTTTCGTGGCGTACGGCGTGGATGCTTGCTCAAAGGAAAGAGTAATCCCCCGTGGACACTAAGATCCTCCGAATCTGGAACTATTAGGGGCTTCTGCGCGTTTCTGTGGCTGTGGCCTCCTATGGTCCCTTCACTTTATCCCTTGCTCTTGGTGTAGGTCGTAGTAGGCGAACTGTCCAGCTCCATTGTATAACCTAACCTGAACAGTAAGTCACTATTCGTTTGTTCTCGTAGTCATAGGATGCCAAAGCCATCACAAAGCGACACGCTTTCTAAAAATCTGACTATCGCTTTAGCCTGCTGTATTCTTCTTAACTACAATGAAATGTGTAACCAAACCTTATCTTGATTAACAATAAGTAAGTAGAAGAATCAGCTTTCATAAGAATCGTTCGTAGAGTGAGTGGAGAATGTGAATGCAATGCATCAGATTTTTATATGTATGCAACTCTGTGTGTGCGCCGAAAAAGAGAGAAAACGCCACTCATCCTAGCATCGTATAAGTGTAGAGAGTAGGCGGAAAGAGCGTTCCGAACGCAAGTATTACCAGTGCAGTTGTACAGAGAGAGAAAGAGCCAAAAAACTACGAACTGGCTGCGCGGTGTTTTTCCTGTCCGCGTCCTCGGCGCTCGTTGCCGGTTGCCGCTATCATAGAAAGGCGTAGATGAAACCATACAACATTTTTACACTACTTTTAAAGGCTTTACCTACCAACTTTACGAAAAGAGATGCTGAAACGGGCTACCGTCGTTGTCCATACATTTTTGGCACCTCTTTAGGAAACTATCCATCACTCGCCGTTGTTCACGTTGAGAAACGCTGGCAATTTCCTGGCGGATATTTTGTTTTAATTCCTCCAAGGTGTGTCGGTTTGTCTTGTATACTTTGGTTTTAAGCTACCCCCAGAGATAGACATCTTAGGGGGCCAGGTCGGGGGACCGAGGGGGCCACAAATCTCCACTAATAATTCTGTCCTCAAACACACTTTCATAAAGTTGTTGAGTAAAGCCTTTAAAAGTAGTTTAATGTTGTATGGTTTCTCCGCGCCTTTTTATGATAGCGGCAGACGGCAATGAGCGCAGGACGTGGACAGGAAAAACACCACGCAGCCGGTTCGTAGTCTTTTGCCTCTCCCTGCATTAATGTATACAATGGAGGAGAATACATTTTGGGTTTGCCTACCCATTAGTTATGGTTGTAATTTTGAGACTTACAGACTCAGTTGACGGATATTCTGCATATTTAGTAGTGTTATGTAATTCGGTTTGATAACAGCATCTTCAAAGGAAGGAATGTGACAAATATTGATCATTAGTCACTGTATTGTGTTGCTTCGTAACAAAGACAGACAGTGAGAACTCAAGATGCTTGCCTGAGGATAAATTGAACAACTTGCAAGTTTACCACATTGATTTTACTGTACAGTGCATTTAATTTGTTTATCTCCTACCAACAAAATCAGGTTATTTCATCTGCCATGAATAGGTAAACCAGGAAAATAATTATTTTCTGTGTTTGAAATTCAAGTGTTTCAGGGCCTCCCTTTTCTTATTTTTCCTTTCGCATCTACTTCTAAGAGCCTCTCTCGCTAAATATTAACAATAAACTACTAATATATTTGTAGCTTTATGCTCTCACAAACATGTTTTGAAGCCCCTGAATCCAGAAAAAGCATTTTGAAAAAGATCTATGTGTCTGTATGTCTGTGAAAAGAATACGAAACGAAAAGTAGGTTAAATCCAGACTTAGTATTTAAGCTCAGCATGTTGCAAATGTGGGTCAGGAAGATTTTTACGAAAATGCTCCCTACCCCAACTACCTACTTCTACAAGGTACACTCGCTTCCATTTATACCGTCACCACAGCTTCGGGAGGACTTAACCAAACTTCTCATCGGGCGCTTACATAGCAGAGAGGGGTGTATCTGGAGCGTTCTGTTTTAGTTGTTCGACCAAGCAGTGATGTGTGTTAACTGTAACTCACGCGATGTATGCAAGTATTTCGTAGGTGCATCACGGAATAATCGTGGGTATGTGGGAAACCAATTTGTCTTTTGAAGACATTGCTAGGGCAATTCAAAGCAATATTCGCATTGCAGGATTATTAAAACAATGTCTAGTAAATGTGTCCTCTTGAAAGTAAAAAGCATAATTTACTTCAGTTTCACATTATAATTACTGTCATTAAGAATACTGTTTCGAGGAAAACTTTGTTTAGTTTACATCCTTTAACTGTTTCGGTCATATAGAACGATGAATGAAATTATGCTCAAAAGAGCCCGGGGTTCACAGAGCTTAAAGTTACCGGACATTTGTCTTTTCAGGATAATGTAAACCCCCGGAAAAACCTTATTCGGGTAACTAACCCTAATCGAGATTCGAACTCGGGACCTCTTGAATGTGAGGCAGATACACTATCCGCACATTACGGAAGATGGAGTATTTGTGCAAAATAGTGTTATTTAGTTATGTATTTACACACGGTGTTTACAAGCGATAAGCTACTGCTGTAAGTTACGTATTCCTATGTAAATAATCAGAACTGTGCACATAACACAGGACGCCACTGCATGCGCGAAAGGATAAACCGATACATCCACCTCTTTCTTGCTATACATACTCTACCTGTGAAGGCCAGTAAGATGCCGCTTAAAGCTGCGGTGACAGCATAAATGGAAGCAGTGTACAACCAAATTGGTGTGACAATTCCAAATAGAAATATGATAAACAGTTATTTTCGGATAACGGTTATAATTGCCGCAGTTAGTGCGTTAACGGTTACATGTAACGGTTACCAGTAACGATTAAGTTATTTGTTTTCATGGTTACCAGTCTGCAGTTACATTGCAGCAATGATTAGCTTTAAACATCTTTCAATATGAACGATGTCGATACAGACTCACTTTGTTATTTGATGCTGTCTAAAAAGAAGTTTCTCTAGCTGTGTCACTACTTTGATTTACTACCGTAGTTTATAATCGCATCCTGCACATATACACAGTGTCCTAAATATAAACATCACGTGATGCAGACATAGAAAAGGCAAATACATCACTATTGCCAACATCAACATCACTAAAGTTAAGCATATAATAACTTGAATATTCTCTTAGGACGTTACATAAAACATGCCAATGACATTTTGAAAGGTGATCTTGCTAGAGAAGAGAAACATTAACGCTCAAACACACATTACTGTCTAACATCACAAAAGAGGCAGATAATCTCAGTTGATTACTTATATGTAAGAAAAAGGGATAATTACTAAGCATTTTTCTCACCAGATGGTATATTAAATCCACAAGACACTCACATCTCTTGCGGAGGAGATTCATACCGTGTAACGAATTGAGATAACTAGTTTCTGAATATCCATACTAATGCAAGTCACCCAGGCTTTATAGCCGTCTCCGTTACTTTAATGACAGTTAAAGAGATAACTGGTTATTGGAAATAATTGTTCTTCCACACAAGCCGTGTGCTGGACAGGGTTGGAAAGGTAGAATCGGGCGACTGAAAAATTCAATGCCATAGCCGGGATTTGAACCCCAGATCTCCCGGTCTCCGCCTGGTTGCTCTAACCACTGAGCTACCATGGCAACATGCCGGCACGCCACTATATTCTCCAACTGATTCGCATTTTGCCCGGTAAACCACAAGGATTAATTGACCTAATAGTGGTTGAAACTATGCAACCCGGGACATAAAGTACTTACAACATTGTAAGTCGCCATTAGAGTATGTGATCTCAATACAATTTGAGATCTCTTTGTGGTTTACCGGAAAAAATGCGAATCAGCTGGAGAATGTAGTGTCGTGCCGGCATGTTGCCATGGTAACTCAGTGGTTAGAGCAACCGGACGGAGACAGGGAGATCTCTGGTTCAAATCCCGGCTATGGCATTGAATTTTTCAGCAGCCTGATTCTACTTATCCAATTGGTTATTGTGTTCTATACTTTAATAATCATTATCGAGTAACTAGTTACCTTGAATTCGTTGCTTTGTAAACCTTATTAGGTAACTAGTTACCTTGTATTCGTTACTCTTGTAACCGTTATTCGGTAACTAGCTACTTTGTATACCTTACTTTTGTAATCGTTACTCAGTAATTAATTACTTTGTATTCCTTACTTTTGTAATCGTTACTCAGTAAATAGTTACCTTGTATTAGTTACTTTTGTAACCGTTATTGGGCAATTAGTCGCCTTGTATTCGATACTTTTGTAACCGTTATTGGGTAATTAGTTACCTTGTATTCGATACTTTTGTAACCGTTATTGTGTAACCAATTACTTTGATTTCGTTACTTTTGTAACCGTTATTGGGAAATTAGTTACCCTGTATTTGATACTTTTGTAACCGCTATTGGGTAATTAGTTACCCTGTATTCGATACTTTTGTAATCGTTATTGTGTAACCAATTACTTTGATTTCGCTACTTTTGTAACCGCTATTGGGAAATTAGTTACCCTGTATTCGATACTTTTGTAACCGCTATTGGGTAATTAGTTACCCTGTATTCGATACTTTTGTAACCGTTATTGGGTAATTAGTTACCTTGTATTCGATACTTTTGTAATCGTTATTGTGTAACCAATTACTTTGATTTCGTTACGTTTGTAACCGTAATTGGGAAATTAGTTACCCTGTATTCAATACTTTTGTAACCGCTATTCGGTAATTAGTTACCCTGTATTCGATACTTTTGTAACCGTTATTGGGTAATTAGTTACCTTGTATCCGATACTTTTGTACGTTATTGTGTAACCAATTACTTTGATTTCGTTACTTTTGTAACCGTTATTGGGTAATTAGTTACCTTGTATTCGATACTTTTGTAACCGTTATTGTGTAACCAATTACTTTGATTTCGTTACTTTTGTAACCGTTATTGGGAAATTAGTTACCCTGTATTCGATACTTTTGTAACCGTTATTGGGTAATTAGTTACCTTGTATTCGATACTTTTGTAATCGTTATTGTGTAACCAATTACTTTGATTTCGTTATTGGGAAATTAGTTACCCTGTATTCGATACTTTTGTAACCGCTATTCGGTAATTAGTTACCCTGTATTCGATACTTTTGTAACCGTTATTGGGTAATTAGTTACCTTGTATCCGATACTTTTGTAACCGTTATTGTGTAACCAATTACTTTGATTTCGTTACTTTTGTAACCGTTATTGGGAAATTCGTTACCTTGTATTCGATACTTTTGTAACCGTTATTGGGTAATTAGTTACCCTGTATTCGATACTTTCGTAACCGTTATTGTGTAACCAGTCACTTTGTATCAGTTACTTTTGTAATCGTTACTCGGTAACTAGTTACCTTGTCTTCGTTACTGGATAACTAATGACCTTGTATTCGTTACTTTTGTAACCGTTATTGGGTAATAGTTAACTTTTATTCGTTACTTTTGTACTCGCTACTGCGTAACTAGGTACCTTATATTCGTTACTTTTGTAATCGTTACTCAGCAACTAGTTACCTTGTATTAGTTACTTTTGTAACCGTTATTGGGGAATTAGTTACCTTGTGTTCGATACATTTGTAACCGTTAATGTGTAACCAATTACTTTGATTTCGTTACTTTTGTAACCGTTAATGTGTAACCAATTACTTTAATTTCGATACTTTTGTAACCATTATTGGGTAATTAGTTACCCTGTATTCGATACTTTGTAACCGTTATTGGGTAATTGATTACCTTGTATTCGATACTTTTCTAACCGTTATTGTGTAACCAAATACTTTGTATTCGTTTCTTTTCTAATCGTTACTCGGTAACTAGTGACGTTGTGTTAGTTTCCTTTGTAACCGTTATTGGGTAATTAGTTACCTTGTATTCGATGCTTTTGTAACCGTTATGGGTAATTAGTTACCTTGTATTCGATACTTTTGTAACCGTTATTGGGTAATTAGTTACCTTGTCTTCGTTACTTTTGTAACCATTATTCTGTTACCGGTTACTTTGTATTCGTTACTTTTGTAATCGTTACTGGGTAATTAATGACTTTGTATTCGTTAGTTTTGTAACCGTTGTTGGGTAATAGTTACCTTGTATCCGTTACTTATGTAACCGTTACTTGGTAACTACTTACCTTGTATTCGTTACTTTTGTATCCGTTTTTGGGTAACTAGTTACTTTGTATTGGTTACTTTTGTAACCGTTATTGGACAACTAGGTATTGTCTATCTCCAGTGCTCCAGTAACCGTGAGAATGTATCCGTTAGGTTATTTTCTGCCTATCCTTAATGCCAAAGGATGTTGGATAGACTGTGCTAGCTGTCAGGTTACCGTTATTTGGGTTCCTGGGCATGCTGGTATTAGAGGAAATAAGATGGCGGACACTTTTGCTAAGAGGGTAACGTTTGTGGCGTGTCTCCCAGACGTGCCCAGTATGAGATAGCTTACGGCGTGGGATGATTATCTTGAGAACTGAAGAAAACAATCTACCACCAAGCGCCTGTGGTATTTTTTTTCTGCACCTGAATGTAAAATAAGTGAATTTCTCTTGAACTTAACTAGATCTAAGTTCAAAGGAGTTGGTCATCTTACAAGCCACAACACTTTGTAAAGACATGCGACTTACTCAGGACTTTTCATGTTGAAAATGTGGGAGGGGGTTTGACACCTTACAGCATACCATGCGAATGCGAAACATTCGTATAGATATGTATCCCCAGGCTCCTTCTTGGAACCTGAGGATATAAGGACAGACATGAAGGAGGTGATCCGTTTTATCCGAACTATCACACTTCATTAAATGCTCAGGTCAAGAGGCCAAAGGGCTAAAACACGTTATGTGTAGGCTTCTATTGAAGCTACTCAAGTTTCATCATCACCACCCTTCACATAAAACATTTTCGCTATTTTGGTTTTCCTTAAGAATAGCCCTAACGATGTTGATTAAAATATCATACATTTAAGATATTTACATAACAAATAAAATGTATATCTGAATTTTCTGGGAATAGCCTGTGAAGTCCTCTTCATTCGGAAGGAAATTTGTATATCTGGTGAATGTTATCTTTTAAAGGCGATGTCGCTATTCGCTTGCTTCGTGCGATGTCATGGAAACAGAGTGGAATTATAAGACAAGAATATAGCGGTCCGCTTTTAAACATTTGACCATGGTTTCGCTTTCCTCTATCCCCCGGTATCTATAACGAAATGTAAAATGAAACTATTTCTGTAAAAATAATTCTCGATACACTCGATAGAGCTTTCGTTTGAACAGTGTGTGAGGTTATATAAAACAATTTATCTGATGTGTTACATACACATTACTTTCTCTACCTTTATAGTTTATTAGTATATATACAAACTATTCTTATTAAAGCTTATTTTTCTGTGTACTACATTTTAATCCAAATAAACCTTTACAAAATAGCTACATTACACATGTAGTTATAGATACAAAGAGAACAGCGATAGTCAAATGTTTAACAACTGGACGCTATATGCTGGCCTTAAAATTCCATACTGTTCCCATAACATTGCGACAGATAACTACTGAACGTTTGAAGGACCTTAACAAAATGACCAAGTTGTGAACAATCGCAACCAAATAACGATATCGCGGAAACTGCTTATACCAAAAAAGTTATTTGTAATAAACTGCACGTTTTAAACAGATCTATCAATTTTTACTTTATCTACTACGTATAGTAAGTAGCGGAAGTATTGAATTCCACCCAAAAATTCGATACCGACATTTCACAAAAAATACATGTTTTGAGGCCTCCTGAATCCAAAAATGTAGTTCTGGAAACATGGACATGTGTGTGTCTGTCAACAGCATAACTCAGAAACGAACAGTGGATAAACACCAAACTTGGTATTTAGGTTCAGTATCTTCCAGAGATGCGACACGAAGGTTTTCAAGAAAATCCTCCCACCCCAGATTACCCTTTACATGGAACATTTTTCGAAAATTTTAATTTTCTCAAAAATGGCTCTAACGATTTTGATTAAAATATCATATGTTTAAGATATTTTCATGACAAATGATATGTATATCCCGAATTTTCTGGGAATGCCTCCAAAAGTATTCTTCATTGTGAACGACTTTTGCATAACTGGTAAACCATAAGAGATAGACAAAAGTTTAGTATACAAACAATGTAGATCGCATTAAAATATACAATTTGTCATATACATTTTTCTTGCTGAGTGAACCATCTTCGAGATATTGCTTGTTATTCCCTTAAGTTTTCCAATATACTTTTTCTCAAATGGGAATTCGCTATTCATTTTTTTTGTCTTGGATATGCAAAGAGTATTAATCTGTGCCAAAGAGAATGGTGCTCCATATAGCAACCAGCTATGAAGAAATATGTCAATTCTTAAAGGCTACTGTATTTCTATATTGCCCTTGTTTTGTTCTGGTAATGCAAAGAGAATGGAATACTCCACATAGCAACCAGCTCTTAATATACTTCACTATCGCTTAAAGCCTACCAATTCCCCTTGCACCTACAAGAAAATTAGCAATAAGATTAACGTCTCGATTAACATGAAGCATATGGAGAATAAGCGTTTGTAAAAATAGTTTGTACAAAAGTAGAGAAAGTCATATGAGTGTAACACATCAGATTTTTTGTCCTGGTAATGCAAAGAGAATGGAATACTCCACATAGCAACCAGCTCTTAAAATATTTGACTATCGCTTAAAGCCTACCAATTCCCCTTGCATGTACAAGAAAATTAGCAATAAGATTAACATCTCGATATCTCGATTAACATGAAGCATATGGAGAATAAGCGTTTGTAAAAATAGTTTATATAAGAGTAGAGAAAGTCATGTGGGTGTAACATATCAGATTTTTTTGTCTTGGATATGCAAAGAGTATTAATCTGAGGCAAAGAGAATTTGTCTGCACATAGCAACCAGCTATTAAGAGGTATGTATGTGC